>CM022182.2:13597996-15997996 GCA_011420285.2 Erysimum cheiranthoides | reverse complement strand
ACAATCCAATATTTCAATTTGACCTCTATGGATTTAAGTCACGAGACAAAGAAAAAAACTTGCAAAACTAGGACACGTATTTAGTTGCGGCACATGCATGTAAAGAATTAGGACATGGAGCTCTAGATAGACAAGTTCCAAACTTCAAGACTAAATGGAGTATGAGAGACTCCCGCTACTACAAGAAAACGTACATTTAGCAGAGCAAAAATTGTGACAGAAATACAATAAAATGATCTTGAGATATTGAGTTTATTTATATGAAAATTCCTGTTAAATAATTGTGTTAATGTTAGGATTAGTCACAACGATAGAACGATAATACTATAGTGATACTAACCGAAAAAAAAAGAGAGTGAAAATTACGTTGATATGTGTCCTAAATTTCTATAGTAGAAAGATTTTGCCCTTAAATGGTAGTAAATTTTGAAGTAGTTTTTTGATTTTAGGTTTTGAATGGTTGGTGTTTTTAAAATGGTTTTTAGTTTTAGATTTTCTAAAAATCTATTTTATAATCATTCAAGATTTTAAGAAAAGTAAATTCTCTAAGGTATAGAAAATCTAGAATTAGAATCTAGATTTTTTACCAATTTGTTAACAAAATTCAAAATCTCACTTCAATATGTTTTAGAGATTTTCTTCTACAATACATTTTTTTAATTATATTTGTTTTTTTATTTTGATTTTACAAAATCTAAAATCCAAAAACAAAATTAAAATCTAAAAACTAAAATTTTATAACCTAAAAACCACTGAAAATTTCCTAAACATTTATGGCCTTAGTTTTTCCAAAAATCTATTTTTATAACCAATCAAGATTATGAAAAAATAGTTTCCTATAAATAGAGAATCTAAATTTTGATAGTTTTTGTCAATTTTCGAAGAAAATCTAAAATATATGTTTTATTGGTTTTTCCAAAAATTTTGATAGTTTTTGTCATTTTTAATTTATATTTTTTTATATAACATCTAAAAATCATAAACCAAAATATAAAATTCAAAAACCAAAAAATCATCTAAAAATTTGTAAACATTCATGGTGTAATGAATCGTTTCATCATATATATGATAAGATGCAACGGCTAGTCAATTTTGTCTTACATCATCTCTTGTGGCGAAACAAGAGCCAAACAAAGTACTATACTTGTTTATACAGAAAAAAGTCTTAAAAACCAGAAAAACAAAAAAAAAAAGTCTTCCAAAATGAGTCCAAACACTTGTCAATTACTCATATACTCTTCCAAGTTCTGTTACATCACTCCCAAATTTTAGCGTACGTATGATCAGATAACGCTTCAAACCAACGGTTTTTCCGCACCAGTAGTCAAATATATATACATAGATTGATAGATATATGATCTATGGATATACCAAAATACAAGACAATAAAGGAACCGTCGAAACTGACAACAAGCCAATGAAAAAATTTGTGGACACGAGATTCCTAACAAAAAAAAAATGTTTACAAATCAATACATAATATACAAGTAAAATTTGTATTCAATAAATTAATATAATCATTAAAAAGCATTTCATACAAAATACCCCAAAATTTAATTCAGTTTTTAAAATTAATCTTTTATAATTTCTTTTGAAAACTAAATCTTTTCTCATATAAATATACATTACTATCTTTTGACAATCCACGAAGATCTAGTTTTTTTTCTGGTTAATGATCATCGTCTCATGTTTTTCAAAAGAACAAGGTGAGCTAATAAAAACATCATCATCGTGCTTGAGTATTTGACATATCCAAATATAACAGTAAAAATATTGACACTTTTTTTCAGTATGGACACAGTATCCAAATTTGAATCAAATTTTTTACATTTTTTTTTAAAACTCAAATCATAGTTAAACGTTATGTTTTTTTACTTAATATATTTGTGGGTATGTATATATTTCATTATGGATTCTAAAATGCGTTTGTGGGTATTGACTGGCCAAAATGCGAACACGTTATATATTTTGCAGCGGTGTTATAGATAAGATTTTTCACTCGACCAACAAAAATGAAGAAGAAAATAATAAGATAAGGTGGAGTATATAAATGTATTATAAAATATGCTACACTTGGAAAGTTGTAATTGGTGCAGCTTCATTAATCATTAGATTTTTGCATCCAATGTGAAGACGTCACGAGTCACGAGCGTCCAAAAAGTTTAGTGCAATCACGTTCAAAGAGACTATTTCCCAAAACAAGTAATTTACCGTTTAAAAATTATCGATAAATTTATTTCATTGGTAGTAGACTAATAGCCAAACGAAGATGAATGAATAGTTATTATGAAAACTGTAAAAATTCTAGGGGTTCTAAAGGGTTGCATTAAGTGTTTTTTGACGTCGGTATGTTAAGCAAAATCAAAGTTGTGCGAGAACAAAAAGATTGTTATTTTATAAGTTTTTAAATCAACAAAAAGATTGTTATCTTATAACGCTCTTGATGTTTGATCTGTATATAGCTACGTTAAATGGCAATAAAACTTATTAAATAAAAAAGAAAAAAAATTTAAAACCACATATGAATTGGTTATTTTTGCTTTTTACACTCCCATAAAAAAACTGGACCTATTCCTCAATGGCATATTCCTCAAAAGCTAAAAATGAGTTTGACGGACATTTTTTTTTTGGTTTAAACCGTTTAAACGAGTTTTTCTCCATTCCCCTCGTATTTAAAGTTATATGTGGTGATAAGACGCAGATACATGAAGAAATCTTAAGGAATCACTATCATAGACTCGAATATGTAACTAATAATAACAAATTATTTGTTTGGAAGACTGATAGAGACAGTGATTGCCAATATTGGGGGATATGATCGGGTTGTTCATAGAATTGATATTGTGCTTTTTACATATTTTAAATATTACAGTTCTTTTTTTTTAATTATTATTTTGGTTCTGGGAGGGTGAGCTGGAGAACTTGAAATAAATATTGAAGTAATTTAGTTTGAGATGTCAAAACCAACAAGTAACTCAGAGAGAAAAACAAAACTATAAAAAGTGTAATGATGATTAAGAAGTTTGATTAGTTATTGATTTATATAGTTATTGATTTAATTAAGCAAAATGGACGGTTGATTAAGACGAAGAAGTAGAGTCATAATCCAACAACTGTACGAGTACATTTCTTGAAGAGTCACCCCTTGATGTTTTACTAAAAAATAACGTGGATTACAAATCATCTATGTTAGTGTTAGGTGCTAATGATAAATTAAAACACTGAGATATATGATCTTTACAAATTAATCATATATAAAATCAATCAAGATAAAAAGAGGTGGATATACGAATATACCATACTTTAAATTTAGGTCAAAATTAGATACACGTTTAGATCCTTCGTTAAAACAGTCTTAAGGACTTAAACCATTGTTTTGAATCTTTGAAATATATCAATTAATATTCACAGCATAATCTATATTTTAGTGTAACTGAAAATACTTGAACGTCAATATAATCTCATAACAGCGAGTAACTATAAATATTATAGTTACATGTTACAACTTAGAGCATATTGTATGTGTGCTTCTTCACAACATGCTATTTTTGAGTTTGGATATTTAAAAAACAATATGTTTCATCTATTCTTATGGGCCAGTTAAGCAGGCCTGTAACTACTGTTTGGTCCATTATTTCTAATTAACAAGTCTCATGATTCTTGTTACAAGTCTTGGTGATGTTTCATAAGAATAATTATAGCTTATCAGAAATTGACTTGTGATTGAATCTGTTTATGGATATTAAACACAGAAACTGGTTTGGGTTTTTACTTTTTACCATAAATCTTGAAGATATTATATTCATTTTCCATCTTTTTTCTTCTCCCAAGTGAAATAAAGACACACCAATGTGACCTTTTTGGCTTTTACTCTTTCACACTTCACATGCTCAGTACTTGAAAAAAAGTTTTTATAATTCATTCTCTGTTATCTACCAGACAAAATCAACCATTCAAAAGACTACAAATGTACCAAAAGATTAAACAAAATCATAACGACAAAGGCATTAGCCTTCTCTTCACTCTTTCACTTTTCAGTTTCCAGAGTGCAAAAGAGAGTAAATTGCAAAAAATCTTGAGAATTTTCGTTCTCTTTTTTTTTTTTGTTTTTTTTTTTGTTTTTTTGTTTTTTTTTTGTTTTGTATTTACTCCACAAGCAAAGAAGTGATAACAAACAAAACAAAAGAACACGATCGTTACAAGCAACGATGAAATTAAGCCAGTAAAAACGAATCCGATTGATTCAGTGTACATGTTCCGTCTTCTTTTACATTGTGGGTTTCAGTTTCTGGTAATGACATTTTTTGTTCTACCAAAGCACATCAAAATCTAAAGGGTTTATATATATGTTTTGTCGGGAGTTGATCGTGTTGTGGAGATTAAGGAAAGAACCAGACCTTGATGAAGATTGAAAGAACCATTTGCAGACCAAATGCTGCAGCCATTACAACCGTGATATCATTGTTTGTTCCGAGGTAGGACCGTAGATTCAGGGCAACAAAGCACGATGATGCACCACCAGCTAAGAGTATAATTACCCATCTCAGAAACTCTACTGGAATAAGCAATGGAAGCTGCAAAAAGACATCCCGAGTGGTAGAATGTTTAAACAGCATCAAGTATATCGATCATAAAGTTATGATACCATATTAGGTTGATTTTATGTCATTGTAAATGGTCATTGAATGTTGTGATACCATTTTAGTTACCAAACCAATGTGTATCAAGTATCTGCATTTGTCTTTAGTGTTACTGATAATCAATTGATTAGTTACAGCAAAAGAGGTAGAAGTTACAGGAGATACTTACAGAGATTGGAACGAAAATAAAGAGAGAGTATCCCCAGAGGCACCAGAATCTTAGGAGATCAGCTTTGGACCCCATATAGCGGAGTGAGAAATAAAATCCCAGAGGCACAATTATTGCATAGCCATAGATTATAGATGCTGCCAAATTCATATAGTTCACATCAAAGATCCAAGGAGCATCACTGTGGCTTCGTTTCTTCACGAGATACGTGGCACAATTTCCGAGAGAAGCAAGCACAAACACAAGCGTAGTGCAGATCCAGACAAGTCCATACCTAACAGAGCGACAAGATGCACACATGAGTCATTAATCTAAAATTTTTTTGAAAGGCCTAGCTTTTAGCCAATCTTTAGAGAATTACATGTTTTGCTAATTGAATGTATGCACGTGTTTTGATGCTTTCCATTCATTTGTCCAAGAAAAAATGAGGATTTTTTTAATCTATTGCTTGAAGTAACATAGGAGTAAAATGCATCCTATTAACTAACAAATCAATAATCCACTAAACCAATGGACTAACTTGCTGTCTACTGCTTCCTGAGAATCTACGATATAATGACAAAACAGAGGGGTCGCAAATTTAGTCTTTACTCAACCAGGCCTGTCTATAACTACATCAACCTTACCGTAATCTTATGGAGACTATGTTACAGACTATGAAAATAGCTAGAAGCCTAAACTTAATTGAGGAACTTTTTGGACAAGCGAAACAGGATTTGGATGCAGGCTTAAGTCTACAGTAAATCAGCTTCGGAGGAATATTAAAGCAGCAAAAACATATTTACACCAAAACCTAAACACGCGAAAAGAAAAAGGGTAGAGCAGCTGCCTCTCACGCTAAAGATCCAGCTCTTTCCCTGAATCCGTTCCAGGTTTCAAAATCTGAAACTACGGTTTTAATCATCAAATATCAATAGCTCTATTGGCAATCTCTACTCCAGTAGAACTACTTATCTAACACTGGCAGCAGGAAAGTATTCCCCAAACCTATGACATATCAAACTCATTCCTCTAACCTGTCCCAGTTGGAATGTCCGTACAGAAAGCAGAAGATAGCACTTAAAATGGTAACAAATTGACAGCCAGACTGAGCCGTGGACTGATATAAGGAAATCTCAATAGGAGATTCCAAAGAAATCTTGCGGAGCAACCACAATTACCAAGAAGAGTCACGAGTAAAAGACACTGAAAAACTCACAAATCAGGGTTTGCATCAATCTTGTTGAAAAAATCTCCACTAGTGGGATATAACGAGCTCATCAGTCTGTTCAAAACAACGTCTGTGTCCACGTCAAAGTATTGAGTATATGAGTAGACGTTAAAAAAGCCCTTCCAGTTGTTTGATGGCTGTTGTTCAGGTCCTTCTACAAGTGTAGATAAAATCAATTATCATATAGTAACATAGGACAGAACAAGGTTAAAACAAAGGTATAAAGGACCTTGACATGCATGAAAATGAGCTTTAGGTCACACAAGCATTATTTTTAACCATCCTACTGTTATCTATCTACCATATATCTTAAACATGATGAACAGTTCAAAGTTGGAACCATCTAATATTAAATACACAACAAGTTCTTATCACTTAAATAAATCATGGTGACCACAGATAAAACAAGTATATAAACCTGTTGGAGTGTCAAGAGTTTGATAACCCTTTGAATTGTTTCCTAGATTTGGTGGAAATATTTGCATGTTTGCAGAAGGGCCTACAATAACGCAGAACACAAGCAATACTCAAAGTCTTTCACTACCGGAAAAACGGCATTTGCAAAAGATAGTTCAAGCAGCAAGTAGCAAAGATAAGCATACCTTCATTTACGCTTGCTATAGGTACATTCGTGCTTCTCTTGTCGTCGCTGATCACAGCCTTCCCGAATAAGAAACACAGATATTTGTATCAGACATTAGAATAACAACATGGGGATAGTGAATACATTAACTCGAAACAGTTATAGTTTAATCCAAAAATGAAGCAAACATTTAAAACCAAATCCAATTGTAAATTTTCATAAATAAGAAACGACTCAAGTATCCTCTCCTGAAATGGAAAATCAAAAAGAGGAATTTACGAAGATTCTTAAAGTTATTCCCGCAAGTGTGAGGATTTTATGAACCATCATAGACGGGAAACAAAAAGACAATTTTTTTTTTGGAAAATGTTCAAAATTCTACTTCCTAATGAAAATAAATACCCGTGAACGTTTCTAAAAATTGGACTTGAGACAGAACACAAACACACAGGAACAAAAAATTCGACGACATGCACAAAAAATGTTAAAATTTCCTTAACGCAAACAAGGATACCAGAAAAAAAAAACTCAATCGACGAGCTTCAAAATGGCTAAAATTATAGAAGCAATGGATGTTTAACTAGACTTACAGGTACTGAACCAAGCAAATGGCTCGTCTGTAGATTAGCGAACGACTCATCCATCGAATCGAACAAAGAGAAAACAATATCAAAGATAAAAGAAGAGAAATCGGTAAGATCGGAAAACAGTAAAAAAAAAAGATCGTCCCTTTTCTCTAAATTTGTAAAGGTTTCTGGGTTTCTTCTCTCCTCCGTCCGTCGTCGTGGAAACAATTGGGAAAGGGAGGACGAGAGAGACAAAGGATTCACGCGTTCTTTTTTCGAAAGTGTGAAACACGCGCCGCTCACTTTTTTACACGTGCCTGCCGACTGGGCCATATAAATCACAAGACTCACACAACAGTTACGGCCCAAATTAGATTTTGACCCGCATTGAACCACCCGACCCGACCCGCTCCGACCCGCCAGAGGAGCGTCACAAGAAAAATTCACTGAGAGTGTTTCGTTTCCCTCTTTGTCTTCCCTCCCTGGAGCCCTAGACTGGTTTCTCACTCGCTCTCTCAAAACCTCCATTATTTTTGTTTGTTTCTTTACCGGAGAAGATTGATATGAAGGAAATCAATGGTTCCGCCTCCACCGCGAGATCGATATCTCTTCTTAAGCAGCCTAATTACAGTAGCAAGCCTGTTCAGGTTCTTCCGCTTTATACTTTTTGATTTTTTTTTTTTTTTTTCAATTCCTATTCACTTTAAATCGTTTAGCTCAGGTTTTATAATATTCTATGTGCGTTGGTTTTTTAGCCTCTTTCCATCGTCAGTGTTGTTGCTTCAGCTGTTTGTGAGTTTTCTAAATCGATTTAAGCATTGTTGGTTTCTCAGTGTAGAAGTCTTTTCAATTTGTTTCTTACTCAATGGTAAAATTTTTAATAGTATGGAAGCATTTTGAATCACTTTTGGTTTCAGAAGTGGTGAACATTTGTTGCTAGCCACCATTTTTGTGCTCAAATCAAGTTTGGCTACGTGTTATTCTAGGAGCTTACTATATGGCATAGAGAAGCTGAGACATGGAAAATGTCAGCAAATTTCATATTATTTTGTAGTTGCTTATCATCTTGTTGGTCTTAGAGTCATTGTTGAGCTCCAGTTGCTGTTACCTGTTAAGTCATTTTAGTCGTATTTTCAAGCGAATTTTTAAGATGATTACTGGTTGGCTAGGTGAATAAGGAGTGTAGTTACAGATTTATGTATTTGGGAGGAAAACTGAAATGAATGTTCAGTATTGGTGTTTTGTTTGTTGAAAAATCATTCTCATGTTTATTACAGGAAGCATTGAAACATCTAGCATCTATTAACCTGAGAGAGTTGTGTAATGAGGCGAAGATTGAGCGCTGTCGTGCAACCAGAGACTTGGCGAGCTGTGGACGATTTGTGAACTATGTATTAAACCCATGTGGGCATGCCTCCTTGTGCACAGAGTGTTCTCAGAGGTGTGATGTTTGTCCAATCTGTAGATGTCCACTACCAAAATCTGGAGAAAAACTTCGGCTTCGTCTCTATTTTGAGTGTGTTGAAGCTGGTCTAATTTCCCGAACACATGAGGAGGCGTCACAGGATTCGGAATCAGATGAACATCAATTGGCAGCTGATGTTCTGCGCCTTTATTCTCTGTTTGATGTTGCCATGAACAACAATTTGATATCGGTGGTTTGCCATTGTATCCATCAGTTGCATTTATGCTCGCTGTCAGATATATGCATTTAGTCTTTAGTTTCCTGTCTGATATTTCACAAACTCTTTTAGATTTGTATGCATGTGTTGTCTCATCTACAGCTGTGACCACGAATCTCCTTATGAATAGGCATTTGCAATTAGAAACTCTGCATATGTGGGGAATTATGTACTGATAGGTTCACGTAGTTCTTTTTCCCTTCCCCTTCTTGGCGGGGAGTATGTGCATAGTGTTTTTATCATTCTCTAAGAGTTATTTTATGTTCAATGTAAAATTGACATCTCCTTGACAGAAAATGAATAGATATCACCAATGTCTGTATGGATGAGACAGCTGTATCTAGTGACCCGGTCATTGCTTTCTTGCTGGATGAAGTTGTTGTCAAAGATTGGGTCAAGCGTACATTCCGGAGCATCTTAGCTGAGCTTCAAGAAATATGTATCCTTTTAGCTGTCAATATTTTTTTGTTTCTTAAGCCAGTATATGCGTGTACCTTGGGGTTTGTCTATCTTTAATATTGGTTCTCAGATAGTCTCGAAACAAAAGAGATGCAAGCGTGGTTAGACAAACTCCTAAAGTGTTTGAAACAGGTGGTTGGCATATGTAGTGTGCTTGAAGTTATGGAATCAGCTTTTAAGGGTTCTGTTTCACCTCAGCTTCAAGATGTTCAGAAGCTTAAGGAGAACATTAGTAAAACAAAGCAGGTCAGCTGAGATTTTATTCCATTAATATCCAAACAGCTTTGCAAAAGTATGCTTAAATAACTCTCGTGACCAGAGAGTGTTTTAACTATATCAGCTCTTTAACTATCAGGGCAAGATAGATTACCTAGTTTATGCTTACCCTATTGTTGTTTTTTATTTCAGCATCTGGACATAATGTACTGGTGCATAAGACACGGATTTCTGGAGGATGTGAGGTCTCGATATTCTAATTTCACATCGTGGAATGCCCTTGTAGGTGAAAGAAAATCAAATGCAATTAAGCGTGCATGGCCTGATGCTGTAGACCAGTCTTCAGATTCCAATGTACAGGGTGCTTCCCTCTTTATTGAGGATGCTTTAGAAAATCTTGAGAGAGAGCCAGAGTACAGTCAGGAAATAGGGGCAGACCTAGAAGTTGGATGTTTACAGAAGGATAAGAGAACATTTCTTAGGTCCAAAATAGAGGGAACTTCAGGATCTTATCCATTTGAGAATCTTAGAACTGCTGCTGACATGCTCTTTTTACATGGCGGTTCAGATTTGGTTGTTGCGAAGCAAGCAATTGTATCCTTTTATCATCACCTATATTTCACATTACATTGCACTTTACTTCTCTTGAATACTCAAATCAGGAAACCTTTTTCATGTTTTTCTTTTTCGCTGGTTTCCTTAACCGGAGATAGTTTCTTTACTACCTGTTCGATCGGCATTGGACTATCCCTGAAAAATACTGGAAGCACATTATAGATGATTTTGCTGCTACCTTTGGCATAACCAGGCATTCATTGCTGGAATCTTTTGTATTTTATCTTCTTGATGATCACTCAGAGGAGGCACTCCAGGTACCTTTTGGGATTCTTAGGGGAAAAATATGAATATATGTAGTCTTGTGGATGTTTGAATATTCTCGCTGAAATATATGTATGATAAACTATATACATACACCATACATTTATTAACTGGTGTAGCTTACATACTTTCCAATTTATATTTCAGGAAGCTTGTAGGATTCTTCCTGAAATATGTGGTCCAGAGACCTATGCCAAGGTTGCGCAAGTCCTGTTAGAAAGGGAAAACCCTGAAACAGCTCTTATGGTCTTGCGTTGGTCTGGTCGTGATGGTGTATCAAAATTGGTTTCAATTGGTGAAGCTGTTACAGCTGTTCGTGTGAGAATGGAATGTGGTCTTCTGAGCGAAGCATTCACATACCAAAGGACTCTCTGCTTGAAAGTCAAGGAAAATAAATTGAAAAATGGATCCGATGATCTGGACAGCTGGAGTTGGACAGAATGGATGGAGATACTTGTCAACGAATTCTGCTGTCTTTCTATGAGGAGAAACTTGGTTGATCGAATCATTGAGTTACCGTGGAACCCAGATGAGGAGAAATATCTGCACAGATGCCTATTAGATTCTGCAACTGATGACCCCTCATCAGCTGTGGGTAGTCTTTTGGTTGTCTTTTATCTTCAGGTAAATAATTGTATTTTCATACTTCAATTAACTTCACTTCAGCAACATGGGCTGAGAATGGTTTTTCAGCACGAGAGTTGCTTAAAAACAGTCGATAGATATTAAGACAACAACGTAAACCTTCAGAGCTTTAAGCTACATATCTCATTTGGAATAGATGGAAATTTTAATGAGGGATCTCAATGGTGGCTCTGTATATAATTAGTTCTTTTTACTACTAGATCTTTGATATATTTTCTTGTATTTGCTGTCTGGCTTCAAAAATCTTTTATAATTCGAGCTTGATGTAGTCTGGATGTTGAGAGTAATGAACCAGCATAAAACTAATTGAACAACCAGGCAAACTGCATCACTTTAAACTCTGCTTATTCTCTGGAAATTTTCTCTTTTGTATACGGTTGGGTATATTGGTCTGTCTTTGACTGGAAACTACTGGTTGTTCACATTGCTGCAGCGCTACCGTTACATCCAGGCATACCAAGTCGATCGTAGGCTCCAGAAAATTGAAGAGGCTTTCGTATCCGACAATCGAATTGGGGACGAAGTTATTGCCAGAATGCGATCACAAAGTGATTGGAGAAAAGAGTTAGTTGTAAGTATTCCAGGCACTTTCTATGTACAAGTGGATCCTTCCACTTTTCCTTTGTTAAAGGCTACGTCCTTAAATTTTCCACCTTCTTGCATTCTAGTGCTTAGTAGCCTCTTGATGCTTGCAGGATTATCTAGATTTCTGAATCTTGAATGTTCTATGTATGTGCAATTTTACATGATATTGGCTGTTTCAACTTGACATTTAAACCCTCATATGTCTCTGTTGCTTTGAAACAGGATAAAGCCATAGATCTACTTCCAGTAATTCAGCAGCATCAAGTTAGATCTGGACAATTTTCTGAGATGGAAGATACCTATGAAAGTGCTTCTGAAGGAGCAAAAAACTCTAATCTTTCTGATGCACCTGAGATGATTACTTCTTCAGTTCCCTATGCTACTACTACTAATTCCGTTTTTCTCCAACGGGCTAACAATGCCAGCGCTAGAGAGCCAGTGGCTAATAATGGCAGTCATTTGATAGGAAACGCTTCCCTTGATCTTTCCCATGGAAGGTTATTTACAAGCGCAAATAGAGGACAAAAGAGTGAAGTTAGAAGCATAACCAAGACTCTGAAATTTGGTGAAGTGTCAACTCCGTTCAAAGATCTTAATAGAGCTCGTGGAAACAGCCAGCTGAAAGGAAAAAGGAGTGAAGAAACCTCTCCAGAGACTAATGTTGATAGATTCATGGAGAATAATATGAGCTCTCCTTATCTCCGCCGAGTCACAGCTAACAATCCTGTAACAGTGAAACCTAGCAGCAACCATCTCAATGGATCTGCACAGAAACCGCAATCCACCTTTTTTGGCACAAGGATGCAACCAGACAAAGAGCTCTCGTCCCATAACTTTGTTGATTTGGATGATCCAATGGACATGTCTTCAAGGTATGCTTCCTCCTCTTCTGTATCTATTAGCCCCTTTTATTTTTCATTTGGTTTAAAAAAAAGATCTAGTTTGGTTTCGTGTTCTATGAATTTTAGTTTGGTTCTTTCATCCTCACCGTCTAATTTTTATATTGGATTGGCTACATATCATGAATTGCAGCCTGAAGGACAACAACAATGTCTTGGCCACGGAGAGCAGAAATAACAGTGGCGGATTGAGGTGGCGGTCAGATGAAACAAGCGATGAGGAAGATGAACCGAAGATGCCAGTTAAGGGAAGGAGGAGACGTAGATTCGCTGCAAGATGAAATGAAACAAACACTCAAAACGACAAGTATCAATTGTGTTAAGCATAGAGAGAGAGAGCAAGTGGTGTAAAGAGGGCGAGTTGGGTACAGTGAGCTTTGTTCTCCTGATTTTTTTTTTGTGCCTGAGAAAAGAAATTATTTTGAATTTTGTGTTTTTCTTCTTTAGTTGAGACATTTTTCTCTTACGGATATCATTTTGATGAGCAGAAATGCAGAATGAATCAATTAAATGATGAGTATGTTTAAATTTTTACGTTGGTGCAGTTGCATGGTGGGAGTGTTTAAGTTTATATATTCCTCTTGTTTCAGTTTCAGATTTTGGAAATAAAATGATTTATATCATTCAATAGCAATTTCTTGGTGTTTCTTTGGAAATACAGCCTTTTTTTTTTGTTATTAGTATTCAATCATTGTTCTTATAAAATCTCCAAACAACAAACCTCCCCATTCAAAATCCATGGGGAGGTAAAGTCTGTCTTGAGATTCTATTCAAAGTTAAAACAAACCCTGTGTGATCCATCCAATCCAAATCAAGATCCAATAGCAAGATAACACCAGAACATTAAACTTGAAAGTCGTCGTTGATAAGATCTCACAAAGGAAAAGTTCCAGTGTAGCGGATATGATCGAGTGTGCGACGCAGACCGTACTTACAAACCGCTGCATTTGCTGCTCTGAAACCTCCTCCATAAGCTGGAGACGCATCATGTGCTATCTGATGCTTAAAGAACTCTCCAAGTTTCTTCTCCACGTTTGATTTCCCTCCTTTCTTGTTGGAAGACGATGATGATGATGACGTGGCCGTTGATGTTGAGGGCAAGTTTCTAGAAGAAGGATCTGAGAGAACTTCAGATTCAAGCCACATGTAAGAGAGGACTTGGCAGATTCCTTCCTCTACCTCAGGGATAAGGTTCCTATACCCTAAGAGAAACAAGAAATTCAAAGAATTTTAAATGCTTTAGAGTTATAAACTTTCATATGAATATGAACTCATACATCTTTATATTTAAAATATTTTAATTGGAAAATCTAAACCCAACCCGTGAAAGTTCAAAATATAAACTTTCATATGAATATGAAATCTTCGTTCAAGCCGAACCAAAACCTGAGTTGCAAATAGTTTTTTCTTGGTTTCATATCAACAAAACCAAACCGAATTGCAAATGTTTTTGAGTAGGCAATTTCAACAAAACGAACCGAATTAAAATTATAAACCGCATTTTCTTCTCCTCATATTTTTCGCATATATATGAGAAATTAAGAAACTAAAATGAAGATGTATATTGTATAGTAAGTACCTTTGAGCCTTAACCATCCATGCATGAGCTCATGGGCGAGAATAGCTCCTGTTAGTAATCTTCATACACAAAAGCCATTCGGTTAGTAGTATTCACTGTCTTATTTTTGGTATGTCTTGAGAATTGAGCAAGTAATAAGTACCTTGGGAGGCCGTAAAGAACGAGAATCGCAGTGACTTCACATTTGCGTGTAAGCTTTTGAGGCTGAGTTCTCATACCAACAAGGCGGTGAGCGCCAAGTCTTGGTCTTCTAAGAACCTGTGAAGATCCCCAAAAAAAGAAAAAAAAACAGAGCAAAATTATTGTTTAGAACCAGCAATTATGTAAGTTTCCCACAAGGGTTTGAAAAGGCTTACACTTGTAACTGTCTGTTCTTCAGACAAACATAAACCCCTTGTCTCAGGCATGTGATGGTATCCCTGTTAAACACACAGAAAATTAATTCTAACTGTAATTGGAGAGAAACTCACAAAAAGGTTATATACGGATATAAGTTGAAAATATCATAGATTACATTTTTCTCTCCTACGATAGCATCATTGAGGGCTTCTCTTTGAACAAGAAGCATGGGAATCTGTTGATCAAGTTTCATGTACATTCCTTCGTAATAGTCTCTTATCGCGTGGTAAAGCGGTTGACACTCTCCAGTATCGGTTATCGCGGTTTCCATACATTCTAAACATAAACTTCTCCCATCTTCTAACGTGTAATATCTCACATCCCATGACTTGATGATCACAACATAGAAAAAAAAAACAAAAAACACAATTGATTTGTTAAAAAAGAAATAGATCTGGTCTTATCAAAATAGTTAAATTGTAATTTGTATTAGGTTACCTCCAAACGCTCGCAGCTACAACAACGAGCGGTTTTATCATATTCGTGAGATGGGCAATACTTTTGGTTCCAAAACGGATGGCATCGGTACTCGATCAAGCCAGCATCGTTAGTTGGGATCTATGAATATGAAATTAGTCATATACGTAACATCTGATGTGCGAGAATCTAATAAGGTGATTGTATAGTTGCTTACAAAATGGTGACAAACTTCGCATTTGGGATGAGTAAGCTCTTTGAAACAAAGCTTATGGTAGGGTTTTGTTCCTGACAGAGAGAACTTGTACCAAGAGAGAAGACAAAACACACAACCTTAATTAGTCACTTCAAAAGGACATTAACACAAATTAAGAGTATTATTATATAAGTGAATACATATATATATACCTCATGTTCAGTGATTGCGTAACCACATGAATGACAACGGAAGCATTCAGGATGAAAGAATGTGCCCATGCATCCTAGATAGTTCCCCA
The DNA here is from genome assembly GCA_011420285.2 of Erysimum cheiranthoides. Lineage (NCBI taxonomy): Eukaryota > Viridiplantae > Streptophyta > Magnoliopsida > Brassicales > Brassicaceae > Erysimum > Erysimum cheiranthoides. The sequence goes on along the minus strand of CM022182.2, from coordinate 15,982,571 downwards.
ATCCAATATCGCGATTGCAACCGCCACATATTCTGCTAAAAATCAAGCAAACAATTCATTACCAAGTGCGATGGGAAATAGCTGCAATTTTTTTTTAAATATTCTCAAAAATAGTTTATCATCAAGACAAATTTCAAAAAGACAAACAAAAAAAAAAAGAAAAAAAAAAAGACAAATTTCAAGAACTTAAAATTTTAAAGTTTGTTTTTAAACTTGCACGTTCGAACCGAGGTATATTAGAAAAAATCGTGACGTGGAGTTTCTAGAACTTATGCTACTAAACAGTGAATTTATTATTTTATTTCTATAGCAAAAAAAAAATAATTACAATAAGAGAATGTGTTTTGTTGTACCGTTGTCTTCGTCTGCATGGATAGGAAGGCTCATAAGGTGGAATGAAAGATGATGGATTCAAGCCACCATGAAAAGGCCTTGGAAAATCTCGATTGTTATCCATTGACCAACCATATCCTGCGCAATTTATTTCATAATAAAAATTCATTCTCTAAGTAATATATAGAATAACGATTTTTTTGTTAAAAGGAATAAACAAACTTTTTAACGAACTTGAATTTTTTTCTTTCAAATATAACTTTAATTAATGAACGTAGATAGAGATACCATGTGGGCGCTTCGTGTCGTCAGATAGAGAAAGTGAAATAGCACGGTCGAGTTCTTCTTTGTCCCGTGCAGCTCTCGACCGATCATCCTGTGATTCGTTACTCATTAACATGACCATCCAAAATTGTACACTTAACTAGTAATTTATAACAAGGTATAGTTTTACGATTGTATCTATATGTCGCAATTTTCAGTATCTGGGACAGTATATTGTTCATTGGTATTCAAAATAATTCGTTTACTCAAACAAAGCTAAATTCTTATATAAAGACATCTAGAAAAAAGTTGATGAAATAATTTAGCATATTGTAAATAACAAATAATAATTTTCCACCACCATGCTACATATGTAATTTCATCTACTGTATTAAAGATTTCAACTAAATATCATTGGTAGTGCTTAAGGGTATCAAAATAGGTTGATAAAAAAAGGTATCAAAATAGGCCACCTCATTCAATCCAACTTTTTCACCATGTACCGAATGTTTTGTGCTATTGTATATGGATTAAAAATTTATATTCCTAAATCCTAACCCAATGAGTTAGATAGTTCATATTAATGAACTTGAAAAAGTTAAATAATTCATTATTGATTATATGAGAACTAAAGTACCCTTATAGTAGATTATCAAAAATTAAAAAATTAGGAAAATTAAAAATCAAATTAAAGCATAATTATTATCTCACACAGCAAAACACAGGAATCTAATCCGCATATTTCATGAAAGTGAGTCGAAAATATCACCAAAAGAAAATCACAACTCGGCCCACTAATAAATACTCCTTATTGAACCAACCCATAAAACCGACTTCGACCTATTTTTGTCATCCTTAATAGTCCTCATTCCTCAAGACCACATATACATTCACATCATCTCAATTTGAACACTAAAAACCAATGAGACTCATGAGTCATGACGACAATAAATTATAAATGGACCAACTCATTTATGGATGTGACAATTTTACAGAATGTACATGACCCGCGATATTTATTTTTAAACAACCACAAGTAAAAATGAAAACAGTAGTAATGTTCACATGTCTTTTGTATATTGCTTTAATATGAATGATCACATGTCTACAGTTTGGGTAGATTAGAATAGAAAAAAAATGAAGGATAAATTAAATGAGTATAATTAAGAAGATAATTACCGAAGAAGAAGGAGGTAGAGGAAAGACCATATTCTCGTCCTCTTGAAACTGAGGAAGATGATGATTAGTGCGAGCACCACTACCACCATTAGAGCCACTCTTGAAAAGCTTACTCACCCATTTCATCAACTTCCATTTCTTATCTCTATAGGTCGACGAAGATGACGACCCAACTTCGCCTGATATATCAAAACGTTAGGTTACTCGTTCAATATATGTAGTCTAAAGATAGAATTTGCAAAGAAAAGAAGAAAACGCACCAAAGATACAAGGATTGGAGATATGGCTGACACGAGCAACACCGTAGAAAGAAGAAGGAGAAGAAGAAGAGGAAGAGGAAGAGGAAGAAGAATCCATGAGGAAGAAGAATGGCCCACACGTGTGTTATATATCCTTGAAAACGTGTGAGTGAAGCGAAAATGACGGCCGGAGAGAGAAGCAAAGAAAAGAGGAGGAGGAGGAAGAAGAAGGGAGAGGGGAGAAGAAGAAGAAGAAGTTATAAGTCATTAAATTGTTATTAGAGAGAATAAAAAACATATATGAAAAGAGAAGAAAGAAAGAGAGAATCTTTGCAGAAGAGATCGGGCAAAAAAAATTTAAAAGAAAAAGAAAAGGAAGAGATGCTTAGCTTCTGAAAGGAAAGGAACAGAGAGAAAGAGATGTTTTTTTAAGAGAATATTTTTATGTCTTTTGGTTTTGCTGAGGCGGAGAATCCCTCAAACAACGGTGTTGCGAGGAGGAGAGGATAGTTGAAACCTTTTTATGTTTCTCTCTTTTTTTTTTCATAAATTTTTTTATTATTTGTTTGAGGAGAAAAACCAAAAAAGTGAGATTTGTAAACGAAAGCAAAAAAAAATCTTCTTTTTGGGTTTTGATGGAGACCCTCGTTCCGTCTGCTCTAACTATTCCAATTAATAATTGCTTTTGATTTCCCCTTTTTTCTTTCTGTTATATGGTTTAGAAAAAAGAGTCCGTTGACACAGTAACCTAAAGTGAAGACATCTAAACATGAAAAATTGGATTTCTAACAAAATATGGAATTGGTTGGACTAAAATACACTTATAAGTTATATAATATGTTATTTCAGACCAACAAATCTCACTTATACGTTAACATAACATTTCTTTTCTTTCTCTTTCCTCCTCTTTTTCCTTTTTTTTGGTTGCAACCTCTTCTTTTTGGACATTCATTTTCATCATATTTTTGTTAATGTTGAATCATTTTTTAAATATTACAACTTCATTTCATTAAATTACCGGAATAAACTATTTTATTAAAAAAAACTAATCAAAATTCGACAAATTTATAAAGATGCAAAAAAGCTCACGAACTCTTGTTTTTATTTTACTAAACAATCAGTTCAAACATTGATACGTTATAATTCTATTTATGGATTTCAAATATCCAACTCATGAATCCATAAGAACTAAATATATCACTATTTTACACCATACCGGCGTATTACAGTGGTCCTGCTCTAATACACGATAAAGATGAGCTTTTGTAACGTTACCACAAACAACTTTATAATAATAGCAATTAAGCTTTTATGACATACAAACGACGGACCAATTATAATAATATTATAATTCCAGGCAACAATCTATAGGAAGGTCGTGACCGATGATGACGCAGCAAAGGTGAAAGAGGCTTCACAGTGGAATCAGACACCCAATTTTTACAGAACAAAAGCCTAACCTATTGTCATTTTAAAGTTAGTTTTTTCGATTAAATTACATTTTCTGGGATGAAATCAATATTTTGGGTTAAAGACAGCATCAGATCAAATCTAGCTTTATACAAGAACAGTTCCCACCTTGAGATCTGACCATTTCTTTATCAACTTGCTAAAGTCGATCTCTGTATGGACGATCCATAACTTATTTTTGTTAAGGCTGCTTATTTTTGAAATTCTCATTTAAATAAATCTATTTTCAATTTTTTTATCAAGGTTAGGTATATATTTTATCTTAAGTATCTATTCCCCATAATGTTAAATTATCTTTCATCAGAAGAAAAAATTGTTAAATAATTTAAGAGCTTGCTATATTCTATTCATCAATTAATCTTACAATTTGACATGGTTGAACCAATGTATTTATTCTAGTCCAACAAAAGAATTTTGATAAAAAAAATGTTGATATATATATTAGTTACAGATTTTGTTTTTCATGTTCAGGTTGGATTGTTAATCAAACTTAAATTATCGTAAAATCATGATTGTTCGTGATATTACGAGAGAAATACCCAGATATAATAATTTGATTGCAGTTCCGGAACCTCACAAGTCTATTTTTTTCTAACTATCTATGGATAAGTTGTTGTAATATGTTAATATGTAACAAAATAAAGGAAACGTGGGGCTATAATTGGCTGAGCTTGAGTTGAGTAGCCGATGCAAAAATCCAAGATCCACTGCATCTGTCTTTAATCACCTAAAGTCCAAGAATTTACTTTCTTATCTCATGCATGAGACATCTTATCCAAGTTCTTAAAAATGTTTAACTTTGTATCTGTAAAGATTTTTGGTGAAAAAAAACGTGAGATAAAAGACGTGGAGTTGAGTTGGAAAGAACAAACCAAACCCTTTTTACGATATTCACCCAAAGAAAAAGAACTTTACGATCGGAAAGAAAAGAAAAGAGATTGTTTCTCATTTGCATTGATGGGCTCTTCAGGCCTCAACGTACCGGTCGGACCCAACCCAGTCCATATTCCATAAAATGTTTAATTTTGTATGTATTTTAATCAGCTGCTTATTTTTTTTAAGTTCTTGTTAGGTCACATTAGTACAGATAGTGACCATATTACTGGTCTAATAAACGGCCCATTATCCATTAAGCTGAAGCCCGTTTTGGAGACTTCTTGAAACGACGTCGCTTTGTTGTTCCCCTGTTTTCTTATCACTCACTATCCCTCAGATTCTTCTTACATTGGAAAGGTCTTTGATTCGTCTCCGTTTTTATGATACTTTTCTTTTTCTTTGATAAAAAATGTAATTCAATCATCGAAAATCAATTCGAACTTAAAAAAAAAAAAAGAGAGAAAAAAAAACTCGAAAGTCTTTGCGCGTAATTTTCTTTATTTTTGTTGTTCACTGATTGTTTGGCATTTGCTCTTTTCGTTTTTGGGGTCCAAAAAATTAGGGTTTTTTTTTTTGTTGGGTTCCTGTTAATGGCGACGACGACGCAGGGGCAGCAGACGGCGATTGATACGGCGGTTCTGGATGATATAATCAGGCGGCTCACGGAGGTCCGATTATGTAGACCAGGAAAGCAAGTCCAGCTCTCTGAAGCTGAGATCAAACAGCTCTGTACTACTGCTAGAGATATTTTTCTTCAGCAACCCAATTTGCTAGAGCTTGAGGCACCTATCAAAATTTGTGGTATGTTTTATTTATCGTTCGAATTTGATTCCTGTTGATTTTAAGGTCTTCCGAATTGATTTTTTAGGGTTCTTGATGTCTTCAAAAGTGTGAACTTATTAGTTAGTTTTGGGATTATGTTGTTTGACCATTGTGAAACTTTTTGCCTATGTCTCTAACCATTTGATTGATGTTCTGAAGCGGCTAGAATTTTAGTGACAAATGTTTTGGCTTTTTGTGGATAATGAATGTGTGGACAAGAGTTTATCTTGTTACTATGAAATTCAAGTATATACATTTCTCCAAGGATGTTTATGTAATGGTTGTAGGATGCTAGAGACATGGAGAAAGGTTGTTAATGAATCGAATTTATAATGTCAGATGGTTCATAATTTGAGTATGAAATTTGGATTTATTGAGGAGTGTTCTCTGATTAGAGAATATGTTTGGTTTCTTGGAATATTGGTTGATGTAAATAGATGAGAGAACATGGAGATTTGAATCGATATGCAATGCTATTTTCCTTGGTACTTTTGAGTCTTGTAAACTGTTTGAGTTAATGAACAATCCAATCCCGTTCTATGATTTCCCTTAAATTTTGTGGTGTGAATGTCTTAAACCAGGTGACATACATGGGCAGTATAGTGATCTGCTGAGGCTATTCGAGTATGGTGGCTTCCCTCCTAGTGCCAATTATCTATTTCTTGGGGACTATGTGGACCGAGGCAAACAGAGTCTTGAAACAATATGTCTCTTATTAGCTTACAAGATCAAATACCCTGGGAACTTTTTTCTACTAAGGGGAAACCACGAATGTGCTTCTATCAATCGGATATATGGATTTTATGATGAATGTAAAAGGAGGTTCAATGTGAGGGTATGGAAAGTTTTCACAGATTGTTTTAACTGCCTTCCCGTCGCGGCGCTTATAGATGACAAAATATTGTGTATGCACGGTGGACTTTCGCCGGATCTCAACCATTTGGATGAGATTAGAAACTTGCCTCGTCCAACTATGATTCCCGACACCGGGCTACTCTGTGATTTGCTCTGGTCTGATCCTGGGAAAGATGTTAAAGGATGGGGAATGAATGATAGAGGTGTTTCATACACCTTTGGTCCAGATACAGTTTCCGGGTTTCTTACAAAACATGATTTAGACCTTGTGTGCCGTGCCCATCAGGTAGATATTTTTCGACCATGTCTCTTCTATTCTACTGCTTTTGTGATGTTAACAAGGGGGTTGAAATTCTTATGGCAGGTTGTGGAGGATGGTTATGAGTTCTTTGCTGATAGACAACTTGTGACGGTGTTTTCAGCTCCTAACTACTGTGGTGAATTTGATAATGCTGGTGCGATGATGAGCGTGGACGAGAACCTTATGTGCTCGTTTCAGATTTTGAAGCCTGCGGAGAAGAAGACCAAATTCATGATGTCCACAAAGATTTGATCCTTTCATTGAGGTTAGTCAATAGTCTGTCCTTGGCGAAAACCAAAACGAAACAAGTGAATGAAAGGATTCTCATGCACTGATTTGTTCATGTTATTCCTTACGAAGTCAAGTTCACATTTCTGTTAAACATGATTTCTAATGGATTTTTAAGGGCTAAACTTTTTTTACTTAAATGGGTCATTTCGGCTTTTCCTTCTTTCGCAGATGGATTTGGTCTTGCTCGAGAAATTGATTGAAACCATTGAAGGTTTGGCTGTGAAGTGTGTACTGATGTTAGTGAGAACTCTTGGAAAGGAGCAAGACCTTAGTCTTCTAATATCTTTCTTCCCCAAATTCACTTTCGGTATATTTTTTCTATCTTCTTTTACTGGTTTTACATGATTTTCATCTGCCTGTTGAGATCACATAGTTGTTGTGTACATGCATATGGTCGTTTCTTGGATTTTAGGACACCAAACGAAATGATGTTATAAAATTAAAAAAATGTTTAGCAAATGTGCTTTGTCATCATCATAAAAATCGAATGAGCATCTGAATTACACAAGAACAAGTTTCACACATGTTCTTGTGAAGTAAAAGAAGTATGTGAGTTACCGCCGCCACTTCGTCGTTGGCTCTTACTATATTACGATATTTTCATTGATAATTCTGATTCCATTGCAAAACGAATAACCACTGGACTCTAGAAAATAGAATAGAATATAATAATTAGAGGGAACGAAGTTGTATGTTGTTCTTTGTTGTGGATGAGAAGTAAACACGGAAGCGATAAGCTCGTAAAAGTAACTTTTTTTTTGTTGCAAACGGGAACCAAAACCACATGTATCCAATTCCTTAGACACATATTATGTCATTATCATATCTTTGAATATGTTCATATTCTTAGTCAATTTCCTCTCTAGAAGTTGGACAACGTATCCTTTGATCATAGTATCCTCAAACATTTCCTATATCGTAGTGTGACCATGTCATATTCGTCTAGACTCTAGACCATGCCCATTGTACTACTTGGTTGGAGAAGTTTGTAACACGCTTAATTTTATAGTTGTATTTTTCATTTTCTTATATAATGTTTAGGCCTTCCGATTATTTTTACTTAATTTCTGCCTTGAGATTTACATGAGGAAGGTAAATATTCAAACAAAAAATATAATCTTTTTTAAACATAATTATTTTAAAATTTCATAAATTATTTTTGTAAATTGAAAATACAAGCGTTAGACGTAATTAAACGACAGTTTTTACCTATTTAACCATTGTTTTTAGCGTCTTTGTTTTACAAAAAAATTAAAAAATTCCTTAAAATGTATGGGTAATTAACGTCAACACAAACAAACACTTGAAACATTTGTACTGGTTTAAGACGGATTTAGTGTTATTGTCTGACCACATTGGGCGCGAGTTGGATGTTACAAGTTTCATCGAACCAACTCACCAAACATTCATTATACATATATATATATATATATATATATATATATATATATATATATATGCGTCAAGGTAGAGCCTCACGTTTTCTTGATTTGCACTCGAATCAATATTGTATACTCATGTTTTATCGTAAAAATAGAAAACAATTTCATCATGGACTTTCTCAAGAATCACCAGAAAAAGCATGCAACTTCATAATCAAAGAATAAGATTCTTTTAAATTGTGTGCACGATGAAATGTTTCGATTTCAATCTTCTACTCCAAATTTCTTCTTCTTTAGTCCTTTTCGCCCTCAACCTCCTTCACGAAATTTCTCTATAAATAGAGACATTAAGCGTTAACATGCGCTGCAACAAAGCTCAAGAATATTAGTATATAACCTTTAAAAACAGTTGACCACAAAAAAAGAAAAAAAGAAAAAAAAAAACCCTTACAGAAAAAGAATTAGAAAGATTGTTCTAGTGAGTGTGTGAGGGATGGCAATAGCTTTTCATACCTTCCTTCTTCAACTGCTACTCTTCGTCTTAACTTCTCTTGCGGAAGCAAATGACACGAGAAAGGTGAGAAAAAATGGACTCTTCTTCTTTCACGAATAATGTATGTTTTTAGGTTAAATATAGCAGAACGAATAATGTTTTATTTTTTTAGATAAATTATATATAACGAATAATGTTTGAATTTTAACATATAACGTCTTGCTTTGTATGGTACAGACATACCTTGTGCAGATGAAAGTTGGAGGGCATCGATATGGGTCAAGTACGGGTCACCAGGAACTACTCGGTGAAGTTCTTGACGACGATAGGTTTTAATTATGCCTTATTCTATTTAAAAAACGTATAGGTTTTGATGAGATATAGGTTCAAATGTCCCAAGAAACTAATTATCTATGTTAACACATGCAGTACCGTAGCGGATGCATTTATCTACAGCTATAAGGAAAGCTTCACCGGTTTCTCGGCAAGTCTCACACAAAGTGAACGGCAAAAGCTGATGAGTAAGACCACAATTGTTTCGTCACATTTTCGTTTCCATTTATTTTATACAAATGATCATTACAATACTATAACACGTAAAAGCCAAATGTAGAGTTATAGCCTAATGCTAGATTGATATGTTCAATGCATATATAGTAGGGACGTGGTGATAACGCACGGATTATGTTAATGTTTGATGCATGTAGGGAGGAGAGAAGTATTGGAAGTGTCACGTAGCAGAAACTTAAAGCTTCAAACGACAAGATCATGGGACTTTATGAATCTAACATTAAAAGCTGAGCGAAATCTCGAGAATGAGAGTGATTTGGTGGTGGCTGTCATCTATATATTCCGGCATTTGGCCTTACTCTGAGCTCTTTAGTAGCGATAGACCTCCTCCTTCTGCTTGGGAAAACAAATGCGAAAACATAACTTGCAACAAGTACTTTACATTTATTAACCGTTCTCCTTTTCATTATATTTTCTTTTGGTATCAGCCACGCTCTTATATCATAAACCTTTAGTTATAATTAAATCGATAAAACCAAAACAAATATGATTTTCTTTTCTCAAGATGACATGTTGGAAGTTGGAAGTGTGAGAATTAATCTTGCTAATTGAAAACTACAATTGCAGCAAGATTGTTGGAGCTCGGTCATACTATTTTGTTGTGTTGATTCCTACTACAGCAAAGAACGTTTAGCCAAAATCCACAAGACGATGGAATTTCCACGAGAAGAGGGATGGGTTCCAACTGTTGCTAACATATCGTCGAGGGGTCCTAATTGTGACAGTTTCCTAGCAAACATTCTAAAGGTAATTTTATGCTACTTGTATTACACGTCAACAATTGATCACTAGAAAAAAAAGGATCAGTATACATTTGGTTTGGATATGGTTAATTCTCATATGGTGTTTTGTTTTCAGCCCGATATAGCTGCTCTGGGGTTAGGCATCATAGCGGGTTGGCCCGAGAATGTGAAACTGTCGTCAGACCTCCCCGCCAATGATTACCGCCATTTACGATTCAACATAATGTCAGGAACTTCCATGGCTTGCCCTTACGCCATTGGTCTCCATCCGCTATTAAATCTGCCCTTATGACCACTTGTAAGTTCGAACACCAATGACAGCTATCTATTTATCTATAATTAATCAAATCGATGATGATGTAGTGTATGAGTGATATAATAATTAATCTGTATTTTTTAGTATATATATATTTCAACATTCATTTTCTCTTTGCAGCACGGAAATGACAGATGAGGGCAATGAGTTTGCATATGGGTCAGGTCACTTAAATGCTACAAAAGCCCGAGACCCGGGTTTGGTCTACGAAACACATTACCAAGACTACATAGATTACATGTGCAAACTAGGCTACAACACCGAGAAGCTAAGATCAGACGTTGGAAGCGACGAGATAGATTGCTCCAAGACAGATATAGACCACGAAGCAGACATGCATCAACTATCCAGCCATGACGGCTCGAGTCCCACTACTTGACACCCAATTCAAAAAAGTCTTCCATAGAATCACTAACGTTAACGACGGAGAATGTACTTACCTAGGAGAAATCAAGCACCGAGGTGAGAAGGACTTTGACGAGATCATTGTGGATCCTCCACAGCAACACTTTAGCGAGTTTGGAGAGACCAAGACTTTCACGGTGACTGTCACCGGAACATCGAAGCGGAATTGGAAGAAGAACAAGGCGTTTATGACGAGGAACACGTGGCTCACGTGGACAGAGATCGACGGTTCCCGCCAAGTCAGGAGTCCCATTGTCATATACGTAATTAAAGGACCCAAAGCTTGCATGTGAATTCCCCAAGAAGTCGAGAAACTGAACCTGTGTCACTATGCAAAATAAAGACATTGGAGTCTTATTAATTAATTATCATTCCGTTGATAACAAGTGCGGTGTACGATAAGTCTTGATTTAAATCTTTTAATATTAATTAATAAACATATTATAATTTTTTATTATATCCCTCTAAAGACAAATTGATTAATTTCTGATATTACGTTCTATTATTTTATTGAGGTGAAATCATTTTCACATTGAAAAATCCAATACACGACTTATTTTAAAATAGAAAACAATTTAAAATGATAATTAATTTGAATTGAGGGTAACTAATACTCTAATTATATACACCTTATGTTTCAAGTTAAATGTTAATTAACATTTTTCATGCGAGTTAAAATGATAAACTAAATATCCTATAATGCTCATATATAAACAAGTGAATCTTGAAATTTTGTTATATTTCAAAGTTTTTAACTAAATTTAATTAAGGATTTTTTTAAATTTTGTTTTATTGTTAAATTTCTTTTTTTTGAATTTCATTAATGGTAATTTAGGTCGTTTTTATTACTTATTTTTCGTTCATAATCAATTGGGATGTTTTTGTCCAAAAAACAAAAAAAAAATCAATTGGGATGCCGTTATAAATATTGAAAAACAACGCTTAAAAAGGAGTCTAATAAATATTCAATAAATGCCGTTATAAACGCTTCAAGAGGTTATAGAACTTATAGCTTCGCACTTTTGGCCAAACGTATTCATTATTCACCACTATTTATGATTAAATCCACAAATCACAATATAGATTATTCTACCCAAATCTCAAAGCTTTAATCTCTCAATATAATTCTTAGCAATTTTATTGAAATGTTTTCTCAAATGATGTTGATTTTCTTCGCACTTTCAGTGTCCGTCGTATGTTCGAGTAGAGCTTGGGGGCCATCTACGGACAATCCGCTAATGAAGGTACTTCTTTTATTTTTGATTATTCATATGTTTTTTCTACGACTAATTTTCCTCAAAGGCAAAGCATAAATATTTTACCAGTACACAGGTTTATCTCGTCCATGTTGATTTTGAATTGTATCATGGTGACTGTAAGCAATACCAAGAACTTCTCAAAAAGGTGATTCACGGAAGGTAATTAGAAGTTTCTAAGGAGTAGAGCAATAAGCAAAAACTTAATGATTTGAAGATTAGAAAAAACATAATCCAAAACAAATAATAAAATATTATGGAGGAAATAAGGCTGGTATAAAAATGAAGATTGAGTTGGTATAAGAAAAAAAAATCAAAAATAGTTAAACAAATTCAAATTTTCCTTTTGTTGATAAAGAAAAATTCAAATTTTTTGGTTTGGTCTTTTTGATTTTTAATCAGGTCACCAAAAGATGCTCTTGTACATTGCTACAAGGAAGTCATGAGCGGGTTTGCAGCAAAACTCACCGATGAAGAGGCTGAAAAATTAAATGGTACGTTGTTCAACAAAGAAACGAAAATATACATTTACTTAATGCAAAAACACATACTAAACCCAATTTTGGTTGTCAATTATTGGGTGAACATTATGCTAGTAATGCTGGTTGAGACCACAACTCTCTGATTACAAGAAGATAGAAATACCTTTTTCTGCAATGAAAATTATATATAATATATCTCATGAAAAATATTGACTGAGAATTGGTTACCCAAATATCATGCCCGTACTAACAAATTGTAAAGGTGAACAACCAAAATAATATTTGTAAGTTAAATGTTTTCTGTTCATATATAACTGTTTAATTTGCAGGTGAGAAAGGGATATATGGCGTAGACGAAGAAGAAATATACTCCATTGACGTCGAACCTTATAGCTAATAGGTTGCCAAAGGATATTAATAACTAGTTACTTAATATTGTAAGGGTTTTTTCTTTTTGTTCGGCAAAATTACTCTTGTAACTTGTAAGGTTCACTTGAAAACTTGAAAAGAACTAAAAACAAAAGAAAGGCTGATTTGAATTGAAATGCCTTAAAGAACTAACATTCAATTGGTTAAGCTGTTGAAGCCCAAAGCCTAACTCTAAACAGTTCTAAAGCTTATTTAATTTAAAAGGTTTGTCATAGTCCAGCCCAAAGAAGTTTAAGACGACTTCATGAAAAGTATATAAAATAGAAATATCTAAAACCTCGGTAGTAGTATAACGAAAACACTAACACAAATCCATATATTATTCGTCTTAGTGTTTAAACTAAAATTAAACTAGACTAGTTGGTTTGGTTCGGTATCTATTATTTTGTGATTATCTAGATATTCATTCTAATTTTGATGTAGATAAAGACATCTAATATGGTTAGTTATAAAAACACAAACATAGATGTTCTTCAATTTCATTCCATTTAAACCCAAGAAAGTGAAAAACAATAATTATGTACATGATTTACTTAGAGCTATGAACTATTTAGGCCATGTAGTCGGTCCCAACCCTAGTACTATTAACCATATCTCAACTAGAAAATAAACTTCATTTTGAAAATGCAATGTTTTCAAATATTTGATGCGAACTATATAATTCACTGGGGTACGTATAGGATTCCTTTTCAAGATAAGAAAAGAGGAGCAAGTGCTTCTTGTTGAACTTTAGGGAAACACAAGGAACAGAAAAGTTTTTTCATCACTTTTTGTTTTATACTGTTTAGGTATAGTTATCTGTTAATTTTGTGTTGTCTTACATTCTGTATATCCCGATATACACATTTATTCCGCATATTATATTTCTTCTTTGCTACATTAATTCGGTTAAATAAAAATATTTATATAGATTATATTAACGGAGAAAATGGATGAATAGAAGCTGTGAATATTTAATATACATGATCTGCTATTAGCCTATTACTAAGCATTGTCCTTTGAAAGCAAGTAGGAGGTGTACTTTCACTAGCGAAAATAAGAAGGTCTTTCATTGAAATATCTTAATCTTTATGTTTTAATAGAAAATCTTAATTAACATGCTTTAAGGAAAAACACACTAATTTTCGGAATTTGCAGTCTTTAGATCAATTTAAAATGGCCAAAAGCAAATCAAGGTTCTTATGGAACTCAGTCTTTAGTTTCGACCACAAGACAATCATTAATGGTGCTCAAGTTACGACATAGTATAGTTATCAAAAGTGCACGATGTGTTGGTAGTATTTAAGGTATGATCCCTCATATATATAAACTTATATCACATCCATGAAATTCATTTATTCAATCATTTTAAACCAATTTCATGTAATACATATTGTAAATTGGCTGTATATAATAATGAAAGAAAACTATACATGCAACCTTAACAATAAAGAATCAAGAAACTGATGAAGCTGATCTTTTTTAAAAAAAATTGGGATCGTCTAGGTCTAATGTTCGGTTTAAAATATGTTCTTTATTTAGCTCATTCACGATTTTGTATCACACCAACAAACTGTAAGAATGCTGAGAAATTAGGCAAGACAAATTATTTTACATAGAAATTTAACATAAATCAAAATGAAATATCTAACATAAATCAATTAGAAACATTTGATATAAAAGACAGGTTAATTTCTAACTTGTAAAATGGAGAGAATATCAACTTATTACAAATTATCCGTAACCAGCTAAAATAACATATGCAAAAGCACCAGCATATAATATACCCAAGCTCGAATCCTACTTATTACTGCAATTACTATGTGCAATGTATCTAAAAATCCTAACCATGTGAATAATATGCAATGTCAACTAAGCAGACTAAGCATAATATAAAAAAGATCCAAACGGTATATTGATCCAAGGTTGGGGAGCAGAGAGCATTTGTAGCTAAGAGCTTCTTTAACCCTCAAGCTATGGCTCTCCTTAACTCATAAGGGATCTAATCCTCTTTTCAAAAGGCTGCCTCTCCCGGCCCTCACCTTTAATATCTATCTCTATCTCTAAGTCTTTTTGACATTCTTGATGTCAATGGTGTCCATTACTTGAGAAAGTTACAAATGGATGATATATGATGATGAAGATGAAGATGTCATGAGTTCCTCAAGTCCCATGAAGGACACGTATCATCCCATTCAATCTTTTTCTTTTACATATGTTTTTTTTTTTGCAGTCGAATTATACCTTGCGTGAGAGTAGCCTATACCATTGGTTTATACTTTGATTTAATTTGCATTGTACAGATAATTCTAAGTGTTTGTTAGATACAGATACAACGGATCATGCATCATGCATGTGCTGTATCTTTGCAGAGACTGTTTTAAAAGGCATAGTCAAACAAATAACCGATAAAAAGAATATTAGGACAAATACCCATCACACGTATTGACATTATGTTCTATCGGTTAAGTTCCGTTCAATAGATTCACAAAAGGTTTATTCTTTTTATGGCTTCTTGTTTTTTTTTTTTTTTTCTCTCATTGAAATGCTATGACTTAGGCTTTATGAGACGAATATATATATGTAAAAAAATTCATTTTTGTTCTTTTTAGGCTTTCACAATCTTAAGCACGGATCGTATATTTATTTTTTATTTTAATTAAAAATCATCATTTTGAAAACTATAATCGTGAGGGCGAAATGTAACCGAAAGTTGCAATCGCTATGTGCTTTGTAATTTCCAAAAGCTATTTGATGAAAACAGTAGAAATTGTGTTTTTTAAAAAACAAAAAATTTCATAATTTAAGGAGAAAACGCAAATGCAAAGTCGAGCAAAGCCTTAATTTGATTATCACACCCAAAACAAAAAAACAAAACACATAGGAAGTATCATAGTCGACCAAAGCCTTAATTTGATTACCTCACACCCAGGAACTGTGTAATAGTGTAATGCAATTGAGAGTTCAACCGGATTTTGGTTTAAGATAAGTTAAAATTATTTGTCTTATATTGTCATGCGTAAGATTCTAACAGGAAATTTTTGCAAAATTTGGGATGTTCTAGTATTAAGGGGCACGGTAATTGTGTTTAAGATTACAAAATGTATAATTTCATATAGTCCTAATAACATTTAAATGTAGAATTTGAAAGATCTTAGTCACAAATCAATACTCGAATATATGGATCATTTATTTGTGCATTGATAGGGTTGATTATAGTTGGCGATTAATCGGGTGATGATTAGTCGGATAATCAAAGCTGACAAGTGGTTAACAGTGTCTATAAATAAGCTTATAGGAGAGTGAGTAAGTCTCATCCCAACACAAACAACTAAAAATCTTTCTTATAGTAACTTCTCTCGTTTCTTTCCTTTCTCTACTTTATCATTTGAACATATATATCCCCTAGCTAAAAGAACTAACCCTTTAGGCTTTAACATATAAATACATTAGTACACACACACAAACAAGTAGACAACATAGAGTTGAAAACGAGCGGTGATGGACAAGAAAAAGTCAGTAGCTGGTTCCTCTTCATCGTCCTCCTCTTCGTCTTTGGATCATCTTTTTGGCCCAAGAGTCCCCCCTTCGTCTTCTTCCTCAACAACGGGATTTTTCCAATCCATTTTCCCACCACCCTCAACGGTATATAATCATATCGTCATCATCATTCTAAAGGATATACATCGTTTTCACGGACTTTTTCTTTGTTCTCAACTCAAGGAGACGCAAGCGAACTTGGCAAGTGGAAATGGAGCTGCAAGATATCAACCTACAAATTTGAGGATTCCAAGTGAGTTTACTGCTTACTCTAGAGAAAATTTTTGGACGTGTTAGTGCTTAAAACGTGTTGATCTACACTTAAATCCCTAAAATTAACAATGATCTACACAATGAAATACTACTTCACCTCGCGGTTTAGTTATTAAAAGTGAGAAATGTGAATAATGGGGTACAGGTGAAAGAGCAGAAAGGGGTAAAAATAAGGAGAGAAAGAATTACCAAAATGAAGGAACACAACCACCATGCAACTTGAGCTCATCCATTTACTATGGAGGCCAAGAGAACTATTCTTCTTCAACAACCAACCCAGATGTTGTAAGTCCCTACTTTCATTACCAAAATCTTTGTTTTGTATATCGACAAAAACACTAGAACTCGGACTAGGTTTCCAAGCAATTATCAAGCAGAGAATCTGCATATATGTATACTACAAGAAAACAGTGTTTTTGATTCGGATCGGAAGTGCATATATGTGAGCTATATAAACGCATATATACAACGTGATATTCTATCCACATTTATGTATTGTCATTGTATCTAGATTCATTTGGATATATACATATATACAAATTTGTATATACTGTACATTATAAAGTAGCTAATACTGAGTTTTCCAGTATAAGAAAGACGGAGAGGAAGGCGATTCCGAAAGTGCTTCACGAGGAAACTGGTGGGAAGGTAAAACTACAAACATTTTCTATTATATAAATCGCAGTTTCACTTTTTGTGATATATTATTTTACATGTTTTTATCATTTATAGATATTTTAAATGAGGAACTCACTTATAGATAATCAAAATATGCAGGATCGGTTTATTACTAATTAACAATCCTTAGCCGATGATGCACGACTGCTAAAGTGCTAAGGTACTATATATATATTACATAAATTGTATGATTTGCAGATTTTTTTGTACAGTTTAATGGTTTTTTTATGTATTAACGCGATTAATAATAAAAATTGGAAAATTAATACTTCACCTCACATTTTTTTCAATAAGTATATATCTTTGTACGTTATAGTTCTTTTTCATTTATATATCTTTGATACAGTTTTTGTGATCATTTTACAGGAACCTTAATTAAGTGAATATGGAAGTTGACGTGTCGAACATTCGAAATATACGTAAAAAGGAGAAGAAGAACAAAAAACACTAAAGAAGTAATGTAAAAGTATACATACATATGTCTTAAAAAACGACTTAAAAAGAGAAGTAACAAAAGAAGATTGTATAGTATATCTTATTATATAAGATGAAATCAACGTCTTATGTAAAAGGGCTTGACATGTTGGTTCTTTATGTTTCGACAAAGGCAACAAGTTAGACAAGTCTCTTTATAATGAAACCCAACGTCTGTCCAAAAGTCTTTGTATTTAAAATTTGATATGTAATCCAATATCATGCTGCTTCGTATGTATTTATATTATATCATAGCAATCGAATATTTCAGTTGTTGGTATAAGCAAAAGGTGTTTCTTCATTTTCTTCCTGCAATATAATTTCTACCAAAAAAAAGTTGTCTCGCGAATGTGTTGAAATCATGACCAATTTGACAAGATTGATGGATGAGGGATTGAAACTATTAATTCATAATAACTAAAAATGAAGGAACGAAATATTTTTTTTTTGGTCGTCGAAGGAAACATAATTTAGTTGAGGATAAGAGTATAGAGAAAATAAAATAAAGCGAAGGATAATAACGGCAAAACATTTATCGTTTCGGTATGGACAAACTAATAGACGGCCCAATGGTCCATATTTTGGGCCTCAGATAAAAAAAGAAGAAGGAGCAACAGGTTCAACAGGAGAAGTACGAGGAGATCTTGAAGAAGAAGAAGTCAGAGGAGAAGAAACTAAACGATTGTACCAGAGATCTTGCACAGAAAGAAGGAGAGCTTCGATGGGTGAATATGCGATTGACAAAGCGTTGTCCAGAACTGGAGTGGGAAAAGAGAAAGATTAATTTGGAAAAGAGCAATATGAAAGTGTTGCGTAAAAGTAACGAGGAAGCAGAAAGGAAGCTGCAACACTTGAACAGAAAGAAGTTGATTCGATTGAGAAGAGACTCTGTGAATGCAAGAACGTAAAGGGAAGAGGAAACAGAGATACCGGTGGAAATGAAAAAAAAAAAAGCTCAAAGAGAGGAAATATGTAATCAGGTTCAATCAGGAAAACTCAAAAAGGAAAACTCAAACTCAATCAGGTTCCTTGGTTGAGTTTGTCAGAAGACAAGAGTGTCTTTGCGAACCAAATTGCAGTGTCCCTAGCCGAGACACCATCTTCCCCAAATGGTGTAAGCAAACCATCAAGTTCTTCATATTTCTCTTGCTTTACAAGCCCTGCACATTTCTCCAATAAATATTCTAATGCATCTGCCCTTTCTTTACGCTGTGGCGGACTCAATTTTGTGAGCTTAATAAATCAGATCATAGATGATGGTCGTTTTGGATGATGAAAAAAAAGCGTTGAATTAATCAGCTTCTTTTCAAAATAGAGTTAATGTGGTAATTAGTAACGAAACCACCAAACATGTGTAGAACAGAAAAAACAGAGATGCTCTGTTTTAGTCGCTGCTATATACGAAATGTATCTGATTCTGCAAATGATAATTCGTGTGACTGTGTAGTCAATCATATGTAGGAAAAATAGATATACTCTGCTTTTCCACAATGATAATTAGCAGAGATGAAAGAGTTTTGCATATCTAAACGAAGTGGGATTGTTGAAGAAGATGAGAAAAATAATGCTGTTTAGTTTAATTTTAGTTAAATCTTGACATCATGTAAGATGTGACTTAAAAAAAAAAAAAAGATATCAGTTAACGTACTTTCATGCATGCATATTCAGTTATTCACAATTGTGGCTTAATCCTGAGTTTTGAATAAGTCAAAAAAAAAAAAATCTGTGCCACTTTAAATAGTTATAAATTTCATAAAATTAATCTATTTTTGTAACAATATGTAATATGCATGTTTGAATCTAAATAGTAACATAACAACATTAAATCTGAGCCACTTAAACTAATTAAATTTCATACAATTAATATATTTTTTTGTAACAGTATGATTTGAATCTAAATAGTAACATAGCAACGATGTTAGCACAAACTACGTGGCTACATGATTAATTTTCCAATGTAAAAGTGATTTCTCATTTGACCCAAAAATGTACAAATGTGTTTACATATATATACATGAGGAAAAGTAAATAGACCTAAAGTTAAATGAAACTTAATTCTAACAAATTATATCCTTATATGTTAATATACATATCATATTTGAAAAACGGTCAAATAATTAAAACAAGAAAATGAAAGTTGCATGTTAGGTACCATGCAAAACAACAAATACTTTTTTTTAGAATAGATGAAAAAATACAGGCGTAACTAGATATGTTGTATTATATAAGAACACTTATCTAATTGATTGAACCATGAACTAAAAAAAAGGTTTTAGTCCATCTCTTACTCCAATTATTCATACAGAATTCTCATCTTTTTTTTCTTTTGCTTTCCTTCAATACCAACTGTTCTTAAGAAACTGGGTTTTACCACTTGGCTGGGAAGTCACATTAACACTCAGTATGTAATGGCTTCTACGTGATGAAACTAGTGAAACAGATGGTAATCCATTATGACTAACTTTTCCATAATTGATCTGAACCATAAAAATGCCAAACATGCGAACACAAAAACATTAGCTATTAAATAATATTAAGTAACTAAGTGAAAACAAAGAGACTCTTCCGAAGATTCATGTTTTCGAGGCTTTGACCATTGACGGTTCAACTATAGTGTTATTGCTAAGCACAAAATGTCTATGTCGCACATGCCGCACTCGTGCGTAACGGTGTACACCACACATGCAATGTGATAAACAGTTGGCGTCGCACGTGCTATAGCATTGCAAACCCGAGTGAACGAGAAAGAATCATCATTCCTTTTGCATGTGGTGGGAGATATTTTTGGGTCATTCCCTTTGCTTTGAGAGTTTCTAAACTCAAAGAATCTATGTTTTATCTTTTGTTATTTTATTCCTTCATTGATTGTTTTGGATGACTACAAAAATTATAATTTTTTCATAGAGATGTGTTCAGTTGTTTTTGTTAAACAAAATTAGTAGTGGACATGTTGTTAGGAAATAAACCTCGCGTCGTTTCTATAGTTTTGAGATTGTCTCTCATCTCTTTAAGATAGTGATTATTTAGCTTTTTTTAGTTTGTTGTAATATTAGAAAAGTTAAAAGTTGCTTTTAGTTCGTCGGTCGTCATTAGATCTAGTGGAAACTGGATCGTAGATTCATTAACTCAATTGAGAATTTGAGATCATACCAAAGGCGATTGCTTATATCATATTTCATGTAGCTTTTTGTACTTTTTAATAGAACTAGACACAAATGTATATTGATATCATTGGGGATTCATCTTTTCATATCTTTTAATCTAAGTATACACAGATGTATTGATATCATACTTGCATAAAACAAATTGTCTCATTTCGTAGGAAAAATAATTAAAATATATATTTATTTTTTTGGTCAAAAATAATTAAAATATATATTTATAAAAAGCAGGGTAAAAAGATGTTGATAACTTGAGGTTCACGAGATCCAAATGCGGATGAACGTTGGAACAGCTAAATCCATGTAAAAGAGGACGAAGCTTATGATTAAAATGGTCAGTTAAGATTCTCATCCTATGCAACTAGCTAATACAATACAAATAATTTGTCTCCCTCCCAAATAATTTGTCTAACTTTTTATTTTGAATCTGAATAGAAGGATGATTCGGATTGTCTCCAAAGTCTAGATTACCGGATTAAACCGGATATATTGAGGGTTAGTGAAACAACTAATTTATAAAGAAACTTACCTTTGATGAAATTTCACTTTGTGATAAATTCATATTGACAAATAGATATTACTTCCTCTTGTAGGTTGTAATATACACAACAGTAACAAAACAACAAGAAAAAACATTATTTTCGCTTCTATATTTTTTTTCCAATACGATGACAGTACTGGTTACTTTCTTACATGTAAGTTGTAACACGTAATAAGGAAGTAGACTATTATATTACATAGGGTCCCTTATTACATAGACTTGGCATTTGAAATAAACGGTTGATATCTTCCTGTCACTATTTGCCTATGGGCTTTCGGCGGGAAATTCGAAATGACATTTGTAGATTTTGTTGTTTATTTTCTTTTCCTGTTAGTCCACTCCACTTATATCTCTTTTTTTGTGTGTGTGTTTATCACATCCTACATATCACTCGGTTTAAAATTCGGATAGGGTAAATTGCCCCAACCATTCATTCATCTGCTGCTATTATTATTAGTATTTTTTTACGAGGAAAATTAATATTTTGTTTCTAATGTTTTGTGGAATGAAGGCAGAGAGAAAGACAGCTTCTGTAAAGCATATGCTGGCAGACACAACCCACTTTCACTTGCCTCCTTCACGCTCTCTTTCTAGTGCGTGTAACTCACTTCCATAAACTTTCTTTGCCCATAATTTATTTGTTGTTCGAATCAACTTCCATAAACTCTCATTGCCCATAATCTTTTTTTTTTTTTTTTTGGTTTTCTAATGTTTGCGGATCCAATTATTTTTTATCCAAGTATTATTTATACTACTTTTTTGTTTGTTGAAACTCTCATTGCCCATAATTGCTTGTTTTATATGCCAAGTCTGATAAATCTCGTCGTAAATTACGGGGAAAAATTGGATTCCACCTCACAATCAACTGTTTTTTTGGTTGTTATCAGAAAACTAGCTTTGTCACTGGTTCTTAACAGATTATAAAGCATTAACGAAGTTAATAATACTATTGTGGGTGCTCTTTAATATCTGGTATATAAATACTATATAAGTTATCGACAATATAGAGTAGACTCCGGAGACAAGTGAAGCAACTAGGGGCACAATTTTTGGCGTAAACATCATATATTATTAAGTAAATAAACTAAATTTTTGAGTTTCTTCGCTTAAAATAATAAAATAAGCTTAGTTATATGTTTTCTTGCTTCGATGTACTATATACCAAAGAGAAAAGAAGAAGAGAAGATCTGTTCCCGCTCCTTTTGACTTAACGGTGCTGTCCTTTTCAGCAGGTAAAACCTCGACCCCACCACCATTTCACATCCTTCTTTTTTTTTTTTTCTCTGTCCCTAAAATATCCAAGGCGGGAAAATTATCTACATTATTCAATTCAGTTTATAAAACGGTTTAGAATCCGTCTTTAACGTCTGTTATCACGGCTCCTGCCACTGATCAATGACAAGTCGTTAACGTCTGACGAAGAGAGACGGACTGTTGAAATCCGTTACGTCAGACGGAGGGGCGGGAGAGGGACGGATGACTGATATAAATCTGCCGAATCTGCTGGAGTGCCACGTCACCTTTATTCAAATTCCTGAGTGGTCACGAGATTTCTATGTACTCATTTTTAAAAAAAAAATAATTTTTAAAATTAGAAATTAAAAACCCTACAAAATAGGGGTCTAGTCTTCTTCAATGGGTTACCAGAAAAAACCGAACAGTCGCCGAAACCCTTGTTTTAAGCATTGGGCCTTCATAATTTAATACTGCTATCGATTATTGAAATATAATTGCAATTAGCGATATTAAAATTTTGATTTTATTTTTCTTCTCATAAATACTAAAAGGAGCGTAATTATTTAGCAGTAAATGTAGTAATGGGGAGAAAAATATGAGATGGCAAATGATGATAAGGATTTGCATGAAGAAAAGGAAGAAAAAGCTTTTAAGAGAAAAAAAAACAAAAGGGAGGGAAGGCGTAATTATGAAGTTTCCGATGCTTTTGATTATTAGTCCACACAATAATATTTTTAGTGTAGTAAGAATCTACAAAGACTGAGATTTTGTTTAGTGGTTAATTAAAACATTAAAGTCAATGAAGCTGTAAATGACAACTTGTTTGAGATTAAGTGGGTTCCACCTGTATTTCTCCTGCCCATACACATTACCACATTAATATCTTATCTTATATAAACAATAGTAGTATGGTATTAAAAATATAGAATAGTATATATATTTTTGGGTTTTTTTAACAACATATATACTAATAGTATAGTTATATTTTATTAATAAATATTTTGTACTA
Organism: Erysimum cheiranthoides; assembly: GCA_011420285.2. Classification (NCBI taxonomy): domain Eukaryota; kingdom Viridiplantae; phylum Streptophyta; class Magnoliopsida; order Brassicales; family Brassicaceae; genus Erysimum; species Erysimum cheiranthoides. The sequence continues at coordinate 15,958,974 of CM022182.2, read as the reverse complement.
TTTTTTTTTTTTGGTTTCCAAGGCATAATAGAGAAAGACCAAAAGAAAAAACTAGTTTTGAATTTCGTCCATCACGCATTAATTACGGATAAATTATAGTATGAGGAAAAAAAAAAAAAAAGCAGAAGCGAAATTAAAGTGCTTTTGAGCTGTCTCATAGAAACCCTGAAACCTTAATAAAAGCAACCATGTCTTCAACATTCTCCATCTTCCTCCTCACTTAAACCATCCACACACTCTCTCTTTCCTCTATGTCTCGCCTCCCTCCTTCTTGTCTCTCCCTCAACCTTCCTATTATGGAGAAACCTCCTCCTTCCGAGTTAACACCTACTCGACTCGGTTTCCCGACCGAGTTCCCATACGAGTTCGACTCTCCTACCTTCTCCCCTGGTTTCTCTTCTCCCGGTGACTCCACCGAGACAGAAGACGAGAGCAGTGACGACGAACAAGACTTCCTTGCTGGGTTAACTCGCCGACTCGCTCCTTCGACTCAGCGTCTCCCTCCTCCTATCTTCAAGACTGAGGTAAGAACACTACAAAGATCTCTTCTTTCTCATGGAAATTTACACAGTCACACTCAGTGTTCCTTATGTTTCTTATGCTCTGCAGGAGAAACGTCAAGTCGCAGCTACTTCACCTCAGTCAACACTGAGTGGACTCGGAAGCTTTTCAAACTCAGGAAGTAGAAGTCCTATCCTTCCATCCCCACCGGCTCATACAACGTCGTTTCGTAGAGACAATGCGTGGGATGTGATTTCTGCAGCTGCCGGAGAAGTAGCTAGACTCAAACTCGGAAGCTACGAGCCTCATCATCTTCCTCTTCAAACCCCTGAGTCTTTACTCCGCCGACAAAACGCTGCGTTTCATGCTGACCAGTGTCTTCAACAGCAGCGTCTCATCGAACAGATGTGGCTCTCTTCTTCTCAGTCAAGAATCAAGCTTTCAGAAAACCATTACCCGAAGAGACTTGTCAACGAAGAAGTCCTATTTGAAAATCCAAGATTCGCAAGACACAATGCTTCATCAAACCCTTCATGGCTGCCACCACAACACGCCGCAACTACCCTGAAACGTCCTTCTGCCGGTACCGGAGTTTTCCTTCCCCGGCGATACCCAACGACAACTCCTTCTGATTCTCAGAAAAAGCCAGGTATGTTGTCATCAAGATTGTGTTTGCAACTCTTGAGTCTTGAAGTGTCAGAATGATTCTAATTTTTTCTTTTGCATCTCTGTACCAGTCAACACTCCAGCTATGTTGCAATCAAAAGTGCATCCGCAAACTCTCAAGTTTGATGAGTTCACCAGTGTTGTTGGGTCAAGGCGTAGCCAGTTCGATTACGGTAATTACTTTTACTTACTAACCTTTAGTTTAAGCTAAAACAGAGCTTTTGAGCTAACAAAGACTGTATTTATGATTTGAACAGAGTGCATATTTGCGAGAAGTACACTACTTGCTCGTCAGGGAAATGTCAGAGCAGTTAGTGGTGGTTATCTGAACCAAGAAAGACGTCTTCCACAGGATTGGATGTATTGATGATGATGGAGTTTTAACTTGGTTGTTTTGGTTTGAAAGAAGGAGCGTTTAGTTTAGATGTGGTTTGGGTTTAGGTTATAATGTTATGATTAGTAATAAGGATATGGTATTATTAATCAGAATAAAATTAGGGGAATATTATAAGTGTGTTACATTATAGTATATGTATTTTTAGTCACTAAGACAAGGCTCGCTGTAATTTTTTTTGTTGACCTTGGGAGGGTTTAAGGGAGTGGAGTGGGGGGTGGGGGCTATTTTTTTGTCATTTTAGTCGACAGTGAAATTCAAATTGTGTTGGGTGGGATTACGTTATTTGTGGTTACTTAATAGTGTTTTCTGCTATTTTTGGAAAATCTAATGGGGTTGTAATAAAAACATCGGAATTATTTTGTTTGTTTATTAATTATTGCGATGCAGATAAATGAGGGTTTATCTTACTGTTAATTCTCATTGTTATTACAGTACAAAGTATATATACTCCGATTTATCGTAACCTATATGAGTTGTGATTGAGCAGAGTTTCGGCTTCTGACGTGTACACGTTGAAAATTCAAAAAAAGAACAGTGGTTACAATTTCAATGAAGTACTAATGTACTTCGATTATTGGGATCAAATCAAATGGTAGATACGTATATTTTTTGAAAAAATGAAAAATAAAGAAAGCATATGACATGGAAACATGGAAAAAGCAAAAAAGAAAGAGGAAAAGAAGATCTGGAAAGAAAAAAAAAAAAGAAGCCAAAGGGTTGCGTAGGCGTGAAGCAGTGGGCAATGCACAGACTTTGAAATACGGAACACCTTTATATTTTCATCTCTGTAAATCTGATCTATTATCTGTGTACTGTATATGAATGATATCTGTGGGATGTGTAGATTGTATGTCCCCTAATTTAAAAGAATTAACTTACCAAAAAGAAAAAAAACAAAGATAGGATTACAAACCCGTAAATTATTTGAGTTTCAAATTTCATAATTTTTAGTGTTGGTGGTTTGCTCAGTGAGGTCGTGTAGGTCCAATTTGTTTTTTTCCCCTTGACGTCTCACGATTTTATGGTTCAATTTCAGGATATCAATAGTAATGTCAGTTGACAAAAAACAGCAAGGTTAGTAGTATGTTAAGAATAATCTAATTTGGTTTTCCTGTAAATGTTTACAAATTTTAGATTTGTGGATAATTATAATTGCACGCGTTTGAAAATAGGTGCCAGTATTTAGCAATTTTTAAGGGTTTTTTTCCGTTAAGACACAGTTTTTTAATCAAAATTTGTTGGAAACATTTTCATTTCCAATCGCTAAACTAATTATATAAAATCGTTTAATAAACTTTTTTACAATATTCATATAGATGTATATCCACTGCATTTAAATCAACGAAGCCCTATCTATATATACTGAATACTACTGTATTATGTTCCTCAGCGTCACATTAAACGCATTTATAAATGGTGCCAAATTTCTAAGAGTTTAGAGCATTCAAGGATGGCACCGGCCAAAAGCTAATATAGGTTTCAAAAAAAGACATGCGGTCGTTTAATATTTAAGAATTGTTTTATGTATTATGATAGCGTTGATTGTTGCACACAATCCGCATAGAGCCAACAGCAATCACACTTCTTATTCAACTCTGAACCATAATGCGTTATTTGCTACATCCATATTCGGACTTTCAATTTCCAACCTACTAAAGATGGAGTCGGGAAAGAAACAAAAGAAATGAAGCCACACAAATCTAAAGACAAAAGAGTAAAACATGTGTTCATTTTGGGACATGTGAATCCACGCAGCTTTCTGATTTTGACTCGGTCAAACTTCCAATTTAATGTAGTAATTCAATTTACCGACTAATGTTTTATTTTATATTGTTAAATACATGAAATGATACAGTTACTTTCCAAAGAATGATGTTTACATACTCTAATAAATAGTACTAACGTTAACCGTATTGTAAATTCTATCGGATACTATTTTATTTTCGTCAAGCTATACTTTATTTCTTTACTAGAAATATAAATCTTTTTTTTTTTTTTTTTTTTTTTTTGGACAAAATACTAGAAATATAAATCATACTTAACTTTTCAGGCAAAATCATTCCCAAAAAAATTGTAAGCACGCATGTAATGTATAGTATTCACCAAAATTGGGGATGTATGATTAGGAGTGCACATTTGAACCTAATCGAATTATTGAAATGAAAATCATTCTAAGTTATTGTGGAAACTGATGGGTTAAATTAAACATACCAAAATTAAACTGTACTAGGTACTTAACTAAAGGGAAATTTATTTTTAAAGTATATTTGTGGTAAAAATTGTCTTCAAATAGATACTAATATTGTTGTGTTAGTTTAATATCTATCTTAATATAGACGCATATTTGTATATTCAGTGTTCACAAATTGAAAAATTAAAGCAAAGTAAAGCAAACCAATATTAAGTCCTTGATTGGAATTAGTTTGGTGTATAATTGGGTTAACATTTGGACGAACCAAAACAAACTTAAAAATCGAACTATAGTATAGTAGTGAAAATAGCCACTCCTATGAGAGTCTATGACGGTGGAAGCTTATTATTATGTTTTGGTAGGTCATCATTGTTGTCTTGTTGATAATTTTTCGAAAATATAATTATTAAATAACCATTATGTCTATCAGAGGACGACAAGCCGTCCATAAATTTGGTAGCAGTGTGAGTAAAGCAAAAGCCACAATCAATATTCGTTATCTGATTCATCGGGGAATTTGGATTCCTTTCTAAGCAATTGGATAATGTTATCTTTTTATATATATAGCTAAACTCAACTGTAAACTATAATTACGAAAGGAGAAATATTATGAAAGAATTTTAAGGTTTTTATCTATCTAAAATTTGGAGTGTTCAAAAAAAAAAAAACAAAAAAAATCTATCTAAAATTTGGAAAAGGTATATTATGAAAGAATATATTCTTTTACTTAGAACCGATAGTTTTTTAGCCCCAAAAAAAAAAAAAAAAAAAGAACCGATATTTTAAAACCCTTACCTAGAACCGATAGTTCTAATAGAAAAATCCAGTGAAATTAGGCATGACTTAGTTTCATATTTGAGCATCGGTTATGCGGAGAGCTGGGCCTGGAAAAAGTTAATTAAATACTGGATTAGACCAACGAAAACGACAGACTAGAGATCCTAAACTTCTTAATTTTTTACTTAGGAGAAGTGAGTTCTTTTTTTATTAATCTAAAACATTCTGCCAAGTAAACAAAGATGAACTTAGATGGACTCTAACAAAAACATGGGCATGCCTAATGAATAATAAAAGATCAAAATATTTTAATTCATTTATTAACCCCGAGGTCTTATTTCACTGGGTTTTCAAAGGCCCAAACTTTCCCCCATTCAAGAAGTCAAAATGAGCACCACATGCCCCTTTTTTTCCTCGCTAAAGATACCCAATTGGCAATTGCAAGGAAAATTTGAATCAAGGTATCAAAATTCAAAAACATTGAAATCATGGATTTTCATCATCAACATAACACTCAAACCGCAGAGAAATTAGCAGTAAAATGGTTTTTTTTTTTTAATTAGTACTTTTAAAGTGTAACGATCTTCGGTGTTCAAAAAAAAAAAAAAAAAAAAGTGTAACGATCTTCTATGAATTTGGTAAAAATAGAATCAACAGAGAGATGTTTAAAGAATAATTGTCTCCAAAATTAACTCAAAGTCCTTTGATGGATGCATTTGATATATTTATGTACTATGAAGTGTTGGATGCTTTTGATTAGCCCACACATTAACGACGTTCATAATCACAAAATTCATAAAAACACAATCACATCTTCAATGTATAATTATAACATTTAAACCTTTGATCCGACTTGGTGGTTGAGCCAAGGACAATAGAGACGTTATTGTTGTTTTGGGAAAGCATGGTAACCATCTCAAGCAACTCCTCAAATTTTCTATCTTCAAGATAACTTCCGAACCTTACGACCATGTGCTCTAAAGTCTTTGTGCTTTTAAGCACAAGTTCTATAAATGAAACCATGTGCGTCGGCTCAACATTCTTGCGGCTGATATATTTCTGAAAGACCCTCGCTTCTGAGCTCCAGGTTTTATCTCTTTTAAAGCCATGCGAAGACAAGTAGCAGTGAAAAAACTCGTCCTGTACAACATAAAAAAAAATTCATTAATGCAAACAGAGTGTCAATATATTGGATTATTAAAACTCATCCGGAAAATAAAAGAGGATTATGGGAAATATACCAGTATGATGTGTTTATCCTTTATGTGTACTGTTAGCTTCTTTAGCTCACGTGAGCTTTGTAGCAACTTTACTACACCAGGAATTAGATATCGAGAAATCATTGTCTCAAATGTCAAAGTTTTGCATTTGAACAACGGAAGAGGAACACGGCGAAACTCGGCAAGAGAGAAAATCTTGATAAAGTTTTCCCCAAAAGTAAGCTTGTCTACATTCTGCAGCTTCTCAATCATGTTACGCAAAATGGGTTCAAGAAAATAATCATAAAATGCATTATGTGAGTAAAAGACAATGTCAAGTCTAGCATGTGTTAGAGACGAGACATCAACTCTCAACTAAGTTACATGGCCAGTAGGGAGGAACTGTCAAACTGAGAGAATGGATATGTGGTGCTACAATATCTAGTTGCCCTGATTCCCAACCATTGGTAGCGATTTCTAATGTTGTCAAACACAGCGAACCTAAATCAGGCATGGTATAACTAACAGAACCACGCGAACCTAAATCAAGCGTCATCTTCTCCACGTTTCGGGACTTGGCGAATTCGATCCAACTTTCCATGTAAGGAGAATTTTCAAGCAACAGAAGTGGAAACTCATCATCTTGCTTGCCTTGTAGCGAGCTAAGGTTTCGTTTAACGAATCAGAGAACACTTTCCCACACGAATCGAAGTTGAGACATGGTGTATTGCACCACACATGCCTCCATCGTTTTGATAAGATGGATGTACGGATGGCGAATTTTGTAGGAAGAGAGGAGAGTATAGTTTGGAGGATCACATCAGGCAGACCGCTGATGAGTCTACACCGTCGCTTCGGTGGCTAGGGCTTCTCACACCGGTCGTTGCGCCGTCTCCGTCTCGCTCCTGGTCCGCCATTCACCACCAATTTACTGCTACGAAACAGTTTCCTTCTCATCTTCGCATCCGGCCCTATATATATTATATTTTAATTTCCGGCCCAATATATATTTTAATTCCTGGCCCAATATATTTACTGGTTTTAGAAAGCCTTCACAACACAGCCAACATACATTTGACAACCAACGCATATAAAACTGAATTCTCTATAATCTGAAGTTCTGAACCGAAAAAACAATATAAAAGAAAATGTAAATTATATTTAGATACGATGTGTTCTCTCTCTGGTTCTTGCTGCACTGATTTTTAGGTTTTTTTTTTTTATCTAAGTTATGCACTTAAGTAGATGGAGATGGCTCTGATTCTGATTCAGATGAGCAATGATGTAGGGTACGTAAGCTTAAGTGATTGAGGATATATGTTTTGTTTGTTTAGTTTTTAACACATCTCTGACCTTGAACTTTTTGTTGCTCTGAACTCTAGTTGTATAATCAACTAGTTTTTCTCGGGTCTGTGATACTCGGAACATGGTGTTTTGGACAAGGCTTTTTATGGTTAGACTAGAAGTTGTAGTTCTAGAAGATTGGCTTGTCTCTATGTTTGCGTATCTTTGTGAGTACTATGCAAGTTCAGAGTGCTTGAGTATCAAACAAAAAGGGGGAGATTAAAGATGCGGACTCAGAATCAAGAAATTGATGAAGACAGAAGGCTGCATCAGATTGTATCAGGAGTTCAGGTTGTGGCAATGGAAGTTGAAGGCTGACATGTCACAAGGAGCTGCTGATGATGTGGCAAACCAGAAGTCCGGGTGCTGACAACGACGCACAAAGCTAACTTGGCACTAGAAGCTACTGGCGTATCTGGCATAAGTGAAACAGAGTATTCACTTGAGCAGATTTAGGAAAAGATAAACTTGAAGAAGTTTATGCATTTTGTTGGAGATACACAAAGATCCTAGGGTTAGGTTTAGTGTGTTATGTGTACTGTGTAGTATATATAGCCTAACGAGTGTTTAGGTTAAATTAACACTCTTCGCGCCGTATGAGTTTGTAAACTTCGAAAACTTTTCATGAACAGTAGCTGAGAAGGTGAGTGTTCTTTGTTTTTTTTTTTTTTTTTTGTGTGTTTCACGGTCCGTCCGTAAGTATATAAGCAGTTATACGTTGACGTTGACCAACATGCACCAGAAGAACAGAGTGAATAGTTTCTAAAAAACATATGTACTGTCTGAAGTAGACACCTATCAGAAGATAATGTTTTGTTTTTGTTGTAATTTTCTTCTTTTCATACAAAGAAAATAATTTAGTTCGTAGACGTAAAAACAAAAGCGATCGAAGTACTTTATCAAAAAAAAAAAAAAAACGATCGAAGTATAAAACATAAACATCGGAAATTATATAATACAAAACTATTAAATTTTGTAAGTATTTTTCAAAAGCTATCATGAAAATTTTAAACTTATACTAGTACTACTACTTCATAATATATATGGTTCAGCCAGGCACGGCTATCTGAATTCAAAATTTACAATACCCACCACACCTACAAGTATATGTAACTAACCATTTCCAAATCTCCGATCCAAATATATATTCAAAATATATACATATCGGATCATTTATTAAACCGAACAGAATGTAACATAAAATATGCAGATTTGAGTGGAGCAAAGAGTGATATAATAGTGGCAAAGCCTAAACCACGAAACCAACCCCAAAGAGCACACCAACGCATATCTGAGATGTGTCTCGGCACTATTATCTACAATTTGTTTTTTATAATATTAAATCTTTTTTTTCACACTATAAAGCTTCTTAGACAATGGAAGTCATCCTTTCCTTTTGCCTCTTTGGTTTCTTAGTCCCAATTGCTGTTAATTCAAGAGAAATATTTTTATATGATACTTATCATGATTATTGATTAATTAATCAGCATGGTTGTCACTGGTCACATAAGAACATTGATATCAAAATTAATTTGTGTTTGCACAGGTGGTGGTGGCATGATGAATCATTTTAAGCCGCACTAATTAACGTTTAGACAAGAAAACAACGGTGTCTATATAGAAAACAAAAAAAACAAAAAAACACAAGGGTGTCGTCGGATGAATCTTATTCTACAAACGCATTGGTTTCTTGATAAATATTGAATCTTATTCCGTCCCGAAACCATATAATTAATTCGCTAAAATAGTCACTTTAACTAACCGTGTTTATCATAAAAAATTGCGTAAAATATTTGAACCATGGAGCGAGTAAACTTTTCATTCATTTCTTTGAAATTTAAATGTTCTTATACAAAAAAAAATGTTCTTATAAGTTATGAATATGACGTATAATATCCGGCTTTGCGAGTTGTATTGTTTTGACTGATAAATTAGATATTTTTTTTGGTTGGTGTTTTCTTATCTGTATTCTTATATCGAATAACAATAGTAAAAAAAACTTAAAATAGAATTTGATATTTACGAATCAACTATCAAATCAGTTCTTGATGCATCCGCTACTTAAAAAAATCCAGCTAAGTTAATTCGGTGTCAACTCAGCTTGCCCAATTTGTCCAATATAGTGGGGGAGAAAAGCATAATCACTCCATCTTTTTACTGTTTTATCACTTTGTGTGTAAGTTCATGATGTGCCGTTTGTCATGTTCATGATATGTCTTTATCAAAAATAAAAGAGTTCATGATATGTATAATACACGCACGATATATTACAAATTAGGAAAAATTTTATCTGGTACATAAAGTATTAGCACATATCTATATATATTTGAATTTCACTAACCATCGTAATTGACATGACAGACAAATCGTATATTCTGAACAGGTAGGTTTGAACTGCTTAACATTTTAATTATCTGAAAATTTCTAACAAATCACACTGAAGATGATGGGAATATATATATCGTAACTCGTAAGGGACGGGTCGCATAACATGCCGACGATACAAATTCGGCTGTCGGGAATTAAACTCTGTGGCTTTCGTCAGATACGTATAAATTCCCTTATTATTTATTTTTGTGATCAAAATATTTCTAGTATTGTTCTATGTAGAGATATAGGTTCCAGGTGGAGAGAATCATAAAGTGCCAAAAATCTCAACCAATACGTTGGCCAAAAGTTATTTTGTTTTCTTTCTTCCACATATGATCCGATTCGGATGCATTATGCGTTTTTCCATTTATTAAATGTGGTATGTGGACATATTCACATTTTCTAATTGTTTTTCCAGCTCCATTGAAGTAATATTTAATTTGGTTGGGTTCCATTATTCGTGATATATCTCTTCTTATCCTTTTTCATAAACTACAAAAACATTATCGACACGGATCCACTTGTGTTCCGCAATTGAATCTCACTATCCTCAATTCCTCATTTGTTGGCTAAATATCATATTCGTTTGCTAACTCTGATTTGATGACTCTTTTAACTTTTTCGACATTTTTCTCATTTTTTATATAGAAATTTTTTATAGAATAATTATCACAATTAATACAATGAAAAATAATTTCTTAAGTATAACGATACTTTTATTCCTATTAAAATAATATATTTTTTGTAAGTTTGAAAAGTAAAACTAGATATATATAGTATATACAAAACAGCAAGATATATTTTGATAAATTAATAGATGACATGCGAATTTGGGATAATCGAGCAAGTGAATTATTTTGACATGTCTTCTTTTTTTATGAAAAACTTCTTGCTATTGTTTTTAAGAAAAATGTGAAATCTATGGGATATGATCCAATGGTATTCTAAATGGTTGAATTCGGTGAGAAGTACTCAGTTTCCATGTGTTATAACTTAAAAGGAACTAAGGACCAAACCGGTTCAAAATTTAATAATTAACAATTGTAGTTGTTTCCATCATCATCACGACCACCAATTACTTATATGATTAATTATGTATGATCCTATTATAAATCAGGGGCAATACCAAAACCATGTTAATTATATTCTATACATAGCAAGAATGGCATATTTACTCTCACTATAAACTTGCATTACTTAGTGGAATCCCTAGAATTCCTCCTAACTCAAAAGTCATATTTTAATTTTTAAATTCCCATGAAAAAATAATACAAAACCCTAAAAACCCTCCTATAAAAGCAACCTCATCCCCTCCCACATTTCTCCATCAGCTCTTTCTTACATCATATTGCAATTTCTCACTTTATACCAAATTAAAGCACGTTGAGATATGGCTTTAAAAACATGGAAGCCATTCCTAACTGTTGTTTCTCTACAATTCGGATATGCTGGACTGTCGATCATAGCGAAATTCGCTCTGAACCAGGGCATGAGCCCTCACGTTCTAGCTGCATATCGCCATATCGTCGCTACAATTTTCATTGCTCCATTTGCCTTTTTCTTGGATAGGTATAGTATTTTCATTTTGGCGTACATAAAACTGTATTTTGGTCATGCATGCATGTATGCTTTTTACGTATACGTATACATAAAGGTAAGTACGTACATGTATAGACTCGTGTCTACGTATGCTTCACGTTGAAAATATTAATATTCTTTTTCTGAATGTTAATTACTTTAATTTTCTTTTTGAATCATGAGCAGAAAAATACGGCCGAAGATGACGCTACCCATCTTCTTCAAGATATTGTTGCTTGGGTTATTGGAGTAAGATAATTGATTTACTATTTTTTACTTTTCAAAATTTATATTTATTTCTTATGTTTTGACTACAAATGTTAATAGAATTTGTGTCATATGTTTATAGACCAACAATTGATCAGAACTTATACTACACTGGCATGAAGTACACTTCCGCGACTTTCACAGCTGCAATGACCAATGTTCTTCCTGCCTTTGCCTTTATTATGGCATGGATCTTCAGGTATTAAGAACTTAATTTTATTTCGTATGATGTGGTTTGGTTTGGTTTCTCGTCTAAAGAGATCATTATCTTTTGTGCGTAGACTCGAGAAGGTTAACATCAGGAAAATACACAGCCAAGCCAAGATTCTAGGGACAATTGTGACAGTTGGTGGAGCAATGCTTATGACTGTTGTAAAAGGACCTTTAATTCCTTTGCCTTGGGCTAATTCTAACGACATTCATCAAGACTCATCCAATCCCGGAGGAGTCAAACAAGATCTTACTAAAGGGGCACTCCTCATCGCTATCGGTTGCATCTGCTGGGCCGGTTTTATCAATCTCCAAGTAATTTTAATAACCAAAATTTACATATGATTCAATATATTATAAACGGTTATAGTACTCAACCACTAAAATGATTGATTATGCAGGCGATCACGCTTAAGTCGTACCCGGTAGAGCTATCCTTGACAGCTTACATATGCTTCATGGGGTCTATTGAAAGTACTATTGTGGCACTCTATATTGAAAGGGGAAATCCTGCTGCTTGGGCCATCCAATTGGATTCCAAATTACTAGCTGCTGTTTATGGTGTAAGATTAATTATACTAATATACAATTAATATAGGGTTTGATTTTGGTTATATATACATAAATCAAATTAAATGATCTTACTGTGATTGGATGCAGGGGGTGATATGCTCAGGGATTGGTTATTACGTTCAAGGAGTAATAATGAAAACTCGAGGACCGGTGTTTGTTACTGCCTTCAATCCATTGAGCATGGTCATTGTTGCGATATTGGGGTCTATAATTCTTGCTGAGGTTATGTTTCTTGGGAGGTACGTAAGCTGATAAAAAGTTCTTGAGAATAATAACTTTTCTCTTTAATTAATTACTATTATTGATCAACTGTGTAAATAATATTTGTAGGATTCTTGGAGCAATAGTGATAGTTCTTGGACTCTATTCGGTTTTGTGGGGCAAAAGCAAAGACGAACCATCCTCAGCATTTTCCGACATGGACAAGGAACTCCCACTTAGTACTCCGCAAATTGCGACATTCTCGTCTGCAAAAATGGACACAAATGATGAAAGTGTTGTGATCTCGAGGCCTAACACCAATGAATCGGTATAATAAACACAACACTATATAACGGCGATTATAAAAATATAATAAGAGAAAACAATAAGTCTGATTTCCAAACACCGGAATGTTGCTTATTGGTAGAGTGTTATTGTAATGCTAATTTTGGCTTTGTTAAATTTTGTATCCGGCTATATTATATGAAATGTTTTGCACTACTAAAAGTAGCTTTACTTAAAAATTATATGGTATTTTAAGTTCTTAATTTATAACACATCTTCAATCACTTGTGGGTTTCCTACGTATATCTCCAACAGCTGGCCAAGAAATATGCAACAAAAATAATTATAATATAAAAAAATTACTTTATGTTTCTTTCTTGGCAATTTGCATACGTAATCTGCAATAAAATGTTATTAAAATAAATGCTTTAGAGCACGAGTATGATGTAATGCGGTGGTGGGTAATGGAGCATAATGGATCAAATCAACAGTTTTTTATGAATTGAGACGTGTTTTAGAGATTCTGTATGTTGCGGTTTCTGGTCGCCACATAAGAAAGCATCCATGTTGATAGATAGTTTTGTACTTGATGTGACAGCTTTTGCACTTTAGTTATAGAAAGCTTCATGCTGAAGAGCATTGAGTGTATGGTGCTGTTTAGTTCGAATATTCCACGTTAGTCCTTTCTAGATCCTTTCAAATCACCATCCTACTTTGACATCGGTAAAGTAGAAGAAAAAGCTTTCAGTTGAGAAAAATGAATGAAGTAAAGGAAATTTTGAATACATGATATTAAGAAATTAAACAAAAAAGATATTCCATGCTGTATTTTTCTGAAATGAATGATCTGATAAAATACATGATGTCTATATCATTCTAAAAATTTTACTTTGAAAAAATAAAAAAACTACGATATGAAAGGAAGTAAAAGAAAAAAGCAATAGAAACTGTGAGTTTTGGATCAAGCTTACCAAAGCTCTTTGAATATAAAGGGGAAAGAAATTGGTTTTGGCCAGCAATAACAACACATTTGTTTGGCAATCAAAAGGGATGATAACTACAGAATTTCAATAATGGTTTTTTTTTCTTTTTGACAAATGCAAAATATCTATAAAGTAATATTAAAAATCAAAATAAGAACTATGGAAACATGAGATAAAATAATATCTCATTTATGCTTTGCTACTTTACGACTACTTTTTAGCTATTTAGTATTTAGCTATCTATAAAATATGATAAAAGTATATTAATTGATATGGACAATGAGATCCACATCTTTTTGCAGATAATATATGCTTCACAATTTAATTCCGAATAATTTGCATATAGTTGACAAAGGAAAAATAGAGAATAATTTGCATTTCATCTGCTGACGTTTTCATCGTCCAATCACAGAGAAAGAATTTGGAGGACTTTGCGTGAAGTCCATATGTGAATAATTTTTTTATAAATATATTATTTTTCTAAAAACTGTAAATTCTGAGAAAGTTAGAAAACGAATAGAATTAATAGTTTTTCATTATCTGAAAATCTGAATCACACCATTTAAAAACAATAAACCACATTGATTGTAAAAGTAAAAAGTCATGGGATGTAAATTGGCATAAACTTTTGAATATTGATTTTTTTTTTTTTTTTGTCAAACGCGTTGATGTGAACTGTGAAGTAAGAAACCTAAAATTTTGGGGTATTTCAATGATGAAGCTCTTTCTTTCAGTAGCCTTACACATAATCTACGAAAGAAGCAAGAAGATAATGCTTCAAAACTTGGAAAATGACTGCAGTGAAACAAATCCAATAGGAAGTAATATCAAAAGATCTGAATTCAAGATCCATGATCCTCTCTTCTTCTAAGCAACACTTGGCCTACATTCAACTACAGAGACTACATTTAATTGGGACTCCATAACAAACTTGATTGGTACATCATCTCACAACTACAGAGACTACATTCTGAGACTCTTTCACAAACAAAAACTAATTGCAAAATAAAGATTGCGACTTGTTGTAGTCAAAACTCGAGAAATCTCAACTTGAGCTTCATTCTTCGCCATCGAGCTTTGCCTAGTGGAGTACGAGATGCTTCATTCTTCGGTACACTCGTCTCAGTTAGCTGATTGGGCGATCTACACTACTCAGTACACACTTGAGGAAATGGAACAAAAGTGGAAAACCTTCACGTTGCAGAGGCTCAATCGAAGAAAGTCTTGTGTAAGAAGACCACTAATTAAACTTTCACTCATCATAAAGCCTTTTTAAGTATCTGAAATTTGTTGTTCAATCACACAGGGAATGTTCAAGAAAGATGGTTGGTTTGCAACTAACTGAGAGGAAGTGTACTGAAGCATCTCGTACTCCACTATGCAAAGCTCAACCTGAAAATACAATAATCTCACAACTTTTTATAAAAGTTCAAAAAGGCTTTTGGCATCATAAAGCCTTTTTAAGTATCTGAAATTTGTTGTTCAATCACACAGGGAATGTTCAAGAAAGATGGTTGGTTTGCAACTAACTGAGAGGAAGTGTACTGAAGCATCTCGTACTCCACTATGCAAAGCTCAACCTGAAAATACAATAATCTCACAATTAGCAACCAAAAAATAACTGCAACTGGAGATGGCTTTTGGCAACTTTTTATAAAACTCAAAACAAAATTCAGGAATTTGACGTTACAACAACAAGTTTTGTATATGCTTAAAGTTTCTATAAATTCTAATGTATCCTCAAGACTCACAAATACAAGAAAACAAAAAAAAAGGAACTGTTTCAGAGACATAAACTGAATCACTTCTGGTCATCTTCATCGACTGTTCCGAATTTCTGCTTGAAGGAATCTTGCTTCTGCAGCCACATCATGTGACCCTGTACGATTAATTGCAGAAATACGTTCAAAAATCAAGATTTATGGGAGCTTCAAAATTCGATGCAAGAAACCCCAAGAATCAACGATTTAACAAAATTGATGTGACCTGGAGACCAGTAGCCCAGACGACGAGAAAGGAAGCGACCCAGAATCTCTTGTCCTTGACGATCGTCTTCGCATCGAATCTCGCCATTGAACCCTTTCGTTAAGCATCGACCGATCGCCTTTGATCAATTTTGATTTTGATTTTTTGTTAATTGCATTGAAACTTGAGTTAAGAAAGTTCGTATCAAACTGGCCCAAGCCCATACTCCTAAAAAACGAAACGTATAACCCGCTAAGGTTAAAATAAAATTGGACAGGTTTATTGATAGCTTGATTTAATTGGTGAAAAAAAATAGGAAAAAGATTTATCTGCGAGACGATCACTTCTTAAGTTAATTTTTGATTTTGATTTTTTGTTAATTGCATTGAAACTTGAGTTAAGAAAGTTCGTATCAAACTGGCCCAAGCCCATACTCCTAAAAAACGAAACGGATAACCCGCTAAGGTTTTTTTTTTTTTGAGCAAAATGTTAAAATAAAATTGGACAGGTTTATTGATAGCTTCATTTCTTTTAATTTTTTTTTTTCGTTTATTGATAGCTTGATTTAATTGGTGAAAAAAAATAGAAAAAAGATTTATATGCGAGACGATCACTTCTTAAGTTCTTCAGATCTTATATATCTTTGCTCTCTTATCTTTTTTTTTTTGCTTTTTTTTTACTTACTGGTTTAGAAAGATCTTCGCCGTCAATAGAGCAAGAATGCTTGCAGATTGGAATATTCTGTTTTACGATTTTTTTTTTTTTTAATCGATAAATTTCAATTTCATGTTGACTCAATCGGAACCACATATTTATCCAAAGTGAAAAAAAAAAAGAAATTTTTAAAAAGGATTTCGATGCGTAAATATCTCTGTTGTGCTTACCAAATCATAATCGTAACGTAAGCTAACTTACTTGCCTTAAGTGCAATAATAAAAAAAAAACTTATATGTATTCCCATATATATATGGAAGAGTGGACGAGCTTAAACAATATATATATATATACACACATATAGAAGAGTGGGCGAGCTCAAACAATGACGATGATCTCTGATCTTCCCCGAGATTTGGTAGGAAATATACTTTCTAGGGTTCCAATAACATCTCTTAGAGATGTAAGATGTACTTGCAAACGATGGAACACTTTATCCAAACATCAGATTTTTGGCAAAGCAGCAGCACCAAGGCAGTTTCTAGGTTTTATGATGATGGACTACATGGTTTGTTCAGTGAGATTCGATCTCCACAAAACATACAAGGAAGACGACGGCTCTTTTGGTCCATCTATAAAACCGATTGGTAAGTTTAATCAGATCGAGATATCTAAAGTGTTTCACTGCGATGGCTTATTGTTATGTGTGACCAAAGACAACACGAGGCTAGTGGTTTGGAACCCGTATTTGGGTCAAACCAGGTGGGTCGAGCCCAAAAAGTCTTACCACAGACTAGACAGGTACGCTCTCGGATACGACAAAAACAATAAATCCTACAAAATATTGAGGTTCGTGGATAATAATTTGCACACAACATCCGTTTTTGCCTACGAAATCTACGATCTAAACTCTAACTCGTGGAGAGTTCTTGATGTCAAGCCCGACTGGGATATAGAGTTCTATCGATCTGGCTTGTCATTAAAGGGAAACACCTACTTTTATGCTAAAGAAAAAGTAGGAGTGGATGGAGATCAGACAGAAGTGGATGGAGAGACAGAGACAGAAGTGGATGATTTCTTACTGTGTTATGATTTTACAAAAGAGAGATTTGGACCACGTCTGCATGTGCCATTTCACTCTTATCTTGTTGAAGATACTGTGACTCTATCTTGTGTCGGAGAAGAGAAGCTTGCGGTGTTATTTCAGAGCATGGATACATATGAGATGCAGATATGGGTTACGACTAAGATTGAGCCCGAGGTCGTGTCTTGGAACAAGTTGTTCTTAGCAGCTGATATGATCCCACTCACTGGTTTTCAGTTTCAGGTTGAAGCTGGAAGTTTCTTCATTGACGAGGAGAAGAAACTCGCCATCGTTTTTGATTTAGACAAGCTTTCCCGTTACAAAACGGCTTACCTCATTGGAGAGGATGGGTATTTTAGACAAGTGGGTCTAGGAGAAGTTGTTAACATCGAAGAATCTCCGTACGGTTGCCCACTCGTGTGCTCCTATGTGCCAAGTTTAGTGCAAATCAACCAAAGCCTCGTACTATCGGGAAAAAGGAAAGAACGATAAATAATTGGTTTAAGTCTTTTTACAGGTGCATGTATTTGTTTCTTGCATTTCATCATCTCCTTTTTTTTTTGTTTGGTTTTCTTTGTTTTTATATATTCATGTGCTTTGAATAATCTAGTCAACTATTAATTCGTTCCTATTTATCACTCAAAAGCTCTGTCGTATATTTTGATGTCTACAACGTTAAACATCGAATTGATCAGAAATGTTGATTTATATAGGATATATGTGCCAAGTTTTATAAAACCGATTGGTAAGTTTAATCAGATCGAGATATCTAAAGTGTTTCACTGCGATGGCTTATTGTTATGTGTGACCAAAGACAACACGAGGCTAGTGGTTTGGAATCCGTATACAAAACGGCTTACCTCATTGGAGAGGATGGGTATTTTAGACAAGTGGGTCTAGGAGAAGTTGTTAACATCGAAGAATCTCCGTACGGTTGCCCACTCGTGTTCTCCTATGTGCCAAGTTTAGTGCAAATCAACCAAAGCCTCGTACTATCAGGAAAAAGGAAAGAACGATAAATAATTGGTTTAAGTCTTTTTACAGGTGCTGTAGTTGTTTCGTGCATTTCATCATCTCCTTTTTTTTTTTTTTTTTTTTTTGGTTTTCTTTGTTTTTATTCATGTGCTTTGAATAATCTAATCAACTATTAATTCGTTCCTATTTATCACTCAAAAGCTCTGTCGTATATTTTGATGTCTTGAGCAAGTAATTTATAGATGACAAACATGCATGCTTTGTTAAGCTTAGCGATTGATTATCTATTGCTTGTTATTACAACCAAATCTGGATTTACCTGTGAAATTGTTTACGTAATATGAGAAAAAAAATAGACCTAGCTCAGGTAGTAATGTAAATCATATACAATAGTTGTCATGACAATAGTAATTAATGTATGACAACGTGTAGTAGAGTCCTATATATAATAATCTGTGCCATGTTCTCTTTTAGATGATGGGACTTTTCTCTTTTTTTGGGCAAAATGATGGAGCTTTTCTAAGACAAACAAACAGACTCTTATCTATAATTAACCGGTTCTTTCAACTATTGTAGTCAAATGTTGTGCTTCTAGCCAATCTCTATCAAAGATAGCATTAGGTTTTAAAGCATGCGATTTGTGGATAGTTTACAGGAATTACTTGATAAAAATAAAACATGCAAAAAATACCAGCTAAATCATATTTTTAGGAACACCAAATAAATCATATTCATACGAGAGAGAATATTGCATACGGTCAATCGGTCATGACGCTACTCTGGATCAGATAGAGGAGGCAGCTAAAAAAGCTCATGCCCATACATTTATCAGCTCACTTGAAAAAGGATACAAAACTCAGGTAATTATCAACTGAAAAATTGGTAGTTATGAATCTTGTTTTTGGTGGTGCTATTCGCATTTTTAAAAGTTGTATTGGGTCATAGTGTTGGGTGTCGATCGACACCTACTATCTGTGTCGATCGACACCCAACACTATGATACCCTAGGCCGCAAGACGTGTAGCTTGCGGACCAAGTATTGTGAGGCCATCAAAGGCCGTGTTTGAAGTGAAGCCCAAACCGAAGAATATTCTAGATCTCTATATTACTTCTTGTACAAGTATTTCCATTATATATTAGAGTTGAATTAGGAATATTTACATTATGTGGTGTTAACAATATGTTAATGTTAACCACTATATATGTATGTTAGATCTCATATTCAACACAACTCAAAAATAATATTCTATTCTATATTATTTATCATATTGGGTCATAGTGTTGGGTGTCGATCGACACCTACTATCTGTGTCGATCGACAGGCCTCGGCATCAGGTTGGGCCATATGTCTTTGGGCTTGTGATGTCTCGTGTATGTTTTAGTCGGTTGTTGTAAACCTCAGATTGTTGTTGTAAACCCTAGATTGGGGTGTATATAAACCTTGTACAATCGATTAATGAAACTTGAGTTAAGAAAGTTCGTATCAAACTTGCCCAAGCCCATACTCCTAAACAACGAAATGTATAACCCGCTAAGGTTAAAATAAAATTGGACAGGTTTATTGATAGCTTGATTTTTTTATTTTGTTTTCGTCTATTGATAGCTTGATTTAATTGGTGAAAAAAAATAGGAAAAAGATTTATCTGCGAGACGATCACTTCTTAAGTTCTTATATTAATTTTGTTTTCCGACGATATCATCAGATCCAATATATCTTTGCTCTCTTATCTTTTTTTTTGCTTTTTTTTTGTTTTTTTTTTGTTTTACTTATTGATTTAGAAAGATCTCCGCCGTCAATATAACAAGAATGCTTGCAGATTGGAATTTTCTGTTTTACAAATTTATTATTTTTTAAATCGATAAACTTCAATTTTATGTTGACTCAATAGGAAACCACATATTTATCTGAAGTGAAAAAAAATATTAGTTAAAATGTTATGTTATTTGTTTTTGGATTTTAAAATCCATAATTTAAAATAAATGGATTTGCATGGATTTGAAAGTGAAAAATAAAAGGATTCAAATCCGTGGATAAAACATGTTATTTCAAAATCCATTTGTCTTTAATTTCAAAGTCAATACGGATTTTCAAATTTTATATGCATTTACAAATCAATAAACCGATAACGGCCCCTTACACTACACCATCTCACGTTATGACTCCGCTTTCGAAACGACAGTATGTGATGCATGCATTTTTGGCATACCAAAATTTCATCGACCCAAATTATCTGGACAGACCGGACTTAGACCATTTTAAGAAGTCTATCGATAAATTGCGCGCAACCAACAAAATATAAAGGATCAATTAGTTTTTTTTTTGGTGCAAAGAATGATCAGTTAGTTCAATTCGCTTAACTTTTTCAAGAAACCCTCTCGGCCTCTCTCTCTATCCCTTAAGTGTATACAATGGCTTTCAACCTACAAGAGGAGCAACAATTGAACATCAACCTAGTAAGTAAAACGAATTCAAAAAGTATACTCCATCATCGATTGGTACTAAGATTGCTTTTGTGTTATTCAAATTTTTGATTCGATCGAAGTGGAATAGATAAGGCATTGAATTTCTATATATGTGTGATTTGTCGTTGATTCTTTATGCATTCTTGATGATATATATCGTGTTTTGTTTTTTTGCTAGCTTTCTTGTTCTACGTTCTTGCAACTTTTCTGGAATCTTTTTTTTTTTTCCGAGTGTTGTGGAATCTTTTGCAGATGTTCAAAACGTCATCAACACCTCCATTGGACGATTCTAAACTGATACGGAGATGGAAATGCTCTTTCAGAATCGCGACCTCCTTCCCTTGTCCCAAGTTACAGCCGCAGATGGACCGGGACCAAAACGGGAGAAGGGTTCGTGGGGGCGAGTTGAGAGTTGACGGTGTAGTGTGTATTAACTATACGTTGGCCCAGAGCGCTCAACTGGTCCGACGTACGATAAGATGGCGTAACTTGTGAGTCACGTAATATTTTTCTTTTTGTTTTTTTTTTGCGCCTTTTTTTTTGTTTATTATATTATTAACATTGGTATTTTGGTTTAGATTGGATGCGGCTAGTTAGATAACCGGAATAATTTATTACTATCATCGGTTTGAATAAATATTTGGATCGGATTGGTATCTAAAGTTTAGTATCAATTCGGGTGATTAGAATTCCTATGTATTTTAGATAATATTATATTCTAGAGTAATTTTCCATAATTTTGTTATATATATTATTCTCTTATACGATTTTTTTTTTCTTTTTTTCTCTCCTAGGTACGGCATCGAAACTTTTGTTCATTACCTGAACCACTGAATTCATTTCACTCGGTATATTTTTCTCTGTTTAGTATTTTGAATACTCACCCGCACTTGTTCACAGCTGTTGTTGCATTCTTCATGGCACACCAACCAACAATCACATCTCTCAAGTTTTTTTACAATCTTTTCATTTGCCATTTACTATTTTTGGATATTTCATTTGTAATTTGGTACTAATGATATATCGGTACATATGCATCTTTTATCAAGACTTTTCTATGTAACTAATGATTACTCTTTGCTATTTCGGATAGGTTTAATCTTATATCATTATATTGCTGCTCATTCTTTGGCTAAATATGGATGTACTGACTCTATTTGTTATTCTTCTTCTTTCTCTCCACCTCATTGGTTGGAACAACAATTGTATTTGGATATTGTCAATTCAATATAAATTTATTTCGTCGGAAAAAAAAAATTTAACTTTGACTTATACAAGAAAAGTATCATCAAACGAAATTATCGTGAATATATAATATGGTTTGGTTGGAGCACGAATAATGTACTCCCTCTGTTTTTGAAAAAGTTGTCGTTTTAACTGTATTTGGACAAATTAAGAAAATATATACAATGACTATATTAACCTCATAATAACGACAAGTAATTATTTACAAATAATTTGTGTTTAATAAAATGAGAGTAATTTGGGAAGTTATTGGCATAAGTTACATTATTACCTTAAAACGACAACTAATTTAAAACAAAAAAAACTCTGAAACGACAACTATTCGAAAACGGAGGGAGTAACTTTTTAAGACAAGAAATTTTAGATAATAATATTTTTACATAATTTTGCTATATTCTTTTATACGAATTTTTTTTTCTTCTTTGTTTAATTATGGGATTGAGACCATTATATATATGATCCAGTGAACTCATTTCACTCGGTTTGATTCTTCTTTTAGTATTTTGATTTGATTTGACATTTAGAATAGTGGACTGGATTTCTGTTTAGTATACTCACATAATTTGTTTAGCATTCCGATTATATATCTTGGATTAATTGATTGGATTTCCTCTTTCAGTTCTCTTTTTCTTTTCTCCTATTACATTTGTTAGCATCTTAATTAACAAAAGTATTATTTTTGTTGGCCTATGAATTTGACATTTCAACAAAAATAATTGACAGAATTTCTGTCAGTGAACCCGTGTTGTTCTTTTACATTTTCTGTTTTTATTGCCATTGTTAGGATGATTGGTTACAATATAAGCAGTTAACACACTACTGAATGGAATGATAAAATTTTTGATGGAACCGCTAGTCTCAAGAATTTGGGCATTTGGCTCTAAAAAATAAAATTAACAAATTATGAGAGAAGTCTTGAACCCGCCACCTTCCCTTATGGCTTATGCAAGTTGGCCCATCGGAAGGCTGGTTGGACTATTGTAGTTTTTCAGTAATATAGTGCCCCTTTGAATATTTAGTACATTCGAAGCTCAAAACCCAAGTTTTAACTTGCTTGGATCCATGGTCGGTTATGTCAACATTTGAAATTATTGATTTTCGGATACATGTATTTGACCAATTATTCTATTTTTTTATGGATGTATATAGAGAACCATCACATATATCACAAAAATCATAATATCTGAGTTGACTCCATCGATGACAATTTTACTACTTGTAACCATTTGGATTGCTCCAAAAATTGGAAAGATGGTGAATACGTATGAAGACAAAATATCATCATAGGGTGTACGTATACGTATTAGCTTTTATATAATAAACAAAAAGTATATATAAAGAAGTGTGTTTAATTTAACAACAAAAGTAGCATGATCAGCGCCGAGGACTCAGTTTTATAAAAACCCAAAATCCGTACGTACTACAAACGTACTCTTCTTTAAAATCTCTCGGCAGCAAATTCAAAGTACCTCAAAGTACAATAACCATGGAGGAACACAAACCAGACATCCTCTCGAGCCTACCACTAGAGCTTCTCCTCTATATCATCGGCTTCCTCCCTTTCGAATCCGCAAGACTTACCCCTTTCGTTTCTACACGGTTTAGGTCCGTTTGGAACCAAGCCTTACTCGTCGCTCACAGCCATAACGGCTCCATCAAAGACATATTTCACGCCGTCTCTCGCTTCATCAACAACTTCGACGAACACGACCCGTCTAAAAACACTCGGAAACTGGAGTTACACGTTGACAAGTCAACCTTTGTGTCCACTATTCTCGCACCTCATAACGTCATGCATATGAGCTTCTTCTTCTCTGATGCTTCTAAGAAAGAAGAAAGCTTTTGCTGGCGTCTTGAGATCAACGATCAGATCCCAAGACCTGTCGACTCAAGCGGTTTCTTGGTGAAGACGCTTTGTTTAGACTCGTTGAATTTGTTAACCCATGAGGTCGTTTCCTCCATGGTTTTGGAATTTTCTTTACTTGAGAGCCTCAAGATTTGTGGTAGCAAGGGATTGACTTCTCTCACTATTGATTCACCAACTAAGCTTCTTCACTTATCCATCTCGGGTTGCCCCAAGCTGAGATATCTCGATATCAGATCAATTAAGCTTAAAACCCTTCATTACCAGGGATTTCTACCGTTGATCAAGATCCATGAACATTTCAACTTGACCAATGCGATTTTCGACGTAAGACAAGGCCCAAGCGTTTACAACAATGCTTTAGACATCGATCCTCTCTTGCTAATAATCAAGAACTCTCAATCTCTTACACTTTGCAGATGGATGTTTGAGGTAATAAAGATAAATCTTTATATCGTTCATTTTACGATTTATGTGATTCTATTATCTAGTTTGTGACATAAAATAGGTAGCTTGATTATTTAGATTTAGGACCAGGTTCTGACGAATGTTTTTCTTTTTGTATAGGAACTAATCAAACCGTCCATATCATCTTCTTGGAGATCATTCCAATTCTACAAGTTACAAGAATTGCGGTGGATCGATAACTCGATGAACCAAGAAAACATTAATTTCCTGATCTCTTTTCTCAAACTTTGCCCTTCAATCGAGCGCCTCTTCATTACTGTAAGTGTCAAACACCTAAAACCTTTATTACTTTGTTAGTTCACGCCTTTTTGGTTCTTTGTGCTAATACCTTTGTCTATTTGGGAAGATTGATTCGAATACTTATAGTTCAAAAGAAGAAGTTCGTGCTAATGCTGACCATGCGAGTGAGCATGCAAGAGTACTAAGGAGCCTTAAGCTGGTCAAATTGGAAGGATTCAAGAGTGAAGACGATAATAATCAACTTATAGTGGCTCTAAAGGAGATAGTCAATATCGATCAGCCTCTGCTTGTGCTGTCCTCGTTTTCTTGAGATCGACCCCGATTTGGAAGGGGAATGACAAAATATACATGTCTAAAGATACACGCATGAACATGCTTTTGATTAATCTGCTGTCATTTTAACGCGTGGATTCATATTTCTTGCTGTAGAAGAAACCTAAAATAAAATCTAAGTTTGGCTTCGTACGTAGGATTTCGCCGATTAAAGTTTGTTCACCAGTATGTCTTATTCTAATATATACTATGATAAATGAATTCAATACAACTTTAGTTTGATTTTCGCATGTATATATATATATATATATATATATGTGTGTGTGTGTGTATGATCGCGATAAGAGTAGTATCAATTGATATATAATTGATTCTCGTACATTTGCAAGTTTAACCTATAATGCCCAAATATATGGTTTAGGTGAAATATCATTTTAAACCATGTGCGTGTCATCTTTTTTTTTTGACCTGTTCAACAAAAGCATGTGTGGAAACTTCATTTGTCAACCAAAGAAAAAGCGTGCATTACAAGTCATTCTAAATCTATTTATCAATGCTAAACCAACTAAATCATTTTGATTAAATCATCAAGTTTGGTCGTAGGACTTAGTAACTAAAATATTTGCCTCGGAAAAATAGTGTTGAGGAACTATTTGTCTAAACTTAGCTCACGATCGAGTAGCTAAAATTCTCCAATTTCTTTTTCTTTGAAGGCTTTGAAAGAGTTGGCTAGGTTAAGAGTTAGAGTACTGGCTGCGGTCCTGCGGATAGAGAATTACATTTATCTTGTTTCCGTTTACGTCGCAATAAATATCTGAACTCCTCTCCAAAACTCAGATATATAACAAAAAAGATGCTTAAAAAAAGTTTGCAAAATATATAATTGGAACGAAAAAGATGCTCAGTAGACGGAAAGAGGTAGCAACGGAATGAACGATGCGGAAACGAAACGAAACAAAGTTTAATGAAATATTATGTTTCATTCCATTTCGATTTTATATTTGAGATCAGAACGAATATTGCTAGAGTCAAAATATGTTTAAAAAGAAAAAATTAGACGTCCTTCAACGAATGATATGATGACACATAACGTGTACAAAGCGATCACTCTAAAAATAATCCTGTGGCCAAACATATTTTGGACAGTTGCACACCACCAACCCCAAATGGCTCAGACAGGCCTGGTGGTATAAAACTTTTAGAGGACACTCAAACAGAGACATTCAAGTATATCAAATGTTATAAAAACATGCTGAAGAATAGATATATAAAACCATAATACTCATTTCGTGTTACAACTTATATTACATTGTTATATTAGAAAAATCAATGGACTACACCATATTGTTAGATAAACAATTATATATACTTGACTAGCTACAACTAGAAAGAACAAAAAATTGTGTATAAAAAAAAAGACTATTTCATTGAATTTATCAACAATAGACATGTTTTAAAAACACGTAATCTCAATTATAAAGGTCCAGTTCCAATCAAACTATATAATATGTGTAGTTTTGCTAAAGAGAGAAAAAGGTGGGAAATTAGCAAAAAGGGAACAGATCAAATGCACTGGCAGAAAAAGAAGCTCCATGCTGCCTCAATGATACCTGCCCCCACTGGGTAATGCTAATCCCACTTGTAGTAGCACTCTTCTCTTTCATCACCCGCACCTTGTTCACAGCTGTTGTTGCATTCTTTCATGGCACACCAACCAACAAGCACATTTCTCAAGTTTTTTTCACAATCTTTTCATTTGCCATTTACTATTTTTGGGTATTTCATTTGTAATTTGGTTCGAATGATATATTGTTACATCTTTTATCAAGACTTTCTATGTAACTAATGATTACTCTTTGCTATTTCGGATAAGTTTAGTCTTATATGTCTTTGTTATTTTAACTTTGACTTATAAGTACAAGAAAGGTATCATCGAACAAAATTCTCGTGAATATATATATATATATATATATATATGGTTTGGTTGGAGCACGAATAATGTAACTTTTAAGACAAGAAAATTTGAAACAATTCAGTAATGTCAATTAACTCGAGTACAACCACCTTTATGTAGAAGTGATGACTAAAATCAAACTCTCATATTGGCCATATTATTTACAGTGGATACGACGTTGGTAAACTGTTGGGGATATTGCAGTGTGTGGTCCAGTATATTGTCTAGGTCCAACTTATATTAAAACGTCTCATATTTAAGCATATATCACTAGCGTTGACAGTTTGATCTGTCACTGTTTTTTAAGTCTGTCGACCTTACTTACGATTAACCGGCGGTTCATACGCATATTGTTTACTTTAGTGCTAAACTTCAAACTAGAAATAAGGTTCAGTAAACAATTAAAACTTAGAAGAAAGAAAACTAATTTAAAGCAGAGAATAATTTAAACGAAGAATACCTAAAACTCGTCGCCGTAGTTGACCGTTAGCAGCCTCCCCGGTGCATACTAATATACTTTTTTTGTTTTAATTATCATGAAAAACATCTATTAGTATTATTATTATTTTTAAAATGTTAAGAAAAAGTTAATTTGTGTAACATCAGGTGACACACACATACATACACAAGACTTGTCTGTCTTTCACTTATTTTTGAGTCTTTGACCCAAAACAAATCAAACAAAAAGAAATTTATATTTTGAAAAAATCAATCAAATCCAATAAAAAGAGGAACAAAAAAAAATATCACCGGAAACGATTTTATTGCCGATTCCAAGACTTTTCATCCTCTAAAGCTTTGAAGCAGATCCGGTGGAAGAAATTCAGAATCAAGCAAACAGAATCCAACGAATCCTAAAAGCTAGGGTTTCTTAATCACAAGACGGAGGTGATACAATTCCCCCGTCGTAAGCTAAAAGATGATGATTTCCAGAGGTTTGTTCGGTTGGTCTCCGCCGCATATACAACCGTTAACTCCGGTTTCTGAGGTTTCTGAGCCTCCTGAGTCTCCATCTCCTTACCTCGATCCTGGTGCTGAGAACGGTGGTACGGGAACGGCGGCGCAAGCTGAGGATGAGGAAGAGATGGAGGAGCCTGAGGAGATGGAGCCTCCTCCTGCTGCTGTTCCTTTCTCTCAGCTTTTTGCTTGTGCTGATCACTTTGATTGGGTGCTTATGGTTTTTGGATCCGTAGCTGCTGCTGCTCATGGTACTGCGCTTATTGTCTACTTGCATTACTTCGCCAAAATTGTTCAGGTCCTTGCGTTACCCACTGAATCGGATCACCGGATAAGTAAGGATCAGTTCGATCGCCTCGTTGAGGTAGGTCAGCTTGCATACGCCTTTGTGGCTTTACAAAATTCTTAGTTTTTCCTAAGGGTATATAGCTAAGTGAGCTTGGGGGAAATGGAATTTGGAGGTTAAATTTTTCTTGTAATTAACAATTTTCTTGATTAGAATTCTGTATTAATCTGTCCTTTTTTTTTTTTTTGAGCTTTTGAAAGTTTAGTATATAGTTCTGCGATATGTGCTCAAAACGAAATTTTGTTGTTTCTCCTTCCGAGCGGGGTTTTGTAATTTTAGTGGCTTGCCATATTAGGTTTAGTAACCTACTTGCGAGGTTCTTGAACATTTGGTGGAGAAGGTAATCATGCCACGGCTGTTATCTCCACAAAGTTTGTGGCACTCTTTGGTCATAACTGTACTAGGTCAAGAAGTGAACATGAGAGTAGTGAAATATTTAATCAATCTGATTTGTTTTCTTTTACCTGTAGTATCTTCAGCATTGATATGATTTATCCTGAAATATGCATGATTTAGTATCTTTCAGAGGGTGTGAAATTCTTTGATTGTTTTGCTTTATATATGGCAATTTTGTGGATATGCATGTTGGCTTGTTTGTGAAATTTCTGTTTCATAATTTCTCTGCACTATAATTTGGAAAACTACTAAGTTATACTGGTTTTCATGTAGTCTTCTGCTTAGAAATAGTATAGTACCTTGAAAAGTAGCTGTTACTGACTTAGCTGTAGAGGCTACTTTGATTAAGTAAACCTATTTTTTACTCAAATGCATGCTTAAAAGAAGGAAACGCTTGTTCTAAATCTATGCTTTCGTTCTCGTCTCTAGAGAATATGGATTTCTATGTATGGTCTTCTAGATGTTCATTTTATTACTTGAGGTTTATCTGTTCTCAAACCAGTTCACTCGGATTCATGATACACTGGCAACAATCCTGAAATAATGTGCCCGTTTAAGTTAATTATGCCCTTTGTGCAGCTTTCGTTGACCATTGTATACATCGCTGGAGGTGTTTTCATTTCCGGTTGGATTGGTAAGTTCACCGTTGCTAAAATCTATATAGATATAATCAAGTTGTGTCCTTCTTACTGTACTGCAATGATGCTATTATCCTCCACCATAAATAATTAATTGCCCTTTATATAGAGGTGTCTTGCTGGATACTGACTGGAGAGAGGCAGACTGCTGTGATCAGGTCAAAGTATGTTCAAGTGTTACTAAATCAGGATATGAGTTTCTTTGATACGTATGGGAATAACGGGGATATAGTAAGCCAAGTGCTAAGTGATGTCCTACTCATTCAGTCGGCTCTAAGCGAAAAAGTATGTTTATCTTTTGATTCTGGTTTCAAGTTTGCTATTGAACATCTTTATTTTTGCAAGGAATGATACATCTTCAGGCATTTCTTTAATCGATGTGATCTTGGACATTACAGGTTGGGAATTACATTCATAATATGGCAACATTTATCAGTGGTCTTGTTATCGGTTTTGTCAACTGCTGGGAAATTGCGCTCATTACGTTAGCCACTGGTCCTTTCATTGTTGCTGCGGGAGGCATATCAAATATATTTCTCCACAGACTTGCTGAGAACATTCAAGATGCATATGCTGAAGCAGCCAGCATTGCTGAACAGGTATTCGAATTTTTCGGTTTATGGGGAACATTACGGAGATACTGTTGATCTTTTCAAAATACTGCAATTTGATTGACGAATTCTGTCGCAAGCATTAAATGACATGTCTCCGACAATGACAATGATGTTAAAGCATTTGAGTTATACCAAAATTTTCTGAGTTTTTCGCTGTGCAAAGTTTGATATCTTGTACTGCTCTCTTATTTAAAATCAAAACTTGTTAGTTTCAAAAATAGTAGGCAGAATCTATAGCATTAGATTGTATTTAGACAAGTCGGACTTTTTAGGTTACTTATCTTGGGTTTAATGAGCAGCAATCGTGAATCAAAATTCATATCAACATATCGTCCAAGCCATAGCTTTGCTTTTATTATTCTAGGATTCATGTATAATCATTCTTAGCATCCATAACTTGGGTATTGCATAAACTTGGATGCATAGCAATTACACGCCTGTTAGTCTGTCATATGATTTCAAGTTCTTCATTTTCTACTGGTCCATTTTCTGAGTTCTTCATTCTGGTTAGTTTATTGTTTCAGTACGCGTCTGTGTGTATTTTCTAACGTTGAAAAGGCTTTATCGTAAATGTGCAGGCAGTCTCTTACGTTAGGACTTTGTATGCCTTTACAAATGAAACTCTTGCAAAATACTCTTATGCAACTTCTCTCCAAGCAACTCTGAGATATGGTATATTGATTAGTCTGGTGCAAGGACTTGGACTTGGATTTACTTATGGGCTTGCTATTTGTTCATGTGCTCTGCAACTTTGGATTGGTCGATTCTTTGTTATTCATCATAGAGCAAATGGTGGAGAAATCATCACAGCCCTTTTTGCTATTATTTTAAGTGGGCTGTAAGCTTCCGATTGTACTTTTACTGCCTTTATCTATTCTCCAGTGTCTGGATACACCTTTTTTTGCTAATTGTATTCATATTGTGCTGTGCAGGGGTTTAAATCAAGCGGCCACTAACTTTTATTCATTTGATCAAGGAAGAATTGCGGCATATAGGCTTTTTGAGATGATAAGTCGTTCATCCTCTGGGACTAATCAAGAGGGAACTATTTTGTCTGCTGTTCAAGGAAATATTGAGTTTCGGAATGTATATTTCAGCTACTTGTCAAGACCTGAAATTCCAATCTTGAGTGGATTTTACCTCACCGTGCCGGCTAAAAAAGCCGTTGCACTTGTTGGTAGAAATGGTTCTGGAAAAAGCAGCATCATTCCTCTAATGGAACGGTTTTATGATCCTACACTAGGTACTATGATGTGTGATTTCAGGTGTATCAATTTTTCTTAATAATCATTACTTTGGATACTCACTTGCGGCGGAGACTATTATTTACTGATTAGATTTGTGGTTTTATCTTATACAGGAGAAGTTCTACTTGATGGGGAGAATATTAAAAATCTAAAATTAGAGTGGCTGAGAAGCCAAATAGGCCTGGTGACACAGGAGCCTGCTTTGCTTAGCTTGAGCATAAGAGAGAATATTGCATACGGCCGAGATGCTACTCTGGATCAGATAGAGGAGGCAGCTAAAAAAGCTCATGCCCATACATTTATCAGCTCACTTGAAAAAGGATATGAAACTCAGGTATTATCCATTGAAAAATTGGTAGTTATGAATAGTGTTTTTGGTGTTGCTATTGACTTGTTTGTCTTCTAGGTTGGGAAGACTGGTTTAACGTTGACAGAGGAGCAGAAAATAAAACTATCGATTGCTAGAGCTGTACTCTTAGATCCAACAATTCTTTTGCTTGACGAGGTAACTGGAGGACTAGACTTTGAAGCTGAACGAATTGTCCAAGAAGCTCTTGATCTTCTAATGTTAGGACGGTCGACCATAATAATAGCCCGACGACTAAGTCTGATAAGAAATGCTGACTATATTGCTGTAATGGAAGAGGGTCAGCTACTTGAAATGGGTACACATGATGAATTAATCAACCTTGGTAATTTGTATGCTGAGCTTCTGAAGTGTGAAGAAGCAACAAAGCTACCCAGACGGTATGATTCTCCAGCCAAGACCATATACATATCTAACTTGTCAAGTCTGTTGTGTAGTGAAATTCATGTGGTAGATATTTTTGTCTGGCTGCTTGTTTGTAATGATCTATGGAAGGGTGGACTTTGATGATTATACGTGTTTGTGGAACTCGTTTGTCTTGCAGGATGCCAGTTAGGAACTACAATGATTCTGCTGCGTTCCAGGTTGAGAGGGATTCCTCAGCTGGCCGTGGCTTCCAAGAACCATCATCGCCCAAGATGGCCAAGTCTCCATCTCTTCAGAGAGGTCATAATGTTTTCCGTTCCCAGGAAGTGTGCTTTAACAGTGAAGAATCCCCCAATGATCATAGCCCTACACCAGAGAAAATGGGAGAAAATGGCTCGTCATTGGATGTTGGTGATAAGGAACCAACCATCAAAAGACAAGATAGTTTTGAGATGCGGTTACCAGAACTACCAAAAATTGACGTTCAGTGTCCACAACGTCAGAAATCAAATGGTTCTGATCCAGAGTCCCCTATATCACCCCTTTTGATATCAGATCCCCAAAACGAGCGCTCCCATTCACAGACTTTTAGCCGCCCTCTTGGTCATTCGGATGACATGTCAGCAAATGTTAAGGCGGCCAAGGACGGTCAACACAAGGAACCACCTTCATTTTGGAGGTTGGCACAGCTTAGTTTTCCAGAGTGGCTATATGCTGTATTAGGGAGTATTGGTGCTGCCATCTTTGGTTCTTTCAATCCTCTTCTAGCTTATGTTATTGCATTAGTAGTGACGACATACTATACAAGCACGGGTAGCCACCTGCATGAGGAGGTTGACAAGTGGTGCTTGATCATTGCCGGCATGGGAATAGTGACAGTTGTTGCCAATTTTTTGCAGCACTTCTACTTTGGTATCATGGGGGAGAAAATGACTGAGAGAGTGCGGAGGATGATGTTCTCAGGTACTACAATACTTTTCTCTATTGTTCAACTCACTTCACTACATGTAACTACTTTTACTTGCTTGGCTCATTGATTTTCTCTGATGTAACAGCGATGCTGCGTAATGAAGTTGGATGGTATGACGAAGAAGAGAACAGTCCAGATACATTATCCATGCGCCTAGCAAATGATGCCACCTTTGTTCGAGCCGCCTTCAGCAACAGGCTTTCGATATTTATTCAGGATAGTTTTGCTGTTATCGTTGCCATTCTTATTGGCCTGCTGCTCGGTTGGCGTCTGGCCCTTGTTGCATTGGCGACTTTGCCAATACTCACTCTTTCTGCCATTGCCCAGGTTTGTATATTTTCTTCAGTGTTCCCCAACAAGCCTTATGTTACGGTCAAGAAGACCGTTTGAAGTTGTTTTTCTATGTCTTTTTTTTTCCCCAATTCCGGTTTAGTGGTTGCATGCTTCCCTCTGTCAAAATGTGTTTCTAATTTTTGCAAAAGGTTTCCAGTTCAAGTAGCGATAATGATGTGAATTTCTCTATTTACGTCATTCGGTCATCTCATCCTATGCACTTAGTTTGGAAGTATTCGTCTGTTCTGCAAGTGCTGGTTTCTAATAACCCTTAAAATAAAATTTTCAGAAACTTTGGCTTGCTGGATTCTCAAAGGGCATCCAGGAGATGCATCGAAAGGCGTCTTTAGTGCTCGAGGATGCTGTCAGAAACATATATACTGTTGTCGCTTTCTGTGCTGGTAACAAGGTGATGGAACTCTACAGACTGCAACTCCAACGGATACTCAGGCAGAGCTTTTTCCACGGGATGGCTATTGGCTTTGCGTTTGGCTTCTCACAGTTTCTGCTCTTCGCCTGTAATGCACTCCTCCTCTGGTACACCGCGTTATCAGTAGACCGCAAATATATGAAGTTATCTACAGCTCTAACCGAGTACATGGTCTTCTCCTTTGCTACATTTGCCCTTGTCGAGCCATTCGGGTTAGCACCTTACATTCTCAAGCGCCGTAGATCTCTCGCTTCAGTTTTTGAAATCATAGATCGAGTTCCTACAATCGAACCTGATGATACCTCGGCTCTTAGTCCGCCTAATGTCTATGGAAGCATGGAATTGAAAAATATCGACTTCTGCTACCCAACCCGCCCAGAAGTGTTAGTACTAAGCAACTTCAGTCTCAAAGTCAATGGGGGACAAACAGTAGCTGTGGTTGGTGTTTCTGGTTCTGGAAAGAGCACAATAATATCATTGATCGAGAGATACTATGACCCAGTTGCTGGTCAGGTCTTATTAGATGGGCGAGACTTGAAGTCATATAATTTGAGATGGTTAAGAAGCCATATGGGTCTGATTCAACAGGAACCCATAATCTTTTCCACGACGATCAGAGAAAACATTATATATGCAAGGCATACCGCGAGTGAAGCGGAGGTGAAGGAAGCAGCAAGAATTGCAAATGCCCACCATTTCATCAGCAGTTTACCTCACGGTTACGACACGCATATCGGGATGAGAGGCGTTGAACTTACCCAAGGACAAAAACAGAGAATAGCGATAGCTCGGGTAGTGCTGAAGAATGCTCCAATACTGTTGATTGACGAAGCGAGTTCATCTATCGAATCCGAGTCGAGCCGTGTTGTGCAGGAAGCCCTTGATACATTGATAATGGGGAACAAAACAACGATTCTGATAGCGCATAGAGTAGCGATGATGAGACATGTGGATAACATTGTGGTTCTCAATGGAGGTAAAATAGTAGAGGAAGGCACGCATGATGCTTTAGCGGCTAAAAACGGATTGTATGTCCGTTTAATGCAACCACATTTTGGCAAGAATCTACGGCAACATCGACTGATCTAGATAGATTGAACTCCTGTACCTAACCGAGATTAGTTCAGTCACATACCAACCATCACGTGATATGCCACGGGATAATGTTATTGGATGCGATTACGGGGCATAAGTTGCATCTGATCAAAGACTTGTCGGTCCGGGATTACACCAAATGAGCCAGAAGTTGTACAACCACGGTTAGTTTCTGTAAGCAAATTAGGAGCATGTAGACGTTAGATTCCCTTATTCTTTCAGGAGACTAAGCAATGAAGAAGTAGGACTATGTATTTATTTATTCATTGCTCAGTCTTTGTGGTATATCGATTTGTTTATTGAAACTGACGATTAGAGGCAATTTATTTGCTGAGGTTTGTTTTTTTGTTGTTGTTGTGAGTGATTTAGGTGGAGAATTGTGTAAGGGTTAGGAAGAATGAGAACAAAGGTGTCTGTTTTGTAAATACATTATATCCACTTTATTTGCAAGTTTGATTGAATTATTGAACCAATTCAGAATCCAACTCACAATGCCAAAAACACCGTTGGAGTTACAGAGATTCAGAGAATATGAAAATCTTCAAATTTGTAATCTACTACATATAATTTTGTAACCACAGAGAGAGAAGAAAGATAGGAGTAGTAACATAGATGTTTTATTGTGTTTGTCAAATCTGAAGGATCTTTAAAGAGTCAGCCACAACTTGAAGCTGCTTTTTCACTTTCCGCCACCTCCTCTCGTTTGCTCCAACTATGAGTGTGTAGTATCTGTCTGCAACATCAAATCAATCAAAACACTTTTTGTTCCTCACTTTCTTCACATTTATCATATCTTTTTTTATAATCTATGCTTACTGTTTCCAACTGCCACTGTTGCAAAGGAAGTGGTTGCATAGATGGGAGTTCTTAGTCCATACTCAAACGTGTAATAGTTCCTTCCATCCTCCACCCTCTGCATTTTCATCTTTATCTTTATAAAGATCTCAAAACTTTGATGATTCTTTAAGATGTTAACAATCTGACCTCTTTCATATCATATATGGTAGCTACTTGGTTAGGTGCCGCATACTTATGCTTCACTAGATCATAAACCACCTGATGAACATATAAGGATGATGAACCAATGTGAATTCTCAAATGACATAGAGAAGAGAAGGAGAGTAAGATGTGCAATACTTACCTCTTCCATTGGACCCACTTCACGAATGTCGTTTTTCTCTGTTGGTATGAATCTGACCCGAACATTCTGCAGTTGCAAATATCTATCCTTGAAGGCTGAATCATGTGCTCTGAAGTCAAATTCCTATATAGTTTGATCATAACATGATCATCTCAAAGCTTATTCTTTTACGTTTCATCCTTACAACAACAAAAGAAACAAAGCCATAGCTTACCCACCCTCCAGTCTGATGGATAATAATAAGAATACCCGTCTTCTCGATCCACAAAAGCCGAGTAGCTTTTCGGTATCTCTGCAAATATAATTTGACACTACAAAGTTATACTTTTGGTTCCAAAAGAATGAAGAAGGGAGGCAAAAAACTCTTTTCTTTGTCTGATTACCTTCAGCAAGAAGCAAAGTTGCTGGAATTGAAGTTGCCACTAAGGTTCCTACTCCCACAAGAGCTTGCCGTCTCTTCCAATTGCTTCCGCTGCCTTTTTGGTGAGCTAGTGAATTGTTAATGTAAATCAATCCACAAAAGTCAAATGTAAAATGAGAAAAAAAAAATGTTAAGAAGAGTTTGGTTTCTTACTATTCTCGGAGGAGTCAAACTTGTCGCCGGATGAAAGCAAACAACAAGCTTTGAGTGATGGATTTGGACAGAGAATCTCTGTCTGGTAAGAAAATGCATCAATGTATAAATTAATGAACAATAATGATTTTAGTTTTCAGTCGATATGAAGTGGAATCAGAAGAGTGTTATTAACCTTGTGGGAGATTGTTGGTGAGACACCATAGCAGATTGAGAGTGAAGAGACTGCCATAATGGCTACAATTCACAAGACTTTAGATGATCAATGAGCATTGCCTTAGCGTTCTGTGTGGATAAGAGATTACTGATTTTCGTCATTTCTCCGAATTCTCCATTCATTAACGTGGATAAATGGATAATGACAGATCCAGGCAAATATGTGGTGACAGATCGGTTTAAAAAACATTTACTATTATTACCGGTAAAAGAAGAGGCTGCATTTGTATATTAGCATTTTATAAGTTTATAAGAGTTTTATAATGAGATTTTTGAGAAGTCAAAAACATAGAACTTGAATTCAACCATAAACTGCAACAAGAATGTATTGTAAAACGTTTTTGCCCCAAATACTACAATTACCAGATGATGGTAATAATATCTTAAAGCAAAACTGAGACTACAGAGACAAAACCACAAGAGTCTGATTTATAATCGCAGAGATAGATAAAACTTAGATGATGCCTATCTTGTTAGCAACATCCAAAGCATCATAGTCTGGTGTAAGCCTTACGTAAGCTTTCTTCGTTCCATCAGGCCTGCAACAAAACCATATCATTGTGTCAGTAAATATTAAACACAATCAAACTCAAAAGTTGTAAGCAAACGAAAACTCTGTTTCAAGTACCTGATGAGGGTGTTGACCTTCTTGGTCTGGATGTCATACATCTTCTTAACAGCATCTTTGATCTTCTTCTTGTCGGCACGAATGTCAACAATGAAGACAAGAGTGTTGTTGTCTTCAATCTTCTTCATTGCAGATTCAGTGGTGAGTGGGTACTTGAGTATCTTGTAATGATCCAACTTGTTCCTTGGAGTGGCACTGATTCGGGGGTACTTAGGATCTCTGGGCTTGGTGAGGGTCTTTGGCCTATGGAAGGTGACCTTAGTCCTAATCTTCTTGTCCTTCTTCTTGAAGGTTTGACCAGACTTCACGGCCTTTGCAGCCTTCAAGGCCTTGGCCTTGGGATCAGCCTTCTTCGTATTATCAACTGCATAGTAACAGCACATAGAGTTAACGCAACTTAGAATGCTTTGAGAACATCATTTGCTTCAAACTCAGGACCAATTAACACTTTCAACGAACATAAATGAATTCATTCTACATCTCAGATTACTCCAAAAATCTGAAGATTTCATCTAAAGCCCACATTCACTTAGCTAAATGGATTCTCCAAAACCTGAGATTTTTAACCTCACTTAGATAGCTGCTAATCAAGAAGATTGGAAACTAAGTGCCCTAAGAAAAATTGATTAGAAAACTCTAATCGAAGCCAGTTAATGCTGTTTCCATCAAAATGAAGTCTAGTTAAAGGATTCAAAATCGTACCTTTAGCCGGAGACATGGCTCAAAATGATTCTTCCCAATCGAAATCTGTCAAAATTGGATAGAATCCCAGAAAACTAACTCAGTTAACAATGATGAAATTAAAATGTACAACCAAGAAATTAAAATTGGAGAAGAAGCACGCACCAACCTGGAGAGGTGAAGGAGCTGCAGCAGAAACCCTAATCCATCAGCCGCTAACTCTTTTATAGTGGAAACTGAAACCCTAAATTAATTAACACTTATTGGGCCTTCTGTTTTTGAATGGGCCCGTAAACCATAAACACTATGTAAAGCCCAAATATAACCTTTTTTTTCAGAGCCCAGATAGAACCTATAACCTGTTTGGTCAGGAGCCAGGCCCTTCTTCTTCACTCTGTTATTAACCTTGTGGGAGATTGTTGGTGAGACACCATAGCGGATTGAGAGTGAAGAGACTGCCATGATAGCTACAAGTTCAAATGATCAATGAACATTAGTGTTCTGGGTTGATAAGACATTTCTGTGTTTCCTCATTTCTCTGACTTCTCCATTCATTAACGTGGATAAAAGGATAATGAAAGATCCAAACAAAAAATATGTGGTGACGGATCCACTAAGTATTATTACCGGTAATAGAAGAGGCAGAACTTGTATGTTAGTATTTTGGAAGTTTATAAGAGTTTTAAGTTGAAATTTTTGAGAAGCCAAAAACATAGAACTTGAATTCAACAATAAACTGCAACAAAAATGTACTGTAAAACGTTTTTGCCCCAAATACTACAATTACTAGATGATGGTAATAATATCTTAAAGCAAAGCTGAGACTACAAGAGACAAAACCACAAGAGTCTGATTTATAATCGCAGAGATAGATAAAACTTAGATGATGCCTATCTTGTTAGCAACATCTAAAGCATCATAGTCTGGTGTAAGCCTCACGTAAGCTTTCTTCGTTCCATCAGGCCTGCAACCAAAACCATATCATTGTGTCAGTACATATTAAACACAATCAAACTCAAAAGTTGGAAGCACAACGAAAACTCTGTTTGAAGTACCTGATGAGGGTGTTGACCTTCTTGGTCTGGATGTCATACATCTTCTTAACAGCATCTTTGATCTTCTTCTTGTCGGCACGAATGTCAACAATGAAGACAAGAGTGTTGTTGTCTTCAATCTTCTTCATTGCAGATTCGGTGGTGAGTGGGTACTTGAGTATTTTGTAATGATCCAACTTGTTCCTTGGAGTGGCACTGATTCGGGGGTACTTAGGATCTCTGGGTTTGGTGAGAGTCTTTGGCCTGTGGAAGGTGACCTTTGTCCTAATCTTCTTGTCCTTCTTCTTGAAAGTTTGACCAGACTTCACGGCCTTTGCAGCCTTCAAGGCCTTAGCCTTGGGATCAGCCTTCTTCGTACTATCAACTGCATAGTAATAGCACATAGAGTTAACGCAATGCTTTGAGAACAATCTTTTGCTTCAAACTAAGGACCAATTAACACTCTCAACGAACTAAAATGAATTCATTCTACATCTCAGATTACTCCATAAATCTGAAGATTTCATCTAAAGCCTAGATTAACTTTAGCTAAATGGAGACTCCTAAACCTGAGACTTTTAACCTCACTTAGATAGCTGCTAATCAAGAAGATTGGAAACTAAGTACCATAAGAAACATTGATTAGACGACTTTAATCGAAGCCAGTTATTACTGTTTCCATCAAACTGAAGTCTAGCTAAATGATTCAAATCCATCTTGCTCAAGTAATGATTCAAAAACCGTACCTTTAGCCGGAGACATGGCTCAAAATGATTCTTCCCAATCGAAATCTGTCAAAATTGGATCGAAACCCAGAAAAGTACCTCAGTTAACAATGATGAAATGAAAATGAACAACCAAGAAGGCGGAGAAGACGCACGCACCAACCTGAAGAGGTGAAGGAGCTGAAGCAGAAACCCTAATCAATCAGCCGCTAACTTTTTTATAGTGCCTAAATTAATTAACACTGATTGGGCCTTCAGTATTTTGAATGGGCCCGTGGCCGAAACCATCATGTACAGCCCAAATAGAAATTATGCCAACATGAGCAATGGAGCATGACATTTTTTTACCCGTTTTTCAAACCTATATATAACCTGTTTGGTCAGGAAACGTAGCCTTCCCAAGTCAGAGCCAGGCCCTTCTTCTTCACTACTTCTCTCCCCCTTGAGTTCCATAAAACAATTCTATCGCAACTTATGTTGAGAGAGCCATACGGAGAATTCTGTAATTCCTGAAAAGTCTCTTGTTTCATGTTTATGGCTCAGCTTTTTACTACGCCATATGCTTTATCATAGTATTTGTACAAGGCGCACATACGACTAATTTAGTAATTAACTAGAAAACACACGTCTAGCAACTAATACCAAACTTGTAACCAGGAAGAACTAATTCCTTAAGGCCACTATAAAAAACCAAAAAATTTAATAATCTAATAAGAGATTCAAAGTCCATAATTGTTTTGCTTCTAGGCCACTTGATTTGAAAAAAAAAGAAAGAAAGAAATGGGATAAACATAAAAAAGCACATGGAGGTTGAGGTTGTTGTAAATCCATGACTATATGTCACGGGGACTTAAATGAAGTTTCATCTCAGCTGTACACGTGTCAAAGATGACTCCTCCAATAACGTGCTACATACTAAATTCCATTGAGATCTCGCCACGTAGACGCTTAGAAAAAAAAAGGACGTCTCTTCTCGGGCTGGGCCAAGTATCTGAGTGAGATTCTCTACCACAGCAGTCGTAGACTAGTAGCCTTAATTACCAAATTTACCCTCGCCGGCTCTTCAAATTTCCATTCATATACCATTCTCCAAACCAAAGCACAGCTTCCGCTTCAAAATCTCTCGCCGCCGCCGCCGCCGCAAATCTCTCACCGGAAAATGGTTAAGCCAGCTAGTCCAGATGGCGACGAAGGGATCTCGCTGCTTGAGTATCACGGTAACGGTGACCGCTCCTGGCAGTTAAATTTCGACGATTTCGAGGTTGCACCGGAGCACAAGGAGAAGAAATCTCCAAGTAAACTACAGAATTGTCTTGGTTGTTTGGGTAAGTTTTGCTTCTTCTCTCGACATTTCCATTTTCTTTTTATCTTCTTCAGTTTCTTCTGTAGCAGCTGATAAGCTGAGAACTAAGTCTAGGGATACAAAAAAGTGAATTTCTGTTTCTATCTCCGTTTTTGGATTGAGAGATGTGTTTGATTTCGGCGTCTTTTTTTGCTATTTTTAGCGGGTTTGATCTTTTAAAGATTTTTCTTGTTATGAAGTTGAGAATTAGTGGAATAAGTCTCGAGTCTAGTAATCTTGACCTTGATTTCTGGGCGTAATCTCTCGTTTGGATGTTGAAGTAATTGAACATGATTGACTTTTTATAATCTTCTATAAATCGCATCGAGAAATTTTGCTTGATTGAAGCTATGGTAACACAATACTGCAAGAATTGTTTGACACAAAAAGGGATTTTTATCTTGGTGAAAATTTTGTGATCTTAAATAGTGAGATGCAACTTTAGCTGAACTGCGTTTGAACTTTTTTTTATTGCTTCGTTTACTCTATGCGAAAGGATTCTATATGATTTGTGGATCTTTGTTTGTGTCTTGGCGATTTCAGGTCCGGAAGACAATGTGGCAGATTATTACCAGCAGCAGGTAGAGATGCTTGAAGGCTTTACTGAAATGGATGAACTTGCAGAACGTGGCTTTGTTCCTGGAATGTCAAAGGTTAGCTTTTAGAGTTATGCTGTTACTTGTCTTTTCTTTCACATTTGTTGAAATACTATGGTCCATTTGTTCTTGTTAATTGATAATTGTCTGAATATCTCTGTATTTTGTGTACATAGGAAGAGCAGGAAAAATTGGCTCAAAGCGAAACATTGGCCATTAGAATATCAAACATTGCAAACATGGTTCTTTTTGCTGCTAAAGTCTATGCTTCTGTCACAAGTGGCTCTTTAGCAATCATTGCCTCCACATTGGACTCTCTTCTTGACCTGCTTTCTGGCTTCATCCTGTGGTTTACCGCCTTCTCGATGCAGACACCAAACCCGTATCAGTATCCCATTGGCAAGAAAAGGATGCAACCACTGGTTTGTACCATCGTCTTAAAGATTATGCACATTTATATGTGTCTTCCCTTAAGATATTTCTTTTTTATGTGTGGTGTCATTGAATCGGCCTAAGCAAGCTTGTTTTTGGTGCGATTGATTTCTCTATGCCTATTATCAACTACGACAAGTCTACAAAAATTTTCCTGTTTCTCTATATGTGATTCCTGGTTCAAACCCTTTCAGGGAATCCTAGTCTTTGCATCAGTGATGGCGACACTTGGATTGCAAATCATCTTGGAATCTCTTCGCACAATGTTATCCAGCGTATGTCTGAAACTTGATCACCTTGCTTTGGTCTCGAGCTTAAAAAGTTATACATTATTCACGCAATTTCTTTCATACAGCACAAGGAGTTCAGCCTAACGAAAGAGCAAGAGAGTTGGGTAGTTGGGATCATGCTCTCTGTTACATTGGTCAAACTGCTTCTGGTTCTTTACTGCAAATCCTTCAGTAACGAGATTGTTAAAGCGTATGCACAAGATCACTTCTTTGACGTCATCACAAACATCATTGGACTGATTGCAGTAATCCTTGCCAATTACATTGATGATTGGATTGATCCAGTTGGAGCTATCATTGTAAGTTTTCAAAGTTCTTTAAACAAAAAAAATCTTTCTTTCTCTGCTCCTTTCTGAAAAATGTCTTTAATTAATGTAGCTTGCTTTGTACACGATACGGACATGGTCAATGACGGTATTGGAGAACGTGAACTCTCTTGTTGGGAAATCAGCAAGACCAGAGTATCTACAGAAACTAACATACCTGTGTTGGAACCACCATAAAGCCATTAGACACATTGACACAGTGAGGGCTTACACATTTGGCTCTCATTATTTCGTGGAAGTTGATATTGTTCTTCCTGCTGATATGCCTCTGCAAGTGGCTCACGACATTGGAGAATCGCTGCAAGAGAAGCTCGAGCTGCTAGAGGAGATCGAACGGGCTTTTGTGCATCTTGATTATGAGTACACTCACAAACCTGAGCACGCTAGTAGATCCCACTGTTAGCTGTTTATCTTTCTAAGTTCTCTATGTTGTTAAATCTTTACAACTTAATCTTCACTGTATTGTTTAGTAGACAAGTGTGAGATAAAGGAGTACCTTTGTAACTATCTGCTTTTGTTTTGCGTGTTTCATTTACCAACGAGATTATAACGTTTCTTCGACTCTCGGTGAATAGATAAATTATTCAATCAGAAGCCACTATAAAAACCACACAAATTGCACAAAAACCAATCCACTCAACAACCCAAACGCACCAAATAACATAGTCGACAACCATTAATAGTTTATTCCCCGATCCACATTTTCAAATGGATCTTGTCTTGTGCAGACGACGAGCCAAGCCAAGCCAAGCCAAGCCAACACCACGGGCTTTGCATGCCTTGTGCTGCCGAGGACTAGATAACCGCCACGGGTTGAGGATGCCTAAACGCCGGCTAAACAAAAGCTGTGAACTCTGATTCTTACACATTTTTGGTATAATATCTGAACTCTGATCATGAAAGAATTACATCATATTTAGGCACTCCTTGTCGCAAATACTTCAACCTCGTAGCCTACGCTGCTTGTTTCCATGCAACAGAAACATCGTATCCCTCGTTCTCAAGGTTGTGGTTCCAAATATTGGTGGAAGCGAGCGGTTGATGGCTTTGTTTCAGTTTGGTAATTT
The DNA here is from genome assembly GCA_011420285.2 of Erysimum cheiranthoides. Classification (NCBI taxonomy): domain Eukaryota; kingdom Viridiplantae; phylum Streptophyta; class Magnoliopsida; order Brassicales; family Brassicaceae; genus Erysimum; species Erysimum cheiranthoides. The sequence continues at coordinate 15,915,436 of CM022182.2, read as the reverse complement.
TTTTTTGTATCAACAACTAAACTCTAACCAAAGTCATTTCATTTTCAGTTTGAGAGTTCTGTTTGACTTAAACTGTTACATTAAAAAAAAAAATAAAAAAAAAATATAATTAATCTGTTTAATAAAAAATAAACATAAAAAATCGAGAGAGATACCATTTTAGTAAAATACCTTCATTCAAGTTAAAATGTGATACATGATTAAGCTTAAATACAAAGCAACTAAACCAAAGACATTAACCAAACTAAACCATAACTAAACCAGCTATATACACTCTAATAAGATGGCCTTCTCTTCCTAACATTGACCAACCCGTCTTTGTTTCTTCTCATCACTCTGAGAGAGAAAGAGAATTCGTTAAGGCGTTTCGTTTCTCTGTAGAGAAGAAATCTCTTTCTACTTTTTTTTCTGAGAAAGAAAGAAGAGAGAGAGAATATCTCTGTGTCGCTCTCTCTCCTGCACGTTGCAAGCGTTTCTAGCAACAAAAAAAAAATCGTGTGAAGTTGGGAAACGTTTTTTTTTTCTTTTTTTTTCTTTTTTAAGGGTTTGGGGAGAAGCTTTGATTTGATTGCTGGCTGAAGTTTTCACCTTTGTAAATCGCCAAGCTCGATTCGGTGTTGTAAAATTTCGACAACATTCACTACATATATATATATATATGCATACAAATTCACACCTCAGCTTGAGATAGATTGGGTACGGAGCTTCACATCGAGAAAGATACAGTCGTGTAAGTTAATTGCTCTGATTTTTCCATCACCCATTTTACGAATTTGTTAGTTTGAGTTTCAATTGATTCTGATTTCTGAATATGATCAGCTCCCAAATTGAGTCAATTTCGAGGAGGTTATGGTTACTTTGGGTGTTGAAATTTTTTCTTGGACTCATTTGATTTGGTTTGAGATATGCTTGCTACTAATTTCTTGAAAATCATCTCTTGGAACATTGACTTTGGTTGGAGCAATTCCTCTGTTTGCAGAGATATGTGACTGCTTACACTTTTGTGGGATTGTCTTACTTCTCTGTATGCTTCATTTCATTGAATCTATCTGTTTTCATTCATTTGATGACTTCATATATTGCTTTTGGGATCGCTCTTGAATATCATTCATTCTCCTACTTTTTGATGATTTGCTTTGAACTATGCAATAGCAGTGATGTTCCTCATTTATATTTCAGTCTGGAAGTTCTAATATTATTATATACTTTGATAGTCTCATTATCATTGCAAGATAAACAATTGTGTGTTGATATTGGCTTTAACATCTGTCATGTAGAACCTCGTTAGCACCTGATGGATTTTTAAAGATTCGTTCCTGACCATTGTTCCTTGAGTTTGGATGCAGCATAGATTTGAACTCAAGAGCTTTCTCATTTCTGATATATGTTCCTGATTTTAGTTCGTCTTTGTGTAGTACCTCAAATTGGTCTTTCTTTATCTTTACAGAATCTTTTACACGCTCCAAATTGATTTCTAGTTATATTAGAAAGGGATAGACAAACAAAGGACTGATTTTTTTTTTTTTTTGTCAATTCTCAGTGATTTCTCAATCTTTTCCTTTGTCGAAAACATGGAAGAAGCCCATTCAGTGAATAGTCCGAGGCGAGTTTTGAGCTTCTCGAAGAGAAAGAAGCAAAAGCCCGGTTTCCAGGATACAGACAGCATAAGGTCATCTCCATTTAAAGCATCAGAAGTGCATGGACCCAAACCCTCAGAGGTGTATGGTTTCGTAGGGTCCATATCGACTGTTGTTGCCACTGTGATCTTCTTGATATGGGCATATGTACCAGATAAGTTGTTGGAGTCTATAGGTATCCATTACTACCCAAGCAGGTACTGGGTATTGGCTATGCCGACATATTTGATGGTCACTTTAGTGTTAGCTTTGGCATTTTACATTGGTCTCAACTTCATCGCCACTCCACCCCCAACCTCTCTCAATACATTGTTTGGTGAGTTCCCGCACCGCTCTGTTGAGACTTGTACTAACTCATAATCCATTGTTTGAAATAGAGATCTCGATGCCATTGCAATAGCTAAGCTAAGACATGGTTTTGGAAGTTTGCTTGTGATGATGATATTCTTGGCGATATTCAATTTCTTTTGGTTGTTATGGCAGATGAGTACAGTAGAGAACCCGGGGATTTTGATTCTCAGATGGAGGAAGGGGACGAGAGGCCTATAGATCCAATCTCTGACATTGATATTACAAGAATCAATGATCTTATGTTCAATTCAAATGATAGCTAAGTGATGCTATGTTTTGTGTCATGCTCTTTTGTTATTAAGCAGTTAATAATGGATGATGGCCTTTGTAACTGGTAAAATAGTGTGATGTCCATCAAATAGAAAGGAAATGTTAGAAGATGAGCTTCGGAGATGATGCTATATGGATGCTATTGCATTCCCTTTGTTTTTCATGGCATAGCATCTCAGTATCTGTAAAATCATTGACAGTAGTAATATTAAGGTTGTTGTGATATGCCTAATGGTCTCGGTCTGTCCCTTTGTTCAGTCCTGATTCTAGATAGGATCCCCCGGTCTTGACTTGGCCCGACGATCATGGGAACCTGAAAAAAGATGACGGAGCCGTGTGACCTATAGCGGAACCTATGGTTCTCTCTAGGGTCAAGTTTCTCCTTTAAACCTTAGATTTGTCTCCACTGAATCTCCCTTTGATTGAGACAATCATTCCTATAATTGATGCTCCTCAAGTGTTCATGGTGGCAAGTATTACTCCTTGGACATGTGCTTCAACTCAAATATCACCCACTAGCAGTAATCCCGTGTTAAATTCCTTGATGAATAATTTAATCTTTAGTTATTACATAACTCAAAACTTAATCAGTATTAGTAACACGATATTCTTTAGTTATCTTATCTACTACATGTCATAAACAAAAGCATTAGTTTATGTAAAAGCATAGTCGCACTTATTACACCGGAAAATCACTAGCCCTAATTTTCAGTTCTGAGGTTTAGAGTCGCTAAGGTGAGTAAAACTGAAACTATGCCTCTTCGTTTCTTCGTCTCACATCTCTTCTCCAAGACCAATTCTTCGTCTCTACTAGATTCCACATTTCGATTTTCCCGTTTGTAATGTAAGATTTAGGGGCATTCCATAATTTCCGTTTTGTTTCTAATCACTGTATTGCATCAGAGTCTCTTTACAAAGCTCAAGTGTCACCCATCTTCTTCTTCTTCGATTGATGGGAACCATAGACCTTAGGGCAGCTACAGATGAAAATTCGATTGCGGATCTCAGCAGTCAAGTTCACCAGCTCCCTTGCTGCATTAGATTCGATGGTCCTGCTCACGTTTCCCACTATTTCAAGCCTAAATCCACTGGTAATTTCACAACAATACTATGTATATGTTTTTTCTTGTATTTTTTTTTTCATATAGCGAGACACTAATGTGGGAACTTGTTTCGACCATAGAGGTTGAAATTGATGGAGTAAGAACGGAAGAAGCTCATTTCAGAGGAAGGAAGTTGCAGGGAGCAACTATCTCATTACCTAGTGGCTATTCTGGTACTTTCTCTTCTTTCTTACTCATGAAAAGGTAGAAGCTTTTTGGTATTTCTTAGGAATGTTGGAATTAATGATCAAATTCATGTTGATGGAGATCTTAGTTACAAGAGTTTTGAGGCAGATTATCAATCATGTCTTGATGAATCTTACTATGATGCATGTTTAATCCTTAGACTTTGTTTGTGTGTTTTGAGTACTGATAAATTACGTTTTAGTTACTCACAATTCATTGGCGATTGGCCTCTTCATATGTTGTTACCCACTCAGGTTTTGTGCTTGGACAAGCGAGTAACCGAAATGTTAATGGAAAAAGAAAAGCTTCTAGTCCCACAGAAGAGAACCCCTCTTGGGAAGTGAAAGCCAAATTCGATAACCTGACATACTGGAATCACGATACTCTTCCTTCAAAGGATGATACTTTCGTGCGGTCTTTTCATTGGTTTAGCATTGCAGAGGCGGTGAGTGTATAGTTCCATTCATCCATTTCTCCTTGACTGCTTCATAAGTTGCCTTATTCTTTTTTTCATAACTTGCTTGCGAACAATGGTTTGACTGCAGCTGCACAAGCCAGTGAAAGTTGAAGACTTGGTTGCAGTGTCACATGGTCAAAAGGGATAAATTATTAAGTGGCATTGACTCTTTTGTGAACAAAAGATGGCAACTATGTAACGAGCCTTAACACTCTTCCTTCATTTGATTTTGTGGTCTTTTTTATCACTTGAAAAATCTGCGGAAATATTTTAACCGGACCAAATATGGTGAGTACTGAGTAGTCTATATTGATATATAATTCTATGATTTTGATTTTTTTTTAAAAAAATATATTTGTCTGTTTAGCCATTTGTTTCCATTTTATACATTTTTTTTCTTTTTAATATATTTGTCTGTTTATCTTATGATTGTAGCTGTTGCACGTGATCCATTGAATATTCATGGATCACAATATTAAATTATCTAAATAATAGATATTTTACCAAAGTAAGTCAATAAGATCTCATTTTAATCTTAATGAATGATCCCTAATTTTAAGTTAAAAATACATGCATATATATGAGTAATGATATAGTTGTCGTTTTTGTGTAATCTTTTGCAATATGTTGGTTTTGTAGGTTTGTCATTATATATTTTGTCTTTTAACATCTTTTTATTATATTTTATGGTTCAATGATTTAGTTTCCATATAATAATTAATCTAGACATTTTAAATCTTTGTTCAATTTAAGTCATTAAATTATGTATATCTAAAACCTAAATTTGAATACTAAAAAATAGCCTGCATAGCCTAAGAAATTATTATATTATTTGCCTTATAAATATGATTGTAAAAAATCATTAATTATGTAAGTTTAAATAAACGTATTGTGTTATGCATTTGACTTTGAAGAGATTGTTAGCGTTTGAACTTTCAAGTTTGACGAGGGAAATATAATACAAGTGACGAACGTCGTTTTCATTTTCTTTGCATGTAGATGTAGTATCATATATTTGTAACGGCCCCATGCCAAAATTATTGGAGTCTTTTAAATTAATTAAACAGAAATTTTTTTATTATTAAATTGCCAAAGATTTCGTGTAAACTGACCATTTTCTTGACGTCGATTTCGTTTTCTTTTTCTTCTATTCAACAAATTTGAACAAGTGATTGTGACCCAGGTTTGTTTCTTTCTCTCTTCAATCGAATCTTGTTCACCTAAATTTCAAAATTTTATTCTGCTTAGTTTCATATTGTAAGTCAATCTAATTTATCCTTTAAATGTTTTCGTAAAGGTTCTTTTTCTCGGATTGGGATCGGCGAATATCTTTTTACTGAAAAAGGTTCGAATTGGCTTTTCCCATTTCTCGATTTTGATCTCTCTGTTTTCGATTTCTTTTTTGTTTTCTGGGTTGCTCTGGATTTGTGATTCGTCGATTGAGCTTGAATTGTCTCTTCTCTGCTGATTACACTTCATGATTAAAAGCTATCATCTTTGTGCAGATTACTTGGTTTTTATTCTGGGTTTTATGTTGAATCCGAAAGTGTTGCAATTTCGTAAGCTTGTGGTGTAAAGGTTCTCAAAAGAAATGGAGTCCAAGGAAATTAGATCCTCCTCCGTGATTGAGAGATGGATGCGTTTTAATGGAACTTTTCAGCCTCTGCATCAAGAAAAGCTGAGAGTTATTGAGAGACAGAACCAACAACCAAAAGGGGTTATCCAAAAGTCTAATTCTGGTTTTACAGTGATTCCAACGAAGGAACTTGGTCGAGTTTATCTCCAGAAACCCAATTTGTTAGCCTCCAAAGGTATAATCGATGCACGAGCTAAGCCTCCTCACAGGAAATATGGTAGGAGATATGAGCAGCAAGACTTGAAGTCGAAGCTGAGACATTATACAAGAGTTGATCCATTGAAACCCAAAATTGGGAAGAAAGAGAATTCTCTCAGACATTTTACTCCTCTTGGTTTCAGTACTGCTTCTCATTTGGAAGATAGGAAGAAAGGGAAAGACCTTTCCTTTGAGAAGAAATCCAAGGAAATGAAGAAACTTTGTGATGGTACTACGTTAGGTCAGAAGAAGGATAGAGTTGTGAGAGAAGTTAAATCCAAGTTGATGGTTAGTACATCTAGGGACAGAGTTGCAGCAGATGTAAAGTTGAAGGATATATCTTCTTCAGCAGGTTTCAGTAGCAAGGTAACTTCATTGATCTTATTATAACTATTCCAAATTTTGCAAGTTTGACTATATGGTTGAATTAGACCACTTCTCCTTTATCTTGAGCTCCTTAACGTTTGAGACCAAGTTCCTTCACTGACATTAGTATCCTTTTAAGTCAAGTCTTTTTTCGTGTAATGATGTTAAAAATTTGTGAAATGCTAATGATTTTTCTGGATTCCCTTTGTTGCTTCTGTTTGATTTATTGAATACCCAAATTTGATCACAGCATAACAATGCAAGGTTCTCTAGCAGCAAAACTGAACAGTCACATTGCCCCTTGCAACTTTTGCTTAAATGAAATGTTATGCATAATACTTAACTCTTGAAGCTAATGGTGATGTTCTACTGAACTGCAGGATAAAAATGATGTGTCATTAGATTGCTCCAATGCATCTCCGGAATGTATGAACTCGGAAGAAGCTCATCAACCTAGTCCTGTTTCTGTTCTGGAGCCAATGTTTTACGAAGACATCTTAGACGACAGCGATGAACTTCCTTATCTCGACGACTTTCATGGTAAGGAACAAGTTTTGTTGTTGTAAATTTGTTGCCGGAATGTGATAACTGTAATAAATCTTTTCTTTTTCTTATAATTTCATTAGGTCTAGAGAAACAGCTTGAGACCCTGAAATCAGAATCTGAGAGTTATTCAGATGGGAGTGGGATGGAAGTATCGAGCGATGAGGAGTCTGTGCCTGATTCTGAAACCAAGGAAAGCAAGGAAAATGCACCAATTGGGTTCTTGGATACCCAAGAAAGCAGGGATTCTTCTTACATTGATGATATTTTGGCTGAAGTTGTACTTAGGGACAAGAATTGGGTTCGTGACAAAGGGGATTTAGTCTTCGCCCCCAAGATCTTCGAGAAACTGGAGAAGAAGTATTACACGGAGACATCTTGGAAGAGGTCTGAAAGAAGGATTTTGTTTGACAGAGTAAATTCAGGTCTAGTAGAGATTCTAGAATCTTTTACAGCTACACCAACATGGAAGAAATCCGTTTCTAGGAGGCTTAGCACCGCAGTAAGCACATGTGGACTGAAAAAAGAACTCTGGAAAGTACTTGCTAAGCAAGAGAAGCGAGCCAAGAAAGATTTGTTGGCCAAAGTGCCAGTCATAGACATTGATGAGTGGTTAGAACTTGAAGCTGATGATGAGTCAGTGGTTTGTGAATTAGAAAGTATGATAGTTGATGAGTTGCTGGCTGAGGTTGTCAGCTTCATGTAGAGTATAGAGTGATTCTTTTCATTATTTTTTTGTTTTGCATCGCATTCTCTGCATTTTGATTGAGAATAGAAACAGAGTAGTAGTTGCATTTGGCTTGCATCATCAAAGGGAGATGTACAGCATTTGAGAAAGTTGTGTATACAAATAGATTCTTTGTCAGGTCTAGGATTGGCCTCTTAGTAAGTCAGTCACATTGCTTCAAAAGTTACTGTGACTTGTACCAATTTGTCAAAGTGTTTCGACAAGGCTTTTTGTGTGAATGATATAAGATTTTGATTGAAACAGTCTCATTTAAATAAATATTCTTTGAACATTAAATTTGCACAACACAAGAAAAAGACACAGGCGAAAAGCCAGTGACCAAGAACATATACAAAAGCAATCATTTTCCTGTTTTACTCTCATTCTCTCTTCAAGCTTTGTAGGTGAGGTATACACTGAAATGGAGGATGGTGTCTTGACCATCAGTGATATGCTGGTTGTCCTGGTTATGCAGAGTTTCCACTATGGCATACCCTTTGGCGTGCTCAAACTTCCCGGTCCCACCAATAATCGCAATCTGAGAAGCATGAGAGGCGGTCCTGTGAACTCCAAAGAAACTAATGGCATCGTCTAAAGTGTCATGATGGTCATGCTCTCCGTGTAGCAATACAGTCAGAGAAAGAGTCTGGCTTGTGCCATCCAAGGAACTGGCCAAGTAAAAGCCTTGAGCTCTCCCTATGACGGCTGACCCAAGCTCGTGGCTTTCGGTTAGCTCATCATCTACAACAGTTATGGTTCCAAACATGAGATGCTGGAGGGCAGCACCGGGAGGGAGGTTTCCGGCGGTAACGAAAGGGAGACTGTTGGCGCTAAGGGCATCGTCGGAATTTCCGTTAGTGTTTTGAATTACGGTTGAGGTTTGAGCACCTCCGAGTCCGGTGAGAAGTGGAGCTGTGTTTGGGTTAATGACACTGTTGATGTTGTTTGAGTTGACCAGTGGGACTCCATTGTCAACCGGGAAAATGCTGTTGCTGGCCTTTGAGAATGGTATTCCATTCACCTCGGTTTGAGCTACTATTCCGGTGACCACACGAGCCGATGGGTGGGACCCGCCTAGCACGTCGTGCATAAAGAACTCTAGTAATGGCTCGTGTTCACCCGCTGCTGGACCGGCCGGGACTGTAACTGCTGATGAGGTTACAGTTGCGGGTGGTGGGTTATCGTCGGTTCCATCATCCTCCACGGCTTCGGTTGGAGCCACGGTGGGGATTTGGCCGGTAGGGATCAACTGAGGTTGAGGTTGGATCTCGTCAAGAAGTCTAGCGGAGTTGATGAATGTGAGGAGATTGAAGGATATGAGTAAGAGAATGATGGTTATGTGAAGAGCTTTGGCCATTTTAGTCTTTGGTTTGGGTTCTCAAGTTGGCTTTGGTTTGTGTGTTGTGTTTGATGTTTATTGATGTATAGACTAATGGGTTTATATAAAGAAGCATTGGAGAGTTTGGTTAATGTGATGAGATTGGAGTGGAGTAGTTGTTGTTGTTGATTTGCTTTAGTTGAGCTTGAGATTCAACTAAACCTCTGTTTTTGTATATGAATTAGCTACTAATGATTTGGGACTTAAGAGGATAATGGGTTTGGTAATTTCATTTACTCGAAAAGAGAGTCATTATTAGAAGATTCCATAGTCAATTCACTTCAAAGAATGCCTCATGCACCTTATTGAATGTTGACTTATGGATCGTCTATTGTCACAACGGAAGTATAATCACGCCTCCAGTTAAATTATAAGTTGATAAGTAATCAGCCACATGAATAATCAAATACAGTTTTCAAATTTCTTTCAATCTTTTAATTTAAGTGAAAGGTTACAAGATTATTAAACTAATCAACATAAATAGAATTCAAGACAAGAGAGAAGAAGGAAAAAAAAAAAAACAGAATTTAGCTGTTTTATTCGTTTGTGATATAGAAAAGTAAACGACATTAACTACCTTTCAAAGAGGTACCATCATTTTTACGTTTAAACTCAGATTCTAACCCTCCACTTCCATCAGCTGTTTTCTTGTCCAACCAACCAATGATGTCAGCAAAAACAATCTCGATATTCTCTGGTGTCTCTCCATAGAGTAAGCCATGCCACATCCCAGGATACAACTTAAAAGTCTTGTCCGAACTAGACGCAACCTCATACAGTTCTCGACTCACCGCTTTGTCTGTGACTTTATCGTCTTCTCCGTGCAAAACCATGAACGGTAATGAAACCTATTACCATTACAAGGAATTATTCAGATAACCAGCCTCTTTCAATAAAAATAATCTTATCTTATCTTAATTAATGAAATGATGAAATGTATAAACAAGTACCTCATTAAGTCTCTTCTCGAGATCAGTACTAACCCTCAAAAGCTCATAAGCAGTCTTCAAACGTGGACGTCCTTTGTAGCAGTAAGGATTTTCTCTAACCTTTTGTTATTTCACATTATCATTAGTTATAAATTTATGAGTAAGACCTTTTATATTAGTAAGAGAAAATACCTGTTTCCTGATTTCTGGCTGCTTGAAAGCAGTCTCAATAATATCTTGGCCAGGGATAATTTTCCACGTAGGTATCACTCCGCTAAGTTTTGTCAATATCGAAATAACCAAAGGGTTTGGTTTCATTTCTTCAGCAATCTGTGATAAGTAAGACAAGTAACAAATCTAGTCAGAATACGTATTTGTAATTTTTTTAATAGCTAATATCAATCAAAGATATATTTGCCGTCGATATAGTATGATTTACTTTAAAAACTTATTTTGTAAGATTTTTCTACTTATTGTAAGCATGCTTTGGAAGTTTGTGATAACCTAAGATAGTGAAACAAAAAGTCTGAATTCCCTCAATAATTACCTAACCAGTTGCTCTACAAATAATTCAGCATCTTTCACATCATCATGACCCATTCGAAAGCTGACAACCAACATTTTGGCGTATAAAATATAAGATTGTTCCTTTTGAATTGGGTGGGCAAAAAGTTGCAGCTCACCAAAACAATACTGTTTTAATCATAATCAAACTTCTCTCTTATAATACAAACCAGGCTGGCTAATTACTTTTATATATATACTTTTTTAAGTATATTAGAAATGAAAATTAGAGTCTTTGTTAAGTTTGTTTGATTCTATCTTTTACAAAATATATAGAGGCAGGCTAATACTTCTACAATCTCCTTTCTGTATATTTTAAATACTTTCTTAAAACTTAACAAGTATCTGCATATATGCTTTTGTATTTGTTTTAAACATAAGGCTAATATAAAAGTAGATACATGAGAGAATGAATATACCTTACACATAGGAGCAACCAAGACGGCCCCATCCCAAAACTCAGGTTTCTTCCTGTGTAACAACAAAAGCACTGCTCCTCCCATTGATTCTCCTAACAAATACCTCATCTTCCTTTTATTCTCTTCTCCCTCTAATTATTCCAACCCCACACAAAAATAAAATAAAAAATCAGACAAACCTTTTTGATAAAGTCAGACAAAATAAAGAGACTCAATTATGTATGCGGGTTGCTTCCATCCAAATACAATCATCATGTTGATAGATCGATTTATTCGGAAAAAAAAAAATTCTTCATAAAATTTATTACATAACTCCTTATTTGATAAAAAAATTGTGAATGGGTAAAAAAAATTGTGAATGAGGTAAATAAAAAAGTGGTTTTGACAATATTTTCAAAAGATATGTATCAAAAGTCAACATTACACTTTCACCCCCACAAAAAAAGTCAATATTACCGCAAATGCTTGTGTAGTGAGTAGAGACATCATCAACGAGATGGTCAAAGTTTGGGACATAAGCACTAAGCCCATCAGATTTTCCATGTCCCTCGTAATCAATTCCATATACCGCAAATCCTGCCTTCACAAGCCTCCTCGCAGTACCTAATCCAATTAATCAGATTTATTTCAAACATTGTTAACAAAGCTTTTGATGAATACATATACAAAGAAATCATTAATTGGGCTGAACGATCTCAACTGTTCATGGTGATGCTACATTCCATTGCATATCCATGGCAAATGAAGACTAAAGCCTTTGGCTCTTGATTTGCTGGTACCCATTTGCACGTGAACAGTTTCATTCCTCGAGTGTTCTTGATGAAACTCTGCATATCCATAAATAAATAACCACCAATAAAAAACCAGATTTCTATATCTACATGTATTCAGTTATGATTAACAGAACACAAACCTCTTCATACTTGATGTTCTCTGTTTCACTTGCCTGCATACCAAGAACCCAATTCATTAAACAAGAAGAACAAATTTAAAAACATTTTCAGATGTGGTCTGAAAAATATATAAACCAGACACTATGGAATCCTTGACGTAACTTACCATTCTTGAAGAAGAGATAAGTCTGAATCTCTATTTTTTTAGTTTTGTTGGATGGAGACGCGAGTTTAAGATAAGAGAGATATGGAGACTTGTTGTACGGCTCTGTTTATATGGGGTAGGATTCTGAGGAAGAGGACGATACGATAATGCGTCACCGTTTTGATTGATAGCGACGATATAACAGATTCCTTTCTTCTCTTCGCACCCCTTACACGGCAACACGTTTTTTTTTGTTAATTTCTTAAAAAGATAAAATATTCCCTGACACGTGACAATTCTCAATTTTGGCGACGTTCAAAAGCACCCCCTCAACTTTCAAAATAACACAAATAGTACCTTATTAAGTTAAAATCTTGAAGTTGTGTTCTTAAGTTTTAAATTATTCCGAAACACCCCTTCAAAGTCCAAAGTTCAAAGTTCATTTGTCAAATTTTAATTTGCTTCTTAAATTAATGTTAGATTTATTTTGTCTGTATCTTAAATATAAACGAACGGTCATAAAAACCATCAAATGAAGAGTCTAGAAAGCCAAATCTACAATTTCTACTACTTTACATGATTACATCTTTTTTTTTTTCCGACATCACTTTAGATTTTATAAATGTCAACTCTAACCTTAAAATGTAAAAGTTCTAATCGGTTGACCAACTCATAAAATTGTTAAACAAACCAGATCGATCAACTTTCAAATTTTGTTTTGTTAAATTGTGATCCCGCATCAACTTTCACATTTTTTAAGTGTTTAATTGCATGACAGACCACTATTTTTTAGTACAATGCTTCAAAGTTTCGGTGATGAATATTTTAATTTTTGGATCCCCAATATCCGCGTGTGCATATCATTGCTCGTTGGCAAAAAGATGTGCAGCCTTTGACGAATAAGTCGTTTGACTTTTTATTTTTTTTTATTTTTTTTATTTTTCAAGTACGTAAAATTTGGTGATCAAGATTCAAGTGACGACTGTAAGATAAAATTAAAAATTACAAAATTTGTGGTCGGTTTTTCGATTCGGAGACTCTCAAACCATTCAACATGCCGACTTTCTAGCAGAACATGTAATCAAATATTAAATAATTCTGAAAATAAAAGTCATGCCGATATTTCTTAAAGATCCCACTAATCTGTTACGAAAGAAAACAAATGTGTAGTATAAGCATTTATATTCTAATAGATCAAATTGTCACTGTCTGCAACTAGTAAGATCAATCCAAGAAGAAGATGATCACAGCAATATGGCTAAGGAGTTGTTAGATATTTTGAGTTTTGGCGGTCAAGAATTAATTGGACAAGAAAAAGTTGTGTACGTTTTTTTTTCTTTTTTTTTGGCAACGGATCCGTTGTGTGCGTTTAGAAGATAACATAAGTAAATCGCTAGAGATCCTTTTTCTCCCAACTCTTTATTTGTGTTTTATCGTTTTGTTCCTCCCTGTATTTCTCAATCTCTTCATGCGGATTATTGTAACAGTTCTTGATTAAGTAATAGATAGATGTTATAAGAAAAAAAAAGTAAATCGCTAATGCTATAGCAAAACAGAGCATAAGTTACCTTAGGTTTGTGTCTTTTAATTAAAATCGCTTTCTTTTTTTTTTATAATCAGAGATAATATGATATTTTACCATCCCACTAATCTCCTCAAAGTAATTATAACTGTCGAGTTGTCCAAAACTTTACAAAAACTCGATCCATTCAAGTCCAAAACTTTGTTTAAATATTGAAATCTTTGTTTGTTAAAGCATAGTCAAGTTAACTAAACATAAAAAAAATAGAAAAAAAAAAAAAAAAACATAGTGAAGCTTTGTTTTTATCAAACATATTGAATATTTTGTTCTCTATATATGGGTGAATCTATTTACACACATAACCATTGACATAAGTATATTTATTCTTAATACTGATGAAGCTTAAATATGAAACAATTTTCCTTTAAATATATAGTATAATTCACAATAGTAGCATTAAAAATCAAAATGCAAAACACCAGAATTTCTTTTTTTTTTTTTTTTTTTTTTTTTTGTTCTAACTTAAACACTTGAATTTCATTACAACAGTTTTATGTGTTAAACAATGTACGTAGTAAGTAAAACGACTATTCCTTGAAATTAAAACCATCATTATTCTGTTTAAGCTCCGACTCAAACCTATCATTTCCATAATCACTTCTTTTTTCCAACCATCCGATGACGTCGGCAAAGACAATCTCGATGTTCTCTTGTGTCTCGCCGGTGAGCAAACCGTGCCACATCCCAGGGTACAACTTTAAGGTCTTGTCAGAGCTCAACGCGACCTTGTACAGTTCTTGGCTCACTGCTTTATCTGTTACTTTATCATCATCTCCGTGTAATACCATAAACGGCAATGAAACCTATAATCATTATATGCTTTAATTGTAAGTTATAACTATAATTAATAATTTATACTATATTGCAATTTTTCGGATGATTTTTGGAGACAAAAAAAAATCTATCGTTAGAATTTTACCAGTATTTATATTACTCCTTAAGTCCAATCTGAATATCAAGGCCTTAAGCGAATCTCAATCTCAAATATATGAATCATTTATATACTACCTCTTGAAGTCTCTTCTCCAAGTCGTTGCTGATCCTTAAAAGCTCATACGCAGTTTTCAAGCGTGGTCGTCCTTTGTAACATAAACGATTTTCTCGAACCTTAACCCATACCATAATGTACAAGAGATAAATCAAGCATATTGATCAGTTTCTTACTCTGCTATCAACTCGTAAGAGTGTCAAAGAGATTTCTCATTAACCGTAATGAATGTACATGTGAATGTATATATAGTCGAGTGAGTAAGTAAGCTAAAGGAAACTTATTTACTCTATACATAATATAGCTAATATCCCCCCCTCAAGCCGAATCACTCTTGTGGAAGATAGAGGCTTGACACATTCAGGCGACCTAGGATGGAGTGAAACGGACCAGCATGTAACGGCTTAGTCATTATGTCAGCAAGCTGGTTCTGAGTTGAGACATGAAGTACTTTTAGAAAACCATTCTTCACTTGGTCACGGGTGGTGTGACAGTCGATTTCCACGTGCTTCGTACGCTCATGGAATACCGGATTGTTGGCGATATGCATCGCAGACTTGTTGTCGCAAAATAACTTGGCTGAAGCTTCAGTCTTGATATGTAAATCTTTAAGCATTTGCTGTAGCCAAATCATCTCCTTTGTTGTAAGCGCCATGCCTCTGTATTCGGACTCAGTACTGCTTGAACTCACCACATCTTGCTTTTGAGATTTCCAAGTTATCAAAGAAGTTCCCAAAAAGACACATGAACCAGTCACAGACCTCCTTGAATCTTTACATGTACCCCAATCAGCATCTGCAAAACCATTTAAGCACAATTGTGTAGAAGCAGAGTAAAACAATCCTTGGCCTGGATTGTTTTTGAGGTATTTGAGAACATGTTGAACAGCCTGGAAGTGAACATCAGTGGGGCATGACAAGAACCGGCTCAATTTATGGACTACAAAAGTGATATATGGTCATGTGATGCACAGATATAGCAAACGCCCAACTAATTGTCTGTAACGTGTCCCATCTTCCAGAGATAGAGGTGTCCATGTCTCTGTGGTGAGTGGTATCTTTAGATCCATAGGAACAGTCATAGGTTTGCATCCTAATAAACCTGCATCTTGCAATAAATCCAAGCAGTATTTCCTCTGGCAAATCGAGATTCCAGCAGCAGTTCTACCAATTTCAATACCTAAGAAAAACTTAGCAGGACCAAGATCCTTAGTCTTAAAACGCTTAGCAAGAGTAGTTTTCACCATACGAACTGCCTTGTCATCATTACTAACAATCAGCATATCATCAACATAAACCAGTACGGCAATGAATGTTGAGCTTGTGAGCTTGACAAACAAAGTGTTATCAGCATAAGACTGCTGAAATCCATCATCAAGTAAACACTTTGAAAAACACTTGTACCACTGTCTTGAAGCTTGTTTCAGACCATAAATTGATTTATGAAGTCTGCAAACAGGATTTGGAGGTAAAGTTACACCTGGGGGTGGTGTATATCCCTGAGGCAAGCTCATATAAATCTCCTCTTCAAGATCACTATGGAGAAAGGCAGTGGTTACATCCATCTGAGTCAAGCTCCAACCCATTCTAGCTGCTAAACCAAAAACTAATTTCACACTAGCCAGCTTTGCCACAGGAGAAAAAGTATCAAAGTAGTCTACTCCTTCTTGTTGTGTGAATCCTTTAGCAACTAGACGAGCTTTATACCTCTCAATGGTTCCATCAGCATTGTATTTAATCGTAAATACCCACTTACAGCCTACCACATTCTTGCCTGGTGGAAGAGAAACTACACTCCATGTTTTGTTTAACTCCATAGATCCAAGTTCCACTTCCATCGCTTTAACCCAGTGATCAGATACTATGGCTTGTTTGAAATTTTTGGGTTCTGTTTCAATGGAAATGGATAGAACAAAAGACTGGTAGGAAGGTGAAATGTTATCATATGAAAGATAATCAGAGATAGGGTAGGGAGTAGTGAAAACCTTTGGTTGTTGTGAAGTTTGGGTGAGGCCACAATGATAGTCGGATAAGTAACCTAGAGCACGAGTAGACCGTTTTGGCCTGTCATTGTCCACTGAAACAGTTGTTGTCTCTGCAGGTACAGTCTCACGAGAAGGATTTGTGGCACTAGAGTGTGATGTTGTGGCACTAGAGTGTAATGGTGATGAGTGAGATGGATGCACAGTGTGTGTGTGAGATGTATCTACAGATGATGATGCAGATGTGTCTAAAACAACTGGTGTGGATATAGGAAGAATGTGATGAAAAATATCAGAATGTGGCATAGAATGTTCTGCAGTCTTAAAAGGAAACATAGTCTTATGAAAAACTACATTCCTAGAGACAGATATAACATTTGTATCAAGATGCAACACTTTATAGCCTTTGTAACCTGCAGAATATCCTATGAAGACACAGTTATCAGCTCTAGGACTGAATTTGTTCCTATCTTTTAACAAAGTGGACACATAACATAAGCAACCAAAAGATTTAAGAAATGAATAGTCAGGTTTCTTATGAGTGAGCTTCTCATATGGAGATATATGTTGAAGCAAAACAGATGGGATTCTATTTATCAAGAACACAGCAGTAAGCACACAATCACTCCAGTAAGCTAAAGGGATATTGGACTGGAATAACAAAGCCCTAGCGACATTCAATAGATGCTGATGCTTACGTTCTACAACTGAGTTCTGTTGTGGAGTATATGCACATGAGAATTGGTGAATCATACCATTCTTTTTGACTAAATCAGTAAATGCCAATTCAGGTGCATTGTCAGTCCTAATGGCCTTAATAGTGCAGTTATATTGAGTCTTTACATGAGCAAGAAAATCTGGAAACTTTGTAATAACATCACTTTTATTCCTCAACATGTAAACCCATGTGACTCTAGTACAATCATCCACTATTGTAAGAAAATATCGAAAACCATCAACAGACTCAATTGCAAATGGACCCCAAGTATCCATATGGACTAAATTAAATGGTGAAGAAGAAACTTTATTATGGAACTCAAAAGCTAACCTCTTTAGTTTTGCTAAAGGACAAACTTGACAATGAGAAATATCTAAAAGACTTGCTTTAGGCAATGGCAATGTAGTAGACAGCATCTTTAACTTGTCAGCAGATGGATGTCCTAGGCGATGATGCCAAAGATCTCCATCAACCTTCAAGGATCCAGCAAAATGATGTGATGATGAAATAGATGAACCACCTTGTAAGATGTAAAGATTGTGGAGTAATTCTCCTCTACCAATCATCAATCCCTGAGTACACTCCTGGATATAACAAGAATCAACAAAGAAATGAGCTGAGCAATTACTATCTCTTAAAAGACTACTCACAGAGATGAGATTAAATTTGAACGATGGAACATGCAAAACATTATGTAAAATAAGTGATGACGACAATCTAACAGTGCCACAATGTGAAATGTTTTCTCTAATGCCATTTGGTAAAGAGACTGTAACTCCAGACACTGTCACTGTTTCAGTGAATAATGACAAATCAGAACAGACATGACTTGTAGCTCCTGTATCAATTATCCAGCTATCACGAGGAAGGGTATTATAGAGAGTAGAAAGACATTGGTGTTGAAATGTGAGTTTATTGTTTTCAAAACGAAGTGAAGTTGATGGAAAAGGGATGTTACCAGCTGAAGATTGAACTGCCATAATACCATGATCTGTGATGGAAGAAAGAGATGGATGTGGAGCCTGTGAAGATGAAGCTTGTATAGATGATGAAGTGTCAGGAGTCTCTACCACCTGAATATGTGTCTGGAGTTGCTGAATCAACGATTGAACTTGATCATTGTTCATTTGACTTAAATCCAGGGCATTAGGAGTCACAGCAGGTGCTGGTGTGTATTGATGTGTAGAATCAGAATATCCAGTCATAATGTTGGCGACAGCATGATTTTGTGGCCTTGGAGCAGAGTATTGTACCCTTGGTTGAAGAGGCTGAGTAAAAGGCCTTGAAGTTGGTTGATAACTTGTAGCTTGTGACTGATATCCTGCAGCAGCATTAGATTTATATCCAGGAATATAGCCTGGCGGATATCCATGAAGTTTGAAACACTTATGTATGACATGCCCTGTTTGGCCACAATGTGTGCATATTGGACGAGATACTCTGGGTCTGTAGTTATTATGCATTGCGGCAAATGCAGTATGATCAGGAGAATCATTGAACACAGTAGGAGATTGATTTGTCACAGCAGAACCTTGGACATTGTCTGAAGCTTGGAAAATCACATTATCACCTTTTGGTTTGATAGATGTCTATCTTTCATCTGATGTGACCATGTTAAAGACTTCCTCAATTGGAGGTATAGGTTTCATCATCAGTATGTGACGTCGTGAAGCTTCATAAGAACCATTAAGCCCCATCAGAAACTTTGTTACACGGCTTCTCTGCTGTAACTTCTCCCAAAGACAAGCTGCATTGCATTCACACTTTCCACAAGTGCATACAGGTAAATCGACATAATTCTTGTATTCTTCCCAGAGAGTTACCAGTTCAGTGTAGTAAGTACTCACATCCATAGAACCTTGTTGAATCTGGCTCAATTTTTGCTCAATCTCATAGATGCGTGGAGCATCATCTTGCTTGAAACGTGATAAGATGTTCTTCCAAATACCTTCTGCAGTAGGAATGAATAAGAGACTCTGGCCAATCTTTTTACATACAGAATTCATGAGCCACGTTGCTACCATGTCGTTGCAACGAGACCATTTTCCAAAATCAGCATGAGGTTCAGCAGGTTTAGGCATTGTGCCATCTATAAAACCAAGTTTATTACGGACATTTAGTCCCATACGAACAGATCTACGCCATGAATGAAACTCAGCACCAGTAGTCAACTTATCAGAAACAAGAGCCAATCCCGCATGATCAGTGTTATGCAGGTAATAGGGATTATCATATTGATCAATCGGTCGATTTGACTCAGTATTCGTCACCATTGTCAAGAATTAGATTGAAAAAGAGATGTGAATGAAAGAAGAGATGAATGAAATTTTCGATTCAGATGCGAAATCGAAGAGAAAAGAAAGTAAAACTCGTTTCAATGTGAAATCGAGTAGCTAACAATCAAGATAATGAGGAATGAGATGAAAGATATGGAAGAAAAGATGAGATATAAGATTTCGAAGAAGACCTGAGCAAGAAATTGAACCGATGCACTCATGTTTGAGCTCAAGATCTGCAAATTAGTGACGAAACTGGTTGGGATTGATGATGATATCGAAGAAACGAAGCTCGAATTGAAGAAATAAAGCTTGAATCGAAGACTTTGAATAAGCGGAAGAAGATTCTCAGGAAAGTTTTGCCCGAGAAAAAAATAAATTTTGTTGAATGAGAAAAAAAAAGTTTGTTAGTGCTCTGATACCATATCAACTCGTAAGAGTGTCAAAGAGATTTCTCATTAACCGTAATAAATGTACATGTGAATGTATATATAGTCGAGTGAGTAAGTAAGCTAAAGGAAACTTATTTACTCTATACATAATATAGCTAATATCTGCTATTTGTATACTATATAATTATTTTGATTACTATATATGTTATATAGAAACATACCTGTTTTCGTATTTCTGGCTGTTTATATGAAATCTCGACGATATCTTGACTAGGAATGATTTTCCATTTAGGTATAACCGAGATAAGCTTTGTTAATATCGAAATAACAAAAGGACTTGGTTTCATTTCTTCTGCGATCTGTGACAAATACATATATTCCACACTCATATATACTGTTTTCTTACTAACAAAACAAATGTTTCGTTTATATGCATTTACATTTAGTTTACATCAATCTACAATTACATGTTGTATATAAGAAAATACGCATTTTCTTTAGTTGCGTAACTGACTAAATGCTACACATATTATATAAATGGGTATGCAATGAAAGATAAACTATAATTTTAAAATCTAGTAATTAATTTAGATTGATATTGTATGATAATTTCACTCGTAGAATATAAAATGTTTATAGATGTTCTGTTAAATATTTCAGAACCAAAAATTTCAATTGCATATAAGAATAAGAATAATGTTAGGCAACTAAAAAACTAAATAAAGACATGAGAAATAGTGAAATACCTTGCACATTGGAGCGACCAAGATAGCTCCATCCCAAAAATCAGGTTTCTTTCTGCGTAGCAACAAAACCACTGCTCCTCCCATTGATTCTCCTAACATAAACCTCATCTTCCATTTGTTCTCTTCCCTCTCTATTTCAATTTTGCATTCCAACGAAAATTAATATACCAATATATATAGTTCTTATAATTTATATTATAATATCAAATAAATAAGTAAAAAACTTTCAAGCTATTTAGGTATCAGTTGCTTCCATCTTTGCACGTTCGACCACCCAATTATAATATTTATTGTCACATATATTCCAAAAGTCAACATTACCGCAAATAGTTGTGTAGTGAGTCGAGACATCATCAACAAGGTGGTCAAAGTTTGGGATATAAGCGGTAAGCCCATCAGATTTGCCATGTCCTTCATAATCCATTCCATATACCCCAAATCCTGCCTTCACAAGCCTCCTCGCAGTACCTAATCCAATCATATTCATCTCAAAAATTTAATACATTTTCTATTTTCTAACTAAGAACATTTGGATATTAGACCAGATTAGGGTATATGAGTCATCTCCCTGCAGTCGCTGATAAAAGCTTTGATCTTAGATGAAATTATATATATAATACATTTATGAAGTGGGTTGATCTTAACTATTCATGTTGATGCTGCATTCCATGCCGTATCCATGGCAAAGGAAAACTAAAGCCCTTGGCTCTTTGTTCGTTGGTACCCATCTGCACGTGAACAACTTCAATCCTCGAGTGTTCTTTATGAAACTCTGCACATAAATATACAATCATCAATCACTCACCAAACCTTTCTATATATCTAAGCGATGATCTTAATGCATATATATACACACACCTCTTCATACTTTATATCCTCTGTTTCACTCGCCTGCACACCAAAACCAATTTATTTCAAGAAATTAGAAAGCACAATTACACTTTCGGATTAAAACTAAACAAAGAAAAAAGAGATTGTTAATCAACTAACCATTACGACAAAAGAGATTAATTTGAATCACTTTTTTCTCTCTTTTCTTGGAGACAAGAGTTGAGAAAGTAAATGGAAGAATTGTGCTCTGCTTCGTCGTCTCTCGTCTGACCCTGACAACTTAATAGATGACTTTCCCTCTCTTTTTTCCTTTCACCCTTCAACTTTCAAAATAATACAAAATATACCCCCAGCTTCCGTAAATTCTTAAATTAATTCCTATCTCTTAAAAACTAATTAGTAAATAAAAAAAATGTCTGTGTGGCCTCCGAAAAGTGTATATGGAAATTAATATAGGATAAGTGTACTCAATGCCAAAGTTTTGACTTTTGAGTTAAAATTAGAAAAGTATTCATTCCTTAAGTTCATATGGATCAATGATCATTCCATGACGAAAAGTCGTTAACGCACTTACCCATGGAAGGGCAAATGTATATAAATTAAACTCACACAAATTCGTAGAATATTAATGGGTAAACTTTTGTTTTAGGCGAGTTGATAACTTTCTGCTGGAAATTGTTAATTGGTTAGTGGTTCTTTTAAATTTCGAAACTACGACTTGAAATAGTCATGATGTTCAAAGAAATGTTTCGGACTTTAGTCAATTTATCTAAAAAATATGTGATATCGATTATAGTTTTAAATGTTAGTTTTTCTAAATTTGTGTATGGTTTCAGAACTACGGCGTCGACTTTGTATACGTTTATTGACTTTTTGGTCCAAAAGTCATTGAAATCGGTTAATTATGCAAATGATAAAAGACCTACATAAATTACTTTGAATCTAAAAACTTCTGTGGTTTTAGAGGTTTTTTAACGAATTGTTATACTACAGATTTAGAGACTTTACGTACAATATAAAATAGTTCACAGCTTATTTGACCAGAATGTTCGTATGTACATATAAAAGACTACATAAGTACTACATAACCATGCTAGATATATATCGTTCACTTATTTATGCTTCGAGAATCCATCATGCTTATGTTTTAGCTGACTCTCTAACTCTCCGTTTGAATCGGTGGCTCTATCCTCCAGCCAGTTTATGATATCACCAAACACAATTTCTGAATTTTCAGGAGTCTCCCCATATAACAAAGCATGCCACATGTTGGGGTACAACTTGAATGTCTTGTCCGAGCTTGAAGCCACTTCGTATAGCATTTTGCTTACGCTTTTGTCCGTCACTTTATCATCTTCTCCGTGAAGAACAATAAAAGGAATAGATACCTATAGTTCAAAATCAAAAGCCATAGCTAACTAATTAATTATCAAGTTTTGTAAAATGTTTTCCTTCATTATAACCAAATTATACACGTCCATAAATATATCTAAAAGAATAGAACCTGATGAAGATTCTTTTCGAGATCTAAGCTAACCAACAAGAGTTGGTAGGCGGTGTTGAGGCGAGGCCGGCCTTTATAGCAATACTTGTTCTCCCTCACCTGTTAAATTCATATACTATGATTAATAAATAAAAAAATTGATAATATAAGTAAAATTTGGCTGTATTAGATCATAATCAATCACCTGATCTCTAATGTGGGGTTCTTTAATTGCAATGTCAATAATATCGTTTCCTGGAACTATTTTCCACGTCGGAATAATCCTGGCAAGCTTGATAAGAATTGAGGTAACTATTGGATGTGGCTTTATCTCGTCTGCTAACTGTGAACAACAACATTCATTATATTGTATTAGATGAAAAAAACACATATTGATTATCTTCTATGGTACTTTCGGTAGATATTGATGTAATCATTTCGATTATTAAGTTTTGTTTACTTGTTTAATTAGTGGTATAATTAATGGTATTTGGTTTTAACAAGTAAAGGTGTACAAACTAGTAGTATGAGATAAGGGACTAATAAAGACTGATTGAATTCCGACAAAAAAAAAAAAAAAAAAGACTGATTGAACCATTTTTTTTTTTTTTTGCATCATCTCTTCAAATGGCATTTATTACAAATCCAATAAGTAGAGAAGATTATTCAAAAGTGATGGACTTTATTCCCATTTTAGGAAAATATTTCTTTTTTCGTTTTTGATTGAGACCTTTTATCTAATTCTTAAAACATCAGTGAAAATTTATTTAAAATATATAATAATTTTTGGGTTTCATACCCTCTAAAACACCAATTAATCACTCACTATATATCAACTTCTCTTTTTAGGTTAATAATGCAAGAATAACTGAAAACAAAGAAATCACTAACCTTACACATGGGTGCGACCAAAACGGCACCGTCCCAAAAATCAGGCTTCTTTCTAGCTAAGAGCAACACAACTGCTCCTCCCATAGATTCTCCAAGTAGAAACCTCATTTTCCCCTTATTCTCTTCCTTTTCTACAAATCAATTTCTGTTAGTATATATATTATCGAAAATCTAAACATATTAAGGTGTTTGTAAAAGAATTACCACAAATTGTAGAGTAATGATTAGAGACATCATCAACGAGATCATCAAAGTCATTGATGTAACCATTTAATCCCTCAGATTTTCCGTGTCCTTCATAGTCCATTCCATAGACCGCAAAACCGGCCTCGGCTAGCCTCGTAGCTGTGCCTGATCAATCCCATAAATTAGTTATGTCGGTTAGTAAAAATATATAACAACAATTTGATCAACGTTAGTAAAGATTTTAATATCTGACTGAACTGTTCATGGTGATGCTGGACTCCATAGCGTAGCCATGACAGAGGAAGAGCAAGGCTTTTGGTTCTTCCTTAACTGGTTTCCATACACAAGTGAACAGCTTCAAGCCTCGTGAGTTCAACACAAAATCCTGCCAAAAAAAAAAAAAAAACAAATACTTGCATTAGACCTAATAGAATGATTTTTCTGGATCAAACTCGTAAGTACGTTTTTTTGGTATAACAGGAGTAACATTTTAATCACTTTTCTACATGAGCTTGGAAACATATATAAAGAAACTAACCTCTTCATACAGAACCATGATCCTCTGTTTTTGTTCTGTGTTTATACAAAGACAAGATATTTTCTTGGTTTCAAAGGGACTGATGCTGAGAGAGAAAGAGAGTTAGTTGTTGTCTATATATAGGAGCTGAAAAGAGAAGAGTCAGAGGGATAAAGTGAACCCAAAAAAAACAGGGGACCATTATAAACGCTGCGTTTTGGTTGGTTTAAAGTCTGGGATTTTTTTCGTTGTAGATGAGACGTCTAGAAAGTTAGAAACATTGAACGAGTCCAAGATTTTACTTTTCATATTTGTAAATGAATAATGGCTTCAGCTTAACCGGTTTGATTTTTCATTTTGACCAAAATGGCAAATTTTCCGATTAAGTCGTCTTTGAACCTTTAATTTGGGGATGGATAAAGATGTATTTATGTCTTTGTGTCAACTTGTCGACAAAATGTATGCATCGTCCTATTTATTAGAGGTAATTGTCATCATCCTACTCATAATTACACTTTTCTATCACATTATTAATACGATAACGTCTTCAATTAAAAGTTCCTTCGAGATTACTCTTTTATTCACATGTCAAAAAAAGAGAGAAGAAATTTAATCTGACTAGATTTCATGGTTTAAGAAATATCATTTTTTAAACAAAATACAAATGAGAGGCTGATTCTTCTTCTTACAGTTTTTTTAACCTGTCTATCTCTTATACATGTATGTCGGATAAGATGAAAGGCTTTTGGGCATCCCTTTAGCTATAAATCTTTATAATTCTATTGCTGTGTACATATACACATACAAATTGAATTCTAGTGCATAATTATTTTGGCAAGAATCTTATGTACACTGAGATCTCTAACGTTTGGCATACATATCTCTCACGTTTATAGATAGCCTGCAACTGGGTAACTCAGTGATCTTCGCCAAAACTAACGCTATGGTTTAGGGTTTTTGTTTTGAGTATATAAATAGTGAAATACATTTACTCATATAACAATTTAAAAACAAGTGTGGTTTTAGAAAATTTGTATAACAGGATTAACATTTGTATGGTTTCGTTTAAAGGCCTCGGCCCATGTGATATCAAACTCGGCCCACTAAATATAACCTAAAATTCAGATTTGTTTGTAGCCGTCATCTTCTTCATTTTTTCTAGGGTTTTTATACCAGCCAGCAGAGTAGGGCAAGCCAGAGAAGACGAAGACGCAATGGGTAAGCCTAAATTCTCAGACTTTTCCACTGTAACATATAATTTCGTACGTTTTGGGTCATGAGATTTGATTTTGTATTGTGAAATGGAATCTGAACAGCAAGAATCAAGGTTCATGAGCTGAGGGAGAAATCAAAAGCGGATCTTTCGACTCAGTTGAAGGAATTTAAGGCGGAGCTTGCTCTTCTTCGCGTCGCTAAGGTCACTGGAGGTGCTCCCAATAAGCTCTCCAAGATGTATGTGTTTCCACATCCCCTTACTAATATATATACACACTTCACGTGATTGAATGTTACATTTCTTTCCGATTTTTGGCTAATTGTTATATATTTGGAATCTAAGCTTCTATAAAGCCTTTGTTTGTGATTTAGCTTGTGGCAGTGGTTAATTAAGCATATGTGCTAATCAGTTTTAGCTAGGCTTAATCAGGTTTATGAGTATCATTACCTTTTTGACAAGTTTAGATTAGTTTTGTTTTCAAGTTTTCTTCTTTTAGATATTAGTTGTATCCTAGTTCATATCATTTTCCTCTATAGATACTGTATATAAAGCTACTGTGAAGTTTAGGTAAAGAGAAAAGTAGCTTGCTTGGCTTAGTTTTGTCACTGCTGGATCGTTCCAACACTGATTTTTGAATCACATTGATCTCAAATGGGCTCTGTTTGTGTTGACTCAGCAAGGTGGTGAGGAAGTCAATCGCTCAGGTATTGACAGTGATCTCACAGAAACAAAAGTCTGCTTTGAGAGAAGCATACAAGAACAAGAAGTTTTTGCCTCTTGATCTTCGTCCCAAGAAGACCAGAGCTATCAGGAGGAGACTCACCAAGCATCAGGTATTGTATTGTGTTTAATAGAATCAAAGTGATATTTGAGAAATGAAGAAATGGTGTGTTGTTTATTGTACTGAATGAATATGTGCTGGCTGATTTGAACAGGCATCCCTGAAGACTGAAAGGGAGAAGAAGAAGGAAATGTACTTTCCAATAAGAAAGTATGCTATTAAGGTGTAAGCTTTGCTTAATCAAATCAATTTTTGTGTTTTGAATTTGAGCTCTTGTGTGAGTTTTGCGTTGTTTTCTTTCCCTGTTAAAGATTTTGAAAGCTCATCTTAATGAAAGATTTGATTCACATACGCAGTATTATTGTTATACGATCAGAACATAATATCATATCATCGCTTACATTACTCGGTTGATTATTATCTCTCATCGCTTTTCATTCGGATTAGTCAACTCGATCTTTTTCCTTGAGCAGTTAATAACGTCTATCAACTAAACGTGAGGGTCTGTCTTTGATTCTCTGCTTATACCTCACAATTCAGAAAGAAATAAAGCAGTTTCTGTTTCCAAATTTTTATCAAATTGGTGCGATGAACTCCGGTTTAATGAGCAAAACAAAGCTTGAGGTATAAACGATTAGTTCATTCTTCGTCGTGCAGCGACGTTTCTCTCTCTAGCACAAACTCGATCAGTGGAAAACTTTAACCAAGGTGTATGAATACTTTGAATTGTGTGTATGTGTTTGACCGAGAAAAATATAACGCAAGGAGATGACAAGCTGGTCTATACACATCCTAGTTACGCAAATTATATATATTTTTAAAAAAGAACAAAAGTGTTGGTGATTTGCAAGATACGTTGACATGAAAGCTACACTATTAGAGAATCAATAGGTAGAAAATAGGAGTTTTGAAGAATTGATGCACCAAATGACCAAAATATATCATCTTGTGTGAATCCTTTGTTGTCACTAAAATCTGTTAGACCAAGATGAGGAGGTGGGGGCTGGCGATATATATGCTCAATAATCAGAGACTATCGTGGTTTTGTTAATTGTGTTTGTAGTGAAAAAATCAGTTTGGATTTTTGTTTATTTGAGAGACAAAAAAGAAATTTTTTGAGAAATTTGACTTTGTGATTGTCTTATAGGCAAGAGTTGACTTTCTCAGAATCTCTTCTACCAATTGTTTTCACACTTTCTCTCTATTCATTTGAGTTTTCCTTTTAGTTCATTTGGTTCCATAACTGTTGAAAACAAATGAATCAATTCAATTCAAATCAAACTAAAAGGAAACTGGCCTAACCCACGAAGAAAACTGGATGTAGCACCTACCAGGACGTCCGACTAATTTATACGATAAACATATTCGTTGACAAGTAATATTCTTTTCCTTGCACTTGGTTAATTTGGTTACACGGTTATGAAATATGGTCGTTACTATACGTAGATTAGCGTTATTGCTCTGGTCTTGATTTGCCAAGTCAGCGTTGATGCAGAACTTGCTTACATATCTATACACAATTGACTTTGATAAGCAAATATCCTTTCTTTCAATGAACTCGTGGCTGCAAAATATTTTTTTATAGTTATTATGTACGCGTATATATCATTTTTCAAACCTTATCACCATGTTATTATATTATAAGTGTAAAATACATAATATCAGAGATAGTGCGTATCTTTGATCTGTTGGTCAAACAATAGGTTAATAGTCTTATATAGTGATGGCATAAACAATTACCTGAAAGTGATCAAATATCTATCATTCCCTTTGATTTCAATATTTTCACATTGATTTTATTCAAGTTGTAGTTTCATATTCTTTCTAGGTTCTCAAATTGTCCTTATCATATGATATCATTTATCACAAAATCTGAGTATTTGGTTCCATAATTTCAGTTTTTTGACCCAAAAAAAAAAGAACAATCTAAAAATCTTTATACGTAAAAATCAATTTTAGTAAAAAAATATAACATTGATAGACAGCAAAGAATCTGTGGAATACAAATTTTGAGTGAAAATTTAGGAAGGAATGAAAATGTGAGATTTTTGCATGTCTCCTCGTGCTACCTCAAATTAAAGTGGACTTTGTCACCAATTCATATATATTATCTTAATAAGGCATTAACCGTCAATCAATCTACATCATCCTAAATTTATTTATAAAGCATCGAAATTTCGAAATTTTTGCCAAGTCAAAAGACTCAAAGCCACTATAATATATTCTCCTATCTAATGACTTGCTGAGATTTTAAGAATTTTAGAATCGAATGATTAAGAAACAGGAAAAAAAAAAACACTAATGTATGCGGTCAACTATTACACCAGTATGAAACTCCATGAAACATTAGTTATTGTATATTGAATATTAAAAACTTGGAAGAATAGAGAAAGCCAGTCAAAGGTTTGTATTGGTCATTGGTTTCTTTCAAACATTGAGAACCATCTCTCCATATGTACCTTACATACACAATGAAGAGAGTAAAACCCACAAGTGACTCCATTGAACATTCTCAAGAAGAGTAGTGAGTAGTTCTCATCAATGGCGAAAAAAGCAAAGTCTGTTATTTTCTCTTCCTCTTCTCCTAAATCACTCCTTTCTTCTCTTTCTTCATTCACTTCTCTCCCGCCTTCTCCTCTCCATCAGACTTTTTCTCAGTCGATGATGGAGGAAACCGTTGAGGCCGCGGAAACAATCATCAAGAAATGGGATCCGAACTCACCGTCCTACACAAAGATCATCTCTCTGTTTAGTCACAGCAGAAAAGAGGCCAAAGAATTCATCAGATGCATCCGTGACTTACGCAGAGCCATGAACTTCCTTGTCTCTCAGCACTCTCAATCTGCCAAGCTTGTGCTTGCACAGCATCTGATGCAGATCGCTATGGCCAGGCTTGAAAAAGAGTTCTTCCAGATACTGTCTTCGAACCGAGACCAGCTTGATCCTGAGTCTGTCTCTGGTCAATCCTCAATTTCAAGCAATTCAGAATTTGAAGATGTTATGCAATCTGATGATGATGATGATGAAGAAGATGAGCTGAAGAAGGCTGGTGAATCGATCACTAAGGTCGAAAAAGCTGCAGCACTTGTGATGTCAGACCTCAAGGTCATAGCAGAGACTATGATTAGCTGTGGATATGGTAAAGAGTGCATAAAGAGCTATAAGTTGATCAGAAAGTCAATTGTAGATGAAGGGCTACACTTACTTGGGATCGAAAGGTGTAAGATCTCCCGGTTTAACAGAATGGATTGGGGCGTGCTCGAGCCTATGATCAAGAACTGGATCAAAGCTGCAAAGATTGGAGTCATAACACTCTTCCGTGGAGAGAAACTTCTCTGTGATCACGTCTTCTCTGCTTCGAGTACGATAAGAGAGTCTTGCTTTTACGAAATAGCAAACGAAGCAGGAATCAATCTTTTCAGGTTCCCAGAACTGGTTGCCAATAAGGAGAAAAAGTCATTGCCCGAGAGGATCTTCAGGCTGATGGATCTCTATGCAGCAATCTCTGACCTTAAGCCAGACATAGAACTGATATTCCACTTTGATTCAGTAGCTGCTGTTAAAACTCTGGTGCTCTCAACGCTGAAGAAACTCAAGGACTCGATCCACACATGTCTCACGGAATTTGAGTCAACAATACAGAAGGATTCTTCGAAAGCACTTACTGCAGGAGGAGGAATTCACAAGCTGACTCGATCAACCATGAGTTTCATATCATCACTTTCTGAATACAGCAGTGCGTTGTCCGAAATCCTCGCAGAGCATCCGCTTAAGAGAAACACCCGTATGCTAGAATCTTATTTCACAGCTCCAATCTTAGAAGATGAACACAACAACCACATAATCTCAGTCCATCTAGCTTGGCTAATCCTGGTTTTCCTATGCAAACTAGACATCAAAGCAGAGAGTTACAAGGATGTTTCTCTCTCTTACCTCTTCCTAGTGAACAACATTCAGTTCGTGGTTGATACCGTTCGTTCAACTCACCTCAGGAACCTCCTTGGAGACGATTGGCTCACAAAGCACGACGCAAAACTCAGAAGCTACGCTGCAAACTACGAGATCGCAGCATGGGCCAATGTTTACCTATCTTTACCAGAGAAATCCAGCACCACACTATCACCCGAGGAGGCCAAAACACATTTCAAGAGATTTCACGCAGCATTCGAAGAAGCTTATACTAAACAATCATCATGTGTTATAACAGATGCAAAACTTAGAGACGATCTTAAAGTTTCCATAGCAAAGAAACTTGTACCTGAATACAGAGAGTTTTACGGCAAGCACTTGCCAACATTGAGCCAAGAGAGAAACATAGAGATGCTGGTGAGGTTTAAGCCTGATAACTTGCAGAACTATCTCTCAGATCTGTTCCATGGAACACCAATACTTAGTGGCTCTTCTTCTTCTTCTTTGTCTTCTTCATCTTGTATCTCACTTGGATGTGTAAGAAACTAATATTCACAGTTAGAGAATTTGCTTAATATCTTCATCACTCAAATGAATGTGAAATCACAAATATGTATGCTTATTTATATATGTTGCAGATTGAGATTTTGATTTTAGAATGAAAATATATAAAATCTCCAAAAAAAACTGAAATCTAATAATACACATAAAACCTGCAATGTGTATTAGAAAAATCGAAACTTTTAATCATAAATCGAAATCAATAGCTCCACATTAACAATTTGACACAACAAAATACAATAATCACAATTAAAGCTCAAATCATGCTTTGATTTCGTTTACTTTCTCCGGTAACTTATTAAATTGCGATCCACAATTGATATGCGCAAACACAAATGAAAGATACAGAATGTGAAATACAAATACCTGCGACGTAATTGGTCGGCATGGATATTGGCAACGGCCGACCAAGCGATGTCATCTTCCGATCTTCGTCTTTTGTCTCGCGTCATTTAAGAGATGAAGCGAAGAAATCAATTTTTGCTCAGAGAAGCACATATCGGTTAAACCGGTATTTTTAGATGTCGTGAAACCGGTCAGACCTGGTGGACGATGTTTGGTTTATCTTCCCTAAATTAAACCGGTCAGTACAATGGGATGTCCGGATGTGTGTGACTCCTGCCAAACACAAAATAAAATTTTCCACACCATAAACATTAAACAAATATCTAAACGCCATAAACACTTTAGACAATGAAGCAAAAAGAAAAGAAGTAAACATGGTTTTATTACCGTGTCTGTATATTGAATTTCTTTGTATTATCAATGTATTATTATACGGGTCACGACTGACGACACAATCATATTGTTGATCATACATGGTTAGTGTAGTATATCCATTTCTTTATGCTCGAGTAACCCAATAAGACAGAAAATTATCTTACACGTGGGCTTCTACCAAGATCACTGTCTCTCATTGTCGTCCTTGTCCAGATTAAAGAAATCCAGATTATCAGATATCTGTAGAAACACAATAAGTAAAATAATTATCAGATAGATTATTAAACCAATGCTTTATGTATTGGATACTTTTGTTTTATTCAAAAACTTTGTCTTGCTATTCGTTCTTTTCATAAATTTAAGTTGTGATCACCATTTTGATGACGATGATTAAACCATTCACTTTCTAGAGCCAATCAAATAATTCTTCAAAAGAAATTTACATAAAATACCTTTGTTTACTTGACCCATCTTATATTGAGTACAAGAAATTAGTAGGATATTTCGGCAAAAACCCGGATACTTTGCTACTTTTTAAAGAAATATTGAGTACAAGTTTTAAGCGGTGGTCCATCCAAGAAACTATGTCCAAATATATCTGAATTTTATACATGGCACTCATTCGAACTAGTAATACTCCCTGTTTATTTAATCAATAAATTGGTCATTTATTTTCATATATGCAAGTGAAAAAAGAAAACAACACGGTCCATAGTTGTACCCTCTTTACCAAATCAGAAACCTAACACTAACTCTCTCTGTCTCTCTCTTACATATATATAAAACCAAACCTCTTCGACTCTTAAAACTCAACTCATCTCTCTAATCACTACTCAGTTCTCTAATCACTTAAACATACCACAAATAAACATAAACAAATGGCGGCTAATCTAGATCGATGCGATAGTGATGTGGAAGAAGACTACATAGACATGGAAGTAACCTCTTTCACAAACCTCGTACGCAAAACTCTGAACAACAACAACAACAACAACCCTCGAGAGTTCGAGTTCCAAATGTCTCATCTTTGTGCTCTCGAGATAGACACAACCACTTCTCCTGCAGACGAGCTCTTCTACAAAGGCAAACTCCTTCCTCTTCACTTACCTCCACGTCTCCAAATGGTCCAGAAGCTTCTAGAAGATTACACCTTCGACGACGAATTCTACAGCACACCTTTAGCTACCGGAACGGTTACAACTCCGGTGACGAGCAACACTCCGTTCGAGTCCTGCACTGTCTCTCCGGCAGAGTCCTGTCAAGTGAGTAAAGAGCTTAACCCTGAAGACTATTTCCTCGAATATCCAGATTCACTGGAAGAGGAGGATGAGAAGAAGAAATCTTGGACCAAGAAACTGAGATTGATCAAGCAATCAAGTTTTGGAACCAAGATTAAAGCTTCGAGAGCTTATCTTAGATCTTTCTTTGGTAAAACAAGTTGTTCTGATGAGTCATCATGCGCGTCGTCCGCTGCGAGAGTTGCAGATGAAGGATCGGTTTTGAGGTATTCGCGAGTGCAGCCTTTTGGACAATTCAAAACAGAGAGACCTAAAAAACAGAGTAATGGTGTTGTTTCGGGGAGCCATAGGAAATCGTTTTCGGTTTCTATGAGGAGACAACCTGCGAAGATTTCGAACAACAAATCATCGAGTGGTTTAGGGTTTCGTCCGTTGCAGTTTTTGAAGAGAAGTACGAGTTCGAGTTCAGAGATTGAGAATTCTATTCAGGGAGCTATCTTGCATTGCAAGCAATCTCAATCTCTGCAGCAGAAGCAGAAACAGTATAGTGTCAGTGAGGTCGGATTCTGTTCGTTGTCTGCTTCAAGAATCGCAGCGAGGGATGATCAAGAACGGGCTCAGTTGTTTAGGGGATAACTAAGGATATTGAAGACAATTAAGATAAGAAGGAAATAAGAGTTGAGTGAGAGTAAGAGAACTAGAGATTAAATTTTTTGTTTTCTTTTGTTTTTTCCTCTTATTTTCTTCGTATTTGTTTTTCTATGAGAATTCACAAATTCCCAAATGCTTCTTTTCGTGTCCAAAAAATTTGTATATGATTAGAAAGCGTGTTTTAGACTCAACCCTTGTTACTACTGTTATTTTTAAGATCCGACTCAAATATGTTGGGATTGTAAATCATTGCAAATGTCTTATGTAAAATTCTGATGTGGTCTTTTCTAAATCAAACTGAGAGTACTGTCTAAATTAAATTTTTTCATTTAAATGATAAATATATATAAACATTTAAAATGATTCATTTGTAATAATACTGTACATATTTTTGATGTTTGTCCAACTTTTATTTTCATGTAGTTTTTCTAGCTAATTCATCAACAATCTACAGTAAAACCTCTATAAATTAATAACGTTGGGACCGTGAAATTTTATTAATTTATAGAGGTATTAATTTATCTATAAATTAATAATTTATTAATTTATAGAAAGTTTTGCTTTATTTCATAATTTTTTTTAAAAAATAATTTAAAAATTAAGTTTTTTTGTTATAATCAATAATCTTTTGGAACCAATTACAAGTAAGAAAATAATTATCATGTTTAACAGATAATATCAAAAGTTTTCGATGCAGTGAAAAATACTATAAATATATTTTAACAAAAACTAATGCAAATTCAAGAAAAAACAAACAACACAAGAGTCATAATTCACTAAATATATTCATATATATAACATATCTATAAATATATTTTGATATATTTATAAAATTATTAATTTATAGTATTAATGGAACCATATATTTACATAGGATTTCTAAAAAAATTATTATCTTATTATTTTATCGAATTGTGTCAAAATTTACACTACTCCCAACTCGGGACCGGAAAAATTTATTAATTTATAGAGGTTATTAATTTATCGAGTATTAATTTATAGAGGTTTTACTGTAGATAAATGTTTTGATCTAAATAAATACTTACCTAGCTAAGTACATTACAGTTTACACCAGATATCAATTATAAGCTAATAATTTTTTTACTATGTTAGTTAATTGAATTGATTTCTTATTGGCGTAACTACAAATTAATTAAAACCTTACAATCTTTTACTTTTAAGTTTACAAAAGAAATAGTTTACTTTTATGTTTAATGTCAGGGAAAATGGTGGAATACCCCTAGTTTAAACATATCTTTTTAACTAAATGCTGAATGTTGTTGAAATCGATCACCAGAAGTACTGATAGTAGCTGAAAACAAACATCGGTAAATGACAAAAGAGAAAATATATAATTTACTGGAGACTGATTGAGAGACTGAAATGATGATTCCCTAAACACGAGTGTTCAGAGTCAGACCGTCGTTATCACCATAGAAAGGTTCATTTCTTAAAGTTGAAAAGGA
Source organism: Erysimum cheiranthoides (assembly GCA_011420285.2). Taxonomy (NCBI): domain Eukaryota; kingdom Viridiplantae; phylum Streptophyta; class Magnoliopsida; order Brassicales; family Brassicaceae; genus Erysimum; species Erysimum cheiranthoides. The sequence goes on along the minus strand of CM022182.2, from coordinate 15,880,501 downwards.
GGATATATCGGGAAACATGGATCCATGCTTTCAGAAAGCTGATTGCTACTTCGCTCCATAAATAAGTGTAATTTGTGTAAGCAGATATATAATGAAGAAATTCATAGAATAATACACCTACATTTATAAAAGCATTATTACAAGACATGATGACGCACACACAGCAATGTTAGAGGTTAGGTCGAGTTCCGAAGTCTATTATTGTAAGAAAAGGTTTCTTGTTTGTAAGGAATTCTACATTATTTAAAAAATATAATCTAAATTACTATATGAAGAACATGAGGTAATTGATTAATTTTAATTCAAAATCTATTAATCTAAACTCGGTGTAAAAAGTTTGATTATTGATCCACGTACGAAGGTCTAAGTCAGATGTGTTAATCGTAAAGTAAAAACCATCATATAAGAAAAAAAACATAAAAGCATGTTAAGAATCTCACAAATGAAATAAGAGAGCATCTCACATCGGAAAGGTAAGAAACATTAGTCAATCTATTCATTACAATAGATTTTTGATTGGAGGAAGCCTATGTATCGAAACTAATTAACATCGTTCTTAATTTTTGTGAGGTTAAGATTAAATACTTGTTTTTCTTATATAAAATTGGTTTTGATTTGTTTCAAACACAAATATATGTGTTTACTTGTTAAATATTATGTTCTAACCTCCACTATCATACACATTAATATGATTTTAGGCGCTAGTCGCACGTTTACGTTGCTAGACCTTCGAGTTAATCCAATGATATGTGAAGTAAAATCGAATTGCTAAATAGATACTATAGATGAAAAAAGAAGTTTTCCAGTGTATGTCTCTTACAAGAACTAAAGGACACTTCTATGAACTAAAATATCAAACCAAGACCAAATGAGGAGAATATACCACATCATTATACACATAATCCTAGGCACAATGGTACTTTATTAATTAATAATCAAATCTTAAAGGCAATTTAGGAGGGAGGGAAGGGACAAGACAACCCAAAGCTGTGGGCTGCTTTAGAATATCTTTTGTGTGTTTGATCAGTGCGTGTGCATCAATTTAAACTTTCAAATCAAAGCCTTAAAATAAGATTAACTTGTCCAAACTTTTCTTTCTGTTTTTAGTTTTTCTTTTATTTTGTTTGATAACGACGTCATCACTGTTTTACCTTGTTACTACTATATATTGATGGGTGAAGTAAATCGCAAATACTACCGGGTGATTGGCAAGGGACGGTAAAGACTTTTGCTGTATTTAAAAGTCTCTACAGTTTTTTTTTAATCCAATCACACTTTTACTTATTTTTTTATTTTTACAGTCTAACAGTCTAACTGTTTTTTTTTTCCTTTTTCTTTGTTTTTTTTTAAAGTCTGATAAACCAGACTTTTTCAATGGCTGTACGTATCTCTCCTATTTTTTATCTCTAAATAATAGATATTTTTTATTAACTTAAAATATATTATCTGATTTGAACCTAAAAAAACTCAACTATTTTATTGTTGATATAAAAAAATCAAAACAAAAAAAATATATACCAATAAAAAAAATAGTCACCCCTAAATAATAGATTTTTTTTAATTAACTTATAAATATTCTCTGATTTGAATTAAAAAAAACTCAACCATTATTGATATAAAAAATTAAAAAAAGTATACTAATCAAATTAAAAAAATAGTAGTCCGTAAATAATATAAATTTTTATTAACTTATAAATATTATCTGTAAAGTTAAAGTTTTTACAGTTTTTAATTACCAATCAGACTTTAAAAAATATTTAAAGTTACAGCCACAGTTTTTACAGCCAAAATTTATACAGCCAAAAGTCTACAGCGACAGCCTACAGTTACAGTTCTTACCAATCGCCCCTTATAATGGTTATATATTTTTTAATGAAAATCAATCTTTAATCTCGATTATAGTAATTATAACTGTAGAAACCAAGGGTATCCTATACCGTATACCGTAGAACATGTTTATAGTAACTAAAAAAAAGCCAAATACAAAATAAATTACCGAAAACTCAAAATTTCTATAGCAAAAGCCAACAAATCAAACTTCAAAACCCAAAATTTCAAAGATGACAAAAAAAAAAAAAACCTACTGTCATTCTTATTGGACCCTGCGGCCCATTCTGATGGTCCGGTTAGAGATATCCAATTTATTATGTACGATTACCAAAGTTTCTAACGTCCATATTAAACATTTTACGCTATTTTTAGGCCCATCTGAATTTATGTTAAATTTTATTTTTGTAAACCAAGAAGTTAGCCTATAGTTTTCTATTAGGTCTGAAACCAATTCAACCTCTTAAAGTGTTTATGCTGGTTGTTCAAAAAAAAATGCTGGATGATACATGATTGCTTCTCAAATTAGCACATTAACCTTGAATTCGGATTTGGCAACATTAAAACATTATCCGTCTAATCGGTTGAACTATTCGTGTTTGGGTTACAAATTCTTTACTAAGAATCGGATCACAAAATTCCAGAACACAAAGAAAAACTACGTTTGGTAATTTACATAGATGTGTGGCGAATATTAAAGCACATGGCTTCATCTGGATGGAGCAAAGTGCGTGCTAGCTCTTAATTACTGTCTCATTCTAAACTCTTTTGTACGTATTTTATCTCTTGGCTACGTTTTCTATATATGTATTTGGACGTATACGATAGCCCACCGTCGTTTGATCACTGTCCTGACATGTTTTGACGATAATTAGTTTTTTAAAAGATTACCTTATTTAAACGTGTAAAGTGTTGTGAATGTACTATCGTTTATTAGTGATAGAAAATTTCATTGCTTATTCTGAACAAAATATCTCATTGCTGATCATCATAATTTGTTGTATCTTATCAAGTTGATTTCGAGCCGTTTTCGACGTTCATGGTGGTTTGATAATCTTCTTAACACTTTTCTTTGTTACACTAATATAGTAACACACAAGAACGATTTTATGCAATTCTAAAAGTCAATTTATCGACAAAAATTATTCTCTTAATAATAGCTGGACCAAAAAATAAAATTTTGAAAAACGTTTAGAATTCCTTTTGTTTTATACACGCAACACATCCAGAATTAGTCTACATATTCTCCCAAACATAATAATAAAAAGTATGCTGTGTTTGTTCATATATCTCAACGATATTAAAAAAAATCCAATCAGACATGTAATTAAGTGATCAAATGAGTTTATATATGTAGATCTGCTACTATTGTATATTATCAGATCTGATCTTGTTTGGGGCATATGTAATTTTTATAACGAAAGATATATGTTTTGTCGGCGGTTAAGATTAATAAAAATGGCTCTTTTATGCTTAAATTATACTCAAGTATAGGGATTAGGGTCCCATTACCGTAAAACACATATAATAATTTCTAATTTCGAATTTAAGAGATAGATAAATATATGAAAACAATACATTTTATTTCTATAAAACTTTTCATTTTTATTTGTAGACACCTATGGGTTAATAATATTTTTTGTATTAAGTGCAATATATTTCAACTTTTTTTTAGTACAAGAAACTCTTTTATAAAAATTCAAAATTGCTCAGCTACAAAATAAAAAATAAATATATGGACTGTTTCAAATAAAAAGACTGAAAAAGACAATTATTCTGTCGCCATCTAGATTCTAGAATAGTGCAAACCTAACGGCACGTCTGCAGCCGGTGGGAAATAGTTGTCTTTGATTCGCATTTAATATGTCTCCAATCACTCACCATATGCGCCTCGCCTCTTCTTTGATTATCTTCTTCCAAAAACTTGTTTTTTGGGCTTATCCTCGTTTCTATTTTCTTTTTAAATATTATTAGTATACTCCTCTTAAAAGAAAAGTTCAATGAATTTCCAGCTCGATGAACAAAACGTTGAAAACGAAATTTACAAAAAAAAACAAAAGAAATAAGAAAAAAAAAACATTCTCGTGGCCTTGTTGATAATTTTGAGATTGGTTAATCAACTTTTAGTTTTTCGTCAACAGATTTGTTAATCAACTTGCCACTTCTCTCGTCTTTTTGCTTTAAACCCCTATTTGAAAACCCTGAATTTCAATAAATTCGACTTTAATATTTGGATAATTCGTTTTGGTCAATTGATGAGTGTAAACGCGTAGTTATTGAGCTGATGTGAATGTCTCTGTTCGTGGATACTTTTTGCAAACATCTCTCACTTTTTTCTCCAGCTTAAACATTATCCCTCTCCGAAATAAACTCTGTTTCCTTCAAAATTGTCCAGAGTAATTCGAATTCTTGATTTACGATTTTTCCCCTCCACCTTGTTATTGAATTTCACTTATTTTCTAATTGATTTCTCTGTTCTTTGTTGGCTATTATGATAAACCTCAAGCTCTTCTTAGGGCTAAAGTTATGTTTTTTAATAACTGTTCTCTGTTTTTCACACATCTCTGCTTCTGATACTTTCTTCATCAACTGTGGATCTCCGACGAATGTTACAGTCAGCAATAGAACCTTCGTGTCCGACAACTATCTTGGTTTGGAAATCTTCGATTCTAGTCGAGGAACCACAGTCGGAACCACCGATTCGAATTCAGGGGATGAATCGACTCTGTTTCAGAGCGCGAGAGTATTCTCCAATGAATCAACTTTCCGATTCCCGATCGAACAACACGGTTGGTTCTTGATTCGTCTTTACTTTTTACCACTCGTCTCCTCTTCCCAAGATCTAACCACAGCTAGATTCTCGGTCTCGTCTCAAAACTTCACTCTGATCAGAGATTACAAACCCTCGACGACTTCTCTTGTTAAAGAATACAGTTTAAACATCTCGAGTGATAATCTGGTCCTTGAGTTTCGTCCTCAAACCGGTTCTATCGCTTTCATCAATGCCTTGGAAGTTTTCAGACTTCCAGAGAATTTGATACCTGAAGATGCAAAACTCATTGGTACACAGAAGAATCTCAAGCTCAGGAGTCATGCGATGGAGACTGTGTCTCGTGTAAACATGGGGAATTTGACTGTGACTCGTGATCAAGATAAGCTGTGGAGGCAATGGGATTCGGATTCTGCGTATAAAGCTCACTACGGTACGCCGGTGAAGAACCTGGAGGCAGTTAATTTCAGTGCTAGTGGAATAACAGATGACATTGCTCCAGTTTACGTCTATGGAACGGCCACGAGGTTAAACTCTGATCTCGATCCAAATACTAACGCCAATCTTACTTGGACATTCAAAATCGAGCCTGGTTTTGATTACTTTGTCCGCTTTCACTTTTGTAACATAATAGTGGATCCTTTTGGATTCAAGCGTCAGATACGCTTTGACATTTATGTGAATTCAGAGAAAGTTGGGTCCGTTGATATGACAGAGGTTGCAAATGGCACTTTTGGAGCTCCTTATTTCGTTGACGCAGTGATGCGGAAAGCGAGAAGTCGAGAAGGAGCCTTGAATCTATCTATTGGTGGAGTTATGGATGTTTCTTTGTACCCGGTTTCTTTTATTAACGGATTTGAGATTTTGAAGCTAAGCAACGATAAGCAGAGTCTTGATGCTTTTGATGCTGTTTTCCCTGATCGTTCTTCGCGTAACAAGAGTTCGAATACGAGAATCGGATTGATAGCTGGATTGTCTGCAGCTTTGTGTGTTGCTTTAGTGTTTGGTGTGGTTGTATTTTGGTGGTGCATCAGGAAAAGAAGAAGAAGGAATAGACAAATGCAGACTGTTCATTCTAGAGGAGATGAGCAGATTAAGAAGAATGGAACAGGTGAGAGCTTGATCTTTTCTAGCTCAAAGATCGGTTATCGATACCCCTTGGCTGTAATCAAGGAAGCAACAGATGATTTTGATGAAAGCTTAGTGATTGGGGTTGGTGGGTTTGGTAAAGTTTACAAAGGAGTCTTGAGGGACAACACCGAGATAGCTGTGAAACGCGGGGCTCCTCAATCTCGACAAGGTCTGGCGGAATTCAAGACAGAGGTTGAAATGCTTACTCAGTTCAGACACAGGCATTTGGTTTCTTTAATCGGATACTGTGATGAAAACAGTGAAATGATCATTGTCTATGAGTATATGGAGAAGGGAACGCTTAAGGACCATTTGTATGGCTCGGATGATAACCCGAGGTTGAGTTGGAGACAGCGGCTTGAGATATGTGTTGGTGCAGCTAGAGGGCTTCACTATCTCCACACAGGTTCCACAAGAGCAATCATACACCGCGATGTGAAATCTGCTAACATTCTCTTGGATGAGAATTTTATGGCTAAAGTTGCAGACTTTGGATTGTCTAAGACAGGTCCGGATCTTGATCAGACACATGTGAGTACCGCGGTGAAAGGAAGCTTTGGATATCTTGATCCAGAGTATCTAACCAGACAACAATTGACTGAGAAATCCGATGTTTACTCTTTTGGTGTGGTGATGCTTGAAGTACTGTGCGGGAGGGCAGTCATTGATCCATCGTTTCCGAGAGAGAAAGTGAATTTGATCGAATGGGCGATGAAGTTGGTGAAGAAAGGGAAACTGGAAGATATCATAGACCCTTTTCTTGAAGGGAAAGTAAAGCTTGAAGAGCTGAAAAAGTACTGTGAGATAACAGAGAAGTGTTTGGACCAAAACGGTGTTGAGAGGCCAACAATGGGAGATTTGTTGTGGAACCTAGAGTTCATGCTTCAGGTGCAAGCGAAAGACGAGAAAGCAGCAATGGTGGATGATAAGACAGAGGCGAGTAGTGTCATGGGCTCAACTGTGCAGTTCAGTGTGAATGGAGTGGGAGATATTGCAGGGGTCTCAATGAGCAAAGTTTTCGCGCAAATGGTCAGAGAAGAAACGCGATGAAAGATTTGATCAAAAGAGAAGAGTTATCTTAATTACCTTAGTGTTGTTTGTACAGGAGGGACAAAGAGAGAACACAGTACTGCTTTATACATTGTTGTTGTTTTCAGTTGAGATATATTTAAGTCTTTGCCATACTTTCTATATATTATCCGTTTAATCTCTTTGTGTATATCAGCTCTCTGGTGTTTTGTTTGAAAACCTTTAGTTGCTGCAAATATTCGCAATAAATTTGTTTGTTTGTTAGAAACTAAACTAACCAGAAATTTGGGTTATGTACACAATACAAAAGAAAAATAAGATCAATTCAAATTCAGTAATGGTTCAAAGGACATGAAAAAAGAAACGAGATGAGATGCAAGAAATTACCTTCTACTTTCTTGGCCTATGGACTGTGGACATAACCAAGTTTGGCACCAAATTTTGTCAAATATTTCGGAAGGTCAGAAATTCGTCGGCTTATTTCCGATCATTCATCTCCCCGACCTCCTCGTCGGAATTTGAAATGTTTTTCTACAGGTTCTGCCTGCAGGTTAAATTTGAACCAACCTTGGAGCATAACTGCTGGGAAAATAGGTTTTTTTTTTTTTTTTTTTTTGCAGGTTCGCATAACTGCAGATTGTGGTATCCATATTCTCCGACATCAAGATTTCCGTAGTGATGATCCTCTCCAAAAATGTATACTTTTTCTTTGTCCCAACAAACGGCGACTTTATTCTCTTCGTCCATGAAGAAACTTACATCACACGTAAACCTATGGTCATAATAAGTATTTAAATCCACTGCCAACAACTTGCTCCATGACAAGACCTTGGTCTGATCAATCTTATCATTGGTAGTCACCCAAATCTCTATCTTTGATGTACGCAAACTCTGTTGCAAAACCGAGAGTTGCTCTTCTTTAACAACTGATAAGGCCAAAATCTCAAAACCAAGATGCTGAAAGGGAAGATTCAAGCGTCCAAATCTCTCGGTTGTGAAATCGAAACTTAGTAGTAGTAAAAAGTCTTTGATGAATTCTGAGGCAATCCAATATGTATTCCCTTTTAAAGATACCCCACGAGATTGTATGTTGCAGCCGAGAGTGACATCATCAAGAGCCCTCCATGACCATGTATTAGTGTAGAAATCAAAGATATGTAACTCTGAGTCTGAGGATTCCCTTTTTGGATGAATACTCAAGACTTTGTAGCTATCGCACAATTCGTTATGGTATCCAAGGGCAAAGATGTCACCCGTGTATCGATTCGTAGGATAGAGATCCATGATATACCCCAAACACGGGTTCCAAACGATAAGCTTGTTGTTGCTCCTCGTGGTACGTAACAACAATAAACCATCGCAGTGAAAGATATCAGATATATTGATTTCAAAGTCAATATAGTGACTATTACTATGTAACACGCTGAATTTAATCGTGGTGTACCTTCGACGTCCTTGGATATCAACGTTCAATAAATAAAGCTTTGAATTCTTCATTACGATCACTTCTCTTGCTGCTTTTTCGAATCGTTTTTTGAGGAATCCTCGATCTTTGAATAAAGCGTTCCACTGTTTGCAAGTACATCGCAACTCTCTTAGAGACTCGTCCGGAGACTCGTCCGGAATCCTAGAGACTATATCCTCTAACAAATCACGAGGAAGATCTAACATCGCCATTGTTCTGAGAGGCCGGGTGCAGGTAAAATATTAGGGTTTTTGTTTTGTTTTAGGTTTGCCGTTTCAATACTAAACTGGGATTTTCTTTAAAAAAAAAAAACTAACAAATAGAAAATTAACAAAAAGGAGAAAACATATAAAATAGAAAGATTACATTAATACACCGTGCCCGGTTAATCAGAGGGACGTAATCACCATGATGTTAACATGGCCCAAATCGCGTGTGTGGTTTCTTTAATCGGGTATTGCGATGAGAATTGTGAAATTGACTGAGAAGTATATGGAGAAAAGTGATGACGCTTGTCTAATTAAAACAGGTCCGGATCTTGATCAGACACATGTGAGTTCCGCGGTCAAAGGAATCTATGGAAAACTTGATCCAGAGTATTTAAACAAGGCAATAATTGACTGAGAAGTCTGATGTTTACTCTTTTGGTGTGGTAATGCTTCAAGTACTACGCAGGAGACCAGTCATTGATCTGTCGACTCTACCGTACCGAGAGAGAAACTGAAAATTTGAACGAATGGGAAGTTGTTGAAGATATGGAAAATGGAAGATATCATGGACCCTTTTCTTGATAGGAAAGTGAAGCTTGAAGAGCTGAAGAAGTACAGTACTGTGAGATAACAGAGAAGTGTTTGGCCCAAAACAGAAATTGAGAGGCCAACAAATCAACAATGGAAGATTTGTTGTCGAACCTAGAGTTCATGCTTCAGCTGCAAGCAGGAGCGAGAAAGCAGCTATGGTGGATGATAAAACAGAGGCGAGCGCCGTGGGCTCAACGGTGCAGTTCAGTGTGAATGGAGTGGGAGTCTCATCAATGAGCAAATTTTTTGTGAAAATGGTTAGAGAAGAAACACGATCAAGGATAGTATCTTCATCACTATAGTGTTGTTTGTACAGGAGGAGGAGGAGGGAACACAGTACTGTTTTATACATTGCGGTAGAAAATTTCAAGTGTTGTTGTTTTATTTCAGATATATTCATGAGCTTCTTTGTTATACGTTCTTTATATTATCCGTTTAATCTCTTTGCATATATATATTTCAGCTCTCTGGTCTTCTGTTTGAAAACATGCATTTAGTTGCTGCAAATATTTGCATTATTTTTTTTGTTTGTTAAAAAACTAAATGAACGAGATAGTTGGGTTGTGAACAAAATATAAAACAAAACAAGTTTAATGAAAATTCACTCAAGATTCAAGGGACATGACAATCTATATTTTAACTAAGCAATCTCCTTCTTTTTCTTTGCCTCTTGACTGTGTGGACTTAACCAAGTTTGGCATCAAGTTTTTGTCTCTTGCCTCGAGGTTGAATTGGAACCAACCATTGATGATAAAGAAGTGGACATCCATGAAAGAGATCGAGACTTCCGTAGTGATGATCCTCTCCAAAAATGTATACTACTCCTAAGTCCCAACATACGGCGACTTTCTTCTCTTCGTCAATGACGAAACTTACATCACACGTAAACTTATGGTCATAATATATAAGTGTTTAAATTCACTGCCAACAACTTGATCCATGAGACTTTGGTCTGACCAATCTTATCATTGGTCGTCACCCAAATCTCCACCTTTGATGTATCCAAACTTTGCTGCAAAATCGAAAGTTGATCTTCTTTAACAACTGATATAGCCAAAATTTCATAACCGAGACGCTGAAAGGGAAGATTTAGATGTCCAAATGTCTCTGTTGTGAAATCAAAACTTAGTAGTAAAAAGTCTTTGACTTGTGAAGCAATCCAATAAGTATTCCCTTTGAAAGATACCCCACGAGATCGTATGACGCAGTCGAGAGTGATGCCATCAAGAGCCCTCCATGAATTAGTGTTAAACTCATAGATACTTAACTCTAAAATTCCCCTTTTTGGATAATCCAAAATCCTCAAGACTTTGTAGCTATCGCACAATTCGTTATGGTATCCAAGGGCAAAGATGCCTCTCGTGTAACACTTTACAGGTTCAATCCACCTGGTTTTTCCCGAATCCGGGTTCCAAACCACAATCTTGTTATTGTCCACGATACGTAACAACAATAAACCGTCACAGTGAAGATACCATATATAAAGATTGAATTTAAGTTAAGATTGCTGGTTTGACAAAAAAAAAAAAAAAAAAAAAAGTTAAGATTGCTGATACCATCTAATTTTCTGATTTGAACTCCGGTATAGTTGTTACCTCCATCCAAATCAAGGTTCAATGTATAAACCCTTGAACTCATTGGTAAGAAGATCACTTCCTTTGCTGCTTTGTGGAAGCGCTTTTGTATGAATCCTTGATCTTTGAATAAAGCGTTCCATAGTTTGCAAGTAAATCGCAAGTCTCTAAGAGACTTGTACGGAATCCTAGAGAGTATATCCTCTAACAAATCACGTGGAAGATCTAACATCGCCATTGTTCGTTTCCCTTGTGAATCTCTGAAAGGAAGCTAAAGATTGCGTTAAGCCGGCTGCAGTTAAAAATTAGGGCTTTTTTTTGTTATAAGTTTGCCGTTTCAAACAAGAAATAAAAGTCAACTCAACAAATAACACCAGGATATTACTTCCCCGGTAATGCTAATCAACAGGCCCATGATGTAAAGATGGCCCAAATTAGTTAAGTGTCTTTTTCTTTTTGAAGTTGATATGATCAAATCATCGAAGATTTTCTAAGGATCAGAGGATGATTATACGTTTATGCAAGTTCGTTGAGAAACTACCAAATAGGATTATGTTAAACATGCTTTGGGTAAAATTAGCATGATTTGACCAAGAAAAAAAAATTGACCACAGGTTATAACCTTCTCTTTGATCATTATTAATATGTGAATCAAATTTATCATTCGTTTTATATAATGAAATTGAGAATAATGTTATTTGGCACATCGCAAATATTGATTTACAGTTTTAAGTCTACAAATACTTCATTAGCAAGTGGAACCATTACATGTAAGATATCATAGTAACTAAAAAGGCTTAGATATTATAGTAAATTTTTTAATAGTTTTTTTTAAAAAAATATCTAGTGGTCCAAATTAATTTAAAGTTGGGTACGCTCTTCCAAGTTTTGTTGAATAATAGAATGAACTTTCCCGTCCTTTGATCGTGGCGGCAAGACGGAAATGCAGTTAGAAGTTAGTAATCAAAAGTCAACAAAAATTTAATTACCTAAAAGTCAAAATGAAATTGGAAATGTAAGCTTTCCCTATCACATTTAATGCTTACACATGTTAACACCGCCTAGGATTAGATTTCTAGAAGGTGGGAATATGATACTAGTGAGTTACGAATGAATTAAAATACATTTGAAAATAATGAGATTCGACAAAATTTGATACCAGTAGAGAAAGCAATATGTGATTTCCATGATGATGCGGAGTTTGTGATTAGTATGTGTATTAACTGATTGCCCAACATAATCAATTTGGTATCAAGTTTTGAAAAATTTCCATTCTTTAATTTCCCCAAAAACTTTGTCGGCTGACGTTGATTTGTTGTGGCTAATAAACTTAAGTAATTAATAGTTGAATGACATGAGTCATTATCAATCTGTTGTAGAACAATTGCACGTTATTTTCATTCTTTAAAAGCTTCGCTATATTTTCTATAATCACATTAATAATGATTTGTTCAAAATCTCTTAAAATTAAACTTTCAAACTTTTGGCTAGATATTTGATGTTTCAATACGACTAAATTACGATCGTTTACAACGCTGATACGAAACCATAGTATATTTTATTCTTAAGTGTATTCTTGTTCTTATTTTATTTTGTATATAAAAAAACTGTACTAAACAACTATGAGTAATATATTTCTGATACAAAATATATATATTTCTGTTAGAATTAATTTTAATTGTTTGGGTATGGATAATTTATGTGTATTCGTACGGGACGATCATATGGGTGAGACGAGGAAGAGAATAAGATTTGTCACTTTTATCGAAGAGACACATCCTAAATCAAATTCATAGGATCTTCTCCAAGTTCCTTCGTTCATGAATGAACAAGTACTCGAACATTAACTCAATTAGACCATTCCCAATAATATCCTCACATACTATAAATTACACAATTGGTGACATATTTGACTTTAATCACCACATGCATCGCAATAAATATGAAGTCATCTTCTTTAACAATAAAAAAATGAAGTCACCTTATTGACCTAATTCACTTTACTTTATGCTACATGTTCTTTTCTACACAATGAATAACTTTTGGATTGAACGAAAGTAGTCTCAAAATATTTGATACTACATATACTATCTAACTTAAACATTATTACTAACTATTTAAATTTTAAAAAATTAGCTTAATTATATGGGCTCATATTTTTCAACAATAATATTTATATTTAATGAAAACCATTACGACTTCGGCCATCATTGGAAAATTACCATGGAATATATTTTTTTTTTGCTAAGAATATGCACCATGGTAAATATATACCAAAAGATGACTATATATATATGGTATAATCACCTATATATATAATACTATAAAAATTCCATGTGTTTTCTTACATGTTTAATTTAGTAACATTTTTGTTATAACTTATAAGTATCTCTTATTCGATCGAGTTGTCATTTTACTATAGATTTCTCTTAAGCATGAAAACGAATCTTACATATAATTGACGTATACGGTGGTATAGTTTTTTTTTTTTCTTTTGTTAAACAATACGGTGGTATAGTTAAAAAGTAGAAACACACAACATGATTTTCAAAATAGATGTTCAACTGAAATTATCTTCGAAATAGCATTTAGTATTAATATCACATCATGTACCAAATACACCAATTAAACCGGTATAGTCTTATATAGAAAGAAAAAAACCAAGAACATGGCACACCAATCAATATTTAAAGTTGAGACCTATTTTTCATTCGAATTGTGGCTATATTTAACTAACTAGTTCGATCGTCAGGATGTTGCAATAAATGATTGCTATAATATTGTTAAGCTTGCAGTACTTGATATGTGTGCATACATACGTAATGTAGACATGCGTGAGGCGTGTCCACATTAGAAAACTATGAATTACTCAATAAGTTTTTGGATGCCTAATCTCTTGTCGTATAAGACTCACAAACTGACTCGGCTAAGAAAATAAATTAACTACTAGCGTTTTAAATTAAGTTCGTTTTCTTACAAGCTAACCATCTAAAAATAGAAAGTTTATAAAATCATGAGTTTGAATATCAGTGATAGAGAAAAAACTTAATTTAACATAAGGGCTTAAAGTCCCAACAAAAATCTGTTACAAAGATTTGTCTCGAACCTTATATTGTACAGGAGTACTATTTTAGATCACTTGATTCGAACCTTGCATGTGCGTGTTGAAGATTTTCCCGGCATTGTGTTAGGCATCTAATTAAGTTATAGGCTTTTAATTAAGTTCGGCAAGTGAAGTAGCTAGCCTTGTAGGCATTTATTGGACCGACTTTGAAATAGACCAATATAAAACATCAGTCTATATGCCTAGATCCTTGAGTATAAACTAATACTATTTCACATGTACAACCCATTTACAAGTAGGCATCAATTTTGCATGACTTTTTTCATTAGATAATCGCTTTTTAACTACCTCATCAATCATCTAATTCAAGCTTTGACTTACCATAGTAGAAAATTTGTCGTTTTCACTTTTTAAATTGCGTTTACCTAATGCAATCAAGAATACTATTTTACCAAAAAAGGCATATTTTAGATTCTTCTAACTAGGTATAGACCATATGGTGTTTGTTACCTCTATTTAATAATAATGAACTTGAAAATATAGAGGTCGACACAGAGTATGTAATTGGATTTTTGGTGATCAATTTTACATTATGTAAACAGAATTTGAACAATTCATTCAAAATATGAAGTATGAAAACTAGAATAAATAAGCATTAATGGAGGCAACTATGGGAAACACACACGAAAGTCCTCGTCCCATGCCAATGTTAGATGAACAAACACCCTTTACCTAATTGGCTAATTCACAAGTCAATAAAACCTATTTCGCCACGTGGCATGTGCCCATCGTTTTTGTTTTCTCGTTACCAAAAAAAAAGAGGAAAAAACGTATTTGGTAATTTCCACTTTTGGGAACTTTAGAATTCATAGGTCGACTCTTCACCTTCCGCAAATAAATAAACAATAAATCAAAAATGCATTTACATCCAAACAGTCAAAATATAAACCTAACACACCTTTCCCATGCAACTCATCGAGATTTTATTTTTTTAACATAGCCTTCGTGTCTTCACACACACAAACACGTCTCTTCATGCACTCTCGCTTCTATATAAGTATATAGTAGGAAGATAACAAACTTATACATATCCAACAAAAGTCCCATAAACTAAAGAACAAACACTTCTGTCTCTTCTTCTTGTTCGAGAGAGAGCAATTAAAGTTGTTAAAAAGTTATGAGTGTGTGTTTAAGGCAGTTAATTCCTTTCTGTTAACATACCCCAACAATAGTCCCTTTAACTCCTTTCTGTTACTATGGCTCGTATTGTAGCAGCTGATGATGATGATTCCATGGAGCTCACCACAATTTCCTCCTCTGTCCACGATTCAACTTTAGGGCAACTTCTGAAGAACGTCAGTGACGTCAGGAAAATGGCCATTGGAGACGAGACTCCAGTTCATGAATCCTTAAACCGAGACGACGACGATGGTTACATGCGTACTGTTCCATTCGTTCTCTCTTTCGACGATCTCACTTACAATGTCTCTGTTGGTCGAAAACTAGAGTTCCGTAATCTCTTTCCACGGCGTAGAACAGAGGATCCTGAGATAGCTCAAACCACAAGGCCAAAAGCTAAAACCATTCTCAATAAAATCTCCGGTGAGACTCGAGACGGAGAGATCATGGCCGTTCTGGGAGCAAGCGGATCAGGGAAATCAACTCTGATCGATGCATTGGCGAATCGGATAGCTAAAGGAAGCTTGAAAGGAACAGTAAAGCTAAACGGAGAAACACTTGAATCTCGAATGCTCAAAGTTATATCAGCTTATGTGATGCAAGATGATCTTCTCTTTCCAATGCTCACCGTTGAAGAAACACTAATGTTCGCTGCTGAGTTTCGTCTTCCGAGGAGTCTACCTAAATCTAAGAAGAAACATCGTGTGCAAGCTTTGATTGATCAATTAGGTATCAGAAACGCTGCTAAAACTATTATCGGAGACGAAGGTCACCGCGGAATCTCCGGTGGTGAAAGAAGACGAGTTTCAATCGGAATTGACATAATCCATGATCCAATTCTTCTCTTCCTCGATGAACCAACCTCTGGTTTGGATTCAACGAGTGCTTTCATGGTGGTTAAAGTGTTGAAGAGGATTGCTCAGAGTGGCAGTATCGTTATTATGTCGATTCATCAACCGAGTCATCGAGTTCTCGGTTTGCTTGACCGGCTAATCTTCTTGTCTCGTGGCCACACCGTGTACAGCGGATCTCCGGCGAGTCTGCCGAGGTTCTTCGCCGAGTTCGGTAATCCTATTCCGGAGAATGAGAATCGAACGGAGTTCGCGCTTGATATAATCCGTGAGCTTGAAGGATCCGCCGGAGGAACAAGAGGATTAATCGAATTCAACAAAAAGTGGCAGGAGATGAAGAAACAGAACAATCGTCAACCACCGTTGACTCCTCCTTCATCACCGTACCCAAATTTAACACTAAAAGAAGCAATCGCCGCAAGTATCAGCAGAGGAAAGCTAGTTTCCGGCGGTGAATCCGTCGCTAACGGCAGAACAACAACCACCGCAACAACAACCCTATCCGTACCTGCATTCGCGAATCCAATGTGGGTCGAAATCAAAACTCTCTCAAAACGCTCAATGCTTAATTCCCGAAGACAACCAGAACTCTTCGGAATGAGAATCGCCTCCGTTGTTATCACCGGATTCATCCTCGCCACCGTGTTCTGGCGATTAGACAATTCACCGAAAGGCGTTCAAGAGAGGCTAGGGTTCTTCGCCTTCGCGATGTCAACAATGTTCTACACTTGCGCCGATGCGTTACCAGTTTTTCTCCAGGAGCGTTACATCTTCATGAGAGAAACTGCTTACAACGCTTACCGGAGATCCTCCTACGTTCTCTCTCACGCCATCGTCTCTTTCCCGTCGCTCATCTTCCTCTCTGTAGCTTTCGCAGCGACCACTTATTGGGCTGTGGGCTTAGACGGAGGCTCAATGGGCTTTTTCTTCTACTGTTTGATCATATTAGCCTCTTTCTGGTCTGGAAGCTCCTTCGTCACGTTTCTATCAGGTGTGGTTCCAAGTGTGATGTTGGGTTACACAATCGTCGTTGCTATTTTAGCTTACTTCTTGTTGTTCAGTGGATTCTTCATCAACAGAAACCGAATCCCGGATTACTGGATTTGGTTTCATTACATGTCTCTGGTGAAATACCCCTACGAAGCGGTTTTACAAAACGAGTTCTCTGACGCGACCAAGTGTTTTGTGAGAGGAGTTCAGATTTTCGACAATACACCTTTAGGGGAATTACCGGAAGTGATGAAGCTAAGGCTGCTCGGTACAGTGAGCAAGTCGCTTGGGGTGACGATATCAAGCTCGACGTGTTTGACTACTGGTACGGATATTCTGAAGCAGCAAGGTGTGATTCAGCTGAGTAAATGGAATTGCTTGCTAATCACGGTTGCTTTTGGGTTCTTTTTTAGGATTTTGTTTTACTGCACTTTGTTACTTGGAAGCAAGAACAAGCGGAGGTGAAAAAAGAGTTCAAAAGAGAGAAAAAGAAATGCCAAAAGACCCAAATCAAAACATACTTGTATTTCTGTTTGTAATTCCTTAAATTGTTTACTGAAAATTGTTTTTTTCATATATATATAAAGGATGTTTCCTGGATTCCCTTATCTCAAAAGTCTATAGAAAGAATAAGGATTTCCATATTCACAAAAACGAATTACAAACACGTTTGACTTCTCTTCCAAACGTTTCCTACTACAACTATTTAAGTATTTTAAACCTAAAATGTTATACCTGAGATTGTGTGTGGCAGAAGAAGATGATGATGAAGCCAGAGAGCCTTGAAACTATCTTCATTGGTCTCCTTAACATCAAAAGATATGATGAACTTCATTTTAGCATTATTGCTTTTGTGTGTTCCATCAGACAGACTACAACAAACATTAATTTTTTTTCATCATGTACGTGTAAAAAAATCATTGACATCTAGATTTCGATCTCCATGAGCAACTGCGTCTTCAGGTTCTGGCATGAAGAGACTCGTTGATGACGCCTGCTCAAGAAATCACACAAAACCAGTCCTCAATCCATATCTTGAAAATAAGGAACTCAACATTTATATGGCTGAGAATCAAAGCCAACTACAAGTCTCATAACAAGCATATGGCAAATCCAAAAGAAGACTTACCTTGGTATCAAGAAGCATATCTCCATTACTCTCAGTAATGAGGTTAGCACCATGGGCTTTTAGCCATTCCAAACACTCCTCCATACCATCGGTCTCCTTTTCATCAGTACCTTCGCTTGCAGCACCATTAAAGCCCAACACTTGGACTATGTATGAAACCGGGATTGTAGGACGACAACTCCGAGACATAAAAGTCACAGCCTTGTAACGCATCTTCTCCACATAGAGATCTGCAAACATAATAATTTAATCATATCCTAAGCCATTCAATTACTAAAACAATGAAAAGAGTTTTCCTATGTGCTATGTCCCCTACCCATGAGGCAACTGTTCATGTTTGGTGCAGTCTTGTAGAGTCTGAAGAACATAACATAATTTCCTGATGTAACAGCTGCACGAACTGAAAGAGCATGTCTAACTGCTTCATCCTTCTTAGCTTCTTCGGATAACCTACGGAACAGAGATCACAAAATTACTCAATCTCATGGATACAAACCCAATTTTAAAGGAGTAACCTCTTTGCTCCGGTAAGAAGAGATGTTACAGGAGCTCAACTATCAGATAGGTGGAGTGAACATTTATAATTTCAATACTATTCCCAGTTGGTCACTCACAGAATGTGTGTAAGCAAACTTATTAGTCTTTAATTTATAAAAGTTTCTCATGAAGCATCAGAGCATCATGCTTAAACGGAGCTCAGAGATGGAAATTTATAAGTACTAACCTGGACATAGATGATAGCAGTTCTCTGTTGTTGTTAGAGTGTAGGGTAATATAGAGCAGGCTGTACGCAGCAAACTCCAGAGAGCATCCTTCTATACCTTCCCCATAAAGAATTTTTAACTGTGACAGGCACTGTAACAAAAAATAAAAAAAAACCCATTCAGCAAGACTACAAATACCCTGAGATTCATACAGTCTCCTCAGTAAAATACACGACTTTATGGGACAGTATCATTACATAGCAGAATCAATGCAAATCAAAGTCACAATCCATAGTAACAAGTCACCAGAACTATGCTTCTACTTGCTAACCATTATATCTATAGCATCTTCCACAATTGTTATCCACGTTTTACTATATTGATTTTAGAACCTAGTGGCACAACTCGAAACCCATGTTTTTCTAATTGCTAACCAGGGAATTTCGTAGTGAGAGTATAGTTGCCAGCTGTTTCCAAACTCACTTCACAATGAGGTCTTGCATGACATGTTGCTTTTTTATTTTTTGAAAATGAGACACCGGTGAAATTCTAGCAGAGCTTGGTACTCTTTAAATTAGGAAAAAGACAAGTTTTTAAATACTGAATTTGATCTAGACACTCTGAATGATTACCATTCTAAAATATGAACAGTCTCTGCAAGTGTACCAACCTGATTATACTCAGGTAAATCCCCAGCCTCCAAAGCCAATCTAGCATGTGTTTCATAAACCTGAAATAGACATTGAACATGAAACCATCATAAACATGCTAATTTGGTGACAGGTCCTGTAACTAGGATAAACCATTCACCGGGAAATGGATCCTACATAAAAAAGAATACTCATAATATACCTTAGCTGTTAAATGATTGTGTATCCGTTGTACTGTGAGATCTTGGCGAATAGACTTTAGCTGATCACATTTATAAAGATAATTCTTTTGAGAATCCTGAACCATTAACAGAGCTTTTTCCAGCACATCCTCTGGTCTTACCTGAAAATAAGTCAAATCAAAAATATCAGTCAGGGTGTCAAAAAGATTACGAGGTATGAGATAGTGATATTTACAGTGGCAGGATCTGGTGCAGAAGTAAGACGGAGATAACGTTTCTCAATTTCCTGGCAAGTTCCTTTAACTGTTAATGCATCCCAGTCGATGTCTTCCACAGCTCTGCTGCCACTTTCATCAAAAATCTTGCTAAGGCTCAAGGCAGTGGCTCTTCTAGAATGCAGATTTCCAACATTTGCATTCTTAGGTTTTACAAGATCATTCCCTCGGTTGTACCCTTGAACTTTTTCAAAACGCTTGGAACGACTATCACGTCGCTTCTTCTCCTCGGCAGAACTAGCAAGTGACATTGCACTGGAATAGTAAGGTGTCAAATCCTTGTCACTATCACTAGATGCCTCATCATCAATGGCAGTAGCTGCAGCACCAGAAAAACGCTGTCGCTTGATAGGCCGCTGGAAACTTTTCTTTCCAGAATTTTGCCCATATGTGGGCTTGAAGCCAGTGGCAGTATCCACCTTTTGAAAAATCTCAACGTTCTGCAAAATATTCTTATCAGAACTAGTGACTGCAAGAACCGAATTCTAACAGCTATATACACATTCAACCAACAGCTATATACACATTCAACCAACAGCTAAACGTTTTCTTTTCATTTCCTTTGACCAGACATTAATGAATGCATAATCAGTATACCAACAGCAGCATCCCTTCACAAATAATAAAGAAAGAAAAAGGTTCACCTTTTTGTTATTTACATTTTGGTGATTCCAAGCTCCAAATTTAACAGCACTGCTGAAAGTTGAAGCTGGCTTGACAAAAGGTTTTTCTTCCAGTAACGGCTCCCATCTACTTTTGGGTCGTCTTGTTGGGCTCTTATTTTGTAATGAAGAGATAAGAGTGGAGCTCGACCTGCAGTGCAATGTCAAACTTAGTAGCAAAATAGGGCGTATATTCCTACCATATAATAGGGAAAAACAAAAGTTATAGATCATGCAGGCAGGAGATGAGGGAGGAAAAAAGGGCCATACTCGGTGTTAGTCCCATTTGTGTTCAGGACAGTTGAGAGAGGCTCAGTATCCCAATCCCGAGTATAAAGAGTATTATCAGCATTAGCTTTGGTGATGATCTAGAAATACAAAAATAAGCATCAACATGCAAAGCAACAAAAAATTAACATGATACTCTAATGACTGAAAACGATTTCTTCCAGAAAAGGCATGAAAACATCTTTAATATACTACAAATCTACATGGAAGATCAAGTTGAAGAAGTTTATTCAAATACGGCATTAATATTAATGAGCATAGAGAGCAACTAAAAAAGAACCATTTATCATGCTAAAAAAAAACTGAGCGTCCACAATTCCTACTAACATTTACCTTCTTCAGAGCAGCCTGGCAAGATGCCTTTTCTTTATCATCTTTGCAGCGTGCAAGAGCCCTCTCAACAAACCCACGAAGCGATTTCGGGAAGTTTCTAGGCTACAAGCAACGGGATTATTTGTTTCCAATGTCAATTGTAAAAAAGAAACAATTACTCAACACACCAATTTACAGTGGCTAGCATTTATATTTACTTCACTTGCTTGGTAATCAACAGTTGGAAAAAGGAATCTTACCTCAGGCATAGCAGGGGTATGGTCTTTTGGCTTTGGCATTGAAACACTAACATATGCAGGTGTTTGGGCTGCACCAGCCGCTGAACTATCTTTATCCATTTTGGTAAAACCTGATGGCAAGTTTGAAGCAATTCTAGGGTTAGTTGGAATCTGTACTTTGCTTACCCTTTGTGTATCCACTGACGGTGCTGTCTGAGTAGGCTGGCGATAGCCTAACGGTGCCTGATGAAAGGACGATTGGGAGTTCAGTTCTTGAGGATATGTAGTTCTCTGATGACCCTGAAAGGGGGTCTCATATGGGGTTTTCGTCTCCAAAGGACTCTGGTAATGATTTTGAGGTGGAACAGGATGATGAGCTTGCAGACTTGGTGTTTGATGCATCCAGTAAGCATCATTAGAGGTACTAACAGCTGCACCAGGCTGAGAGAATGATGAAAAATGAATACTAAGTTTTCATTATAAGATTAATTTCGAGTAAAAAAGACTCCCATGAAAGAAAGCAATCAGAGATCATGTCTAAACTGTCTGCACATAAAACGAAATTCAAGAATTGATTTTCCATGCAGTATTGCTTGGTAAGGTCAGTTAGTATCACTCTTTTACCAATTTTGTTGACTTCTAAGGAGAATAACACACATTTGATCTAATAGCTGTAAGCAAAAAAGCATTCTAAACTCAAATAAGCTTAAGGATGCAAAATTTGCTCTACTCCCTCATGAAAATAGAATTTAAACCTGTTGAGAAGGTGGTTGGGATGGGTCAGTCTCCTGCCTCCAAGGTTGGGCATAAGACGGAGCAGGCTGACTATTTGAAGCAGGCATTTCATTAGTCGCACCAGGAACTGGAAAGCTCTGACTATATGCACTCGTGGCAGACAACTTTTCTGTGCCCGGGGCACAAGGGACTTCTGTTTGGCTGTAATATTCTGACCATTGTTGGTAGTTCTGTTGATAATGTACAGGTGTTGTGGTTGCAATTGTAGAGCTAGGAGTGTTAGCAGTGTCAGGAGTATAATTCTGATAAGGGTTTGAGGTGTAGTCCGTATAGTTTCCCTGGTTCGAAGCAGGAGTCGGATTGCTGTAATTTGTACTTGGGTAACTTCCAGCCGTTTGGTTGTTATAATTTGTACTTTGATAACCTCCAGCAGTCTGATAATCAGCAGGATTGTAGTAAGTTCCTGAATAACTTGCAGTCCCAGCATAAGATCCTGGATTCTGAAATGAGGAAAGAGGCTGAGGAGCACCTGTGTTTTGATACGCCCCTGCAGGCTGAGGAGCACCTGTGTTTTGATACGCCCCTGCAGGCTGAGGAGCACCTGTGTTTTGATACGCCCCTGCAGGCTGAGGATATGACTGGCTAGGTTGTTGATAGCCACTGTAGTAATTTGAATATCCCGTGTTTGAATAGTTGTGTGGGTCAGAAGAGGTCTGGTATGTTGTATATCCACTATAATCTTGTGCCACATTTGCAGTTCCAGACGTCGATGAGCTAGTGAAGGATGCAGTATTTGGTATCTCTTGCACATTTCCTGTGGCTGGCCCTGTGGGCTGTGGATGGTAATAGTTTGAATTTGAATAGTTGCCATTCTCCAAAGCCTGATTTTCCACAGAATGCGCTGTCCATGGGGCACCGTCAGACCCAGTTGAGTACTGATATGAATATTTATGCGCTTGGCTTCCATCGACACCATATCGATTCTGCTTCAAAGAAAAAGCATTAGTAGTGGCAAATGGTCTGGAAATCTTCATTTTGCCACATAGAGATAAATAAAGAAATAAATCGAAGAGTGAAAAGAAACATAGACAAACAACACACAGAAAGGTCATCTCAGATTAAGACTATATCTACAACTTAAGACGCTAAAAGCCTTCCACAGTCTTAAGTCAATCAGAAAAAAGCTCAAACATCACACCTTCAAACGTTCATGAATTAAGTGATCAACAGCTAAGTGTCTTAACCAAACCTAAGACTTAATAGAGTTGTTATAGCAAAAGTAGTTTACAGTTTTACATCTTTGAGCTGTTTTGAAAAAGGTAAATTACTAGAGAAAACCATAAGGCTCCACCGCATTGATGAAAAGAGTATTCTTAAAGTCGAGAATGATTCTCTCAAAAAAATTCTGATAGTTCACGGACCTAGAATCAAAACCACTTTTTTTTCCTGCTGCATAAACATACTGATATGCAAAACTTCTCTAAACTTTTTACAATGGTGAACTAGCTGTAAGATCAACATATCTACCCAATACCCATATGTCCCCAAAGAAACAAGATCAATTGGCTCAAGAGTTTCAAATAATCAGGAACAAAGTAAAACCAAATTCGATTTCACCGAGCAACACAAACTCAAAAATTAATCAGAGACCCAATGCAAACATTATCAGGCATCTAAAGACTGACTGATTCAGCAAATTGGAAAACTTTAAACTTAGAAGAAAGAGGAAGACGCAAGAGATTATGATTACCTCAATGGAATTAGGGTCCATTGGTGCTACGGCTTGAGTGTTCCCTCCTTGATTCATGCTATCATCAACCTCCTGCAAAATCATCATCACATACGATTCAACTCACTTTCGAATCGGATTTTGAAACAAGCAGAAACAAAAAAAACTAAATTCCTAGGCTAATAACCCCATAGAAAAGCCCTAAATACAAAACAGAGATAAAGCAGCAAGAATTTGTACCAGTTAAGCTCCAATTTGTGTCTTCTTCGTTCGGGTGAAGAATCGAATTGAAATTAGTATAGTAGAGCAGGATTTGAGATCAAAACCAAAACAAGGTAACAAAAGGAAACGAATAGAACAGAAATTAAAAAAAAAAAAAAACACAAGAAGGCTAATAAAATTTATAAATCTAAGGGAACAAACAAAGAGATGTTTCGAATCTATCGGAAATTACAGAACACGGAGAAAATCGAGGAATCTGGCCGAAGAGGAACAATTTTATTGTGCCGGAGACGAAGATTCCGAAGATTGCAATTTGATTTACGGTATACTAGCGTCGTCGGGTCGGGTCAGGTCGAACCAAGTCGAGTCTGTCCGGGTCGGGTTTTTTTTATTTATTTTTTTATTTTTTGGGCTAAACGTCGGGTTTTTTTTTAATGCCTTTAAATTGGGATTTTCTTTTCTTTTCAGACTTCCTTTTGACCTTTTCTTGTTTTTTTTTTAAAAAAAACAAGAATTTAACCCAAAAAAGAAAAGAAAAAAACAAGGTTTAGATTAATTATTTAATGTTACAGTTTAGATTAGATTAATTTTTGTATGTGCCATTGTGTCTATGTTCAATAAATTGAGATAAAAATGTAAGAAATCCTCAATTCTATACAATTGTTTTTACTCAGGTATTGATGTTGGTAACCTGGATCTTTTCTCTTATTGTCTCCTTCAGATTCCAATTCGTCGCTTTCAAATCTTTCAGAATTGTCTTCAATCTTCATCCGGATCGGATGATCGTTTAGATCTTCTTCTTTGATTGTGATCTTGGTCTTCATGTTCGTACATATATATGAGCCAAACCAACATGTTTATGGTTGGTTATAAGTCCATTAATTACTGTGTTCTTCTTCGGAAATATATGTTTTATGTATGATTTGATTGTGTAATTCTTATGACGTACATGAAAATTAAAGACTTCTCATCCTCTTTTTTTTTTTTGACATCGACTTCTCGTCCGATTTTAAGGTCAAAGGCATCAATTCAATATAATATATCTAGTTCCGTTCGATTTATCATGTTGTTAGTTGTTATGGACTTGTTCCTCGTCAATGCTAAGGAGTAAGGATACATTCACATTTTAGGTTTCCTCTGCTCTGAATATCTCGCACTCAAGACACCCTCTCACTCTCTCAGTGGTTGGTTGGACCAGTTATCCATTAGTTATGGGTTATTTATTTGATTCATCATTTGGTCATTCTTTATGGGTTAGTTTGGCTACTGTATCCTTCTAAGGGTTTAATGAAAAATTATGAGCTTGGGCTGAGCCTCTTGTAAAATGTTTTCTATTAAAGTAAGGGAAAAAGAAAAAGAAGAATATCTATCTCGTGGTCCAGGAGTTGGTTACAACTTACAAGTGTAACTAAAATTATGGAATCAACAAAAACGTGTTCCAACTTCCAAAAAGTGTCAATAAATACACAGTACAACACCCATAATTGGTTCATCTATCAGTCACTTCTTCATTCTTCCTCATCCTTCCATTTTCAATCTGTGATCAAGATTTACTGGTTCGCTCTTCTCTCTCTCCAGTTTTGATTTGTTTATACAAAGCTAAGTAGTACATCTTTAGTTTTGTATTAGATCTAGTTTAACAAAATATAATATATAAGATCTATCAACGTAAATGATTCTTGGACCATTTTGTTTTTGTTTTTTTGCTATGTATTTGAATTAATAGGCTAGTGTATATATTACCAATCACAGATCCGGCTTAGGAAACATTATAAAGCTTGAATATACATATACTTTACTGGATTTGGATAATTTAGTAATTAACTTCTTTAATTTCATTTAATTTATAGATAGTTGAAGATTCAAAATGGCGAAAATCTACAGAAAGTTGACACTCTTCGGTGGTCAAGGAGGACAGGAATGGGACGACGATGTATATGAGGGTGTAAGAAAAGTGTATGTAGGACAAGACACCAATCGTATCACTTACGTCAAATTCGAGTACGTGAAGGAAGACGGGGGAGTAGTAACAAGTGAATATGGGACAATAGATCAACAGCCCAAAGAGGTTTTCCACTGCATATACTGTCCAGGATTTTAACATTCATAATTTTCTAGATCAATTGTCTAACTAAAACTCACACAACAACGATCATACTACAAACTCCGGTCAATTATACGTATTATTTTGCATATTTTAGTTTCTTGATGGAATAAATGATATTTTCATTTATATATACAGTTTGTACTTCAATATCCGGACGAACACATCACAGCGGTGGAGGGAAACTACCGCGGGGTGGCTCTATGCGCCACGGAGGTGATCACAAACCTCGTCTTCAAGACCTCAAAGGGTAGAAAGTCTCCATTGTTTGGTCCAAACTTGCTCGGAATCACGACAGGTACAAAGTTCGTTATTGAGGATGAGGGAAAGAAGATCGTAGGGTTTCATGGACGGTCGGGTAATGCTCTCGACGCTCTTGGAGTTTACTTCGTACATGGCTCTCTAACCACGTCCCCGTCGTCGTCTCCGCCTGTTTACAAGCTGGATGCGCAAGGTGGTACAGGGGGACGTGTTTGGGATGATGGTTCCTACGACGGCGTTAAAACGCTGAGCGTTGGTCAAGATAATTCTCGTATTACTTATATAGAGTTCGAGTACGAGAAAGGTGGTAAGCTAGAGACACGTCACCATGGGGTGAAAGGAAAAACACCATTGAAGGTAATCTCTACTAGTTCTTATTCAATAAATCTTAGAAAAAGGTTTCAGGTCTTCTTAGATATAAAATGTGAGATAGTATAACCACAAAAAAAATTAGGTCCTAAATATAAATAATTTGTCTTCTTTAATTTCATTGTGGATTCTCTGCAGTAGTATGAAGTATATATCCACAAAACCGGTTATATTTCTTGTAGATATATTCATGAATTTTGATTTCTTGCAACAAAAGTATTATTAAATTTTGATTTTGTTCTAGTTTGGGCTTAACCCGGATGAATACATCAAATCGGTGGAAGCAACCTATGGTAAGCCTGACCTTTTCCGCAATACCGTCATTACGTCCCTTATGTTCGAAACTTCAAAGGGGAGAACGTCATTCTTTGGGTATAAGGCGGATAAGAAGTTTGTCCTGGCACAAAAGGATCGTAGACTTGTTGGGTTCCATGGAAAGGAAGGTTCGGCTATTGATGCTCTTGGAGCATATTTTGCACCTGTGCATACTCCTATTCCAGTCAAGAAACTACCAGTAGTAGGTGGTAACGGGGGAACTACATGGGATGATGGTGTCTACGATGGTGTAAGGAGGATACTTGTAGGACAAGGAAACGACGGTGTAGCCTTTGTCAAGTTTGAGTACAGCAAGGGCACAGATCTTGTATCTGGAGATGACCATGGAAAGATGACATTACTTGGAACTGAAGAGGTCATTTCCATAAACAACAAGAGTTTTTGTTTCAACTAATCAATTCCTTAAGTTATACACTTATCCTTGTTTAGTTTTGAATCTTTGCAGTTTGTGCTTGAAGATGGTGAGTATCTCACGGCCATAGATGGCTACTACGATAAGATTTACGGAGTTGAGGCACCAATGATTATCTGTCTTCAGTTTAAGACGAACAAGAGGGAGTCAACTCCGTTCGGAATGGATTCTGGTGAGAAGTTCTCGCTCGGAGAGGAAGGCCACAAGATCGTTGGATTCCATGGACAAGCTAGCGATGTTGTTCACAGCCTCGGAGTCACTGTTGCTCCCATCACCAACACCAAGTGAAAAACCTTCTATAATGTTAGTGAAACCAGTCAGTCATGTCGACTAGCTAAATGAAACTTCCAATAAGGAATGGTGTGTGTGCTCTTTGTCTGCTACTTTTCATGTGTTTGCAAGTTCAAGTAACTTACTGTTTGTGTCAAATGTCCAATAAGATTGGTGTGTCTTCTCTTTTTTACTTACTGGTAGAAAACTCCTAGTCTACCTTCCATCAAATGATCAAATTATCAAATTATCTGCATAAGACGAGGTAGAGGAAGTACAAGAGACTGTCAAAAAACCATGATCCTCACAACCATTCAAGAAATTTAACCTGAGCCGTGTCAGAGTAGCCAACATGCACTGCCTAATAGCATCGAACACACTCCCACTGAGGTGAATGAAGTTTTCCCCCTCTCTTGTTGCTCGAAGACAGAGAGACGAATGTCGCAGAAACGCTTTCTCATTGTTTTCTTCCTCGAACCCCATATCTCTAAAATGGCCTTAGAAGATTTGATTAAGCATGTTCACCAATTGACTGAAGAAGACGTTATTCACCAAAGATAAAATTTCACTGATGCAAATAAATATACGATTTAGTAGATTTAAGCAAATAGCAATGTTTAAGGAGGGACGATTATTGGTGATGATGATGATTATTGGTGAAATCATGCGTAAATAAAACTGCTCATTGGGATATTTATTTTCTGGCCAGCCAACAATAAAATGAACTTTTTTCTTTCTTTTTATAAACAGCTTATTTGAAACTTTCCATTATTTTTTTTATTAGTATAAAAGGATCATAAATCCTCCCACCAAAAAAAAAAAAAAAAAGATCATAAATCCCAATTAACCTTGGATTTATAGCCCTAATATTTTTTAAGAGAGATCGAGGATTTGCTCCAAATCATCGACGCCACAAGACAAGTTGTTTTTTTGACCCATCATCAATCGATCCCAACCCTAAAAGATGCCTAACACTCGGATTAAGCCGCTGTGTTTGGACGATCTTAATGATCGCGAAAGACTTCAGTACAGGTATAAATCGATTGATTCTTCTTGTAAACTATTCAATTTGTTTTGCCCGATAACTCTCGACCATATATTTTATTTTATTTTCCGGATTTTCAGATTGGAGTGGGAAAATTTCAGCGAGACTAAGGTGAAAAGTGATGGAAATTGCCAGGTAATGTTTCTGAATCCTTATATACTCAATCATCTTAATGATTCTTGATCGTATCCTGAAGAATCTTTTTTTTTTTTCAATGCTGTTCCAGTTCCGTGCTTTAGCTCATCAACTCTATAAAACCTCGGATTGTCATAAACTTGTTAGACAAGAAATCGTGAAACAGGTAAATCAATCTTGAAACTTTTTCTGTAACTTTGCAGATTGTGTGTGTGTTTTTTTTTTTATTTACGTGTATTATTGTCATATGATGATGACTCTGTTTTCCTCATCAGCTTAAATCTCATCCAAAGATTTACAAAGGATTTGTTAATAATAGGGACTTCTCCGAGTATGTAAAGAACATGTCCAATAACTCCGAATGGGGCGATGAAGTCACATTGAAAGCGGCTGCTGATGTGTATGGAGTCAAAATAGTAGTCATTACATCAATCAAACGTACCACATTCATTGAGTTTTTCCCCAAGTCTCAAAAAGAACCCGGCAGAGTCCTTTACTTGAGCTATCTGGCAGGGATCCATTTCAACTCTATCCACAAAAACGAAGGTTAACTTTCTCTTCCTCCAAAACATACCGTATCTTTTCTTCTTCACAGCAATACTGTATCATTCTTATTCTTCGTGTTGTTGGCTACTGTATCATTCTTATACTTTCGTCTTGTTACCTGGTTCAGGTTCAGGTTTATCCTCATCTTCAGGTTCAGATACTGCCTCTATTGAGACACAGGGGAAGAAGACTAAGAATAAGGACAAGGATAAGGATAATGATCACAAGGAGAAAGAGGAGGATAATGAGAAGGAGAGGGAGAAGGAGAAAGTGAGGGTGAAAGAGAAGGATAATAAGAATAAGAATAAGAAGAAGAATGAGAAGAAGGAGAATACGGAGAAGAAGGAGGAGGAGATGGAGAAGGAGGAGAAAGAGGAGACGGAGGTGAAAACAGAGGAGACGGAGGAGAATAACAAGAAGAAAGTACATTGCCAATTTAACTTTTCTGATGTCATGTCAATACTTGAACAAGAGGATGATTTTTTTTGCTAAAATCATGAGTATATCTTTTACCTTTTTGTGCTTGCAATAGATGCGCTTTCCAAAATAGCTGGATTCGGCTTCTTGGGAAGGACTCATTACTCACTTGAGCTATTGATGCTCTTGGAGCATATTTTGCACCTTTTCATACTCCGACTCCCGTTAATTCCAGCCACGTACACAAAACTACCAGCAGTAGACGGTAAAGTATACATGGGATGATGGTGCCTGTGACGGTGTAAGGAGGAGACTTTTAGGACAAGGAAAAGATGGTTTAGCCTTTGTCAAGTTTGAGTACAGTAAGGGAAAAGATCTGGTATCTGGGGATGATCATGGGAAGATGACACTACTCGGAGCTGAAGAGCAATCTTGTAAAACTTTAATATCATTGACTGAGTAGCAAGTAGCAACATGGAATTTATTTTGGTTATATAATATATTGAATTTTTGGTTTCTGCTATTCGATGAATTGTTTTCTTAGATCATTGTTGTACTTTAACATATCCGCATTTGACAAGTTGTATGCTATTATCATTGGGCTCCCAATGGACTCTTACTATATTTATTGCATTTGTGAGAGAGACCCTCGTGAATCACGAGTTGATTATTAAAATGTTAAAAACAATCAAGACCGTGTATGCCAAAGTGTCAATAAATATACACATATTTCAACACCCATAAGGCCATAAGGTTCATCTCTTCGATCAATCAGAGCTCAAGAATTTACTGGTTATCTCTCTCTGCTCTCATTTTTGTTTTGTTTTTGAAGTAGCTATTTAGTTTTTTTTGTTATTTTTTTGTGTTGTTGCCACATAAGGTTATCCCTTAATTATATATGTTTTTGAATTTGTTTATACAAACCAGAACTTTAGTTTTGTAAGCATATACGTTTAATACCATTAGTTTATTTTCTAATAGTTAACTTTTATACAATCTTGTAAACTTTAACAAGACACGAATATCATTGACTATACATTGAGATTCAAACATATTTTCAGATAAATCGTAATATGTACAATTTCATATACTTAATTAGTGTTTAATAACCATATTTTATAGAAAACTAATGTAGTATGAGGTGGTTCACGTTTGTTGAACTCATAATAAAGGCAATATTTATGACACGGTGGAGATCATATCACAAATCTTTATAGAATGGAAGGGAAAATGTGCAGCAATTAGTGTAGTAGAATATCTTAACCAAACAGTGATAGTATACAAAACACTTTAATCGTAATTGATTTATATTACACCAAATCACCAATAATAGAGCTATCAACATCTCACAGTAAATATTTTACCCACCAGTTGATTGCTCATTTGCTCTATATGTGTTTCTTGGACCATTTTGGCGTTTTTGCTATGTATTTGAATAGGCTACAATGCTATCATGTGTATTATTATTAATTACAGACCAGCTTATAAAACACTAAAAATCTTGAATATACATATATACTTTACTGGATTATATATATAAGGAATTAATTTTTTCATATTATATTCAGTGTTTGAAGATTCGAAATGGCGAGGATGTACCGGAAGGTTGCACTCTGTGGTGGTGAAGGAGGACAGGAATGGGATGACGATGTATTTGAGGGTGTAAGGAAAGTGTGTGTAGGGCAAGATCTCAAACGTATCACTTACGTCAAATTTGAGTACGTGAAGGAAGACGGCGAAGTAGTAACACGTGAATATGGGACAACAGATCAACACGCTAAAGAGGTTCTCCTCTGCATATATTATCCATTTTTGTCATTCTTAATTATCTGAGATACTAGTACAAATTACTGTTATGAATTCGGATTAAATTTTGATGAATCCTATAAGACATATAACGATAAGAAACAAGTATTTTGAAGCGAATAACCTTTAGTCTCTAAAACTTTAGTATTGCTTGTGTGAATAAATAAGATAAAAATCCGATATTTCTAGGACTATAAAATCTTGACAATATTCTAAACATAATACTATACTTCTGATTAAAAATATGATATTTTACATACAGTTTGTACTTCAATACCCGGACGAACACATCATAACGGTGGAGGGAAGCTACCACCCAGTGGCTCTGGTTGCCACAGAGGTGATTACGTCCCTCATCTTCAAGACCTCAAAGGGTAGATGCTCCCCAACGTTTGGTCCAAACTTGTTCGGAATCACGAGCGGTACAAAGTTTGTTTTTGAGGATGATGGAAAGAAGATCGTAGGGTTTCATGGACGGTCGGGTGATGCAGTGGACGCTCTTGGAGTTTACATTGTATTGGATACCACACCGTTGCGTCTTTACAAGCTGGATGCCCAAGGTGGTACAGACGGACGTGTTTGGGATGATGGTTCATATGATGGCATTAAAACGCTGCGCATTGGTCAAGATAATTCTCGTATCACTTATTTAGAGTTCGAGTACGAGAAAGGTGGGAAATCACAGACATGTAAACATGGGGTGAAAGGAGAAACACCATCCGAGGTAATTTTACTAGTTATATATATGTGACATAGTATCACAACATAAATTTAGGTTCCAAATATAAATGATTCATTATCTTGTTGTGGATTATTTGCAGTAGTATGAAGTATCTCTCGCACACTCCGGTTCCATTCTTGTAGATAGATACATGTATTTGGATTTCTTATGACAAAAATCTTCTTGAATATTTGCTTCTTGTTGCAGCTTGTGCTTGGTTACCCGGATGAATACATCAAATCGGTGGAAGTAACCTATCAGAAGCCGAACATTTTTAGCAATACCTTCGTTACGTCACTTAAGTTCGAAACATCAAAGGGGAGAACATCATTCTTTGGGTATAATGTGGGTAAGAAGTTTGTGTTGGAGCAAAAGGGTTGTAGGCTTATCGGGTTCCATGGAAAAGAAGATGTAGCTATTGATGCTCTTGGAGCATATTTTGGACATGTTCCAACTCCTACTCCCTTGATTCCAACCAAGAAACTACCAGCAATAGGCGGCAACGGAGGAGTTACATGGGATGATGGTGTCTACGACGGTGTAAGGAGGATACTTGTAGGACAAGGAAACGACGGTGTATCCTTTGTCAAGTTTGAGTACAGTAAGGGCAAAGACCTTGTACCCGGAGATGACCATGGGAAGAAAACATTACTCGGAGCTGAAGAGGTCATTTTTAAAAACAACGAAAATATTTCGTTTTTATTCATTCTCTAAATCATTTACACTTGTTAGTTTTGAATCTTTGCAGTTTGTGCTTGAAGATGGTGAATATCTTACGACCATAGATGGCTACTACGATAACATTTACGGAGTCGAGACATCAATGATTATCTGTCTTCAGTTTAAGACGAACAAGAGGGAGTCAATGCCGTTCGGAATGGATTCTGGTGAGAAGTTCTCGCTCGGAGAGGAAGGCCACAAGATCGTTGGATTCCATGGACAAGCTAGCGATGTTGTTCACAGCATTGGAGTCACTGTCGTGCCAATCACCAACACCGAATGAAATACAGTACTTTCTATCATATAAGTAAAACCAGTCAGTCGTATAGACTAAATGAAACTTCCAATAAGATTGGTGTGTGTTTTCTTTACCATGTTACTTTCGACATGTGTTTGTAAGTTCAAGTAACTTGCTGTTTATGCTAATAATTCCAATAAGATTGGATTGTGTTTCCTTTTTAATTACTAGCAAAAAAAATCTTTGTTGACCATAAAAGCTCAAGTAACTTGTTCTTCTTCTCGGCCTCTCCAAACAAATGTCAAAAAAAAAAAAAAAAAAAAACAACAACACATCAAAAGATCTTTGTTGACCATAAAAGCTCACCACCAATTGACCAAAAAAGTTGACTGGTACTTGAATCCTCGGCGTATTTGTCAATATTTTGATAATTTTAATGCCAAATCATCCACT
The DNA here is from genome assembly GCA_011420285.2 of Erysimum cheiranthoides. Lineage (NCBI taxonomy): Eukaryota > Viridiplantae > Streptophyta > Magnoliopsida > Brassicales > Brassicaceae > Erysimum > Erysimum cheiranthoides. The sequence continues at coordinate 15,846,861 of CM022182.2, read as the reverse complement.
ATTGTAAATTCTCATCAATTAGAGAATATTTGAATAATATTTTTTTTTACAACTGGGATAATATTTCTTTATCTCTCTTGTTGGCAGTCTTACATAAATTAACACAGTATTTAATTGTCTTATTTCTCCAAAATCACTTTTTAAGTAATCTGTATCGAAAATTCTACGTGCCAATTAATTACAATAAATCCATTGATTAATTTTAGTTATTTTGTTAGTTAGCAAAATTAGAAAAAATACAACCATTTTTCAATAAAAATCTACTAAAATTTACTAGTCCACATTATTGCATTATCACTATTGATATACATCAAAGCATAATACTATTTAAAACCTAAAACAAGTGCGAAATCCCACAGAATTATACAATTAACCCTTTTTCACAGATAAAGGTAGAAACTGAGTAATTGCTTGCTTACCAAACACACAGCTAAAAAACCAATTAGGCCCACAATAAGAACAATCAAAAGGCCCGCTCCTCCAAAAAGATTCAAAAAGTGAACGGACCTTAATTTCCCAAATTACCCTTCATCGCTACTCTAATTTACAGACGTAACCCGTTTCTTTGTCCTTTCGACTTCTCCTCTGTTTCACTGCCGCCTTTACGCTTCTCCTCCTTGTTTATAAATTATCTCCGTTAGTTCGTTAACGGTATATGTTACGCCGTCAAAAAAAACCTGCTCTTTGGTTTCGGTTTCGGTTTTGATTGAGTTTCCCTCCATATCTCCTCGATTTCCGATTTTGAAGAATCTCTCTGTTTCTGGTAACTTCATCGATTTTTTTCTTCTTCTTTATCTTCTTTGCTATAGAGACTCAGGTTCGATGCTCGACTTTGTTAAAATCATTTAAAATTTCGATCCTGTTCCTTTTCTTTAGGGTTTTTTAGTGGAAGGTTTAAAGGGTAGTTTAGTCTTTTTGACTTTAAGTTGCGACTCACTTCGATGATTACGGATCTGTCAGAAAAGCTCTGACATTTTCTTCACTTGATAGAAATTAGTGGCGATCTTGATCTTGTTTCTATTATTAGACCAATATCTGAATCGTCAAAGCTAAAAAAAAGATGATGTTGAATTGTTCTCATCGACCAAGTGGTTAAGTGAGACTCACTTTTAGCACACTCTCTGCTCTGTTTTTTTATATTTAATTCGCCATTTTTGTTGCTAAATGTTAAAACTTTGTGTTTCTGTTTTCATGATTACTGTCTCTAATCAATGTCCCTTTCTATGCGCTGTTTTGCCTTTTGTTTTTTAAACAAAGAAGAAACCTTTTCTTATATATAATTTTGATTTCCAGCTGCAGAATTGTAGTGAACCTTTTTCCAGCTTGTTAACAATGAAGAAGCTTTTCTTTTTCAAATCATCATCATCGTCTGGTAATGGAACTGATCATAAACAGCTTCACAAGCAAAAAGATGATCAGTTTCAACGAAATTTGAATAGTCCAAAGGGTTCTATCAAGTCCCAGAGTGAAGTATCTGGTGATGCTGCAGCTCTTAGACGAAGCCGTTCTCTGTCCTCTGCAGCTTTTCTTATTGATGGAATTTCCTCAACTGATGCTACTAGAAGTAGTAGCCAGCATCGACTGCGGAATCATTCTTCTCGGTAATAAACTCTTCTTTCTTTATGACATTGTTGTTGTTATATTGAATTGAACCAATTATAAATCAAGTTGTTAATTTGTATGTTTCATCAGATGTTTTACTCCGGAAAGACAATTTAAGGAATCTGCAAGTTTGTCAACGTGTTCTAGTAATGTTTCGAGTCAAGTCTTGGACCGTTACATTGATGGAGAAGAGCATTTAGAACGGAGTAAGCAAAAGAGCGGTTCTTCGCATAGTAGTCTCTCTGGGAGTATCAAAGGAAGGAGGCTTCCACCGCGAGCTCAATCCCCTTCACCATTATCAGACAGTGGCAAAGATAAACGGAAATCTAAAGGTTTGAGGGATGCATCGGCTCGTTCACTTGCAAGAAGCGTTATTGAGAGACTCACTCATAATACTCAGGGCAAGTCCAAGGCGTTGAGTTATGAGCCCATCAGAATACAAGATGTTTGTGGTGGATTTAATGGTAAAAATCTTGACTCAAACTCGGATGTTTTGGCCAATGTTGTTGTTCCATTGACTGAAGAATATGAACCGGTGAATGAATATTATGCGGATGACCAAGCAGAACAGCAGCACCAACAGTTTTTATTACATGGTAAGGACATGTATATGGGAACGAACTATGTTTGTAAGGAAGGTGATGTTAGTTCGGAGCTAGAAAGGAGATATAAAGAAGCTGAGAAGAGAGTGAAGTTGCTTTCTGAAGAACTGGAGGAGAAGAAGTTTCTTTCAGACTGTGATTTCGATATCTCATCTTTGGTTGGAGATATTAGACAAATGGAAGAAGAGAGGGTAGGCTTGGCTTTTGAAGTTTTAAGTCTTTTACGGTCACAAATGGATGAGAGGGCTTCTACTAGGGAAGAGATAAGACGAGCAAAGACAGATTGGGACTTGCATATAAAGAGACTAGAGAAGGAGAAGAGTGAGTTACAAGTTGAGTTAGAGAAAGAGCTCGATAGAAGGTCAAGTGAGTGGACTTCAAAGCTCGAGAGTTTCAAGGTGGAGGAGAAGCGGCTGAGGGAACGTGTCAGAGAGCTTGCTGAGCATAATGTCTCACTCCAGAGAGAAATATCTACGTTCCATGAAAAGGAAACTGAGCGCATCGATATGATAAGACATTTGGATGAAACAGTTACGGAGTTGAGTGCAACAGCAGAGAAAATGCGTGAAGAAAATTTGTATCTTGTGCAAAATCTCACTAGATTACAGGAGAATTACACTGGTAGTACCGATGATCTTGATTGCGTGAGAAGAAACTTTGAAGAGAAAGATATGGAATGCAAGGAGTTACACAAATCTGTTACAAGATTTCTAAGAACCTGCAAAGAACAAGAGAAGACAATCGAGGGACTTAGAGATGGTTTCTCTGAGGAAATTAAGAAGCAACCGTCAGAGCATGTGGACAAGAAGCTTCAGATGGAGCAACTAAGGTTGATAGGAGTTGAATTGTCGCTTAGAAAGGAGGTAGAATCAATGAAGCTCGAAGCTGATTCTCTTCGTCGTGAGAATAACTCTCTGCTGAATCGAGTAAAAAGAAATGGAGAAGAAGCTGACATTACGACCTTGAAGCTAGATACTGAGATGAAGATGCGTGTATGCCAGTTGCAAGACCAAGGGATATCAATGTTGAATGAGAGTACTCAGCTATGTTACAAGTTTTTGAAAATCATCAAAGAGAAGTTAGCTCAGTTTCCTAATGGATTGAGTGAGCAGTTTTTGATTGAATCTGAGATGAAAGTTCATGGAATACGGCGTGGAACTGAAAGCCTGAAGAGGAGTTTGCAGGCAGTCGCCAGTTTATTGCTTGAAAAACCCAATGAGAGGGCATCAAATTCAGAATCATCTTCCTCAACTGCTGATAGGTCTTGCAGCCACTCAGTGGAAGTAAGTTTTTTTCTTCAAAATCTGTTCATTTCTTATCCTCCAGTGTGTGCTAGATTCATTTCACCATAGGCTTACATGTTTATCTATTTTCTGAATGATTCACCTTTTTTATCTGATTTAGAAATCCCTGAGAGCTGAACTGAGAGCAGAAACTCTAGTCACTTGTTTATTAAGAGAGAAACTGTATTCCAAGGAACAAGAAATCGAACAGTTGCATGCAGAAGTAGCAGCAGGTGTACGGGGTAACGAAGTTCTTCATTGTGAAATCCAAAACGTCTTAGACAACCTTTCAGTAAATACTCACCAACTAAAAGAACTCAAGCTGCAGGTATTTCAGTTTTTTTACTTTTTGTTACTCGTAAGGATTTTAAAGCTCCCTTGAGTGTGTTCTGATATATAATTTGATTTAAAATCAGATGGTGAAGAAGGACGAGAACATAAACCGGCTTGAAATCAATCTCCAAGAAGCTGCCAAAGACTTGGCTACATTAGCAAAAGTGTTGGAGGAAAGAGAAGAGATGTGGAAGGAAGTGAGGGAATGCAGAAAGAGAAACATGGATTTGGAATCAGAGAAGGAGATGTTGAAGAACAAGGTAGAGAAATTGGAAGAGGACACACTCTTTAAGGAAGGTCAGATCACGATACTAAAAGACACGCTTGGAAACAGACATTTCGATCTTCTTCTCTCCAGTCCTGAGTTCTCATATAATGATTTCTTAGTCCAATAAGACAACACAATAAATGTATATATAGATAGGCATCTGTTTCTTTCTCGTGTTCTTGATTCTATCTTTTGTTACAGTTTGTTTTTGATTTACCTGGATAAATGCATGAAATGGGTTGAAACAACCTAACCTATCATGAGCCAAACTTTTTTAATATCGTTATTATGTTGCTTGCCAAACATCAAAGGGGATTATCCTGATCACCCTCAATGGCTAAAAAGGTAGGAAGCAAAAACGTGAAGACCAGTTTTAATTCTGATCTCCCTATTTAAAACAAGGGTAACAACACAAGTGATGGCTCGTAAAGCAAAGTGCTGCTAGTTTTCTTAAGAGAATGAAAAGGGTTTCTTTGTCTGAAACTTGGGTAGAGACAACAAAGGCTGATTCCTTTAATGGAAAGAGAGGAGGTAAACAGAGGAAAACTTGGAAAGAATGACAAAGTTGACGTGGGAAAGCAGAAATATCCACAAAAATCAAAGATTCCGAAATTATCCAACTTTGTAATGACTAAAGCAAAATCAAAGATCCAGAATTTCATAGAACTAGAACCTTGTTTTATACAAGTTCACACTGACCCTACTTTAGGACCTATTTCTTCTCTAGTTCCATATAGCAGCAAAAAAATGAGTTATAAAAACCAATGATCTCATGGTCCGGAATGTTCTCATGCATCTGTCCTCTCCACGTCCTCCTTCACTATAGACTTTCCCATATCAAGTTCTTTGATAATAGGAATCCTTGTAGTAGTTTTGCTCCCTAAAGAGGTTTTATCCAGAAATTATGTCACTGAAGTGTTCTAGCATAGTAAGTAAATTTGTACCAGTTGTGAGTTTCACCTGGTTTAAGAAAGCTTTTCCGTATTGGGAACCCGGGGTGCAATATCTTCTTCTGGAATCTGCAATGAGTTTGAGAACCGAGGTTTCAGCTTCTCAAAAAAAAGAGAGGACAAATATACTAGTTTAAAATAGTTTGATTTTACATGTCCGAGATTAGTCGAGTCGCTAGAGTCAGCAGGCAGTGCTCTCCCTGTAGATTGGAAACTATATTTCTTAGAATGTGATTTTATGAGCAACAACATCACACAAGGAAAGGAACATGAAGAGATTTACCTTGGTTGCTTGGCACAAGTGAATCTTCAGAATCTGTAACCTTGCTTTCGGTTAGTTTTCCAAGAGTGTCTTCTATCTTTCCAAAGGCATCGTCAAGCCGTTTCTCGACCCAGCTTGTGTGGTCTGCAATTCGTTTCTCGGCAGAGCTTGTGTGTTCTCCAAACCCTCTCTGGCAGGTTTCGTCTATTTGAGCAAACATATTTTGGCAACACCTCTCAAAGCTAGGTATGATCAAGTCCTTGAAACTCCTCTCAAAACATTCCTTTACTGCTTCTCTGCCACTGCCATTGGGTTGAAATAGAGCACAAACCTCCCTCGCAACAATGGGTTCAAGCTCATCACGTAGGACCGACGTAGAGGCCACTGGAGCCCTCTCAACTGCTGTTGGCAGTAACTGAGGAGCACTCTTATCTCGTCTTAGATCAGGCAATGTACATTGCTTGACTGATTTAGCATGAACACAATAGAGCTTCACCAAGGGGTCTTCAGGAGAATCGTGTCTTACCACGAAACTCAAGATAGGGTCGGTGACTGTAAACTTGGACAAGTAATCCATCCTGGTATCATTTGGACAAGAGCTAAAGTTCAAATGTACAGCATATACATCCTTACTTCTTGCATTAGCTAGCATTAGCAAATTCATGTCAAAGATTGGCATGAGATGGTTGAAAAATGCTTTTTGAACTTCGGGCTCAACGAAACTCTTCAGGACGAGTGTCTGCCTGCAGCTCCATGGTTTTGTATTTATGAGCCACCCATCTTTACTATCTTCAGGGATCGAGATCTTTATTTCATGGTTTAGAAGACCCTGAGAATGACATGAAAATTAGGGTCAAAGATTTTTATGTAGGATCAGAGCCGGACCTTGACACATTGATATGATACATTTGAATGGGCACCCAACTTTATAGGGCCCCACTTCTTTTTTTTTTTTTTAATAGTTTTTATAGATTTATATATAAATTGATTGTTGTTTATATGAAAAGAGTAACACAAGTTTGTGTATATGGATCCCTAACTATTGTGTGAGTCCAAAATTTTAAATGGTTGTAATATATTTTTGAGGAGTGTACTATACTTTTTTTAAAAAAAATAAAGTTTTGTTTAAATTAATTTTCCTTTTATTCTTTATGTTTTTTTTGGGTCAAATTTTATAGTTTTATATACTATAAAAATTTTGATGTTATTTTTTTTCTTAATACGTATGGGGCCCCAGATTTCGTTGGTCCGACTCTGTGTAGGATAAAAGAAAATGCAAGTCAACTTACCCCTGTGACAATGGTGCTGTACTCCGGTCTATTTTGGACCTTCACAAACTTTACAGTCCAAATTTCATGTCCAGGAGTCATAAATTCTAAGATGAAACCTATTTTATCACTTTGCCATAACCTCACCACGCCGCAAATGAAAGAAGAAGAACATGTTTAAATTACCTTTTTGTGAGGGTGCCAACATAAACGCGGACGCTTATTTTCTATGTCTGGTGGTATATGAAGGTTAAGAATTATACTACAAGTGATACGTGGTTGATCATCTCCCTCGGAGATTTCAAAGAGAAGGCAAACAACCACTTTCCCTTCACGACTAATGCTTGCAAGAAGGTTAACATTCTCGGCAAAGAAAGCCGCCAAGTCTGTTACTCTCTGACAAAAGAAGGCAAAAGAAGACAGTTAGAAGAAGAAGAAAAAAAAAATTTAAAAAAATTTGGTAAGCAAAACAGAAGAAAACTAACCTCTCCATGATTATTCAAGAAAGCTCGAACACCTGGAGTTTTTCTACTTAATATTTCTATCCCCCGCCTCTTAAAGCATATGATAAAAAGGTCTTGTTCACGGTTATCAGTTGACCTATCGTAGGCTCACTGTCAAAAGTCTGATTATCAGAAATCAAACACATCTCTAGAGGTTGTTCACCGATATAGATATCAACATCACAATTAGTATCCTCACGGTACAATTCCATTCCAGTTCCACTGGGAAAGACCGCTGGAAAGAGGCCAAGGAGTCTTGCTTGGTGGTAAAGGAGGATAAGGTTGTTTTGGTTTACTAGACCTTTCTTTCTTCAAACTCTCTACGAGAATACGTTTCTCAATTTCTCTCTCAGATTTTCCCAAACATCACGCCTGACCAGCAGCTTTCAAATAAACCTTGAACCTCCAATTGATAACATATCACCATCGATTACGAGCTACCTCTGATTCTTCCTTTCTCAAACTTGTTGATTTCAGAATCTAATCAAGAAGCAACTTCCTTAATCATATTACCAAAAAAAAAATAAAAAAAAAACTTCCTTAATCATGCATCAATTCACTTGTATGTTTATTATATTTTGGTATTTTTATGGTTAATATCGCATCATACTAAATTATCAAATCTAATGTACCTATTGATGGGATATAATTTCTCGTTTTAACCGTTGAAATATTAGTTCCAAGAAGATGGTTAAAGGGAACATTTACAGTCATATGAGTAAAAACCTTTTTTTACAAAAATGTTTAAATCGATTGATAACAAAAAAAAGTAGTTATATATTTACGACGCAACAAATAAAATGAGAACAATTGTTCATTATCCACTACAACATGTATCGAATATTAGAGTTATTTATGAACAATTGTTAATCACCTAAAGAACTGTCATAACGGCAACTTAGAGGAGTAAGTGTGACAGGAGAAAGAATAGATGGATTACTACTACTTCAGTAGTATTTTCCATATCTTTCTCATATAAACGACTAAAGACCAAACCGATAGTCCTGCTGATACATAAAGCAAGCCAGCACCTGAAGCTACAAGCCATCCAACATTGCTATCCCGGCTTGCAAGAAGTATGGTTAGTGCTGTCATCTGTGTTATCTTGTATCAATAAACCATGTGCAGGCCATGAATTTCTTCGCTGCACTTTTATTACTTCTGATGTCCGAAGAGAATGCCTTTTGGTATGTTTGGAAACTACTCTCTAACTCCTAATATTGTGTTTATCACTGAAAACCCACCTCTTTGGTTCTGTGTGAAATTCGTAAAAAAGGATAGAAAATTTAAACAATTTAAAAAAGGATTTAACATTAACTAAATAAATGTAAAACTAAAAACAAAACAAAACCGTGCAACGCACGGGATACCACCTAGCATATATATATAGTTAGCCTCTAGAAAGACCTAAAAATCCCTTGGTCCTCTTCGTTAGCCTCCAGAAAGACCTAAAATCCGCAGTCGCATCTTGTCAACTTCTCCATGGAGGGATATCCCGACACCAAAGTAATGTCTTCTTCGATCCTTAATTATGGCTTTCTTTGATCTCTGTTTCTCAATTTGAAATATCTGATTGTATCTTTTGGTACGTTTTAGGGTCTGGGATGGAAGGATAGTGATGTAGACATCGGAAAACGCAGGAGGTAAAAGTTGAAATTGATTTGTTGATCTGTATCCGTAAGATTTGTTCATGTCATGTTAATAATATTATCTCCTGCAGGTTGGACCTTGACCTTCCTCATCCGAGCAGATCCGCCACCAAAGTAATGTCTTCTTCGATCCTTATGGCTTTCTTTGATCTCTGTTTCTCAATTTGAAATATCTGATTGTATCTTTTGGTACGTTAGGGTCTGGAATTGTGGTTCGACATCGGAAAACTCAGGTAAAAGTTGAAATTGATTTGTTGATCTGTATCCGTAAAGATTTGTTGATGCCATGTTAATAATATTATCTCCTACAGGTTCCCCCCATCCGTCAGATACGCCATGAGATCCGCCACCAAAGTAATGTCTTCTTCGATCCTTATGGTTTTCTTTGATCTCTGTTTCTCAATTTCAAATATCTGATTATATATCTTTTGGTACGCCAGGATGAGGAATTGAGGAATCGTTATGCAGACATTTATGTGAAAAGCAGGTAAACGTTGAAATTTATTTTAGATTTGTTGATGTCATGTTAATAATATTATCATCACCTGCATGCAATCAATCAAATCTATGGCAGGCACAGCATTGTGAGCAGGATTTACGTTGAGGGATACGACACTTCCCTTTCTGGCCATGATTTCGTTTACGCTATGAGAGCACATTTCGCTTCGTGTGGAGAGGTGATGCTTGTTTATATTCCTGGATACGTTCCTGGACGCAGTATTGGCAACAGGTTTGTGGCCTATCTTTCCTCCGGTGTTCTCATCAGCATCAGCTTTTAAGTTAAATTTGTTGCGATAATTAAACTCACTCTTGATGATTTTGTTTTATAGATTTGCCTTTGTTTACCTTCGAGGAGAAGGTGCAGAAGAGAGGGCGTTGAAACTCCATGGAAGTTACATGGGAGGACACAAGTTAGTCGTTGAGCCTTACCCGTTTCATGCCACACACCTTGACCACAAGTTGGCTCCTATGAGAGAGGCAGACAACAACCAACAATACACGTAAATTGTTTTTTTTTTTTTTTTTTCAATTTTGTCTCTAAGATAGGTTGGTTCTTCTTGTCATGTTGGTTGATAATATTATGCCGTGCCTGCAATCAAATTATTAGGTTTTTTGTTGAGGGATATGACACTTCGCTTCCCTTGGATTATGTCAAGTTCAAGCTGTATGAACATTTCTCTAAGTGTGGAAGTATCAGGTTCAGCAATAGTGTTACTGAAAAAGAACACGGAGGTCCTCTCTCCAGGTTTGTGGCTTCTATCGTCCTCCCAATTTACTCTCATATATCTCATGTTACTATCAAAAGCTAACCAAAGAAAATGTTTATGTTTGTTGCTTTTTATAGTTATGTTGATGGAATAGACTCAATAGAGAAGGTGCTGCAACTTGGTAGATGTGATGTGAAAAGATTGGAGAATATTTATATTACTAGGGTTGCGGCTCCAGAACCAGACGAAGCGTTTTTGCCCTGTATCCCTCCAGCCCATCTTTGGACATGTTCTTCTTCCGAGACTCCTTCGGCAATGGCTGCTGCTGCTACAGCTCCTGAGGATCCAAATCTCTCTGAGCCACCATGTATGAGTACTCTTCTCCCTTATCCATATAATTTGCGCTTTCAGAATTCAGAAGTCGAGTTCAAGAATCTATTTTATGCTTCACAACCTGCTTTGGGAAAACGTTACGCACCTGAGGATCCAAGTCTACCTAAGCCGTGGAAACGTATTTCGTACTATTGGAATACAGAGACTAATGTTACCCAGTACGAGAGACCTCCTTCTTCTTCTTGAGCTCCTCGCCGTCCAGTCCTACATGGTTAGCTATAACGCCAACAGATACATGTATTTGATTCTTGATTTCCTAATAACAAATTAAAACCTGTCATTTCTTTTAGGTGAAAGAAATGACTACGCAGTAGAAAGCTAGCTCGGAGAAGGGATAAGAAGACCAGGAGAAGATCTCAATTTCAATTTTTAATCGGATTTAGGGGAATAGTCATAATTAACATAGTTTAAGAGGTTTTTAGAAAGACCTAAAAAGTATGTGTAGATTTAGACGGAACGGTTATAGTATAGTTATTACTTGTGTGTTCTTTTTTCTCTCTTTTTCTTTTCTTTCTTTTTCTTTTGTCTGGATGTTAAATGGAAGCTCAGTAATTAACATTCTAGCCTAAGCGTGATGTATTTCTCTGGATGTTTAATTTAATCTTGATCACCTAGGCGTGATGTATTTATCAGCTGGATGTTTAATTTAAGCCCAATAATTACTATCTTCCCTCACTATATACGACTCGATTTTTAGGTAAGAAAAAGCATATAATCTCCCATCTCAATTTTGTTGGCCACAAAAAGTTACTAATTTTGTTGCTGATGATTCTTTTGGCGACCTTAACCCTCAAAAACTGTATATGAAATGATACCACTTCTTAAACGATACAGGGGACGTCGGGCACTAAGCCTCAAAAAATGTATATGAAACAGTATGAAAGGAGTGTAGAGGGTATTGGAATATGTAGAGGTTAGTGGGCTATAAGGTCTTAATTTTTAGAGAGTGTTTAATTTCTAGAGAGTGTGTGTAAGATAAGTTCACATCGGAAGTTGGGAAAAGATATTGAACGATATATAAGGGACCGAGGCCACTCCATCTATTACCAATTGGTTTTAGATTGGATGGTAAGGAAACTTAACACAAACCAAATACTACAAAAGCCAATAAAAATAAAATTTTCCAAACTAATCATGTGTCAAGAAATTAGAGCAAAAACTAGCTGTATGAATGATAACGTTAAAATCCATACAACCTTCACAGGAACAGTACTATCACAAAGAGCTCTCAATTATGAAGCGGTTGAAGACACTAACAAAATGATGTAGCTCTCGCTACGATAACACAAGGTTCCTATTTAGTCTGCGAATGCCTAAGAACCAAGTCTTCCTTTAATCGTCGAGAACCAATGCTCTGTTCGAAAACAAGGGGGGTTTTTAGAGTTGAAAAAGCTCTGCAATAATTCAATAAAGGGTGTGTTTACAATGCAAGAGATCAGGCTCTATTTATAGAGTCGATCTAAAATCCAAGTAAAGGAAAACTGCTACTTTTTCCTAATGGAAAAGGTCTAAAGAAAGCCAAATCTAACTAAGAAAAGGAAATCAAAAACGAAAAGGAAAAGAAGCTAAAATCCTAAGTCTTCTGGGAAATATGCTCTGCATCAGGTCCCCCGGGGTAAGAAAAGATTCGCGCGAATCTGCAGTCTCATCATGCGCAACATAAGGAGATAAATGTTTGACATTGAAGACGTCAGACGAACGTACGTCGGATGGAAGCTTCACGCAATAAGCATTTGCGTTAATCTTCTCCACCACCTCTAAAGGCCCAATTTTGCGAGCTTTAAGCTTGTTGTATTCGCCGGGAGGAAAACGATCCTTAGTGAGCAAAGCCCAGACCAAATCACCGACCTTGAACTGAACATCTCGGCGATGACGATCAGCGGCCTCTTTATACTTGGCTGAAGCAACCTGCAAATTCTCATGAACCTGAGCGTGAACCTGGCCATGATCGCGCGTCGCATCCGGAGTAACACCAAGATCAACAGGACCCCGTGGAACAATACCATAAACAACACGAAATGGGCTGAAAGACGTGCTCCGGTTAACAGCATGATTAAAAGCAAACTCAGCCTTACACAAAATTGTATCCCAAGATTTAATATTGTCACCGACCAAGCAGCGTAACATGTTACCCAAAGACCGGTTAATAACCTCGGTCTGGCCGTCAGACTGAGGATGATATGCAGTACTCATATCAAGGCTTCTACGGAGAAACTTCCACAAAGAGCGCCAAAAATGACTCAAGAAGCGAGAGTCCCGATCCGAAACAATAGACAAAGGCAAACCATGGATGCGATAAATCTCACGAAAAAATAACTGAGCCACTTGGACTGCGTCTGTTGTTTTCTTGCACGGAACAAAGTGAGCCATCTTGGAGAGCGATCAACCACCACAAAAATGGAATCATGGCCACGTTGCGTCCGAGGCAATCCCAAGACAAAGTCCATGCTGATATCAGTCCAAGGCTGAGTAGGGACTGGAAGCGGCATGTACAAACCACCATTACTGGCTTGACCCTTAGACAGTTGACAAACAACACAGCGTTCAACAAATCGAGCGACATCACGACGAATTGTTGGCCAAAAATAAGACTCGGTAACCAACTGAAGAGTCCGATCACGGCCCATATGGCCTTCCCCATGTAACTCGCGTATGAGCTGTAAGCGGAGGCTACACGCAGGCACACAAAGTCGCGAGTCACGAAAGATGAAACCATCATGTAAAATGAAATCCGAGTGACGTGCATGTTGAAGACTGGTCCAAATGGGTCCAAAAAAAGGATCAAGTGGATAGAGTTCGGCAAAAGAGGAGAAGCCGGGAACCGTGATCTCCAACGTAGCGAGCAGATTATGACGTCTGCTTAAAGCATCAGCGACTTTGTCATATGAGTAAAAACCTTTTTTAAAAAAAAAAGTTTAATCGATTGATAACAAAAAAAAGTAGTTATATATTTACGACGCAACAAATGAAATGAGAAACTTCATGTCAACATCTTCTTATCCACTACAACATATATGAACAATTGTTAATCACCTGAAGAACTGTCATAACGGCAACTTTCAGGAGTAAGTGTGACAGGAGAATAGCTGTATTAGAACTACTTGAGTAGTATTTTCCATATCTTCCTCATATAAACGACTAAAGACCAAACCGATAGTCCTGCTGATACATAAAGCAAGCCAGCACCAGAAGCTACAAGCCATCCAACATTGCTATCCCGGCTTGCAAGAAGTATGGTTAGTGCTGTCATCTGTGTGGCGGTTTTCCACTTGCCCAAGTTATTTACAGCAACAGCCTGCAAGCATCAATCAATGCCATTTCATGATTGCAGTAAGAAGAGAAACAAAAAAAAGAAAGCTTTTACGCACTACAATATCAGAGATTTAACTTACCTCTAAAAGCTTTCCATTTTGAGATGCTGCCCATTCTCTTACTGCGGACATCGTAATCTACAAATGTAATTTATAGCTAAGGACATGTTTACTTATTCTGCAAGTGAATGATATTAAGGAATTACAATCAATTCTGCTATAAAACTCACCTCCCTACCAATGATTGCAATAGCAGGTACCGTCAATAACCATGGAACTGGTCCTAATACAGTAACGTCGATAGGTTTTGTACATAGTAAGATCAATGTCGCTGCGACCATAAGCTGAAGAAGACCAAAGACATACATAAATCAGAGATATGTATAAAAAAATCAAAGGGGCTTAAAGGAAGACAAGTCTGCACACCTTATCTGCAACTGGATCCAAAAAGGCACCAAACGCAGAACCTAACCTCATCTGAAATGTACATGATCCGACCCATTAAGATTGCAATGTGAAATGCAGGAAGAGTATAGTATATGGAAGAACAAAAACAGTACCTTGCGTGCGAGATAGCCGTCAAGCCAGTCTGTAATGGCTGCTGCAATGAAGATGCTTGTTGTAGCAGTTGTTCCCCACCAACCATCTACATAAAAGGCTACAAGCCAAAACAAAAGGATCAACATTTTTACATTGGATACAAGTACTGTGGGAAAAAAAACAATTGAGCTCACGAAACGATTCAACAGACTCAGGAAAAAAATCATAAATATCTGAATTAGAAACTAAAACAATTGTAGGCAACCAAATTAAACGTACTTGCGACGAGAAGCGGAACGGCAGCAACACGACCAAGTGTTAACACGGTGGGCAATGTAAGCACTTTGGAAGATAATTGTGGCGGCGGCGAAGAATCTTCGTCACCATCAAGACGACCGTGACCACCGAGACTGTTTCGATCAGCTAGGCTCGATCGAGAAGACGAAGTTGGTCTGCCTTGCTCCGACGAAGAGGATGAAGAAGAAAAGCAGGAAAGGCGATGGTGGCCACATCTCTGAATCGGAAACCTTAGAGCTGTGTGGGAGGAGTAACGGGAAGTGATAATGTCGCGTGAGGAACGGCTAAGATGCGCCGGAATAGAAAAGGTTGGGGATGGACGTAACGTGCGCCGCAAATTGACATCGACGATTAACGAAGCGAGACCGGATCTGAGCATGGGCAAGCTTGGATCAGTCTCTTCAGAGATTTTGATTGAAAATTGAAAAAGGTCAAAATCGAACAAGATTTGTTTGAAAAAATCGAAGGTTTAATCAGGAGGATCATAGAACACAACACTTAAATCTCAAAGATCATAGAGCCCATTGAGTGTGGTTTTTTACATGTGGGCTTTAATTTAATTAGGCCCAAAATAAATTAAACGTTAAAAATGGAAAATAATATATTTCCGAAAAAGGCCAAAAGTTTCGGGAATTTGATGATGAGTAAAGAAAACAATTAAAGCATGTCATAACGTCCTCTTCAATATCGGTCCTTTTCTTCGTCTCTGTCACTGTAACTTCATCCTTTTTTCAACTTCAGTCGTGTTGTAATGATGATCAATTAGTGTTGCTGCTCCACCAGATCTTCTTCTTATTCTTCGCTCAGCCATCTTTTTCAACTATCACCGCCTTCACTCGGGGAGATCTCGTCCTCTGACTAAGGAATAATGATCGCCGACGCTGTTTCTAAGTCCGTGACTCCACACTTCGCATCCGACCAAAAAAGGTATCGCCTTTGAGCTTCTCTGTTGCTACATTGCCTAGCTCTTTGTGTTTCTCTTTTTAATTTACCACATTTCAGGTTTTTTTGTTTGTTTGTAAGTTTCGTTCTTTCAGTTTAGTCACTGCTCTCTATTTGCTGAGTAAAATGCCGTCTTTCCAATCACTAGTTGAGCATCTAATTATCACTGATCTTGATTTGATCTCTAGCTTAGTTCCTGGAACACGATTGTCCCTTAAAATGGTGATTTTTGCTGTTTTTGTGGTGTAATCCTTAGTGAAGAGGGTCTCTAAAGCGACAATTTGGCTGGTCTGAGAGAAAGATAGGGAACTGATTTATTATTGGAAATATGTTGTAATTCAGATTTCTTGTTAAGAATGCAATTTTGTTTCAAAAGATTGCAATAACCTACGGAGACTTTGTTTGATTTATGGATGGAATTGAATATTCTTAGTAGTGAGGAAGTTAATATGGTTTGTTTTATGAACAGGGATGCATATGGATTTTCTGTGAAGCCTCAGCATGTGCAAAGATACCGAGAATATGTTAATATCTACAAGGTTCTATCTCCCAAACTTTTATTTTCTACTCAGAAAATTCTTTTACATGATTTAGTGCACGTTCGCATTCACTTGGGTTGTCTTGAATTTGGTGATCCCATTTAGAAGCTTTGTTACTGGGAAAACCCCTGCGTGAAAGATTTCACAAGTGGAGTAAACTTAGAATTTCACTTAGTGGTCCTGATCAAATACTTGAAATTTCAAAATGTCATAAAGTCATTTTTGGTTCTTAAATGGTGGACGCAGTCACTGTCACTCGTTTCCTTAATGTTTCACCTTAACATTTTAACGCTGTTCCTTGCTGATAAACTGCAGGAGGAAGAAGAGGAGAGGTCGGCCAGGTGGAACAATTTCCTGGAAGATCATGCAGAATCTGGTGATAATCATGTACGTCCAAGTGAGAGTGAAAAAGAAGAGGAATTAAACAAGGGTGCTGAAAGCAAATATTTGAATACTCAAAAGCCAGGTTCTGATTTAACTCCTGGAAACATGAGAGAGGAAGATGAAGTTCTCAATGCAGAGAAGAATGTGCACAAAGTTCAGTTATGGACCGATATCAGACCTTCTCTTCAAGCAATTGAGGACTTGATGAGTGTCCGTATCAAAATGAAGGAGGATTCCTCAAATGGCGACCAAGAAGCTCAGAAATTTAATTCTTTACCTTCAATTGATGAGACCAAATCTTCGAAGGGAGTATCTGAGAATGATTCTGAAGACGAGTTCTATGATGTGGAGAGATCAGATCCAATTCAGGATGGTTCTTCAAATGGTACAAGTGTCTCCAGCATGTCTGCTGCTGCTGATGCAACTTCCGTAGTATCTGCATGCCCCTGGAAAGAAGAACTTGAAGTCCTTGTTCGTGGCGGTGCACCTATGGCTCTGAGGGGTGAGGTAATAAACCTTGTCATTCTCGATCATTTCCTTCTCTTGTCTATCTTGTTTATCATTCTCCAACTATTGATATTTAGTTTTTATTATACTTATTTCCTGCTCAATAATCTGAAAGTATATATACAAATATTCAGCTCTGGCAAGCATTTGTGGGCGTTAAGAAACGTCGGGTCAAGCATTATTACCAAAATCTGCTAGCTGCTGACAGTCTAGGAAACGGCATAGAGCAGGAGCATATGCAGCATGGAGATGAGAAAGGTTCAAGTACAGACCCCCTTGCTGTTGTGGAAAAATGGAAAGGACAGATAGAAAAGGTTAGCAACTGTCTTATACTCCAATACTTGGTATCGAGCATTTTCTAAAAAGTGATGCAGTTGATCCTGATCATTTTTCTCAATTCATTGCTTATTTCAAGTACAGGATTTACCCCGGACATTTCCAGGTCATCCTGCCCTAGATGATGATTTCAGAAATGCTCTGCGGCGGTTGCTAACTGCCTATGCTAGGCATAATCCCTCTGTTGGATACTGTCAGGTATTATTAAATACTGTCACTCCTGTATTCTAGTATGGTTATATGCTCACAAAAATAAACAATCTTGTATCAATAAACCATGTGCAGGCCATGAATTTCTTCGCTGCACTTTTATTACTTCTGATGCCCGAAGAGAATGCCTTTTGGTATGTTTAGAAACTACTCTCTTAACTCCTAATATTGTTTATCACTGAAAACCCACCTCTTTGGTTCTGTGTGAAATCGGTGTATCTATGACTTCATTTTCTTTTGGTTGAATATTAACTACTGTTAGCCCACTCCTCAAAATCTTCTTTTAAACAAATGTGTAAGTTAACTAAATATTATTTCGTGTTTTAAGGTTGCTGATAGGCATCATTGATGATTACTTCAATGATTATTATTCAGAAGAGATGATCGAGTCCCAGGTAGAACATACTAGTTTTTTTTTTTTTTCATTTTTCATTTTTTTTTTTTTTTTTTGGGCTAATCATTTTTCTTTTATGTACTGTATTTTCTATCTTTTGCATCATAAATGATTTTACTCTTCCCTCTACAAATGAATTATTTTATTAATTGTTCCTGTATATGGAATCTTTTACTAGGTTGATCAACGAGTTCTGGAGGAGTTAATTCGAGAGAGATTCCCTAAAATGGGTTAGTTTTTTCATTGTCTTGTTTAATCTCACCAAAAGTTGAAGTTGGTGCTAATGCTCTTTGTGATTACTCTGTCTTACTGCAGTTCATCATCTAGATTATCTTGGAGTGCAGGTGGCTTGTGTTACAGGGCCATGGTTTCTTACCATCTTCATCAATATGCTTCCATGGGAAAGTGGTCAGGTTTTAGAAATTGGAATTAAAAATTTTATTTTTGTAGGCAAATTGTTTATATTCTCGTACGTTTCTCTTTGCTGTAAAAAGTTGCCATCTTTAAATATACTGAATGTCAGTCTAATATATATTATTTGGTCTAGCAGTTCTCAGAGTGTGGGATGTGCTTCTATTTGAAGGAAATCGTGTTATGCTTTTCAGAACGGCTCTCGCATTGATGGAATTTTATGGTACTCGGTTGAACCTTAAGTCCATATCATTTTAAGTGATAAGTTTTGTGGACTCTCTGGACATACAGTAATAATCAATGGAATTGCTCTTAATTTCTTATATTTGGCATATCAGGTCCTGCATTGGTTACAACCAAGGACACTGGAGATGCTGTTACTTTGCTACAATCAATGACTAGTTCAACATTTGATAGCAGCCAGCTCGTTTTCACTGCTTCCATGGGTTACCAATATGTACATGAAAGTAGATTGCAGGAATTAAGAAGCAAACACAGGCCAGCTGTGATAGCTGCATTTGAGGAAAGATTAAAGGGTCTTCAAGCTTGGAGGGATTCGAAAGACCCTAAGCAAGACCCAAAATCCGTTTTAGTGGATTCTAGCAAAGCCTCATTGTCAAGTGGGAGTTTATCTCGTTCTGAATCAGGATCCAGTAATGCAGACGAAGTCTTTATTAACCTAACTGGGAATGGAGAGATAGATTGTTTTCAAGATCTTCAATTACAGGTAATTTGTGTCATCCTTTCTGTTGGGTTGGAGTTAGCACCAGTAATTGCACCAGTAATTGCAATGTCAACTTAGAATAATAACATTTGCCCACAATTTCTGCAGGTTCTCTGGTTGAAGGGTGAACTCTGCAAGTTGCTTGAGGAGAAAAGATCAGCTTTACTAAGGTTAATCTTTTAGCTTAGTATATGACTTTGGATATTGCAATCATTCGTGAACTTTTATATATTTCCTTATTATCCCTTGATCGCTACCTATGTTATTATAGAGCTGAAGAGTTGGAGGTAGCTCTCATGGAGATGGTCAAACAAGACAATCGGCGTCAACTAAATGCTAAGGTATTCCCATCTGTGATTTGAAACTCTGTTTCCTAATTGAGCATCTTTATCTATGCTGTCATGAATAAAGATGATGCTTGCTCATTCTGTTTGAAATAGTCTGACTTGTTTCATGCTACTGAACAAAAATTTTGGGTAGATTGAGCAGTTAGAGCAAGAGGTGACACAGCTTCGAAGACTTGTTTCTGATAAGAGGGAGCAAGAAGGTGCTATGATACAGGTTTGCATTTGCAACTTGTTTACTTCTCAAATTAATCTGTTCTCTCTTCTATTGCAATTCAATATATGGTAATTCTAAGACCACTTGAAATTTATGAAGGTCTTGATGCGGATGGAGCAAAAACATAAAGTAACAGAAGATTCACGGAGACTTGCTGAGCAGGATGCAGCAGCGCAGAGATATGCGGCTGAAGTGCTTCAGGTTAGAAAGTTTGCATTGACTACAATTAATAATTTGTCTATCTGTCTGGTCAACTAAGTGTCTGATTTATCCACTGACTTATCTACTTGCTATAGAAATCGTTACGCCTAATGATTCCTTTCTAGAAATTTGGAGCTTGCTAGTTCTTCTTTAGCATAATACCTTGTGGCATGTTTACTTTATGAGGATGTCATCTTGCTATCGTTTCTGTCTCAGTATACACATATTCGAGGGGGAAAAAGAAGTTAATAATGCTAATGGTGTAGGAAAAGTATGAGGAAGCTGTTGCTGCGCTCGCTGAGATGGAGGAGAGGGCAGTAATGGCAGAGTCCATGTTGGAGGCGACTTTGCAGTATCAATCTGGCCAAGTTAAAGCACACCCTTCACCACGGTCTGTTTCTCTGGCATATGTCATGTGTACTTGGTGTAGAAAACTAGACTTTCTATTGGATGCATTATGTCACATTTGTTTTTGAAACTTTTCAGGCAGCTGAAGCAAGATTTGCCGGTCATGGTCAGTCCCTAGACTCTTATCCAAGTTAGTCTTCCTCTTTCTCTCATATATAGTATATGACTGCTTCAAGATAAGAGTTCAGTATATGTAACCACATTACATGCACAAATGGAGTTTCTTTGGTCTTTTCGATGTGATCTTCAAAACCAATTGTGAATAGATCTTATTACATCTAAATCTGGTGCTGGCATTAACAAGGCCTTTCCGACCTGCAATTGCAGAACACTACAAACACATGAAAAACCTAAGGAGCAAGAGGAGCAAGTGTACGACAAGAAGCCATCAACAGAGGGACAAAACACAAACTTCAGAAAATGACACGAAGCTCTAAGACACTCCGTAAGGTATATAATTATACAAACTGCCGATTAGATTCTCCACATAACTAGTAGATATATTGAATTACGTAATTTCTTTTGTAAGCATATAGAAACAATTCGTTGTAAGTCAACCTCTGTTTGTATGACAAAGAGTTCCCAACTATATACAGTGGACCAGAATCCCACAAAGAAACTTCACACTATAATATATGCATCAATTAACCACAATGGGACATGTATCTTTTTTATTGACTATCTTAAGTATATATGCACGAGGCAGATTGCTCGAGCAAAGAATGTAGTAAAATTTGTTGATTCAATCATACAATGCAAAGAGAGATAGAGAACACTAGGCTATTGCAGACTGTTTGTCATTTTCAAGGTGTAACGCTCTAAGGAGCCTTGGCCATGACTCTGGGATTCCACCCGGTAATTCAAATTCTAACAGCTTCCCACGCTTCCTATAGAATTCCTCCACTGGTTGAGTCTGTGAAACAGGAAAACATTTAAAAATAACATTTTTAATAACCATTGTTGAACGTTTGAATCATGGAAGAAGATAGAAGAACCAGTTTTACCATTTTGTTGTAAATCCGGAGTCTTTCCTTGACAACTTCTTCGGTGTCATCAGCTCGGCTTATAAGCTTTGATTCACAGTTTGGAGGAGGAAGAAGTGGAGGCATATACATTTTGGGACTATCATCATCACCTTTGATATCAATGCACGCAACATTATAGTTTGCACCGCACTCGCTGCAAATTCTTCTTCCTAGACATTTCGCAAGTAATGCCTCTTCTCGAAGCTTCAAATTTATCACTAGATCGATATCAAGTACTCCCTCCAGTATTTCCTTACAAGGCAAAAAAAAGAAACAGAGAGGATGTCAAGGTATTTCAACCAAAGAATCCTCCATTAGCTTGGAATTCTACAAAAGCAATAAAATGCTCACCGCCTGTGTCACGGTTCTTGGAAAACCATCAAGAATGTATCCAGACTCACCCTTCTCTTTGCCCGCTTGGAGACGCTTTGATAACAAACTTATAATGAATTCATCAGGAACCAGTTTTCCATGGTTAACAAGCTCCTTTAGCTACACCAATGCAGCAAAACGATTGACAAAATATTAACATGCTATCCACTTCACACCAAACGATAAGCATCTTAAACACATCTGATCTCTGCATATATACACAGTCATCTTCCTCCAGCAACTATAATCAATATAAGAGTCACGCTAAATGACTTTAGTGCTAAAACACATTTCTCTAACATATAAACTAAATGATTCAACCCCAGTTCTCGATCCTCCTTAACCAAAAGAATTCTCATCTGATCTTATCAGAGCATGTTGATGACACATATGTGGAGACTAGCAACAAAGATTCAACCTTTACACCTAAAGACATGAAATGAGGTTTCACTTAGACCAAGTAAGAGTGACAAATAGATGCCCTTTTGAGAGAGAGATCAAATACAAATGAAATTTTGTGAGTAAGATCAGAGATGGCGATTGAAAATCACTGTTTCTCCTGCTAGCTTATACAAGATCATCGAACATCAAATCTAAATCTCTTTTTATTTTTGCTATTGATAGTGATTTTAAGTAAACAGAAGCGCACAGCTAGACAAAATGAATGGCCAATTGAGAAAATGATCCCCTCAAAGCCAAACCTGAGAGGAGAGGAGGCCAGAGGAGGAGAGCTCTTCGCGAACGAGATCACCGGTGGCAATATGAGGAACGCCGAGGAGAGAAGAGAGACGAGAGGCATAGGTCCCTTTACCAACACCAGGACATCCAAGAAACACCCAGTGGAAATTTCTTCCTTTGTACGGAGACGGAGACGGAGACGGAGACGAAGACGAAGACTTCTCGAGCTGAGCCGTGGCCTCCTCGAGATCGATCCCGGGGTCCAGCGATGGCCCAGACGAAGTAGAAGAAGAAGAAGAAGAAGAAGAAGAGAGAGACCTAATTAAGAAAGAAGAAAGAGTATTCTTCACCGTGGCCGTCGTCGCCGGCCTGATAAGACGGTGAGATACCGCCATGGAGAAAACAAGGTGAAGAAGAAGAAGAAATGATTGTCCCAATGTCAAGGAAAGCTGATGAAGAAATGTTTTTTTGCTTTTGGCTCCTGAGGAAAACGTGTCATGTCTTTTATGTCATTGTCTTGTCCCCCAACCCTCTCTTCTCTCCATGGCTTTTACTAATTCCAAACTCATTATATGGGGATTTGCTTGAAAACTTCAAATAATATTGTCTCTGAGAGATTAACCAACTTTTGGTCCAAAGTTGGATGAATTCAAGAAACTCAAAATTCATGAGTTCGAACTAATCTATGAGAGTAGAACGAAGAATGCCAATACAAAACTTGTATTGACATTTTTTGTATTACCACTTTCGTTCCGGTTTGGTTACAGGAAGAAAACATTTTCATTAATTAATGAAACGGTGCGTTTATGTTAAAGAAAGAAAAAAATTATTTTGAGTAAACTGCTTAGACCCGGCGGGCAAAACCCGTTGGTATTGGGTCTGTTTGTTTGACCCGTTTGAAGTTTGGACCCTCTCTCATGCTCTTCTTTGATAGTTAAAAAATCCTTCGCCGGTTTTTATCACCTCTTTCTCCGGAACACACTTAAACCTAACTCCGATCGGAAAAGCGATCACTTGCGTCAATTTCCCCTGAGCCCTAATGGATCATCCAGAAGATGAAAACCACAGCGAGAAACAAGACGACGAGGTTTGATTTCGAGATTACGGATGCTCTTTCTCCATGAAATTGAAATATATGATCTCTTTTCCGAAACCTTATCACCTGCTTTAATTCGAAAATTTGCAGGAAGCACTTGCTCGCCTTGAGGAGATTAAGAAGTCAGTTGAAGCTAAAGTTACTCTTCGTCAAAATAATCTCAATCCTGAACGACCTGGTTAGTTTTTGTTTTTTGGGGTTTTCATGGAAGAGTCGTTTTCTGCTTCACCTAATAGGTGGAATCGACTATTTAGGGTTTCCACTATGCTCCTCTCAATAGTCTATTGCTTAAATTTGTAAGCCTGTATATAGCAGCCGTTGTCTTTGTTAGTGATTTAGTCATTCATGACTTGGCAGCACACTGGTTTAGGATAATTCTATTTTAGAATCCGTAGTTCGAGTTGTTACTGAGATTGAGTCCTCCATGTCACAGATTCAGCATATCTTAGGACTCTTGATTCTAGTATCAAGCGGAATACAGCGGTTATCAAGAAATTAAAGCAGATAAATGAGGAGCAGCGAGAAGGGCTGATGGATGATCTGCGAGGTGTAAACCTTAGCAAGTTCGTTAGTGAAGCAGTTACTGCCATTTGTGAGGCCAAGCTCAAAAGCTCAGACATACAAGCAGCTGTTCAGGTTGGCCTTGCTGTTTCCTATCTTGTTCTTTTGTATCTCTACTGTATCAACATCACCATTGCTCTTAAGGCTTTACTTTATTCCAGTATTCGGACACGTTCTCCTTGTACCTTGGTTTTTCTCTTCATAAGAAAGTTATCTACTTTTAGGATGTTGCAGATTGGAGTGGATTAGAGATCTTTTTCTTATGTTATTCATGTGAATCTCTTGCGATCAACATGTCTCGTTGAGATTTTCAGTAGTTGTTATCTTTGTTTAAACCTTTTCTTAATACATTCGACTACTTGGCATATCAAATCATATCCTACCCTATAAGAAATAACAAACTGGTAAAGGGACCGATTATCATCTAAACTGAGAGGACAAGGCATCTTTCCAGTTTGTTATTTCTTATGGGGCATAATAAAGTAGCATAAGACAATGCTCTCTGTTCGGTATTTGTTTCAAAGCCTTCCACTTTAGCTAATATCATGTATTTTGACAGATTTGCTCGCTACTTCATCAGAGGTATAAAGAATTTTCTCCTAGTCTAACTCAAGGGCTCCTGAAAGTCTTCTTTCCTGGAAAATCTGCGGATGATTTAGATGCAGACAGAAACTCAAAGGCCATGAAAAAGCGCAGTACCCTAAAACTTCTTCTGGAGCTCTACTATGTTGGAGTAATAGAAGATAGTAACATCTTTATCAATATTATTAAGGATCTTACCAGTGTTGAACAATTGAAAGACAGAGATACGACCCAAACAAATCTGACACTTCTTGCCAGTTTTGCTCGGCAAGGAAGAGTTTTTCTGGGGCTTCCTATTTCTGGACCAGACGAAGATGTAAGTAGGTTTCAAGATCAACTGAAGTTTTACCCCCATATTTTTTATGAGCTCTTATCTGTGCCATCCCCCAGCTCTGTTTTTTCTTTTGGTACTTAGCTAAATCTGACTTGGTTTACTCTAGTTTTTTAAGGGTCTCGACGTCACTGCGGAACAGAGGAAAAGTTTTAAGAAAGCTTTCAACACATATTATGATGCTCTGGCAGATCTCCTTCAGTCTGAGCACAAGGTTAGGTCCTTAGTTGTTTGTCCATGTGCTTATGTGCTGGAAACTTTTTTAGATATTTTTCTTGCCTGAAAACAAAATATTTCCTCCTTTTCTTTTTCCTTTTTTCATTTTTAGTTTTCTCTTTCTCTGTAGTATCTTTGTAATAGTGTTTGCTTGACAGTTACTTCACCAAATCGAGAAAGAAAATGCAAAACTGGTAAATGCTAAAGGGGAGCTTAGTGAAGACAGTGCATCTTCTTATGAAAAGCTGAGGAAATCATATGACCATCTCTATCGAAATATCTCATCGTAAGTTGACCATTCGTATAACTAAACTAGGTTTTCCTGTTGTTGCTGGGTCTAGCTGTAGTGGAGATAATTGCAGAAACTTGGAAATATATCATTAATGTAATCATTTGATCGATGAGTATATTGGTAGCTTCGTAGCTTTTTTGTCACTGGCCATTAACTAATTACATATAATACATACTATTATTGAGCTCTCAATTCTTTTATAATATATCCTTGAAGTAAATAGCATGTTGTTGTTGTAGTGTAAATATATAGTTTCATTGTTTAGATCTTGGGCATCCATCAATTCATTTGCCAAAATTTTTATTTTGGTTGTGACATGTGTTTACCAATTATCTCGAACCCTATCATATTTATGAATTGAAGTTTGGAAGTGACTATAGATGTGTGGTGTTTATTTTGTCCTCCCACATCTTTGACTGGAATGGGTATATGGCACAGGAATATCTACAGTTTCAATATTCATAGATTAGATTTAGGACAAATATTGGTTACATAGACAAAGTCAGTTGCTTAAGCATTCTCATCTAATTCGATATACCCCGCATAATTAGTTGCAAATTTTTTATTTCCTGTTGCAGTTTGGCCGAATCACTTGATATGCAGCCTCCTGCTATGCCAGAGGATGGTACAACTAGGCTCACAGCAGGGGACGAAGCCTCACCCTCTGGTGCTGTAAAAGATACATCTGTCCCGGAACCTATTTGGGATGACGAAGACACCAAGACATTTTACGAGTGCTTGCCTGATCTGAGGTCAGCTCTTATTTATGTTCCTAATAAACAAAGATATGGGGAAATGTGTAGTTTGCAAGTGGCATTCAGAAAGCATTTAAGTTTCTTAGAAGAGTCTGGATTATCTAGTTCTGTACTGTGTTTACTTTTTTCTTTTTGTTTGCAATTGTTTATATCTGATGCGTTGTTTCTTTAGGGCATTTGTTCCAGCAGTATTGTTGGGAGAAGCAGAGCATAAATCAAATGAGCAATCTGCAAAGGCAAAAGATAAATCCTCTGTGAGTGGATGACATATTACAGTATATTTTGTCACTTTGCTTTCTTAACATATTAGCAGACATTTATTGTTGCTGCTACGTGAGAAGGTGCATGGTGTTCCTTTTTGACCGACTGTGAAGGACACTTGGTTGACAGTCATTGCTAAAAATCTTCTACCTTGGAATGACCTGATATGCTTGTTGACTGAAATCGTGCTGCATAGTGTGAAAAACTAACCTGCATTCTCTTATAAAAAGCCTACGCTTTTAATTTAATGCCTTTATGTGTTTGATTGAAGGAGTCTAGCTCTGAAGTTGTCGAAAAACAACAAACAACTGAGGACACAACAGAGGTTCCTGCTGATTCTGGTAGCATGGCTGATGGACCAAGTACTGAGCAGCCAAAAGAGAAGGAAGAAGTAGACAAGGAAAAGGCGAAGGATGCTAAGAAGGAAAAAGGGAAGGAAAAGGATAGTGACCGAAAATTGGAAAATGAGAAAGAGAAAGGTAAGAGCCTTGACGTGGCAAACTTTGAACGGTTGTTACAGCGACTTCCTGGTTGCGTAAGCCGTGATCTTATTGACCAGTTAACGGTAAGAGTCCTTGAAATGGTTTTCTATTTGATGTTGTTTCAGTTGAGCCTCTTTTCTCCTCCGTTGTTTATTCCTAAAGGTTTATTTTCAGGTGGAATATTGTTATTTGAATTCCAAGACAAACAGAAAAAAACTTGTCAAAGCATTATTTAATGTCCCTAGGACATCTCTGGAGTTGCTAGCATACTATTCGCGTATGGTTGCAACACTAGCAACGTGCATGAAGGACATCCCTTCTATGCTTGTGCAGATGTTGGAGGACGAGTTCAATTCTCTGGTCCATAAAAAGGTTAGCTAGATCTGCTGCATTGTCTTAGATAAGAAGTAATTAATTTTACTTTCAAGACATTTGATTGTGACTGCACTTTTATCCTTTAAGCAGTAGTGAAGCCAATTCACTCTGTTGATGCGAGTGCCTCTGTTCTCAGCTTCGCTCCCAACAGTCCATTATAATTCAAATTTGATAATATACTGTCTGATGGAGTTGCAAATTTGATTTTGTGCAGGACCAAATGAATATCGAAACGAAAATCCGAAACATCAGATTTATTGGAGAGCTCTGCAAGTTTAAAATTGTACCTGCTGGTCTTGTATTCAGTTGTTTGAAGGTATAACTGCACAACTCATCAATATATGCATTCTATAAAGATGTTTATTTTCTTGAATTCTCTGAACTTATTATGTTATGTATGTTTCTATTATATATGTTAGGTAAGTTTCACTTGAATCCACTTACGGATATCAAAAAGTATTTGTATGGGGAAGGATTCTATCATCTCTGGCGAAACTTAAGCCATCCACCTCTATAAAATGTTCACATCCCTATTGTGTTTGCAGGCTTGCTTAGATGAATTTACTCATCATAACATTGATGTTGCTTGCAATCTTCTGGAGACATGTGGCCGATTCCTTTATCGGTCTCCCGAAACCACGCTCAGGATGACTAATATGCTGGACATATTGATGCGCCTGAAAAATGTCAAGAACTTAGATCCTCGTCAAAGCACACTTGTGGAAAATGCCTACTACCTTTGTAAACCACCTGAAAGATCAGCACGAATTTCTAAAGTTCGTCCACCATTGCATCAGGTACATACTAATCTTTAACTACAATGTCTTTTGTGTTTCAAATAACATTTTGTTGCTCAATCGTATTGGCGACTTTGTTTTTTCTTACACTTCTATTCAAATTTCTGCAGTATATCCGAAAATTGCTATTCTCAGATCTAGATAAAGACTCCATTGCAAATGTACTAAAGCAACTGCGGAAGCTGCCATGGAGTGAATGTGAGCAATACATTTTAAAGTGCTTTATGAAGGTTCACAAGGGAAAGTATGGTCAGATTCATTTAATTGCTTCCTTGACTTCTGGTTTGAGCCGCCATCATGATGAGTTTGCGGTGGCTGTTGTTGATGAGGTATGTTCCTTCCACTGCATCAATACGTATGGATCTCTAAATCCATAAGTTCTTAAAAAATCATAAGTGAATCAAATCAGAACAGTGTATGGAAATGCTCTCTCATCATAGAAGTTGATGCTTGGTGTATTTTGTTTACATGCTGAACTTAAATTTTATCTATAGCTTTTGCTGGACTTGTTCATCTCATATTTTCTTTTTAAGGTATTGGCGTATTGCATATTTTCCGTGGCTTAGTATCACATTTGTTTTTTGAAGTAACGTGGTACATTGTTTTCACCTGAAGGTACTTGAGGAGATAAGGGTAGGGCTTGAGTTGAATGAATATGGGGCACAACAGAAACGACTGGCCCATATGAGATTCTTAGGGGAGCTGTACAACTATGAGCATGTAGATTCATCTGTGATATTCGAGACGCTTTATTTAACTCTTTTATATGGTCATGATACTTCAGAGGTATGTCAGTCTCAGGCTCTTCCAAGTTCAAACCTTTATTCAATTCTAAATGCTTCTCTTGCGTATGGTTTGGCATTTGAAATATTATAATCACAATTCTTTTATGCATTTGTCATGATATTTTAATTTGGGATGCAGGCGTATCATGTTTTATATCGGCATATCTCGTTTTACACAAATGTGGTATACTATGTTGTAAAACTAATTCTGTCAACATAAATTGTTGAATGATTGAAACCAGAAGTCATGTTTTTCATATAGAGAGAGAGTTAAACTGCTGTTTGTATCTTACTGAAATGCTATGTGTTGCTCTACTCAGCAGGATCCTTGCTTTACTTTAATTTTCAGTCGTCCTTCTCTACCACCTATATATACTAATGTATATATTTTTATGATTGTTAGCAAGAGGTGCTGGATCCACCAGAAGATTTTTTCCGTATCAGGATGGTTATCATTCTTCTAGAAACCTGTGGACACTACTTTGATCGAGGTTCTTCAAAGAAAAGGCTTGATCAGTTTTTGATACATTTCCAAAGATACATACTAAGCAAGGGTCATCTTCCCCTGGATATTGAATTTGACCTGCAGGTTTGTATCTTATCATAGGGGACATGAGATTTAGATATTTTGTAGAAGTTGATCCAATTTTCCCTTAATGATCCAGGGTATCTGTAACAAATAATGTCTTAACTTTTGTCTCAACGCAGGATCTGTTTGCCAATTTGAGACCCAATATGACCCGTTACACGACCATTGATGAGGTCAATGCAGCTATACTGCAGCTGGAAGAGCGTGAACATGCTTCTTCAGGAGACAAAGTCAGTATAGAAAGACACTCAGATACAAAGCCTCCAAGCAGGTCGTCTTCCGGTGTTATCTCTTCTAATGGGAAAAGTGCTGCAAAAGATATTGGAGAGAATGGAGAAGCTCACGGAGAAGAAAGCGACAGTGATTCTGGTAGTGGCTCCGTGGTCAGAGATGGACAAAACGAAGAATTGGATGATGGAAATCATGACCGGGGATCTGAGAGTGATGATGGGGATGACTATGATGATGGCGATGGACCTGGATCTGATGATGATAATGAATTTCGTGTAAGGCAAAAGGTGGTAACCGTAGATCCTGAGGAACAGGCAGACTTTGATCAAGAACTGAAGGCTTTACTTCAGGCAAGTTCAGATTTTTCTTTATGTAGACTGGTGCATCTATTTTCTCCAGTTTTGTTGGGTCAAATATATCAGTTTACACTAATGCAAGACTGAAATTGTTGGTCGAACTTGAAAGATCAAGGAATTTGAACATGGTTAAGTACTGATATGTTTTGTGGATGCAGGAGAGCATGGAGCAAAGGAAGCTAGAATTACGTGGTAGACCGGCATTGAACATGACAATACCGATGAGTGTTTTTGAAGGATCTGGAAAAGATCATCATCATTTTGGGCGAGTAGTAGGTGAAAACGGTGAAGAAGTGTTGGATGAAGAGAATGGAGAGCAAAGAGAAGTTCAAGTGAAGGTCCTAGTGAAGAGAGGAAACAAACAACAAACAAGGCAAATGCTAATCCCGAGTGATTGCTCACTAGTGCAGAGCACAAAACAGAAAGAAGCTGCGGAATTGGAAGAGAAACAAGATATAAAGAGATTAGTACTTGAGTACAATGAGAGGGACGAAGAAGAAGCTAATGGGTTAGGGACACAGATATTGAATTGGACTCCTGGAGGAAGCAGAGGATCCACTCGAAGTAGTAACACTGGGGAAGGAAGTGGGAAGAGTGGTGGGTCTCGTCACCGGTTTTATTATCACCAAGGAGGTGGTGGTTCGTATCATACCCGGCGAAAGTAGGATTCTTCCGGTTTAGGGGGAAAATTTGATAATCTTGGCTGTGTCAAAAGCGGTAATAGTTGGCTTTTTGCTACGGCTCAAAAGGATGATCACAGGAAACCTCAGAGAGTTTCTGTGACAGAAAGATTATATATCCGGCCTCAAGTTATGTACTGACGGTTAAGTAAATTGCGTGGTGGTATATGTGGATCAGCTGTGTGTGTGACCGTTTTTGTCCAGCTTGTTTGATCCAACTTTTAACTTTGGATATTGAAAATGTGAAAGCTTTCGACACGTAACGAATCTATATATGTTTATTAGCACAACCTCTTCAAGGTCGTCGTTTGTTATGATTAATGTTAAACTCAAACTAAAGTATTCTTACGTCATTCGTGGTATAATTACAAAATCTGAGTTGATCCATAACCTAGATTCTCCTAACACGTTGACCTCTTTTACATTATGAACTCGATAGAGATCTATAAACTACAAAAATATTAATGAAAAAGAATATATATATATAACATCCTTATGATGAAAAAAGAAAAAAGTGAAGAAATTACCAATTAAGAGGAATGAGAATGATGGGAAGGAAATTTTAAGATTTGGTCTTACCAAAAGCGGAAAGGCCAGATTTAGAGCGCAGAGGACGGAAAGATATTCCTTAAAACAAATCTATTTTTTTGTACTTTTAGCAAATCTGGAGAAAATGAACGGCTAAGATATGCACACAAACTTATCATCAATCTTTTCTAAATTATTTATCGATATCTAGGTGTCCATATAACAACGGTACTTTGTGATTGCTGAATTTTATTGATGTCACAAACGAATGACATAAGTCACACTCTCTCTTCATTAAGGTTTCTACTCTCTCTCTCTCTCTCTCTCCCTTCCACACATAAAAAGTGGTAGTTGGCTTTATTGGACCGACGCTTAGGTCCCAACACGTTCCATTACACCCTATTATTATTGTTTTCATTGACAAATCTATCAAAAAGATTTTGTGTGGTGTACAGAACATGCCGATTTGGTCCATCATAAAAATCTTCCCCATATCCCACTCCTGATATAAGTTTTATAAATTTTTTTTGATAACATATTAGTTTTGTAATTTTTATGTGATAATATTAGAAAAGAGTAATAGTTATACAAATAACATATCATACGAACCTATACTTGAACTTCCGGAAACCTAAAATTTTTAAAATTGAAAACGTATGAGAACGACCAATAGATTGAGTTAGATACTTTGGGTGATATATATCTATCTGTAACATTAAATTAGTAATGATATTATACACATGTTTGAATATATATATATATAGACAATCGCACTGAACACGTCCCACATTCTTTTTTGTCCTCCTCCTTTTAGACTCTCTCTTTCTTCTCTCTCTCAAGAGTCGCCGGAATAATCACACTAACGACGCCGTTTAGTTTTAGTCCATCTTACAAAGACTCATGTTGGATCTCAACCTCGGAATCTTCTCGACACATAATGAAGATGAAGATTGCAAAGTACCAACCTCCGTCTTTAATCAAGAAGATGATTCGATTAATCTCTCAAACAATAACTTATCTTTAATCACCTTCGGAATCCTTAAAAGAAAAGAAGACGACGAACTTCTTCCTCCTACTCCTGCTCCTCCGGAGAGTGAATTATCCGGCGCCGGAAGTGAGTGGTTGAATCTGTCGTCGATGCAAAGAAATAAACAAGAAATGTTGGTGATGAAAAAGAAGAGCCGACGTGGCCCAAGATCCCGAAGCTCCCATTATCGTGGCGTAACATTTTACCGTCGAACCGGCCGTTGGGAATCTCATATTTGGTATTCATTCATAAACTAAAGGCTATCAAATATTTTATCTTAATTATTTTTTCTTAGAATAACACTTTGTTTTGGAATTTATCTGTGTACGTAGGGACTGTGGAAAACAGGTTTATTTGGGTAAGTATATGAGATATTTTATATCTTTTCTTATTATATTAATTAAGGTTAATTAAACACCATTTATAAGAAAAGAGAAAACCAATTAAATATTGGAAGATTTTCAGTTTTGTCTTTTGTTTTGGTCAAAACAGGTGGTTTCGACACAGCCTACACAGCCGCAAGGTGTTATAAATTATAACAGATATATGTTACATAACGCTTTTCATTTTCTGGCGTGACAATCCTCCCTTAAAAAACTATTGTTTTGGTCTTCTTCTTTCGTTTTTTTTTTTTTTTTGACATTTTAAAATTTTTTGTGTATCTTTAGAGAAATATTAGTTGACTTAATTATTCAAATACATATATCAGAGCGTACGACAGAGCTGCTATCAGATTCCGGGGACTCCAAGCAGATATCAACTTTATCGTCGATGATTACAAACAGGACATGGAAAAGGTTTTTGTTCTTTCATATATATAACTTATTGTTTTAAATAAATATTATAACTAAGCTATATTATAATTGATTATGTTTAAATATTTGCCTTGGATTAATAAACTATGGATGTTTTGAATGATATGATAGATGAAGAATTTAAGTAAAGAAGAGTTTGTGCAAACTCTTAGACGAGAGAGTGCAAGTTTAGGTAGAGGAGGTTCCAAATACAAAGGCTTTACTCTTCAGAAACACTCCCATATGAAAAATGATCACATCCATCTCTTCCGCAACAGGTTCTATATACTATATAATTGCATTTTATTTAGTTCGAACACTATTACTAAATGATGAGTTTGATTCTTATTTTGGGTACAAATTGATTCACTATTTATTATTTAAGGTTTTAAGGTTTTATTGCTTGTATATGATTCACATATTGTGACGTATAAGAATATTGTAAGAGTGTTTGAATGAATAATCATAGGGGATGGAATGCAGCAGCAGCAAAATGCAACGAGATGAGAAAAATAGAAGAGGATATTATCAAGTTGGGTGCTCATAATAAAGGTAATTTATAAATGTGGGGTCGCGAACGTAAATATGCATACTAAATCATTGTTATGTCATTTAAGTGAAGTCAAAAACCCTAACTACAATTTCACTTTCACACATGGTTCACACTTCACACCTTTAATTCGATCAACCAAAGTACCAAACCGTAGCGAGCCTTACCTTTAAATTAGAATCATTCTCTTTTAAAATTTAATGCAATAGATGTTACTTTGATATTTTTCTTTTTGAAACAACATACACTATGTAGTGGATTTAAATTCAGATGTAACAACAATAGTAACACAAACCACTAGATTAAATATCATATTCAACGTAATATCTTCTTTAGTTTTTTGTTTCTTTCTAATATATTTAGATTAAGATTAATTATTGACATTACGACATGATTTACATAAAATGTCAATGTTTTCAGGAAATGAGCACAACGATCTCGAGCTAAGTCTCGGAATTTCTTCATCGTCCAAAAATATAAATTTGAAACCAGTAGATTATTACATGGGTATTAATCCATCTGTGACGACGAGTTTGCATGGGAAGCCGTTGTCGAAATATCTACCGATTACAGATATGAAACCGTTAAAGAGAGTTGTAGCATCATCAGGATTCCCTTTCATTGCCATGATCAATACTTCATCTTTGTCTCCTTGTTTTGATCCATGAAGTCACTATATATTAAATTTAATTTTCCCGTTTAATTGATAATCTATTGAATGACGGAATGATTATGTGACTTATTTCTTTTATCGAACCTTAGTCTTTTTGGAATCACGAATTATGTTCGGTACATTAGATGATCTATGTACGGGTATATTTTCGATTCTAAAGTGAGATTTGATTAGAAATGAATCGGAGTGTAAAAGTTATACTGTAAATAGTAGTGACTCGTGAGGTTAGTAGATTGGCCGATAACATAAAAGTATAAAACACGTGCATAAATGAGCAAATTTTTTTATGCCGAAAAAAAGAGTATTATTGGTTAAGAAAAGAAAAGAGAGTATTGAATGATTAAAGAAAAGGAGATGAATGGGATGGGACACGTCATTTGTAATTAAAGTACAATATCGTATTGTGTCGTATGATTTCCTCTATCTTCACCACCTTCACTCATTTCTTATCCCTCCCTTTTCCAAATTTTAGTCTCTTTTTTTTCCAATAAATAAACTAGACGATGTATGGCCCAATGAGTAAGTGAAGTAGTTGAAAATATTCAATCCTATTGAACAAAACAGTAGATAGAGAGAATTTACGGTTCTTATTACATTATCAATTTTATACCCAAAACAGAGAAGAGAAAAACAAAAGTGTTTCCTACATTCTTGAGTTGCCAAGGTAGTAAATAACTAAATATGTTGTGGTAATGGGCTTAACAAATTGGGCTTAACAAAGAGTTATGACGATCTCTTTTTGTATGTCTTCCAAAGATCAAAAGGCGTTTGAGAAACATCAATTTTTAGTAGCTAGCTCTCATCTCAGGAGAAGCCAAGCTACTAAATCTTGGCTGCAGCAGGAAGTTTCTCAACTCTTCCACTCACGAGTAAATTGAATAAAGTATCATCATGTACAAGACCTTTCTCAAGCATCTCATCATAAAGTCTAAAAGCCTCATTCAGATTTCCTTCTCTATGATGATGACGTTGTTCTTGATAACGAGGTGAACAAGATGTCTGTAACTCCTAAACACTCCTTCATGCTCGAAACAGAGAGACTCTTGAAGATGCCTTCGAGGATCAGTCCATCCTCTATGTTTAAACCGGAACATATAACGAGATTTCTGGCGAGAATATATAGCTTAATATAAGCCTAAAACTAAGTGCTAATCTCGCCTTTGTTTTTTCGGTACACCTTTTAGCTATAGAGAACTAAAAAATCTTTGCTTTGTGTTGAAAGATTTTTCATGGCAACATCAATAGAGAGACTTGCTCCATTTTGGATGGTATCCTTCCGGTTTAAACATATGAGAATATGTATATAAATTTTACTCCCTCTGTTTCAAAATGTAAGATGTTTTAGAATTTTTTTTTGTTTCAAAATATAAGATGTTCTCTATTTTCTATGTATAATTAATGACAAATTATTGAATTCAAGAAAGATAACTAAATACTATTGAATTTTAAATAATGCATTTTAAATATGGTTTCTTAATATGTGTGAAAATTCTAAAACATCTTATATTTTGAAACAGAGGGAGTATATGTTTCAGGCAAAATAAATCAAATACAAAGATCTCGTGAAACCAATAAAATTGATCATCGAAATTCAAATACATGGACTTCGTTTTATGTTTCACAAGTACTCTCTAGTGAACAATATCCAAAAAACAAGACTGATGTCATATACAGTATATATCCACAAATTCCTAAGCAAAAGAAAAAGAAGGGGCGATGATATTTCTCTCTTACTTCTTCAAAGCTGTGGTGGTTGCATTTTAGTATAGGTGCCGATCCAACCGAGTCCTGCAGCTTGTTCAGCACGGTTGTACCCTCCGCATGGAAAGATAGAACAAATTCCAACGCAGCTAGAACTGCAGCAGTAACGGCTGTACCATTGAGGAAGCCACTTCCACGGGAAAGTCTTCCCAAGATCACTTTGCAGGACTTGTCAGCTTCCTCGTAAAGAGAACCACTGGCTCCTCCTTCAGTGATAGCTTTTTTGTTCTAAGAACATCACAGGTTAGGTCGGAGATGAAATTACAACTAAATGGAGTGTGAAATAAGTTAAGCTTAGAAGAGTAAGAGGCATTACTTTTAGCCTGAAGCTCTTCATAGTTCGCTTGAGAGTGAGAGCATCTCTAGGTGATGATGATAGTTTGAGGGAATGATCCTCCCATTCGTCTACAAGTTTTTTAAGAAGAGCAACACTACGTTTTAGATTCTCCTCATAGAGATTGTCCCAGAGCTTGCAGCAATCTACGTTTTCAGTCACTGACCAGATAGCGATTTCTGTAGCTTCCTTGGCTAAAACAGGATTTCCTGTAACAACGGCAACCCATTAGAACTCTATTTGGAGAAGAGGGAGGGAACCAGAAAGGACTCCAGGATTCTGAGTGTTACTAATACCTTCTTGAGCAAATTTCAAAGAAAAAGTGAACATCTGTCGAGTGACTCGTTTCATTGTCTTGCTTCCTGGTGCACCGGCAAGAGCCACTTCCTTCAACAAGGGATAAATTTTCTCAAACCTCGCTGTAGCCTGTGTACCATGCTTGTGATCAGAATCGACAAATGCAACAAGGTTTGTTTTACAAGTTCCAATTATACTTGTGCTTACCTTTACTCTTGCGGATGGAGCAGGGAAGGTAAGCCGCAGCAAGTTCTCAAATGAAGAAGGTGGAATCGTCGATCCATGATCCATTCTGTCAGCTCCATCTGCAAGAAGTTTGGTCGGAGCATTTGGATCTGACAAAATTCTGATAAAGAAGATTGCATAAAAAAAAGGATCAAGATGATTGTACGTACGTATATAGCAAAAGAGATTACAAGAAAACTTTGGACTCACTTCTCAACCAGCTGCAGGATGAGATCCCTCGAGTGAGGGTTGGTACCGACTTCCGGTAACAAGTTATGCCCCCATGTAGAAAGGCCTACAAGTAAATTACCTTGGGAGGCCTTTCCACATTTTACAGCTCAAAAACTTTCAGAACACACAGATCACAGAGAGAAAAGAGTTGACAAAATATCACACAAACCTGAGCTATCATCCAAACTGTAACCGGAAGCGTGTCTGGTCCTTGATACCTACCCTTGGACCTCATAAGCGGCAATTGAATATACAGAGACCTCGGGTTGCTACGCAATACCATAGCTGACGTAACAAATATTCCCACCTAATCGTAAGAAACAAAAGAAAATTCATGATGGAGCTAGTCATATATACAAAGGTAGCAGCATACACAATTGAATCGCAGACACATACACAAGTGAAAGGTATAAAAGTGCGAGTTCAAAGGTATTTCCAAAATGACCTGAGATATGCGAGGAGTACCTCCTCGTAGTGCTTCCATAATAAGATCAAACGCCCACCATACAAAGCCACAGAGTTCCCCTAGTGGCTGTTCGTTGATCCAGTCGCTTGTTCTTTTGTAGATAAGTTGAGGAATATAAGAAAAAGGAACCTGCTTATAAAAAAGAAAGACAATGAGAATTGGATTCGTAAATCTAAGAAAAATGTACGTAAAAGAGCTCTCACATCGATGACATCGATCAGCTTGAACAAACGAGGGTCCTTGAACATCTCCGGCCATGAAAATTGCACATCGGAAAGTGATATCCCAAACCATTCGACAAATCTCAATAGCCGGCGCCACTCCAGCTTTCTCCGATAAGATGCCTAATAATTAACAAATGAACTAAATCAGAATCGCAGTGA
Organism: Erysimum cheiranthoides; assembly: GCA_011420285.2. Classification (NCBI taxonomy): domain Eukaryota; kingdom Viridiplantae; phylum Streptophyta; class Magnoliopsida; order Brassicales; family Brassicaceae; genus Erysimum; species Erysimum cheiranthoides. Next base: position 15,809,042 of record CM022182.2, on the reverse strand, counting down.
TTAAACAAACGGAATGAGCCGAATTACAGATTCGCATGCACTCACCGATATATGGTCCAGAGTAATATCAAGACATTCAAAATCGATCTTTGCTGCACCTTCGGCCAAAGACTCTTTCTCCTTCACCTTCCACCATATCGTCTTCACCTGCTTCTTCTTCTTCTCCTTCTCCTTCTCCTTCTCCTTCTCCTTAGGTTTCAGCTTTATAGTTTCCTCCGGCTTCAGACTCTCAATCCATTCATTAGAGGTCTCAAACCCATTGTACTCCACTGATTCGATCGTATCCATAAGCTTTCTCGCCTTTTTTTCTCAGTAGTTTCTCTTTTACCGGAGAGAAGAAGGTTATATATATCAAGTTTATATCTTTGCGATATAGAGTTAATTTAAGCTCTTGGCGTGTTCAAGAAGGTTGTATATCAACATTGTAGAAGAACAAGGGTTCTAGGGCTATTTATGATGCTCTTTTGGCGTGCGTGTTTGAAAATTCTAAAATACCCTAAAACTTCTATTAAAAAAAGTATGTAAAAGACATCTAAAACCTTCAACATTCCACATATTTACGAACCCAACCATAGTTTATCCATCTCCTTTGGTATGTCTTCCAAAGATCAAAAGGCGTTTGAGAAACATCAATTTTTAGTAGCTCGATCTCATCTCAAGAGAAGCCAAGCTACTAAATCTTGGCTGCAGCAGGAAGTTTCTCAACTCTTCCACTCACGAGTAAATTGAATAAAGTATCATCATGTACAAGACCTTTCTCAAGCATCTCATCATAAAGTCTAAAAGCCTCACTGAGATTTCCTTCTCTATGATGTCCCGCGATAACACTACTGTAAATAAACACATTTGGAGTCACATCTTTCTTCTTCATTTCCTCTAACATCTTGCTTGCTCTCACAAACTGTCCCTTCTTACTAAGACCATTGACAAGTACCATGTACAAGATTTCATCAGGGACAATATCCAAAGCAAGCAACTCCGAGTACAAATCAGAGGCAAGGATTAGATTTCCGTCTTTTAACAACCCGTCGATCAGCGTTGTATATGTAAACAGATCACAACTTATCCCGTCATTCATCATTTTCTTGTACAGGTCAATCGCTGCATCCATCTTTCCCACATTACGGAATCCTGATATCAAACTATTGTAGACAGACACATTTGGCGTCAATCCTAGTTCCAGCAGTTCAGTGAACAGAATATATGCGGTTTTCATGTCATGATTTTTACAGAACCCATCTATTAGTGCACCGTAGGCTGGAATATCAAGTTTCAACTCCATGCTTTTCATTTCGTGTACCATTTCAAGAGCTAGATCCATTCTGTTACTTTTGCAAAATCCGTTGATCATGCTGGTGAAGGTTACAACATTTGGGGATATACCGTTTTCACTCATCTCTCTGTAAGTTTTGACAGCAGAATCGGCTTCACCTTCTTTGACAAATCCATCTATGATGCTATTGTAACTCATGCAACTCATGGAACAGCGCTCTTGTTTTATCAAATTTTGCAACATCTCTTTCGCTTTAGATGTCTGACCAACTTTGCACAAACCATTGATGATCGTATTATATACGACTTCATTAGCTTCGAAATTGGAAGAACTCATCTGATTGATGACATCCCAAGCACTCTGTTCATCCTTATTCTTGAAAAATCCATCAATCAAGATGGAATACGTGAAGTTATTCGGCTCTACACCCTTTTTCAGCAATTCCAAAAATATTGAAAGAGCCAAGTCCATGTTTTTCATTCTGCAATGAGCAAGCATCATGTTATTGTAAAAAACTACATTCGGCTCAATCCCTTTATTTTTCATCATCCTCAATAAGCTCGTCGCAGCATCGATCTTACCTTGCTTACATAACAACAGAAAAATCTTGTTACACATAAAACTGTGCGCAAGCCAAGATTCAAAACTGTCATCAAAGATTTCCAGCGCCTCTTCGGGTGACTCACCTTCCAAACACCCTTGGATCATTGTGTGGACAAGAACAGATGACGGAACAATCCCTACAGATTTCATCCGTTTGTACATCTCAACAGCTTTTTCCATATTCCCATTCCTACAAAACCATTCTATCATAACCGAAAACATAACTTTGTCTGGAACCAGCCCTTCCTCCTCCAGGTTATTAAACAAATCCAAAGCTTTACCCAACTCATTCCCCTTGCAATATCCAGTAATCAAACTCGTTGCAGCAATTACACTCATCGGTATCCCAAAACCAACCATCTCATCCTTAACCCTCACCGCCTCCTCCATGTTACCTTCCTTCACACAGGCCACAATCACACTAGTATACGTTTCCTGCGAGGCCGGGACACCTAACTTCTCCCTCATTTCTCTCAACAAATCCAAAGCCATAACCAAAACCGGCGTCTTACAAGCAGCTTGAACAGCAAGACTAAACAACAAACCATCTGGTTCTACTCCTCTACTCATCACTCTCCTGAAAATTTTCACAGCCTCTTCGGGCTTCCGTTCTCTCAAACTAGCTCTCATCAACAACTGCGTGGTTACATTATCACCAGCAACACCAATCACAACCATCTTATTATAAATCTCCTTAGCTTCATCTATCAAATTACTTCTAACTAAAGAGCTTAAAATATTATTCACATACGGCACAAAAGGAATCACTTTTCGCTCAATCATCAAATTAAAGCAATCTACAGCAAAGTCCATTCGCCTATTTCGGATATAAGCATTCAACAAGTAATTGAAAGCTCGTGAGCTGAGATCAAAACCAAACCTTTGAGCTGAATCGACCAAATTGTTTACCATTACGCTTGGAATTAGCGTTGGATTGCTCGAAACGAACATTACGAGCAAATTGCTGGCGCGATCGTGCGTGTGAGGAGAGCTAAATAGAATATGAATGAGTACCCAGAAGACATCTCCACCTTCACAGAGACGACGCAACGGCTTGACCCAATTGCAGTACTGAAGAGCCGATACTGGATCATTCCTACGACCTAGAAGCACATCGATTACACGAGCGTCGTCTACATCTTCTTCGCCTTGAGTCTCAGTCCCGGAGATTGAAATTGAAGGTAAATTAAGCGGTTCAGAGGTTTTATGAGGAAATTCTAGCTCTGAGGTGATTTCACAAGTGGAATTGGAAAGGTCTCGACTTCGATTATCCGATGTATTGAGAAATCGAGACTGTGAAGAAAAGAGTTTTGGGTTTATCAATCGACGCAGGATAGGGTGTGGAAGGAATCGTTTGGAAGCCATGAAAGTAGTCGTTTTTGTTCTCAGCTAGCTTCAACAGTAGAGAGAAGTGGATTAGAGAAGACGAACACGAAAGTCTCACTAAACCCTTCTCTAAACGATGTCGTTTTCTGTTTTTTTTTATTTTTGGGTAAAATATTTTATTTTTGGGTAAAATATTTTATTTTTCTTCTTCTTGATATATTTTTTTGTCAACTAAATCTTAAGAATAATACGTACCTCTGTTTTGCTGTTAATTCATTCTCGTGTAGTATGTATCACTGTAATAGCACTGTTACCGAAAGAAATTTGTCCCCACAATTACTGTTATTATAAATTATAAATGTATAAGTATAATAGTGGAAATGAGTCAATCACCATTGAGTTTCAATATGTGAATCGGAAGAACATGAGCAATAACTATACGGCTTGTTGGCGTTCTGAGTCCTGGATTCTCATAGTCTTCTCCACTGTCATATTTCCCTGAGCCCACAATCATTGGTCTAAACATTATTGGATACGCAATAGGTCGGTTTGTTTCTTAAACAATATTATATTCAGTATAGATTGGATAATCTCTTAAATTCTCATGTACATTTTTTAAGAATAAAAACTCTTCTTCGATTGTTTACTGACTCGTGTATTGTTTGTTTGCAATTACGTTGTAACGTTGATCAAGAGTGGGCAACAACTTCAGCTTTATCTTTTCTATGTCCTCTTTGGTAAGTTTTTCTAATTGTAACTACTGTAACTCTACTCTCTTACTCTCTTAGGGGGGTGTATTGAACTGGACATAGGGATTTGAGTTTTAATGAGATTTTAGATGATTTTGATGGTTTTGAATGATTTGAGAGTAGTTGTTATGATTTTGTATTAAAATCCTCTCAAATCCCACCTAAAACCATGAGATTTGGATATTTGTATTTTTAACTAAGGAAATCCCCTAAAATCTTCTAAAATCCCCTGCAGACATTAAAATCCCAATACTTAAAACATTTTCAATAACAGTGGATTTGATAGGATTTTAACAAATTGTTATTTGAATAACAGAGGATTTTAAATGATTTCAAGTGATTTTAAATAAATTCCATGTTCAATAACACTGGATTTTAGAAGACTTTTTAAAATCCTTAGTTGAATAACAGGAGATTTTAATAAAAACTCAGAATCTCCTAAAATCATTGGTTCAATACACCCCCGTTAGTTCAATTCTCCGACCGACCCTTTTAATGGCTCCCACGTTTCAGTCTAATCATTCTCTTTCTCTACTTAGACCCGTTTCGTTCTTCTTCTGTTTCTCTGAAACTCATGAAATTTGAGGAACTACTCATGGAAGCTTCACAGCATATATAGTAACAAGAGACATGACTTAGAGGAAGGAGTAAGCACCTCTGTTCCTTAGAAAATAACTTTAAATCTTTATTCCAACAGTTACTTATATGAGTTTGAATGCTTGTATGTCTATGCAGGTAATGCATCTTAAAGAGAGACTAGAGGAAGAAGAAGCAGTGAGTAGAACTTTACAGGCTACTTTCGATGGCTCTGTTGTTTCGCTTCCAAGCCTCTCCTCAATGTTTCTTCCACCTCAGGCAATGCCAATACATATACCTTTCTTCTTTTTTTTTTTATGGTTTTAAGTTTTAACTGATACACATATAATGTTAATTATGTCTTAATGATCAAACAGTTAAGAAAAACTTTATTGTCTAACAGTTTTCCGAGCTTATACAAGAATTAGCCGCCGTGGAAGCAGAGATTTTCTGTCTAGACCGAAAAATTGAGGAGCTAAAGCTTAAACTGTATTACGAACAGAGACAAACGCAAGAGATGCAATTGCAGATGACCGAGCAGAAGAGGACATTGGCGAGGCAGAGCCATGTGAGACAGAGTAGTTTGCCACTAAGACATGATCTTCATCAACGTTCTTTGTCTCTTTGTTACCAACGTTCTGCTCTAGACACTGCCTCAAGTACTCAGTCTAGGCTCTCGTTCTCCTACGCTCCCGATTTCTTGGATGCCACTTCTTCAGGTGGCTTTACAGGTAAGTAGTTGCTTATTCGAAATGTTTTATATAAGCTGCACAATAGTATCACAAAAAAAATATATATATATAAATATATATATATATATATATAGTTGAAATTTTAATAAAGCATCTTAATAAAGTTGAAATTTTACAAAGCATTTAAAAGCGGGCGGGTACAAATCTAGTATATATATACTCTAGAAAGACCTAAATCCCTTGGTTCTCTACGTTAGCCTCCAGAAAGACCTAAAATCCGCAGTCGCATCTTGTCAACTTCTCCATGGAGGGATATCCCGACACCAAAGTAATGTCTTCTTCGATCCTTAATTATGGCTTTCTTTGATCTCTGTTTCTCAATTTGAAATATCTGATTGTATCTTTTGGTACGTTTTAGGGTCTGGGATGGAAGGATAGTGATGTAGACATCGGAAAACGCAGGAGGTAAAAGTTGAAATTGATTTGTTGATCTGTATCCGTAAGATTTGTTCATGTCATGTTAATAATATTATCTCCTGCAGGTTGGACCTTGACCTTCCTCATCCGAGCAGATCCGCCACCAAAGTAATGTCTTCTTCGATCCTTATGGCTTTCTTTGATCTCTGTTTCTCAATTTGAAATATCTGATTGTATCTTTTGGTACGTTAGGGTCTGGAATTGTGGTTCGACATCGGAAAACTCAGGTAAAAGTTGAAATTGATTTGTTGATCTGTATCCGTAAAGATTTGTTGATGCCATGTTAATAATATTATCTCCTACAGGTTCCCCCCATCCGTCAGATACGCCATGAGATCCGCCACCAAAGTAATGTCTTCTTCGATCCTTATGGTTTTCTTTGATCTCTGTTTCTCAATTTCAAATATCTGATTATATATCTTTTGGTACGCCAGGATGAGGAATTGAGGAATCGTTATGCAGACATTTATGTGAAAAGCAGGTAAACGTTGAAATTTATTTTAGATTTGTTGATGTCATGTTAATAATATTATCATCACCTGCATGCAATCAATCAAATCTATGGCAGGCACAGCATTGTGAGCAGGATTTACGTTGAGGGATACGACACTTCCCTTTCTGGCCATGATTTCGTTTACGCTATGAGAGCACATTTCGCTTCGTGTGGAGAGGTGATGCTTGTTTATATTCCTGGATACGTTCCTGGACGCAGTATTGGCAACAGGTTTGTGGCCTATCTTTCCTCCGGTGTTCTCATCAGCATCAGCTTTTAAGTTAAATTTGTTGCGATAATTAAACTCACTCTTGATGATTTTGTTTTATAGATTTGCCTTTGTTTACCTTCGAGGAGAAGGTGCAGAAGAGAGGGCGTTGAAACTCCATGGAAGTTACATGGGAGGACACAAGTTAGTCGTTGAGCCTTACCCGTTTCATGCCACACACCTTGACCACAAGTTGGCTCCTATGAGAGAGGCAGACAACAACCAACAATACACGTAAATTGTTTTTTTTTTTTTTTTTTCAATTTTGTCTCTAAGATAGGTTGGTTCTTCTTGTCATGTTGGTTGATAATATTATGCCGTGCCTGCAATCAAATTATTAGGTTTTTTGTTGAGGGATATGACACTTCGCTTCCCTTGGATTATGTCAAGTTCAAGCTGTATGAACATTTCTCTAAGTGTGGAAGTATCAGGTTCAGCATTAGTGTTACTCAAAAAGAACACGGAGGTCCTCTCTCCAGGTTTGTGGCTTCTATCGTCCTCCCAATTTGCTCTCATATATATCTCATGTTACTATCAAAAGCTAACCAAAGAAAATGTTTTATGTTTTGTTGCTTTTTATAGTTCCGCTTACACATCTGTTGATGGAATAGACTCAATAGAGAAGGTGCTGCAACTTGGTAGATGTGATGTGAAAGGATTGGAGAATATTTATACTACTAGGGTTGCGCCTCCAGAACCAGACGAAGCGTTTTTGCCCTGTATCCATCCAGCCCAGCTTTGGACATGTTCTTCTTCCAAGACTCCTTCGGTAATGGCTGCTGCTGCTACAGCTCCTGAGGATCCAAATCTCCCTGAGCCACCATGTATGAGTACTCTTCTCCCTTATCCATATAATTTGCGCGTTCAGAATTTAGATGTCGAGTTCAAGAAACAATATTATCCTTCGCAACCTGCTTCGGGAAAACGTTACGCACCTGAGGATCCAAGTCTACCTGAGCCGTGGAAACGTCTTGAGAGTAGCAATACGTATTCGTACTATTGGAATACAGAGACTAATGTTACCCAGTACGAGAGACCTCCTTCTTCTTCTTGAGCTCCTCCCCGGTCTCGCCGTCCAGTCCTACATGGTTAGCTATAACGCCAACAGATACATGTATTTGATTCTTGATTCAAATGACTAATGCCTAACATAAATCAACAGTATAAATCCTAAAAATGAGTAGTGTATTCGTTGTATGCTATTTTAAAAATTATTAAGAGTCGTCTCAATCTATTTAGTATTTCTTGTGCTGACACGTACAGTATTTTGATGTTGTAGAATATTTCTTTTGAAAATTTAAATTGTAAATGATATGCATATTCATTATTTAAAAAAATTAGACAATAAAATCTCTTATTGCCTGGAAAAAAAAAAAAAAAAAGGATCTCCTATTGCAAGTAAAAATGGATTCTTTTTTTTACTTCGTTTTTTCTCGTCATCTTAGTCAAGTGGTATTACACCACAGTTTTTCTCCCACTAAAATCAACGACCGAATCATGGAAAAAGTCATGAAAAACATAAAAAAGGTAAAAAAAAAAAATATTTCATTCATGCTTTTATTTGGTTGGACACTGCAATTTACATGAGTAGGGGTGAAAGATAAATCGGTCAATGGCGAAGAGGCTTTATAGATAATAGTGGTATACATGTCTTATTACTGTTTGGCGTTTTATTTTCCATCGTTTTTTTTTCTTACCTCTAGCTCTCCACTATACATGTTACTTCTTTTCGGTTTCAGAGTTGTCGATTCTGGTCGGGATCGATTTACTTTAGATAATTAGATAGAGTCATAATACCCCAACTTGACTCTTGGTTCTTGTTAAATCAATGCAGAGTTATAGAATCATTTAGGTAGAGAATATTTACTGAAAAAGAGGGATTTTAGCAAAATCACAATGCAGATTTGGTGTAAAATTTAAAGGAAGTTGGTTATATAAAAAAAAAAAAAAAAAGAATAACCAATAATATAAAGTTGGGATGGGAATAAATATTTTTATATTCGTTTTGTATTCTCTTCTTGTCCGTATCCATCTTGAAAATATAAGTATAGGTCGATATTAACATGAGTAACAACTAACATAAATTTGGTTTTTGTAACTTTGCATCAGGAAACAAGTATTAAAACAGAACTAAATTGATTTTTTTTTTTGGTACATTTTTAGTTACTTTTTTACTAATGTACTAATTTAACTAACAAAACTGAAAATTAATCTGCAAAATACTAATAAATCATCTGCAAAATAACTCATAAATAATCTGCAAAATAACTCTCAAATACTATTAGTAGACAATTTGTTAAGGGATATATAAAATCTCGAATAGCAGTTTTGAACAAGTCATATACGGATACAAATATTTATTACTCAACAGAGTTATTGTAACAACCCAAAATCACGGGCAAGGTAAAGCACACCCTTATATTATGCTTGAAATAAAGGAGATTTTTTTGTTTGGCAAAAGAAAAGATCATAAGTGTAGGCGAAGGCTCCACAACGCAGCGACAAAAACGGAACAAAAGAACAAAAAAATCAAAAGATTCAAAACCTTTCTTCTTCTTTATTAACATCAACTGTTCGGATTTGTGTAAGACAAGAAAAGAAGCGGAGATTACGGGGACCAACAGTGACGTCTGACGTGGACCTCTCCCCGTCGGTGCCCAATCCACCACCAACTTTACTCCACTGCTCATTTGCTTCTTGGAACCATACCATATTATTCGTAAATATTTTAGTTAACAATGTTTCAGATCGTAGACTAACTGATCATAAATCTACATTACCGCATACAATATTGTTTGGAAGAAATAACATTTCATCGTTTACAGACGCTTGTTGCAAAAAAGTATAATATGCTTTAATACTTAAACGCTTGCATCTACTTCATTTAGACTCCACATAGTCAACTATAATCAATACACGTGAATCATTTCGTCATTAGATTCTTTTGAGACAAGAGTCAATTACCACCAAACACATTTTTAATTATTGAAGTTCCGATAACTTCGGGTAATGGCAGCAAATTAATTCGAGTTTTGATTTAATATTACTATATGATGTCATTATGGTTTGTGCTAATATTATTATTGTATCATCACTAGAATTTAGACCAACACACTTTTTTGTTTGTCAAAGACTATATTATTAACGTATGTTGTTATATACTGTAGTATAAATAAAAGTAAACGATCATATATAGACCTACACAATTAGTGCATTTTTAATATATTTTCATTCAACCAAATTTTAATTTTCGTTTTCCACTAGCTTTACTATCTTATCATAGTTACATCAAAAATCGAAGGTCAAACGACTATGAATGTTTGAATTTAATTCTGAAAGGCACAATCTAACTTTAGAGATTATAACCGACTTCTAAAGGTCACATGCCGATTATAAAATATTACAATCGACTCCAAATGTCATATACCCACTTTAAAAATCACATAACATAACTCATTTATTTGTTTTTTGTTTATCAGAAAAAAAAAATCACATAACGACCATTTCCTAAAGGCACATACTAAATCCAAAAACGAAATAAACTATGGCAATTCTAGTGTAAGACTCTATTAATTTTTTAAAATACAAATTACTAAATGAAAAATAAAAAATGTGTTGGCAAATCAAGTTTTCAAAAGAGACTACTATTTACTTATTTAGCTAATTGCCTCTATTAGTCTATTTGTTTCATGAAACTTTTCTCTTAAATTTTTAGGATGGTGCATTTGTTCCTTTCATGTGGGTATGGAAGAGTCTCAATACATTGTAAAACTGAGTACATCGACACATAATTGGTCGCTTAATTTATTTTGGGAAAATATAAATTATAGAAGTGCATTCTAGTAAGCAATCATATGGATATACACATACAAAAAAAGATCTGTATTAATTTTTTTTTTTTTTTGAAAATTTAGATCTGTATTATTGATCTTTGTATTCATATGAAGCAACCACATTATCTCACCATAATACATGATTATAGAATGACTTTTCAGCAAAACACACCTCAAAATTCGCAATTCTTGGAATATTTGGCAGTTACATAATACATTAAATTGTTGTCAGAAATGTAGAGGATTGTATTCATGTAAAACTACTGGTCCCGTAATATATATTCATTGCTTCATTCCTTATTTCTAAGTAACAAAAGTCACGCGTGAGATATAAAGACACTATAAAAGAATCATTCTGTGTTCTTGCTTCTTCTTCATCTCTCTTTATTGATACTGTCCGAATAAATATTCACTCTTTTTTTTTGTCTTCTCAAGGCGGAAATAAATAGAATCATTCTCCTTTCTCTTGAATTTCTCCATTTAAATTTTCGAGATGATTTAAGGAGGGAAAATAAAGAGAGAAACAAGAACAAAAGCATCGGTTTCTTTACTTTTTGTAAGAAAATGTTGCGACTGAGACTTCTCGTACAGAGTTTTTTTTTTTAAGATTAGAAGTTTTGTCTTATTTGGGCGATAATGCCTAGAGAGGGTTTTAATTAAATACTCTTTCTTTCTTTTGTTGTTGTTGTTGTTTGTGTTTAAAGGCTTAATTACGATGCAAAGAGTACACAATAAACCCATTGATTCCATCGGAGCTGTTAAACACTTAACCAAACAGAGCAACGGATACGGTGGCGTGACGGCGGCGGATATGCAAGAACCGAGCATCGAGACTGATAAGCTCAGCTACGAGATTTTCTCGATTCTCGAAAGCAAGTTTCTTTTCGGGTACGATGACGACCCGAAGCTCATGGAATCACGGAGCAGAGACCCGAGCCCGGAGCAAGAAACGGTATTGACGACGGTGGAAGCTGTAAACGGTGTCGTCCCGGGTTCAGCGAAGAACCAGAGAGGTAAAATCTGTGTTTTGAGTATCGATAGTGGTGGAATGAGAGGGATTATACCTGGAAAGGCTTTGGCGTATCTGGAACATGCTCTGAAATCGAAATCGGGTGACCCGAATGCCCGAATCGCCGATTACTTCGATGTCGCTTCCGGTTCAGGTATCGGTGGGATTTTCACGGCGATGCTTTTTGCGTCGAGTGATGGTAACCGTCCGATCTTCAAAGCGGAGGACACGTGGAGATTTTTAGCGAAGAAAGGTAAAAGCTTTTACAACAACAGACAATCACCGGGGATTTTTAACCGGGTTATGAAAACCGGGTCGGGTGGGTCGGGTTCGAAGCTTGAGATAGCGATGAAGGAGTCATTCGAGGAGCTTACGCTTAAAGACACGCTTAAACCGGTTCTGATTCCTTGCTACGACCTCACTAGCTCTGCGCCTTTCTTGTTCTCACGTGCGGATGCGTTGGAAACGGACGGCTACGATTTTAAGCTGTGGGAGGTTTGTAAAGCCACGTGGGCTGAGCCAGGAGTGTTTGAGCCGGTGGAGATGAGATCAGTTGATGGTAAGACGCGTTGTGTGGCGGTTGATGGTGGTTTAGCTATGAGTAATCCCACGGCTGCAGCGATTACTCATGTGTTGCATAATAAGCAAGAGTTTCCGTTCGTTAGAGGTGTTGAGGATTTGCTTGTGTTGTCACTTGGTACGGGACAGTTGGTTGATGTGAAGTATGACTGTGATAAGGTTATGAAGTGGAAGACTAAGCAATGGGCTCGACCTGCGGTTCGGATTTCTGCGGATGGAGCGGCTGATACTGTGGACCAGGCTGTTTCCATGGCGTTTGGTCAGTGCCGGAGGAGTAACTACGTCCGTATTCAGGTATAAGCTTCTATGGTTTGTACATTCATATGACTGAGGCTCTAGTTAGTAACACTACTCAGGTCTCACGGAAATTGAATATAAACGAGGAAAATTTGATTAGAATGAAAAATTGATCATGGTGTTGGACGCAAAATTGAGTTATCAGATTATGAAAGCGCTGAATCTTGATACTGATATTAGATTCATTCTTTGGGTGGTGTTATAGGCGAATGGTTCAAGCTTCGGTCCATGCAAACCAAATATAGACACAGACGCGAGTCCAAGCAATGTGAATATGCTTGTGGGAGTAGCAGAGGAGATGCTGAAGCAGAAGAATGCAGAGTCCGTCCTGTTTGGTGGTAAAAAGATTAGTGAAGAAAGCAATTACGAGAAGCTGGATTGGTTAGCCGGTGAACTCGTGCTTGAACACCAGAGGAGGAGTTGCAGAATCGCTCCCACTGTAGCGTTCAAGCAATCCGGCGACAGAAGAACCGATCAGCAGACGATTTTTAAGGATATTGATTGTATGTTTTGAAGGTTTTTAATTGTATAGATTTATGTTTGAGTTCCGAGTAGAAAGCAACATCACCTTCGAAAGGTCTTTATTAATCCTAAAGATATGCGTTATATGCGTTATTGTTGTTTTGTTTAATTGTTATTTCCCATTGACTCCGAAAGAGCTTCGTTATAGCAAATACAGTGTATAAAATCAGCAGAGAGCATTAAGCTAATTATAAAAATTAAGTTTATCGTAATTACCTTATTGATAGTTGCCAACTTACTTTTAACGATCCCTTAACCTTTTCTTCTCTGCTTGTTACGGAGTCATTGATTCTGGAAAACATCATGATACATTTCAAATTTGTTTCTCCTTAATACATTAATCTGTTGATAACAGTTTTCTCATATTCAAAAGCATATTATTAATTTGTAATTTTCTAAAAAAGAAAAGATGCGTAATGAGACCAAATCTCTTTTTGTAATGATTTGATCTAACGTAAGTTCAAAGATGTGAACTTGGGACCGTAATGAATAGAACGAATCAAGAAGGATGTTATGAAATCATATTCATTAGGGGATCCAAAAAAGTCGTTTTCTTGATTTATAATCAAAGTTCTTTTTTTTTATAACACGGATTTAAATCTGAATGGTGACTTAACGACCATTCTAGCACAAACACTAGGCTACTTGTAATGGTCTTAAAAATTTATTATTTGATGGTTACAAATTGAAATGTTTCAAAGGCCAAAAAGAAAACATGCGTGTGAATGGACGAACGCACGGTGCAGGGATGAGGGAACTCCGTATATATGTGTAGCCCCACGTCTTTAATGTCGGTTGTCGGAAACGTCTCAATTGACTAACACATAACACATTTGATTTTAGAAGTTCTTTTTTTTTTTTTTTTTGGGCTGAATTTTAGAAGTTCTATTAATCTATAAGTTGACCAATGATTTAACAGAGTTTTACAACTAAAATTTAGAGTAAGCAAAATGCCGTATAGATTTGTGAACACAAATTTTTTGAACCTCGGTAACTGTTTGTTATGGTCTTTGTGTTGAATATTAGATCTTCTATAATTATTGATAGTTGAATTTGTCTGTAGCAAATCATTGATTTTTAAATGTTACAGTAGTATGTTTTTTTTAAGTGAAAGATGTTGTAATAAGTAAAAAGAAATCCAAAAACTACTTTTTTTTTTCTGTTGACAAAACGATATTTGCATTCCAAAAATGTTGGATGATTGAACGAAAAGATGTATTTATTATTTCTTTAAAACAAAACTATTAAATCCTCTCACATGTGAAATTTATATTGTTCTTAATCCGAATTTAAGTGGGAAAATTAGTGGCATGTACAAGAAAAAAGAAAAGAAAATACCATAACTAAAGTAGACATGGTTGGACCACATATACTTAATTCAAAATGTATAATAGTTCTTGGTGTTAATGAAGTAAAACTCTTAGGACACGTATGATTCGATACCTAACTTCCAAACACAAAACTCAAAAATAAGAACTTATATACAGACTATCATGCGACTTTTCAATATCTGAAGTAAAAGAAGATCTAAAGTACTATACAAGTGACATTAATCAATCCACTAAAGTTTATTGATTTTGAGTTTAAAGTTTATGAATTTAATATTGTAACAAAGCCCCATATTGGATGTTCCAAGTAGGATATGTTATCAATCGTAGGAAAAAAATATTCAGTTCCAGATTGGCTGGAAGAACATTGGTTGGACATTAATTATCATCTCGAGATATTGTGTTACGACTCATACATCTAAAGTAAAAGGAAATTTTTAATATGTAAGAGAGATATGAATTGTGTTAAAAAAAAAAAAAAAAAAAAAAAGAGAGATATGAATCAATTGGTTTTGAGTTGGAGATCCATGCAATATGAAATGATGCAAAATTGCAAAAATATCAAGGAAACATAGAACACCTATTAAATAATCCAACATTTTATACACAAAAAGTATATGGGCAGAGATATATTGTCCACATGGGGTCAATTGACCCCTATGAATTTGTAAAAATTATTATTTTACTTGTAGTTTTAGATGCAAAATTTATAAAAATAGTTAAACATTGTGTTTATTGACTCCCATAAGTTTACTTTTTAAATAGATTTCTAGTTTTTAGAATAAAAATTGACCCTGTAAAAGTAATGGCTACCTCCACCTCTCCAGTAGACCGTAGGAATAGAATATTATCGACTCTAAAGATACTAGGGGTGGGCACGGAGCGGATATCCTGAATTTTGGTGATATTTGTGATTTGCTTTGTGTCGTCCGAATAATCACTTTTGCGATTTGTATTTGCTTCGTAAGTAACCGGATATCCGGTCTTCCGGATATTTGCTAAAATTCGAATTATTTGCGGATATTCGATTTGTTTCGTAAAAATTTTAAAATAATTATAAAAAAACATAAAAATATAAAAGAAATCAAATTTTAACCCAATAATAATAATAATTTATTAAAAATATAGTTTTTCTTTATTTGTTAAACTTTAATCTTAAAAAAGAAGAATTTGATAAATATAAATTTATAACCCAGTTTCATTTTTATCTACACATATAGAACCTAAGAAGCAGAGTCTATAACTAGGAAGAAGAAGATAAACTTTTGTAAAATGAATTGACGCCTCGACGGAGAATTCTAGTTTCTTCTTTTTCATTTTTTTTTAAATAAATAAATTCCACTTAAAACCTAATGTTAGGCCCAAGATATAAAACTTTTTTTTTTTTGTCAAAAACCCAAGATATAAAACCTAATACTATTACAAACTCAGGCCCAAAACATACAAATACACAAATATATTTATATTATAATATAATATCATATATAGAATTATATATATTCTAATATATTTATAAATATACGGATCGGAGCGGATATCTGACTTTGGCAAAAGTAATATTTGTATTTGCTTTGTTTTCTACGGATACTATATTTTCCTATTTGCTTTGCTTCGAAATTTTACGGATATCCTAATTTTTCGGATCGAATCAAAGCAAATACCGAATCGAAACGAATCTAACGAATATTTTGCCTAGGGCTAAAAGATACTAGGGTGCAGTGGCTAAAGGATCGAGGGTGAATGAATTATCAATGAAACAAAAATCTCATAAAACCAAAAAAAGTTCAACATCTTTCGGTTAAAAAGTCAACATGATCATTGTTATGGAGGTATTTTGGCGTGTGATCTTCATACACGACTATGTGATAATGTGAAGCATACGACACGACTGTGTGGGTCAAATTACTGCATACGCTCTATTGTGTAATTTCATGGTTGGCCCATACTCTAAAAGAGTTGAGATCAGTTTGATCTAGCTTAAAAATATACTATGTGAATAGAGCTAAAAATATATATGGTCGATAACCACATCTAAAATTACTAAAAACTGTGATTAATAGTGAATCCAAGATTAACACTTCTAGTGTTAAATCCAAGATTAGTACTAACTATTATATTTGAAAATTACTTGGATATAAATGCGAAAACCAAAGCTGTAAATGATGAATATTGCATCATATTATACAATATGCAAAAACATCAAGAAAACATAGCAAAGACGAAAGCGAAATATAACGCCTAGCTTTATATACAAAAAGGACAAAAAATTGTAGGAACATAAGTTGCCATTAAGAACAAAGAATGGCTAAAACATAAATTGCCATTAAGAACAAAGAAATTGTGGATTAATAATTCTGAAATGCTTAGAGGAGAGTTGTCTCAAAACAACTCTCAAAATTACATCTCTTGCTCATATAACATTTCCATTTAAATTATTTTACAAAGAAACTCTAACACATATTATAACACATTAGACTTGTTTTGGGCTTGTGTTTAGTTTTTCCATTGAATGGTCTTTTAGAGTTGTCTATTATGCAACAAATACATTCAACATTTTTATGTGTTGTGCAATGGAGAGGCCTCAGACGTACCTCATATATAAGTCGTTAAAATCATTTTCTGTCGTCATATTTAAGTTTATAGTTTAGAGCTTTCAGATTGCACGTCTTCACTTTTTATATGTGGTATACGAACAAAAGACACTCAATTATTCGATAAAAAATAAGGTATATCAGATTCAATACATTGACCCACGCCAGTAAGGCCTGATCAAAAATAATACTATACATTGACCGACTATTCAGCGACAGCAAATTAAAGTTATTATATACTCCTTCGGTATCAAAATATTTGATTTTTTTGGTTTTTATCTTGTTTCACAAAGTTTGATTTTCTACACTCTAATCAATACATTTATTCTTAAAACATAATTAATTTTTTTTGAAAATTGTAATTTCATTAAAAGTGAGAATATAACTTAATTTTTATTGAGTATAGAATATTCAATAAATCACAAATATGACATGAAATGGAGTCGTGGAGAAGATGTTATGGTCCTCTGACTCCGGCCTGTTTGCTGAGTGATTATATTATTTAAGGAATTAAGTCCTTAAATCTTAGTTGTTAGATCGTGATCGTATAATATTATATAATTAACGAGTTTCGTGTCTGATAAAAATATAAATAAAAAATAGCTTATCATATAGTTTCTTTAGTGTGATGTGATTAGTCTAGTTAGACACTTAGACCGGCACGTTCATAATTTCGAAAAGATGTTATTTGAGTTACTTTTTTTTTTTGTCAACATTTGGGCCACAACTAGCCGGCCCATTAGTCTAATTTCTATAAATTTGTAGGGTCGGGGACTCGATCCCTAGTGTGATGGTGTCTGTTTTCTGTGGACTTGCCACTAGACCAAGATCATTTCACCTTATTTGAGTTACTTGGTGTACATTATTTCAATTTTTATATATTTCCATGTTATTTTTATTTTAATATAAATTAATTAATAAATACATATTTATAGAAGTTAAATGATTAAGATAGCCGATAAAAAAAGACGATTAAAATCATTAAAAAGTACTTTAAATGTATTTTTAAAAAACTCATTGAATTAAAGAAGCTATATTATATTTTCTTCATTTCAGTTAACAAAATTAAATTTATTGATCCATATATTTACATTCTAACAAGTTTAATATGATATAAAAAACTTTGAATTTCTATATCATTTTGAGAAGATTTTATTTTGATTTTTTAAAGTAATTGAGTTGATGAACAATATAACCAATCATTTCAAACAAAAAAAAAAAATTGGGATGATAAATTTGGATAATCAGACCTATTGGATTCCAATAATAAAATTTTCATAAATCTGAATATGATTGAAATAATATTACTTTTTAGATAATAGAGATTAGAGACAGCAAATAAAACATTTAATTGCAGATTCGGTTTAAACAATAAAAAAAATCTTTCAGAAATTAAAACTCTATTTGATGAAAAATATATACGCCCATTCGAAAACGAAACCGTAAGAAGTAATCCATATATAGATGATTCTGTTTTACATTAGTAACAATTTTTCTAAACCGAAACCCCCAAAACCTCAATAAATCCAAACTGTAGTTATAAAGAAAGAGAAGAGTATATATTATAGGCACAGTTGCCATTCAGCTGTACTTATAAAGATTTGTTTTTTTAGTTCTTTTGGCAACCTACTTATCATACATAAGATTAAATGCACCGAAATACAATGAATAAGGAGAAAAGAAATACTATATTCTTTGATTTTTTTTTCTCGACAAAAGAAAAGTAATTAATAAAGTATATACTTTCATTCTAAATAGTAGAGCATCGGATAGAAAAACTGTGTCATGTATGAAATAATAGTCAAAATAAGATGTTGAAAAAAGAGAGTCAAATTAAGAGAAACATAATAATGGAAAATCTTTTTGATGATTCATTTACGACGTTGATCAAGTTGTGGACAACAACAACTAACGCTGATATCAATTCCCAACTACTACAAATTTTGGGACAATAATGTTATTATCATGGAGACTCAGTAGATCAATATGGAAAAGTACTAATTGTATAAAATTTGACTGTTTATTTGCGGTTGAATTTGAATTTTAAGTTAAATAGTAGGAGTACTTTTATACTTAGAGAAAATTATTTAAGTTACTATCAAGTTGCACAAAAAAAAAGTTACTATCAATTATTATTTGCAAATTATAAAAGGTAAATTAAAAAAATTATATATATATATCGCGTTTGTAAGATGGAAATGATATGTGATTTTGAAACAAAACTATCATGTTTTTTTTTTTGTGAAACTATCATGTTTTTATATATAGGTATACATTTTAACATTTAACGTTTTTTTTTTTTTGTAAATGACATTTAAACTTATTTGAGATTGTAATACCAAACTATTAGAATGTGTACACCTTATTTCATTAAAATTGGGTTCTCATTTTTAATAATTTAATTTGCATTAAAGGTGATCACCTAATTTTTTTTGTTGTCTATACCATTTCTATCAACTAGTAGTACTCTACTTCCATTTACTATGTTTATTGATAAAAAGGTACTCTAATTTTGCAATATGAATGTTTGTCAAAAATAATTGAACAGTTGCTTGGGGCATTTATTATAATATATTTTCATACATAACTCAAAAATGGATAGGTCAAACACTGGAATGAAATCGGGATTTACATCTTTCTCAACCCAAAAAAAAAATTGGGATTTACATTCGGTCTTCACACCCTAGATAGATATTCTACGGAACAATACTTCCTCTATTCTATTTTAATAGATGTTTTGGCTAAAAGCACAAAAATTAAAAAACAATAAATGTTTTTTTATTTATAAAAATGCAACCAATAAAAGAAAAAATTGCATAATTTAAATAGTCATAAACTATTAAATAAATATAAATTATGTATTGAAATTTGAAAAAATCTAATATTATAGAATAAAGAAAAAAACCTTAAACCTCTTATAATTTAGAACAGAGGGAAGTATTATTTATGTAACACCCGTACTAGAAGTAGAGGGACGTGAGATGTAAAATTCCTCGTGGCTAACAAGTAACAACTGAATTTTAGAGATTTTGTACGTTTTGAAAATATTTGCAATTTCTGACATATATAGTAAAGTAGTGTTCATGTAATTTATGAATTCCGAAAAACTAGGAGATGATGTTTAAGTTTTGGATATACCAGTCTGAATAACGACAAAATTAAAAGAATTTATTGGTTTGAATAAAGTATATGTGTATATCCAAAAGCCATATCTGTATGAATATTAAATCTCCCATATTTATTGGTTCATGAATTTTACTAATTAATTTAGAAATTCAAAACAAAATTATGTGTTATTTGATCTTGAATTTAATATTCATACAGATATGGCTTTTGGATATACACATATACGGATATGTTTAACGAAAAAAATAAAGGGATATGGCTCAATATAATTCATTGTCATTTTTAAAAACATTCTAGAAACCCAGTTTTTTTTTTCCAAAATGAAATTACTATCAATTATTATAATTATTTCTTAGAGAAGAATCATAGAGATGACATATTGACACACCATGTCTATTTAAAGACGTATATATGTCTATATACATTACACATTCACACTACGAATCCCTTCTAACGTAGTCCACCCACCCACTTAAATATGGGAGGTCTTTAGGAATATCAATGTTATCTTTATTTTTGAAGAGCTACCATAAATGTAATTTCTTTCTCTTCTCCATCCTACAATAGTCAAAATCTTTTCATTTTTTTCTACTTCCTGTTTCTATGTATTAAATTAGTTACCAGGAAAATCATCCACTCTTGCGTTGAATTAATTGACATTTTTAATGAACAATCGACATGGTATCTTACAATTCCAACCCTCTCTTCCTAAAGTGCTAATCACTCTCCAAGTCAAATGTCAACGGTCTTCGCCCTCTCTCTTTATCTTCTCTCTTCTCTCACGCCCATTTCGTGGCTAATATATTCCAACAAGAACTCAACCCACAAGCATCCCTCTCGACACACACTTTTCTCCTAAAACCAAAAAATGGTGGCTGCAAGTCCCGGTGGCTCAACGAAGGGCTTAGCCGTCCAAATCCTAACCGGAAGATGGTTCATGTTCTTTGGAAGTCTCTTAATCATGTCTACGGCTGGAGCCACTTACATGTTCGGTATCTACTCAAGCGATATCAAGAAAACCTTAGGCTACGACCAAACCACTCTTAATCTCCTCAGTTTCTTCAAAGATCTCGGAGCCAACGTTGGAGTCCTCGCGGGTCTACTCAATGAGGTAACTCCGCCTTGGTTCATCCTCTTGATCGGAGCCATCCTTAACTTCTTTGGATACTTCATGATTTGGCTCGCCGTCACAAAACGGATCTCGAAACCACAAATTTGGCACATGTGTCTCTACATCTGTATTGGAGCCAACTCGCAGTCGTTTGCTAATACCGGGTCCCTCGTCACGTGCGTTAAGAACTTCCCGGAGTCACGTGGGGTTGTCTTGGGGATTCTCAAGGGCTATGTTGGTCTTAGTGGCGCCATTATCACACAGCTCTATCATGCCTTTTATGGTGAAGACACAAAAGAGCTCATCTTGATGATCGGTAAGCACAATATAATTTATAAAATTTATTGATGAGACTTTATGGTTAATGACATGAAACAGAGCAAAACAGAACAAAACAGAGGTCAATGATTATGATCTGAATCTTGATGAGGCTATTTATCATTTGTTTTCATTATTTCAAATTTTCAATAACTGGTAAATCTTGGACAGAAACTGAGACTAATTGTATGAGTGATTGTATTTGTAGGTTGGTTGCCCGCAATAGTCTCGTTTGCGTTTTTGAGAACGATAAGAATAATGAAAGTGAAGAGACAGACAAACGAGCTAAAAGTGTTCTATAACTTCCTCTACATATCGCTCGGACTTGCGACGTTTCTCATGGTGGTCATTATCATCAACAAACTCTCGGGCTTTACACAGAGCGAGTTTGGAGGTAGCGCCGCGGTGGTGATCGTGTTGCTTCTTTTGCCCATCCTAGTCGTAATCTTGGAAGAGAAGAAGCTTTGGACGGAGAAACAAGTCGCCTTAAACGATCCAGCACCCATCAACGTCGTAACTGAGAAACCCAACTTAGAATCATCAGAGGTTAAAGATGATGATGAAGCGTCAAAGGAGGAAGAGGAGAGGGTGAAAACAGCGTCTTGTTGGACGACTATGTTTAATCCACCGGAGAGAGGAGATGACTATACAATCTTGCAAGCCTTGTTTAGCGTAGACATGTTGATTTTGTTCTTAGCAACGATATGTGGTGTGGGAGGGACTTTGACGGCGATAGACAACTTGGGTCAAATCGGAGACTCGTTGGGTTACCCAAAGAGAAGCGTAAGCACGTTTGTGTCACTCGTAAGCATATGGAATTACTATGGTCGTGTGGTTTCGGGTGTGGTCTCTGAGATCTTTTTGATCAAATACAAATTCCCAAGACCTCTAATGCTCACAATGGTCCTCCTCTTGTCCTGCGCTGGTCACCTCCTCATCGCTTTTAATGTCCCCGGTGGACTCTATGTCGCATCAGTTATCATAGGGTTTTGTTTCGGTGCACAATGGCCGCTTCTATTTGCTATAATTTCTGAGATTTTTGGGCTTAAGTACTACTCGACGTTGTATAACTTTGGGTCAGTCGCGAGTCCGATCGGGTCTTACTTGCTAAACGTTCGGGTCGCAGGGTATTTGTACGATGTGGAGGCGGATAAGCAAAATAGGGCATTAGGCAGAGTAAGAACAAAAGGGGAAGATTTGAATTGCATAGGCACGTCTTGTTTTAAGTTGTCTTTTATAATAATTACTGCGGTAACTTTGTTTGGTGTATTGGTCTCGATGGTTTTGGTGATCCGGACCAAGAAGTTTTACAAGAGTGATATCTACAAAAAGTTTAGAGAAAAAGCCTTGGCCGCCGAGATGGAGATGGCAGGGCGCGCTCCGGCCAGATCCACCGTGGTGGAGGAAAACAAGGATGATGTTAAGGCAAAGTAGTAGGCAAAGGAAGGGGCAAGTGATTTGGTAGATGATTGTAAAAGATACTAGATAAGAAAAAGATGATCAAGTATTGTTGTAAACACTTTTATAAATCTCCCCAGTGTGAAACCTATCAGTCCATTACTCATGTTTTTTATTAATAGCTTTTTGTTTTGAAATACTTTATATTAGATGTTTTTATCGTTTTGCGTTTTAGGAGTTTGGATAGTAGTGAAGGGGTAAATTAAAATTTGGAGATATGTAAGGGTCATGAGTCAACTAATGAGTTGGACTTGTGGTTTTGTGAGCCACAAGAGATTACTTTGACTAAATCATTAAAAGATAAAGAACTAAGTTATTGCAAGTGGGAGGACTTGGCTCACGTGTGTTGGTACGACATGGACTTTATGGTCGGTATACACTTGCGTAATGTAAAATCTGGAACGAGTGCGTCACAATGATATGTGGAAAGTTTTTCCTTTTTGTAACAGAATGATATGTGGAAAGTTGAACGGTAAACGCGTTTAAGAACAAAAAAAAAATGAAAACGTGCAACATTTCTAGAAAACATATAGTATTCGAGAAAATCTCAAACTTTAGTTAGTGGATACTGGATTTAGAAAGATACACTCGTGAAACAATTTCATTATGTTAGTGGATAAGATAATCGAAAAAGACATAACAAAAAAAAAACAAAAAAAAAAAAAACAATAAATTGTAGGAAACAAAACTATGTGACTTTTTCAATAAATTTTCTTAGAAAATTATCATATCTATTCTTGTAAATTATTAAATTTTGTAATTTTGACCGTGTTATTTTAATTAAAATATCAATAAAATAAAATAAAAATCATATAGATTAAACATAGTGAATGGAAGATACAGATTTGTTTCAAAAAAATTTCATCATATTATTGAAAGAGCGATGTCTATGCATGTTGCGTTTTAATTTCTTACAATATTATTTTAGTTATGGAGATCATTTATCTTATATTTTTGATTTGGGAGCCAACAGTACTCAGCTATGTCACAAAAAGAAGTCATAACTAAATTGAGACTTTTGAAGTTTTTTTTTTTTTTTTTTTCGTTTTAATGTTTCTACAGTTATTTTAAAATGTAGTCTAGTTTAAAATCTGTAGGTGGATCCAATCGAACATTTAAAACCCTCACAATCTTGTTTTATTAATTTTTTCTTTGGTTTTTTTTTCCAAACAATTATTTTGAGATTTTAGATACTTTAAAATATCTTACAGGCTACAGCAAATCTTGAACAAGGATATGGTAAAGATCCATAAAATACTCTTAAAAGAAAGAGATCCATTAAATACTCTTATCTGACTATATAGCAATTAATTGGTCATACAAGCTTAGTAAAATATATAAGAGATAATTTAAAATACATAATATTCAATTTGATTATACAGCGTCATACATTCATTATCGGGGCCAATCGTCCAAGAATCTCGGATCAGAGGTGGCAGTAGCGTCCATGTTTTGGCAAAAGATTAATCTCAACGAGATTTAAAATAATATTTCTTTGTTAATCAGTAGTCCAATAATAGTGAAATGAGACACGTATAATGTATTGTTTTAAAAATCAAACAGAACATACGTATCTTCAATATGAATGACGCCATTTTCAAATAATGTAGTTACTATTCAACCAACCATCATCGTATTCATATATTACAAAATATTTAAATAGGATGAAGAAATGATGAGTCTGAATATTAAATTCAAAATTAACATCGAGATTCAACATCCAAATGTTTTTTTTTTTGGAGCAGAACATCTTAATTTCCGCAGATATAACACATTAAATTGAGAAATAAAGAGAATAGCTATCAGATAAAAGTTTCAGCTCCGCTGGTATGGAGTTGGAGAGGAAGAGCTTAAAAGGAGACGTGTCAAACATCTTTGTAGCCCTCCCAGCCTTTTACTATTTGGCTAAGTTGAGAAATACAGAGAATAGTTGTCAGATAAAAGTTTTAGCTAGGCCGGTATTGACTTAGAGAGTAAGAGCTTAAAAAGAGATGTATCCAAAAACACAGCAGTACTTATTAAGATTTGTTTTTTAGTTCTTTTGTCAACCTACTTATATCAAGATTAAATGCACCGAAAATATAATGAATAAGGAGAAACGATATGTCATACTGTGATTTTATTTTTCTTTGCCATATTCCTTCATTCTTTTTTGGTCATCATTTCCTGCATTCTAAACATAGAGCATTTGCATAGAGAGAAAATCAGAAAACTGTGTCACGAAAACTAATACTAGTCACATTAGGACGTCGGAAGAAAGAGAGTCAAATTAAAAGAAACATAGGAGTATTAAATATTTCCCACGTTGGTCAAGTCGTAGACAACAACTAACACCGATATCAATTCCCAACTAGTACAAAATTTAAGTTTTGGGACAATGTTATTATCATAGAAAAGTATAAATTTGACGGTTTATTTGCGTTTGAAAATTATAAGTTAAATACTATTTTTATATTTAGAGATAAATAATTTTAAACATTAATTAATTCTAGTATTATTTTTTGTTAACGACATACGTAAACTAAAATAAAAATATAATGTTTTTCTTCTTTTTCTTTTGCGTTTGTAGCATGAAAATGATATGTGAATTTATTTTTTTTGGGGGTCAAAAAATGATATGTGATTAAGAAGAAAAAAATCATCATGTTTTATGCCATGCATTTTAGTATTACTCCAACCAGACTTTGCATCCCCAGTCATCATAAAAAAGCTAAGTCGCATCATTTAGCTGGAGTAGAGCCAAAGTTCAAATGCATGGCATATATCTGGTTCCTTTTCGCATTTGCAACTAAAAGCAGGCCTGCTACTGGTTGGAGTAATGCTTTAACTAAAAGCAGCACGTGGCTCAGAGGAACTTATCAAGTCAAGTGTATGGGTACACCTCCATGAATCATAACCAGAAGCCCCTAAGGATAATGCATCACCAACTGGGATCCATAATTTCAATTGTTGATTCAGAGGGCCTTACGAGGAAAAACATCGCCAACACAGTTAGCAACTTAATTAGCGGAAGGGAAACACCACAGATGAGATAGAGCTGGTTACCTCTGTGACAAGCATCATATAGTGCTGAGTAGATGGGGTTGCCATCATGAGCTTTGAAAACTGCAACGGGTGTAAGATTACTGTCTTCCAAAATCTGAAGCTGTTGGGAAGAAGAAACAGAGCTCGATTTACAATTGGAAAAGACTCAACTGAAGAAAAGCTATAAACCTGGCCATGACCATCAATTGATCCAGAAACCATGTACACTTTTAAGTTGTTGTGCATTGAAATAATTGTAACTTTGTCATCATGTTTAACAACATAACGACACCATCAATTAGCTTGTCAAGGGGAAACTGGAGAGGTGCCTCAGCAGGGAAGACTCCATGGCTGCTAACTTTTGGGCCAAATTTAACTATGGATCATTGATCCAACTTTAATCCAAATTCTAGGATTAAGGTTCAAAATAATGTTCCCAAAAATATTATGAGTTCGAAGATCTCTCTTTATAAGAAGCAGAGTTCTAGAAGGTAGAAACCATAAATCTTAGGACCAGTTTTGTTTCTGTCACCTACTGTGAGGCGAATGAACTTTAATTAAGTAGGGGACAAGGCAAACTTCCTTAATGAATCAATAACTGTTACGTAAATCTCTCCACTTACCTCCACTAAAATCGCCCTTTTAACTCTTTGAGACAATGGGCTTATTTATTCGTTTCTATCTCTATCTGAAGCCCACTAACGTTTTTTTGTCGGCCGAATGAAGCCCACTAAAATTTATTTAAACTAAATGGATTTAATTAGTAAAACACATTGATCCTAATCGCTTATATTAAAACAGAATCGACAAAAAAAAAAGGGTTCAAAAATAGAAGTTATGATGATAGAAACTTAGGAAATATCTTTCTTGGTTCAACAAAATAGAAACAAGAAAAAAGACATAGTTCTAACACCTACTAACTAAAACATATAAAATACATATATATAAATTTTACTTAAAAAGAGTATTAAATATCATATATTAAAATTATTATTTTGTACAAGCATTTTATATATTACATATATATTTCTTCTTTTATAGCATACACTATAATTTTCAAAATATCAAAATTGTATTTATTTTTGTTTTTTTTGGTAGTTTGGATTTTTAACTAAATTTTTTGGAGAATTCAGATATTTTATAATATTTTGAATTTTATTGATAATAATTTTAGATTTGAACTAAGTTAAAAAAGAAAAAAAACAAACTCAAAAAATAAACCCATTTCGAATTAAAACTAAATCAATTCAAACCCGATCCAAAATCAAAATATTGTCAAGTGAGACTTATAAGTTTGGTATCGAAAACACGAATCCTAAAAATTCGATCCAAATTCAACCGGGTATCTGAAAGTCTATCCTTATTTAGATACATGTTTTAGGATTTTCACACATATTAAGAAATAATTAATATGCATGCTATTAATTTTTTACAGAAAACATTTTCCCATAAATATTAACCAATAAAAATTAAGAAAATTTATATATTTATAATAAATATTTCTTGAACTTTGTAATTTCTTAACATTAATTAACAAAAAGTGTATTGAAAATTTAAAAAATGAATCTTTGTAGAACAAAAAAAAATCTAAAACATGGATTTTTCTAGAACGGAGAGAGTATTATTTATTCTGCAGAGTATCTATGAGGTTAAATTACGAGGAGAAAAGGCATAATCTTCTTGAATTATATAGTTTCGTATTCTAACTGGCTACGAATGCAATAACTTTCTTGTTCTGTCTTTTCATAGTTCAGTTATGAAAACTCTTGTCAATATTAAGCACGTTTAATATCGTTTAAAAAATAATAATTTATACTTTTAAACTTAAAATAAGAAACTGTACACTTAATTTTCTATGGTCTTTTCTCCAAAGAAACTAATTGGGCAGTCAAACAAGAAAAATCATAATCAAATTCAAAATCATGAAATTTCAAGTGGTATTATTTAATTTATACTAAGATTACGTAAATATAATTTTAATTACGTAACAACAATTTAATATTATTTATTGTTATTTATCCAACTTGCGGAAAATTTAAATCTGTTAATTTATGTATAGATCAAATCTGAAATCAATTAAAATTTAATCTGATTATTTGAATACTATTATTTATTGTTATTTGTCCAACTTGCAGAAAAAACAAGGGAGCAACACGTTTTGAGAGATGACTTTCAAAATTTTATATTGGATGACGAGGTGGACACTGAACAAAATTCAAAGAAGAGAAACCATATGGGATAGGTTAAGATTGAAAATCGGGACTATCCGACTATGGGTCAAAAACAAAGATGGACACATGAATTTACACCACACCCTTACCAAGGAGGGTCAACGTCTAAGAAGTTAAGATCCAAAACAAGTCATGGAATGACAATGTCAATATGATTTGAGTTGACTTCAACATTTCTGTTTAAATGATAAATTATTCAATTATTCGCCTGCCTGATGAAACCGTTAAAAGTATAGTTTTATCCAAGCTTAGAGCAAAAATGTTAAAGTCCACTGTTCCATTAAAGTTCCAACAAGTAACTTTGTCGAGAGAGATTAGGTTTTTTTTTTTTTTTTTAACAAAAAAAATTATCCATAATTTAAAAGAATAGTATATGCTAAAAAGCCTGAAATTATACCAAGAAAAAAAAAGCCAATGTATTATTAAAATATATCTCATTCTAAATAAAAAAGGGAACTGTACGGTGGTATTGGCTGTATTGGTAAAGTATCAACATTAGAAAAAGAAAATTGATTAAAATATGAGAAATACTCATAGTCGGTCAGTCATATCAAAATAGAGTTGACAAATGAAAATCAAGACCATTGTATGAATATGGTAGTTGTTCCATCGAGATAGGAAGTAAAAAAAAAAAGATCTTTGAATCATTTTAAAATCTCCAAAACCGTTAGTGAGTGTTTTCTTTCTTTAATCACCTTGCGTATCAAAATCATTTCTACAACCCAATGATCATTTTTATATAAATATAATAAATAAGAAATATCATAATTATTTATGTAAATAAGATTCAAGATCGTCTTTTCACCATGTCCAAATAGAACTGTCGAACAAGATTACGATTATAAAATACACTTAGATAAAATTTCGACCAAGCCCTACAGATAACTTGAAACGATTTTGAAAAGATTTTTCATTTCTCTTACAATTTGTTTAACTTTTTATCTTCTCAATCTATTTACAATTCTCTTATATTTCTTTATATTTGACCATTATATAATAAATAAACTATATATTTAATAAAATGATTAATGTAATGGTCAAATTTATTTAGGTAAAGAAATATATTTTTCTATATATTATGATGTCTTGATCATACTAAAAAGCAAAAACAAAAAGAAAAATTCAAATAGTGATAAAAGGAAATTTCATATGTACATTTATAACATCTTATCAATGACTATCCTGAATATCTGTCTTCCACCAACATACCTAACTATTTTCAGATGAATAATCCAACCTATAGCACACGATATTAGCGTTTTTGAAAAGTTTTACTTTTATTAACAAAAAAAAAGAGTTGAGTAAAACCTCTATAAATTAATACTCTATAAATTAATAATCACTATAAATTAATAAATATTGCTGGTCCCGAGTCGGATCAATGTAAAATTTGACAAAATTCAATAAGATAATAAGATAATATTTTATTTGAAATTTCTATGTAAAAATATGGTACCAATAATATCATAAATTAATAATCATGTAAATTTACATATGTATATATATATATATATATATATATTTCTATACATAAAAATAATATATCAATATATATGATTAAGTATATGGTTAAGTGTTTTCAGTTTTTTAAATGATTTTTTTTTAAATTAACTCATCACTAACTTTTAAATAAAAATATATTATGTTGTATTTTTAAACTATTTTTTTATCATCGTCGATAAAAATATTTCATAAAAATAGACAAAATTTTCTATAAATTTTCAAATTACGAATATACATCATTTTCATTTCGATGGTTGTTTAGAAGATTTATATACAAAAATTGATGCAACTAATCATAAAATTTAATTTATGTATTTTATTTAAATAAATTCATTTATTGTCTTTGTTATATTATTTATTTTTCTAAAATATTTCTATAAAATAATAAATATTAATTTATCTTATAAATTAATAAATATTTCTATAAATTAATATTACTAAAAATTAATAAAATGTTGCAGTCCAACATTATTAATTTATAGAGGTTTTACTGTACTTTGGATATTTGGATCCTCCGTATGTCATATAAACATAAATCACTTTTAAAGAACCACCAAACCAAAATCATTCTCACCGTTATATATATAGTTTTAAACCACTTTTTTGTCAGTTGACGTAAGAATTAAGTAACTTATTGGCTATATAATTGTATAGTTAATAATTGGTTATTTATGTGGTTTATCTTTCACGACTTCTTTTTTTTTTCCATAGATGAATATTTTTTTTGCATTAATCTCATTGAATAATTGTTTTTTTTTTTGTAAAGGATTATCATTCTATAATAGTCTTGAAAGTTATTTGGTTAATTCTGAACATTTACATTCGTAATAACTGCCAAAAACCCTTTCTTTTGTTCGTAATACCAAAAAAAAAAAAATCAATAATGATGAATGAGCATCATGAAGTGATTTTCGGTCTTTATCACAACGACCCAACACTACATATAGTTTTTTAAAATTGAAAATTCGTTTTTAAGGTTCACACGGCGTTAACAGTCTCTTGAGGCCACTTCATCTCAAGTCGCTATCTTTGAATTAGTCAGAAGTCTTCGTTTCCTTATTTTTTAATAAACAATTGCGGCTTTCACTTGTTTGACTTTCTTTTATTCTCTTTGCGAAGAAATAAACAACGCATGTATATTACGTATGCATCTTGTTTTATTGTAAAATGTATATATATATAGAGTCATAACGGAAACAAAAGCCATATCACTTTCTTTCTCTTTTTCTCCTTATAGATAAAACTCGTGAAACCCTAAAAGCTAATACATACTAGAATTTAGACTTCTGAGTAGTGAAATATTTGATGGCGATAAAAGAGCGATCACTTGAGGAGACACCAACATGGGCTGTTGCTGTTGTTTGCTTCGTTCTCCTTTTCATTTCTATCATGATCGAATATTTCTTGCACTTTATTGGTCACGTACGTATATTTCTTCCTCACTTTTCCATTTTTATATCCAAATCTTCCTTTCTTTAGTCTTTTTGCATAATTTTCCAAGTGATGATGAAGTAAACATTAATTTCATGATAAATTACTACATAACTTTGGCATTCTATCGTTATTGATGCACTAGGAAATAACAATTTAGTTGGAAAACCCATAATCTCTTATTCTTCTTTTCACTTATTGTAGTGGTTCAAAAAGAAGCACAAGAAAGCTTTGTATGAAGCTCTCGAAAAGGTTAAAGCAGGCAAGTTCACTTTCCTATGCTTGCAAGACGACTTTTTATATACAACATGATCTTTCTCTATTTAAGTTTCCAATTAACTAACTTTTTTTTTTTTTTTTGGTGATGAAAATAGAATTGATGCTACTGGGGTTCATATCGCTTCTATTGGTTGTATTGCAAGATCCAGTCTCCCAGATTTGCATTCCAAGAACAGTTGCTGCGACTTGGCATCCTTGTAGCAGAAGTCAAGAAATAGCTAAATACGGTAAAGATTATATCGACGATGGCCGCAAAATTCTTGAAGACTTTGACTCCAACGACTTTTATAGTCCTCGCCGGAGTTTAGCCACCAAAGGTTATGACAAATGCGCAGAAAAGGCATGTGTTATATAGTTAGTTACTGGTTATTATAATTTTCCAACTTTTTTTGTTTAGAAAATATTTCGGAATCTTATTTTTTATTTTTCGATATCTTTTCAGGGGAAAGTAGCATTAGTATCTGCCTATGGTATCCACCAGCTGCATATATTCATCTTTGTGCTCGCTGTTTTTCATGTTCTCTACTGCATTATAACCTATGCTTTGGGCAAGACCAAGGTACATGATCTTCTCTTTAAATTTTGTATAAATGCATTTCTATATCACTTTATGTGTGTGTTTAATTTTGTGATATATAATATGCAGATGAAGAAATGGAAATCATGGGAGACAGAGACCAAAACAATTGAGTACCAATATGCCAATGGTATGTACATACATAACACCCATGATCTCATCGCCATAGAGTTTCTTTTTGTAGAAGTCGTCAAAGAAAATAAAACGAATACATTACTAGGTAGTTAATTGACTTTGGCAATGTTACACATCATGATCGCGTATCAGTCGGATTTGTTTATTCATCCATATCTCAAGTTCCTTTATTTCATTGATTAGTTGTTTATTTTGTTGACTAAGATAATCGGACATATAAGCAAGAAAGATTATCCAATGACACAACGTCTTTTGTTTGACTCACGAATAAACAATTTTACGCAAGAAAGTACCACCATTTTATTTAACTATATATTTTCTGTCCTCTGATTTAATTTATTTACTTCAATTGGTTATTTATCGATTTTAGATCCAGAGAGGTTTAGATTTGCAAGAGATACATCGTTCGGACGTAGACATTTGAATATATGGAGCAAGTCTTCCTTTACCCTGTGGATTGTAAGTTTTCATTTGTTACTTTATTTTTTCTATAGTTTTGTTAAAAATTGACAACATATATCTTATGGATAAATGGGGGCATGCAGACATGTTTCTTCAGACAGTTCTTTGGATCAGTGACAAAAGTGGATTATCTTACACTAAGACATGGCTTCATAATGGTAAGTAGCAGTTACTACTAGTACTATATTAGTATTAAAGTCGAAAATCAAATTTTAATTAAAAAAAAAATTAGTTGATAAATGAATGAGTTAATTCGATGGATGAATTGGTGCAGGCGCATTTGCCAGCAGGAAGTGCAGCTCGTTTCGATTTCCAAAAATACATTCAAAGATCTTTGGAAGAAGATTTCAAGGTGGTTGTCGGTATAAGGTCTGTCCCTTTTTTATTTAAATAAAACTCATTAATAATTTTCGTCCAATAATATAATCTTTCACGATATTAAATATTTGATTATCTAACTTGTTCACATCTTTGTGTGAATGGAAATGCAGCCCAGTGATATGGTGCATTGCTGTCTTATTCATACTGACCAATACACATGGTTTGTCCTAAACATTTTATTTAAGCTACAGTATTAAGCAAACTATATATCAATAAAAAATGATATAAACTTCAATTTCTATTTCAAATTAAATAGGATGGGATTCCTATCTTTGGCTGCCTTTCCTCCCCTTGCTTGTAAGTAATAAACACTTCAACTTCAAAGTCTTCAGTTTATTAAATTATGTAGTTGTGAATAAATAATAATTGTATGGCTGGTGGGAATTGAAGGTGATATTGATAGTAGGAGCAAAACTTCAAATGATAATATCCAAATTAGGATTAAGGATTCAAGAAAAAGGAGATGTGGTTAAAGGAGCTCCTGTTGTTGAACCGGGCGATGATCTCTTTTGGTTTGGTCGTCCACGTTTCATTCTCTTCCTCATTCACTTGGTTCTTTTCACGGTATATTTATTTATTTATTTATTTCATTTTTCTTTTAGTTGTGATTTAAAAAAAATTCTAATTCTTTTATTTACGTTTTTTCTTCTTACAGAATGCATTTCAACTGGCTTTCTTCGTTTGGAGCACTGTGAGCAATAACAATCCATATCTTCTTGAAATTAATTTTCTTCCAAGTTCTTAGTAAATTAATGATTCTAATGGTTTTGGAATTAATTTTGCAGTACGAATTCACACTCAAAAACTGCTTCCACCACAAAACCGAAGATATTGCAATCAGGATCACCATGGGGTTTGTTAACTTCCTCAACTATACAAAAAATAATATTATCTTACGTATGTTTGTACCTTAACATCAAATTTCTTCTTGTTGTATATATATGGCAGGGTATTAATACAAGTTCTATGCAGCTACATCACTCTACCTCTCTATGCTCTTGTTACTCAGGTATACTTAAAATTCAAATTGCTAAACGTCATGTTTGAAACAATCGAGGGCTTACTACAACCTTGTACAAAAGAACTATGTAAATAACTAAATATCCGAATTCTTGAATTTTCATCTCATCAAACCGTGATTGCAGATGGGAACTTCAATGAGGCCGACCATATTCAACGATAGGGTAGCCAATGCATTGAAGAAATGGCACCACACAGCCAAGAAACAGACGAAACATGGACTCTCGGGGTCTAACACACCTCACTCGAGCCGCCCTACCACGCCAACACATGGCATGTCACCGGTGCATCTCCTCCACAACTACCATAACCGCAGTATCGACCATCAAACCAGCTTCACTGCCTCTCCTTCTCCTCCTAGATTCTCTGATTTTTCCGGCCGTGGCAATGGCCATCAGCATTTCTTCGATCCTGAATCTCAGAATCACTCTTGCCAGCGTGAGATCACAGATTCTGAATACAGCAATAGTCATCATCCCCAGGCTGACGTAGCAAGTCCTGTTAGAGAAGAGAGGGAGATTATTGAGCATGTCAAGATTGATTTGCCTGAATTCACGTTCAAGAAGTAATATATAGGACTTTTATACTTTTTACATGCTCTTTGTTCATTCTTTGTAAATGATATGAACTTATAGGAATGGACGTTTTATTAATTTCTTTCTTTTTTCTTTTTCCTTATTTTTTAATGAATATTGATGTAAGCTTCAAAATCGAAACGCTTTAAGATATCACATCATATGAGTAGACAGATTTTCCATCTAGTTGATTGATATGTCTTAAGAGCACCAATAGATGATGAGACTTGTCCAATTCAATTAAATATGTTGTGTTTGTCTCGGATAATTATTGTGCTTTGTAATGCTAACATATGGTCATATATCATTACGACCGAGATAATGACTGTCTGATAGTATTAAGATATGAAACAAAATCTATACACTAAAATCTTTAGTCTTTCTATGGAACTCTTAGCTTGTTTTTGACAACAATATACATTAGATGTTTTGGTTCAGTGTCGGTGTAAGATGCTCAGGTACGAAGTGCGACTGGAGCAGATAGAGATAAGTAGTTGATGTAACCTTCAGAGACCGAGATCACAAACCGATGGCAAGCAAGAGCAGAGGTAGTGAGAAACATGACAAATGAAGTCCAGCAGAATCTGAGCATCAAAACTCTCTCACTCTTTGCAGATTCCAGAATCTTTCTCAATATCACTCTGACACGTTTGTCGCTGATTAGAATCTTGAAGTCTTTGACTGTAATGTTGATTCCTGAAGATGGTGGTGGATCTGACAGAGAAATGAACTTAAGGGATTCAATTCCGAGGATTCCGACCATCCATTGGTACATCGTATTTGCAATCGTCATGCAAAGTTTCTGGCGGATGACATGTGTCTCTTTTGAAAGAAATGTCCGGATCAGTGAAGTCCCGTTCTGTTTATCAAAGCAGAGAACCATACCAAGTTTATTACTTGAAGATCATTGTCCTTGGAAAAATAAAAAAAAAATAAGCAGAAAAGTAACTTATCCCCTGTTTGATTTGTTAAAGACTCATCTGTAAGACCACAAAACTGGCAAAACGATGGGAAGGATAGCATTAAGAATGTAGAAACTAACCGCAGCCATCAAGAGTCTTCTAAGAACCACGCCGTTTTTGGATGCCAAAAGTCTCAAGACCGAACTTACATTGTCAGCATCTTTGTCCGTTAGATTGGAACTACTATCAACAGAAGTTCCATCCCTCGATACTGTAACCAGTGGCGATTGGTTCCTACAGAAGGTATAAAATAACTTATTATACAGAGACCTGGTATACAATATAGTAATAAACAGGAAGACAGGATTTGCATGTTAACATCATTCAATATTTCAATATCTAATCACTACCAGTCAAAGCTACTTTAGATGCCAATTACTTGCTCTTTGTTATGAGCCATGTGACCTTGTAACTAAATTTCAGGCACACAATTCGGAATTATATTGATCTGATACTTCTGTAATTAAAGTATTGTTCTCTGTTGCTGACCTCAAGTAAAGACTTAGAAGAGACCCATGGGTACTAAAGTTCTCATTTTTTCCACCACTTTATCCAGCAGAGCTATAAGATAACTAGACATAATTCAAATGATTAGGTCAAATATCTGACTCACTATACCTTGTAGAACTTTTACTCAGGAAAAGAGCAACCCGTTCCCATCGGAATTCCTTCTTTCGGTTAAGTACTGCCTACATACACCACCAGAAGTTCATTAATTTATCCACTCAACTTACGAGATATAATCTTCTTCTTTCACTTTGAACGAATAAATGCACAGTGAAAATAAACAGGTGCAAATTCCAGAGAGAATGTGTCACTGAATTCCCTGACGTACTACAAATGTAATAAAGTCTAGTTGTCTCTGCCAGTTAGCTTTATAAAAGAGAGAAACAAAGTTTCCTTCTTATTTTGCAGCCAATCTAAGAAGTCATTTAAATGGCACAAGAAAATGTGTAAATACCAAATGAAGAATCTTCCTTGTTGAAGCTGAATTTTCAGTGATGAGTTTTTGAACCACAAAAGGGTATGCAGCCTCAAATGTCTTAAAATTTGGATCTCCAGCTGCAGCCAGACCTGGGAAGACCAAAATAGAACGTTGATAACTAATGAATGGAAAGAAACTGACAGTTCTAGGATAAAAGCTGACAAAAGGATGACGCAAAATGCCAAGTAATGGATAGCAAGCCTGGCTAGAAAGAGATGAAAATTGAAGCTATCTCACTGTACTGTCATCCATGATTATATAAGATCACTTCCTGGATAGAATTTATTGTTTTTCTATCACAGCCATATAACAAACAGGTACCAAGTTGAGAAAATATATAATTTAACACTGACCACACATAACACACGACCCATGCTGCAGATACCAGCTCAAAAGGAGGATTCTCTCTTCACATAATTAAAACATGCTTTGATGGTATTCTATTTCTTCTACCCATGATTATCAAACCATCGAACAAAGAATCAAGGTTTCAATCAAAAGTACCTTCCAAGCAAGCAAGAGAACGGAGGACAAGTGTAAAGTATGGTGGCATGCGTAGCTGATACTTCAGGGCCACTTTGACTACTTTACTAAGCACCTTGATAAAATTAGAAGCATTGGAAGAGATGTTAGTGAATTCAATGGTATACATCCAGAAGATAAAAGTGTAACAATTGTAGATCGGTTGCATTCTCCCATGTACGAGCTACAAGATAGGAGTCTGCTAGAATATAAGAGTGCAAATGGATCTTCCTAGCATCCTAGCACTTTAAGTACCTAGGGAAAAGGATACTAACACAGAGAAGAATGTGAAAGAATTGCAAGAGAAACCACTCTTCTAATCAGGTATACCATGTGTTACAGTCAAACGTCTATAATATAAACATTTTTGCCTCTCTAATGGAGAAAAATTTACGACCTATTCCTGCAAGTTCTGGCATTCAGGTTTTGCTATTTACCCTAACATTTTCCGTTGAGCTAAAAAGCCCTCCACTTTCCAAACTCTTAGATAATTATTATGGAGTCAGGGCTTATAAAGAACTAAAGGTGTCTTTGGAAGTCTTTGGGATAGATAATCCATGTAATAGGGTTGTGTCAATGAAGTTGTACTAACAACAGTTTTTATATACATGTCTCACCTCGGTGAACTCGATATCAGGAATCCCGTTTTTAAGTTTAACCTCTCCCAACGCATATTCCAGATCCTGTGTTATTCTCAAGAATCATAAGATAGGAGAATAGCATCTTCTTCAAAATTTTTACATACAAAACATTTTAACTATATTCTTATTGGAAACACTGTTTCAGCTACTTGAAATTTTTTAGTTACCATGGTAAAACGACGGGTATTAACGCCTGGAGTGATGACATCCATATCAGTCAAAGCTTCAACAAGACAGGCCCAATCACCATTAACGATATGCACTATTGATGCGAGCATGGCAAGCTGATGTTTTCTTTGCATCCGACACACTAAACCAAAGTCCAAAAACCTTGCATAGACACATGTGGTTATCAAATCGAGATCATCTTGTCACAGTCAGAATTGTTTGAGTAAAGCTGATGGATGGTCAAGAGATACCCTATTTGTCTTGATGTTGTGTAGCGCAGATTTCCAGGATGTGGATCTGCATGCAAAATACCTGTATCAAGGAGTTGAACTAGAGTTGCCTCTACCCCTTTGTTCACCTGCAGTGAAAATTAAAAAAAAAAAAATCTAAGCCAAACAAATTAACATGGATCCAAACAAATTACGTTGACATGCAGTTCAATACAAACAACTGAAGATATCTGCAAGATTAAATCTACTTCTTTACACACTAAATGCGTTGAAGTAATGTCATAGTAAAACTACAAACAGTCAGACGCCTTTACTAATAAAGATCAAAATAGAATATCAGGAAGTTGTTCTATCATTACTTCAAAGCATATGTTAACCTACCAGATCAAGAAGACGCCTTCTCGCTTCGATTTTTTGTTTCTCATCACTCTGATTGTCATGATCAGAGTAACCAGAAGATATTGAGAGTAGATCGGTTGGGCTTTCACCAGCCATCCATTCCATGGTCAAAACTCTTTTTCGCGTTAGATGCAGATAAACTTTTGGAACCCGGATATAGGAAAACTGTGAGTGGGCTTCCTTCAAGAAACGATTAAACCACCACAAAAATAAGGAAATAAATAGATACTAGCAAGAATGGAGAGCACATTGTGTGGGAAAAGCATTATAGCATTTGGACATTAATTGCACAAGCTAGATAAGCCACAATTTAACGCATGGATAGAGAATGAGCACATCATCCTTAAAGGGAACAAAAGTGACTTCTCTATCAGAAGAAGCAGAAAACATTAAATTTTGATTTGTCAAACTAACTTTTGGTTCTCAACGACACGATTTAGAGGTACAAAAAGAAAAACCTAATGTCCAGTACCTGAAATTCAGAGGCATTGGCAGCCTCTAAAGTAAAGTCCAATTCTCCAGCCAAACCCTTTCCAAGCTCATCAGCATATACACGAATGTCATTTTCTCTCTTTGCTATCTTTCGCAACACACCTAACTGCAACAATCAAAAGAAATATCATGTATCAATGACATGATTCAAAAAGATTGAGTTACTTGGTAGATTTCACACGAACCCCAAGTCGCAGAATGTAAATATCACGTAGTACTGCATGTCTCAGATCAGGACGTTGAACTTTCACTGCAACATCTGAACCATCAAGAGTCCTTCCTCGGTACACCTAAAAATAGCATATCAAGTATTAGGTTGGCATCCTATATGTTTATTCATATGATGCTTACTTCTTTTAAGTTAAAAAACAGAGTAAATACTTGACCAAAGGATGCTGCTGCTACAGTTTCTTGAGAAAACTGGCTAAAGAATGATTCGACAGGTGCACCTAATTCCTCTTCAATGATTTTCACAGCCTCAGGCCAGGGAAAGGGAGGGATTCGGTCATGCAGATCCGATAGTGCCTGCAGTTTCAAATCATAACCCAATTAATAATATATGAAAACCAACATAGTCAGACAGCTGCAACCTTAAGAGCAACCGAATGTGGCATGCAGAATAGAAAAAGAACCATGGAAATATGCACTAGCAAGACATTACATTAATCCTATCAAGTAATATGATTGACAATTAGAAGCTAAGAGATTAAGACACATGCAAACATAACTTTTATCTGACCTTGGAGATTTCAGTCCCAATGATATCTGGCCTTGTGGAAAGCGATTGGCCAACTGGACCAGCAGAAGAGAGGAAAGTATCATTCGCAACAGAGCAAAGTATCTAATCTATGGCTCTAAATGTAAATGGTGACTGATGAATAGTTTCATACTTCAAAACAATAAGCTAATCGCCAGACCTTTGATAAAAGTGGGGCCCAAATGTAGCATGGTTTCTTTCAACACCATCCCAAAAATCTGCTCTGAAGCTTCTAAACTTTTGCCCTTGGCTGATGCTGATGTTCGTAATCTGATGGCAGCAATCATGAACGCAGAAAATACCTATACATTAGCAATCAATTAAAACAACATCCACATTTTCTGTCGCTCAAGAAAAGTAAGAATACTAATGTGAGCTGATATATCGTTTCCCGCAAACAGAAAATGGTACAAAAAAAAGATGACTCATAAAGAGGTCACCCTTATTAGTAATTATAGATCCTTGAATTAGTATCCTGGGGGGAATCTGTGAGAATTTAAAAGTTAAAATGAGCGCCAATGTGTTACACTTACACCTTATGAGTTGGAGCTCTTCAAACCAATGGTAATAAAGGTAAAGGTAAAAACGGAAACATAAAGTTAAGGAACCCGGAAAACATTTTAAACAGTGGGAAGTCATTCTGAAGTAACATGGATCAAAGAGTAAGCAAGATTTTACTGCGATAGAGAAAACAGTTTGGTAATTTAAGGTATTTCTAGTTTCAATTGTGCTAATCTTAAAACAAAAACCTCATCAGTATCTCTAAAGCATTTATCAAAGTCTAAAACCATTCAGTGATTAGTAGCAGAACCAACCAAAACTCTTAAAAGATACCTCCAGAAGCCTAAAGGCAACGACATGTGGCCTACAATTAAAGTAATCTGCAACAGCTTGTGTATCATAGACTTCAGGAAGTGGTCTTGACCACATCTTAGAAAGACAGTAAAAATAGCCAGCATAAGCCTCCAAGGCTTTGACATCAGCCATGAACAAGTCCACCCCAGAGAGCCCTACCAAACAATTCGAACTGCATCAGCAAATGATCACCACTAACAGTAAATAAAATAAACAGAAGAATACACTAAGAAGGAGCCAAAGATCAGGGGAACCAATAGTTACAGGAATGGCCTCGTCTGCTCTTTAGTTTAGTATACATTGTTACAGATGAGTAGACTGATTACTTCAATGATGATAATGAGATTGCAGGCAGTTCACAGGAACAGAAAGTTAAACCAAAACAAATTCACAAAATTGAGTTTAGTTATATTCTAGTTTCTCCCCAAGTGCTATTTCTAAGAGACCTATCAAATTTACTCCAATCTATAGCAATGCCATTGGGTCGAACGCAAAAGACACTTTGGTTGGAAAAATCCAATCTACTCATATATAGAAAGCATTCTTCTTGATCACTGACAGTAATCGACTTCCCCCAATACCCCAACCTAAAGTTGTCAACTTTATAATCACAATCAGTCAATCACCATTGCCGCCATTGCAAGATATCTAAGAAGCTAATATTCCTCTACTTTTGAAAAAAACTTTTCTTTATCATAGACTACTTTCTTTATCATAGACTACTTTTTTGAAGGATAAATCAAATAGTTCAGAACTAATGATATCTATTAAAGCATTGTTCTGAACAAGTCAGGCAAGTTTTTACACCAAACTACATAACAATTCATGATCATCGAAATAGACAACCAAACCTGAGTATGAAGGTTGTGGCCAAGATTGTGGCTTTAAGTTTTGGGAAGCATGATCCTCAAGATGCCGAAGCCAAAAGAGTTCCTCAGCTGATTTGGTCACTTCCGGGACACGGAAAGCCTCGTTGGCCCACCGAAGTCCGATGCCGATTTTGTTCTTGAGGAAATCAACGTCATTGCGTACAACATCGGCGAAGTGGCCGAGACCGACGGCTACAGGTGGTATGGCTCTTCTTTGTTTTAATCGTCTCAATTCAGCAACGGCAAAGGTTGATCGAGGCGAGCGTCGAACTGGCGTGGGTATGGTGGAACAAGACGGCGATGGAGATACCGATGCCATCTTGATCGGCGAAACAGGCTTAGTTAGAAATTGAATTGAAATCGGAATTGGTGAGACATCAGATTGGTTTCGGAGAGGCGAGAGTGAGAGTGACGGAGAGAAGTGATCCACGTAAGCAAGGAAGCTTCAAAGAGTCGTGATAAGGTTGAAATTGGTCGATGATGACAAAATAAAACAAAGGTTGAAATTGGTCCGATTTGGTTAAATACAAAACCGGTAAGAAAATCAACGTTAAGATAAGATCACAGTGCTAAATTTTTTTGATTCATCGATAACCCAAATCACAAAATCTCGGTCAATTTTGGAGTGAACAAACCCTTTGGTAAAAAAGGTTTATAAGCCTACCTTCCAATGATTTATTTAGCCGAAGCCTAAGATCGAGTATTTGGTATACATCAGATACAACTAGAATTCGAACCCTTATAAAAATGGTGCCAAATTTGTGGCCAGACCTTATATATACCGAGTAGAGTTATACTTTTCTAGTACCAGGAAAAATGGTATTTTCTACATTAACCAGATCAAGCTAGACCAAAAGATTTCAAACAAAACAATCAAAAGAGTGATATGTTACCGAACCACAATAAATCCTAACCATTTCAACCAAACCAAATCATAATACGGGCTTCTGGTATGATTTATGTTGGACATTCACAAACATAACAAACCGAAAAATATTTTTATCACCCTTATTGATAATAATAGTCTGTCTTAAATTGTTTATCGTTTAATTATTGAAGTTAAATATGATATAGCATAGACAATATATTCTTCAAAATCTATATTTAAATTAAATATAAAAAGGTTCACGGTCTGGTCTGCATTTTGCATGAAACGATGACTTCTACAGACTGCAAACTGCGGTGTGTTTAGCCTACAAAACCTACGATTCTTCTAACTCGTCCCGTGACGACCGGACACAACCCATCTATATATGTGTGAAATCAATTGTTAAATATTCCTAATAATAGAGAATTTTCTTTGTGTTTTAGTGAATTAATTGGGAGATATATTATATTAAAAGCACAACCTGTAATTCAATGACAAAAAAAAGAAAGAAATACAAGTGGTTGTATACAACTTGTATATATGTATTGTATACGAATTTATGAGAATGTATCATGTATGTATATGAGTTGGAGTAAAAGACAGAGAAGACAGTATCTACTTGGCCCACTTTACACAAGCCGATGTTCTCTCCCTTCCAAACACTGTGTTCTCTTTTCAAGCTTGCCCTAAATCTGGTGTGATCCTGTGTGCGATCTTCTTCTATTATTATCCTAACACTTGATTTTTTTTGTAATTCTTAATTCAATGCTCACATGCTATTACGTAGTTTCTCGTTGGAGTTTAATGTACCTAATATCCTTAATTAAGCACCTATACGGCGACTTGACGTTGCACACTATTTTAATTACGTTTTAATCCGAGTGTGAACAGTGACCACGTTTGGTGCGTTCGTTCCACGTTAAATTCGGAACTCACCAACATAATTATACACAAATGTTGTGTTTGATATCTTTACTATACGTACTGAACAAAACATCTTTTCATTAAGAATGTGGGTAAACGCACCTTAAGCGAGCAACCTATTTTAGAAGTGAATTGACTAATATAATAATGTGATTGTTATAAAATAATGTGATTGTTGTAAATTTATGAATACGTTGAGTAATATTCTAGTTTTCTTGCCATTTGTAATGTTTTAGGTTAATTTCTCTTATCACCAATATATTTTGGATGCATAAATTATTAACAAATACCAATCGATGCACGGTGATCCAGTGGTTAGAAAATTCATCACCGTGTAAGTTGAAGTATAAGAACGTGAGAGTCTTCTTACCAGTTACCATGATTCAGTATATACTTTAGAAAAGTTGAGCTCCACCTTTAAGTTATATGATGATGATTGGTTGGGCTAAATTTTTATAAAGGTTCGGTGATGATTATTGTTCCGGGTTCAAGTTCTCATCAAAGTTTTGATAAATCATTGATCATCATGTATAATTTGGTTTAGACAAATCACTTAACATCATGTATAGTTTAGTTTAGGTGTTGTATAGCGTCAAATACTTGTTTTATTATTTTCTGTTCTCCTGAACGGACGTAATTATAGTTTAATGTTTGGTATTGATTTTGTGTTGTGTAGAATAATATTTTATATCATATATAAACGTTTTCATACAAACCCAT
The DNA here is from genome assembly GCA_011420285.2 of Erysimum cheiranthoides. Taxonomy (NCBI): domain Eukaryota; kingdom Viridiplantae; phylum Streptophyta; class Magnoliopsida; order Brassicales; family Brassicaceae; genus Erysimum; species Erysimum cheiranthoides. The sequence goes on along the minus strand of CM022182.2, from coordinate 15,765,403 downwards.
TTTATTTTAAAAGTCCTTTATGTTTCACAACGCTTTTAATATGTGTATCGGTCCACATGTGATTTCATGCCGTCTAAATTTGAAGATAAAATCTCTAGTTTTAGTTTAACTCAAAATCCAAAATCAACAGTGATATGTATTAATATGGAATCAAAGAAACTCATACATGATTACATATTTGAAAGTACTGTGCAAGCCGTGATACATTTGTTGTTGTCAATGGACTGAGAAACAGAGATGGGATGTTGACAACAAGAAAATGCTATAAGGATATAAATTAATAGATATATCATTGGATTTCATACAATTAACGGCACTGTTTAAGCTAATATCACGTGGAGAAAACCATGTGATATTTGACCATATGATTAAATGCAAAGTCAACTATTAACCCTTTTGACCGTACTCTAGTTTGCACGACACCACCTTTTTTTTCCCTAATAATCACCTTGCTGTGAATTTATACAGAACTGACTATACCGACTTATATAGAACTGACGTTTTATTTTGTGTTCGTAATTTTGAATAAATAGAATATCACTATGCGTACTGTTTGATGTAAAACAATTAAAAAATATTTCGGATATAGTTGTGTCATAAACCGAATTTAAATCTAAGATTATATTGTTTCTTTTAAAAATAATTAATTCCGGTTCTTTATTTTGTGGGTATTTTTATACGTCGCGCCATTTCCAAATTCCAATACCAATATGACAGAGAGCTGATCCTCACAGTTAATGTCCGTACAGTTTTTGTTTTTCTTTCTTTCTTTCAGAACTATGAGTACAGTATTTTCTTGGTTTGTATAACAAATGAGTACAGTATTTTCTTGGTTTGGTAAGTTCCCTCTCCCTGGCCAATTTGTAAACTTGATTTGTCTCTCTCCAATGAACCTTCGCGCAGACATAAACAGCTCACTTCCATTATTATTTTTTATTCTATTCTTTTTTTTAAAAAAAAAAAACAAGAACCAAAGAACTGCAAGCATTCATTAACATGTCCACTCAATCATCTCTCAGATCGATTCTCCCTCAACCTTTACGATCATCTCACCAAAGCATTCATCAAACCCATACCCAAAAATGCTACCCAATTCCCATATCTTCTTCTTCTTCCTCTTCATCTCCATTTCATCACTCTTCATTACAGTTTCTGGGTATGGCTCTACGGGAACCATCGCCGCAGCTTTCGGCGAGAACGGATTCTTCTGCGCCATTGACGCAAGCGGGAAGCAAGAAGTCATTTGCTGGGATAGAGGAAACACAAACCGATCTTTGAACCGATCTCCTGGAGAAATCTCCGGTTATTCACCTCCAATGACTTCTCTTTCCGGTGGAGAAGGTTTTCTCTGCGCCATTACGTCGAACACTTCACGTGCGTTCTGTTGGAACCTTCAAGATCCTTCTCAAAACCTCGTTCCTCGAGCTTTTCAGTATAATTCTTACTCACAGATCGCTTCTGGTAACAACCATGCCTGTGCAATTAGTGGATTGTACTATTCAGGTCCTGATTACGGTCCTGTTCATTGTTGGGAGTATAGTGATAACACCAATTTCACATCTGGTGTTCTTTGGAATTCTTCTTTTCATAATCCTTATATAGATAGTCTCATGTTTCGAAAGATTGTCTCTGGAGATGGGTTCACTTGTGGTGTTACTAAAGATGGAGACTTGGTTTGTTGGGGACCAAAATCAAGCGATTTAGGTTCCTCTAACAATGAAGAATTCGAGGTTCTAGCTTCTGGGAGGAATTCAATCTGTGGAGTCTCTAAAGATTCAGGTCAACTTCAATGCTTTGGAGATGAAACAGAGTTTGGTGTATTACCAAACCGGCCTCGATTTATCGCTCTTTCAGCTGGTGCTAATCATTATTGTGGTATCCGTGAGGATGATCATGGGGTTGAGTGTTGGGGAAGGAATCTGAATTCATCATCAGCTTCAGCTCCTAATACTTCAGGGTTTGTGGCGATTTCGTCTTCGGATTCAACAACTTGTGGGGTTAGAGAACTTGATTTGGTTCTTGATTGCTGGAAAGTCCATGATTCTTCCAAACCGGATTATAGTCCTCCTTTGGAGTTATGCAGCCCCGGGATGTGTTCGCCTCGCGGTAGTTGCGGTGATGGATGGTTTGCTTTCAACGCAAGCATCTTGAAAGAGTCCGAGCTCACGAGCTTGTGCTCCTTTCATAACCTTAACATTTGTTTACGCTGCGGAATTAGTTGCTTGGAAGGCTATTTTCCTTCCAGCACTTGTAATCCAAATGCGGATAGGGTCTGCACTCCTTGTTCACTATGTCAGAACAGTTCTTGCTACGGTATCTGTAAGATTCGGGCTGCGAAATCGAAGGAGCACGAGCAGAAAGAGCAGAGAGAGGTGCGGAGATTGGTGATCATCATAGGATGCTCTGTTTTAGGGTTCTTGGTGATGTTGATCGGTTTGTCTTTCATTCCAAAGATGACAAAAGGCAGTAAAAGAGATGATGAAGAGAGAAGCAAAATGACTTGCTGCTTCTGTTTTGATAAGAATTCCGTCGAAGCTGATCCTGATCCCGTCCCTCAGTCGGTTCTTCTCCCAACAGCTGTATCTCTCGGGGAGACAAAGATCTTCCGTCTCTCGGAACTCAAAGACGCGACTCACGGGTTCAAAGAATTCAACGAGCTCGGAAGAGGTAGCTTTGGGTTTGTCTACAAAGCTGTTCTGTCTGATGGGGTACATGTCGCGGTCAAAAGAGCGAATGCTGCAACGATCATTCACTCTAATAACCGAGGTTTCGAGTCCGAGCTAGAGATTCTTTGCAAAATCAGACACAACAATATCGTGAATCTATTAGGATACTGCTCTGAAATGGGGGAAAGGCTTTTGGTTTATGAGTACATGCCGCATGGTACGCTCCACGACCATCTCCATGGAGATCTTTCACAATTGGATTGGAGCATGAGATTGAAGATCATGTTGCAGGCTGCAAGAGGACTTGATTACTTACACAACGAAGTAGATCCTCCGATAATTCATAGAGATGTGAAGACGTCTAACATCTTGTTGGATGGTGAAATGTGTGCAAGAATAGCGGATTTCGGATTGGTAAGCTCGAATGAAAGGGATTCAAGCAATAGTGATAGAGAAGGTGATGTGTATGACTTTGGTATTGTGCTTCTTGAGATACTAAGCGGGCGAAAAGCTATCGATAGAGAATCTGATCCTCCCGGGATTGCGGAATGGGCGGTTCCACTGATCAGAAAAGGAAAAGCAGCCGCGATTATCGATAGAAACATTGGTTTGCCAAGAAATGTAGAACCTTTGCTTAAATTGGCTGAATTAGCTGAGCTTGCTGTGAGGGAAAATCCCAACGAACGACCCAATATCAGAAATCTTCTGAGTTTTCTTGACCTCATCGTCAAGTCTGGACTCACCTTTTAAGATTCTGAAGCCTCTCAAACTGTGAAATATTTTCAGCATTGTTTTTTTTTTACTCGTTACAAATTGTATAATAATTGGTTATTAAAGTAATAAACCGACAGATTTGTTTGTCAGACTAATCAGAATGTGTCCTTAGTAGGTGGTTACTGGTTAGATTGTTAATAGTATTTGAGGCTATGTTCAAAGTCTCTTCTTTTTTCTTATGATTCAAAATGTAAACATACTTGAACCATATATATAATACAATCATGAGTCATGACTCAACTAAACTTACCTTTATCGGGTTTAGTTTTGGTTCATTTTGATATATGTTTACTCTCTTAATGGTTTTGATTACACGCATCAACTTGGGCCTCTGTTGTAGTTTAGTTCACTTTCCAAATCACAAAGTACAAACTTAGGGGGAATTGTACAAGAAATAGTAATATCAGTCTATAGCATTTTCACCTAAAATACTTAACAAAGTTTAAGCCATTAAGGTAAAAAATACAACTAAAGCAAATGAAGATTTCTAACACTAAATGTGTTATATCTCAACTACAAAACAAAAGACAATCGTTTAAAATTTGTTTAATGCTGTGTTTTTGTATTGTGAGATGTTTTTCACTTAAAAATATATTTAAAAATATTATAATTAATATTTGACATCGACTCCAATCTTTGTTTTACAAACTAAAATTTAAACTGGGATACGCAAACATCTACAAAACGGTTTTGAAGCATGGTGTAGAGACGACACACCTTTGTTTGTTTTTTGGATGAATTTGTCTTCTGCAATTCCAAAACGAGATTAGCCAAATACCTTATAAAGTCAACATAGTTGTTCATTTGAGAGAACGAAACGGTAATTAATAAGACAGTGTTTTTTTTTTTTTTTTTTTGGTAAAATTAATAAGACAGTGTTAATAGCATGGTTTCATTATGTTCCCCCACAAACTTAATTACCCCAAAATATTGGATATTTGTTTTGCAATTTTCCCCACAAAGTCACTCCATATTTCACCCTAGATTATAATTTCCAAGAGAACCAACCAAAATTGATCGTGATATTGCAATGAGTTAAGAATTTCGTCTCTCTTCCAAAATCCTTTTGTGTATGTCTTTGTTTTTGCCTTTTTGGTAAAACACAGTCGTTAAGTGTTAGAATAAATACTTTAAAGTTTTAAACGCTACAATAGATTTAGTTTTAAACGTTACAAAGATTTATTAGTGATTATCTAAATTTATACAGTAATATCTTTATAGGTAAAATAGTTATAGGTTGGGGTTCTTTTCTGAAGGTTTTCCTTAACATTTACCCAGGATCGGACAACTTGTTTTAAACAGGATTACATCATTAACCCAAAATTTTCTTTTCTTCGGACTCGGACCGAACCACACAATACCGATTGACATATTTACATATTATAGTATGATTTAATAAATTATACGGAAATTTTTTAATAACCACACTAAGAGGTAGAATCTGTCTTATATGTATGTAAAAGACACACATATCACATCACACAGATCGATAACGGCCTCAGTATAATTGAGATTAGAAATCGAATTAATAATTGATTGAAAAAGTGGAATTAACTTTGTTAAAATGCTGAGCGTGGCCCTCGGTTGTTGAAATTCTTTGTTTGACCTACTTTGACTGATATACTATTAGAAAAATATATTTCATCATTCCCTAATGCCCAATCACAAGAGGTGTAGGGAGTAGTGTGGTCCATCCCTTATCATTATTATTATAAAAACCATTTTCCTTAGTGTTTGTAACAAATGTTGGTTGATGAATGATGATATAAAAAGCTGATTCCCAAAGCAAGGATAACATTATTTCTTTCTATTTTCCTTTCATCATTACCTTACCACCCATGGTTTATATAGTCCCAATAGCAAACTTCATATTTAGCATAAAAGAAAATGATAATAATGAATTTCTGTTCAGTGAAGTAATATACTACGAGTCTATAAACCGAATATTATGACTAACTTGGTGAAATCAAATAATTGAGACTAAAAAAGAATTTTGGTACGTGTAGTATTTACAATGAAGGTTTTCTTTTCTTTTAACCTTTTTAATATATATTTATGCAAATTTTTATAAATATTTTAAAAACCTTCCATAACTCATGATAAAATTTTATACACAAAAAGATATGATATTCAATATCTCTATTATTATTTATCTATACACAGTATATATATTTTATAAGTTATCTTAAATCTAAACTATCATGATTATATAATACAAGAACTACTTTTTAAACATAATAAACAACACCTACGAACGATGTTTATATAGATTGCTATACTAATAAAAAACATAATTTTTCTTAAAATAAAAAGGAAAAAGTAAAAGAAATATAAAAAAGTTGAGGCTATACATTGTCATGTGTGTTTGTGTCAACAGTCTCACGCGTGGTTGGATGGTTGCTCGGAATAATTACAGGCACCGCAGGCTCACCCTTTCCTAGGGTTTCTCCAATTTAATACAGTAACATTTTGAATTTTCTTATCTTTTTTTCAGATGTAAAATCATTAACATCAAATACTCTTGTATAAGGTTGGCCAGAGAATGATAATTCTTTTTTTCTTTTGATAATAATAGAAGTGATAATAGTTAAGAGTTTTATTTATAAAATAAGACAAACGACGTAAAATTCATGCTCCTTTCAATCATTCATTTAAGATCTCTTACAAATCCTTTCAAAGTCATTTTGTAATTTGTAATCAAATCTTTAAGAGATGAACACTCCTACTATATAAAGTTTAATTTTTGAAATATATTAACCATAGAAAAAAAAAGTGACTAACGACTAGATGTTAACATTACTTGTAGCCTTGAGACGAACGGCTAGAACTTGATATTATGTATAGCGTACATCTGAATTGTCTTTTTGTGGATTTTCGTAATATTAATATAGTTGTAACCAATATTTTGGGAAGAAGGAATTTAGAATACTATCCATAAAACATATTTTCGTAAGTAAATCTAGACCACAATATAACTAGTCTACATCTAATCAAATTTTACAAATTCTTGGAATTTTGTATAAGCCTATATCTTAAGTAGTCTATATATATTCTTTTTTTTTTTTAATTACAAACTAGTATAAAATATGTCGCATTTTCAATGTGAGACCAACAATCCAGATGCAATAATTGCAAATACCTCACGAAAGCAAAGTCTGAAATGTCTTGCAACTTCGTGTGCATGTGTAAACAATTGTGCCATTGAAAGCAAAATTTAATAAGTATCACAAGTTATATACATATACAAATAGATTCATAAAATCGCTATGATGATTGAAAAGATACAAAAGCTATCTGAACCGTACGGGAATGTAATAATTAGCTATCGACATAATTAACAATTTCCTTTAAAAAATAAAACAAAATGCCAAACTGATGTGAACACAGAAGAAATCCTCGTAAAAAGTGCTGTGATATGACAAACATGTGTGTGCTGGAAGAATACGAATTGAAAGAACGGAATCAGAGGGTCAGCAAAATATCTATCAAAAGAATATTTGGGAAATCACAAGAAGAAGAAGCATATGCATGATGGATTAGTGAGGTACCTCTAATATTCTTCTACACATGATGGGGCAATAAACAGAGACTTCTACAAGACAAAGCTCATCACAATTCAATCGGTACCATAACATAACTAGAAAAATATGTATATATATATGTATGCGGATATGCATGGCTCCTCATACGCCATCCACAGAGGTCATCGATACTCGATGGGCTCAGCATATGGCATACAGGGAGCCAGGCATACATATATAATACATCTACATATGTATATGCGTCATGACGTATACATGCTATGTACGGAAGCTAATTGCCTAAAACAGATGTCTAATTCTAATTTTTAAGTAATGCTCTCTCCACCTGGACATGCACAAAACGTCGCAATAAATAAGGAGGAATAGAAACAATCTTTTGTAAAGCATGTACGAGAATGGAACATGATGAAGATCTTTAATTTGTTTTCTTGAAGCCTCAAATAACGATTTGTTGAAAAGACAAAAGAGAAGATGAGGATCAAGAAACAAAATATGGGGATGAGATTGGGGATCCAGAGAGATCGAGAGAGAGAGAGAGGGAGAGAGAAAGGGAGAGAGATTGAAGGTGACTGAGAGAGGAGGAGAAAGGGTTTATATAAAACAATTAAGGGTGGGGTGAGAAAGATACATATGTTTGTGTGTGTATATATATGTATATGTAGACAAGGGGCAAGCAAATTAAAAGAGAGGTGTTTGGGTGAAAAAGAAAAAATAAAACATGATAAATGAAAAAAGAAAAAAAGGAGCAAAGGGAAAAAGAAAGACCCACAAGAAACCCTAAGGAAAGGGCAAGAAAGAAGGGAAAGGCAAAGGCTAAAGTTAGGGCATATATATTTATTTATGGTTAATTTGTTTAGTCTTTTGAGAGTGAAACAAGGATTGCTTGTGGGGTTGCTTTTGCATCTCATCCTCTCAAACCCCCACTAAATATAGACATCCATGACATCCATCACACATGCATGAGAGAAGATGCATCATGGACTGGTGGTGGGTATGATTAAGTTAGGAGGAAGGATATTTCCCAGGACATAATTAAAGAAGAGGAGAGAGAAAAATAGAAGAACCCTAAAAGAGGAGAGAGTGTGTTTGAAATCTCCTTTTCTGAGTCTGGTGGTCTTAAAAAAGCTAAAGGTTGCTTTTCTCTTCTCTGAAGCTCATTTTGTCTGCAAGTGCTTGGATACACATGGATTCCTCTATCTCCTCCACCTTTTATTATTATTATCATTTCAATTCCGCATATATTCTTTTATTTCATTTATCTCTTTCATATATTGGGGTATATGAATCTTTGTTTTTGCACATAAAGGCTATTATTAACCGAGAAATATGGCACACCTCATATTTATTGTCTTCTGTAATAATGTAATTAATAACAAACAAGGAAAAGAAAAGGCACGACCCATAATCTTGCAACTACAATTACTATAATATAGACTACGTACTATTCAGTGAGAGGACATTGGCTTTAAGAAAGTATAGAGAGGAATGAAGTAATTGTTTAAACTTTAAACTAAGATTCTCTCTTTGACTCTTCTGTTTAGACTGAGGAACAATCCATAGTGTTAGCTACCTAATCTTTGCTGTACTTTTGTCTACCCACCGATTATCACATGTCTTTATATATATATATATATATATATATATATGCATGCGCAAGCACCCTTATATATATAATATCTATTTTCATATTTGTTGTGTGTTTCTATGTGAGTTGTACGTAGATTTATTCGCTCACACGTATCTATGGAATGAATAATAATGGTAAGTTTGTGGACCATCTGCATCGGGTGTATTCTGTGAATCTATTTTCTCAAATATTTTGGTCTTAGCAAATAAATTGCATTCATGTTATATATAAGTCAAGTCCTAGTGTGGACATCACTCTAAAGACTTGAGAATTACACCAGATATTTATACGTACCACAATTGTTCTTCTCGATTCTTTTTTTTAGTTACGGTATAACATTTACAATGTAACCATTTGTATTTTTAAGGTTTGGGCATTTACAACCATTTTTATTTACGACTCCTTTAGTGTGATGATTAATTGTTACGTGGTAAACACATTAAACGAACATATTTTAAAACATAATTAACAAAAAAAATTACTATAATTAATTCTATCTAGTGGAACACTTTAAAATTTGTAAGTATATCGATTTTTTTTTTCGGCTATTGCTCACGGCCGTGAGAGTTTGTTCCGCGCTAATTAGTCATGACATAAATGCTCAGAATGGAAAGCATTCCACATCATTATTACGAGTAGTAGTTTTTAAGAAAATATATACAGTATATTGGTAATACTATCAACCTAAATGATACTAGGAGTTAACATTGAAAGCAGATAATAACAATATTTTAAAGAGCAACATGGAAGTGTTTATACTATATGGTAGGCGTCATTTCTCCTTGACGATTTTTTAGATGTTATGTTTGGATTGTCGAGGTACAGTTTGGTGGTATACGCATTGATTATAATGTCTCCAAATATACGATGCAGTTAATCGTTTGACGCGGGATAAAATAAATAATCACTCCAAGCGAATTAGATATATCCTAACGAATATTTTTAACTATATCCGGTTTGATTTCGGTTTTGTTAGATATTTGGTTCTTGTTATTTTGCCCAGTAAGATTAAATTGAAAACTAAACTTCGTTTCGACAGAAAAAAAAAAAAAAAAAAAAACTAAAACTTCGTTCAAACTTGGTTGACCATTCTACCAAAATCGTGACATCTCCATAGCATCTACTTGGTCGATTGTTTCGAAACTTACAGCGTCTCGTCTTAATTAAAATGTCGAGTTTAGGCCATATTCTATGGTTTCATTTTTCCATACTAATTTTATATTTCCAACTTTTACTTTTATTTTTAAAATCCTCTTTTCAATCTTGTTGTTTAGGAAATAATAATTTCTTCTTGTTAAATTGTTACTATTTATATGTTTTCCAATTCAATGATTTTAACTGGTTGATTTATGTTGTATTCTAAAACTCAAGCATATAAATTCATAGTTATATTGTCGCCAAAAATTTGAAAATAAGTGAAGATTGATTGGTTGAAGAATCGACGCTTCAGTGCCGATAATTTGGATCTAGATGGATAATTGACATTTTCATAAATATTTTTGTCGATTTTTTTTTTTTTGTCATCAAAATAGTTTGTTTATGAGTTAATATAATCAAATCAAAAGATTTTCAAATATTTTCTGTGAATTGTGTCTTTTATATATATATACCAAAAATAGTATATAATATTACATAATATTATTAACATATTTAATCAGGTTCTTGGATACCTGAAGAAACAAATTAAACTTACTCCAAAAAATTGTTTAATTATTTTTTTTGTTTTCTTGATATAAGTTTTTTTTTTTTTTTTTGGGTGAAGCTTCTTGATATAAGTTTGTGTCTGCCTTCTTTCCAAAATAATTCACAATGCATTTTTCCTACTAATAATTTTTTGTGTATATTTGTTTTTTTATTTAGATTTCAAATTATGTTAAGAATAAATCATGAGTTTTAAACTTCTTGAATTAATTTGTTTATAACCAGCATTAGACTTGGATTAAACACGTCTATCGAATAGATTATATGCGTAGGAGGGGGCCTCTAGTGGTCAGATCACTTTAGTAGATTAATACTTTAGTAGATTAATATAAAATTATTCACCTTCAGATTATTAAAAACAGGAGTAGACGAAATGGTTGAAATTTGATTTTATGACCCTACTAGCTTAGGCTTTAGCTTAATTTTGACCCCTTTGACCTTTTCTTGGCCCATGAGGGGTGGTGAGGCCATGACCATTTTTTATTGTCGACAACCCATGACTATTTCAAAGTAAATATTCAGTCTATGTTTTTCATTCAGCATTCGTTTGTGTTTGTGTTTAACACATTTAACTATGGAGCTAGTGCATTTCTATCTGTCGCGATTGTGCAAAATCTAGGAGGGGGCCTCTATATGCATAAAGCTTTGTATATAGGTTTACGAGACTACAATTGTATATGTTTGGAACATCGAGTCACCATCTTATGAGAACACTTTTGGTGACTTATTTTTTTTAGAATTTAGACAGTATAAGCATTTTGTGTGTTTTTGTATATTTTATCTATCTCTCCAAAGATATTTACTTTTGTTTAGTGTTTGTGCAATTTTCATACATTACATATTGATTCTAATGATTTGGAAGCGGAAACGGATTAATAAGGTGAAATATCATTGCATTTGAAATTTAGAAATCACACACAACTTTCAAAAACCACAACCTAGAGCTTGAAAATGTGATCTCTCACTTTGTTGATTTTAATCAAATGAGTTAAACTTGTATAATGTGAATTGTTAATTAATTTTTTCTTCTCTTAGTTATGTTATTCTATGCAAACCGTAAAGTGTTTTTGACCGTAAACCTCTTAACTATATGAGGGGGTTAATTATAATGTCTAAAGATGAAAGTTGATCTTGTAATCATATAGTAATCGGAGAACTTGTTTGAAAATTTTAAGAAAGAAATTACAAACGATTCCGACCGAAGTTAATTATTTACAACTTGTCTTCTTCTTTTGTTAATGTCACAAAGGATTAAAGTGGTTATTGATAATACTACCAAGGTCCCGACGGGAAAACTCATTATCTTTGGTATGCTCTCCCTAATCTACTTCTCTGTCCACATAGTGTAACTCTACGTACCAGCTCGCTTTCCAAGAACAAAATCATCCCTCGACTTCGTCTCCCTGATTCTCGGCGGAGGCGCGCTCTCGTCTCCTCCGTCTACATTGTGTATGAGGATTTTGCAGTCAAAGCAATGGTGCCTACTCTTGGAACACTAGTTTTAATCCGAGTCATTTGTCTTTTGCTGACCTCCATTGTGCATCTGATGAAGGTCTGGGAGTTGAGGAGGCTCCGATGTGCCTTGGCACAAGCTCAGCGAGAGGCAGAGGCAGCCAACGGAAAGCTTCATGATTTTTACGTTCCTGCCGGAGTAGAAGAAGCCGCCGCCGCCAAAGAGAAGACCTTTGAGAAAACCGCCACCGCCGCTCTCCTTCGTCTCCAGGTCGCCGTCGCCATCGTGACCGGCCGGAATTAGGGTTTTCTAAGTTTTTATTTTTTGTTTGCCCAAAAATAAAATGTTTTTATTTTTTCTTTTAACGGATAGGCCGAGCCCAATAATGTTTTTAATGTTATTGTGTAACGGATGGGCCGAGCCCAATAATCTTAGTTATGTTATTCTATGCAAACCGTAAAGTATTTTTGGCGTACAATATCCGCACAACCGTAAACCTCTTAACTATATGAGGGGTTAATTATAATGTCTAAAGATGAAAGTTGATCTTGTAATCATAAAGTAATCAGAGGACTTGTTTGAAAATTTCTTCTTTTGTTAATGTCACAAAGGATTAACCAGCCATACGTATTATTATCGTCTTCTTCCTTATGCACCAGTTTTTTGTCTGCACTTCACCGTGAAGCTGAGAAGAAAAAATTAACTTTTTCTCTTGTTCCCGTGATCAAATGATAGGAGTAACACATCAGGAGAGACATCAAGATTCCAATTCCTTATTGATAGACCCAATTAGCCGATTACCACCGATTCACCTCTTTTCTCTCTGCTCCGTCGTCATCTAGGGTTTCCTGTAAGCTCCAATTTTCTTTCTTGTTTTCTCAATTTCTGTTTCTTTTTGGTGTGTTTTCGGAACTTTTGCCATCTGGGTGTATTTGAATTCTTATCGAGACCTAGCTTGTAAAATTGGGCGTTTTGTTGATTGCCATCTAGGTGTTTAATTTTTTGCTAAATTGTGTATACTATTTGGTTCATTGAATTTTGATGATGCTTATGGAGGATAAGATGTTTTCTAGAATGGTAGAAATGGTTCTCGTGTAGTCAAAAGTGATGACGTGGTTGTGTTTTTTGTATTAGTCTGCAACACCAAAATGATTAGAGGTTGATTAGTACTTGATTCAATTGTAGCTCTTTAAGACTCTCTTTTGTTAACCTCATCTTCTTTTGGATCGCTTGTGAGTCTTAGTTTGCATCAGATTCCTTTTAAAGTTTCTCAAACCTCTCTTTGGGGAATAGTGATATCATTCGGATTTGTAACATTTTATGCTTTGATACATCATCTAGGCACATCAAGAAGAATAGACAGCTGAAAAGTAAAAGTTTGAGTTCGTTGTATGTATTAAGTGTTGTACAATATCCTTAATCTGTTATTGGCATTGGCTGTTTTGACTTGAGCAGGTGTGCTAGTTTTGCTTTGTCATTGTTGATTTTAGAGGTCCTAAAATGTTTGGGAATTTTGTCTTTTTTGACAGAATGCATGAGTTCTCTACTGTTGATGGTTTTGCGGAGATAAACGAGAGCTTAGCCGAGATGATAAAGTACATTGCAAACGAACCCTCAGTGGGGCTTTACTACATACAACAGCACGTACGAAGCGCAGCACCGAATGTCCTTAATCTCAACAGCAACGTTTTGGAGAAGTCCCGTGAAACAGTCTTGCATACTGAAGACTTGGAAGATTCTATAGCCATGGTGAAATCAATGAAAGATTGTGGTTCACCTATTGCTGATGAAATGATAGGAGACATCAAGAACTCTTTAGCGATAATGTCTTCAAAACAACCGAGGAGAGGGGTAATCTTCAACTCTACAAGCCCTTGGAGCAGATCCAACAGTGTAACAACGACAACACGTGGTTCTGATTACAGCCAGGATAATAGTGAAAGCAGCAACTATTTCACATCAGTGTTCAAGACGGCTAAGGAGAGGGCAAGCAACATCAAATGGCCACAACTTGATTTCACAGAACAGAAGACGGAGTCTAACCCCAATGTGGAAAGCAATGAGTTAAAAGAAGTAGAAGAAGAAGAAGAAGAAGTCTCAGGGAAAGGTGAACATATTGTGGAGACAACAAAGTTTGAGGAGTTCAAGGCAGGTAAAGAAGCGAGTCTCAAGGCATGGCTTGGAGATATGGATGGGAATGTGGATGTTGGTGGACGTGTTGCCGAGAAGATTTAGATTTTTCATTAATGTCGTTGTGGTTACGAGAGACTGCTTATTCATGTAAATTATTCACTTTTCTCTCACAAAAAAAAAAGAGTTAAAATTTTGAGTTTTATCTTCCATTACAATCTTATATTAATCTGTCAATCAAAAGTCAAAATCAAAGTGTTTCCAGCAAAATATAGTTCTATATTCAACACTCATAAAACTTTCATCATGGAGTGAATATTAGGTTGACTGATAATCCAATACTAGTGTCTAACTAAATCTGATGTTCAATTCACAACAAAAAAAGTATTCCTAACTAAGATAAAGATATAAAACTAAACAGTTATACATTATTCTGGTTTTGTAAATGGTAAAAGACTTTTAATTGTTTGATGAGTGGGCAGGTAGAATTGCACATGTTCAATTCTTCCAACCCATTGCCTTTAGCTCGCTTTGCTTCAATTCCACATGCTTCCCTAGCCTGTGATAATTAACATATGAATTATATATCAACTAAATAGGTTTGATATATTTCATCTAATAGGCGTATTGCATAATTCATCCCCACTCATTCAAGAGTCAAGTAAAATCAACAAATTGATAGGAATCGAAAAGGAAAACATAAACAATGGTGAAGCTAGAATGTAGGACAACGATGTTAGCAAACATTACCCAAGATCTGAAGGAAGTCTGAATCCACCTATACGGACACGCTTCAATGAATGAACCTGGAGCAAGTAAAGGCAAAAACAATTAGTTTGGGTTTCGATATCACGTGATACAAGTATATTGAAAGGCAAGAGTGAAACGATTTGGAAATCTCTACCAGTGGATGAACAAAACTCATAATTACAAAGTTTGCAATTCCAGCAATTAGTTCACAAATGAGTATGTTCACAAGGAATTGGTATTGATAATATATTAACTCAATGTTTTCTCAGACTCTTATGGAGCTCTTATTCTAACTCAAGACAAAGGTAAATGCAAGATTAGCAAGGAGATATTTTCAAAGCATAAGATGAAAGCTGACCTCAAGCCCAGCATTTTTCACTAATTCCCTGACTTCATGGTTCCTCCCTTCGTGAACCTGCACAGGTCCACACAAGAAAGATAATTCAGCTGAAAGACCATGCAACCATATCAACAGGTTAGACAATGAGAAAGCTTTGGAAACATACCACAATACGCAGCCGTGCTCTTGGTATATCATGCTGTTTTGGCATCAACTCAACTGAATCTGGGACACAGTGGACTCCTTCCACAATTGTCCCTTCACTGATAGCCATTAAGTGCCGTTTGTGTATATCACCGACAACCGTGGTAATATATCTGCCATTTCACAAAAACAGAAAACTAGAGCAGTATAAACATACAAAACCCCTTGAACTACATATACGGAACATAAATGTTCAAGGAAAGAATCGTGCTTGAACGTACACAAATGAGAGGATCCTA
This sequence comes from Erysimum cheiranthoides, assembly GCA_011420285.2. Taxonomy (NCBI): domain Eukaryota; kingdom Viridiplantae; phylum Streptophyta; class Magnoliopsida; order Brassicales; family Brassicaceae; genus Erysimum; species Erysimum cheiranthoides. The sequence continues at coordinate 15,749,977 of CM022182.2, read as the reverse complement.
AAACCACAATATCAGGAATTGGTGACTATGACCAGCAACCAAAGCTCAAAAAATATCTCAGTAATGAACATCTATCTGAATTGTAATCATTCATTAAGGAGTATTCGGCACGAACTTAGCCTTTCTCTTTAATCCTTCTCAAGCAAAGATTACCAAATCATGAGTAGTGATGGTATGTAAAAGAATATGCCAACTCACTCACTCTTTTGGTAAACTAGATGAAGGATGTGAAAGTTTCTGTGCAAAATCTCCTGAATAACAAGAAGTTGAAATTCTTTTTAGAAGAAGAGAAGAAAAACATAGTTTCCTGAAGCAAATGTACAAACCAAGGTAAACATATCACATGGAGTTGAGTGAATACAACAAATACCATCATTTGTAACAACTATCAATCCCGTTGTGGCAACATCAAGACGACCAACGGTAAAAAGTCGAGGTTTGGGAGTCCCCGGATTCCTTTTATCCTAAATTGCAAAGACAAATTTTTAAAACCAAGTTTCTAATCAGACAATTCATGTAGAGGAAAATAAAATATCTTACCCAAGAGGCCAAGTACTCGTCAAACAAACTAATAACAGATTTGATCTCTTTCTCTCCTGAAGAACAGATGTATCTGCCATTATATGATGCAAACATCAAACAAAAGTTACAAGTCTGTGAAAGAAGTCGACAATCTACAAAGTGAGAATAAGTTATGAAGGCGAACCCTTTAGGCTTGTTCAGAGCAAAATAAACCTTTGGAGGAAGTTTCTTGGGAATACGATTTCCATTAACATATATAATGTCTCTAGTTGGATCAACTCGAGTCTGCATAAACAAAAGTGCTAAGCTTTTTTTCTTCTTTATCAAAATATGGAAAACATCAATTTCGATTCCAACAATGAGAATTTGTTTACCTGTGGAGTGTTGCAGAGAATGCCATTAACGGTAACCTTTCCATCAAAAATAAGTTCTTCAGAGGTTCTTCTTGATGCCACTAAAGAATTCAAATTTATATCATTAGAGAAAAAATCCCAAAAATTTCAAAAATGGAGATAAGAGGATTTGCCGATTTGGTTTGATTGTTACCTCCAGCAGCAGCGAGAACTTTGCTTAAACGTTGAGGAGGTTCTTTAAAATTCTCATTGTAGAACCTACGAGCTGCCTTAGAGAGCTTAGGTACTGATTGTGAAGGTGGAGATGAGGCTGAGGTTGAGACGGAGGCGGTGACGGAGGAGGAGGTAGCTTGAGGTTGTTTCTTCTTGGATTTGTCTTTCTTCTTAGGATTTTGAGTGGTGGCATCGATGGCGAGAGAGTGGATTAAACGAGCGGGAGGTTGAGATTGGAGTTTGAGTGTGCCGTCATCACTACGGACGATCCAAGGGATGAAGAGTTGTTGGGCGGAGGAGCCGCCGCCGCGAGTGGAGGAGGGTTTTGGTTTGGGAGGAGCGAAGGAGATGTCGAATTCGATGGGCTCAGAGGAGGAGGAGACAGAGCAACGGAGTGTACGGATGGGGAAGAAGCGAGGAGAGAGAGGGAATGCTTTGATTTTGAGGAATGAAGCAGCGAATGAAATCGGCGATGATGCCGCCACCGTCGCCATTTTCGCCGATGTGAGAGAGAGAGAGTGAGAACGGCTTTTCCCGGAAGGGGTTTGGGTTTATCCGTCCACCATTCGGATATTGTCTTTTTTTTTTTTTTTTTTTTCTTTAAGAAAATTGACATTTAATACAAAAATATATCAAAAAATTACTAAAATTTGTTAACACTTAACCGTAAATTCTAAAAAAATAAATCTTACAACCGAATTTTTAAATTCTAATCCTATATTTTAAACCTTGAAACCTGAATACTAAAAATTTGAAATTAGTCATGACAATTTTTTAGAGGAAAATTGGAGATTAACCTTTCAAAAAAATTTGATTCTCAAATCAAAATAAAACAACCTGACATGCTAATCACTATAAGGTGCTGTGAAATGAAAGAGACAAAGAAAGGATCGAGTTTTAAGCTAAGTCAAGAATAATCTTTGGCTTAATACGTACGTATATGTGAACTTACAAATGTATAAAAATGGATAAGAGTGATTTTTCTGAATGGATGTGATTGGACAGACTAGAGTCTACTTTTTAAAGGCCGAACATATTATAAGAGAACGGGTATCGAAGATAACTAGTAGAGATGTTATCTTGCGGAGTCGCGGACTACATAATGGCTACCAAGATACTACTATATATGAAGCGAAGTCGTAGAAAGTAGAAACTTAAGATGTTCTTGTGTGTGTGAACAGAAAAATATTTTCTAATCTCAAATATTATCCCTGTTTCAAGCATATTTTTTCATTTTGACTTTATTTTTTTATTTTTCATGTTTGAGATGAGATGTAGCATTATGATGTTATCTCCAGAATACACATATTTCTCCACTTATGTAACCTAATTACTTTCTCTCCAAATCTAACCCACCAATTCTGTGACGAACAAACTAGAAGACAAATTTTGGACCCTATGTTGATGTTGATATACAGATAATTCATCAAAATAAAAGAAGACAAAAATAATACATTGAATCGATATCGATCATTGATGTGCAATCTCATCATAGAGCTGTCTAAACCTTATTTGACATCAATTTGACAGTGATTTATGCATCATGTATACGGATGTTTTTGAGGACTATCTTCCTCTCCTTTAATTGTGTTGAATATACTTTAGAAAGAAAAAAAAAAAAAAAAAAAGCCATGAGGCATGTGGTAGGGGATAGAGATATATGTCGATAGAAGCGGAGAATCAACACAGATATCAAAAGAGCACATGCTCTTGAGTCATGGTTTCAGAAGAAAAGTCCAAATCAACGAACAAAACAGATCTACACATCATGTGATTCTGTTCTTGCGATTGGGACTTTTTGCGGCTTCACATCAATTCTAAATAATTTTTGATAAATCTTGATTTAGAATCCTACTGTTTACCCTTTTCACACTTCCCATCCGTCACACGCTACAACTCAAAGACTCAACCTTCTGATAGAGCGCATATGCACGACTTTTAGTTGATGATCTAGATTTCTTTAGTTTCTCTACTTGTACTTGGTCGCTAGTTTTCACACACTTGCAAATAATCAAACCTCATCACATTTCAAATATCTCTTTTTGCTAAAGTGGGTGAATTTTTTTTTTTTTTTTTTTTATCTTAGTTCTTTCTTTTCTAATACATCCTCAACGATCATATAACAAGAGCGATGCTCACTCACATGTTCTCTTTTCTTAAAACCTTTTTGTGTTTCTCATGACACTTTTTAAAACGAAACCTTTTTGTTTCTTTGGCCTCAAGCGTCAAAATTCAAACCTATAAAAGGCATTCTTTTGTAAGTTTTCTTTCCGGAAATAGATGAACAGATTCTCAGTTTGTTAATTGTTTTAGTTTTTATTTTAAGTGAGATTCAGAGAGTATCCCACAATCCCAGAGCTGATGTGTTGCAATAATAATTTAAATTATCTCCGGCCGTCAGCAAGATATGGTTTGCCTACCCAACATGAAGAAAATTATAATCATATTTGTGTAAATTAAAGACATTTTCTTGTCTATAGCAAGTAAGATAAAGAAGCAAACAGTGATTTAAACTGACGTCGATCCAGAAATAAATAAAAAATCTGTATTAAGCTGCATAATCACAACCAATCAGATTTTACAGCTTATCACTTGTGTTTACACCTCGTCGTCATCCAGTCACCTCCTTGTTGTCCTAAAGCGTGTGTTTTTTGGTCTTTTATTTCACTCGCGTATACGGTGCGTGTACACACACGCCTGATACTGTAAGGAAAATGATTTAAAGTATTTTTTTTTGTCTTGTCTCACTCGCTCATCCCGTTAAAAAAGTAAAAAACGATAAGATCGATCGATAGTTTAAAGGAAAACTGTTTTCACCAAAATTATATTTGATACATCGATAAGTCGAAAATGTTTTCAATCTCGGTCATCCGATTCCATACCAATGTCTTACTAAATTTCATGGTTTTAGATATTTAGTTAAGTATCATGAAATTCAAGTACTTTTCCAAACTATCACATGTAATTCTCTATTCGGAAGACATTTGTCTCTTCCGTACTTTTCGAAACTATCACTTGCTACTATTGTACTTTCCAAACAAATTAATTACCGCAACAATTAATATTCAATAATGATTATAATACTCTCTAGTCTCTAGTAGTTAAATAAGTTGAGAAAAAACTGATTAATAATTAAAAAAGTTACCCTTTTAAATTAGAGTAGTAGTATTTAATTTGAAAAATGGCAACACCTTGTCAGAAAGAGTTTATTTGTAAATTCTTAGGTAATCAGAGAAAAAGCCGCTCTCTCTCCCTCCTTCCCTCTCCTTCGCTCTCTTCCACTCTCCTCCTCTCTCTATCTCTGACCAGCGATTCTGAATCTGAAGCTAATTATTGTTTGGATCTTCAGGTAACACCAACAACAACAATTCTCACTTTCTTCTCTCCATCAATCCTTGTGATTTGTCTCTGTGATTCAAAACTATGCTGAGCAAATCTTTCTTTGATGAATGATTTTGATTGAACGAATTCTCTCAAATTATGTTTTTTTTTTTTTGTTTCTTATTCTTCGCTACCGTAATTCCGACAATCTTACCAATGTCTTTTTTTGTTTCTGCTGTGATCTGGAACTCAATAATTGAAGCTCCACATATTCTTGAAACAGAACAGAGACTGTTGACTTTACAGGTTAGATCTTGACCCCCAATTATCTGCATTCATTCGGATTCAATTTGTTTCCCATTTTCTGAGTATTATCAAATCAATCAGATTTCATAGGATTGCGAGAGAAAATGAATCACGTACCTTCTGATCAAAGCTTTTACATTGAGAGCGAGGACGAAGACGACAGGAAAGATTACGTAGAAGAAGATGGTGGAAGTCATTCTGATTCCTCTGAAGCTTATGATGAAAACCAGACTCAGACTAAGCCTAACTCATACACTACGGCTTGGCCACAGAGTTACAGGTTTTTCATCTTCATCTCTAATCCTTTATTATCAAATTCATTCTGATTTGGCTTCACTTTATATGTTTCTTTTCCGCTAAAATTGGTCCATTCTTGGTTGATTTGGAACAAATTTCACTCTTTGTGAGTTGTTTTGTGTTCTTGATTGTGATCACTTGTGTTTATTGGTTATATTGTAGGCAGTCGATTGATCTTTACAGTAGTGTACCGTCTCCCAATATCGGTTTTCTGGCAAACAATTCGATGACTAGATTCGGAAGCTCTTTCTTGTCTTCTTCGCTGATAAGAAGACATACTCCAGAGTCGTTACCTGCTGTTACAAAACCTCTGTTACCACCAGAAGCAGATGAACAAGCACCACCAAAACACAGACTTAGCTCTCATGGCTTGCTCTCTCCTATTCCTTCGAGGAGACATTCAATGCGCAAGGATGAGAAAGCTTCCATGGTGTCTCACGAAATTCCAATGTCTCGCAATAGCTCATACGGACAAGCTGTTCTAAATGGTGAGTTCATCATAATGCTTTAGCAATATGGTTTTAAAGTGGCTTAATGAGAGTAGTAGCCATAGGAGAGACCTGAGATTTTCTCAAACTGTTCCACCACGGCTGCTTTCCTAAATCATCACTTATCCTCCTAAACTGGTCCATAACTATAGAGCTGCAAAATTGATTGCAATTGTGCCTTCACAGTTACAGATCATAATGAAAATATGTTGTTTCATCGTCAGTATAGGAATCTAGTGTGTTCGTATGTGAGAGGGCCTAAGACTGTCTTCTTCGGGGTTTAAAGAAGTTTGTCTTTGTCTTTATAAAATGAGAGAATAGTACAACAATAACAATCAACTCTGTTGTCATAGAGCACATGTCTAGGTTCAAAGAACATGATTGAACTCTTTTGCTCTTAGTAAATTTATGATCATCTTCGATAACAAGTGGGGCATGTGCAGGACTAAACGTTCTATGTGGGGTTGGAATACTTTCAACACCTTATGCTGCCAAAGAAGGAGGATGGTTAGGACTAATAATACTATTTGTATATGGTCTTCTTTCTTTCTACACCGGAATCCTCCTGCGTTACTGCCTCGAAAGTGAGTCTGACCTCGAGACCTATCCCGACATTGGCCAAGCTGCTTTTGGTACTACTGGACGTATCTTTGTCTCGGTAAGACTATAAAAATTCCTTAAAATCTTTCTCTATAGTGAAGGTGATAAAGTTAAGGACCACATATAGGAAAATAATATTTAAAACACTGAATGAGTTATATACAAGATCCCCCACAAAAAGAGAATTGCCTTTTGGCTTTTGAACAAATCGAACAACTCAAAAGCCAAGAACAAATAATTATTCCTTTTGTTTCAAGTGTGAATCTTTAGTTTATCTGAATTCTTATGAAAAATTACTATCACACATTTGTTGATGCAATTAGATTGCTATCAGAAGTCACAAATAGTAGAATAATGTGAATTACTAATAAATCTCATCAAATACAGCAAGAAACTACAAATAGTAGCTTACCAGTTGCCCACTTTTAATAGTGGTATTTGATATCATTATTTTTCATTTTATATTAACTTTTTCCTTTTATTTTTTTGCATTGCAGATAGTACTCTACTTGGAGCTATACGTAAGTACTTCTTCGATTCGTCCAGCAATTGACTTTAATCTTTGTTTTATAAATAGAAATCCCATGACTCTTTTTGTCAAGAAAAATACATAATTAAAGAGATTCCAAGTGGTGTTAAAAAAAACAAGAGAAGAGATCGTAAGTATGTTGTGAAACACGTTAGCAGAGGGCCCCATAGATTCTGCCACTAGTACTAGATTTGGCACTACCTGTGAGGCTTCTTTTAAACTTTTCTGTTTGTTTCAATTTGTTCCTTTGTAAAGCTGCTTTTGACGTCACTTAAGCGGCAAAAGATATATATATTTTTCAATGGAATGATCCCTAAAAGCTTCTTAAAAGCTACTAGTGTAGAATGATTAGTTGAATAGTGAATCTTTCTGACATTTTACTTTAGGTGTAACTTGTTTTGTATACTTCTCTGGAAACTGCTTATAGGTTCTTTTTGTTTCTTTCATAGTTTTTAATTTCACTATAGAAATTAAAGGTGTATCATAAAAACTCAGATGTTAATTACTTCAATACAAGTGAGTATATATACTTGTAGACTTGACATGATTGTATTCATATTTGCAGGCGTGTTGTGTGGAATATATAATATTGGAGAGTGATAATTTGTCTTCATTATATCCAAATGCTGCCTTAAGTATTGGAGGATTTCAGTTAGATGCTCGCCATCTATTTGCACTGCTAACCACTCTCGCTGTTCTTCCCACCGTTTGGCTCAGAGATCTTAGCGTACTGAGTTATATCTCAGGTGTAATTTTGTTCTCTAAGGAGATACTAACGCTTCAATAAAGCCTTCAAGAAACATTCATCTGACAACTACTTTGTTGGATTTTTCAGCTGGAGGGGTCATTGCATCGGTGCTAGTGGTTCTGTGTTTGTTTTGGATTGGTTTGGTAGATGGAGTTGGAGTTCACAGCAAAGGAACAACACTAAACTTGTCAACATTACCCGTAGCTATAGGGCTCTATGGTTACTGTTACTCAGGACATGCTGTTTTTCCTAATATTTATACTTCTATGGCCAAACCAAATCAATACCCTGCTGTTCTCTTGACATGGTAAGCTTATGACGCTTTTAACTACAAACTCCTCTTAACTCTACATCTTCTAGATCACTTCGACTTTCTCTTATGCAAACTTCAAGAAAATATGCAAGCATTTTGATAGCACAAATATTGATAATCTTTTTGCAGTTTTGCTATTTGTACTCTGCTGTATGCCGGCGTCGCTGTTATGGGATATACGATGTTTGGAGAATCAACACAATCACAGTTTACTCTCAACTTGCCTCAAGATTTGGTTGCGACTAAGATTGCTGTGTGGACTACGGTAAGTAGACCAAATATGTTTTCTTTCCACTACTTATTGCATGTTGGTTATCACATGGAAACTAAAACCATTTTGTTTAAACCGTTTCACAGGTGGTCAATCCATTTACCAAATATCCTTTGCAAGAAAATATTCAGAAATAGTTTTCTTTTACTGTTAACTTCCGTAAGATGTCTTAAAATTCATCATATGTGTGTATTCCTTAACAAAAGAAATCACATATGCTTTGACTATATCTCCAGTAGCAATGAGTCTTGAGGAGTTGATACCATCAAGGCATAACAATTCACATTGGTATGCCATCGGCATTAGAACCGCATTGGTCTTCTCTACTCTGCTTGTCGGTCTTGCAATTCCTTTCTTTGGTAAGATCATCTCTACCATTATTGATGTAAAGCTCATTTCATACTCGTTCTTTTGCTACTAAAGAACACTCAAAAATCTTGCAGGTCTTGTCATGTCATTGATTGGATCATTGTTGACAATGCTCGTTGTAAGCTGTCTTTTCCTTCTCTATATTTCTGGTTTATCTGAAAATGAGGATCTTAAAGTTTGGATTTTTAAGTTCATATGATGTTTTTGTGCAGACGCTAATACTTCCGCCAGCGTGTTTTTTGAGCATCTTACAGAGAAAAGTTACCCGGACCCAGGTACGCTTCTAATAAGCAATTTTATAATTATATTAGTTTATCACAAAACATTGTTTCTAATGTTTTAGATTCAACGAAAATGTTTTGGTTGGTTTTGTAGATGTTGCTGTGTGTCTTAATCATCATAGTAGGAGCAATATCTTCAGTCATTGGCTCATATTCAGCTCTCTCCAAAATCGTTGAGCAGCTGAGAAAATAATTCTCATTTTTCAAAACGAAGTCTTATACCCATTTTGTCTTCTGGGGAATACCTTTTTTTTTTTGATCTCGTGTTTTCATTTATAGCAAATTCATTCTTGCATTCAAAGTTTTTGTAATTTTCTGAGTGATGATCTGCACCTTTCAACTGGTTTGAAACAAATACGTTGATGATGTTTTTGATTAATAAAGATTGGTGACTATAAAAATCTGTCTCAATATACTTTTTCTGAAGGAGATATACAAAAGAAACCCATAAACAGGTAAGCCATCTTTTGCCTTAGCCTTCAAAATCCAAATCCAAATCTTTCTCTACAATTCCTTCCTCCGAAAACCCAAAACTAGTCCTTCTACTCTTCAGAATCAACTCGGAGTTCTTCATCAATTGGATGTATTTCTTCCTTATTGCTAACACAGGATGTGTTTCTACACTGGCTTTTTCTCTATAAGGCTCTCTTAGAATAGCTGTACAAGTTTTGTTCTTCATAGACAAGTAAAAGATCTGCGGATGTCTCTCAAAGGCCTTATGAACCTTTTGCGGCAATCCGAAATACTTCTTGAGACATAAGAGCTTCTTCCTCTCCGCGGAATGCTCAACAAAGAGACAAAGCAATTCATGAAGAAACCCAACAACTCTCTTCTCTGCTACATCACTACTTGGATCCAAACATGAATAATCATCATATGGTGATACATAAGGAAGCTTTTGAAACTCTTTATACCAGTCTTCAATCTTGACTCTCAATCTACAACCTTTTGATGGAAACAGAGGAAACTCAATCTCTTCTAAATTCACTTCTCCTCCTTCTTCTCCTCTCTTCTTCATTGTATTCTTCTGCAACACAGACAAAACCTTTTCTCCATCATAGTTTACTGCTAAACCTTTAACTCCATCTTCCATATCTACAAATCTAAACGAAGAATCTAAATTCATCTCTGGAGATTGCAAGTAATCATCAGGTAAACCTAAATACCATTTCATTCCTTGAACTATACTTAGTGGCAAAACATTATCTTTACTCATCAGAATCATTTTCTTCAACCTACCACGCAAATCCTCAGCGGAGTTTTGGTATACGAGTTTCTCTAGCTTATCGAGCTCTGTAGCTTCTGGTGTCAATTTGAACCATGGGAGATTGTACTCTGGACCAACGAACTCTTCGAAGATTGAAGGAAATTGTCTTAAAAACTTGGCGATTTTGGTTGATACATCGAATTGACGCGTCTTCTTGGAGATGGAAGATATCGGTATGCAGCGATTGGGGTCTTGGACTATACAGTTCTTGAGAGCGATGACGGATTTAAGCTGAGATGATCGGAGGATGTGTTCGATGTTATCGAAGTAAGGATCTTTCTTCCATTTCATGTAAACGTCAACGTAGGTTCGTTTCTGAGTGGAGTGAGGGAAGAGAGTGCAGGAGGAAGCTAGGGTCTTGGCGTGGCGGCGAACGTAGAGCATTGTAGAAGAAGAAGATAGTGTAGCGACTTATTGCACAATCGGAAAACCCTAAAACCCCAATTAATCGGAGTGGATTGTGACGGAGCTTTAATCGGAGAACACTGCTCGCGCCAATGTGACTTTAAGCTGTAAACGACATGACGTTTACCGTGGATACTTGAGGAAAAAAAACTGCATGCCGTTTATTCATAGCAAAAGGACAATGATACTATTACTAAGCTAGTACCAAAGTTAGTTTAAAGCTTGTAATGGTGTTTCCATAAAACTGTCCTAATAATAAGGGGTTTGGGATGAGTTATAATGGTAATAATATTTGCATAACACAATCAGTGAGTTGTTGTTGTTCTCTCAAAAATCAAATAGAAGTAACAAGTTTAGGAGACCAAGTAGGCAAATTGGGACACCCATTTCCCCCAAGTAAAAGCTCAACAAATCTTCTCTTAACTCTCTCCCTCCTTGACGCCTCAAACGCATCTTTAGGAGTCAAGCTCTTCATCAATGGCAGTCCTGAAGGAGCATCATCTGATGTCGTCTCCACTATCCTTTCTAGCATCTCTGAGACCTGACTCATTGTTGGCCTCGCCTTCGCCTTCACCATCAAACACCGGTTTGCAACTGCAGCTAGCTTCAATGCGGACTTGAGATAGTAGTTTCCCTCAAGTCTTGGGTCGATGATCATCTTGAACTTCTTTATGTCAGATAAGTGCGGTCTGACCCACTCCAAGATGTTCTGCTCGTTTCTTGGGCGGTTTCGGTCGAAAGGCCGTCTCCCTGTGATGAGCTCATATAGAAAGATTCCGTAGCTCCACACGTCGCTCTTGGCCGTGAGGTGTCCGGTTTGGATGTATTCTGGTGCTGCATAACCAATGGTCCCTACAACCTATGGATTCACAGTTTGGTTATTGCCTAACCAATCAAACATTGAAACTTCAATTGTGTCTAACAATCAATCGAGACATAACAAGTCAGGCGTGGCGTACCGCAGTGGAGACGTGAGTGATTCCATCAGAAGGACCCATTCGAGCCAGTCCGAAATCCGATAGCTTTGCATTCCAATTCTCGTCAAGAAGAATATTGGAGGATTTAAAATCCCTAAAGATGATCTGCATATAAGATGAATATATTTCAAAAACATATATAAAAGGTTTAAAAGTTACTATTAATCATGGATAGAGAAGAGACCTGAAAGTCCATGCCATGGTGAAGATAAGCGAGTCCTCGAGCAGTGTCTTGAGCAATCTTCAATCTGGTGGACCAAGGGAGAGGAGTGACTATAAAACGATTAGATAAATGGTCTTGAACGCTTCTGTTTGGTACGTATTCGTAAACAAGTAGCCGTTGGATCCCTCTCTCGTCATCCTCAGCGCAATAACCGATGAGCTTCACCAGATTTGGATGCTCTACTACTCCCAGTACATTTACCTCTGTCACCCATTCTTTATGCCCCTGTTAATACATACATATGTTATTAGGTTGTTACATATTGAAGGCGATGTGCAAAAAAGAACCGAACAAGAGCGATAGGAAAAGTAGGAAAGAAAGAGAGAATTGCTTGCCTGTAGACCTCTTCTACTGAGTTGTTTAACTGCAATATCAATTTTTTTACGAGAATCTTGCGGGTTCTGAATGACGCCACGAAAGACACCACCAAAGCCACCTTCACCGATCATCAAGGAGCGGCTGAAATTTTTGGTAGCGGTTTTGAGGTCATCGAGGTCAAAGACTTTGAGATTATTACTGTGTGTCTCTGAAAGGACGTGCAAGGAGGAAGTAATGGAAGTAGCAGTACTTGTATCCGAGTTAAACTCAGAACCTGATCCTCCTCTCGCCATCGAAATGGAACCAAACTTTCTCGTCTTAACTTCATCGTCCTGAGATTTATCTTTGGTGAAGTGGAAACATTTCATTGCCCTTGAGGAAACCAGCCTCTTCACTGTAAGAAAAACCCCAAACAAGTCCACATTCCAAGTCAACACAAATAGAAACACGATCAGAGATAAATATATAACAGAGAGAAATTCTGAATCCCATTCCCACACAGAATCTGAATCACTAATCATTCAACCGACACCAGATATCAAGTAATCAACAGCACGGCTCAACAAAATCAACATCATCACATTCCAACCATAAATACTTAGAGAATGTGAAACAAAAACAGATATATAACACAAAAGTAGAAATGTGGTAAGAGTGTGGAAGAGGAAAAGAAGAAACCTGATGTAGAGTTATTCATGAGGAGGAATGGAACATTGTGATGGGGGTCTTCATGATCATGATTGAGAGAGCTTTAAAGCAAAAGAAAATGACAGAGATAGAGAATGGGAAGAAGACGAGCTCACCATGATCGAATGGGAAGTCAAATAGGCATGGCAGCTGGATTGCCGCTTACCAACCTATAGAAGAAGCTTTTTTATTTTATTTTATTTTGTGTTACACCCGCTTGCTTGCTTGCTCATATCTTATACCTTTAATAGTGGATTTCCTGAACGCGTTTTTTTTATTAATTTTTTTCCATTTATACTCGTAACTGTTCACCGCTCTATTGGCCTTAGCTATTAAGGTACGGTTCAAAAGATAAAGTAATACTATGAATTATCCTCTTCTTCTACATTCTACAGAAGCTTCCTGTATTGTTTTAAGAAAATCAACGTTTTGTTTTCTTTTCAACAAATACTAAACATAAACTCACTCAAAAAAAAAAAAAAAAAACAAATCACACACATAGTCAACAATATTGCTGACACAATAACAACACTAAACAAATCATGAGATCACAAATGCCCATATGAAAAGAAATTAAACTTTTCATAACAAATGGATAAATTTAAATGTCATTATGTAAAATTATGTATACAGTAGTTTTAATAAATTACTTTTAGTCTTTTATAGTCAATACACAATATTAAATGTTGTCGAAATAGGTGGTCTTCGAAACCTAAGAAAAATTGATGAGGTGAGGAAAAGCGTTGGATTTTGAAAAACTTTTGAGGGTGAGATGTTGGCATAATAGAGACGTACGTTATACTTTTCTTACTGCTAAGGGAAGTAGAGAGACTAAGTGTCAGCTACTTGAGAATCCACCTATAGCTATCTCAAAAGTAACCCCGCACCTAAATTTGCATCATCTCAACATCTTCCTCCTACCTACTCTTTAACTCTTGCTTTTTCTTACCTGGTCCATTCTTTCTACTTTTGCAGGAACTGAACTTCCAAGACACCAACAGTCGCATTGTAAGTCTGTCTGTTTACTTCATTCGGCAAGAGCGTAGTGCTTGGTTATCTGCAAGGAAATTCAAAATATTGAAAAATTATATGACTTGAGGAAAAAACCGAGAAAAGGAAACCGTTTTATGGGAAAACCTAGTGAAACCAAAACCCACATAATACATATTCTAACCTCCCTCCATAGCATTTTCTTTACCTGTATTTTTACTGCCATTACTCCACCTCATTGTATTCAACCACTGCATCATACGTCTCCATCGTGAGATTACCCTCTGCGTAACATCTGAAAGAATGTTTTCTTTCGCATCAAACAAAGTCGTCAACCAGATTATATTGCAAGGACAAATTAATCAACAACGATGACCAAAAGGCGAACCAAACAGATATCAGCTCTGTAATCAAATACCAGTTCAAACTTACAAGTCACTAGGTTTTAAGGTTGTATATGTGTTTCGTGTACTACTATACTAAATCCATAACTACTTGAAACTCTGGAAAAAAAACCAGTGTACAAAATCTTACCTTAGTTCATGCCAAAATATATCCACCTTATCAGACAAGAATTTTCTGAGAGAGGAGACTTCATCTTCCACCAACATCCCGGTCTGCCCAGATTGTCGATTATTCTCTCTCTCAAGCCTTCTGATGAAAAGATCAGACGCAAAATGAACAATGATTGATGGATCAGGATCTCCAAGGACTGCCTGAAGCTCTCTTCTAATCCATGGCTCAATTCTTTCAATTATCCTTGCTTTGTTGTGATCATTCACCGGCAAACGCTACAATTATCAAGGATGACATTACGAGGCAGGTATATACATTAGGCTTCCAATGTGGATCTATCCAATAAACAAAGAGTGCAAATTCCAATACTAAAAACATCAAACACAACACATAGAATGACAAATTGTCTTATCAAACTTACTAGTTGCAAGCTTGGCCTCGAATGTAAACGAACAGCTCGTAATCCTCTATCGTATATGCTGCATTTAGAGCCAACACTAGTTAGAAACAGAGGAAAACCAATTGAATAATTCAACAAAGGACGGTTACAAAGTGAAGGCTATAAAGATGGAACAGAGAACTAAACCAACCTAGCTCGCCACTGAAGCTTTCGCTGGAAGATAATAGAATCAGGAACTGAACCTGGCCGTCCAAATGATCTCCTCCATGGAAACGGCCTTGATCTTGAGCTTGAGTTTTCCCAAACATCCCTTGACCTTCGAATTATCCTAATAAACAAGTGAAAAGAAACTGTTATTAAAAAGATGCAATTACCTTAAAGAGAAGATCTTAGAGAGAAAGAGGTAACCTCCGGCGGCCGGAAGGATTATTCCGATGATGATAAGTTAATGTCTCACGATCACGAATAACAGGTAATTGCTCCTTGTGGTATTTTCTAGAACCAAGATCAGTGACGATAAACCAAGAATCAAAACTAGTGTTGCAGAGAGGGCAATTTCTCTTGAATCCACTCCATTTCCGGATACAAGCAAGACAGTATCCGTGCTTGCACGCCGTGATTACGGCGGCGGATCCTCGGTCGGCTAGGTTTTCGAGGCATATCGGACATGATTTCCCCCATAAAGCAGCAAAAATTGCTCTCTCCCTAAGCTTCTCGCCGCGTTTCATCAGACAATACCTTCCGGCGATCGACGAAGATGAAGCCGAAGACGAACTCGCCGTTGAGGACGGTGATGGAGGCAGATCACGCATGACCGGTGAGTTTGTTTCTTTGCTCCGGCGATATAGATTGTTCGGTGAAGACGGGCTCTTGGAAAAATCAGATTATAATGAACCAAGATTGATTTCAGATGGATAACCGGTTATTTCCGGTTTAGTTCGGTTAAAGAATGCTGGTTTCAAAATGAGGAGCGAGCGTGAAGGAGGAGGAACCTCTCTTGTTCATCGTCGCTGCTCCCGAAGAGAAAAAACTGACTAAAGTCTCACCATTGCCACTAACCACGAACTCTCTTGCCTCTCAAATGGAGGTCCCAAAGGATCAGATCGCGACTCTAATGGAGCATGGGCTCTACGACTCCGCTGAAATGCTCGTAACTTCTCTACTTCTTAACTCATTTTGATTCTCTCTCTCTCTCTTCTAAAATCCCTAGTTTTCGTCAAAGGCTGATAAAATTCGTGTAAAATCCAGGGCTGCTTTCTCGTTTCTTCTTCTACTGTTAGCGCCGAAACTAGTCCTCAGCTCAAGGCCGAGAATTTGGTTAAGCTTCTTTCGAAATTTTCTATTTTAGTATTTGATTTTTTTCTCTTATGCTCGAGATTGAAGTTAGATTCGTTCTGTGTTGTTTTTTTTTCTTTCAGATTCTACTGGGCGATGCTTTATTTCAGCAGAGAGAGTACCGGAGAGCTATTGTAAGATCGATTTGGCTCTGTTCTCGAAAGTTTAATTCTTCCTCCAATTATAAAACTTAATAAACAATGCTTGGATCTTGACTATGACTGAGCTTATATAGAATCCTTAATATATAAATTCATAACTTTTCAGAGATATATTTCAGGGTTGTATTGCTTAATATATTTGGGAAACTTTCGAGGATAGTTCTTCGAATTCATGTCGAAATTCTGATTGTGTATTCTTTCTTTTTGTTAGCATACGTACAAGCAAGCGTTGCATCATTTTTCAAGGATTCCGAAGCAAAGCTCCGGTATCTCGAGGAGTTCATTATCTTTATCTACTAGATCATCTGTGAATGCCTCTGGCATTTCTGCTATTAATGAGAACGAGGTAAAATAGTATCTTGTTTCTTCTTGATACTTTTGGTTTTGGCGGTTTTCAGAAAATGATGTGCTTTGGTTTGATTTCATTGAAGTTCATTTGTGTCTTCTTTATTCTATCATTCTTCTTAGGTGAGATTCAAGATTGCTTCCTCTCACTTTGCTCTTAATGAAACAAAAGCTGCGATTGCTGAGGTATCTCTTTTGCCTTCTTCATTGGGAGTATCATCCGTTTGTTTGGTTATCAAGATTTAACTTTTATGAGACGGAACAAGGGTTGTCGAGGGATTTCTCTGCTTCTCAGATTATAGATTGGTTTCGCATTGCTATTGTATTTTCTAACCAGAGTTCAGTTACTGTAATTTTCTTCTGTGAAACAATATTGCGCCGTAATTAATGGATTTTTAAGTGTTCCTGATTTTGAGATGAATTGCTTTGCGCTGACCTCCTCTCGCCACCCATTAATGCGAATCCATATTACAAAACAAGTAAAATTAGTTGGATTCTTTGCTTCCAACATTGGATGTAGTTATTAAGGGATGATAAACCATGGTTTGCTTAGTTATAATCTATTTCTGCACTTGTTCTTTCTTTTCCAGATGGAATCTGTCAAGACCAGGAGCTTGGAAATGAATATACTGATGGCAAAACTTCATCGAAATTCTGGATATAACCGTGGTGCTATTGCTTTTTATAAAGAGTGTTTAAGGTCTGTTTTTCATTATCTTTCACAACATTTCCTAGCATATAAACACTGTCATAATATGTTGCTTCTTACATTAAATACTATTTCAACATATATTGCACACATAAATATGTATATAATCTTTAATCTCTGCAGGCAGTGTCCTTATGTACTTGAAGCTGTCATAGGTTTAGCTGAACTGGGAGTCACTGCAAAGGATATCATATCATCTTTTACTCAGGTATCCCTTTCTACGAGATTTCTTTTACCACTTGCTTTTATTTTTCACCATGTCTTTAAATCTGTTTTGCGCCTCTTTCTCCCTACGTTGCAGTTACCTTTTCTGTGTACAACTTTGTAATTTGCTGTGCGTTTGTTCATTTCAGACTTCAAATAGAAGTGCAAAGGTTTCGCTCGATCAGATAGATCCTACCCGTTGGTTGCAAGTAAGCATAATCTTTAACAGTTTATATAACGTTGAATACTGTTTGAAAGTACACTCATTAATCATGCTGCCAAGCTGATTTGAGTGAGTTAGTGTCTTATTTAGTCTATTAATTCTCCGGAATATGACTTTATATATAGTGGTTCTAACAAATTTTTCATCAAGGACTAGGTGAAATGTAATATCCAATGAGCTATACATTTTGTACATAGGGAGAAGCTGTTCATGAGTGGAAACTGGATATAGTCGTCTTGATAGTAGTCCCTCGAATAAACTAGTGCTTTTATGTTCTTATGTTAGCATCATCTAGACATTCAACCAGGGAACTGATATTTTATATTCCTTTCATGGATGGCTGTTTCATTGATTTCGTGTTGTAGCTTATCTGGCAATAAATTTATTTTTTTGTCTCTTTTGGTAATTTTTCTTTTTTTTTCACAGCGTTATGTCGAGGCCCAGTGTTGTGTTGCTTCACATGCTTACAAAGGTATCTCTCTTTTTATTTGTGGAATGCACATGCCTACATTAAGATATGGCTTTTGGATCTTTGTGTAGATTTCAGTTCTGACATGTAATTTGCCGGAAATTCTACAATGATTAATCCCATATGCCTTACTGGATAATGTGTAACGTTTTTGTGTTTGCTCAGGGGCTCTGGAACTCTTTGCTGAACTTTTACAACGATTTCCACATAATGTACACTTGTTGACGGAAACAGCAAAGGTTAGGGATGACATAGACTACAATGCAAATAGAATTCCACCTGAGTTTTTCTTCTTGTCATTATTGACTGACGTTATACCTAAAGCTGATTGACGTAATTTTGGTAGTTGATGAACTCTTCCATCATTTATTTCATTTGTATAGGTTGAAGCCATTATTGGGAAAAATGATGAGGCCATAATGAGATTTGAGAAGGTAGTCACCGCATCGATATTTTGTCTCAGCTCTCAACTACTTTAAAAATCATGCATAATCATCTAAAAGCTTTTGTAGGTTCGGTCAATTGATCCTTACACACTAACCAGTATGGATGAGTATGCGATGCTGCTTCAGATAAAGTGTGATTATTCCAGGCTAAACAAGCTCGTCCACGATTTATTAAGCATTGATCATACCAGACCAGAAGTATTTGTTGCTTTGTCTGTGCTATGGGAAAGGAAAGATGCAAGGACGGCACTATCTTATGCTGAGAAGGTTAGCTTTTTTCTGACAGTTAAGTTTTGTGCTAAAATCTTAGCTGATGAGATCCACTATGAAATCAGAGTATCAGGGTAGACGAGAGGCACATACCTGGCTACATAATGAAGGTAAGCTAGCTTAACGAGGAATCTATATTTTGAATTAAATTTGCATATATATATTCACTTTTTTAATTATATTTCAGGGAAATCTTCTTTTACAAGCAAAACGACCAGAAGCTGCAGCAATCGCCTTCAGGGCTGCCCAGAATTTGAGATCCGATCTTCGTTCATATCAAGGTCTGGATCACGAGGGAAACAAAATCTGATATACACTTCCACTGTTGTTAAACCTGTATAACAAACATGAAAAGGTTGAAGTGTGAATTAACTTGCACTATTGAGGTCATTTCAGGCTTAGTCCATTCTTATCTGGCATTTGGCAAAACTAAAGAAGCATTGTATACCGCGAGAGAAGCAATGAATGCAATGCCTCAATCCGCAAAGGCTTTGAAATTAGTTGGTGATGTTCATGCTAGTACATCAAGTGGCAGGGAAAAGGTAAAAAACAGTCAGCTTTGTTATGCTTTGATGGATTTTGGCAATATTCACTAAATCAATCTTCTACCCAGTATTTGTTTGTTGCATACTACTAAATACTGAAACTGGGAACGTTCGAAGGATTTAGCTGTGTCCAAATCTCAATTTCGATTAGCGTAGTGTATATACCAAATCTTAGAAACTATTCAGAGCTTATGAGCATCTTCTTATGATCTTTTCATTATACATAGAAATTTTTGGTGTAACAGAATAAGACTATGCTTTTATAACAGGCAAAAAAGTTCTACGAGTCAGGTCTGAGGCTTGAACCTGGGTACCTTGGAGCTGCCTTAGCTCTAGCTGAGCTTCATCTAATGGAAGGAAGGAATGGAGATGCTGTATCACTGCTTGAACGATATCTCAAAGATTGGGCTGATGATTCTCTGCATGTCAAGCTAGCTCAAGTGTTTGCTGCAACGAATATGCTACAAGATTCTTTATCACACTATCAAGCTGCATTAAGGTTAACGAAATTCTAATCCAGTAGTGCCCCTATAGTTCTCGGTTGTTTTTATGCGAATCAATAAACTATATAACAGAGTGTTAAAAATGTAAATGCAGAATAAATCCACAGAATGAAGCAGCCAAAAAGGGACTAGATCGCTTGGAGAAACAGATGAAGGTTGGTGAACCTACACTTCTTATCTTTTGGCTTTCTTCGATTGAGGACTCTAAAGAATAAAAATCTATATATAAATAGAAGTATATATAAATTCAGGAGGAACGAATACGATGATGTTTATAATGCATTACAAATATGGTGTATGCATTGCAGGGAATAGACCCAGATGCAGCTGATGAGAACGACGAGAATGATGTTGAAGATGTTGATGGAGACACCGAAGAAGCTGAGCTCATGTGAAGAGATTCTTAGTAGGCAGAGAAGAGTGTAAACTGTAAACTATGGAATTATAACATTAATTTTAATAGCATATAAGATTTCTTTTATTTCGGACTAACATTTCAATTAAAAAACATGGTTTAATACAGTACTCCCTATAGTTAGACCAAATAAAAAACATGCATTTGGATTTCGTGACGTGTAAACACGCCATTGGTTAAAACACACGAAGAGCACACTTATCACCAAAAAGTCTTAACGGAGAATCGAAGCTCTTGCGCCACGCCAACTCAATCTTGTTCGTCAAAAGCCAAAGCTTTCTGCTTAATCCTTGATGGGTTTCATCTCTTGCATCTCATTCCCGGCGATCAATTCAAGAATTCTACCGACCCACCATTTCTTCAAGCAATCGACTTCGTCATCTCCTTCATATTCACTTAAGTTTGCTTTGCTACGCCACGTGGATAAACCCAAAGTCTCCTTCTTTCTTCCATCAACGTCTTCTATCATGGCGACTCCTATTCAAGCCTCTTCTCCCTCAACCATTGGTATCTTCACTCTCTACTTCTTCAATTCGATGGCTATAACTGTAAGGATTAGTGTACTGTTGATGAACCTCTCGTTTGACTTTTAAGATAATCCGATGTTAGTTTTGTGATGCTTAGTGAGTTAATCAGAGTCATTAAATGATTAATAATTTTTTGATTACATGGATGATGAAGCTAAGAATGTGGTAATTTAAGATTTTGTGATTCTGATTCTCAAAGTAGTGACCTTTCTATATGTTTTTTTGTGCCCTGCTTTTGAATTTTTTTTGTATGAAGGTGAGACTAGTGATGGCTTGAAGGTCCAGTCTCATGTTTCAATTGGGGCAAACGATTTACTGATTGTTGGACCTGGTGTTCTTGGACGCTTAGTTGCAGAACAATGGAGACAGGTATAGTTTCTGTGATAATTTATCACTTTGGCAACATCATATGTCCCAATGTCCCATACATCGTTGTCACTTTGATGATTTCAGATGTTCATTCTTATAGAACATCGTAAGAAACTTTCATGTCCTGTAAGTCTCTATATTATGTGTCTTGGGTGTTTATCCATACGTTGTGGTTGAATTTACAAAATACGTTACGGCAATTTTTGCAAACTCTTGTGGATATTGACTAGTTCTTTGTCTTCTCTATATTTATAATAAGAGTCATGTTTTCACAATATGGAAGTTAGAGTTGGAGCTTCATATGACAGGAACATCCAGAGTGTCAAATCTTTGGGCAGACAGTAACAACAAATCATCATGAGGAGTTGGAGAAGTTGGATATCAAACCATCTCTTAAAGGAACCGACTTTGGGGGCAAGTTCTCCTATGTGATCTTTTGTGCTCCTCCATCACAAAGCGCTGACTATGCTGGTGAAGTCAGGTGATTAATTACAAGAAAATCATGTGTTTTAACAAATGGAGACTCTATGAATTATATTTCTGATGTTTAATACCGTGCATTCAGCTAGTGAATGCCAGAAATGTGATCTATTGTGCAGTTGACTTTATTAGCTGGAGAAGAAAGATGAAGCTAAACGTCAATTTGTGCTCTTATTGGTTCATACTAAGAAACAACAGTAAAAAATTGCCTTGATTCAACCATGTCTAATATGTGCTTGTGCTTGTGTTTGCAAACGGATCAGGAATGCAGCATCACACTGGAACGGTGAAGGATCATTCTTATTCACATCTAGTTCTGCACCTTATGATTGCTTTGATAACGGAGATTGCAACGAGGTTTGTCTCAGCACCTGAATACATCTTTTCCTTTCAGTTTTCTCCATCCTAAAACTCCTAGCTTTAGGCTTCTGCACCACATTTTACTATTCTAAGTTGTTAAACACAATAACATCAGAAGGTTGGATTTGTTGAGGCAATTTGTTGTTCATTGTGAATATATATATATATATATATATATATGCGCTAGTATATAAGAATTTCTGAAGTTATCACCCTTTACTGCAGGATTCTCCAGTAGTGCCACTGGGAAAAAGCCCAAGAACCGATGTGCTTTTGAAGGCTGAAAAAGTAGTGTTAGAACGTGGAGGGACGGTCCTTAGATTGGCAGGGCTATACATATCCTTTTGGATACCGATATATTTGATATTCAATGAGCAAATACTGAAAGGCCATTTTTTGGTCTCTGGCAGATTTGAAAATTATGTTTCTCCTGAACTTTTCATACACAGAGACTAGAGGTGCACATACTTACTGGCTGAGTAAGGAGACAGTTGATGCTCGTCCTGATCATATCCTGAATCTCATACACTATGAGGTATATTTGTGATTTTGCTCACTCCTTTATTCTGTTCAAAGACCAAGTGCTTATGATTGGTCTGCAGGTGCAATATAAGATAACTCATTCTCTAGCATTGGCACTGTACTATATATTAGTCTCTTATCAGATTATGTACTGTGTTTCTGAACAGGATGCAGCGTCACTGGCAGTTGCAATCATGAAGAAGAAACCCGGTGGTCGGATTTTCTTGGGTTGTGACAACCATCCTTTGTCAAGGTAATGCTGCTTTCTTTCTAACTTTGAGATATTTTAAACATTCGTCACATGTTTGACCTCACATTCTTGTCAGGCAAGAGGTGATGGACTTGATGGCTCAAAGCGGAAGATATGATAAGAAGTTCAAAGGTTTCACGAGTGAGTTTCTTCAGACATTGATGTGTGGTTGTCTTCAAAAACCTTAAGCTTCATAGAGTCTGACACATTTGCTATTTGTAGGCACCAGTGGTCCTTTGGGGAAGAAGCTGAACAACTCACGGACACGAGCGGAAATAGGATGGGAGCCAAAGTATCCAAGCTTTGCTCAATTTTTTGGAGTATCAAAATAATATCTGTAATTGGATTCAGATGATTAAGGAGTACACGAAGAGATGAGACCAAGAAAGCTGCTCAAGAGAATGCCTCCAGAGCTGAAGAAACTAATAACGTGAGCATTTATTATGTTTGGTTCAAACTTATATGTATACTCTGAGAAATCAAACAGCTGAAATGTTCAAAATTCTCTATGAAGCATGGTTCCAGTTCATTTGTATTGATCTAGCTGTTTCATATACTCTGAGCACCATACATAAATCATAATTTATTTCATTTAGTAAAGGGGTCGAGAAAATATTAATCAACGCAAACTTATTAATCAGTTTAAATCACATATACAAACTTTATTAAGCTTTATTAGAAGATTTATGCTTCTTGTGGATATGTTAAAGCTTGCGTCTTGTTCATTACCAAATTAAAAACCTAACAGAGAAATAGCCCAAACAAGCAAAGGCAAGGCCTGTACCTAACAAGTACATCTATGCCCCCTCCATCTCACCACATAATTTGATGTTAATAATTTTCATTTTACTTTTAGTAATTAAAGCTCGAGTTGCTGTAATCTGCATAGAGAGAGATATTCATTAAGATGTTCACAGATCATCTCATATTATCATGGTGATATGTGCAACCAACTGATCTTATCACATATGGTTTCTTAATTTACACCACATAAGTTACACAATGCATGTTTATATAATTAGATGATTGGTGATGACTAGAGCAGATCAGAAAAGTTTTATCTAAAAAATACTCCCTAAGTATATTTTAAATTCATTTGGTTTTACATATAATATGTACACAAAATCCAACCATATTAAGAGATGTCTTAGTAATTAAATGACAGGAATGATTCGACTTCCAAATTTTTATTAGCCTAATGCAAAGTACTTAATTTGTCGGATTTAGAAGGCCTAACAATTAGGAACAACTCCCAATGACAAGACGTTCCAACCACCTAATTATTTATTAAGTGTCATTGAATCTCTAAACTGCTCCACAATTCGTAGGGTTCACACACAGTTGTAGTACTTTTATTTGCATAACATTTTGGGGCTTCTTGGAGAAATGTTTTAGTTTAGTGAATTTCCAATAGTGTCCAGGTTCAGGTTGACGAGGAAGCTTTCTTGCCTGATTAATTTGGTGACGAAATTAAAATGATGTTCATGTTACAATAAAATATATCTAAGAAAAACATAACAAAGCTGAGACAAATTGTCTCACCCAAAAACATCTCACACATTTGCAACATTTTTGCAATAAAATGTCTCAACATTTTACAACGACAATATTACAACTGCAAAATCATGAGTAGTTTAGAGTCGGATATTGCAAAATGACTACAAAATTTTCATCATGATGTCATTGACATGGGTAAAATGGCATCAGTAGATACACCATCGCAAAATGATCAAAAATCACTGTCCCAAATTTTCAGGCCTAAAACTATCGACTCCACATATTATTAATCTCGAGATTGATTTTAGTGAAAGGAACTCATCAATGTGTTTCTTTGTTAAACAAGAAAAGAAATTCTAAGTTGCAAATCGAGAAGAAAAAAAAAATTTCTAAGTTATGGTTTTTTCGATCAGAACGAGTATTAAATTTAATTTGCATTAAAACTTGTTTAATAAAACGAGAAAATAATTAATTTGCTGGTTGGCAAAGTGAAGAAGTATTTCAAAAGTCACCAGCATTTTACAGCCAATCAGCCATGCAAGAGTCATCTGTGCTACTGAGTGAAACATTATATTGTACAAAAAAACAAAATCCAAGAAACCATGAACCAAACTTTTGTTATTAGTTTAAAAAGAGAGAAATAAATTAAATGGGGGAAGAAAAATGAAAATGCAAGAATGACTCACTTTTCTCCAAGACCAATATAAAATAGGGGTTTGCATGAAGAAACTAAAATCAAAGCAATCTTAAACTAGCACCTAAGCAAGAGTGAGAGAGAGAGAAAGACAAAAGTGAAGAATGGTGTTCATCAAGGTTCATCAACTTGCTTTTCTCTTTGGTCTCATGGGTAATTTATTCCCTTTATTTTTCTATGGTTTTTATATATATGGTCTTTAAAAACTTTAATTAATATCAACGATAAAAGTTATATATCATATATTCCCAAATCCCAACAGATTATACTTGTAACATGTGTATATATATATAACCCATTTGTTTATAGGATTACTTCACATTTATACCCAAAATAAAGAAGCTCATAACAATAATATTGACTCTAGCTTTTGTTTTCAGGCAACATTGTATCTTTTGGGGTGTTCTTGTCACCAATGTAAGTGTCTAATTTCTAAACTCAAAATACTATATATTAAAAAGATTGTATAAGTATATGATTAAACATATATATTCTAGGCCAACGTTCTATGGGATATACAAGAAGAAATCATCGAAAGGGTTTCAGTCGATACCGTACATATGTGGACTTGCAAGTGCAACTCTTCTTCTCTATTACGGAATAATGAAGACACATGCTTATCTCATCATTAGCATTAACACCTTTGGATGTGTCATCGAAATCTCCTACTTATTTCTCTATATCATTTACGCACCAAGAGAGGCCAAGGTTCCTATAAATAGATTTATGTTTTAGTAGGAATAAACATTCAATCAATCAGGTTGGGTCGGTTCGATTATTTTAGTTTTCCGGTTTACTTTGGATTAACAACATCCAAAGTAAATAACAAAAGCGGATTGGTTTTGGTTCAATTCCATATGATTTGATTTTTGGTTTATATTAATCAAAACATAACTTAATTTAAAATTTAATATGATACATAGATTTCGGTTTATCCAATTTGGTTTGGTGTAATTATACTAAATTTGTTCGTTTTAGCTTTGCTTTTAAATGTTTCATTAAAAATAAACTTAACGAATTAGAAACACATTGTTATTCGGTTTCAACATTTTGGCTCAAGTTGGTTTCATATGGTTGATCATTAATATCTCCACCTCTAGTTTCGAAAATCTTGATTGTGATGATCTCTATGTCTATTATAACTAATCTGGATGTACACGTGGCAGATGTTTACATTGAAATTGATAGTGATATGCAACATCGGTGGACTTGGTGTCTTAATTCTTCTAGTTGATCTTTTGATTCCAAAACCACACCGTGTCTCGACCGTTGGATGGGTTTGTGCTGCTTACAGTCTCGCCGTCTTTGCTTCTCCCTTAAGCGTCATGGTGATCCATCTATAAGCTTTCTTAAAACAACATGCCGTTTTTATTGTGAATTAGAAACTGAAAAACGACGTGTAAATGTGTAATGTGTGCAGAGGAAGGTTATAAAGACAAAGAGTGTGGAATACATGCCGTTTCTTCTCTCCTTGTCTCTCACTCTTAACGCCATCATGTGGTTCTTTTATGGACTACTTATCAAAGACAAGTTCATTGCTGTAATATTAATTTACATTTTTACATTCATCTTTCAACATTTTACTTAAGTATTTTACTAATTAGTCTCTATTGCTTTGTCTTCAGATGCCAAACATTCTCGGTTTTCTATTCGGTGTAGCTCAGATGATACTATACATGATGTATCAAGGTTCGACAAAAACGGATTTGCCAACAGAGAACCAACTAGCAAATAAAACCGAAGTGAACGAAGTCCCAATCGTCGCCGTTGAATTGCCTGATGCGAGATCAAACAATGTTGAAGGATCGGCGACACCAATGAAGTGAAGGGAAATCATGGAGAAGATGTATTGATGACATTTTATCTTATGTTGGAATAAAATAAACTTTAATCTCTATGGTTTGTCGGTTTGAGTTGTTCTAACCAAACCAATGTTCTATTGTTTTGATCATCACCAAACCTTGATAAATGATAATCTAGTCTAACTAAACTATTTAAGTTTGTGTCGATGACTACGAAGTAGCTAACCTCAACTAAACTATCACTCAAAATACTTTAACATTTGGAACTGATCACAAATAATCAATCTGATCCAAATGGCATGTACAATTAAAGAAACAAAATATGATGGAGAAAATATTTTGATATAGTTTCACGAGTTATTATAGTGGAAACACAGGGAAAAATTTTATTTAACTACTTGTGCTTGTGAAAGTTAAATTATAACTTTTTTGTAACAAATTGTTGAATAGAACTAAATTATTCTTCTGTTATCTTCGTCCCATTTTTGTGATCCATTTTATTAGTTTTTTTTCACTAATTCCTCTCACTCTTACTATTAACGGAGGAAATCTAACCATCCCAATTTTGTTATGTCGGCCGATTTCTTTGTTGGAGTATTTAAGAAAAAAAAAACTTCATTGTCTTATAAATGGTTGTATTGACACGTGTTGATAGCCTGCAAGTACGTGATACGCAGCAAAGACTTGACTTTTGCATAGCCACAAAAACAAGCTTATTGGTTAAGCTTTATATGATCCCAGATTCAGCTTCCAAAATATTGAATGTCATGTCTACGTAAGCTAATGGTTGTGTCTCTATAAGTTTTTTTTCTTTTGCTTTTGAAGGTGATAGAGCCAAAATTTTCGTTTATAAATTCTACCATTTAGCAAGAAACTGTACATTTTAGTAATCTACCCAGCCAAAAGCATAGAAGAATTATATAGTACGCATAGAAAATGCGAGGATTATTAAAAAAAAAATCTTGTGTCGTTAAGTTTTTTTTATCTTATAACAAATGATATATTTATCATAGTTACGTACTTACGTCCTTGACAAAAAAAAAAAAAAAAAAAAAAGTTACGTACTTACGTAATTTCAAACACGCTGAAAATTTTCAATAAATTTACATTCTCTTCTCATAATTTGTATTTTCTAAGAATCAAATCCGAGATATATTGTAAGAGTATTAAATAAATTGTTAGTCCACGCGAAAATTATAGTTAAGTAGAGCTACAAAATTTAAAACAAAGAGACAGCAGTGATAGAAAAGCGAATAAACGTGCGGGCAAGTCTACTTAAATAAACTAATCATATAATTAAAAACAAAAACCGTGTTTATCTCCTTTACAATAAAATAAGGTAAAAGAAGACATTTAAGGGACTGTTCAATATTTCAACAACTATAAATACAATATTTCAATCATTTAAGGGACTGTTCCTTATAAATTTATCGCAGAGTTTTGTTTTCTCTTTTTTTTTTTGTCAAAGTTTTGTTTTCTCTTTCACTACAAATTTTAGAGATTTTTTAACAAAAAGAAAATTAAAGATTTCAAAATATATTGGAAAAAAATATATAACCCACATATAGTGTATCTGTAAGAACGCATACTTGGAATACAAGTAACATAGATTACATATGCCAACGGCACAAACTCAAGTCTTTACAAGGCACAACAATGAACAAATGTGAGTTTTGTTTCTTTCTTATTCATAAAACACACAAACAACTTTTTGCCACTCCACCCGCCAATTTTCCTGCATTTACAAAACACAGTTAAAAAGAGGTTAATGCTATGCTTCTTTGCATAATTTATCTCTCTTAAATAACGGTTTTTATCTGGTTTAACATGTCAGTTAAGTTAAGACTCTTGGAGTTAGTCGAATCATGGTGTAAAAGTCATTGATACATTAGCCCATCAAAGTTACTCATGGTCTCCAGCTAGTTTGATCCAAGAAAAGCAATTTCTAAACCAAGCAAGAAAAGGTCAAGAGAGAAGCTTACAGAAAGGAAATATCTTCCAGCGCTGGTTATCGCCTTTGTTCCAGTCCCAGAGGACAATAGTCGTGCCATCACGGACACCACCAGATTTGCTGTCACCATGATATGCATCAACGTTTAGCCTCGTATTGTTTATCATCCTTATTGTGCGATATCCATCGCCCAAATCCTTGCTCTCTGTCCATAGTATAGACTCGTCAAGCCTATCAGGATCATATCGAATTAGATGCACCTGCAATACACAAAGATAAATTATATCATATTGCTTAAGGCAAGAAGATGATAAGATTTGGAATCGTAAACCATTTTTCATATCTCACAGATCAACGTACACAATCCAGAATCACAGAACTAAACTAGTATTCTAGAGTTCCTAAACTCATCAAGCCCCAAAACCATTCCCAAAACTCTTGATCAGCCTCTCTGTTTCCTGTCTTCCTATCCCTAGTTGGTAACCAATGTGTTAATGTGTTGCCTATAAATTCTCATCAGGTGCCGTATGGAAGATAACATTTAGCCATGTTGAGATGTCGCAATGGACATAAATGAAAGTCAGAGGACCAAAAAGACACCGTCTAAGGAAGAAACTCTTACGGGATGGGTAGCTCCCACAGAATGTTTCATAGCTTCACCAGTAGCCTTGTTTACAAGAGCAAAACAAGGATGACCATCTGCGTCCTTCACTTTAGTGCTGTACTTCTCGTCTTTGTACCAGTGCTGCGCATTCGAAACCATTTCTAAGGAAATTAACCATGAGTATAGTAAAACATACATCAAAACCAATAATGCCAGTAAAAATATGGATGGTCTCACATATATCAATTGAAGATCTTTCAATAATACTAACAAACTATGATATCAATAAACCATATAATCCCCTGCTTGAGCATACAACATGAACATAACAAAAAGGATCTCTGAAATTTTAAACACAAAACTAATAATTATCTAGCAAAGAACATGGCAACAAGATTCAATCTTCCAACTGAAGACAATTTCAAAAGCTATGTATAATTCTAAATTACTCAAATGAGAGAACAAATTGAGATGCATATGAATCAAACACATCCAAGTCAATGGTTAGTCGGATCGTGGAGAGAGATGGTAATACAGTACATACCTGTGCTTCATCAGATGGATCGGCTGGGGCGAGAATGACCTTACCATCTCTGATCGTCAGATAATAGTTAGGCTCCGCCTTGGAATAAACCTTCACCGTCGCCCTTCCGGCGAGTCCAGCAAGATTATCAGGCAGACGATTCTCATCAGTACGGTGTTGGAAACCAGAAGGCTCGTGAGGCTGATTTGAGCTATGGTGAGTCACGTGCGAGACGCCAGCGTGATGATCTCCTTGGCTTTCTAGCATCGAATTAGACTGCGGATATCCTCCGTAACGGTGGTGATCCGGTGGATAGGGTTCGTTGGAGGATTGGTGACCGACATGGCTCACATGACCAAATGGAGGCGGTGGTGCTGGAGCTTCGAAGTAAGGCTCTGATCGGTAAGGCGGAGGCGGTGCGGGAGCTTCAAAGTAAGGCTCTGATCGGTAAGGCGGAGGCGGTGCCGGAGCTTCAAAGTAAGGCTCTGATCGGTAAGGCGGAGGCGCGTGAGGCTCGAATTGAGGTTCTGATCGGTAAGGCGCCGGAGCTGGAGTAGGAGCATAGGGATCGAAATGAGGTTGTGACTGGTAAAGGCTAGGAGGTGGCGGAGCATCGCCGTAATTGTTGTGTGGCGGGGCATCGCCGTAATTGTTGTGTGGCGGTGGTGGAGCGAAGGATTGACGATCTTCTTCGCCGTCGTTGCGGCGGTGGTGGTGACTGTGGTGGTGTGGGAAGTCCATTGGCTTTTTTGTTTTTGGTTGATGCAAGTTTGTGAGATGATCGGAGGATTGATTATATAAGGATTTTGAAAATAAAGAGTTTTTGCTGCAAAAACAAAAACAAATGGTTTTGGTAAGACAGATGTTGCTAAACTAATGGTTTTTGGAAACAATACTATGAATCACGTTTTGTAGAATAGTCTACTATAACATTTTTAAATCAATTAGTAGTTTAGTACATAGATAATTATATAATTTAGGCTTACTTAAGTAAATTAACAACAAGAGTAAGAAAAAAGAAGTTAATTAGTAACATTATTGGTAATATTGTGCTACTTTTGCAATTTACGCTTTTTATTATATAAGTATCTTCTTTTTTTTTTTTGACAAAAAAAAAAAAAAAAAAAAAACTAGATTAAACAATATCGAATTTCAACATCAAAACTTAAATGCTCCTATAGCTGAAGTCAGACAAATTGGGCTGTTATTTTGTGGCCCATATGAGCCCAGACAAAACAGAAATCGATCATATGCTTTACTGGCTTACTGCAATATACGAAACAAGAGTTGGGACGTGGAAGTCATTTGGTGCGCGTTCGAAGTGACGACACCATTTCACTTCTTTTTTTTTTTTGACAACGACGCCATTTCACTTCCTTCTCAGTTCAACATTTTTACCAACGTAATCGTACCGTCTGCATACAATATTTTAACTATGTCTATGTGTGATCAAAATTTTGTTTGTTCCGAAAATTCCCCTCCATATGGGAAAAGATTTTCATTTAATTTGGACCATGACTTGTGAGTGTATCTATGATATGTAAATAGCCTTAAATGTGAGATTTACAATCCGTTTTCATTCTTTGCATGCTTTAAAATTCGACCACCAACCAATTTTACACGACTGTGACAGTCTAGTATTAGCTAAAAATTTCTTCAATATACAGTATTCTTTCTTTCCCGTGTGTTCGAGCCTCAAATACTACGTACACATAGACACTTTTATGCACTTGCAAAGATTTTCTGGAACTTATAAATTTATTGCTTAGCATCATGATGGGGTTGTCTTTTGGACCTCAATGATAGTGTTCACAAATTGGTGACACAAAGCATTTTAGTATTTTTGTTGCAAGGACCACTCATCTTGTATTTAAACATGGAATAGATACAAGACTTCTAATTTTAGTTGATATATAAGTACTAATTAACGGGCTCGATCTATTTCCAAGCTATTGCAAGGTCGAACAATTAAGGTAATGGCCACTGACAAAACAATTGTTTACAAAGATGGTAGAGGACAGTGAAAGTTAAAGAAAAAACCTATGCCTGAACTAATGTAAATTGGTCCTGGAGACAGCAGTGAAATCCATAATACTATATGCATTATATATGGATGTTCACGTTATGGTTCAACTAATGAAGCTAAATGATTATTTTCGAGAATTATAAATAGTTCTAATTAATTCTGTTGACTTGCAACTTAATAATTAATCCTTCATTTTCACAACACATACAGGGAACTTTGCTTGGCCACCCAGATATATAATTATTTCAATAATTATTCAATTAGAAAAATAATATAAAAATTCATCGGGCATATGGAGTATAGAGCCTCTGTATCTATATAAAGCAACTCTGCCAAGTTCATTCCTCAAATACAAAAAGAACAAAATACTTCAAAGCAAACACCAAATCTAAAGTCAAATCATGGCTAAGAGTTTAGAAATTCGGATTTTATTTCCACTTGTTTTGTTTTTGGTTGTGTTATTTTGTGTTGATGGTAAGAGATTCAATAATCATGGCCATAATAAACTGAGAAGAGGAAGGTGGGAAGGTAAGCTAAAGATGAACTTCTATCACAAGAGCTGTCCTCAAGCCGAGGAAATCGTGAAAGAGATCGTGTCGAAGAAAGTCGCAGCAAACCCTAGCTTGGCTGCCAAGTTACTGAGGGTTCATTACCATGATTGCTTTGTTAGGGTATGATATGCATATAGTTTTTTCTTTTCTTTATCTGAACATCTTTCTTAGAAAGACAAGTCTAATGTGGATCATTGATGATATTTAGGGGTGCGATGCATCGCTGCTTTTAGATTCGGTTGCTGGAAAAGCCGCGTCCGAGAAGGAAGCGAGACCTAATCTCTCGCTTGTTGGCTTTGAAATCATTGATGAAATTAAGTCCCGTCTTGAACATCAATGCCCTCGAACTGTCTCATGCGCTGACATTCTCACCCTAGCGGCCCGAGATGCCGTCTCATACGAAGTAATATATTACCAAAATCCTCAAAAAATATTTCATGATATATTAGAGAAAATTAGATTTTACTAATCTACCATGCTAGTTGTAGACGTCTTGCCATTCACTTTGTTTCTATGTTTGCAATTCTAGAAGATTTAGATAACAAGAAAAATCCAGTTTTTAATTACAAGGTTCAGAATTAGTTTGGATTTCAATCTGTTTATAAAACAAGACTATGGAAAGTCAGATTTATTAGTTCTTTGAAAATGATAAATCTGGAATTTGATATTATAGTTTGAACGGCCGTTATGGAATGTGTTTACCGGGCGTGTTGATGGAAGGGTTTCATTGGCAACGGAGGCCGCTAGAGATTTGCCGTCCGGTGGGGCAAATTTCACCGCGCTACAAAAACTCTTTGCCGAGAGCGATTTGGACGTCGTTGACCTCGTCGCTTTATCAGGTTTAGCATATTTCATATATTATCTTTTGGTAATCACATGCATATACGTTACTGATAAGAAACCAAGTATATAAGTATATTAGTAATAAACAATAACCAATTTATGAAATCATGGGAACAATATAAGAAAATCGCGGGAATATCAGAGCACGTGCATGTCGATGTCCTATTAGGAAGTGTGTAGGATGCTACCAATTAATTTAATTTTTCCAATCTTCAAGAAATAAATAGTATAATATCATATAGTATACGGTAAATTATACATAATTCGAACATTAAATATTTTAAGAGAATCTTGGAAGATGCGTTGCCCTTGATAATTATTCAAAATTTAATTCATTTTCTTATATCATTTAATTCTAAGGTTTGTTTTCATTTGATTCTAAGGTACTCATTAAATTTAGTAGTTAACATTTCGATTTTATACTAAAAAGGAAATTCTATATAACAGGAGCACACACGATAGGAACAGCACGTTGCGGTGTGTTTGGTCGGAGGCTCTTGAACTTCACCGGAAAAGGGGACACGGATCCTTCCCTGAACCCTAGCTACGCCTCCTTCCTCAAATCCAAATGCTCTGACAAATCTCTAAGACTCAACTCTTCCGCAGTGGTCGGAATGGACCCCACTGGACCTCTCTCCTTTGACAGTGGCTACTTCGTCTCTCTCCTACAACACAAAGGACTCTTCACCTCCGACGCCGCCTTGTTGACTGATCCCGACGCCGCTTCCATCGCTAAAGTTTTCCAAAACTCCGGGACTTTTCTTGCTCAGTTTGGTCGGTCCATGATCAAGATGAGTTCCATCAAAGTCCTTACACTTGGAGATCAAGGTGGTGAGATTCGGAGAAATTGTCGCTTCGTCAACAAATAAATATATAATTCACTTTTCATCTTAATTTTTACCGTAATTTAATTATCATGTAATCATCATTTGAGATTTGTTTTTCTTATATTTTTATAACGATATGTAATTTTGCTGATCGATATATATATTTATTTAAGTGGAATTGTATGTCTCCATTTTTTTTTCTTTTTGTACATCTCCAATTTTTTTGTTTTCCACTTATATATGTCTTCAGTCTTCTAGCCTCTAGGATATTGATAAATTTGACCAGGACCATATATTAGTGTAGTGTGTAAGTAGAACTGTCGGTCCGTTTGGAAAAAAAGTCACTAGATAAATTGAGGTCAATAATTTTTTTAAAAAAACTTAGTTGTCCACATTAAATAATTTATTTTGAATCCAAATCCGAAAAATACAGCAGATACTTTTGTAGTGCAAACATGACGAGGAATAACAATTACATCTCTACTTTAAAACTTGAGATGTTTTATTCAACAAAAGAAAAAACAAGTGAGAAACAATTAAACTTTAAAGGAAGTGATCGATCGATCGGTCTCAGCAGCAAAAACATCAAATCTAGATGTTTAGCTTGTCGATAGCTTGAAGTGCATCGCCAGTGAGCCTACAAAGTCTCCATTCCTTAAAGACCTTCGCACCCATCTGCTCATAGAAGTTGATAGCATTCGAATTCCAATCAATCACAATCCACTCCACTCTTTCGATACCCAACTTCACCGCTTGCTTTGCAACAGCGGTCAGTAGCATTTTTCCGAAGCCTTTTCTCCTGTAAGGCTCTCTCACGAAGATATCCTCGATGTAGAACCCCTGCTTCGCTAGAAAGCTTGGGTAGTTCGGGAAGAAGAGAACGAATCCAGCCACCACCACGTCGTTAGCCTTATCCGGCGAGAAACTTTCGCTTTCTGGATCCTCGATAGGGAGATCAGCGTTATGCGTCTCAAGAAAGGGGGTGAAATCAGGGGACGAATCGACGTCAGTGGTAGGAAATGGGGAACGGGAGATCTCCAAGAGGAAGACGGTGACGGCTTGGAACGGACGGGAGTTGAAGAGCGTGGAGGCAAGACCAGACTCGGTTGCCACGAAGAGATGCGTCAGGCGCTCAAAAACCGCCATCTGGTGGATTAGCTTGTGAATGAAAGGGACATCGGACGGCGTTGCAAGGCGGATCCGGGAAAACAAAGGGTGGCCGGTCGTCGGTGAAGTCTCTGGCACATTGTTTGTCTCTGGTGCTGAGGTTGGAGGCACGGCAGTTGCCATTTCTGTTACTTGTTTTTGAAGACAATGATGTGAAAATAGGGTTTTGTAGAATCCATATTTATATAAAATTGAAGTTACTTGTTTCTAAGGCTATCATGTTTCGGATTACAAATTATTTTTATAAGCCAATCTAAATATGCCACATGTGATAAAGTAAAACGCTATCTCATCCCTCTTTGAGCTTCTGAGGTTGATCCCTCTTCTTGGGAATGTCATGTATTACACGTTAAAGTAGGTAAGTAGGTTATAGGTAACTCTCTCTTCTCCTTTTTTTTTTTTTTTGTTCAGGTTGACAAATCAAAGAGTCTCCACATTGTCTTCTTGTATAAGTTATTGGAAAAAGAATATTTCACTTTATCAACTCAACGTATCATTGTATTTAGCCGTCCCTCAATTTTGGATCCCTCATATCGTTTTCATCTTATCATCGTATAGGTAACTGATCACCTATCTCTCTAAAAACTTTGTTAACGCTTTTCACAGCCTTTTAAATTTAACCTTTCTTCTATACCCCATTTTCATTACAGAAGATTGAGGTTTCTTATATAGTAAACAACAATCGACATGGTCACATGCAACGTAGCAAAGACGGTCCATGATACCGTTTACATTACAAATTACAATCTTCGTTTTACTAGGTACGTTTACCAATTTAATTGATTAAAAAACGATAATACCATAACAATTTTTAGTGTTGGTGAAAAGACATTTTGATGAAAGAAACATGAAGCACATGTCGTTATATCGTGGAAAAGTTAAAGACATTTTGGTTCCAAAGAAAAAAACAAGAAATGAGTGAAAAATAAGTGGACACCCTTTCGTCGTTTTATATCATAGAAGAAACTAGACGGTACACGTACTACTTATATTATTGTCGTTAGCGCAAAACTGTTTAGCCGACATCGTTTCAGTATTATTAAGTGCTTTATATAGCTGGCAAGATTGTTACGTCCATTAGTCCAAAATTGTCGACAACGAAATCAAATATTTATCCTGATATTTCTTTCCAATTTTGGTTTCTTTAATCACGACGAATACTACAATTTTGTTGAAAAGAAAGAGAACTATCAATTGTAGTTACTACTTTAGTTATGTAGCTAGGTTTTTGGTAGCTTTAAATGTTAATTTGTGCTTTTAAATGTACATACTAATCTTTTCACAATATGCTCCTGTAACGTTTATATATCCCCATTTGTAGAGGTTATGTTGGAAATTGACATAAAACCACAACTTCTTCTCAATTGAAGATTTTAAAGAAAAATCAAAGATGGGATTTTTTCTTTTGTCTTTTTTTTTTTTTTGCAGCAGATGGGATTTTTCAAACTACTGTAGGGACTTGATGGAGATGCATGGGAAGGGATGTTGGAAACGCATCCTATTGTGATATTAGTAGAATGTATCTGTCCAGTTTTATGTCCAGGTTCTGTGTAAACCAGTCTAAATCTTTTATCTTTTGGTTCAAGGCTCCCGTTTTACTCGAGGGAGGAGCCGTAGCCCAACCCGCCAAGAACACAACCTACCGTCTTGAAATAATATTTTACCTTCCCAATCTGAAAGGAACTGCGTCTGTCTCATGTATTCTCCAAGTCTCTGGTTTCTTAATTCTCTATCCAGGACACAGGGACTAACAAAACTTAGTTTGTTCTTCTCCTCTAGAGTCTAGAGTAGCTGAAGCAAGAAGGATTGCCCTATAGAGTTGCAACCATCTTAAACAAGTGTGCCTCAGAAGCAAATTATGGAGACAATCTATATGTTTTCCACTTGTATGTTTTCTAGGATCACTAATGACAATTTCCAATTCTTCAAATCCGTAAATACTTGGGTAAAGCACAGTTGATGAGGAATCACAATCACATCTCTACTTAAATACTTGAAACATTTCATACATTCAGCAAAAGGGTATTTCTCATTTAGTATCCAGTAAGTAGGCAGCGAGAACCATCAACATCATCAATGCCAACACTTCCATAACAGTAAGAACAAGAGAAACCAAAAACAAAAAAGAAACACAAACTTTAAAGCTTAAAAGCAAAAGGAAGTGATCGAATCGATTCGATAATCCTCAGCACTAAGACATCAACATCTAGATGTTTACCTGATCAAAAGCTTCAAGCGCATCACCAGTAAGCCTACAAACTCTCCATTCCTGCAAAATCTGAGCACCCATTTGTTCATAAAACTTAATAGCATTGACATTCCAATCAAGAACAACCCATTCAACTCTTCCATAACCCATCTTCACAGCTTGTTTCGCCACAGCAGTCAGTAACATACTCCCAAACCCTTTCCTCCTATAAGGCTCTCTCACGAAGATATCCTCAATGTAAAAACCAGGTTTCGACAAAAAGCTCGAGTAATTCGGGAAGAACAGAACAAATCCAGCAACAACGACGTCGTTTAACATATCCGGCGAGAAATTGTAGCTTTCCGGATCCTCAATCGGGAGATCAAGGCTATGCGTTTTGAGAAACGGCGTGAAATCGGGAGATGGATCGGAGACGGTGGTGGGGAATGGAGAACGAGAGACCTCTAAGAGGAAGACGGTGAAGGATTGGAAAGGACGAGAGTTGAAGAGTGTGGTTGTGAGACCTGATTCGGTGGCGTTGAAGAGATGAGTGAGGCGTTCGAATACGGCCATTTGGTGGATTAGTTTGTGGATGAAAGGGACATCGGACGGTGTTGCGAGGCGGATCCGGGAGAAGATAGGGTGGCCGATTGGTGAAACTAGTGGTGGTACCATGTTTGGTTCTGGTGCGGCGGTTGGAGGCGGTGGAGGTGCGGCGGCTGCCATTTTTGGTTAGTGCGAGTGTAATTGTGAAATTTTAGGGTTTTGGGGGGAATGAGACTGAAAAAGACTGATTGAGAGAGCTTCGCTTCTTTCTAGAGAAGCCGGAGCGGTGCAGTTTTCTACGATTCTTTTCTTTTATTTTAAACTTTTCTTTTTCACCTTTTCCTTTTGTGCCTAACTTTTTCAGTTTTTCTGGTGCAATGTATCTTTGATTTTTCTTAAAATATAGGTGCTGTCAAAATTAAAATAGAGATTTTGATTTAAAAGCCAAAAAATATAATCAAATATCCATAATATAAAGAGAATAGATAACCAGAGTTTTTAAGCAAAAGAAGTTAGAGGGTATTTACTGGTTTTTACCGTAGGTCATTTGGCCAACTGATGTGGCTGATGGAAATAACCTATATAAGAAACCAGAATTTTTTACTGCAGAAGAGTAAAGGGTTGTTTTTATTGGTTGTCACCATCGGTCATTTGACCAAATAATGTAACCGATGATAATAATCGATGTAAAAAACCAAAAAATTTCTAGAAAATAAGAAATATAAAGAGGAATATGTAAAGAAGCAACAAACAAAATTGACAACATATATGAAGAAAATGTATGTGAGAACTAATCAGCAATTAACTGACTAGTCGTTATCTCTGAGTGTCTTGTACATCTAATTAAACCATCTACACTAAAAAATATATGATGGTTCTCCCATTGACTCAAAACCTGAAAATTCGTTTGCCCACTTGTCATCAGCTGCAACCATTGTGAAGTCATCAAAGCCTCTAAAAAAATAAACAATAAAATTTAGACTTTGATGATCAATCTTCATATCATGCTAAACCATCAACATGTAATTGAGGTCTTTTTTAAAAATAGTTTCATGTATTTGAGGTACAAAACCTTATTTTCTCAAGTTCATTTTTTCAACATCAATCAAGGGCTTTAAGTTTGTTCAAAAAATAAATTAGTCAAGGGCTTAACACCAGGTTCATTGGGAATCATTAATTTCAGAGGCTCATCTAAGAGCTTCAATTATCTAGAGTTCTTGTTCCAGTACAATTGCATCAATTATAAATTAATGCCAATATATAAATAAGTGACATAAAACACTTTTTTTTGGTAGTGGCGTATTTAAGTATAGAAGTTATAATGATGATATATATAGATCAAAGATAGAAACATTGATAAGTAGAGGAAATAAAAATATCACATGCATCAAATAACACATACATTCACACTAGGCTTGTATGTTACAAATTGTTACACTCAAACCTCCCCTCAAAGCCACAGATAAGACACAGTAAATGTCACTCACCGACCATCTTTCATAATATTCATTTTTTCTTTTATATGATTTGGATCCCTTTTTTCCTTTCTCCCTTCCTGGCCCAAAGAATTCTTCACCTCTTCGATAGTTTGAAAAATCAAAATCAAGCGTGAAGCTCGTGAAGTTGGCTTCTCACTGACCCATAGGCCTTCATAGCACCAGCTCTCAACACAAACTGATGGTAAAATGCTGCAATGGCTGCACCCACAAATGGACCGACCCAGAAGATCCACTGTAATCACACACAAAAAAAAAACTCATTAATAAGTTAATTTAAGGCGCAAGAAGAGTATTTGATGGTGAAAATAAGAACCTGATCATCCCAAGCCTTTTTATTGTTGTAGATGACGGCAGCTCCAAAACTCCTAGCCGGGTTAATTCCGGTGCCAGTAATTGGGATTGTGGCTAAATGAACCATGAACACGGAAAATCCAATTGGCAATGGGGCTAATACCTTCATTTCATTAATTTCAAACAAGCAAATCAATATTCGTTATTGACAATAATCTATATATATACTTGAATTTGAAGATATTAAAGGTACAAAATATTGCTAGAATAGGCTGAATCAAGTCATGTGGACAATGTGCTGTGCATAACCGAAAGATTTGATTTTGCATGTACAGAATCATACTTGAAAAGAGAGGCTGAAAGTACAAATATCATGGATAATGTATGAACATATACACATGGGTCGTTGCGAACATGCAGTATATGCCAATATGGACCATTTACATACAATGACATGTGATGTGATGAAGAGACGTGGAGCACAAATAGGGTTATGTCGTTATATCTTGGAAAAAGATTTTTGGCACCAAAGAAAAATACAAGAAATGAGTGAAAAATAATTGGACACCCATTCGTTGTTTATCTCAGAAGAAATTAGACGCTACACTTATTTCTTGGGTTGTATTATTTATGTTTGGCCAAAATGGTTAGACGACATCGTTTTCAGTATTAATAAGTGGGTATTATAGCTGGCACTAGATTTAGATTCTGTACGTCCCTTAGTCCAAAGTTGTGACAACGAAACCAAAAAAATATATCCTGATATTTCTTTCCAATTTTGATTTCTGTAATCACCACGAGTATGTTGAAAATAAAGGAAAATAAAGAAAACTATAACACTTTAATTATAACCTAGGTTTTGTTAGTTTTAAATGTTAATTGATCGAGGCTTGTAGTGTATAGTTAACATCAAAATATTGTATTTTCAATTAATAACATGATTTCCCTTTTGTTTAAGATAGTAGATGTTTTGAATCTTTCGTAATTAACATCAAAGCTTATGATTTCAATTGGAAGTTGAAATGAAACCACAACTTCTTCTCAGTTTAAGATAAATCATATCAAATATGAGAATCTTTCAAACTAGGAACTTAAGGAGAAGTTAGAATTGCTTACAGGAATGTGAGAGTCACGAGCATTTCGCTTAGGGTCGGTCGCGGAGAAGACGGTATAGACCAGAACAAAAGTGCCGATAATCTCAGCACCAACACCAACACCAACATTGTATCCGTCCGCGAGCATGTTGGCTCCACCGCCATAGCGGTTATAATAAGTCGACTGGAAGACTTTCACCAAACCAACTCCGCAAGTGGCTCCGAGACACTGAGCCACCATATATGACAAAGCTCTAACCAATGATACCTTGCTAGCCAGGAATAGCCCAAACGTCACCGCGGGGTTAATGTGTCCACCTATACACATATATATATATATATATGATTATTAATTTAATAAAACCAGCAGATCCAAGTGAGATAGTTGTTTTTTAAAATTGACTAAATCTTAGACTACATTCTAAACTAAGTTTCTCTGATTTTTAAATTGTATGTTTTGGTGTTTTCTCACAATTTAATATATATTTGCATACCAAATCTAACCTCATTTTAATTAGTAATTGAATTTTGTCAATGTAATTAAGATTTACGATGAATTGAGTAGATTATGAAATGAAACATGTTGATATAGAACGTTGAAAACATTAATCTTTGTAAAACCAAAAAATATTTTTAAAGCATATATTTAATGGGTCATTGTGTATCATCGATCAGTTGACTAAGGAGACTCGAATTATGAAGCATGTGCATTTAGCTATGCAAATCAATGATTGGTAAAACATGGAGATAATGCAAAAGATGGTTAAGGAAAGAGAGGGAGAGACCAGAGATTCCGGCAGTGCAGTAGACGAGGATGAAGATCATGCCACCGAAGGCCCAAGAGATGCCGAGGAGGCCGACGCTGGCGCAAGCTCCACCGCCGGCTTTGGTATCGGTCTGGCTCTTGAAGCCGATGACTGTTAAAACAGTCACGTATAGAAAGAGGAAGGTAGCTATGAACTCAGCGATGACTGCTCTGTAGAAGGACCACTTCTTGAGCTCTCTCGCCTCGAACGTCTTCACTGGCGGTGGGTCTAAGTAGTCCTTGCCGGATAACGACTCATCCTCCATCAACTCCTCGTCCTTCGTCATTATTTTCAGACTTAGCCTTCACGGACACGAGAGAGAGAGACAGATAGACAGAGAGAGACTGGTTAGAAGATGTGGATGATGTGCAAAGATGATGAGTTGGTGTATTTATGCAAAGATGTGGCTTAAGGCTTTGTCCTTTTTTTCAAAAAAAAAAAAGTCGTAAAATAAATGAACACTACAGGTGTGTATGATATCTATGAAGAACTCTATTGTTATCTTTTACCAAAAAAAAAAAAAAAAAACTCTATTGTTATCTAAAGAATATGCTTTCAATTTTATTTCAATTTGATTATTTTATAACGATTTTGTTGGAGAATAAAAATCACTAATTAATCTAAATTGGATTTATTCATGGCTCTGATTGGCTTTTATTAACAGCTTTACATCTCTTGCCCTTCCTTGCTGGTATTCTATTTTTGGTCGATTTTTTTTTTAATATAAAGATAAATAAATAAATTTAAAGAAAATATCGTTTTTACATCGAGTGTTTCAATTGTTTGAATACAAATATATCAGAATTTTGAAAGTTTTATTTTCTTGAGTGGAATCATAGTTACATGTCCTTCTCGTATAGTTTATCGCCAATAGTTTGGATAGATGGAAGTTGATTACAGATTTGTTTGCTGGAGTCGGAGCTTCATCGTGCCGTCTCGCGTTTTGTTCTCTTCATAAGAAATGTATCGAGATTTGGAAAACATAGCGAGCTAACAAGCTCTACATACGGTTTAGATTATTACCAAGATATAAGAGACGATTTCTTGCCAATTACTTGTAGGTCGAATGTTGAAAATATGCTTTGTGAGTGTCACTCATTTCCAAAAACCATTAGGTGGTTTCAGGTCTCTATGATATTTAGACACAAAACATATGTCGTTCATTTTAGTTCACCATACGATCTTCTGTTGATAAAAGATTATGCATTGCAAGCCAAATACATA
The DNA here is from genome assembly GCA_011420285.2 of Erysimum cheiranthoides. Classification (NCBI taxonomy): domain Eukaryota; kingdom Viridiplantae; phylum Streptophyta; class Magnoliopsida; order Brassicales; family Brassicaceae; genus Erysimum; species Erysimum cheiranthoides. The sequence goes on along the minus strand of CM022182.2, from coordinate 15,707,317 downwards.
TTTTGGTGTCGTATGAGTGAATCACACTCCTTTGTGCCAAGCTACTTTGTTTGATATGATCCGAGTATGATTCCAAAGTGTCTTTGGTCGATTGTTATTTACTAAAACAACTAGTAAGATTCATGGAACTATTCTTTTTCACGAGTTATTTGATGCTAGTGGGCCCATACCCAAAGTATTTTTCTATTCATTTACTTTACCAACGAACAAAAAAATAATCTCGTTACACCCTAGCGCTTAAGTTCACCATGTGCAAACATTCTATAAATACTACTTGACACCTTAACACTAGGCTTGTATTGTGCGCAATATCCTCATAGCCCGCGGAGGCCGGAGCTAAATCTTTTTCAATAAAAACCTAAAATTTGTTTATTTTACCAAAATATTTTTTCTATACTTGGCTTGCGATGCATAATCATATTTTATAAAAAGTATTTTAGGAGCTAATTTTTTTTTTTTTAATAAATTTCTAAAAAGCCAAAATCTATATGACTCGTGGTCGAAAATGTTGTCTAAGACTGAAAGTTTTACTTTCTGTTTTTTATTTTCAAATTAAAAACTGTCTCTCAACTTAAAGATGCTCGATCGACCAAATTAATTAATGTGGACATGGAACTAAACACACCCTAAAAGAAAATTTTGGAGGATGTTCCTAACGCCAAGAAAATAGAGAGAAAAGGAAAGCCATTAAGGAACACTTGCGATAGGATTCAATTTACCTCGATCATTATATATATTGTTTTTAAAATATATTCCCAACATTTCAAACCTTTCAAATGTGGAACTCATATCCAAACTACTATACTAAGGAATGACAAATATAGCTTATAAAACGAGAATTACGATATTAAAAATGGAGAATGGGAAACCATATTCAATAAATATCACACATGATCAATATCATTCAGTTTCATTTACTAGGCCGATAAATGACTCTTTTCGGATAAACGATCCACCTCCAAGAAAATAAAATCTTGCCCACGTGGTCTCCGTTCAAGACCATCTACAACTTTATACGTAGCTAGGCCCGTCTATGGCCGAGTATGATTGGACACAAAGATAAATACAATAAGACATTTGAAACGAAGCATTTGGCGGATTGTCAAGTTCCACAACAGATGATGTATCACTTGATAATGCCAAAAAATGTCTCACTTAATAATCGAGCCGACGACTATTATTAAAAAAAATAAAAATTAATTGGTTCATCAATTATATAACTCAATTTTCTTAGAGATGGGACCCGTTCATAAAGGTATCACGGATATAATATTGATAGCAAAACTTTTATTTACGTTATTTTGTAATTTACGATTTTTCTAAAAAGATTCAAATTCATTGTAATATTAATTCTATGTATATAGTAATTAATTCCTTTTCATCTATTTTTATAACATATTCTTGTTTTGAAAAATATTTTTTGACATAATGTCATTTTTTTTTTTGGTGGGGGTATTAATAAACATTTTCTGCTAATACGTAATGTAATAAAAAGGACACAATTAGGAGTATTAATAAACAAGAATGTTAAAAAACACGTGAGTAAATCGGTAAATGGATGTTTAAAAGTTAAAAGCCGCGGAAAGAACAATGCCTTCATTTATTGTTCTCTATTGTATTTTCCGACAACTTTACTGTTCTCCAGCTTACCGGCCACAATGGCTTAGACAAACATTCGTTCAAGTATTAATTAATGTAAGGAAAAAAAGTAAAAGAGCATTAACTATTAAAAAGTGAGCCATGTAAGATATCGAAAACGAATCTGCATTAAAAATGAGATGAAGAAGTGAATCTTCTCTGCGGAAACTTCTTAAGGTTCAGTGGACAACCACACGGTTAGTACACTTCTATGTTGTCGGCGAGAGACGTGGCGAGATTTGTGGATCGAGATGAGCTTGCGTGGTTGGGTCAGATGTACATTGTCTTTTTGGATAAAGGTTCAGTGGCTCACCAAATTTCATTGGATTTGATCATAACTTTGAAATCTCTAGTTGTCCACGTCAACTTTTTGCTGAAATTTCTTTCATATAGTTTGTTTCTTTCTCATTATTTAGATGTAAGTCTTGACAATTCAAGGGACATCGATTTAAAGTTTTTTTGTTTGGGATTTAAGAATGGTCTCCTACGTACTGTTTCAAAGTTGTGATAAGGTTTAGTGTCGACTAAGTGATATTTCGTTTGTGAATTTTGATGTTTTGAATCCATCAAAAAATTATTATTTTTTGGCTACTTTTTCGTTAGATCGCTAATTAATTTGTAGAAGCAGCTGACTAATTCGTGAGTAGCCAAAAAAGTCAGCTGCTTCTACAAATTAATTAGCGATCTAACGAAAAAGTAGCCAAAAAATAATAATTTTTTGATGGATTCAAAACATCAAAATTCACAAACGAAATATCACTTAGTCGACACTAAACCTTATCACAACTTTGAAACAGTACGTAGGAGACCATTCTTAAATCCCAAACAAAAAAACTTTAAATCGATGTCCCTTGAATTGTCAAGACTTACATCTAAATAATGAGAAAGAAACAAACTATATGAAAGAAATTTCAGCAAAAAATTTAATAGTAACTCGGACGTGAAAATTAAATAAAATATTACTATTTACTAGTGACTAGGAGTATAAGATAAGACAAATAATTTGGTGTAGCGATTTAATCGGTCGAACCGGCCGGTTCGTTGTTAAAAATCAATGCCGTTTCGGTTGGGCAAAGAATGAAAATTTAGCAGAAGCAGAAAAGTACGGCGAGCGGCGAAATGCGGTGCACACCGTTAGGGACGACGGCGGCGGTTTCACCAGTTTCAATCAAACACAGCTCTCATCGCCGTTTCGTTTCCTCTTCAGGAGTCTCAAACTTCTCTCTACATCGTAGGAGACGCCACTCGTCGTCGTCGTTTTTTCTTCGCTCGCCTAGTGTTTCTATTCCTCTTGCTGCTCCTTCAAAAATCAGATCAGGTTTGACCTCTGATTCTTCGTACCATGATGAATTATGATTTGGCTTTAGCTATCAGACACAGACTTTTGAGGATATTGAGTTAGATTTTAAGGAATTTGATTTAGATCGAGTTCCAATTCCAAACGTTATCCTCAGATGAATTCAGTTAGAGACTTTGTGTTGAAAGATTGAATTTTTAACGAAAAAAATTGATTGTAGGCAGTCAATTTTGCTGGTTTTTGATTCAGGAAGCTTTTAGACGTTTTGGGCAAATCAAGTGTTCTATTGTAATTCATAAACTTGAGACCTCTTGTCACAGTGAGTCTTTGATGGAATAGATTTGAAGTTGTATAATCTTCAAAGTTCATTGCTTTCATCGGGTTAGAGTTTTCCCCTTTTTTCGGTTACAGAAGAGAAGACAATTACAAAGTGACGACGATAGGCGATGATTCTATCAGTGGGTGACAAGTTTTGTTTGTTACATTTGTTTATAGGAGGAGTATGCAATGCAAGTCAAATAGTTGATATTTTTCCAGCGGTTTCACCTGAGATCGTTGTTCGGGAAGCACGGTTAGAGGACTGCTGGGAAGTGGCTGAGACTCACTGCAGCTCTTTCTTCCCGGGATATTCGTTCCCACTTGATGTTGTTCTGAGAGTAGATAGGTTAATGGCGATGGTAATGGGATTCTCTATTCCACCAGGGTGCCGGAGGACTTGTTTAGTCGCTGTCATAGGTAGCTCAGTAGATGAAACCATCTGCTTTGGAAGTGATGATTTCAAAATTGGAGCTTTTGATGCAAAGATCAGCTTAAACAGAGGTTACGTAGCTGGAATCTTGACTGTGGATACTGTGGCAGATTACCTTCCAAGGAAGGGACCTCTCCGCCAGAGAAGGTTCGCTTTTCGTCTATCTTTTATTCCTGTGGTCAAGCACCGTGACTCTGTTCTTAAGACTAAGAACAACTAAGGAAACTAATAAAGTTTCGGAGTCTTTAGCTAATCTTGGTAGACGAATGATCTTGTCATTTTTTGTTCAGAATTTGTTGTGCTCAGCTCTGTATTCCTTTTTTTTGTCTTACAATGATTTGATTGTGTGTTACTAATTTTAAAGCCAGGACGGGGATCGCTTACATATCAAATGTGGCGGTTCGAGAGAATTTCCGGCGCAAAGGAATAGCCAAGAGACTCATATGGAAAGCAGAGGCTTTAGCAAAGAACTGGGGATGTAGAGCTATCGGTCTTCACTGTGATCTCAACAACTTAGGAGCTACCAAACTTTACAAAGATCAAGGTTATAGATGCATCAAGATCCCCGAAAGAGCAACTTGGCCACAACCAAAGACATCTCCGGACACCAGGTTTAACTTCATGATGAAGCTCGTGAACAACAACAATACACAAGCTCTTGAACAGTTTCGGTAAATCCTAGGAAGAAGGAAATTTGAATACCGTTTGTTGTTGAAGCTGCTTTGACTATGTAAATATGTTATTGGAGCTTGTGACCTTTGTTTGTTTGTCTTGTAGTCTTGTGTAAATGATACTGTCTATAATATTTCGACCAAATACGCTTTTCAGCTGTTAAGATTTTGTAGCGCCGGTAACTTTTTGCTTGTCTGGTGAAGCATGTTTTAAAACATTCTAGGTCTTGCTCTTAGCTATACTTGATCTACCAAAAAAACGATTAAAAATCGTATTCATTGCACTATGCTAGTAAGATCCATAGTTTAAACATGTAGAGTTTCACGAAATTCAAGATTAATATTATTCGAACAATAAGAAATCGACATGAAAGTCAAAACAAATATCATCATATCATAGTTGTAACTTTATCTTTCGAACATACTTCATTTTGTATATCTGGTGAAACATGTCTCAAACCTCCATTTTTTGAACTCCTTTCTCCAAGGCAGCAAGTTTGATGATATTGAGCGATTCTACCAAGTCATCGCATAGTAGATGAGGATCTGGAATCACCCTTGTGTCGACTGCAAGATTGATGATAATCTTGTTTACGTAGCTCACGAAATGGATAATAAGAGGCTTGTTCAAAAACAAACATAGACAACTGTTAGTTAATTTCGTCAAATTTTCAATGATATCTAAAAACGTTAATCGATATACAATGATTAGCTATACTTACTTGTGATCCACCCATTGCGCTTGCTGTGACGTAAGACATTGGATGGCCAAAAAAACTTGTTTCTTCGTTTGGACCCATCACATTTGAAAATGCTAATGTTGTATGATCAGTTACTCTCCTAACCAGAGTTTCTACCACCTGTTATTAACAATGTATAGATTTTTTTCATATACGTAAATACGGAGTATATAATTATCTTTGACAAAAAAAAAAACAAATTATATCGTTATAAATAACTAGTTGATATTATATATTACCTTTTTTCCGAATATTTTCATGCCATATTTGATGATTCCATAGCAAATAAGAGATTCCATGGAGAGTTTTTTCCAATCCATAGTAGATCTGGCTCGTCGGACGTATTCCAACGGATCAACCTCAGATCTTATCCACAAAGGAAATATAACAATACCAACGAAGTTTCCCCATCTACTTTTTGAACCTTTTGCCATCATATTCGCGAGATCCTACATTTTCATATATTTGTGAACTTGTTGTGGTCTTTTTTTTTTTATCAAAAATATTGCTTTGTAATGTAAAAGTGAAGATGATAGTTGCAGTGAGTTTACCTCGATCTTCGCACTTTCTCTTAAATTTACGATTACTGTACCGCGAAGACGAATTTTTTCGAAGATTTTTTTCTTCTTGACCACCATATCTTCATCTACTTTTTATAAACATCATTATATTGAAACTACTGTTAATGATATATTACAATAATAGCGTAGGCCTACAATATAATTATATATTTATACAAAAAATTGTAATGTAATCACATCTTTATAACTTTTAGTAGCTATAAATAGCATTATATATATACTCGTACTACAATATATAATTAAGTATTATAGATGTATACAAACAATTCTAATGTAATCACATGTCTATAACCTTTAGTAGCTACTTTTTTTTAATCACAACAATTAACAATATTTTTCTAATCATAAGAAAAAATCAGTGATAGAAAAACTACAAATATTCAAAATCATAATTAAAAATATTTACAGCATTTTTTTGAAATATTTTTAAAAATTATAAAATAATTGATAAACTTCAGAACAAAATATTTATTTCTACATAACATAAGCATATATAATATAATTATACTATTTAGAAAAATTTAGGTCAATAAATGGTAGAATGGGAAAGAATTTGAAATTACCATATCTTTTGTTGAGATATCTTGAGAGACCTGCTTGTGTCATTCCAAGAAGAACATCATTTACTTTCTACAAAAAATGCATAAATTATGAAATTCTTAATATAAGAAAACAAAATAAATGATTAATATAAAGAAAATACAATAAATTGACAAAGATAAAGAAAGGAGTATATAAATATTAAATATGCCAACCATTCCCATTGCGTTCTTCACTAACTTGACGTCATCAAGGCTTATTATCCGATGGATAACCTTTCTAGATTGAACTATATCTTTCGTTTTACGCGTGAGAGGAGTTTTAGTATCCCGCATAAAACATAGTGTAAGACACAACTTGAACAATTCAATAATAGTTGTGAAAATGATTCTTATCATAAACCAAAATCTCCCTACCACCCACCAATCCTTATCATTGGAATCAACATGTTTTCTTGAAGCTGCTGTTGTAGGAAGAGCTTTGGGGTCTGATGTTTTTCGTGAAATAGCGAGTAGAAAAGACATAAGCGACATCCCATCACCGAGTGAATGATGTAGTTTTCCTATACACAATGATTCTGCATTTGATGTCTTAATATTCAGTATATGAAATTCCCATAAAGGTTTGGACATGTCCATTGGAGTATTCGCCATGTTCGTAGTATAGTCTTCTATAAATTGATCAGGATTTTCAATGTTGGAATAATCAATATCTGGAACAATAATATGATCTTCTATTCGAAAAGTAGCAGGAACCCAAACTGCTTTTCCATTTTTCGTCATCTCCTGAAATATTAATTTATAATAAATAAAATATATTATGTTTTATTTATCTATATGACTATATATATTAATCTGAGTATAAACCTACATAATGTATATTGTTAACAAGAAAAACTAAATTTCTATTAAAATAAAAAGTCACCATCAAAGATAAGAGGATTATAAAGGAATAAATGATATTAGATATTCAAGTCTTATTTATTATGATGATGAGATTATGAAATTGAGATCCCTTGTACGATTTTACGTGTAACAATTAAGGCAAGTAAAATATATGTTTACCAATTTGCAAGAGAAGCGAGGGAACTTCATCCATGTGCTCTTGATACCTTCAAGAATGGAAGATGGGTTGCATCTAGTTTTGAACCCTAAAGTAAAAATAATGACGCAGTAGAGAGTTGGCGTAAGGAACATCTGTGAAACCGGGCTAAGCGGCACCGCTGCTGGTGTTTCTTGCTCTTCTTTCTCCATGTCTTTTTCCTTTTTCATCATAGTTATTTTGCTTATTCTTCAAATTTGCCTTTACCCACACTTTCCTCTTATAATACTGTATAATCAATTCGATTAAATGCGTTGGCAGTAAACTTTGTGATTTTTGTGACTTTGCTTTTTGTCTTTTTTTAATTATCTATTTTATCACCAAATTTCTCATTTATTGCATGACAATTTTGGAGATCTAACGAGTTAGCTAGGCTTTTGGCTAATTTTCTATCTTTTTTCTATGAGTTGATTTATATCATAACTTATTGGAATTTGTTTCCTTTTTATCTATCACGAGTAAGAATATTAATTTGACTTTCTTTATTTTCTTTTTCTTGTTCTGTTGAAAGGTTGATGAAATTTTCCAGAAAAGAGCACATCGACCGTCCTATTTTTAGAAGAAAAAAATGTATATCTTCCTTACATATATATGAAGTTCAATTTCTTTTGTTCTCACAATATCCAAGACCAAGACAATGGCTTCGTTTTAGGCGACAAACAAAAAAAATTGGGCAATTTCTTTTTTCTCTTGGAGAAATGTAGAGGTCAATCTATATTGACTAAGATATATGATAAAACGATTATAAGTGGAAACAAAAAACTTGATTGAATTAGGGGTTTTGATGGAAGAAAATGATTAAAGTTATTCTCAGCCATTTAAAGTGAAGAAACGTGTAGAGTCTCTCGTCCTTCGGAGACCTTTGGTTTAACTCAAGCTCAACCATAATACCTGACTCCTCATTTACTCGGTCCATTATTAGGTCAGGTCTTTGTTGGTTTGGGTTCCTCACCTACATATAATTGGTTCAACACATTCAATTTGGCCAGACTTATTTTTAACAGGTGGAGGTGCTTGACTGCTTGTAAGACATGTTAATATCTTTTCATCTGAAAAAAGGAAATTTGTAACCCTAATATTAAGACATAAAATATTTTATTATTAAGCCAATCAATATGTATAATTTTTCACATTTGAATCCCCCGTCATCAGTCTAATTTATACAAGATAAATAAACTGTACGTCTAATAATAGATACAACAAACTTATTTTACAACTAACTAATCTATTAACTTTTTACTTTAACTAACATTTATTGTGAACATATTTTTATCACATACCACACAAGTGATCGTACACCAAAGGTTAGGCGAGTCTATTTAAAATCAATATTAATGTCGTCTATTTGACTAGCATCACGACTTCGTAATCTTTCAACTAGCTAAGTAGCTGGCTCCCAACGTATACTAACAAAATTAACACGGGGTTTTTGTGCTTCCGGCTAACAAGGCTAACAGTAGTATAAATGACCCTAGTTTAACATAATATCATAATATTGTTAGCGCCTTTGCGGTTCCTAAGACTACAAACTGTTCAATAGAACTTCAAAATTCAAAATATTATGAAAATATCGGTCTTAGCATTAATAAATACTATACCGCGCGTTTATGTAATTTTTGAAGAAAACCATTAAGATTTTTCGTTCGCCTTGAGCTGAAAGTAATTAAAGAAAAAACTGATTTTTTGGTGTTTGAAATAAAAATTTAAAAATAAATTTAAATTTGTACCATTACATTGCTACATTTCACAACATTTTATCTTCTGGTCATGCAGCTTTATTTTAATATATGGTATCTCAGACCTCCATTTTATGAACTCCTTTCTCCAAGACAGCAAGTTTGATAATATCGAGCAATTCTACCAAATCATCACATAGTAGATGAGGGTCTGGAATCACTGTTGTGTCTACAGCTAGATTGATGATAATCTTGTTTACATAGCTTACGTAATGGATAATAAGAGCCTAGTTCAAAAAAAAAAAAAAACATCAACAGTTGTTAGCTAATTTCATCAAAGTTGTCTATGATTTCTAAAAAAGTTAATCGATATACTTACTTGTGGTCCACCGAATGCGCTTGCTGCGACGTAGGACACTGGATGGCCAAAAAAACTTATGTCTTCGTTTGGACCCATCACATTTGAGAATGTCAATGTTGTATGACCAAATATCCTCTTAACAAGAGTTTCTCCTACCTGTTATTAACAATATATAATTTTGTCTTATGCTTCAATATATTATTATGGATAACTAGTTGATAGCGATTTTATATTATACCTTTTTCCCAAATATATTCATCGTAATTTTGACGATTCCATAGCAAATAAGGGATTCCATGGAGAGTTTTTTTATATCCATTGTAGATTTGGCTCGTCGGACGTATTCCAATGGATCAACCTCAGATCTCATCCATAAAGGAAATATAACAATACCTACGAAGTTTCCCCATTTACTCTTTGAATCCTTTGCCATCATATTAGCAAGATCCTACATTTACATATTTTATTGAACCTCTTGCATTCTACTTTATTAAAAAGGGACAATTATAATTACATTGATTTTACCTCGATCTGTGTATCTGGTCTTAAACTTACAAGTACCGTACCACGTAAACATATTTTTTCTAAGATTTTTTTCTTCTCGACCATCATATCTTCATCTACTTTCAAAATTACCAAAAATTAAGACAATTGTTAATTATTTATTACATTAATGATAGTGTAGTCCTACGATGTATGAAACAGAACAATATAATATCATACATAAATATCAAATTTAATAATACATCTTATAAGTTTTATTTGATAAAAACCATTATAATATATCTTCAGTACGTGACAATATTTTCAAATAATAAGAAAAATCACTTATATAAAAATCAAAACTTAGTAAAAATACTTACTGCGAGTTTATTTACGTACATCTAAACTCTTTGTGTAACTAATTGCTAGAAAAAATATTATATATAATGAATTTTTTCTCACGATCATTGCATTTCCATTTTTTATACTTTGTCTTTTATTCTATTTAAAACACACTATACATTTAATAATACTAAGGTCAATAAAACACTATTAGAATGGGAAAGAATTTAAATTACCAGATTTTTTCCTCAAATATTTTGAGAGACCTGCCTGTGTTATTCCAAGAAGAACATCATTTACTTTCTACCAAAAAAAAAAAAAACAAATTATGAAGTTCTTAATACAGTATAAGAAAACAAAAAGTAACTAACTTAAAGAAAATTAAATGCCTATATAAACAATAAATATGCTAACCATTTCCATTGTGTTCTTCACCAACTTGACATCATCAAAGCTTATTATTCGATGTATAACTTTTCTAGATTGAATATTATCACCCGTTTTACGCATGAGAGGAGTTTTAGTATCACGCATAAAACATAGTGTAAGCAAATACTTGAACATTTCAATAACAGTTGTGAAAATGATTCTTATCATAAACCAAAATCTTCCAACCAACCACCAACCCTTATTATTGGAATTGGTATGTTTTCTTGTAACTGCGGTAGTTGGAAAATTCGCCGGGTCTGATGTTTTTCGTGAACTAGCTAATAGAAGAGACATAAGAGACATCCCATCGCCAAGTGAATGATGAAATTTTCCTATACCCAAAGATTCTGCATTTGATGTCTTTATATTCAGTATATGAAACTCCCATAAAGGTTTGGACATGTCCATTGGAGTATTAGCTATGTTCGAAGTATAGTCTTCTATAAATTGATCAGGATTTTCAATGTTGGAATGATCAAGATCTGGAACAATAACATGATCTTCTACTCGAACACTAACAGGAACCCAAATTGAGTTTCCATTTTTCTTCATCTCCTGAAACACATTAGTTTATGAAAATGGTTATAGAGTTAAAGAAAAATCGAATTTAAACTACCAGTATATTGCATATTATTGACAAAAAAACAAATTTCTATATAAAATTTATTCAAATTCAAATAAACAAAGTTAGAGGATATGACTCTTGAATCAAGAGGCATACATATATTGTTGAAGATGTCTAACGAAACTAGAATAGAGAAGAGATGGTGCATGTATATATGTAACAATAAAGGCAAGTAAATATGTATTTACCACTTTGCTAGAGAAGCGAGGGAGCTTGATCCATGTTTTCTTGATACCTTCGACAATGGTGGATGGGTTGCATCTAGTTTCAAAACCTAAAGTGAAAATAATGACGCAGTAAAGACTCGGCGAAACAAACAACTGTGAAATCGGGCTAAGCGGCTCCACTGCTGCTGTCTCTTGCTCCTCTCTCGTCATATCTTTACCCTTTTTCATTGTTATTTTGATTATTCCCCGACCTTACGGTCCTTACCTGTAGGCTGTAGCCACACTTGGTTCTTATACTACTGTCTCTATTATCTATCGTTATTACTTTTTTGTGACTTTGCTTATGTTCTCTTTATTTTATTTTTGATTATCTAGTTTCTCATTTATTGGCCAGCAAAGATAATCGCATTCATTGCATCACAGGATTCCTGATTAAATCTGTTGGCAGTAGACTTTGTTAATTTCCTTTTTGATTTTGTTTAAAAGTATATAATAATCGCATTGGGGATCTAAGTATTTTTTTGGCATTAAAGGAATATTTTAGCAGAAATTATGAAAATGGCTAGTTTTAAAAAGTATTGCCGTCATATTATAATTTAGATTTAAAGGTAACATATCATATGGGGGGATCCTATCAAATGTGGAAGCAGTATGCCTACTGATTGTGTTTAATTACAAATATTTTACATTATAATTCTGGGGTTTCCACAAATGTTGAACCAAATATGTAGGTGTGGTCCGTGACTCCGTGTGGATGAGGAACTTAACCCAAAACAAATAATGGAACGAGTAAATGAACTATGAAGAGTCAGTAATCGTTCGCGGTTGAGTTTTAGAGTTAAATAAACCTATAAAAAGTGAGTAATACTTGGGTTCACTCCTAGGGGTGAACCTCCTTATTCACCCCCTATTAGCTTAACCAATAAAAATAGAGTAATATGCCACATCATGGTATATTTAAAAATAAATCAAAATTAAAATTAGAAAAACAAAATGGATTATGGAAACAAAATCTGTATACATATAACAACTTTTTAACAAACCCAAACCGACATATAATTTGGTTTTAGTTATAAAATTTAAACTCTAACCACTTTTTTATAAACCCAAACCGACATATGACTTCCTTTTAATTATAAAATCTAAACCCTAACCACTCCTTTATAAACCCAAACCGACATATGACTTCGCTTTAATTGTAAAATCTAAACCCTAACCACTCCTTTATAAACCCAAACCGATATATAATTTCGTTTTAATTGTAAAATCTAAACCCTAACCACTCCTTTATAAACCCAAACCACTCGCTTTAATCTAAACCCTAACCACTCGCTTTAATTGTTTTTTAAATGTTATATTATGTGGTAAATTCTCATTGGTTTTAAAAAGAGAGGTGAATAAAGGGGTTCACCCCTAGGAGTGAACCCAAGTATTTTTCATAAAAAGTTTCCGAGGGACGAGACATGGTAAGTCTATATGTTTCTTTTCTTATTTTTAATTTTTTATTACGGAGGAGGTTTCAATATCTTTTGAATCTCTTTTGGTCAGGGGCTGCTTTATAATCCATACCGAAGAAACCAACGCCCTTCTAAGCAAGATATTAGGGGCTGCTTTATAATCCATACCGAAGAAACCAAACTAAAAATATTAGGAAGCGCAATTTTTGAAAGGTGTTACGAAACACGTCACTAGCTAGTCCAAAATCTATTTCTGTGTATGTACGTTTTAAAAGATTTAACAAAATTACATATTTCATTTGTCATACCAAGCAAACTTGTAAACTTTTTCCCACGTTTTGTTCTACAACTTAATCAAAGGAAATAGTTGCTTAATCTAACTTATATGCTACATCTTGAAAAACATATATCCAAAAGTTAACACCTCATTCAAGTAATTTCCATTTTCCCCAAAACAGCAACTAAAAAAAAAAAAAGTGATTGAATAAGGATCTTAAACCCCAAAACCAAAATTAGAAATGTCCCAATTACCCAATTATACCCAAATTTAGAAGAGAGTGTTGAGGTCCATCAGGCCTCAGAACAAACTTATAAATAGAAAATACAAGACATGCATCCAATAAAATACAAAGGACTAAAAATCTAGATTATCTGGAACCACATATATTCTAACTTTTGAACAAAGCTTATATACCCAACTTCATACATATATAATTAATCACATTACATGAGAAACTAAAACAACACCAACGTACAAAACCAGGATATCGATAAGTAGTAAATAGTACGTACGACCCTCTAAACCCACTTTGTTTCACATTTTCTCCCCCTTGCCTGCTTTTTCTTATTTCTTTACAGAACAAACCCCAAAAGAGACCAAAAAGTTTTGAAAGAGATTAAAAAAAAAAAAAAGGTGAAACATTTTCCATTGAATTTTGATTTTTTTTTTTCACCTTGGCTTTGGTTGAGATGCAAATGATATCAATGGCTGGATGAGTCTATGATGATGTAATGTGGCCTGAGATCATGTAGCATCTCAAGCATTGATCTGGTAATAAAGCTGGACAAAGCTTGAACCGTCTCTGATTCTCCCCTTGGTGTTGCTCTTTGCCATGAGTTTAAGCTAAGTCCATAGAAAAAGTATTTTGATGCTTCTGGCTATCACGGTGGCTAAGAGTCCTATCGGCTACAAATATTTAATATTTAATATTTTAATGTAGTATGTGTTATCTATATAAATATTTTTGAAGAAATTAACCAACTATATCTTTCGTTTTTGTTGAACCAAAAGGAATTTAGAAAGAAAAAAAACTCATTTCTTGGTGTTTGAAATTATCTTAAATTTGTAAACATTTATATAGATACCGTTACATTACTACATTTGAGAACATTTTATCTTCCGATCATACAACTTCGTTTAATATCTGGAGATACACATCTCAAACCTCCATTTTATGAACTCCTTTCTCCAAGACCGCATGTTTGATGATGTCGAGCGATTCTACCAAATCATCACATAGTTGATGAGGGTCTGGAATCACTGTTGTGTCTACAGCTAGATTAATGATAATCTTGTTTACATAGCTTACGTAATGGATAATAAGAGCCTATTCAACAAAAAACATCAACAATTGTTAGCTAATTTCATAAAAGTTTTCTATGATTTCTAAAAAGGCTAATCGATATAGGTACAAGTATGACATGATTACTTGTGGTCCACCTAATGCGCTTGCTGCGACGTAAGACATTGGATGGTCAAAAAAACTTATTTCTTCGTCTGGACCCATCACATTTGAGAATGTCAATGTTGTATGACCAACTATCCTCTTAACAATGGTTTCTACTACCTGATATGAACAGTTTATAGTTTTGTTAATACATTAATAATAATATTATAATATAATAATAATATCATTTAGCAAAAAAATAATAATAATAATATTATTATAATGGATAACTAGTTGATATCTATTTTATATTGTACCTTTTTCCCGAATATTTTCATGGTACATTTGATGATTCCATAGCATATATGTGGTTCCATGGACAGTTTTTTAATATCCATAGTAGATTTGGCTCGTCGAACGTATTCCAACGGATCATTTTCGGATCTTACCCATAAAGGAAATATAACAACACCTAAAAAGTTTCCCCATCTACACTTTGAACCTTTTGCCATCATATTCGTGAGATCCTACATTTACATATTTATGAATCTCTCGCATTCTAGTTTATAGTAAAAGTGACAATGATAAATACATAGATTTACCTCGATTTTTGTGTCTGCTCTTAAATTTACAAATACTGTGCCACGAAGACGGATTGTTTCTAAGATTTTTTTCTTCTCGACCACCGTATCTTCGTCTAATTTAAAATTATGAAAAATTAAAAGAGTTGTTAATGATATACTACATTAATGATAGTGCAGTCCTAGGGGAAAGATTAGCAATATTAATTAAGGTCAATCACACACTATTAGAATGGGAAAGAATTTAAATTACCTGATTTTTTGCTCAAATATCTTGAAAGACCTGCCTGTGTCATTCCAAGAAGAACATCATTTACTTTCTACAAAAAAAAAAATATATATATATATATATATATATATATTAAGCTCTTTTAATGTGAGAAAACAAGGTAAATGACTAACATAAAGAAAAATGACTATATAAACTATTAAATATGCCAACCATTTCCATTGCGTTCTTCACCAACTTGACATCATCAAAGCTTATTATCCGATGGATAACCTTGGTACATTGAATATTATCACCCGTTTTACGCATGAGAGGAGTTTTAGTATCACGCATAAAACATAGTGTAAGCAAATACTTGAACATTTCAGTTACAGTTGTGAAGATGACTCTTATCATACACAAAAATCTTCCAACCAACCACCAACCCTTATTATTGGAATCAACATGTTTTCTTGTAGCTGCAGTAGTAGGCAAAGCCTCCAGATTTGATGTTTTTCGTGAACTAGCTAATAGAAGAGACATAAGAGACATCCCATCACCAAGTGAATGATGAAACTTTCCTACACCCAAAGATTCTGCATTTGATGTCTTTATATTCAATATATGAAACTCCCATAAAGCTTTGGACATGTCCATTGGAGTATTAGCTATGTTCGAAGTATAGTCTTCTAAAAACTGATCAGGATTTTCAATGTCGGAAAAATCAAGATCTGGAACAATAACATGATCTTCTACTCGAACACTAATAGGAACCCAAACCGCGTTTCCATTTTTCTTCATCTCCTGAAACATTAATTTATGATCAAAGAAATAATTATATATATAGCTGAAAATGTTTCGGATGTAACCTAGTACAATGCATATTGATATTTATAAAAAGCAAATTTCTGTTAATATAAAAAATAACCAAAAAAAACTAAGAGGATTGTAAAGGAAATTGATATTAGGTACTCAAGTCTATTTTAATGTTATGATTATGATATTCTTAGGAGTCCCATGTACATTCTTACTAAAACAATTAATACAAGTAAATATATGTTTACCACTTTGCTAGAGAAGCGAGGGAGCTTGATCCATGTGTTCTTGATACCTTCAACAATGGAAGATGGGTTGCATCTAGTTTGAAAACCTAAAGTGAAAATAATGAAACAGTAGAGACTCGGCGAAACAAACAACTGTGAACCGGGCTAAGCGGCTTTATTGCTGCTGTCTCTTGCTCCTCTGTCGCCATGTCTTTTCCCTTTGCCTTTAGCCACACTTGATTCTTATACTACTGTAATTTTTCCTCTATTATCCCTTTGGATTAAATGTGTATATACTTGGCAGCAAGTAAGTGATGTTTCCTTTATATTATTCAAATCTAGTTTTGCATTTATTAGGCGGAAAAAATAGTTGCATTTACTGTCTTACTATTTTGGAGGTGTAAGGAGGCGTTTCGCACAAACATCTTTTAGGATTTTTGAATTATGATTTAGAGTTGATTTATTTGATATTTTGTTTGTTTAAATTTTCCTTTCAAAAATTGTCTATCACATTTAAGGAAATCTCTCTAGCTCGGTCTGCACACCAACTAGGTCACTGAACAAAAAGAACACAAACAGCTCTTCAAAAATAAAGAATTAACAAGTTCTCGTCCTACGGTAAGTCTTGTGTGGATAAGGGATCCACTATATAGTCTATATTGAAACTGAGATTACAAGCTACAGACTAACCACGAGTATACTTTATTTGTTTTATAGGTTAGACATATTGTTCCAGGAAAAAGATGGAAAAATAAGAAGTGAAGAGCTCTGTTTTTTATCCTCTGCTTTTGTAACAGACTCATCCGAGCCTTCTTTTGCTCCTTATGGCTATGGGATCTACACAGCTCATGCCCAAAACTCTCTTTCTCTTTTGTATCAGCTCGCGAACACATTCCTTATGGATCAAACCCGATTTTGCGAGACCTAAAACATGTTGACCTGAAGTCAATACATTTATAATTGTATCTGTGGTGTATGTTGATATATTTTTTCTTCTTCTAATTCTAAAGACCGACAGGTTGATGTAATTTTCCTTTGAAAAGGCAATCATTTTAGACAAAAAAAGGTAGTCTACGAACACTATTTGAAAAACGTATGGAACAATATTTCAAAAAAAAAAATAGTGTAATGGTTAATCTTTAGTCTTGGGACCAGCTAGAACTACCAAATGGTTCAAAATAATGAACGAATACGAAGCTATACGGAGCCGGTAAATAAATAGCCTCATAACTTGTGTTGTACGATCACTTATACTTTTTTTAACATATGTAGCATACTAGCATAGAATGTGATCAACATATTCAAAATAAATGCTTTGAAATAAAGAGTTATTTGGTTAGATATTTTGTGAAAGAACGGTTATAAGGCTATGATATGTGGGTCATATAGTGATCAACAAGAGTTTTGAGAGAGACAAAAACATGAAGCATACGCTTAGAGCAAGAACAAGTTTGATTATAGTAGAGAAATAACCAAATCAAGAAGCGATACCTTGGAAAATTAGAGGAAGAGAGACCAAAGAAGCACAGGATTATGGCTCCAACCTCCGCGACCAAGAATTCAACGACCTCCACCATTTTGAGTATTAGATCATATCATCTCCTGAACCTTTTGTGAAGGTTTTACAAAAGGTCGATCTCTCAAGATTCTCTGTGTAGACGCTGTAAGTAGATCCACATCATGCATGGAGGGGTTCTTCATTTGAGTTATTACTTATTAGGTTAATTGTAAGAGAAGCTTAGTGTATCCACTACACATCGTGATGGAATAAGGATCTTACACTCCCCCAAAAACCCAAATTAGAGAAGTCCAACCCAAAATTCTAGAAGAGAGTATTGAGGTCCATCAGGCCTGGGAACACAAATAGAAAATACAAGAGATCCAATAAACACATTCACCAATTCTCTCCCTTTTCTCAATGACAAATGACTATTGGAAACTAACAGCTTTGCTCCAATAATGGAACTACAGATGGTAATATATTCTAATTTCTGAACAAAGCTTTTTTATACCCAAGTTCATACATATATACACACGAAACACTGAAACAACACCAACTTACAAAACCAGGAAATCGCCAAATTGTTGTAAGACTCTAAAACCAACTTAGATTCACATATTCTCCCCCTTGCCTGCTTTTTCTTATTTCTTTACAGAACAAACCCCCAAAAAGAGACCAAAAGGTTTTCATAGAGATCAAAAAAGGCTGAAATATGTCACACTGAAGTATACTTTTTTTCACCTTGGCTTTGGTTGAGATGCAAATGATAACAAAGGCTGGATGAGTCTATGATGATGCGACGTGGCCTGAGATCTGTGTAGCATCTCAACCATTGATGGAGTTTGGTAATAAGCCTGGACAAAGCTTGAACCGTCTCCTGATTCTCCTCTTGCTGTTGCTCTTTGCCATGAGTGTGAACTAAGTCCAGAAAGAATGTAAGCTCTTCCTGATACCTCGTAGACATGCCTACTCGCCATTCTTTCTTGCATTTCCTTTAGCTCTCTGTCCAAAGCGACACAAAACCCGTCACCTGATTTTGCTGAGACTGTCTCTGCCAAAGCCAGTCTGAAATTCTGGATAACGGTTACAGCTGCGGCTAGGTCTTCTCCCTCAGCTAAAGCTCTCGCCTTTACCATTGCCTCCGCAGCTAGAAACCTGTTTCTCTGCCTGTCCACTTCGATGGACACAACAACTTCTTGACCAATGGTTTCTGGTCTTTGAATCTTTAGCACATGACTTTGAAGCGTCACAATTTCTTTTGTCAAAAGATCTTTGTAGACACATCTCATTTTCAGAAGCGGCGTCTCGTTTCCATCTCTCTGAGCTGGGATGTTAATAGAAATCAAGAAATCCCTTTCTTCATCAGCGTAAAGATCACCAATGTCAATACATCCTGACCGACCATCACCCGTAACAAGGCTCGGGTAACTCCCAGCTTTTATTGAGCTAAGATGAACATCTGAGCACATACCATCAATTTCTAACCTTAACTCCTGCACTGCAACGCTTAATAGTCCTCCAATGCACTGTGCAAGAGCATCTTGGATCACAGATTCACTCTCAATGAAAGAGAAAGTTCCCCCAGAGGTTTCAGAGACAGAATGCATCAATGAAGCATCATGATCTGATCCAAAACCAAAAGAATGAACCGGGATCTGAAAACGCTTGCTTTCACAACCGTGCATAGACAACGGGAGTAACAACTTGTAGTTTGGATCGGGTTGGTTCATGGTATAGGTGTCTCGTCCATCAGACAAAAGGATAATGCTAGAAACAGGATTTTTATCTCTTCGATCTTCCATCACCTTGACACCTTTCCTAAGACCTTCAGCGATGTTGGTCCCCCCACTTGCAACCAATGAGTTAACAGCTTGAAGAGCACGGTGCCTTCCAGCATCAGACATCTTGGTCAAAGGGAATAGACGACGAGCAGTAGAAGAGAAAGCAATAACCGAGAGCCTATCATTTGAACCAAGGTTTTGAATCACAAAACCCATTGCTCGTTTGAGCAGAGCCAGTTTAGTTCCAGCCATGCTACCACTGATGTCAAGCACCGTGACAAGATCAATTGGAGCTCGGGGATACCGAGAAATCTGATTGTTGAGGGAGTTAGCATTTCCAGTAACCATGGCAGCAGCTCTGAGATGCACCAACACATCAAACTTTTCATGGGACTTAGCTCGTGGTACAGCAGAAACCTCAGGATATATTTTCAAGTCCATCATTCTTATAGGTTGATTGTTCTCCAAAGCACCACTATAGCTCTTCCCAGAAACTAGAAGCTGCTGCTCTAACCGTTCATCATCATCAAACATAGATGGCTCAGGAGCCAGAACTCGTCCTTGATTCATAACTCGACGAGGTGTAGGTAAGCGGTTGACAAGGCTAATAGCTGCATCATTGTTATAAGACCGAGCAAATAGATAAGGAAGATCAAAACTTGGGTGCTGCATTGGGATTTCTTTCCAATTTGCACGGCACACAGGGCAAACTTGGTTTCCGTGTTTCACATTCGAAGCAATGCAGTGAAAATGAAACGAGTGCGAGCACTCTGCTGTGAAAATCGCATGTCCTCCTCCTTCTTTCATCTTCTTTAAACATATAGAACATGTCTGTTCATCAAAAAGATTAAGCAAAAAAGTATGAGTCCATGTTCGAGAGGTTTAATAAGTTCATTATCAAAGAAACAAAGAAACTAATCAGTTTTGAAGACAACTTGTTGTATCAGAGAAACAAACTACCCCAAGTATAACCTAAATCAGCACTTCTAAATGTCCAGATATAGAGAAAGAAACATTCTTTCACTTTATTACAGCTACAAACAGGAGGATCACTACAAAGATCATGGATTTTTATAGCATTTCTGTAATCCAAGAGCTCAAGATCGATGAGCACAATAGCAACCGAGTAAAAAGGAACCAAATCCAGCATATATCCCATCTTCATAAAGAAACAATACTCAGAAGCAACACTACAAGTAGATTAATTTAGAATTAAGATAATAAGAAAGAAAAACAAGAAGAAGACAAACCCATATAGTCATATCCAAAGTCAACTCATTATCATATAACCAAAAAACAAGATTGAGAGTGTGGGTCTTGTAAAGAGCAAACCTTTGAAGATTTAGAGCCGTTTCTGGATAATTTCAGACCGTGAGAGGAAGGTGTTGGGGTCATGGGCCAGTTGAGAGGAGAGAGCAGAGCAACATCAGATAATCTCTCAGTAGAATTCAAAGCAGTGGGTGAATCCTCTAAGGTTCTTGGGAGGTATGTGCAGAGATTGAGACCCAAAGCCAGTTTCATTCTCCTCCATTTAGTTCCCATTTCTTCGGATTGAGTAACCTAGAAACAGTCAAAGAGTCCAAAGACGCAAAGGGAAATCAAGAAAGAACACACGAAATAATAGACTTGAAGTGTTGAATTAACGAGAGAAGGGTTTCTCAGTGGAGTATGATGATGAATCAGTGGAAGTGTTAGTGGTGGTGACGAGAGAGAGAGAGAGTGAAGAAGAAGGAGAAGAAGAAGAAGAAGAAGAAGAAGAGATTGAGGAGGATGCTTTGAGATTCGCGACTATTTTGACCTTTGTTTTGGGTCTTGTTAATAAATCCAGAAAATATAAAGGAAAAGTGAATCTACAAAGTTAATTAATGCTTCTGCTTTTTGCCATATAAATCATTTACGTTTGTCAAAAGATAAATCATTTAACTATTCTACTATACAATATAAGTATTTGAAAAGCTAGAGAAAGAGTTTTCTTTTCTAATTGTCAATATCAAAGGTTTTTTTTTTTAATGTTTGTTTTACAAGAAACTAGGAATACAAATCA
Source organism: Erysimum cheiranthoides (assembly GCA_011420285.2). Lineage (NCBI taxonomy): Eukaryota > Viridiplantae > Streptophyta > Magnoliopsida > Brassicales > Brassicaceae > Erysimum > Erysimum cheiranthoides. The sequence goes on along the minus strand of CM022182.2, from coordinate 15,685,636 downwards.
GAAACATAATGACGACTAAATATAATTAAAATACTGTTATGAGGGATATTATAATTTTATAAACTTTCCACAAATTGTATTATAATATTATTTAGTAGTATTTAATAACTAAATTTTATTGATTTCATTATTTTATAATATATATATATATAGTTTTTGAAAGATATAAAATTGCATATTAAAATTTTGGTATAATAAAGCCTTCTTTTTTCCACAATAATAAACCCTTGTACTAATGAAAAATTATACCAACAGTCTGATAGCAAAAGAAATTATATGAAAGTTGGGATGAAAAAAGAAGCTATGATGAGAGGAAATGAAATGATAAGAGTAGTATGATGGAAACAATTGATATACAATACTCCTTGTGCGATTAATAATGATAAGTGAGTTTTCATTTGATTCGCACATGACACTGTGATGATGAGGTTTTGGGAGCACACGTGCATTACTTCATCTCCTTTTCACCTTAAGTCATAACCCTTAATTTATGCCTTCATCTCAGCTTCTATTTTTCTATTTTCTAGTTTGTAAATTTCTTTTATAAAATCAAAGTATAGTCTTTAACGTTTCAGTAAAGAAATTTCTACCAAAGAAAAAAAAGTTTCAGCAGAGAACTTGAACTTATAAAGTTTTTATGAGCAGATATCCATATTCTTTTGCAGAGGGAAAGTAAGATGCCATTTTGTTTACCTTTTTATAACCGGAAGATTTTTTTTGATACTGAACTCAAAATTTCATTTTCTTTGTCAAACTACTGAACTCAAATTAATCCTTCCAACATGTAGAAATTCAGGTGTTATTATATTTAAAACGTTAATAATGGTCAATGATAATTGAAATTGCGGATAAATGACTTAGAATGCTAAAATCGTAGAAGTATACTCTTTTGTTTCATTTCACTTTTCAAAAATCAGCTTTACTTTATTTGATAAATGGAAATCAACTTATATTTCTAATCAAAGATACATACGAATAATTGGAAAAAAAAATAAACATGTTAATAATTTTAATGATATACAAATGCTTAGTATTAAACTAACAACCACCTATATCTATATTAACGACCTATTTTATTTTTTTAATGCTAAAGTTCCTCCTTTTTCGTGTAAATATTTCAAAATCAGCTACTAATAAAAATGTGTGCAAGTTGCACTTTGGTAGAAACGTGATAGGGAAAACAAAGTGTCTACTTTATCTCGAAGAAAGTAGCTAATACAATTAAAGTCAATATTGTGGTGCGTCCGTTGGTAAAACACTAGTTAATCAAAAGTATGTACATAGAGGCGTAATTGACCATTGTAATAAAGATCATCGGCAAAATGAGACGACAACAATCATGAGCCACATTAAGTGACGACAGACAATGATTTCCATTACATCAATAATCAATTTTTGCTTGGAAGATTGTATATTAATGCTTCTCTGTCTATTAGATACCGGAGAAACACCAAACAGTCGAACATCTACTCTAAAGCAATCTCACCTAATCGAAATCACAGCGTACAAAAATATCTAATTTTTTCCGATGGCACTAACAAAGATGCTAACATGACATTTTTTAGTAAAATGCTATAAGTTGGACCCAAGCTTGCTCTTATAAGACGATTGAAAACGACTTATGGTTATGATGCGTACACGGTTTTGATGTATTGTATTGTTTAATATCATGCCCATTAATTATCACGAATGTGATCATACTCTTTCAAAAGGTGAGATTGTCAACATAAAAAATAATGTGTGCAGCGAATAATTATGAGTAATTAGTGTTGTCATCAACGCTATACCTCATCTATTTCAATATTATTATTCTTCTCATGTGCATAGTTATGCGCTTGATGTCAAAAAAAGAGATTATATGTACAATTATGCGCCTTCGTCATTACTATTTTACACTACTTTCCAAGTCTTAATAATAATCTGCGTATTTAAACTAAAATGATTTTGTAGAAGCATATTTTCCATGTGATGAATATATAATAACCGTAGGGTTTTGAGGTACGTATCATAATTTTATTTTTATTTTGCTAATGAACGTATCATAAATTATTGTAATACCGAGCGTTACACGTCCAAGTTGAAGCCTTGGAGAAGCAGCTATCCACTTTTGGATATCAGAAGTAGGTGACTGATTGACGCTAAATGTCCGGTTTACTGTAACGATTGACTATTTTAAAAGATCCTTGTATTAAATTTGGGCTAATACTAGGCTTCCAACTAAAAACCAATTGGCAATTAGTGGATTGACCCTAACCCTTTATATATTAGTATTAGTCCCTTCAAACTTCCGATGTGGGACTTGGATTGTATCTCCAACAATCTCCCCTTCAATCCAAAGACCACATGGATCTTAACACACCTCCTCGATAAGCCCATTTCTCGGGCCCCCATTACTCGGGTTGAGGTATGTCCGTATCCATTTTTCCTTAGGTCCACCAGATTTTCAACCTTGGGCTCTGATACCATATTAAATTTGGGCTAATACTAGGCTTCCAACTAAAAACCAATTGGCAATTAGTGGATTGACTCTAACCCTTTATATATTAGTATTAGTCCCTTCAAACTTCCGATGTGGGACTTGGATTGTATCTCCAACACCTTGACGGATAAAGCATCGTAGTACACCATAGAGTCATAGACCAGACCCACTAACAAAAAGCGCTCGTCAACTACTAAAGTTTAAAATTTTATAAATTTACAATATTATACCTACTAGAAACATAATGGTAAATTTCGGACTTTGTTGTGTATGCTTGTGGGTCGATAACAACCAATTTTAAGAGAAACAATAAAAAAAAAAATCTCAAAAATTGTATTATATATAATATTCTATATACTTTATTAACAGTGACATCTAGATTTTGAAACAAAATTTGAAAAAAAAATATAAACGACTTTACAAAATATTCTCATTGGGGCAATCGTCTGCTTTTGTCAAACTCGATTAATGAGGGTATTTGTTCGCATTAGAGATGTAAACAAGTATTAATAACATATAAAACACGAATAGGTCAATTTGTGTATCCAAGAAGTGTCGTGAGTGTCTCGAAGATATTTTCGAAGTGTTTGGTTTTTTGTAGGATTGTCGAATAAGGCCACGCAAAAAACTTTGAAGGACGGAAGCCGAAGGGCTCGAGCGGTCAATGTCATTTGGTCAAACACATGTTACGTTAACAAAATCATCCAAAACATTATTCTCGAATGGCTCCACTTTTGACGTTAACTTCTACTTTGCACTATTATATAGAAACGTAGCCTCAACTTTCCAGTTGCAAACAGATGTCTGTAATATAAGATCCCATTGGTCCATTCATGTTTTTATGTACCTAATTCTTAATCATGAACATTTATTTATAATATAAAAACTTTCAACAAATAATTAATACTCATTTTTACATATAGGAAACATTTCAAAAAGAATAAGAAAGAAAGCAAAATCAGTTCATTACTTTACATATAAGAAAGAGAGCAAAATCAGTTTTTTGCCAAAGAAAGCAAGAGAGAAATTAAGAAATTTAAACTAAGGATAACAATTTAAATTCGTGTGGAAAACCAGAAGGTGATGATCACCATGGATCAAATAAAGATCAATTTATCTCTAATCAACTAGTCAATTGACATGAGATAGAGATACACCAAGGGGAATTAGAGATTTGGTCGAGTGTTCGGTTGCTGCATTCCCTCTAGATGTGATGAATGGAGCTTTGAAACGCGAGACTAAGTATAAACAACTAAACAAGGGTCGAAAGTGGCATCATAGCCAAAATTTATACGATAGTTTGAAGTATAATTACCAAGGTTTAATAGTTGTTTTGGGAAATATGGGTAGCCTACTAGGAAAAAAAAATTCAGTACACTTCAAGCGAGATAAAGCACTGAAAATAAACTCGTAGCAAATCAGCAGTAAAACAAAATTGAACACACAACGAAGTCAAGAAATAAGATAATTCTATATATACGGTCAGGAACAGTCGATATATTGCTATAACAATGCCGTCACTAATAGAAAAACAATTGGAATTACACAAGAAGAACGACATGACAGCTGTGGTGTTGTAGCTAATAGCTTGCACTTACCAACTTGGATACATCAAGATTCAAATTTGAAGGCACCAAAAAGAAAAGTAGATTCTAATATCCGAGGACGAGTATTTTTTTTTTTATCAATGGCCTTTTTGGTCTATTCCCACTACCTTTTTATCATCTTTTGTTCTTGAAAAATACTAATTTTTTCTGAAAGCGATGAATATTTAAAAGCTTAACTTTTTTAAAAAAGAGGGCATCAAAAGAAAATTTCTCAAATCTTTTTGCCATGCAGTTTTGTTTATTTCTTTGACGCTGCAAGGAAGAAAAAAAAACACCATGACAATGACTTCCATAGTTCCATATCCTCACACAAATTATAAGAGATTGAAGTAAATACGTCAAAGTTTGGAGGATAAATCCTCTCTTTGGCCACTGTATGATTCATATAGCGGTTGTAAGTTTGGGAGATTAGTATAGGCTTTGGTTTAGTATAGTCAAGTTTAAAAACAAGAAAAATAAAAAAAGCTTTATATGGGAGGCAAATATTAAAGAACAGAGAATCAAAAGGTGTTCATTGATTGAGGTGGAGGATAGGATTCCCTTTATAATGTCTCTTTATGTCTCGCACTATTTCTGGCCTAAGTCAACCGCAAAAGCTGAACTCTTTTAATTATCTTTTTAGTGTTTCTCGTCTTTAAAATTGTAAAAACACTTGAAATTTGCTGGCAGCTTCCATGCATTACATGTGAGAATCAGTCCAAAATATTGGGTCTTTTTGCTGATTACTAATGTATTAATATACACCATCCTCTACCAAGTCCGGAGAGTTAGGATTACATAGCAGTTATCATCTTATTATATATACAAGTAACAAGTTGGAACTTTCAAATGCTTTTGTGCTAATATGAAAAAAAAGTGTGAATGGGAAATTTGAAAATTTGAAGTCACAATATGCAACATTGTAACGCCTACAGTTGTTTTTGATATATGCATATTCAATGTGAAAGCACCACTGACCAACAACAGTTAGTGCTCTTACAAGCATCTGCAATATAAAAACACCTTTTGATGACTTCTACACTAGAAATCATGTCTAAGGATCTGAAGCTTTGGTGAGTAGACAGTTTATGATCTGCTTAGGCGATACAGAACAAATAAAAAGATGTTGTCTCTGTTCATTCACGTTTTCCACCCAGTCTCCGTTTACTTCACAAGGGACTGTCATCAAATTTCAAAATCCTTACAATATTTCTAGTTCATGTAAAATTCTCTAAATTCACATTAATCGGTAAAGCAAAAAGTTCTCAGCTTTGGGTTGGTATTGAACACGATAAGGATGCTCGACAAGGAGTGCAATCCAATCAACCGGGTTTAATTTGTTAAACTGTTTCCTGCAAAATTAACCTCTTACTTTACAACAAAGTATAATCTCCCGCCATCGCTGCTTGGATCCACAAGTCCCAGACCTCATGAAGATTTAGCTACTTTTCCCAGAAACAGCTGCATCGAGTGGTGTGACCAGAGAAAACAAGTTGCTAAATCTTGTCTCACTTCACGATTAAGGTCTATAAATTCTTCAATGCTTTCTTACCTTTTGTTTGTGCTAAAGATGTCACGATTCTCTGCCAAAAGCTGTTCTCAGAAAAGGCCTGTGCTCCTGCAATTCTCTCGGCCGCAGGACTCATGTCATGAACAAATTTCACTGATTCAGATAATCGGTTGAGAAGATTCATCAACGCAATCACTTCGTTCCTTTGCAATTCGAGCTGAAAAACATAAACAACAAAGATGTCTGTTGCGTCACTAAAATGCCATTTCCAAGGGAGAATTAAAGAAATTTATAGTACATCAGTTCCCATAAACTGAACAAGGTGTCTCAAAGTGTGTAAGAAACGCACATTATGACGCAGATTGTCTTCCCCGTTGACAGTGAACAGGATTTTCAGTGCAGTGCCGAGACCAAGAATCTGGAGTTTTCCCCATAGACGGCATTTCTCACAGCCTACACAGTCCATTATTGCACTGCAATCAAGGAATAAAAAGAATTAAACTTAGCTAGTCAGTAGAAGATTTATTACTCCACAACAAAAGAATAGGAACAAGCAGAGATTCACGCTGGAAAAGAAAAAGCTAGTTAAGGATTCAAGAAGGACCTTATGTTTCTGAACTGTTTTTGTATTTGTTGTTTCAGTTCTGGTCCACGTTGGCCTTTCCAGAGCTTAGCTTCATCAAATGGTACTGGACAAGCTGCTTTAGTTTTGGGGTCACTAACTACTTGCTTCACCAGAGATTTGGTCTTCAAGTCCTCAATGACATTACCAGTGTCATATTCAGCCTCTCCTAAGTAATCTTCTGCCTAAAAAAATCATGAAGGAGAGGAAGAAACGAATTGTGATTATTCTACCCCTTTTCCTTGGATTCGGACAAAGAAAAGTGATTAGTAACTGACCTTTGTTACTGCTCGAAGAACAAACAAAAATGTGAAGTATAGGTTCTGAACGCGATCTGGGTATCTTAACACACGATCATACAGCAATGTCAGGTTTTGACCCCACTGAAAAACACACCAAAAAGGGAGACCATTGGATCATTCTAATTCCGCTCAAGCAACGTATATTGCGGGTAAGACAGATTTCGTGAGGCAAATCTTACCAAGTTTGTAGCTTCATCAAGTAAATAATCTGAAGCTATATGAACTGAAATAGATGAGTGAAGACCAGAGATCAATTTGTAAAGTATCTTTTCTTCTTGGCATGACACTTCAGATTTATCTACTCATCACATAGAAACCAGTATAATTGCAGGGGTTAGATATCCATATGAATTGATCAGCCACTTGGAGAATACGAGAATAAAGAAACAGATAGAGAAAACAAGAAACACGTTGGATCGGTGAAGCTTACATTTGGGACAGTTCTCAGAGTATATTGCCTCCCATATCCTTCTAGCTGACGGGCCAATATAGCCAGTGTACCGTTCAGGATTTAGCAGAAGATTAACATATGTCATATCATCTGCAATCATGTATTCAGTCATCAAGAATTGCATCTAAGACAATGCGATTTAATTCTAAAAACGCTACATGTTACATTCGTCTCATGATCCAGTTAATATATGAACTGAAGATAGAGTGTCGACATGTAAGTACGAAATGCGTAGAACATAAAAAGGAACTATGAAACCCATATGAATAAGATTGTTAAGAAAAGTTACCGTTGTCAGTTTCATCATCACTTGTCCAGGGATTGTCTGTGACAGTCCAACCCCTGAAAGCTCTTGTGTCTACTGTACGATCAACAGTAGCTTGTGGTTTCCCTTCTTGACAAACAGGATTGTATTGGCTTAATGGCTTCTTAAAAATTTCAGGGAACTCGCTTTCAGGACATTCACAAACACTACAGTCTCTTAACCGGCACATGCCATCATCAGGCCAAAACGGGCAATCACACCACAGTTTAACCTATTAATTGGATACAGAGCTATCATAACACAGACCTCCAAATCCTCTAGACTCTTGTTTCAAATGGAAAAAAAAAAAAAAGTCATCTTTCATAATCAAAGAAAGAGGAACCAACCTTGAAATATCTGTAAAATGGTGTCTTAACAAGGTCTTGAAGCAATGGATGCAACACTTCAGTGTTTAGCCGATTCACAGTTTCATAATCACAACAACAATCTTCGACTATCCCAATGTATTTCTGCTGCTCAGCCTAAACAAAAATCAAAATGACTGAGAAGTCGAGTATACAAATCAAATCAAACTAATCGCTGAGATTCAAAGCTAATCTCATATACAGAAACACTAATCAAATCGATTATACAACCACGAGCTCAAGTACATGAACATCAATTCGCGCTATCCTAGTTTCCAATTCAGAAACTTACAAGAGCTTTTAGAGATACCTAACCTGACGGCAATTGCATATTTTTCCGGTAAGCTCAGAAATCGACGAATTTTGAGTATTCAAAAACACAGCAGCCACGACGGCTAAAATAACGGCAGATATAGCTCCGATCAACAAAATCCAGCGCTTCCCCGATCCTTCCTCCTTCCCCTTCACGCTTCCGACGTCCGTCTCCGCCATTGGCACTATCGCAAAATGGAACTAAATCTGTGATACGATAAGAAGAAGTGTCTCTCTGTTAGTTTTTGCTCTGAGGAAAATCTGAAATAGAAGACGAGAAATCTCCTGCTCGGAATTTTGAATTTTCTTTCTTTAGAAAAATTGTGGGCGTTTCTCATACAAGCAATTTTAACAAAACCGCAGCTCTGCAAAAAAAAAAAAAAAAAAAGTCAAAACCAATCTCGATCACATAAAGTCATCAAATCTAACGGCTGGGGATACTTTAATATTTTCCTTATTTTTTAGAGTAAATGTAACTCCGGTAGTCTTTGTAGCTAGACTTTGTTCATGTGTAAAGAGCATATAACGATATAATGTATGATCGATAACGTTGATTTAAGATCATAAAGTGTATTGTTGTCAAAAGAAAAAGAAAAAAAAAAAAAGAACATAAAGTGTATTTATTGTCCTGCAAAGTATAATAAACTTGCTTAAAAAACAAAACATTCCTAATTTCCTATATTATTCATCCCTGCTTCTGTTTCTTTGTAGTGTCGACCTCAGAAGAATCGCATGGCCTGTTTGATTTCTTAGAACAAGATTTCAAAGTCTCATTTGCATCATTGTTTCCTTCTTTAATCTCGGTCATAGATCTCGCCTTCATTCTTGTCTGCTCCTCATTTCCACCTGAGGCATCTTCCCTTGTGATGTTACAGGGCGTACCCTCATCTGTGTCCTTGCCTTTTTCTTCTTCGGGTTGTGAACTTGTGATGGCTGGAGGAGCACCGTATTTTTGATCTATGCCTGTCCATCTGAACATAGAACTGAGCTTTTTACCTTCCAACGACTCTACGAGAAGATTCAACTCATCCATAGTGTACCTATAGAGAAAACTCTTTCTGTCACTTGGACAGTCACAGAGCTTCCTCATGTGGCTCAGACACGAGTAACGATCAGCAGAGCATGAACATTTAACAGCGGAAAGATACAAATCCCCCAGACATACACAGCATTCCCGTTTGCTCACAGCATCATAAGTCTTGTCCATCCTGTGCGATTCTAGTGAACTGCTAAGGAATTCACGTCTGTTTTTCTCCTGCTTGATCCGTGACTACATAAAAGAGAGACAAAAAAAGGAAGCAAAAGGTTGTGAGGAAGTTCTTCACGCTACACAGGTTTGGTGCATAATCCGAGGAATAAAACAGGCGAAGACAGCGGTGAGCATACCTTGACAATGTTGGAGAATATCCCGTCCTTCCCACAAGAATCATTCCATCTCGTGAAACATGCTGTGTTTTTCTTGGACAAAGCATATTCCTTAAGGTATTTCACAGCTTCCCTTGAAGCACTTAATAATAGCTTATCATACGATATTAACGACTTTTTACTCTTCTCTTGATTCAGCTGAACAGCAATATCCCCATGGGGCAACCAATCAAGGGGAGCAAAATTTGCTTTCTCCAAACAGTTGAAGCCACAGTCAAAGGCAGAGTAATACGACCCTGGAAATATAATAACATACTGGCCAGGGTTCTGGACACAGCGGGTCACTGGTATACCCTCCAAGCTCAATTGATAAGGAGACATTATCATCACCTGCCAAATGAATTGCTTCCCTTGTAAATGAACCACAAATGAAGTATTTAATAGCTCATTAAAAGTCACCAAAGTTATGATAGGCTTTGCTTTGAACAGATAAATCCAAACACTGTGTGATCTCTCTATGGCATGTCATGAGCGTTTATGCTGAACAAAAATAGATCACAAGTGGAATCGTTGTTGGTCACTCTTCTGTTTATTTGCTTTCTGAGTTTTGAAAAGAGTATCTTGCATTGATTGATAATGTGTTCAAATACTTACAGTATCATGACTCTTCTTTGGCTGTTCTCTAGACGTCTCAGGGATTAAGCTTTTCATGGTAGCCTCAAACTTAGATCGATGACATCCCGCTACAGTATACCACACTCTAGGAGCGCCCACATGCAAACAGCTGAGAGAGTAGAGTCTCTCCTTCTCAGATTTCTGTTCAGAAACAGATATTACAAAAGACAAATATGAGATTATACAACCAAATTACATTTAAAATCTTACAATGCTGCAAAATTTATTCTAGTGAGCTTGCAAAAAAGATGCTATGTCTGGCCTCCGGGTTGACCAGTTATGCTTTCAGATAATGACGACCATAGCTTGACATCAACTTTAAAACTTACCCAGAACTGGGAAGACAACCACGATCCTACACTTAGGCGAGGAACACAAATTGATTCGCAGTCTTCTAATGATAGAAGAGAACCAGGAAGCTTAGCCGTATTGTTCAGATTCCAACCTGATGATTTGTACTTGCAAGATTCAGATGGTGCAAGTAAGGGAAATCCACTGCCAAACGTTCTGGTGTCTAGATCATTGCCACAAAGCACCTAATTTACACGACAAGTTAGTATTATAGCCATTTCATATATAAAAGCAGTAGGCTTGATTTTAACATTACCCCCATTTCAACAAGTGGACTCTCAACAAGTTGTCTATACTCTTTTTCAATGTCTGCCACAGTTAGCTCCTCTGATTTTAGTGATGGAGATGAGTTTTTGGAACCCAAAACCTCACCTTTCATGCTAAAATGACTCTTCTTGCATAAATCTGCTAAGTCTTTAAAGTTCTTCAAAGTATGCAAAGGACCGCGTTCTATTCTACAAAACTTAACCTCCTCAGATGCAGCATCATCACTATCCGCATCAGCCTCCTTCTTAATCTTTGGGTTCTCGGTATGAATTCCATCAAAGAACTGAACTTGAGGGGCAAATCTAGAAGCCTCCCATATTTGTTTCTCCTTGACAAGACATGGAGGTTTCCATGAAGGAGGAGGAACAACACTACAGATTCCATATGGCTCAACTCTGTCACGCAAGCTTGCTATGTATGATAGTGTGTCAGTGAATTCCTGATGATTCAGAAACTCTGGGTTAGAAGATAAGGAATATATTTCTCTGTAAACGTACATATTCGTTTACCTAATATGATGCAAAGCAGTTTAATACCCTAATTTGTGTTTCATAAAAGGAAAGTAAAACTGACCTCTTCGGTTGGGTTGAACACAGGAGCTTCCTTAAAGACTTCGGTCGCAGAGACTTTGAGTCGCAGTCTTCTCCGTACCTGTGAAAAGCATTTGTTCATACTTTAGTAAAGAATGCAAAAGACTGAACATACAATCTTGATACCTACATTCTCATACGTCTAGCATAGTAGAGCACTAGAGCTACCTGAATCAGCACATCAAGCTTCAAAGTGTTCATGCTAAATCAATTAGAACACTAAAACCATAAGCGGCTAATAGGGATATAGAATCCACAACATGAAAATTTCCGTCTTGAGTAACATCTTATACATCAATCAATTGTAGTGTCTATTAGTAGCCATGACTTGGCACATATTCCAGAAAAATCCCCGTTTTGAACTCAAAGAATGTTTTTAATAGACAAAATAACTAAGAGATAATAGGAACACGTAACTTTTTTGATAAAACAAATTGGCTCTTGCTCTAATAAGGATACCCAAAAGACCCTCCCAACAAGGTGTAGAACCCTTGTCCTCACGGCTACGCTAATAATTCTCAAAAAACTCTCTACCCTATACTGCTCTTCACAACAGCATACTAAGAAAAACTACTCTATATGGAATAAAGAGAGGAAAGAGGTAGACTTAGTTATGAGACCTCAGTTTTTTTCGGCTTTAAGGCATCTGAGCTGGGAATTGTGTGATCATGCACTATCCACGGTCGGTTTGCAAGTAACTTATTGAAACTATCTGCATTATCTGTGCCGAATCCAGTTGTCTGCTCTTGTGTCGAAACCGACCTAAAACTTTCGTTGTCTCGGCATACATTCCTCAGCACGAACGATGTTTGAGATGCAAAACCTGGCGGAGTTGAAATTCTGTCCATATTTCCAGATTTTAAATACGTGGGCACGCCTTCAATGCCCATAAAACCTTATAGCCACTCAAAAGATTAAATTCCTGAAGTAGAAATAAATTGAATATCAGAGGAGATCAAGAAAGATTCAACTTCTTGCAAAACGAGAATTAGTAATAATGGGTGTCAAGAAAAGGCTGCATTTTGAGAAGATTCGATCATTAAAAAGACCACAGAACAATAACTAGTAATAAGATACTCTTCTTGACTAGTCTAGGAAGTAGGAACCTACACTCCTACGAAACTAAACAAAAATATCATTAGATAGCATCTAAACTTTCAAGAACAACTGTAAATTGGGGAAAGTTGATCGATAAATATCTTCCTTCTAATAGTCGTCATATCACTGTTTCCAGGTCAATTACGAAGGAGAGCCTTCGTCTATACATGCCAATTCATATGAGTCTTTACTCTAATAACTCGTTCCTTTTCAACCACAGGATGTGATCCAAACACATGAAAACTATCGTCAGCACTAAGCTAAGATTGATCCTTAGCTAGAGAATCAAACACTTCTCGTAGAAGTATCGGAACTTAGGATACAAAATCTAAAATTGGGAGACGAAAAGAAATCAACTTTGATATTGTGTAGCCATCGAAAGGTCCAAAATTTTCAGACGAGAAGCGAGTAGAACACATACCCGGACGAAGTGAGATCCGAAGACTTAGGGAGATTTAACATTAACGGTCTCCGTGAAGCAAGAAGAGATGGGGATGCTCAATTGGGACACCTTGTTGGAATTGGAATCATCAAAGCCAAAACGCCTCTCGATTTTTATCCGTCAAAAAACCTAATTCCGGTTTCTTTCTTTTTTGCCATGTCAGCACATAAAAAATAACACGTGTTATTTTAGATATTAAAAAAAAATAAAAAATCACATGAAACCTATCATTAATCGTTTTGTTTCACGATTTTAATTTTGGCTTTTTTTGCAAAGGTGCATCTTTGAAGTTTGATATTAAAAGAGAAAAAATATTAAAATATTGTAAGAGTTTTAATTAAAATCTTTTGTAAAGTAAGTGATTATTGGTAAAACATGTTAAGAACATATGAAATAATTATTTAATAATCAAAAACTAAACACTTGTATTTTTTAGAGTTGTAATTTTTGTTTTGGTATATAATGTACATTTTAGGCCGGTTTGGTTGTGTGAATTGGTTGAGGATGTTAAATTCACCCAAGTCAACTCAATTTCAGACTTTATATTCACGTTTAATTCGGTTCGGTCTATGTCAAGTGTTAATATTGAGTTTTATCTGGATTGAGAAATTAGAACCGATCAAAACCGAACTGTAATTTTAAGGGAATGTTAAATTGGGCCGACGAGCCAGCGAAAAAAAAAAAAAAAAAAAACCAACACTTAAAAATGCTACCCACTCAGAGACGGACACGTCACCCGGAGAACACCCTTAAAACAGATCCAGCCCAAGATCACTTCTTCTGTTCTTAACTTTCTCAACCAACTTTTAATTATTATAATACTCTAAGAACATGTCCATGTTATACCGTTAAATATGGCCTTATAGCACTATAGTGTAATATCAGATTCAGTTTTTGGAAAACTTTGGTTTCGGCTAGCTTTGTATTTCAAAATCATATTTTATTTATTTATTCGTCTCTTGTATTATATAATGGAATGATTTAGACCATACACATTGCAATAACACATTGTGTGTTCTTAACCTTTATTTATTAATAAAAGAGGTGAATAGTGGAAGACCTGTAATTGTGAATCTTAGGTTTTGTTCTTGCGAAAGAACTGTTGTTGGCATGTGTTCTTAATGTTCTTAATATTTTAATAATTTTTTATTACTAAGAACACAACAATGTGTTGTTGCAATATGTATGCCCTTAGTAAACCAAAAAAAAAATCGTTAACTTCTTCTTCACGGCTTCTCGCCTTCTTACGTTTCCACTGAACTCCGCCTCTTCTCCAAAGTCTTTACCTTTTTTCTCAATTGACTGGAGGAACTATTCAAAACACTCTCTTCTTTTATCCAGCCTTTAATTTCGATCGTTCACCGTCAAATCTAAAATTATCTTATTTATTTATATCAAAACTGTTGTTCAGTAATGTATTCTATATATGTTGATAGATTCGTATCAGGGTATGATAGTTCCGAAATTGGTGACATCTCTCTTTGCACGCTCAAATGTATTTTTATTATGGACCAATAAGCTTTCCATCGGTGTGGGCGTCGATCTTTCTGGTGGCTTCTTTGTCAAGTCGTCACTATAGAAAAGGCAAATTCCAATGGTTGTGAAACATATGTGGATTAATAGAGTTTGCTTATTATTCTCTATTTCTGATTTTCTGTGTATTGTTTTTTTCTCTTGATTGGTTCTTGAATGCTTCCATACCTTCCAACTTCAAGGGTATACTAGAGAAGGTCGTAAGAAAATCTAATCCTGGAGTGATTCTTTCTAACGATGGAGATGTAATAGTGTTTACTAAGGATATATGAATCTTCTCAAACTCAATTTGTCAATGTGTTTTATCCTCTCTGCTTTAAGATACATTAAACTTAATTTAAATCATATTGTGGCAAATTTTATTATCTGTATGTCGAGTTAGAAATTCAGATAACAATATCAATTATATTAAAATATAATATATCGTAATAATCTTTTTAAGCCCAAATGGATGGTTCCATATATAGGGTTTTTAGTTTTTATTATATAGTTATAATAGTAAATTACATATTGTAAGTTGTGCTAAACATCAAATAAAAACACAACCGACAATTTGATGAGGACAAAACCTGTTCTATCCCTATCTTAGTAATAAATAAATAATCCAAAGAAAATGTGTATATGTCCACCAATAGTCAGAAACATTAAATGCATTTGTAGGTATATATTTTTTTCAATCTATAACCTTGCAAAAACAAACGGTAGGAAATTGATCTTAATTCTACTTCATTCGAGGATCACATAATTTGTTTGTCTATTCTTAAAGACATTTTATAACCACTTATACTTTAATTTGGGCGTGTTTTTACCATTTAATTTGTAAAGGAAATCCATCTTCTCTATTACAGTATATCTCAAAAAAAAATATTCCTGCCATAATGCACTGTGATCCCTTTAACAGAAAAAATAATGCACTGTATGCGACCACTTTCATATGCTTTTTAAGTTTATTTGACACCTAAAACCATGCCCTCAGCAATAAGTTACAATCGATCTCGATCTTCAAAACACTATAAAAAAAGTATATAACGCAATTTTCTCTCACATATTCGAGTTACTCACAACCTCAAATTCCATCCCCAAAACCATTCATTTTTATTTGTGTCTCAACTATATCACCTATACTCAAAATTGTTAGAAAAGACGATGTTTTGTGAGTCCCACTAAGGCACTAACAATAGAAACCACGACCTTGATTATTTCAAAACACCCCTAAACCACTCTACTATCTTCTCTTAAGCGGTTGTTAATTTCACACGCAAACTCTTTAATGTTTTCGATCTCTACAAATCTTTATAAAAAGTGTAAATAATAATTAGTGGACATTTTATTGTCTACTAAATTTATGAGTTATGAAGGATAAAAGAGAAGAAAAATATTACAAAAGGCGTCACCTAAACTATTGGGACTGTTCTGCTATCACTGTTGCTGTTCTCATTGTCCTCATTTTCACCGGACATTTCCTCTAGCGACTTCCCTTTAGATTCAGGCACCAAGAAAGTGAAGAGAATACCTAAGAAGTTAACCACACCCAACACAATAAGCGAGTTCCTGACCCCAATCCCTGGAGGATATCCTGCATCTGTCTTGTTCTTGTCCGGGCTTTGAGCCAAGTACAAGAACCCGAATGCACCAACCATTGCTCCTAATTTGCCTGATGCTGCAGAGATACCGTGACAGGTGGATCTGAACCTAGCCGGGAAGATCTCGGCCGGTACAACAAAGGTTGTAGCATTGGGTCCAAAGTTGGCGAAAAAGAATGTCAACGAGTACATGATAACAAATCCGATGCGGTTCTCCTTGTGAGTCCAGTGGTTGTAAGGAATAGCCAGAGCAAACATAAAGACCGTCATGAAGAAGAATCCCATTAACTGAATCGTGAACCTTCCAATGACGTCGATGAAGGCAACTGTGAACCAGTAACCAGGTACTGTGCTACACAGAGCGATGAGCGTTTGTGCGCGTGCGATCTTGAAAACCTCCTGAATAGCGTTCATGCTTTGTGCGGGAGGAATCCACCCGATCGCGCTGAAAATATCCTTCTGGAACAGGTTTTGACTGTAGAAAGCGATGTCGAGAAGGAACCAAGTTGATGTAGTGCCGAGCAAATGAAGCCCATGGCGAGTCATGAATTCCTTGGAAAACAAGGAAAAGGCCTTAGACTTCTCCTTTGATAGCTCGTCCACTTTCTGTTGTTCTGGCTCTATCTCCACTTGCAGAACCTTAGACATGTCCGAAGCTGCCTGCTTTGCATCCTTAGCAACCAAAGCCGTGTATCTTGCGGTTTCGGGCATCTTAGACCTCGAGTAATAAGTCATTGCCGCGGGGATAGCACCAACCATCAGGATTATCCGCCATACCAAATCCGCTTGAGGAATCGTGGATCCCAAGGGATCATCCGCATAGGAAGGGGATGGGAACTTAGCTTCAAAAGCAGAGGAAATTATAATAGCGAAAATTCCACCAGCCATGATTCCGAAGCCTTGCATAGCGAAAACCGCAGAGACAAAAGCGCCGCGAGTTTTCTTGTTTGCATATTCAGACATGATCGTTGCGGATAAAGGGTAGTCCCCGCCGATGCCAAATCCAAGCCAAAACCGAAAGAAACAGAGCGTGGCCATTACAGCTTTTGGCTCGTGGCCGAAAGAGAGACCAGAAGCTATTGAACAAAGGACCATGACCATCAACGTCATACCGTAAACTTTCTTCCTCCCGAGCTTGTCACCGAGCCACCCGAAAAAGAGCTGACCTGCGAGGGTCCCACAGAAGGCAACACCATTGACGGCGGCTGCGACATTGGGTGGAAGAGTCCCAGGCTTTTGTGCGCCGTCCACGTGGTAGTAAATACGGCCGAGGAGTTTCGTAACGAGAGAGATGCAGAAGAGATCGTAAGCATCAGTGAAGAATCCCATTCCGGCGATTATGATCGCCGTGAAATGGTACCATTGCGTCTTGGCCACGTCAAGTGCATTCAACACTTGTAATTGATCCTTTGCCATTCGTCTTCTCCTCTGCAATTTCATCCAAAAAAAAAAAATCTCGAAATATAAGTACCCATTGTATATAGACAATTTAGGATTGATCAATTGAAATGTCGGCGTGATCACATTTTTGGGCGTTATAAGATTGACCCATGAATCTTATCAGAACGTAACCTAACTTGAAAAGATATCACAGATAATATGAGCTTGTGTTTCTATCCATTTAACTTGCCAAAATATGTGTGAACAAAATTATTATTTTCAGATTCGATCATCTAAGTAAGCATATAATTTCAAATTATATATATCACTCATTTAGTATGGATGTGCAAAATAAGAAATAATTCGTTACAAACAATAAAATAGTGTACCTAACTTGAAACTAAGTTAGGCAATTTTAAAAGCAAATAGAATTAGCCCCTACTTATATATCAAGCAACATTAAAATAACATAAAAGTTCTATTTTATTTTTCTCATTTCGTTGATATATATCACAATTACAATCCATATACCGAACTTGATGCAAGTTAACTTGAAATTTTGAAGCCAATACTAGAAAACTAACATGTGTTATAAGATGAGGTAGCTTTTAACGAAAATTAGTTTTCATATTTCTGTATATATATGATGCTTACTTATTTTTAAAGCAACCAAACATTTTTTAATCTAATAAAAGCAAATAATGGAGTGATAATAAAAGTCAACTCTTATTTTCGTTCAGCCCTCTATATTATATATATATATATATATATATATATATCCCCCTATTAATTTCTAAAGATTTGTTAAAACTAAAATTATGTGTAACTCATAATCCAAATGGTTGATTCCTAATTTTTTGGGTTTCTACCGACGTTACCAAGTGTTGAAAAGTAAGCGAAGAAATGAGAGGTCCATCAATTTATATGAATTTTCAACTATTACTATTTTGTCTTTACTATAGTTACCCACAAAAGTTGACTTGTGACGTCTAAACTAAATCTGAACACGGAGCTACAAAAACTTAAGTGAGAGTAGGACAGCGAGTTGTTTTGTCTTAATTGCGGACACATCTCTTCTTAATCAACAAAATATATTTCCTTATAGAAAAATATATTTTGCATGCCCTTTCCTTCTTTTCTTTTTTTTTTTTTGATAAATGCATGCCCTTTTCAAATTTTCATTTGTGAATGAATCACGCACTTAACAAAACAAAACAAAAAAGGTCTTCTAGAAATGGGGATACGAGATCCAACAAATACATTTCAAGAGAACTCATCCTAATTAATGATCCAAGAATGTTGGAGAAACAGAAATTAGAGTTAAAACAACAATCCAAAAATTTTCAATAAGAAAGACACATAAGACAAGACCAAGCAGAGATTGAAGAGGCAGAGAGGACCACACAACAACTACAAAAAACCATAACGTCCTAACTAACATTATCTTGCATCCATAAACATAAAATTTAAAAGACATCAGTTAAAATAAAGACTTACAGAATATACAACAAACTTCTTCGAAGATGAGTTTGTGTAGTAGGATCTGATCTGATCTGATAGTGTTTTAAGTATTGTCAATGGAGTGTAGAGAGAGAAAATATTGATTTTCCTCTTTTCTGGGTAAAATGTAGAGAGAGAGAGAGAGAGAGAGAGAGAGGGGAAGAGTGGAATGAGCGTTGAAGCTGCCTATGAACAAGGACAGAGTTGAAGCGTCTTGAAACGGACATTTATAAGCTACTCTCTATGAGATATTCCTTTCTCTATTTCGGTATATTCTCCTTCCAACGACGCCGTTTTAATGCCTTCTATTTTTTTCTTCCTTTTTTTACCAGCTTTTTTACTTCGTTTAGAAAAACAACTATTAGGACACGATGATTCTGTTTAGCTGTTATTCTTTTATAATCTACAAAACAGCTGTTCCACTGTTAATAATAAGTTCCTTTTTTACTCCTAGTTGACCATGAATTGTTACGGAGCTTACATTCTTCGAAAATGCAAATATTTTGCGATCTTCGTCATTTAATACGGTTTAGGCAGATATGAGTTTCAACTTTCAAATAAAGTATGCGGCTGTAAATATATGAGATGTATGAATCCAACAGTTATAACAGATGGAATAACAAAAAGTAATTCTCTGAATTCACATAATTTTCTATATGATAAATGATGAAAGCATAAATTTAATGACTCCCACATTTTCTCTCTTAGAATTTTCTATATGATAAATGATGAAAGCATAAATTTAATTACAAGTATGACTAATATCTACATATAACTTTTCAAAAAGAAAGAAAATCATTACTATGCTTTTAGAGCGACAGGTCAACAGAAAAAACATAGTCTGCTTGAACATATTAAGGAAGTTTGTTTTTAACAATGCAATGACGTTTTTGACTTGATATAAACGATGTGTTTTACTCTTTTCTATCCCCGTCAGGTCCTCTTGTAAGAATCATTTCTTGATTAAGTTAGTCTTAGAGTCACCAGGTGAAATAAACTTATTATACAAACCAAATATGTGTATTATGTTAAGAAATCAATTTGGTAGATATTACCAAAAAAAAAAAACCAATTTCTTTGGTAAATAGGTACTAGTATAAAACTGTTTCTAATTTTTTTTTCGTATTGGTCATCAGAAAATAACCATGAGAGCAATAAGCAGTACTTTATTATCGTTGTCTTCTTTTATGTTAGTTTTTTATTTCCTGAAAATGTTTTTTGTTTTTGATGATTTTTCGATATTTTAATTAATTTGTATGCACATCTCTATTTTGTTTTTTTATTGTAACAGGTTTTGCACATATCTATTTTGTTAGTATTAAAGAAGCAATAACTGCAAGACGTGTATATGTATACAAAGACTACAATGTCAATGGTATTTAAGAAGTAGTGTAGTTTTATAACTTTTATTGGGTATGGCCGTATGGGAATACACACCTATTGTAGCGTGTGAATAAGGCTCATAACTTTGGAATGGTGTGTTTCGTACCTGAGCCTTTAAGGCAATTACAGAAATATAAATATCTAGTTTTAGCCCAGCAAGTTCAACAATTTTTTGGATGGCATCTCTATTCCCAACCATTCTCAATACTTCGTAAAGCTCTATAAAATTTTAACAAAAAAAAGGGTTCTATACATGTCTTTCACGTGAAAGAAATCCTAGGTGGAGATATAATAAAATACACCATCTTTTACATTTATGAATTAGATATATTTTTGAAATACTTACACCTGTTTCTTTACCAACACCATTTTTTTCTTTTTCTTTTCTCCGGAGTATAGGATTTCCTGTCACTACAAATTATAGAAGAAAATTATGATTTCAAGACCAATTTATTTAACATAGTTTTAGCATTGTGATCTCAAAAACATACGATTAAAAACGTGATAAAGACTTTGATGACAAAGTCTACCCAATATAAAAAGAAAAGAAAAGACTTTGATGACAATTTTGTGACACCAAATAATGAAAACCCAAAAAAAAAACACTGAAAAAATTAAAGAAACAGTTGTCAGAATTCCACAAATTAAAAATTGTCAACTTTGTTTGCTGACTTTGTTCAGGTACACCTCAATTTTGACAACATTTTAAAAAGTAAACCTGTTAAAATAGTTTTTAAATTAAACATTGTTAGTCTATAACGTTGATTTTCTTTAGTTTTTTAGTTGTTTA
Source organism: Erysimum cheiranthoides (assembly GCA_011420285.2). NCBI lineage: Eukaryota > Viridiplantae > Streptophyta > Magnoliopsida > Brassicales > Brassicaceae > Erysimum > Erysimum cheiranthoides. Next base: position 15,664,748 of record CM022182.2, on the reverse strand, counting down.
AAAGCTGCATTATTATACAAACAAAAACAAACTTACAAAAAGAAAGTTTATGAGATTACCAATAAATTGATAGGCAAAATATGAAATATGGTAAACTTATATAGCAAAGTTTGGTGAGGACTTATCCAGGAGAAGATGAACGTAAGATTTTGAAGCCTCTTGTTCTTTCTATTACTTTCTATACTGCATCGAGGATATTTATATTTTAAATCATCTTATGGATTCTTAGTTTTTTTTTTTTTTTTTTTACGAGACATAAAACAAAAGAATGTTTAGGAGAAAAACATGTCTATCGATCAGTTTATTTGATTTTGATTTTTGACTACGGAAAATCACCAGGACCCGCGACATTATTGTATCATTCTTTTTCCTTCCAACCGAAGACGTAACAACCAAAAAATAATTTAAATTGATGGCTTGACTTATTTACCATGAAGTTAAGAAATGATGGTGATGTTTTCTTGTGTTGACTTGCTACGTCCATGTGTTGAGATCTTATTGCTGAGAAAGCTGACTTCTTATCCACTTCCTTCGTTCACATTGGGCAGTTCTTTCTTTTAAGTAAATATTTGGCAAATGAATAACACGATTTCTGTAATTATATATTAGTATATATATTTATAGGGTATTTTAATTTTATTTATGCGAGATTTGTCTTAATCTTATAATTAAGCTAGATTAAATATTCAGTTTCCTGCATCGCACATGATCCCATTATTAGTACTCGACAGCGTCTCTACACATTAATAATTATTAAGAATAAACATATATAAGTATATAACCAAATTTAGTCAGTATTTTTGTGTTATCATAAACAGTATATATCGTATACAAGTTTCAACTCAGATGGTGACGTATCAATGCATAAAAAACTAGGCTACAAATGATAGTAGTTTAACTATAATTTTTTGGTTTTAGTTTTGAAACATTGGACTTTATTTTAAGTCTATGGATAAAATTAGATCATCCCCCTAAGAAAAAAAAGTCTTGAGTAATAGAATGAGGACCGGAAAACAGTTGTAGCTAGCTCGGGTTTTGCCATTACTTTTTTTATCATTAATATGTGATTCTTTTGGGAAATACCGAAATAATATATCTGAATATTCAATGTTTGTCTGTTTTGTACTTTTGTGTGATGGACTCATAATTTGTGGCCACTCCATTTTCTCATGTCTGGATAAGCCGTCGGTACCAAACAATGGTTTTTAATAGATAAACTCTTTAATAAAGAGTTACCAGAAAGAATATTATGTTTTCTTATAAGAACTCAATCGGAAAAAAAATTTGGAAAATGAAATTCTACCATAAAAAGTATAACTATATTTCTACATGATAAATATTTTATTCTTCGTTATCATATGGAATTTTAAGGAAAAATAATCTGATATATATATGTTTTTTTTGATAACTCATGGTAAATCCCAGACCTATGGAGGAGTCAGACTAATCCATAAAAATCTCAGGCCTATGGAAAATGAAATTCTGCCATAAAAAGTATAACTATATTTCTACATGCTGTATATAGTTTTACATCTAAAAATATTTCAATAAATATTTTATTCTTCGTTATCATATGGAATTTTAAGGAAAAATAATATGATATATATATTTTTGTTTTTTTGATAATTCAGAGTAAATCCCAGGTCTATGAAGGGGGTATTCAAATGGACCGAAAGCAAGAGCTCATATCCATGTGGGTGTCCAGGAACAAAGTGTTGGAGTTTCACGTAGCAGGTGGATCGAACTTGAAACGTGTTGGCGTCCCAAGCCCGTCTCCTTACCACTTGACCACGATGTCCTAGACAAAATAATCTGATATTACGTTTACTAAAATATTTATCTACGAATATAAGTAAACGCAATTCATATTTTTTCAACTATTTCTTCAATGACAATAACCGTACGTACTTCTTTTTCTTCTGCTATATTTGTTCCGTAGCAAGCCTAACTCAACTTTAGAATGATGATTATGATAGTTCGACGTTATTCTTCACTCTTGGTTGACGCTAGAAGATGGTGGCAACAATATAGGATCAAAACTCAAAAGTGTCTACTACATTGAAACCCCAATAACATATCAAAAAAATTGTAAACCATTTTGAATCGGGTTCTTTAGTAATTTATATAATTATATAGATACATATAAAACTATCAAAACAAACTTTTATTTATTTGTTATGTTGTGTATACTCTAAAAAAATTTGAAATTTTTTATAACTTGATATTAAGAAGAACGATGACAGAAGGAATAATATTCAATTCAAAATTTTTTAAAAAATTTAGGCCACACCTAATTTATCTCGAACTGATATTGAATGAATAATATATATATATATATATATATATATATATATATTTTTTTTTTTTTTTTGTCATTTTTGTGTGTGTTGTCTCTAAATGTTAGCGTCAGCAATAATAGGCTTGAGGGGATTTGGTCAACCCTTCGGCCCAGTAAAGAGGGAAGGCGGATGCGTGCATGTGGTCACAGTAATGACAAACCCTTAAAATTTGTCGTACTGTTGACTTCGCAGACAATAATTATTTGTGAATAATTATCCTAGCCAATGAATTGTTTTTTGAAGTCCAAACAAAATTATCAAAATTTGAAGATTAGGTGTGGAATTTTTATATTTTTAGGAAGAATTTTGAAAGTCCGAACGAAATTTATATGAAAAATATCAAGCCCAATTTTGTTTCTTCATAAGAATCTGACATACGTATCACGCATGAATGATCAAATTTTGAAAATTTTAGGAGGAATTTTTTTTTAATATAAATTTATTCAAACAAAATCTAATATTATGAATTTTATCAAATTATTACTCATAGACCTTATCATAAAAAAAATCTTTATAAATATTATTCTACGTAAATCAAAATTGAGAAATTAGACTGAAAAGACAAAAAATCGGATGACTAGCAAACTATGTATTCGTTTTGTCTACTGTTGCTTAGTAACAAAACCGCATAACTAATCCTACCAATTTGAAGGTAATCACCAAGATCTATATGGTCAGCAACACTCTTATATGTCTACTATTTGGTCAAACGATTTTTTTGTGAAACACTGTTTAAAACATAGCAAGGGTCCAAGGGATTCGGCAACACCGAGTGAAACGCCTGATTACCTTAATTATCGTGATTGGCTCGTCCTCGTCCTCCAATCTTCATAGAGATATATACCTTTTTCAAATTCCAAATTGCATTAAAATGTGTTGGAAATCTTAAAATGAGAAGCTTATCTTCAGAGAATGATTGTCTCCATGCTTCAATGTATGTTTTGTGCTTCTTTGCTTCATTTACATTTGAAACATGTAAAACATACAAATGTTCGAAAACGAATACTAAAATGTTTACACATCTAATTGTTTGGCGGATTTTTTCAACAACATCATCTGCTAATCCATGTAAAACCTGTTAAAAACCACGCTTATCAATTTCATTAGGATGGTCAAGAAGATTCATAACCAGACATTCTGTTGCAGGCTCAAGGTATTCAGATGCCCACATATCCCACCACACGTTAATTAGGTAGGTGTAGATCGTCAACTGAATCCTTCAAAAATTTCTCAACGCCTCACAAACAAGTTTCTTCAGCTGCAATTTTTGAGACCGGATCCCATACAAAGTTTACCAACCTTAGATAGACATTCACGAAGTGGTGTAAGAGGACGGCACAAAAACTTTGATAAGACTTTCAGACCAACGTTGGCATTAATTAGGTTAATACTAAACTGACTAATTTCAAAACTTTCATGAGTTTTGCTAAATTCAACTTTTTGGAGTCAAATTTTTCGGTAATGCTAAACAAAATATAATGTATATATTATTTCAAAAGGACTGATACAGACGGATAAGTTGACTATATATTATGGTTGGGAATTATAGTTCGTCATTTTCAACAAGCATATTACTGAAACTTTATCTATGTGTACGTATATATATATATGCATATATGTACGAGTTGGCGAAAAGCGCTGATAGTTCACACACCCCAACTTTTCTTGCGTATAGAATCTTACTTTTAAACTCAAAGTTGCCTCTTTTTCTACCGTTCGTGGCATCAAAAGATAACGGAGTCAGATTTCCACGTAATAAAAGTTATTCGGCTTCCTGACTCTCACCCTGATTCTGCATCATTTTTATTATATATATACATTTATTTTGTAAAAATAGGCCAAAATAGTATGATGTTTTTTCTTGGCGTCGATCTGGTGTCAGCCACCGAGAAGGCTAGGGAGAGGACCTGTATGAGATTGACGCAAGCAAAGAAAATAGTTTTTAAGAAAAAAATTATCACTGGTTAGTTAGTTCTTTAATTTTTCTCAAAGAAAATTATCATTTTTTTTTATTATATTGTCTTCAATTATTTCTTCACACGCAAAAAGAAAACAAAAGAGTTTTGATTCCATACATATTTGTCTTTGTCAGTATCAGAATAATATAGAAGGGGCATGTTTAAATTGGTTACGTACAGTTAATCATTGAAACTCAACATTAAATATGGTCTTTACTCTTTAGCCTCCCATGATTCCCAAGTCCGGAACCCACTCATATTTTCTTAATATCAATTTATTTTTTGCAATTAGTGGAACTTCCAATACCAAAGGCTATCGTTTAAAGCGGATGTTTGTTTAACATGCTAAAAGAAAAAGTGGAGGCTTGATGATTCTTTCCAACATATCATAGTCTCATCAGTTTAACCTTTTATAAAAGACATGTTCTTACGGCTCAGTGAAAAGGTATGGAATATATTTCTTTCCTCGAAACTTCATTCACACTCTTGTTGAATTACTTTTTAGATCATTTTTATATACCGGTACGTGGATTCACAGTAAAAGGCATTTTTTAGACTTCATCTAAGTAATGATAGCAAGCGCGACAATAGTGATTATTAGACAACCTTAACTTTAAGTTTTCGGGAATTCTCATGTGCGCGTACTAGTCACCAGATATGGAATTTAATGAAAAAAGAAGGAAAAAATATTTTTTATTTTTGATAAGAGAAGGAAAAAAATATTGAAACCAATTAGTTTGTAGTTTGTACGTACAATTTGTTTTTTCTGTAATTAAGATTTGTTTTGTACCGTTTGATATATCTTTGCTAACCTCACTTATACCGTCCGTTCTACGTGTTTTGTAATAGCCATACTTATTTTGTTTATGTCCGATCTTTATGTTCTGCATCGCTTATTATGATGTAAACACCCATATATTGAAAATCTTTCAATTTGGGAGAACGGATGGACCAAACATAACCGGCTTGATAATGTTAAAAAAAAAAAAAAATTAAACAATAACAAGAACAAAATTTCTATATTCTTTTATATTTTAACGAATATTAATCTTTTATGTCCAATTTTTTGGATCTGCTAATGTTGGCATCAAAGAAAATTAAGAGACTCGATACTAAAGTAAATAAGTAATGGACAACGGGAACAATTCTTTGGAGCAGTGCATGTGATCAAATTCATACGCGCTTTCTTGGTGTCTAATTAAGACTCTAACACGTAAGTGGCATGCCGTTTAAAACGAAACTATTGAGGTACCAACGCAACTTTGCTGAGATTTGTTTGTGTAACAAAACCCTAAAAATATCGGAAAAAAAAACCCTAAAAATAGGAAGTCGAACCCCAAAAGAGTTTTTTTTTTTTTTTTTTTTGTTGCTTTTTCTTTTGTGATAAAAATACCCAATAGGGTTAAAAAAAAGCGACTTAAATCGTCTTCTTCCTCCACCAAGCTCTCCTGTCGAATTTTCCAGATTCTGATCAATTGAATAGATCCCTTGGTTTGACGAGACAAAAGGTAATTTATAAACTTCGGAATATTTCGATCTCCTTTTCTTTTGACACATTTCTCTCTATAAGCAATAGTCAATTCGCTTCTATAAAAACGTATTGAGAGGGTTATTGTCTTTTTTAAGACGTACTCAATCCAATATTAAATCTGTTACCAGTTGATGTTTTCCTTCGCTAACTTGTTCTTCAAGGAGGAAATTTACTAGAAAACAAAGGATTTATTAACTCGATTGCAATGTATCTCATATTAATATATATAAATTATTCGCAGCCTGAGATTGAGATCTGTGTTCTATATGAGAAGATGAAGTTTGGAGAGACGTTCACGGAATATCTAAATGGAGAAGAGGAGTGGTTCCTGGAAAAATGTCGGCATGTAGAATATAAGAAACTCAAGAAAGTGTTGAAGAAATGCAAGACATGTAACTCCACAAGATCTGATAATGAACACGTCATCTCATCGGCTACTTCTTTGTCTAGTTCATGCCAATGCCAATCTTGCCCTTGTATGTATCACTTTTCTCCCTTAATTTCCTTCCTAGTCTTCATGTTTTAAAAGATGATAACCAATTGAGAATGAGTTTGATAGGTTCATGTCTATTATATATTACTTTTAAATCTCTTCTAACTTACGATGTGAGATCCTAACATGTTTCCCTTAAGATTATGATTCTGATCCATCTCAAATTGAATCTCATTTTAAAATCAGAAAACATACTTATTTTGGCTACCCTACTTTGGTTAAAATCAGGTTCTAATACTACGTTTAGTTTCATGGTCTTCCATTCAAACCAATTGACAATTAATGTATTGACTTGTATGTCGTATATTTTACTTCAGGTACATTCTAATTTTTTATGTGGGATCCTAAGATGATAATCAAAAGGTTTTTTGATGTGAAATTGTTTAGTTGTCGAGTGAGGTTTTTCTTTATTCAATATTAGGTGGTTGAAGTTAAAGATGATGTTACAATGCAGGGTGTGATGAGATGTTCTTTGAGGAGCTCATGAAGGAAGCTTCTGACATAGCAGGATGCTTCAAGTCAAGAGTGAGGCATCTTCTCCATCTTCATGTAGCCACTGGGATGCAGAGATGCATGATAAGTCTACGCAGATGCTTCACGGACGAAAAACAAGCTTTACTCCAAGAGGGCCAAATCTTGATTCAATACATCACCATGAATGCGATTGCCATCCGTAAAATCCTCAAGAAATATGACAAGGTTAGAGGTTATTGCATTTGAGAAAAGAAAAAAACGCAACCTTATTAAACTAGTTTAAAATGTTTTCAGGTGCATAGCTCAGTGAATGGGAAGAATTTCAAGTTGAAAATGCGAGCAGAGCGCATAGAGCTTTTGCACTCACCTTGGCTCATAGAACTCGGAGCCTTTTATCTCAACTCTGGGCTTGATAAAGTTAACTTCAAGAACTCCTTTGGCCGCGTCTCCTGTGATTATCTCAACAACGATCAACCTATGATGCAACTCATGCTGCCTAATTCGATAGAGCTTGAGTTTGATCTAACTTGCGCAATCTGCCTCGTAACTAAAACTACTCTCCCTTTTTCTTAAAAACAAAATGTAGTTTACTCTTATTTGAATCATTTCTCTCATGGTGAAGAGTAATAATTTGTTGTATATTAATTGGGCAGGAAACGGTATTCAATCCCTACGCTTTAAAGTGCGGTCACATATTTTGTAAAGCATGTGCGTGCTCGGCTGCTTCTGTAATGATTTTCCAAGGCCTTAAAGCAGCGCCACGACATTCAAAATGTCCCATCTGCAGAGAGGTTTGTTAGATTCTTGCAACATTAAACTTGTTCTTCTCTTAAGTCTTTTTTGTTGATAAAAGTGTTCTTCTCTCAAGTTTTGTTTCCATTATTTATAATGAGGTCAATGTTGATTTTTTCTTGCGGTATCAGATTGGAGTTTACGCGGAAGCAGTTCACATGGTCGAGCTGCATCTTCTTTTAAAGATACGGTAAGACAAATCTCAAATTTTAGATGGTACCAAATCAGTATATATGATGTCCATAAATTTAAAAATGATGGTTATTATGATAAATAAATGATGTTTTCATTTGTTAAGTTAGAAAATGAAGTTCTGATCGAATCTTTGTACTTCAAAATTGTGAAAGCTTAAAGTAATGAATTCGTTATTAAGCGAGTCGTTCGTAATGGTCTGTATATTTTCTTAGGGAGGTATAGATTGTTTAAAGTGTATCCACGGAAATCAAATATTAAAAAAATAAAATAATAATAATAGAAATAATTTTTTTTTTTTTTTGCTAAAAACGAATTATTAATGTCATATGTGTGTTTTCAGTTAATAAATATATGATGAAGGCATAATATTTTTTTTGTAGAAACAAAGAAAATTGGAAGGAGAGGATGATGGGTGAACGGTCCGAGATGGTGAAGCAGTCTAAGATGTTTTGGGACGAACAGACGAAACAAATGATCGGTTACTAATTGTTTATTTCTTCAATTATTATCTTCTAAAACAAAAAATGGTGATGATAAATAAGAAAAAAAAGAGCTATACTTTTTACCAAAAAAAAGAGCTATACTTCTATTTGTTTCTGCCATTACAGATTCGATTTACAGAAGGGTTTAAAGAATTTGTCAACATTAAGATTATTATTATTATTATTATTATTTTCTTTGGTGTTTGAATGTTTTTGTTTAAGATGTTCGATCGGTTATTACTTATTTTATCTAGTTTAGTTTTTATCGTTGAAGGATATAGCTATTACTAATTAATCAGAACAGTTTTATGATATGGAATTTCTAAATCGATTTTTTTCAAAAAAAAAAAAAATTCTAAATCGCTGAGGATAAAAAAAAAGAAGGAAAAAAAAATGGCTATCCGAATGGTATATATATGAAACTTTTGTTGCAAGAGATGGATACACGGATTGGTGGTGGTTCGAATGGTATCAACAGTGGAAACGAGACTAATTTATCTTGCTCTGGTCTATAGTATAAGAGCTTATGAGGTCAAAATTTCAAAACTCCTTTGGTTATAAAAAGAACTTGGATATGTCGATCGGTGGCATATGCACGAGCAAGGATTCTTATAAAATGGAAATAAAATTTAATAGTTCAAAATTCAAATAGTAAAAATAGTGGAATGACAAAAAAAATTTTACTTGAGTCGAATTTAAAGTTTAAAACTGATCGCAAAAATAAAAGTCTTTAATGGTAACGAGGATATAGAACTACTGAGAATAAATCTATGATTTAAGAATGTCTCAAGAATTTAACTTTAAATCTAAATTTGTGAAATAGAAAGAATATTTTTTAGTTTATGTTATTTATTTTTACCCACGTGGCCACGTTTAAACAAGCTGATTCTTTTTTAATTTTGCAAATTACATATTTTTATGAGAAATTACATAAAAAACATACAAACGCTTGTGAAATAGATAGATTAATAATATTTTAGGTAAATAAAACACTAGGAACAGGAAATAAACTACATGTTCTTGTGTATACATCACAAGTTTTCTGTGACAAACAAAACTTACCAAAATTTCGATAACATTCTTTGAAAAATATTATATTCGTAATACACATTTTTATATTTCACTAACAAATCATTTCTTCAAAAGTAATGTTTCTGCAAATACCCTAATTAATCTATTCTTCAATCAAACTATTTATCAATTACAAGTCCTTTGTGATACTTTCCCTACAATATATTGTACTCACTTAACGCTAGATAATTTAAAAAATATTTATAATTAATTGTTAAAGATTAAAAAAATTAAGAAAAAAAGTAAGTCCTTCTAAAATTGGGCTGAGTACAAACTTTCCATATTTTGACGTGAAAATGGACGGCCATGCCAGAATCATTTCCTTATTCTCTCTCGTTCCTTCTTCTCCTCCTCTGATCATCCGCTCATCAGATCTTCTCGGAAGCAAATCATTCGACCAAATTTCAGATTTCCACGAAGTTTCTCGAGAATTTCTGTTTCCGGCAAACGTGCAGGAGAAGGTACCTGCGAGCGAGCGAGCGAGGATTAAACACGGTTTCCAAATAGGTGGTCAATTCATTATTTCAGGTTTCTCCGAGCTGTGTCAATTCGAAAGACGCAGCAAATTCGAATGCATTCGATTACGTTAATGGCGTCTATGAGTGGTTTGTGTTATAGGTATCGGAGAGGTAGATAATCTAAAAAACAGAGAGAATAGAGAAAAGCAAATTAGGTTTTGTGATTTAGGGTTAAATTAATTTTGAATGGGAAACACATGCGTGGGTCCGAATCTGAACGCTAATGGATTCCTTCAATCCGTTAGTGCTGCTGTGTGGAGGAATCAGAAACCAGACGAGAGCCTTAAGAGCAGCAAGGACGAGAGCAGTCGAAAGACGAACGATAAGAGCGTTAATGGCGACGACGGTCACGCTTCCTCCACCGTGGATCCAGCACCAGCCACGTTGCCAACTCCAAGCACGCCACCTCCACCGGTCAAAATGGCGAACGAAGAAGCACCACCAAAACCTATCCCTGCAGAGAGCAAAACCGTGGAAGAAGACGCGAATTTGAAGCCTCAGCAGAAGAAAGAAGCGCACATGAAACGTATGGCAAGTGCAGGTCTACAAATCGACTCTGTTCTTGGGAGGAAAACAGAGAATCTCAAAGATATATACAGTGTTGGGAGAAAATTAGGTCAAGGACAATTTGGAACAACGTTTCTTTGCGTGGACAAGAAGACAGGGAAAGAGTTTGCTTGCAAAACGATAGCGAAGAGGAAACTGACGACACCTGAGGATGTTGAAGATGTGAGAAGAGAGATTCAGATAATGCATCATTTGTCTGGTCATCCAAACGTGATTCAGATCGTTGGTGCGTATGAAGATGCAGTAGCTGTTCATGTTGTGATGGAGATTTGTGCAGGTGGAGAGTTATTTGATAGGATTATACAGAGAGGACATTACACAGAGAGAAAAGCTGCTGAGCTTGCTAGGATCATTGTTGGTGTTATAGAAGCTTGTCATTCTCTTGGTGTGATGCACCGTGATCTTAAGCCTGAGAATTTCTTGTTTGTAAGTGGAGATGAAGAAGCTGCTCTCAAGACTATTGATTTTGGTCTCTCTGTCTTCTTTAAACCAGGTATAATATGCCCAATGCTAATTGCTATATTTCTTTAGGTGTTGGCATTACCTAGATTGATCATATACATTGTGCAGAGTGAGAAGGATCATCAATGAGTTTTTTTTTGTTGACTATCTATCTTAAAATATATTGGCCTTACAGGAGAAACATTCACTGATGTAGTTGGGAGCCCTTATTATGTGGCTCCTGAAGTTTTACGGAAGCATTATAGTCATGAATGTGATGTATGGAGTGCTGGAGTTATTATATACATTTTACTAAGTGGTGTCCCTCCGTTTTGGGATGGTAAGAGACGACAGTTGTTGATTCATGGTTCAAGATTCAATGGCAGAGAGACTGATTGAATTGTTATATGTGTCAGAAACGGAACAAGGCATCTTTGAGCAGGTTTTGAAAGGTGACCTTGATTTTATATCAGAACCATGGCCTAGTGTATCAGAAAGCGCAAAGGATTTGGTCCGTCGGATGCTGATCAGAGACCCTAAGAAGCGAATGACAGCTCATGAAGTTCTCTGTTAGTGTTCTTCTTTCAAAATATTTGCATCTTTCATATTGAAACATTAAGAGTAAACACAGATTTACTCATATAAATTGTGTTAAATGTTAATTATGTTTCAGGTCATCCTTGGGCCAGAGTGGACGGTGTTGCTCTTGATAAACCTCTTGATTCTGCTGTCCTTAGTCGTTTGACACAGTTTTCAGCCATGAACAAGCTCAAGAAAATTGCTATCAAGGTAAACATTTTAATTTTTTTTTCTATCACTTGCGGAATTGAAATGAGTACCATCCCCATAGAAAGTTGTACATAAGCACAAGTGACTTATCTTGAATATTAATGTTGATTTAGGTAATAGCAGAGAGCTTGTCAGAGGAAGAGATAGCGGGATTGAAGGAAATGTTCAAGATGATAGATACAGACAACAGCGGGCACATCACTCTAGAAGAACTCAAGAAAGGTTTGGACAGAGTTGGTGCTAACCTTAAAGATTCAGAAATATTAGGATTAATGCAAGCAGTAAGTCCACTTTTTGTACTTATAACTATACCTTTTGTTTACTATATATATGATCGACATGATATATCAAATAATAACTTGTAAAATTGAACATTTGATCAGGCGGATATAGATAACAGTGGGACTATAGACTATGGAGAGTTTATAGCAGCGATGGTGCATTTGAACAAAATAGAAAAAGAAGACCATTTGTTCACAGCATTCTCTTATTTTGATAAAGATGGAAGTGGCTATATAACCAGAGACGAGCTCCAACAAGCTTGCAAGCAGTTTGGGTTAGCGGACGTTCATTTAGACGACATTTTACGCGAAGTCGACAAGGACAACGTAAATTGCATTTCAATATATAGTTACTTGGAATCAAGCATCATTAGCTGTTGTTTAACGGTCTAATGTGTTTGTTTGTCAGGATGGAAGAATAGATTACAGCGAGTTCGTGGAGATGATGCAAGACACTGGATTTAGCCAAATGGGTTTAAGGTTGAGTTGAAGAAACAAAACAACAATCACATTATATATCCACCTTTTTTTATATAAAAACAAAAAATTCAGCATAATTAAATCTTAGCGGATATAAATGGGCAGCTTAGCATTAGTTTTCTTGAGCAGGTTTTGTCCACTATATTTCGCAATTTTTGTATTTCAAGTCTCTCATTTTTTTTACTCTTCCATTTGTCAACTAGGAGAAAAATTGTATAGGTTTCGTTTTGAAAGATACCAAAGATTTCACTTTCATTTTTTATATCTTTGGTAGGTCAATGTAAAACTTTAGCAATTATTGAAGGTCAAATATTTTGTATAGTCTCAATAAACTAAAACATTAAAAAAAGGGATGGAGTTGTAATTATTAACAGACTCAAATCATCTTCATGGCCAAGAAAAGAAAAATTTTCTGCTATCCCGTGGAAGTAGTGAAAGCAGTTTTGACTTTCGAAGTAAAATCAGATATTTTGACGTGTTCTGTCGTTCTTCTACTGGAAAAGGTCGTAATACTGATACATAGGCCACATCGTTACAAATGCATCTCCACGTGTCACGTGATAGACTGCGAGCAGTACACATGTCAAATACCTAGCTCTTCTTATACTTCTTAACCCACTTCACCACTTTGCTTCTTTCCTCAAAATCTCTCTCTCTTTTGTTCTTCCAAAACACTCAAAATGGGATCAGAGACTTTCCTGGAAATTATTTTGGCGATTCTCTTACCTCCCGTCGGCGTTTTCCTCCGATATGGTTGTGGGGTAAGCACTAACGACATCTTTAATTAATTTTCTAATTAGTTAATCCTTAATTAATTATCAAATGATGATTTGAATATGTAGGTAGAGTTCTGGATATGTCTATTGTTGACGGTGTTTGGTTACATCCCTGGGATCATCTACGCTATCTACGTCCTTGTCGGATGATGACCGAATCCTCTTCTTGTACAGTTTTCATGATCTGATTAAGCTTTTGCTGTTTCTCAATCACTCTTGTAATAAAAACTCTTGCCTTTTTCCCTAAATAAGTAGTATTTTTGCTTGCTTTAATTTTATACCAAAATATTCACCACATCACGTGTTATAATTTATAAGATATATCATGCATTAGAAAAACTCGAAAATATATGTTCGGACAGCAAAATTAATACAATATATAATCACATTGTGACCAACCAACCATACATTATACATAGTTTAATTTTATACGACGCCTATATAGTAGTAGTGGTCCGTATATATGTCTAGCCGGCGGTTGGATTTTTGACGACGATACCGTTTCCATCAACCCAAACCCTAACACGGTCGCACCTGAGTTCACCTGTCACTGGACTTCCATCCAAAATCACCAAAACATTAAGCCTCGAGTTCTCTCCTTTTATCACCGAAGCCGCATAGTCTCCATTTGTTCCTAGAAGCTCCGGCCATGAGTTCTTCCCTGTGTGTAGTCAAAGCAACAAGATTAGATTGGAAAATAATTTGCATTTGGAAGTCTAGAGATCCGTAGGTCCATGAGCATCGATCGGCTGGAATCAAACAATATATCCCTACTAATACTATATGCCTCCGGCCTCCCAAGCTCATTTATAGGGATTTAGGTAATCATTTGTTATTCAAACAAATGTCAATAAATGAGCTCCAAATTCATATGGTCTTCAAGATGTACTATGTGAAACGACACATGCATATGTCACTCCAGCTGTTTATTGCAAGCATATTATCTCAAACTGCAATAAAACTAAATGAATCTAATCATAATGAATCTAATCATAGCTTAAAATTATACAGAGTACTGGGAGAGGGAAAGAAGACCAAGTTTAAAATAATATAAAACGATTTGACGTGAACGAAAAAGAAAAGATGAAAGAAAATCAATATAGGCCGTAACAATATCAAATTATTATAAAAAAAAAAAAAAAAAAAAAAAAGATCGAGGATGAAAGGAAAAACCAATATAAGGACACCACTGTGTTGCCATTTTTTTCCCCCTTTCGTTTGTGTACTTTGCGATGATGTTTGCTATGCTTGTTTTCAGGAATTTGAGTCCAATTTATAAAATAGGATGTACGCAGATGAACCGTCGATGGGTTGTACCGAGTCAAACCAATTTCATTGTGGTGTCCTTTGAATTAGGTGTACCGTATTTTCCTTGGTAGATACTCGATAGCACGTGCATGGTGTTAAAAGGAGCGGTTCGTCAATTTAAATAGTAGAACATTAGCTCAGGAACACTTTATAAGAAAACAACTTTAGCTAATTAGGAGGAACATTAGCTAAATTACTAAATATTCTTGCGAACTGACTATATATGCAATCTCAAGTAACATGTTATAAGGTATTTTGAATATTCAATACAACCTTATAATGTGTTTATACTAATTTAATTCAAAATATATTCACTGACAATGGGACTAATCGATCCGATGATCCGACCAATAAACTCTTTCGGTTCTTTTTCTGCTCCGATTTTTAGAAAATGTGTTTTCTTTTTTGGGCCTTTTATTTCTTAAACGCTACAAAAAAAAACATACAACCAAAGATAATAATAAAAAAAGGCAGCTGACTTATCCAACAAGAAACACCGACTCAGTATGCAAACGATTCCTTGTAACGCACTACGCACCCAATACCAAAATATATCATTGGCCGTTTCACTTTCGTGTTTTGCGTTGTCCCAGAACGCTGCAGTTTTCTGGTGTAGAAGACGTCTCAAGTTTCGACTTGGGTCTTCTTCCTCTGTTTGCTTCAGCAGTATTTGGTTCTCTGTTTTCTTTCTCTCCATTCTCCTACAAAAGTTAGATTTTCTTCATCATCACAAGACTTTCATTACATTATATTTGCTACGTCCTATACAACATATGTCTTTGAAAGCATACCGAGTCGAAAAATCCCATCTTTGGAAGTGGTAACCTCAGACCAGAGGATGATGATGTCTGATCCCTGATTGCGTAACCTGAATAGGATGACCGTATGTTCGATTTTGATCCGGACTGTTCTTCAAACCCATGATTCTTGTGTTTTCCCCTATTCCTCTCTTCAAAGTAAAACAAAAACAAAAAGATGTGCAACTTTAAAAGGTGTTTTGATTTTTCTCGTGTTGAAGGAAAAAAGGAGATGAAGTATGTTCTCACGGAGTTCACTCGCAACACATTTCTTCTCGGGTTTAGCTTGACGAGGAGTCAAAGGTTTGGAGGAGGAGGATGAAGAATAAGAAGAAGACACTTTTGGTGGAGGAATGAGACTCATAGGTTGATCTTTCTGTTTGTACCCTTTAGTCCTCTTGACACAAACAAATGCAGAATATGTCAAGATGAAAGCAAATGATTGATTCTGAGAAAATATAAGTTTCTCGGGGTTTCTTGTATACCTTTTTACCATCTGGTAACTTACGCTGGATATCTCGAGTTACCGTCTGCTTTACATTCGATGAATTATGTGAAGAGGCTCTCAGATCGTGAAACAGATCAAACTCAATGCTGGTCACAGAGAATCTGCTTCCTTGAGTTGTAGTGGTCATCGAATCAGCAGACTTACGAAGCTGTGTGTTGCTGGTGAAACCATTGTTCACAAGAGACAACTCCTCAGCATCAAGAACACCTTCACATAAATAGGCAATGTCAGCTTTCAATATACAGAGTCAAAGCAGATCACATGCTAAATTATATATAAGGTAGATTGGTATATGAGATATGAATAGTGGAATAGGAAATAATTGACTAATCAAGTAGCTTAAAGAACAGAATGTAATTGTAAAACTAAATTTTAGTAACTTGATTAAAATTCCGTTTTTCCTACTTATACTCTTTAACACATTTGTATTATATAATAGATCATCTTTCAAAAACATGAAGATTTGATGAACATGTTTTAAAATGTGAAAATGTGAAAGCTATAGTTGAAGTAAAAGGGTAAGACCTGGATCGGTAAAAAAAGCGTTGTCCCAAGCAAAACTTGGACGAGCATTGATATCCGAAGGACGTGTCTTAATCGAGTGCTTATGGTTTACTTCAACATCAATCTCATTCTCGTCAATCTTTAAGCTCCCAAACAATTCTTCAGGATCTAACACTCCTTTAACCAAAATTGTAAAATCATTGAAATCATATAAACTAACTACAAATATTTTCTTCATGTTCTTATAATTCATTTTAGGTAAAAGAGAAGAAACCAGGGTTGGTGAAAAAAGCAGTGTCCCAGGCCAAGCTTTTGCGATGTTTCCATTTAGTCTCTTTATCTCTTATCGGCTGAACAAAATCAACCTTTACTCTTGCTGCTGCGCAAAGTGAGCCACAAATATAATCAGTTTCTGAAAAGTAAAGAGATTTTAGATACGAAAGAAACAACGGAATATGATTGTACTCGATGATGAATCAGCTTCTTGACAAGCCATCGTCCTTATTTTTGGTTCTTGATTTTGAAGAACAGAATTTTGAAATTGTTGGGAAAAAAGGCCTTTATTACCATTAGAGAATTTAAGGAGAGACAAACAATTTTAAATTGTAAATGGTATTCGTGATTTAAGCATTTGATTACCCTCTCAAAGCTTTCAATTCAAAGCAACATTGATTGATTGCGGTTATATTATTTTTTAAAGTATATTTAACACAATCAACTACCTTAATTGTAATCCTTTATAAACAAAACAAAGAAAATTACTGGACATAATTATAATTTAAGGACTTTGTATAAAAATGATATTCCAGAAAATATATTATCTATGGAATAACCTTTTTGACATTTTTAGTGGACAAATTTTTCCTTCATTCAAACTGTTCTCGCGTCTAACAGAGAAATCTTTAGATACAACCAACTAAACCGGAAATAGAAAACCAAAAGTTCAACCTAACATAACCGAAATTGACAGTAAACCCGAAATAGTCGTCGACCAGCTCAAATATAAACAACACACTGATCTCTAATTTCCCCTGCACCATTTTAGAGAATTCTAAGTTAGACAAACTAATTTATAAAATCCAACCACAGCTAATTCATACAGCAAGAAAACAATTAAAGATCAACAGTATCAGCAAGTAAAAGTTTTAAGGCTTTTAAATGAGGCATGTCTCATTGTCCTATCCTCAGTTGTAATAGGTGAAGATTGAGTAAAGAACCTACATGCATATAGACTATGCTCTTCATTTGTGTACATGAGGCCTGGTGATAAAGAGAGGAATTACTTGATCATTTGGCGTTGTTCTTGATCTCTTGAGAGTTTACTTGCAACTCCATTCACCAGCTCTGTGATTAAATCAAAATGATTTAAGTCTGAGCTAAGAAAAAAACAGGTTATAGCATTGGGATCTATGCTTTTCAAAACCATACCGGCATTTCTTCACCAGAAACACCACCACCAGCATCTCTATTAGATCCATCTCCACTTTTTCCTGATCCCTTATTATCTCCCTGTCAAATTTTCACAACAAAACGCTGAAATGGAACTTCTCTTGGGGAAAAATAACTAAATTTTTTTAGAAATGGAGTATGTGATTTATTTACCTCCAACTGCATCAGCAGGATGTGTGTCAGCAACCATACCCAGGGAATGAAAAGAACCGGATCAGTCACGCGTGTTAAGAAACTTCTTGATATATCATGTGTGTTAACAGCAAAAGCATAAAAGAAAAAGGAGTACAAAATGTCTATATTTTTTCTCAGGAAATTTCAACAAATGAAATATGATGCATCATGAGGGTTTATCTAGATTTATCTTCCTTGATTCAAAATCTATATATTGGCAAAGATAGTCAACACAAAACATATAGAAGAAAATTGCAAGAATTTCTATCATGGCATGTTACTCACAACATAGCCTGAAAAAAAAGGACTTGAGAACACATGCTCAGGGAGTCAAAGAAACATACCTCTCTGTACCTCGCTAGGTATATCTTCAGGGGTTCCAGGTAATCCTCAAATCCTAATGTTGCCATTGCCCATAACAAATCATCACCATTCACAGTTTTCCTTTTCTCTTTCTGACACTTATCACTGGCCCTGATTAACAGAAAAATTTACATCAATAATTAGAGATATAACATACACCACTCAATTGACCATTAAAGTTCATGAATTAACATAAGACCAGCAAAAGAGCCCTAAGCGTTACAACAGCCAAGCTTATCTAGGACCAATAGTTATATCATAGTTTTATACATTATAACTTATTTCATCCTGATGACAAAGGATGGGTATCTCATGTTATAAGAAACAAAAAATTTATCAAACGGAGACCTAAACCGCATTCAAGACAAGCAATTCCTGCATCACAAAAAACAGACCTTTTGCCTTAAATGAACAAAAACGAGACAAAACAAAAAGATCCGAAAGATAAGAGAATCTATGAACGGGATCAATTTTACTCCATATTTGCCTAAGATTAATAAACACAAGTTGCTCACAATTAAACACATTACAAAACTCAAAATACTCACTGATTTATTATATAGATTCTTGGACGACACTATAACTCAATTACAAATTCAATTATGTAGCTGCACGAAGTCAAATCAAACGGCTGCCGAAAAAGCTACTCCGTAGTAGTTACGATTTGGTTAAAGGACGAATAAATTCCAACAATTTGTTTAATAGAAGAGTTCAGATAAAGCATAGTAGAAGCCTGTTAAATGATCTGCAAAATGATCCAAATGAAAGCAACTAGCTTGAGGAAACCCCATACCTAACCATGTGAAGAAAAAAGCATCATCTTTGCTCTAAAACTTCATAAGACTTTCTGAGCTAACATCAAATTCGCTAGCTAGTTCAAGAAAACGATTGCTTACATATCCAAAGCTTCAAACTTTTTCCATAAAAATCAAAATCATTCCAAAATTAGGGAATACAAATTCGATGAAGAGAAAGATTGATTCTCATCAAAAACATACTCGCTAGTGATGAAGCTGATGAACTCAGAGACACATTCCTGGACAGTGTCTTTAGCATCTTTACCAATCTTGCCGTTAGGAGGCAAAGCCTTCTTCATGATCCTGCTGATATTAGCTATAGGAAGGTAACGGTCTTGCTCCCTAACCGAGCCGCCGCTTTCTCCGCCATCTCCGGCCGGGCTCGAAGGCGCATCCGCCATTAAGATTGGGAAAAAGTGAAAACCCTAAGAACTTGGAATTGGGGATTAGTTAGGACTTTAGAAGAAATCGAATTTTTTTGCTACAATGGAAATCGAAAACGCAGCTTTTGGGTGACTGACTGCTAGCTAGTGCTGTATATATCAATACGAGTACACGTTTTCTTGCCATCTTTAGCTATATTTATACAAGCTCCTTTTATTACAAATTGTTGTTCTTAATCATTTTTCAAAGCAGGATTAAAATGGTAATAACTAATAACAAAGATAATAAATTTACAATTAAGAAAACTATATGAACAATTTGATAAAGGGTAATTACTATTGTATTGTAATTACTAATTAGATAAGGATTTAAGTATAATCAATAAATACTACTAGTAATGAAAAGATCTATAGAAAATGGATCTTTAATTCATACGAATTACTGTATGTTGGTTTCTACTAACGACAATGTCTGCTGTATTCAAAAGGGCCGGTCTAAGGATTAAGGAACAAAATATTTTCTTTTTTATAAAATCCTAAAGCACAAATTTGTTACAAACATGTTTGCCCAAAAAAAAAAAAAAAGATTAGTTACAATTTACAAACATTTGGTAATCCGACCTGGGCATTTGGGTTTCTAACTGGATCTGGTTATTATCTGGTTATGTTATATTCAACTACAAAATTGCTTTGGGCTTTCGTCCAATAAACTGGATCTAAAAGCATCTGTGTAGTTTTTCGATTTTCATGCAATTTCAATAGAATTTTTTTTTTTCTTTCCTTAAAAAAGGATTAGATGTTAATTCTTGATCAAGTTCTCATTTTTTAAAAATTGTTTAGAAGTTAAAAGATTAGTAGTAAACAACAAAAGCCACCAATCTTGACCATGGTAGAAGGTTGTGATGAGTATAGCTAGGTGACAAATTTGGTTAAACAATTTTCTTTTTCAGATTTCTTTGCCTCAGAAATCGTATGTTGTTCTCGATAAGGTTTGAATATCGATTATAAATATGTACTTCTCAAAGCGTTACAAAAAAAAAATCATAAATGTCAAAGCTTTTTTTTTTTTTTTTTTTTTTTTGGATAACCCAGGTATCCCAAGCCCAATGGGCTCAGACTAGCCCACTGCGTGCGTCCCGAAGGCGGCAAGAGTAGTTCCTGGAGGCCGCATAGCCCGATTTTAAATTGTCTGCGGTGGCAATGTCAAAGCTGGTTCGTCAAAGTTTTGGCTTCGAATCTACAACCGCACCGACGACACCGAATCACCGTCACTAACATCCACGTATCCGATTCTATAAATGGGACTAAAAGTCCTAAAGATGAGCATAGCAAATACATCACCACTACAGAAATAAAAGAGGGGAGAAAAAAATGTCGTCCGGATGTCCTGGTAAGTTTTTTGTTTGTATAGTTCATAATTGATATTGTTACGGCTTTAATTGATTTTCTTTCATCCTTTTCACTTATCATAAAACTGTTTAGTTATATTTTCTATCTGTTTAATTCATAATTATTATTGTTACGGCTTTTAATTAATTTTCTCTCTCCCTCCTTTTGTTTTCAAATCTAATGTTAAGTTTAAGAAAAAAAAAGAAAATTGAAGTCTCTTTTATTGAGGTTTAATTATATGTTATGGATCATTACCAAAAAAAAAAAATTATATGTTATGGATCAAGCCATGCATGGTGATATATGTTTCAAATTCTTTTGTCTGGATTACCAAAACATGAGCTTAGTTAGTGATCTCCAATATACAGATGATTAACCGATCTAACGTTACTGCAGGGAAGAACTCGTGGCCGGAGCTTGCGGGAACAAATGGAGACTATGCCGCTTCAGTCATAGAAAGAGAAAACTCCAGAGTCGATGCTGTCGTGATTTTGGATGGAACTCCGGTGACCCAAGACTTCAGGTGCAACCGGGTCAGGGTTAGGGTTGATAGCAACCGTATCGTCGTCAAAATCCCTGTCATCGGATAGACTTGGACATTACTATATATATATATGCACGTAATACGAATAAAGTAATTAGCTATAGACGATATATGTGTGGTTGGTTTGGTCGTCAGAAAATAAAGCGCGCATATCTTATGATACACAAAACTTAAATAAAAATCCATATGATTAACATAAATTATATAAGATTTTTGTTATATAATATGAACGCCTAATATAATTGTTGTAGGTAAAACTTCTCAATTTAAAAACTAAAGAATCGAAACATGTTACTTATAAAGGGTTTCAATTGAGAGGTTCCTCGCAGTCTCGCATGGACTTTCCCACAAAGACTCTCCGAAGTCTAGGCATTCAAACTTCCTATAGTCGCAACAGAAGCTCCTGCATAACAATACCTCTCATAGAGTTCATATATAACATAGTAGAAGGCTGTTAAATGACCTGCAAAATGATCCAAATGAAAGCAACTAGCTTGAGGTAATCCGACCTGGGCATTTGGCTTCTAACTGGACCTGGTTATTATCTGGTTCTATTCTACTACAAAATTGCTTTGGGCTTTCGTCTAAGAAACTGGATCTAAAAGCATCTGTGTTATTTTCCATTCTCATGCAATTTCAATAGACATTTTTGTTTAAAAAGAAAGAAAAAGGATTAGATGTTAATCCTTGTAAATATTATCAAGTTATAAGTTTTAAAAAATTGTTTAGAAGTTAAAAACATTAGTAGTAGACAACAAAAGTCACCCATTTTGACCATGGTAGAAGGTTGTGAACTTGTGATGGGTGTCTCATATTATATATAATGCGACATTTATCTTATTCATATTTTCGTCTCGTTGTGTATAACAAACGACAAGATATCTCAATATTTAGCTTTGTCCCTTTGCAGACGAATATAAATCAACTTAAAAGAAAAAGTTCACCTCCTCTTGTTGGAGCCCTGAACTGCGCTCTTTGAAGTTTGAACCATCAACTAATCATTTTTTTTTTTTCATCAACTAATCATTTGCTTATCAATTTATCATATTGCTTTCAGCCCTTTCACCAGCTCTGAAGTTCTTTATAAACTATCCAACACAAGATGAGGCTTATAGAACAAACCAACATCTTTTAAACTTTCTCAATATGGGACATTAGAAAAACGTGGACGACCTTGTGGGAAAAAAAAGAAAAAGAAAACGTGGACGTAAACGTAAATCCTAAACAAAACACTTAAAGCTCTGTCTGTATACACCATATATCAAAGATAGTCTACATACGTACATTGTTTAATTGAAAATTAATTATTATTAAGTTTTAATATTTGAATAGTATTAATTATGACTAAGTCTTAATATTGTTGTTTCTGAAATTTTAAATTTATGGGCGTCTATATAAGTGATATATCACATACATAAGCAAGTCACAAATTTTATGAAGGACAATTTCGTTATTTAATCTGGCTAAGTGACAAATTTGGCTATGAAAAGTCGTAAATGTGACTTTCTGGATAATTTTTTTATATGAAATTTATAGTTATATGATATAAAATGAAACATCTAAACAGAATCCAGTTGGCGTTTCGTAATATTCTTTTCACCTTCTTTTGTTTTTCAAATTTCTTTGCCTTAGAAATCTTATCCTTTTTTTTTTGATAAATATGTGAATTTCATTAAGATGAAAAATTTGTAGAAACTACAAAAGGTTTACACAGATCATCGTTTCTTGCCAAAAAAAGATAAAAACAAGAAAGGATGTAAAACAGAGAATATGAGTAGAGAACAATCTAGTCATATTTTAGCCATACTTGCATCAGATTTTTGAAGTCCTTGCGGTGTTTCTTCCCTAGAATTGCGTCCCGAATCTGTCGATCCAACATTCTGAATAACACATGGGTGTCTGTTGAAGTGATGTTGTGTAACCGGTTATTACGCTCTCCCCAGATTGTGTAGATGACTGATTGAGCAACAAGTCTCCTTAGAGGTCGCGGTGAAGTCGCATCTTGCAGATTTAACCAAGCGGAGAAAGCGTCCCATGTGTGAAATAAGAAAGGCCTGTATCCTAGCCTTGCTGTCGCTGAAGTCCAAAGCCCTTGGCTTACCTCACAGTGTAGGAAAATATGATCTCTGGTTTCTAGATGGAGTCCACAAAGGCAGCAGCTTGTGTCAATTTGCATTCCCCAGTTAGAGAGCCTAGCTCTTGTAGGGAGACGGTCTAGATGGGTGAGCCACATGTGGAAAGCATGTCTTGGGATTGCTCCTTTAAACCACACATGTTCAGTCCATGGCAACGGGTTCCTTCTCAACCTTATCGTGTCCCAAGTTTCTCTTGTACTGAAATTCTGCAACTTTTCATTTTCAATCACCCATACAAACAAGTCAGGTACATGAGATAGAGAAGGAAGCTCAACTGTTGATAAATGGATATGGAGCATTTCAGCTTGGTTGGACCTTGCTGGGCGCAGATTCCATCCCGTGTGAGAGGAGGCTGAAGCCACTGTTCCATTTAAAGATATACCGGTTTGAGAAGGCCCTGAAGGTCCAAAGAAATGAATTAGCGGTCCAAAAGGCGTCCACCAATCATACCAAAAGCTTACATGCCTTCCATTGCCCAAGTTGCATCTAATGAAGTTTGAAGCAATAGATCTCAAATGCAACAAAGATTTCCAAGTCCAAGATGATTGTTTTTCTCATCTAATGACCAGAAGACTCCATCTTTGATTCGATTTTTCCATAACCACTCAGCCCAAAGAGATTCCTGATCTGAAAACAGTCTCCAAATCAGCTTAAGACACAAAGTTTTGTTCCATAGGCTGAAGCTTCTGAAGCCAAGACCTCCTTCGGTTTTAGGCAAACAAAGTGTCTCCCAAGCTACTTTTGCAACCACTTTTCTTGTAACATCACCGTTCCACAAAAACCTTGCACACAAACGTTATCGAGGACAGGATAAGGCAGAAATCTTATCCTGTCCTCGATAACGTTTGAATATCGATTATAAATATGTAATTTTCAAAGCTTTACCGATAAAATCAAAATGTCAAAGCTTTTACCAAACAGATTAATAATGTATGTGAAAGGAGGGGCTATTAAAAGCTGGTTCGTCAAAGTTTTGACGTATCCGATTCTATAACCACACCGAGACACCGACACCAACATCCACGTATCCGCGGACTCTATAAATGGGACTAAAAATCCTAAAGATGAGCATAGCAGATACATCACAACTACAGAAATACAAGAGGAGAGAAAAAAATGTCGTCTGAATGTCCTGGTAAGTTTTTTGTTTGCATAGTTCATAATTGATATTATTGCGGTTTTAATATACTGATTTTCTTTCATCCTTTTTAGTTATCGTAGAACTGTTTTAGTTCTATATTCTCTCAGTTTAATTCATAGTTATTTATCATTACGGCTAATTTTTATTAATTTGCTCTCTCCTTTTGTTTCTAATCTAGTGTTCACTTTAAGGAAAAAAATGTTCAATTTAAGTTGATTAATCGCTGCTTTTCCCATGCACGTGCCGTGTGACAAGGGAATTGTGGCAACACGCGTAACTCAAAGTTCGCCACTGTGAAACTTTGATTTCACACAAAACCTTTGGTTACGCAAAAATTTATACACACAATAAATATCATATCTTCTACATTTTAATAAGATAAATTCGTTGTAGTTTAATATCAGTATATGCTTATATTCTATAAACTATAAAGAGTTGGAATGACATATGCATGTCTCGTTTAGTCGTTTTACACATTACATCTCGAGGAAAATAAGAATTTGAAGTCTCTTTTATTGAGGTAATTCATATGTTATATATGGATCAAGCCATGGCGATGTTCAACTGCTTTTGTCTTGATTACCCAAACATGAGCTTAGCTAGTGATCTCCAATATACCCAATGTAAATGATTAACCGATCTGACGTGATCGCAGGAAAGAACTCGTGGCCGGAGCTTAAGGGAACAAATGGAGACTATGCGGCTTCAGTCATAGAAAGAGAGAACTCCAACGTCGATGCTGTCGTGATTTTGGATGGAACTCCGGTGACCGGAGACTTCAGGTGCAACCGGGTCAGGGTTAGAGTTGATAGTCACCGTATCGTCGTCGAAACCCCTGTCATCGGATAGACTTGGACATTACTATATATATGCGCGTAATACGAATAAAGTAAGCTATAGACGATGCGTGATTGGTTGGTCGTCATGTAAAATAATTTTCCTTTGCCTGAATAATTTGTCTTCGTTCCCCCGAACGGTTAATAATAATCTCTAAAGTTATATATAAATAGATGTATTGTATGGTTGCAAGTGAATAAAATCAGTGTCCTATATATATAATCTTTCTATTTCACTAAATAATGTTTAAGAATTTTTTTACACAAATTAAAAAACATATAAAAAGTTATTTAACTTTTTTTATATGAAATATTATTCATTAAACTAATTTAACCAATAAAAAATCACATTATAAAATATAAATAATCAAAATTAAACAAATTTAAATTTTTGCGTAACAACTTAAAAACATAAATGAAACAAACAAACAAAAATCTCTAAAAGATCATTTAAATTGATACAAACAGAGTATATATTATCATAAAAGTAAGTATAAATTTGCAGTGTTTTTAAATAAAGCAAGTAACGGATAATGAAATTCAGGTATTTGTAGACCATTAGAAAAAAAGTTAAATCAGATGCAAATAAATTAAAAGCATATCTTAGGATATACTCCCTCTGTTCCAATATATAGGTTGTTTTAGTTAAAAGCGCGCATATTAAGAAATCATAAATGTATATCATTTTTAATATAAAAGTATTATTTAATAATTTATTAAAATTATTTTAACCAATCACAAAAGATACTGCAAACAATAAATGATCATAACATAATAAATAAGAATAAATTTGGCATAGAAACTTGCAAAAAAACAAATAAAATGGAACAAAAAAATACTCTTAAAACAACCTATATAATGGAACAGAGGGAGTATAAAATTTAGAAAAAAATCATATGATTAACATAATTTATAAGATTTTGTTATATAATGAACGCCTAGTATAATTGTTGTAGTTTAAACTTCTTATTTTAAAAACGAATGGATCAAAACATATTACTTGTAAACGCTGTCAATTGAGAGGTTCCTCGCAGTCTCGCATGGATTTTTCCACAAAGGCTCTCTGAAGTCTAGGCTCTTTGTAGTTTAAACTCCCTATAGTCGCAACAAAAGCTCCTTGCATATCAGACTCCCCATAGTCTAGGTTATTTGTGATCCAAGCTTTATGCATGCGCGAGATTCCTTGATACTAGACTCTTCGTGTTCCATGCTTCATGCGGTCCAGCTATTCGCATCCCAGACTTTTAGCAAGTAAACTCTACGCAATCAATGTAGTTTAAACTCTTTTCTAACTCATACTGCCACAATCCAAGCTCCCCATAGTCCATGATTTCGTAAATGAAAACTGCATCATTCTTTCAAATAATTTTCGGAACCTAACTTTCGGGAGTCTGTTCTCTGAACATTAATTTACGAGTCATGTCACATGTGCGTCAAAACGTATACATGATGTGTTGTATAGGGATGTCAAACGAATTTAAAACGTCAATATCACATTCAATCAACCAAAAGTACTCTACACCCGCCAAATGTCTCGCAAGATTCGACCTGGAAAGTGGAAACCCATCAACATGGTATACGAGCCCATATCAAGTTATCTCCGTATATAAATACACTTTCATATTCCCCAAAATAAAAGATTTGAGCCCTTATAAAAAGAAAGTATAAAGAATCATTCGACTAGTTTATAAATGGTCCTAGTCCTAGGGTAGCAAAATTCTTTGTCGGGTAAGTTCCGACCCTCTAGAACACATGAGCATCAGGCCAGCCCTCCCTATTAAGTGAATGTTCATTTCGTAAGTACAATTCAACTACATATCCTATCTAGCAGAATATTACCTACTGAACTTAAAAATATATGATACTCCTCGAGGTATTATTAATTTAGTTAAAATATATGATAGTTCTATTCCGACCCAAAAAAATATATGATAGTTCTATTATGAGTATTATTAATTTATTATAACACCGAGATATATTACGTACTATTATTGACTTTGTCTTTTTGATTGAAAAGTAATACTATTGACTTTTAGCAGTTGGATTTATCGAAATACCTAAAAAATTGGTAAAAACTTAGTTGGTGGGAGATATGCAAAAGTACCACATGTCAAATAGTATATCATATGTATTAAATAAATAAAAAAAATCTGTGTATATATATTGGTTTTTGCATTGTTTTGTTCAATACATACTTTTGACAAAATGGGATCGGCGGTTCAGAAATCAGCTTTGCTGTTATGTGGAGACTACATGGAAGCCTACGAGACGATGGTTCCTCTCTATGTCCTCCAATCGTTTGGCGTTACCGTTCACTGCGTTTCACCCAACCGCACCGCCGGCGATCGCTGCGTTATGTCGGCCCACGATTTTTTGGGCCTCGAGGTTCCATTTTCCCCACCTTACCCATTTCGATTTTTGTTTTAATTTCTTTTTGGTGATAATCACTCAATTTTGAATTTTTGGTGTAAAAGCTATACACGGAGCTAGAGGTTGACCAGTTGACTTTAAATGCCAATTTCGATGACGTCACACCCGAGAATTACGACGTCGTCATCATCCCAGGAGGACGTTTCACGGAGATTCTCAGCGCCGACGAGAAATGCGTCGACCTCGTGGCGCGATTCGCCGAATCCAAGAAGCTGATCTTCACAAGCTGCCACAGCCAGATCATGCTGATGGCGGCCGGAATCCTCGCCGGCGGTGTGAAATGCACGGCCTTTGAAAGCATGAAGCCTCTGATCGAGCTGTCCGGCGGCGCTTGGTGGCAACAGCCTGGGATCCAGAGCATGTTCGAGATCACCGATTGCGTTAAGGACGGGAATTTTGTGAGTATGGTTGGATGGCCAACGCTTGGTCACGGGATTAGAGTTTTGCTTGAATCTCTCGGCGCTAAGATCTCGAATTCAAACAAGAATCAAGCCTCTGTGCTTTTCCTCATTGGGGTGAGTTTTTCCAATTTCTCAGTAAAATGTGTAATCCTTGGTGATATCAAATCTTGTTTCGATCATCAGACTCATTTGAGGATTACTTTGTTTTGTGTTGGGTTTTTAGGACTATGTAGAAGATTATGGGATCAATGTACCATTTAGAGCACTTCAAGCTTTAGGTTGTAAAGTGGATGCAGTGACACCAAACAAGAAGAAGGGAGAGGTCTGTGCAACGGCTGTTTATGACCATGAGGAGGGACGGCAGATTCCTGCAGAGAAGCGTGGACATAACTTCTTTGTGACTGCATCGTGGGATGATATATGTGTGGATGATTATGATTGTGTAGTGGTCCCAGGTGGGAGATCACCTGAGCTACTGGTGATGAATGAAAAGGCTGTTGCTTTGGTTAATAAGTTTGCAGAGAAAGATAAGGTTTTTGCAGCTATTGGACAGGGTAAATTGCTTCTTGCAGCCACTGGTGTTCTTAAGGTAAATCATTACTTGTCTTTTCTTTTGGGAGGTTATGAGCTCTGTCGAAACAGAAAATGCACTTGGAGAATATAGTATTGCATACCTCTAGATTGCGGAAAAATAAAATAAAAACTTGTACTGAGTGGGACAGTAATAGTGTAGTGAGTTGTGATTTCTTTGCATTGACTATAGAAAATGTGATGTTGGCTTTCGAAGTAGAAGGGTAGATTGAGGATACAATGGCGATCCGATCCCAATGTCTGTATCAAGTCCTGCTTGTGAAAATCTAGTAGCTAATTTGTTCATGTGATGTTTCTCTTTATGAATTTGTAGGGGAAGCGATGCGCGAGTGGGAAGGGGATGAAGGTGATGGTGAAGGTGGCTGGAGGTGAGGCTGTGGAGGCAAAGGGATGTGTAACTGATGGGAAGCTTGTGACGGCTGCATCAGCCACGGATCTGCCTGCCTTTTTGTCTGATTTATCAACTGCACTTGGTCTCATGTTCTAAGATTTTGCAAGCCAAAAATAAAAGATAGCTTGATTAATAAAATATATCTTCAATTTGCTCAACTGAAGTGAAAAAGAAAAACAAAAGAGCTTAGTTGTAGTCTCTCTGCTTTCATAAATTCATAAGATTCCAAAGAGACTTTTTTTGTAGCGGCTTCTTCTTTTTGACCACATAAAAGAGTTGGTTTATTTGCATAGGAGACAGACTAACTATTGAACCCCTAATCAAAACCATGAAACCCCATGTTAGATCAATGCATGCTTTGAGTTTAAAATAATATATACAAAATTACAATGAGATATTCATGAATCCAACATTCAAAATTACAAGAGAGATTCAATTTTCTGCTTATACATTGAAACAAAACTTTTGGTTTCCGAAGCTGTCTACTAGGGACATATATACTGCCTCATGATTCGCCTCTCTTCTAATGATTGATGAAAGTAGTTACTAGCTACTGAAAATATTTCGTAGCTCTCCACTTATGCGTGATGCATCCATTTGAACGTGTAATAGAGAATGACAAGAAGCATACATGTGTCGACGACGACACTTCTTGATGAACCAAAAAAAATTCTCTATATTTCCGAATAAGCTTTAAACTTTTGTTGAAGAACATTTTAACACCTATTTCTGTTAAGTTTTTCAGCCGCTAAGAATACCTTCATTTCCTGTAGTGTACTCCAATCGTACGGACAACTTGGAGGTTACTCTAAATCGTGTATATAAAACAAAACACTCTCTCTCCCCTGATAAAGTTTGTAGAAAGCGAAAATGGATGGAGGTGGGGAAGTACCAAGAGTTGTGAGGAGGAGAGCGTTTTATGATGGGCAGAGGGTTAACATTCAAGTTCGATGGATCTATTCTGCTATTTTGCTCAGTTTATTCAATGTTCTTAGAAAGATTGAGGGACGTACGGTCTCATCTGCGACGGTGAGTATGACGGTGATTGGCAGCCTCCTCGTTCTGGTGGTGTTCCTGAGTCTAAGGTTCCAGAGGAGGGTGGAAAACGGAGAAGTCGACGAAAACGGACATTTCGAAGAGGGAGACGAGAGATATTTGGCAGTTCCGGTGAACTTCATCCGCGTTTGTATCTTCTCTTGGTTGGTCTATCTTATGGTAACAGACTTCATCGTCTTATTTGCTGGGATTATGATGATGTGTTATGCTATCATTATGAGCACATTCTAAACTTGTTTCTTTTCTTTTGTTTATGTTTGTCAAAAAAAATGTTTGTCTTTTGTAAATCTTTTGAGTTAAGAATGACTATATTCATCGACATGTATATATTACAAATAGACAAAACGGAAATACCGGAACAAATTTTACAAGAACGGATCTTAGACATGAATTTGTAAAACTGAAACTATATGTTCCATTTTTGTCCAAAAAAAAAAAAAGTTCCATTTTGGTCATATTTCAAAGGAGAAATAAGACAGGAATGAGAGACAAAACAAGAGACAAAAGAGCTCGATTGTATTCTCTTAGATTCAGGATTCATAATTTTATAACATACCAAACTAGTTTGAATAAATAAATAAAATAAAAACAGACTCTAAGGTTTGTTAGCTAAAATTAGCCGTGATTGGGAGAGTATAAAACAGATGCGACCATATATGTATATAAAGTTAAATAAACATTACAAAGGCATGCATCCTATGTAAATGTAAATGGTACAATCAAACCAGCTTGGATCGATCAATCACCCTCTTCATTCTTCTGCGTCCAAAAATTGGGTAGTAACGGGCAGAGAGCTTCGGATGATAAAAACAACGAGCATGCCCGAGAAGATGCTATAAGTATAAGGGGAAGGAGGAGGAATTTGTTTTTACTCAGACCGTTCCCTATTCCGGCTATTCTTCTGGTTGTTGTTGTACATTGGAAGAAGCCAGCGAGCCCCGTGTTTCCTCTTTCCATAACACCGCCAATAAAGCACACAAAGTGCAATTATGCAGACTATAGGAATCGCCCATCTATTTACCAAAAATACAAACAAATTTAGATGAGAAGTTTGGCCAGAGTTTGTTCAAGACTTGTTTTGTTACCTGTCCAAGTCGAGAACAGGGCTATACACGACATTTTCCCATGTCCCAACGATGAAATGCCAGACTGGGTTGTAATAAAGAGCTTCTGCTGTCCAGAACATCCTTGTGTATGTCTCCAAGAATATGAAAAGTATCCACGCCGCCATTTCTAATAAAATGAACTTTATAATAAACCGCCCCACAACCACCATTACAAGAGAGAACCCAACCAGCCAGTTGAACAGTCGGTTATTGTATTCTTTGATGAACAAAGACCGTGACTTTCCCATCATCTGCACACAAGTTCTTAGGTCAAATTGGCATTCAATACTTCTAGCATAAGGTAGACATGTATATATTACCTTAGTTAACCTTTGCTCATAGTTTTGTTTTGAAGGACCAACACATTGCTGCTCAAAAGTTTGGTTGCAGTATACGAAACCTGCATTAAATTTAGCCATGGAAGGTAGTCGGAGAGCCTGTAAGTGGTCCATGTCATCTTCACAACTTGTATATAGTGTCTCACAGAGCTTCGACGATTGGTATTCATTTGCAAGAACAAAATTCTTATATACCTGGATAATATTTCAAGGGCACATGAATGAATAAGAATGAAAATTTGGAAATCTTATTTTA
The DNA here is from genome assembly GCA_011420285.2 of Erysimum cheiranthoides. Lineage (NCBI taxonomy): Eukaryota > Viridiplantae > Streptophyta > Magnoliopsida > Brassicales > Brassicaceae > Erysimum > Erysimum cheiranthoides. The sequence continues at coordinate 15,632,664 of CM022182.2, read as the reverse complement.
AGTAGACTACCAAAATCTGCCAACACAGTTCAGAATCATCCCTTCGTTTTTATCCACTAAGCTAGTGTCTGAAAAGTTGAAAAGCCCCACTTAAAAGAAATTCATATTACCATATGGATTCATACCTCCTGCATTTGTTCATCCAACTGATCGACAGATTTCTTTGCATGCTGTCTACCAAAATGCTGTGCATCAAATGCTTTAATAGCTTCATTATGAGCCGTTTCATGGGCACTTTGGAGAGATTCTTCAGACATAGGTAGCCTCAATCGTACCATCCTCTCATTGTATAGCTTAACACATCGCTCAACAATATCTTTGTTGAAAACCTCAACTAGTGATCCTGTGGATGGGATCTCTCCTTTATTTAACGCATCCAATATCTACAAATTAGAGCAATCAGAATTAATATCAAGATACCATGCAGTAAACACAGAAGGCATATGATAGAAATCATATAAGCCATTATTTGGTGTTACATATCAAGAACGTATACTTATGCTCATCAGCTATCTAGTAACAAATCCATCACTTGTAAAAAATACGCATTCATAAATTGATATGTAACGGGATATCATCATAGCAGTAATGGGTATGAAACAGTAATATCAAGGAAAACATGAATCACAATGACCACATTAAAAAGGTAATCTACCAAATGTTATGCAAATTTAACAAGAACAGGCTACCTGGATAACTTAAAGTAACCAGGAAACACAACCATCCATGAGAAGAGAAAAACATGTCTATTTACTTGATGAAGCATGTAAGAGCACCAGAGAAAGTAGCCACTTATTCCTTTTTAATTTTTCAACGACACACTTTTACTCGTTCATATAAATGTTTTGAGGAATTTAAAGAAAATTTTTTTGAAACTCACCTGTTCCAGGAAAGAAATAAATTCCTTCCCATTTAGTGTTTTACCCTGCACTATTTTTGGGCGGATAATACTAGCAACGAGCTTTTTCAATTGATCACGCCTTGCAACATAGGTAGAGTCCAGGTCCTCATCCTTCAGATCACACAGCTTTGTCCGCATGAGATGAGGCTATATAACAAAAACAAGGAACAAAGTTACCAAAAAGAAGACCACCTATCACGGCAGCAACGAAGACTCCACGTCAGATCAGACAATTATTTCATAATATTCCACATGGAAGAAAAAAAGAGAATTTCCAACCAAGAACTTTGGAAAACTATACTTCAATGATACACAAGCACTGAAATCTAAGGATTTTGTGCACGCTTCAGCATGACTTAAAGGTAACAACCACAACCACGCAAACAAAGTTTTGTACGCATAATTCAGCAAAGACATTCAAAGATAACCATAAATTTTCATGCACAAAGATAGCCATTTTGATTAAAGTGTCCATGCTCTGTATTTTCTTCTGGAAAAAAAGGCCGGAAAATATGCAAAAACACACAAATGCCTTACCTGTGGTAAGCTAAATGCTGTGCTGTTGTCACCCATTATAGCTAAGGAATCCCGAATCTGGTTAACCTGAAAAAGGTGATAACAAGAATAACTTCTGAGATAATAATGATGATTACCTGTACGATGCAGAACAAAGGAGAACATACCTGGTCAATATTTTTGTTACCTGAAAACATGAGAAACAAAACAATCAGTTAACAAGGGGTACTGCTTGTCAGAAATGGTCTAGGCGACATTAGTTAAAGAATAGAAAGGAACTCTAACCATCTTCATTAGGGACATGTCTGAGAGCTTCATCCACCATTTCCTTCACCGATTTCCCTTCTGCATAAAGTTGGAATAGTGTTAATCATGACCAGATCACTTGCATAAAATACAGGGAAAACTGGAACATTGAAATGGATCACACAGGAACAGAGGCACACAAAATACTGCTGGTTATATCAGAAAAGAGTAAGAAATGCATTTAAGAATAGGCAGAGATTACATAGAATATAAGCACTGTTTAAAAATGCACTTACGCAGAAAATCACGCTGGATAAGCCACAGAAGCTTTGACGGTTCAAAAGCAACATCTTCACCCTAGAGGATATATAAAAATCAGAAACAAAGTTTTGAAAGTTGACATGGATTAAGAATAACAGCAATTCTGGTAGGGTGTACCTTTACTCTGCCAATTGAGTTGCATGAGCCAATCAATATAGAACACAGTCAGTATTCATAGAGACAGGCAGTCATATTAAACAAGACATAAATGCAGAGTACAATTGAGCAAACCTTCCATAAAATTCTTCCGCCAACTCAACAGCAAAGGAGAGCCGAGAAATATCAGCTTCACGGATCTGATGAGAACTCATATCAGAGAGAGAAATTGTAGATGAAGTTCTTTTAAAAACTAGCTAGTCTGTTACACATCCATATTTGTACACTTCTAACTAAACATCACATGGGGTTGTTTGATACCCTATATTTCACTTTTAGGGTAAATTTTTCTATAAGATGAACAACATAGGTCTTTGAAAACACTTTGGTCTTTGGTTTTACTAATGGCATGATAGTTGATACTGATATACAGAAACCCCTGTAAGGTTTTACTCTCTTTGATTATAAGCATAAGCAATCTGAACAAACAGAGAGGTGGGACAACTTACAGTTTCAGGCAGATTATAGATAAGCACAGAACTCATAACCGTTGCCAGAGCAAAAATCCTGAAAGTTTACAAAGAAATTGATTAGATATTCACAACTTCCGCAAAACAAAAGTTTAAGTGTGCAAATATTCAACTGTCTGGGTACCGGTCGTCATAAACATTAGACTTTCCAACACTTTCGAATCCTTCAGTGTCAAGGTAAATTACTGAAGTTTTTACTCCATCAATCTCCAGCTCTAATGGTGTTCCCCATACCCAAATACCTGTTTACAACAATTAAGTGGATTCCGAATAAAAAAGTTAAACTTTACTAAAAAATATATTTGCAACTAAAGGATGATATTGGACATTGATGTGATACCTTTTGTTTTGGTATCACGCATGTGTCCGACACCAAAACCTGATGAATTTGAAACTATCGTGAGTACATGTTCAGTACCAAAAAAATTCTATACACCACGTTGTGATAGACATAATATAAGTACAATGCAGAATCCAAGTATATGAGATAAGAAGCACCTTCATAACAGGAAAGGGAAAGAAGCTGATTGAGTAGAAATGATTTTCCAGACCGATATGGGCCAATCACCTAGTGTTTCAACAGTACAGGAAATAACAAGCAAAACATGAGAAAAAAGCAATAAACTTCTTGGTCTGAAAAAACCAGGTTTAGATAAAAAGAACATACAAATAATTGATAATGAGTCAAACATGAGTCTCACATACCGCAACAGCAGAAATAGGAGTTGTAATTCTGCTAATTGCTTCCAAACCTTCTCTGCTAAGCTGAAGCTTTGTATGGCCCGGAGCAGGTTCGACAATAGGAAAACTGCATAAGCAACAAGGGACCAACTGGAATAAAGAAGACCCATAAAAGATTTCCAAAAAGTGTGTGCCCATCACAGCTAAACCAATCATCAATAGCTGTAAAATATGTTTAGCTACCACATGAAGGGATTTCTAACGCAGCTACAGTTAATGACAACAAAATGCTACTGGCTTATAACACTTGTTACAACAATGTGGCTTTATAACAAACCTAAGACTTGAGCAACAAATTGCAAAAGACAATACATTATTAAGAAGATTCATGGATTCTCATGTAGACACACACAAACAAAAACCTTTCTTTCCATCAAATTGCAATGAAACAAGATCAAATATCAGATCCATTGCTACAATGTATATTTCTTTCCCATTACTACAACTAAGAGATGCGGTAAGATAGTCCAGAAACGAAAAAAGAACAAGACTTTAAACCAAATTGTGATATTTCTCCTCAAAAGAAAATACAAATCTGAGGAGCTTCCTGGGGAATGACAAGAAGAAGAGGGAGAAATTACACTTACGCCTGGTGAAAATTCTCGATTGAGAGAGACGTCGAGGACAAGAGGAAGAGAGAGAAGAAGAAAAGAAAGGCTCGGCGAGAAATCTCCATGATTTTGACCAGATAGAACACGATCCGTTATCTACCCGATTGCCGTTTCAAGTCAATACGTGGGAATTAAGACCAACCCAGGCTCGTAAGAAGAAGAAGATGAAGAGGAAGAGGAAGGGATCTTGGAAACGTGGGGAGAAGGGTGTACGTTAAGAATCGGTGCACCAGCAGAGAAGGTTGCAGGGGATCTTGAGAAACACTGGATCATAGGCTTCGTTGCAAAAGGAAGGAGCGAAAGGACCAATCCCAAAATTGTTGTCGACATTTTTTTTACCCAAACCAAGTTATTTTATTTTAACCAAAGATGTGCTGACTTGGCTCTCGAGGGTGATTTTGTAATTTGCTAACTTGCTTAGGTAACTTATTTAGCTGTTATTGCAAAAGTCAATTAGTTGCATTCTTAAAAATAATATCCAAAATTTAGTTTAGTTGAAATTGTCATGCTTCAAGTACTAACCAATTTTTGGTATATGCTTTTCCATTTAAAATCATGACATCTTCAACTGTTTTCAATGCGTGGGACATTTCTTCATATATGAAAGAAGAAGATTTGTTGGATTTTAAAACAAATTCTTTTGAATTTAGAGAGACTAAACAAACGAAACTAATTGGATAGGGAGACATAATATCAGATTAGCGATACTTGTATTGATTCTTGCCCAGTTTGAATTTTAATGAATTTTGTGTGTTTAGTCAAGATTGCATTTATCATTGTCAGTGATAATTTCAATCACTCTTTCATGCAAAAGACAACAACCGTTGTTTAGGCTTCTCCAAATCATATGCATTTTAAGTAGTATTTCTTGTCGTTTATTATTGTCGAAATCATATGTGATCAATCAAGTAAACGAACCAATTAATCATATGCTAAATCATTCCTAATCTTATCTCGATTAGTTAATATTGAGCTTAAGCATGCCAGTTAATCCATAATAGGATCAACGAATCATCTATAAATTCTTCCAAAATTATTAACTCATAAGAAGATCAAATCCATCAAATATATACAAAAATGAAAAAGGTTCACAATAAACTCAAATGCGAGAATTGGATTTTGAAACGATTATGCCTAATGAAGAATTGTTCTCTGGCCAACACTCTCACTTGCTTTAGATACGAACCAATCTCCAACTCTCCTCTCGCCGCTGCTTCTTCCAAAGCATTCAACACATCTTCAATGGCGTCATCTTCCGCCAATCCCTCCACCCCCGATTCAATTTCGAACATTTCTTCGATTCCCATATCCATTGACATCGATTTCATCAGTTTATGATAGTTCATCTCCACCCATGTCGCCAAAACATCGGAATCATCTTTGAGCTTCAAAGCTCTCTCCTTTAATGTCTCTCTCTCGGTCTCAAGCTCAGTGATGATCTTTTTAACCGATTCAGATCTTTGCTTCATCTCTGATTGCAGTTTCCAGAGGTTTTCAATCTCTTCCTCTGATCTCTCGATGATTGTTAAAGCGTCGTAGTGAAGACTCGTTGCTAATCGATCTATGGCTTCGGTTCTCGAAACGGTCCAAGCGGATAGATTCCGAGTCGGGATTGAATCTGTTTGTACAAATGGGTGATCATTCGCGAGAACTTTCTTGAGGTTTCGTATGAAATCGAGTAAATTGCATCGTGGGTATTCCCATGTTTCGATGTATCTAGAGTTTGTGAATCCTGAAGAATTGACGAATGGGTGGTTGGTGCGAATTGGAATTGAATTAGGGTTAACAAACACCAGAGGAGGCGTTAATGGGTAGTTTTCGTGAATCCAAATGGTTAATTGCACGGTTGGGAGTTGTGTAGTGGAGCTTCGAATACGTAGTGATCCTTCAAGGCAAAAGAGTTGAACTTTGGCTCCGTTGTTGTGATTGAAAGTATCAGTTGAGAGCTCGAAATTTGGATAATCTTGGAGGAATGAAGTTAGATGCTTCCTGATGAGCCATTTCTGATCAGGATCTGTGTAGGATAGAGCAAAGGAACCGGTGGCAAGAAGAGCCTTCTCTATGAATTTGACTGGAGAAGATGATGATGATGATGCCATTCATAAGGTTAGTGACTTTGAGGCTAAAGTTTTTTCTGTGCTATTTATGACGTTCTTTGGTTTTGGCTTCTTCATTTTATTGTTTTTAAAATATGAAATGACTTTGAAATGTTTTGGGTCAAGCTTATGGAACAAGGGATAGTGACTGTTCTATTGTTTCGTGGAAGTTTACATTCTTGGAAATAAGACACTTTTGCTAATTGTCTTTTTCTCTTTTGTTCTTAGATTATTATTATGTTTTGTCACTGGATCATTGATTAGCTTTATATGTATTTAATTTAGTTATCCATTTTGGATTTGTCTAACTTCACTAATTTAGTCTCAATACTTTAATCTGACGCTAAATGGCTTTTGACTTTGATATGTGTTTCAATTTTAAATAGTGAGGGATCAAAGTCTCGAAATTAAGTTCTTATGAAACCTTTTTCTTTAGTATAATCTTTTGGATGACGAAATAGCCAAGTCTTTCAGTGTTTGATCAATGATTGTGCTGTGCAGTCTCGTCTGCTCCTCAGTGAATTCACATCTCTCTAAGAGTCAAGTCAAATTTCATGGTGACATGGTTAATTAGGGGCTCTGGCTTACTCGCTACCACTGATTATGTGCTTCTCCAAAGATTTTTTCTAAATCAGCTTTGTGCATTGCCATTAGATTTTAATTGTAGCCGCTTTGGTATATAATCTCGTTTTAGCTTAGTACTCTTCATCAGTCTTTTGCCACCTTTTATTTTGTTCATTTCTCGAAGAACAATTTTCCAAGCCAAGCTACAAGCTGTGACAACATCGTTTCCTTATTTATCTTTGTTGAGACATGAAACAGTTCTTTGATGTGTACATGTCAAATGAAACTATGCATGTGAAATTTTGGTGAACGGTTTAGGAAAAAGTAAAAGACTCCAAGCCCCAAAGTCATACATTACAAATTTACAAGTCATCATGGTATTTATCATTCAACATCTTGATATAGTAAGCCTCAGGATATGTACCTATCCTCCTGCTCCTATCATGCTTTTGCTTCGTCCCGAGCATGTAATTTCTCTCTTCGTCCCATTTCCCCGATAGGTGTTCCTTTTTCTTCTCTAGATGCTTCACCTTTTGTTTGAAATCTGTATAAATATTCGTTGCACATTGCTTTATATGCATTTTTTCTTCCCAGTCTTTTTGAAGCTCTCTGATCAGCTTCTTCAGAACCTAGTTAATTTGCAAACACCATCATGTTGGTCAGTCTAAGAGTCTAAAGTAAGATAGACCAGTGCTTCAATGAAATAAGGGATTTTACTTTAATTTCCAGCTCCACAGATTTTCTCAAACTGTCATGACTTGTGGGGTTACAAACCAGTGCACAATTGGAAAGAGCTTTGTCTCTACACTTGTTCTTCTCTATAACTTCTTTCAGGAGATCATGTATCGCTTTTCTGCTGTCACTTCTTGGCATTTTTCTTCGAATGTAGTTGAGCTAATTATAAGGTAAGACAAAAGGTTCAGAATTACTAGTAAGTAAACTACTTGGGGTGTTTACGCTTTAGTAATAGTACCTCTCGGCTAAATTCTCTGAAATTACGTATTGCTTCACTGTCCAGCTCCTGACATTGTACTTTCTGCTGAAGTATCATCATATTTTCTTGTGCCAAGCTTTTACTGCTGTTGACTATATGTATAAGATCAGGATGATATTTGTTTGTTTGGAATGGCATTACATGATCAATGGTTTCTTCTGTTGTTTCTATTGTAGGTAGCTTCTCAAGAGCCTTCTGCAATTGCTCTACCAGCTTGTTGCAGCAATCAATGAAGTGTGCAGCCGAAGAACAGCTATTGACAGCGCGCCTTCTCTCATCATATAAGCTCAGCCACTGTGACTGCCCACAAGAAATAAAAAGCATTTCAATGACCAAAACGAGCTTTGGGTGTTAAGTTTCTTCAGGGTTTACATGTTTTGGAAACTTACTCTTGTTTCTGTGTACTTCTGGTTTGTGTGGAGATAATCTTCTTCCACCTTTTTCAGTCGTTTCTCAGCTTCTAAGTTATCTTTCTTCAGTTTGTTGTCAGTATCAATGGCAGGAGTGGAGACTTTGTTGATGCCTTGAGGATCATCCATAGCCTCTTTTGGGTTTTCGTCGTTTATGAATTGTCCCCAACAAAACTGATTTGTAATTGCTATTAACGAAAAGTCTGTGTTCTTATATAGCCATTATAGAATTCAGAAATCTGAGCAAAAACAAATTTAAATTGATTGATTAGCGAGGGTCTTGCACTCTTGCTCCCCACGCCAAGGCAATTTATAGAGTTTTATTTCGTCAACGACATTCACTTAAACGAACAATTTGATATTCAAATTGCTTGGCACCATAGGTTTACATCTTTTGTAATAATATATAATTAGTGTAGTTATAATAATAACGTAGGAAAACGATCGGCTAAATATCCATCCATCTTACAGTGATAACTATCTATGTATCACCTTATGAAAATTAAGACTTGGTCTCTCTGCAAGTCATAACAAAAGATTATATTTTTGTATTTTTCTATGTAATACAGAGGGGCAGAGACTGACTGATAACCCAAACAATTATAACCATAAAATGGTCAACTATAGAAAACTCCAAATTTTCCCTTATCTGCGAAAGGACCAAATACTAAAATTATACACCCATCATGTCTTATTTATTTCTCTTAAATGTTTTAAAGTTAAAACATCATACAGTACAGTATATGTATTGATTACATGACTTGTAGAAACATAAGTAGATCAATACTAAATTTCTCTCTGCTTAAAAATATGTTCACTCTCTCTGTTTGAATCTCAACCTCTTCTTCTTCACAAAAGCCTCTAATATTTCTGAAAGTAACAAACGACTCCATAAAAGCAGAGGTCAGTTTCTTCTGAAATGATTATTTATATCTCAAAAACATAGAATATAGTAATTTAAATACCACACAAAGCAACCATAGAGTTGGATCACACTCTCTCCCTTACACCCAAAAAAAAAAGACTAAGGGGAGACACATTTAGGCGTGCATGGATCCTCTGTAACATACCCTTTATATCAAAAACTATAAGGGATTCGAATACTCCTATATCTCACACCTCTCTAGAAGGTTATGTCATATATATAAAAGTTCACACAATCTTCAGACACCGAAGGTTATGGAGCCTACTGATTGAGTGATCATAGCTACTGATTCCTGCTTGTCTTCTTCATCCGCGTTTTGATCTGCACGAACATGAGAAGACAGCCACTTTGCTTTCACATACTCGGCTCTCCTCCAAGGCGGAACATGAAGTCCTTTCTTCTTCAAGCTCTGCTTTGCGGCTTTACATATCAGGATGATGATCCTCTGCAACCGATCCGCTTTCCCCACAAAGATGTAAGGCAGAGTTTGTAGCATTGACTTGTATGTCTTTGTTGCACGAGCAATCTCGAACTTGGATTTGAAATCAATGTCTATCAACAGTCTTTCACCTCTGATCATCACATCCACATACTCATATTCCCCTGTTTCATTTACAAACAGCCACTCCAGTGTTAAAAGTTCATAAGAGTAATGACTTTATAGGTTTGCTAGAGTTATGGATTATACCAGCAGGACAAGAAGGCGATTTCTCCCAGCGAGATTTGCATAGAGCTGCATCATAACCTAAGCTCACTAACCCATTAGCCACACTTTTTAAGCATGATTCGTCTTTAAACTTGCAGTTCTTACTCGTTTCCACAATCTTGGTCACATCAGCCAGCAAATTCCTCTCAAAGACGCTCGTACAGTGGACCAAACTCTACAAAAATGAATCGCCACATATCAAGTTTCTGCATGTCGAACAAACATAAATAGTCCAGAACAAAACGATGAATCACATACCCTGAGTATTTCACAAGCTTCACCGGAAGAACACTTTAGACCATCGAAGCATTCAGATTCATCATCAGAGCTCTCTGTACCACTCCCGCTAAAGCAATTGCAGCGTCTACGGCCACACCGCTGTTTCTCGCCGTTGTTGTTATCCTCGATGAAGTTCAGAACCATCTTGGACAAGCAGACGGAGCTCGGCTCAAAATCACCAGAGTTACCTCTCGAAAGCGGTGCCGCCTCAACGTCAGCGCCGGGAAGTTTCTCAGAGCCGGCGTTCTTCATAGTGAACTGACGCTCGAAGAGACGCTTCAGCCTCGATCTCGGCATTTGCCTCATCGTCTCCGGGAATGGTAGCTCAGCCGATACATCGGAATCGTCGATCGGTTGGATTTTCATAAATGGCATTGCGAATTTTGCGATCACTCAAAATTTTCAAATCACCAAAAAAAGCTCTGTATACAGAAATTTCAGATCAACAAATCCAGATCGAAAATTCCTCAAAATGAACGAGAAAATCTTAGCTGAACAAAATTCCTAAAAACCTAATCTCCAATATTTGTTAAAACTATACTCTAAAATTAAAGATAAAGCATGGAATAACTTCGAAATTGGGCAAACTTTGGGAAAAAGATATAATTAAAAGAAAAAAAAGAGAAAGATCGCTTTAAAATTTAGCTCTTTAGATACGAATTAAAGTTTCCGAGATACGCGACTAAACGAAAACGTCATGCTTTGTGCTTTTGTGATCATAATAACGACAATCAGACGCAAATCTCGCCGTCGATTTCATCATTTAAAAAAAAAACGAAGATCTGGTTCGATTTTATCGCCGGCGATTGAAGACAGATAAATCCAGAGAGATGAAAACTGAATTTCGAAAAACGGCAAAAACAAAATCTCTTGTGATCGGAAACAACGAAGAGCAAAGAGGATAAGCTTTGTTTGAGGGTTTTATAAAGGGAAAGGATATGATGTACACGTGTGGTGTCCTACATGTCAGAGATGCTATATCTGTAAACGTTCAGGGGCACGTGTCGTGAGATCAACGGTGTTGGTTCTTAACAAATGGCTGAGATCCGATGCTGTTGGCTTCGAAAAAGTCGAAAGTACCCTCGAAGCTTTCATGCGAGAGGACGTGTCTGCGACTCCACTTAGGCCGGAGTCTGTTAGCCCGGAATAAGTTGAGAAAGAGTGGGTTAGATGACGGAAACACCCCTCCGTATCTAACGTACGTACTGTAGCTGTGTATACGTATTTTGGCATATTCTTTTGGTATCTTCCGTACATCGTAGTAATCTTACAAATTAAGCGGATTTGACGAGATAATCAACATCGCTAAATTTTTATTCCTATTAATTAAATTTAAACGACATTACAGTATTGGCAAACGATCAAACTATGCAAAAAAATATGAAAAACAATACTTTATTATCTCTCTATGTATTAAATTGGTGTAAAAATAGAGAAATCTCAAACTTGTCAAACGTTACATATTGGATAGAACATGCAGCTGTTGACTGTCTGTGTATTCAAAATTTATAACAGATTCAGCCTAGTTTGTTATTAAAATATTAGCTGCCATTATGCATATGAGTAGAGTATAGACAAAATATAGTATGACTACTCTAATCTACAAGTTTGTTACAACTTAACCCTTTTAAAAAAAAAAAAAATTTGTTGCAACTTACAATCAACATTTTTCATATTCATTTTTTTCTTATCCACTTTCTATTGTGGGTGATTCGTAGAAATATAAAGATATTGATAAGATTGAGAAAACAAAAAGGTTTGGAAGAAAAAAAGTAGAACTTTAACATTTTGAGAATTACCATTTTTTCTTACATAGAGAAATTTTCGATTGAATAAGGAAAGATTTGGAAAAAAAGTTAAAATAATTCAATATGCTCCTAAGAGTAAATGCAATTTAGGTTAAGGAAATAAAAAGTGTCAATAGGAAATCAAATCGAAAATTCTTTTGTCCCAGTATATATATTAAAAGGAAGCCACGAGATATAAACAAAAAACCGACCCACCAAAGTCCAATTTTAAAAGATCTCCCGCACAATTTTCGAGCATCCCGCTCTCGTTTTCAGCTTCACAGGTACATGAGTACATCTTTCGCCCTCTCTCTGAGTTAGGGTTTTTATTCGACCTACTGTATCTCTCTTGTTTGGATTTTGTTTTCTGTATTTGATTATTCGCCGCGAATTTCGACAAGGTTCTTCACCCAACGATTCGGATCTTGTTTTTTCCCACTGTGATTTTGATTCTCTGTCGGTAAACAATCTTTGCTTGGTTGGATCTGGAATTCTGAAATTTATAAAATTCTTGTTTTCTTGTTTTGGTTGGGTATTGAAGATATGGCTGGTAAAGGTGGAAAAGGGCTTATAGCTGCAAAGACGACGGCTGCTAACAAAGACAAGAAGAAATCCGTCTCTCGCTCTGCTCGTGCTGGCATTCAGGTACCCTAATAAAACCCTAGTTTTTTTTCGAGTGGCTCTGAGTTTGCTGTGCTTTAGGGTTTTGATTTGTGTTCTATCGTAATTGGGGATTAGTATAATTGCGGATCATATCAGAAGAGGATATTGCTGGCTCTGTGTTTTCTAGAAATATCATGTAATTGTTTTGATCTGAATGTGTCTACTCTGTGTTTCTATAATAAAGTAACAATGTTTGAATGTTGCTGGACTTTCGTAGTCTCAATGCTTGGTTTACAGTCAACTTTCAGAAATATTCTTTATACTGAGACATCGCTTTTGTGTTCTTTTGCCATCATGTTGACACTATTAGTGAGACCAATTGGTGTACCACCAACATGAAATGGGAGCATCTACTTGTCTTGTGTGTGTTCTTTTTCTCTTCATTCGTGATTTTTTGTTCTGGAAATCTAATCCAATGATTCTGGGAGCATCTACATGTTTCTGATGTGGCTTTAATGCTACATGTCTTTTACTATGATAATCACTTAATACGTTGCAATATGTTTAAGATTTAGATGAGTGAAGTCAAGTAAATAAAACAACTAGGTGGTCAGTTTAAGGGTCTTCATGTCTGATAAATGGGAATCCTTTCTCTGTGCTTAAGTTATATGCTAATATAATGTGGTATTCTTTCAGTTTCCAGTGGGTCGCATTCATCGTCAACTCAAGTCAAGAGTTTCAGCACATGGAAGAGTTGGTGCCACTGCTGCTGTTTACACAGCATCAATTCTAGAATACTTAACCGCAGAAGTTCTCGAGTTAGCTGGAAATGCGAGCAAAGATCTGAAAGTGAAGAGAATAACTCCAAGGCATTTGCAGCTTGCAATCAGAGGAGATGAGGAGCTTGACACTCTCATCAAAGGAACAATTGCAGGAGGAGGTGTGATCCCTCATATCCACAAGTCCCTTGTCAACAAAGTCACCAAGGATTGAGTTCCAGTCACCAACAAAGTCTCGATTTACTATGTGCTTTGCTAGTTATATTAGCTTTGGTGTTTTTGTTTAGGAGTGGATTTTAGTTTATTGATTTAGTGTGCTCTCGTCTGGACGTCCTCAAGTGTATATGGGTTAATTTTAACTCCTAGGTCTCTTGTTTTAGACTCATACTCTTGTGATCTTTCTAATGCTCACATGGTTATGGACGATCGTTCTTGACTTCTTGGTTTCCTATACTGTTGCATGCCCTCTTCTAGATAACCCCAACAATAGAAATCCTCGGTTAGAGGGTGAAAGCAACACTCAACATACATTGCCCATTCGATTGTTTCACAGTACAAATAGTTATATAGAAGTAGACAAATGCATATGATTGTCCCAGAAAATTAGTCAAGCAAGCACACACTGAGTTCTCCCTCATAGATTGAGGAGCATAACTACCACACCACACATAGAGCTAAGGTAATAAAGTAATAAACCATCAAAGTCTTACACTTGGGTTTGATTCTTGTAAGTAAATAAATAGAAGCCATTCACTTTCCTTTAGTTGCCTTTCTTCGATCATCCCTGGTCCTGCAGCCAAAAAAAAAAGGTGCTCATAAGCAGAACTTGCAACATATATTGAATTATTAGCTGAGTTATTTAAGAGTTACCTCTGTTAATTGCAAGCTTGAAGGTGTCTTCCACAACTTAAAACCGGTGTAGGTTCTCTACCGCGTGGCATAATAGGTTGCACGGTTTCAAATGCCTCTACAAGTAATGCAACTTTCCTCTTCCTTGCTGGGGCAAGTTTGGTAACGGCACGCTGCAGAGCATAATCAAACATCCAATCCTCTGAGTTTCTCCTCTCATCTATGTCTTGGTGCTTGAGGTCTACCTTTTCAGTATCCTCCTCCACGACAATGGGAAGGTAATTGGGTTCTCTTGGGTTGAATGCTCTCCAATCCTCGGTCTCTGCAATGGGTTTCTTGCATTTATTGATAGTCCATAAAATAGAAGCATCTGGCTCTTCTAGATTGCAGGGTTTTCGTGTACGGTTAAATGGAACCTTTGCGGTTTCTGCTGTCATCAATATAACTTCAGTCTGGTCTTGAGACTCCTCTTTGCAATCTTCAGCTTTATCTTTTAGTGTCTCTTCACCAGCATCATCTTCAAGTGCATTGTCTCCTGCTGAGTTCTTTATCATACCGATAACTTCCGAACCAAAGCAACCAGATTGATCAGCATCTCCATCTCTGTTTGCTTTCTCTTTGATCTCCTTCACAAAGTCATCTACTAAAGTCTCCTCAATTGCATTATCTGCTGCCGTCATACCGATAACTTCAGAATCAAAGCAACCAGATTGATCAGCATCTTCATCTCTGTTTGCTGAGTCATCTACCAAAGCCTCCTCAATTGCATTATCTTCTGCCGAGTTCTCTGTCATTTCGATAACTCCAGAATTAAAGCAACCAGACAGATCAGCATCTTCATCTCTGTTTCCTTCCTCTTGAATCTCTTTCACGGAGTCATCTACCAGAGTCTCCTCCAAATCTGATTCTTTTAACTCAATATCATGATCACTTTCTGAAAAACTCACCATCTCAGCAGCACTATCAGAGTAATCATCAGAATCAGTTTCAGAACGAGGTGCTCCTTCAGAGAGAGTTTCCGAGATCTGAGTATCAATATCAACCTCACAAGTAGCTTCATTTCCATTTTCATGCTCACACTGTTTCTTCTCCTCTAGATCCATTACCACAAACTCTTCCTTAGAAGCTTCCATTTTCACACTCTTTTGGGACTTCAAACTCTGTCTCCTCGAGGATATAAAGCTTTTCAGAGGAGGATACTGCACGGAGTGAAGATGGCCGTTCAGTGAACAATACGTGTAAGGACAGACTTTCAAGACAGAGGTTCCATTAACTTCATCATAAGTATCGCCATGATTAAGCATCAGATACTCTGGAAACTTGGAATCTTTTAGAGTTGAAGAACAAGTAGCTCTCTGTGAGCATCTCTTGAAACTCGGAGCCTTTGTGAAACCCCTAACGATCCTCGAACTCGGCTTGTTATTACTTCTCTCCTTGTTAACTCCATAACGAGAATCATGTTTCGAACCGGTCTGGTTCTTCTGATTCCTAGAAAGACTAAATCTTTTCTCGTTCTCCTTCCTTGCTTCAGAACTACTGGTGCCTTTCATGTAATTAGGTGATCCACCTGTCCTTTTAACAACAAGATCATGCTTTGGCGTTGCTTGTGGCTTACCTGATTGAGAAGCAGTGTTGTCTTTAAGCTTCTTCCTAGCCTTTGTTCTCTTCATCATCATCATCTCCGGTCCAAGGTTCTTGAGATGTTCTTGCCCGAATCGGGTTTCAGGTCGGAGATTGAAAGACTCGATTGCTAGACAAGCCTTCCTCTGAACCATCTTCCCAAGGTCTTTGCTTTGCCTGAAGACAAAGCTATTGTTTGTTTAGAGCAGAAGAAAAATGGGAGATTTCAATGGTGTGGTAGGGTAAAGATACGTGTGCGGTTTTGTCTCAGTGCCTTTTGTAACTTTACGTGAATTTGGTTCAAACTTAAAACAAATGAAAGATTTGAATACTTTGTGATTTGGACAAGCACTGATAAAGAGATTGGTTTTGGTGGGTCTACTTCTCTTTATAATTGTGGCCATTTTTTAAGGGATGATTCATTATTGCTTCTTCGTGTTACACGAAATAATGCGCATTATGTTCTTTTGTCTTGTGCTCTCTCAACTATTTTTTTTGGCTCCTCTCTACCCCACCAATTAACGACGAAATGTCACATTATTTTGTTATTGTGAACCGACGAGTTCTTCTTTATATTTCTTTTTGAAAATGTGTGAGTCCACAAAGGTGTGTCAAGAATAATATTATATGATTCCTACCAAAAAAAAAAAAAGAATAATATTATATGATAGTTTTTGAAAATGTGTGAGTCCACAAAGCAATGCTTTCTAGAATAAGGAAGCTAGAGTGTATTAGTAATTGGGAAAAATGTCAAATAAACCCTGAACTTTCAAATTTAAACCATTTTAACTATGAACTTTCCTCATTTTAATCCCAAACTTTCAAATTTAAACTATATGACTTAGCAACGAATTTCCAAATTTGTTGTAATTAAATTTTGATGTGTAAACAATAGCTTAAACTCCAAACATACATTATATCACAATTCAGTTACAATACCAAATTACAATATACAGTAAACTTCGCAACGCATTGGAATTAGAAGTTCAATACAAGTTATGTATTTTTAGGGTTTAGAGTACTTATAATAAACTGATTACATAATTATAATAGAGTTTAGGTTTACAAGTTAGTATAATCCGTGCAAACTTTACCTTCCAGAACTTTAGCCATCAGATGCAAATAAGCCTCCGCCGTTTTGAATTTACAACTAATGTATTTTTTATATAATCCTTACTTCTTCTATACGTTATGAAAAATGTGTAATATATGCACTTTACTCCGAAGTTGCAGCTTCTCCCAAGAAATGACTCAAGAATGCTGACAATTACATACAATGTCGCTTCATGATTGGCCGGAAGCTAAATAAAAATCAAATGCGTCGGACCCATCTAGTGATCTTCGTTGAAGAAGTCGTGCCAACGTCGTGTTGACAAGTCGGGAACAAGTTCAAGATCTTATCTTTCTCCCCATTTTGCTTCCAAATCTTCATTCCTTTTATATATGAAACCTCTTTTTGCTTTCTTCTTCATCAGATCTTGAAACATATATACTCTAAACAAGACAAAACAAAAGAAACAAAAGATACGCTAGCTGCTCAAAAGATTTGGCCAACTTCCTTCTTTCTGTGGTGATTGTGAATAATATGCCTATGGGGAAGAAACATCTTAGCATCAACTCTCTGAATTACCAATCCGAAGAAAACAACTGCAAGAACAGTCTTTTCTTTGGATTGTTCGATGACCATGAATCCACAAGGCTAAGAAGTGGGAGTATGAAGAGACAATACAGCGACATGGGAGATAGCTACCACAGAGTTTATGAAGAACAAAATGAGATGAGGGATGATGTTGATTATGATGGTGGTGATGATGATGATGAGGGATCAAGGATGGACATGAGAGTACTGATGCTATTAGAGTATATGAGAGAGCTTTACGTGGGACAACTTCAGCTGCTGAAAAAGATGTTTCCAGGTGGAGCTAAAGACGATTTTCTTGGTTTCTTCAACAAAATCGGAGATGCGGTGTCCCAATTCAAACAAGATTCTCGTCCTCCTACAAAGTCAATGACTATGCAGAGGAGTCTAAGTGCTGGTTCACCGCGTATCACCTTGAGAGGTGTCAATTTGGGTCCTCCAGATTTAAGAGATGAAAGGTTTAAAGTTACAACGGTTGAAGCTGGAAAGCCTCCAGCCGGTGGAGCTGGTGGTGCTGCCGGAGGAGGTAAAGGTGGCACGGCGGCTGGTCAGGGCCAGACCAAGAAGTAGTCAGAATTTGTGACATGTGGTGTGACCATGGATGATCAAATCTTATGACACTCAGGGTTTTTGCAATACATAAGGACGTACGTTGCTATTTGCTTAAGAATGAAAAGTGAAAAGTGTGGTTAAAACTTTCAAGTACTTAGGGATTTCTAGTTATAAAGGTGGATTTCAATTTCTTTATTCAATCATACTTAATTTCCTAGTTGGATTTGTTTTATGTTTTAGTATTTATAGAGATGAAGGATCAGACTCATCCATAGCTATTTAGCTTTGTTTATTTATTCTTTTGGTGTTTGATTCTCATATTCTGTAATGTTCTTTCAATTAATAAGAAAAGCTTTGTGTACATGATCCTTAACTGTAAGAAAATGAATTTTTAGTTCAGGTCAATAACTAATTTAGCTGCGTTGCATCACATTACTTCATATATTTACAACACTTGCAAGAATTTGTGTCTTCAGTGCATATTCCCTCTCTGTGCAGCCACAATAAAGACCATTAGAATCGGCGAAGCAAGAAGAATCACATATAGGAGTGTCTCATTTATCCCCATTGTCTCTCCTTCATTTTCCTCCTGCGCTTTGTAATTCACTTTATCTTTGACAAAGGCTTCAAAGTAGTTCTGATAACCAGTGTTTCCCTCCATGAAGCTCGTCCCCTTAACCTTCAGCATCTCCATTGCCTACAAGTGTGTTAAGAAAAACCCTTACATTTTCCAGGGAAATTGTTTGCCAAAACCAGAGGATCGAAACCACTACGAGAAGCCAACACTTTTATCATTAAGCACACAATAAGCCAACATATAGTGTTGAATGGCTCTTGTGAGCAAACACAACTCATCTTGCTCGTGGTGCTTAGTTGGTATAATACTTTTGTGGATGTTTGGGTTACCTGAAAACTGAACATGAACTGCCTCGCTTTCTTGCTCACTCTCGGATTCGGGTGGGACAGAAGCTTCTCATACATGCCCCTTGCCTTATCTGCCCTGTCAACAGTAGTCAACAAGACTACTTGTGAGGATATTTTAGAACATTCGCAAATGAGCCATCAACTTGGTACGTATAAACAGGGGATGCTTCAATTATTTTGTGGTTTCCTTGGGGACTTTTGGAGCTTGCGAGAGTTTTGGGACAATGGTTTACAAATACAAATATATACGAGGCTATTAAAAAGTCAAATATTCATGAAGAAATACTAGTCACCCTGTAGTTGCATCAAGCGAAATTTAAAGGAGAGGAAAACTTACTTTCGAAGTGAATCCTGACAAATAGACCACTGCAAAGCCGCTAGTCCATGAAGCTCACTCTGCACAACTAAACTCATAACTGGTTAAGGTCACATCTACTGCAGCGAACTTAAGAACTGAAAGTGACATCATTTTCTGAAGCAGACTACTTCTTTAGGTGATCTAGGTGGATCAATGGATTAAGATGTCGATAGAGTGACACCCAACGAGGTCATGAAACTAATAATGCAAAATAATCAGGTTCCTAAAATGCTTTTATTGACTATGTGGCTGACTGTTATATAAGCTTGTTGGATTTTTGCTCCACATACATACTGATGGGTAGATAATGAAAAAGTCCCATGCAGTCAAAAAGGGTTATGTAGAAAGAATAGTCGTGTGAGTAGACATGAGTATAAGATGAAGTAATAACCCTGATTTGGAGAAATTACCTTAAAAACTATTTTCTCCATGACCTTTTCATAGTATGGCAAAGCTTCCTTGAGTTTCCCAACATCCATAAGCGAGTCCCCCTTTTCTATTGCCTGTTATAATTAAAGAAAGTGTCAAAATCAAGGGAAGAAGTAGACGATGAGCAAAACGACTCTAGCTACCTTGAAGCCCGAATAGGAGCAGGACATGGATATAGATTAATCAAATAACTTTTTCTAGTTTTTCTCCACTCAAACTAATTTTTCAACTTTCTAAAAAATGTGGCAACTTTTATATCTAATATTAATAAATGAGATCCTGCTTAAGCAAACATGAGTCCATATCACAGTTTCAGCTGAACCCATATCCTTGCTCCATATGATATAATTAGGATTCTAAAGACAGCGACTAAAAATTTATAAAATATAGATTGGAGCAATCTCAGTGAGAGCATTATTGTTCTGTAAATGAGACTTGTTTTGCAACATTGCATCCAAATTAAAAGCTTCCAAACTAATTTCAGCATCTGGTCTGTCCTAGGAAGAACAAAAATGACTTTGGAGTACCTTCTCACACTCAAGTTTGAGTTTGGGATCAATATTCAGTCCGATGGATTCCTTGTAGGCAGTGAGCAATTTTTTTGTCCGTGCTTCTCTCGCAATCCTCTCTTCAGCGGTTTCAACTGAATCCCCTGGTTGGAGAGTCCTTCCACCACCAAACTTAAACCAGAAAAGTAAATATCTCTATCCTCAGGACTTAAGACCACAAATGTCAACAGGAAAGTATACATTTCAAAACCAACGAAGTTAACATTTGGCAAACTTCGTATCAGAAGATGCAAATTCATACAGCCAAAATTGACCCCATATCAGAAGATGCAAATTCATACAGCCAAAATTGACCCCAAGCTCATGAGCAAGAATGGATTAGTTTTAGAGGTTCAAGTTGTTCGGACACTTAGTACAAATGCTACTTGGAGAACATAGTGTTGACATATACATGCATTTACTTATCATCTAGCTTAAAACGAGGGAAATCTGTTGATGGAATTTTGCAGACCATCAACAAGAAATGAATTACTCAAACAATTCAAAGAACTATTTTTTTCATAGTTCAGAATGCTAAGTAAGTTTTTATACCATAGCCAACAGTCCAGAATGTACTTATTGCTAGAGGAAAATACGCCATTGGTTGCATCATATTTCACAGTAGACTAAATGATAAGGGATCTAAATGAAACCTTTCTGGCACTTCTAGTCTTCTACCTCTAAATATCTGGAGTAAATGGCTTTGTAGACCCTATCTTAACAACATTGGACAAGTAACTTCTACCCCCTCAGGGTTTTTGAACAAACTAATCCAGCACATATCTTTAGAAGGGCCAATCACATACCGTCTTAGAGATGTTGCTAGGTCTTGGGAAAACTCCCCACGTAGACACTTTGGGCTTATACACATCGGAGTTACCATCTCCTTCTTGCTCGACCTCCTTTTCTTTCTCCGCAAATCTTGTTTTATCACCAACAATAAACTCCACCTCAGGTAGGTCTCCTTCAGGAAGATAGTCAACAACAGGAACAAGTCCCGCTGGAAGTCCCCTTGTGCTCTTCTTATCAGCAAAGCCAAGCCCAATGAAATCAATGCTGGAGACTTTCAATTCTTTCTTCTTACCATCAACATCTTCATCAACCTTATTTGATGATCTAACAAAACTTTGCTCTGTACTACCTGAAACCAATCAGAAATCAAGAGCTCGAGATCAAGTTTTGATTGAAGTTGTAACATGTTTGAATGTCAAATCAAATATACATTAAACAAGCACTTGAATGTCTAACATAAATAACAATTCTCCATTAATACAGCTAAAATTCAAAGACTTTACTCCTAATTCCAATCAAAAACCAATCTTTTAAGGAACGAAAAACACATGAATGATACTAAAGCCTATTGGAAAAGTGCATTGTTCTACTCAAAGCAAAGATTTTTTATGCAAGATATGGTTTTACTGAACTGGGTTGAGGCTCGTCGACACCATCAGTGCCAAGCCCTTTCCTTTTCTTATAATCATTGGCTTTTTGCATAGCAGCTTTAACCGAGAGCGGCAATTCCTCATCGACTGCATTTTTCTCTCCTTCTTTTTGCTCCGATTTCGATTTCTTATAAGCTTCGGCTCTCTTCAATGCGAGCTTCACGGGATCCACGGCGACATCAACCTCCGACGAGCTATCCGGCGAGGACGAGTTGCTCCGAGTTCGGAAAACAGAGAGTTTCAAGGATTTTGGCTGTGGAGATGGAGACAAGAAGAAAGTGGGAGTTTCGGTGAGTGGAGAAGAGAGCCAAGAGTGGTTGAAAGAAGCCATGGTTTGGTGGAGAGAAGAACTGGTTAGCCATTTTTTTGGAGTGGTAAGGTATCACAGACTCGTGGCTGCAACATCACCACCCATCCATTTCATCATTGGTCACTGAAGCGCATAGCTCAGTTCCTTTTTTTGGTTTGGTTTGGTTTGGTTCGGTTCACTCGTGCCTGCCGTTTTTTTTAATTTTTTATTTTCCTCCTAAGATTATTGCTGGATCCAATCCAGACTAAAAACACTTCAAGGCCCTAGCTCAATCTCGGCCCAAGTCAAGCTGTAACTAAACTCGGGTGGGTCGGGTCGGGTCGTAAACACCGCCTTTATCTTGGACGTCGTCGAAATTCACCTCCGCGAGGCTTAAGCCCTAAAAATCCCAACTTACTCTTCTCCACTCTCCAAACCTCTTCCTTCTCTATATGTCTTGATTCTCACTTCTCTCGAGCAAGGAGCTTTCGCGTGAGAAATGACGAAGGTCTATGGAACTGGAACGTACGACTTCAAGCGCCACAGAGTGGCTGAGTATCCATTGGAGTTACCTAACCATCCTGCTGAGAAGCCATTAGAGGCAAAGCCTGGATCCAATTTGTCGAGCTCCATCACTTTATCGGAGATTCAGCAAGATAGGTTGACGAAAATTGCTGAGGAGAGCTGGATTAAGACTGGAGGCAAGCTACCGGAGAAACCGTTCGATCCGGAGGTGGTGAAGGAGATTTATGTGACGGAGCTCAAGGTAACTAGTGGTCGTAAACCGGTTCCACTTCAGCGAGTCATGATTCTGGAAGTGAGTCAGTACTTGGAGAACTATCTATGGCCGAATTTTGATCCTGAGACAGCTACGTTCGAGCATGTCATGTCTATGATTCTTATGATTAATGAGAAGGTAACTAATCTTGCTCTCTTTCGTATTTGGCTATTGATAAATCGATGAATCATTATTGTGGGAATTGTAAATAGTGGAGTCTGACATTGCTTTACGCTTTGTAGTTCCGGGAGAATGTGGCAGCTTGGATTTGCTTTCATGATCGGGACGATCTATTCAAAAAGTTTCTTCAGAAGGTTCTTCGCCTTAAAGAGGTTTGTGGTCTACCTTTTGTTTTGTTTTTCTTTTATGATTATAGTGTTGTTCCTGTTTGAGATAGCCACAGTTGTTAAACCAATCGTATATTCATGTTGTCTTTTGCTTACTATTGTAGGGAAGAGACTTGAATATTGCTGAGAAGACAAATTATTTGGTCTTCATGATTAATGCTTTCCAGGTTTGTTCTTTTTTTTGTTGCATAGAATTTTGCTTTATATGTAGCGGAAGTATTTTAGAATGCTGCTGCACAGCTCATAATCAGAAAATACATGCTTGGATATAGTAAGCAACAGTCGCTGACAATATAACTATGTGCTACTCAGTAAAATTATCTGTCAAGATTTTATTTCACGCGGACAACCTTTTTGTTCACGTTTCTACGCAATTTGTATCCTTTTGCTATATTTGTTTTCTTCAATATCCTGAACTGCGTGATGTCACAGAGTTTGGAAGACGCGGTG
Organism: Erysimum cheiranthoides; assembly: GCA_011420285.2. Lineage (NCBI taxonomy): Eukaryota > Viridiplantae > Streptophyta > Magnoliopsida > Brassicales > Brassicaceae > Erysimum > Erysimum cheiranthoides. Next base: position 15,609,334 of record CM022182.2, on the reverse strand, counting down.
GTTAATGAGATTGTTCTAAGTCTAGCTGGATTACAATCTTGGCACAGTTTGTCTTATGGACGTTTCCAGGTAGGGATACCTTCATACAGATTTCGTTAAGGATAATGAAATGTTTTTGTAGTTGCTCTGATATCATCATTGATTCTCACAATTGTAGATGGAGCTTTGCCTTCAACCTGATCTAATAAAAAAATGGAAGAGGTCATCAAAGAAATGGGCAGCTGAGGCAAAGTCAAAGGGAGAGAAACTTGATCTATCCTCATCACCGGAAGCAAATTTTGTTCGAGGCCTAATAGAAGAATTTGTCGAGGTATATAGGCCTGTTTTTATTGGGTTGTAGTGGTCTATGTTCATCAAATATATCTTTTGCATAGTTATGCATAATTCATAACGTTCTTTTCAGGTGCTTGATCATGGGGTTTTTGCGGATGAGGTTGATGATACTGCTGGATCTCAATTGGTCGATGATTCTTCTGTCTTATATTGTGAGAGATTCATGGAATTTCTCATTGACATGCTGAACCAACTTCCAACAAGAAGGTATTAATATTTCCCTCCAGGGCCTCCATGCAAGTTATTTGCAGACTAAAATATCAAAACCTGTATTCTGCGTTAGAGGTTCCATTTATGTACCATTCATTTACTGGACCTTAATTTTTTCTTTCTCCATCTCTTCATCTTGATTATTACAGATACCTAAGACCTCTTGTGGCGGATATAGCAGTTGTTGCCAAATGTCGACTAAGTGCCCTATACAAACATGAAAAGGGGAAGCTTTTCGCCCAACTAGTTGACTTGTTACAGTTCTACGAAAAGTTTGAGATAAAGGATCATGATGGAACACAATTAACTGATGATGAAGCACTTCAATTTCATTATGATCGTTTTATGGCGTTTCAGCTACTTGTCTTCAAGAAAATACCTAAGGTATTGTACTGGTAATCATGGTTAATTAATAGATAGGTAGTTTTGTGTACTAGGTATTTTGTTATGTTACTGTTGAATTTTGAAGTCATCGATCTTCTTCCTTCCTTATTCTCTAATATTTTTTTGGGGAACTCTTCTCTAAATTCTCACATTTGTTGTTATCTGGTTTGCTTCAGTTGCGGGATCTGTCTTTGGCTAACATTGGTTCGGTGCACAAGAGTTCTGATCTTCGGAGGAGATTGTCGGTGCTTTCTCTTGAAGATCTAAGGGATGTTGTCTGCTCAAAGGTATATATATCTGGAAAGCTTATTCTTGTAGGTTCACATGTGATAAATATTAACTTTGTGCATCTAAGTACACACTCTGCATGGGAATTCAGGATATCATAATGGAATCTTTCTGAGGCAATTCTATGATGATCATATATTTTCTGCCAGTTTCATTTTGCTAAGGGTTTTATAGTTGTGAGCTTCAGTGAATATCATTGGCAAAATAGTTAACAAAAATGCAATACAAAGTCTAAGTTGTCATGCTAAAAGATCTATGGGTTGACACAAATGTAAACGTTATATATCTACTTGTGTGAATTCCCATTACAGTATTACGCTGAGTAGTGTGAGAAATCAGTGAAGAGGTATATTTGTGTCGGTGAAATTGGAAAGGAAATATGTAACTGCATTTGCTTGCTGTTGCTAATTTTTAGTTTAAAGAAAATATACTTCTGTTTGCCTTACAGACTCACTTACGACAAATATACACCTTGCCACCTACATTGGTTCTCATTTTCATTTGCTTTTGTGCAGCTCAAACTGGTTTCAAGACATGATCCTTGGGCAGATAGTAAGGATTTTCTGACTGAGGTCGTTGTCTCCTCTTTTGAGAAACAACAGTCCCAGAAAGAAGCAATAAACGCTCTGCCTTTGTACCCAAATGAGCAAATCATGTGGGACGAAAGTGTTATTCCAAGCATTAACTATTCTGGGGAAGGTTGCCTTGCTCTTCCAAAGCTTAATCTTCAGTTTCTAACACTCCATGATTATCTCCTTAGAAACTTCAACCTCTTCCGTCTAGAATCCACCTATGAGATTCGGGAAGATATACAAGAAGCTGTACCGCATCTTCTTGCGCACATAAATAACGAGGGAGACACTGCTTTTCGTGGTTGGTCACGAATGGCGGTTCCAATTAATGATTTCAAAATCGCTCAGGTGAAACAGCCTAATATTGGAGAAGAGAAGCCTTCATCTGTGACTGCAGAAGTTACTTTCAGTATTAAGAGTTACAGATCACAGATAAGATCTGAATGGAATTCCCTTAAAGAGCATGATGTATTGTTTTTGCTCTGTATACGCCCTTCATTTGAGCCATTAGGTTCAGATGAAGCTGATAAAGCTACAGTTCCACAGAGGCTCGGGCTTCAGTATGTTCGTGGTTGTGAAATCATCGATATCCGTGATGAAGAGGGTAATCTGATGAATGACTTTACTGGAAGAGTTAAACGGGATGAATGGAAGCCCCCAAAAGGTGAAATGAGGACTGTGACTGTCGCTTTAGATGCTGCGCAGTATCACATAGATGTTACAGACATTGCTGAAAAGGGTGCTGAGGATGTGTATAGCACATTTAATGTGCTAATGAGGAGGAAACCAAAAGAGAACAACTTCAAGGCTATTCTAGAATCTATCAGAGATCTCATGAATGAGTATTGTATTGTGCCGGAGTGGTTGCATAATGTTTTCCTTGGGTATGGCGACCCTTCTGCTGCACAATGGCCTAATATGCCTAACCTGTTGGAAACAGTGGACTTTAAAGATACTTTCCTTAATGCAAATCATCTCAGTGAAAGTTTTCCAGATTACGAGGTTAGTAATTATTTTCTTGGTATATGATGTTGTGATCTACAGCTGGTTCGTTTCCCATGTCTCTCATAATTTGCGCATATTAGGTATCTTTCATCAATGCTGAAGGTGCTGAAGCTCTGGATCCCATGCCTCCGTTTCGAATCACTCTTCCAAAGACACTAAAAGGAAATGCTGCTCTTTCTGGAAACAAGATATCTGAAGCCAATCCAGCAGACAATCTTAATATAGTGAATGCTTCTCCAAAGGAGAAACTTATTATTGAGGCATATACCCCACCTGACCCAGGGCCTTATCCTCAGGACCAGCCGAAGCAGAACTCGGTTAAATTTACACCTACTCAGGTACTACTTATTTCTATATCCTAAGCGCAATATGCTAATTTGGTTTTTACATAATTGTACTGGCTATACTCGTCAACTTTTTGTTATTCTTGCTATTTGCTTTGAATGATGAGAAATTTTTCATCTTAGAATCCTTATACTCTTACAGTATAATCAAGTCATACGAGAATAATATTTTTCATCTTTATGTCGCCTTATTGTGTTTGATACCTGACACTTGATATATAAGACTTTGAGCATGTTCTTTTCATTGTATAGTAAAGCATTTGGTTTATTATTGTCTCATTGATTGATTTGAGTGGAACAACATTGTTTTCTTCCCATGCCATTCTATTTTATTTGTAGAAAGTTTTACCTAATGTTCAAAAGCATTTTTTGTTCCCTCATGATGGGACCTTCACTCTAAGAAAATATACCAAACATATGGTTTGGATACAAGATATTGATCTTGTTGCAAATATTGATCTCGTTGCAACTTGGAATTTAAACCATGTCTATGCCACTCTTTTCGTGCAGGTTGGAGCAATTATCTCTGGTATTCAGCCTGGATTAACTATGGTGGTTGGTCCACCGGGTACCGGAAAGACTGATACAGCAGTGCAAATCTTGAATGTTTTATATCACAACTGTCCTTCTCAGAGGACCTTAATAATCACTCATTCAAATCAGGCTTTGAATGATCTTTTTGAGAAGATAATGGAGGTACTACTGGCATCTTCTTTGCTTTTGTTATTATATGGAATAATGTTTTATGGTTCACATGTCTTACGGGGTTCTGAGAGACTAATGCTATATGGATTTGTTTTTTCAGAGGGATGTACCAGCGCGGTATCTACTTCGTTTGGGTCAAGGTGAACAAGAGCTTGCCACTGATCTTGACTTTAGCAGACAAGGCCGTGTCAATGCCATGCTTGTTCGGCGTCTGGAACTGCTCAACGAGGTTGAGAGACTAGCAAGATCTCTTCAGCTCCCAGAGGATGTAGGATATACTTGTGAAACAGCTGGATATTTCTGGTTGCTTCATGTATACTCGCGCTGGGAGCTATTCCTCGCTGCTTGTGCAGGAAATGAAAACAATCCATCTTTCGTTCGAGATCGCTTCCCGTTCAAAGATTTCTTCTCAGACACCCCGAAACCTGTATTTAGTGGGGAGTCATTTGAGAAAGACATGAGGGCAGCTAAAGGTTGTTTCTCTCATCTCAAGACTGTGTTCCAAGAGCTAGAAGAGTGTAGGGCCTTTGAACTACTCAAGTCAACTGCTGATAGAGCAAATTACCTGATGACCAAACAAGCGAAGATTGTAGCAATGACTTGTACCCATGCAGCATTAAAGAGGAGAGATTTTCTTCAGTTGGGGTTCAAATATGATAACTTATTGATGGAAGAAAGTGCTCAGATTTTGGAAATTGAGACTTTCATACCAATGTTGCTTCAGAGGCAAGAAGATGGTCATGCACGACTCAAGCGCTGTATATTGATTGGTGATCACCACCAGCTACCCCCCGTAGTGAAGAATATGGCTTTCCAGAAATATAGTCACATGGATCAGAGTTTGTTTACAAGGTTTGTTCGTCTTGGTATTCCTTATATTGAGCTCAATGCTCAAGGAAGAGCCAGGCCAAGCTTAGCTAAACTCTACAACTGGAGATACAGAGACTTGGGAGACCTTTCCATTGTTAAGGAAGCACCCATCTTCCAAAGAGCAAATGCTGGATTGTCATATGAATATCAGTTGGTGAATGTGCCTGATTATGAGGGGAAAGGAGAATCCACACCATCTCCATGGTTTTATCAAAATCAGGGGGAAGCTGAATATATCGTCAGTGTCTATATATACATGAGATTGTTAGGATATCCTGCGAATAAGATATCAATATTGACAACATATAATGGTCAGAAGCTCTTAATTCGTGATGTTATCAACCGTCGATGTGTTCCCTATCCTTTCATTGGCCCGCCAAGCAAGGTAAAATATCCTACTCAAGTTTTTGTTAGATGTTAATATGATAGGGATCGTATTATAATTTACTTGTAGGAATAAGAGTGAGGATGACAATACATTTTGTGTATTATAGAATAAAGACATTTTGGTTTGATCTTGGTTAGGCATTTGGGTTGGGATTTGTTTCTCTGGTATTATATGCCGGCCACACCCTTAGAGAGGTTTCTCAGAGTTAGTTGTGTTTTGACTGTCTGATTTTGTTTCCTCAGGTAACTACAGTGGACAAGTTCCAAGGACAACAGAATGATTTTATTTTGCTGTCTCTTGTACGGACACGCTTTGTAGGTCATCTACGTGATGTAAGAAGGTTGGTAGTTGCAATGTCACGTGCTCGGCTCGGTTTGTATGTGTTCTGCCGCCGTTCTCTCTTTGAACAATGCTATGAGCTGCAACCAACGTTTCAACTTCTTCTACAAAGACCTGATCGGCTCGGACTCGATCTTAGTGAGAACACAGCTTATACAGATCGTGCAGTGGAGGAAGTTGGAAATCCTCATCTTGTTCGTGATGTTGAAGAGATGGCACACATAGTTCACGTTAAGATGAACCAGTTGTACCAGGTAACGATACAAACTGCTTGCTTGGATAACAAATTTTGTTTGTTTGGAAACTGACATGTTTCATGCATTGGATAGGCACAAGGAGTATATGAGCAATACCAGAACAACATGCCACAGATGGAAGATAGTAATCACGACATGGAGAGTGATTCAGTAGTAGGAGCTGTAGATGGTGATGAATCTGAGAAAAATATGCAGCAGCTAAACCAAGCTCCAGACATAGACGGTGAATCATCGAAGGAGGTGGTTGGAATGGAGGTGGACAATAATGGATTTAGCACTGAGAATGGAAAGGCTGATGAGAATTAGAACAAATCAAACTCGGAATTTCAAATTTAACCACTAGGAGGGTGACAAGTGAGTTGATGTTTGAAACATGAGGGCCATGACGGAATTTGTTGCTACTGTAAGATATTTTTACTGAATTTGAGTAAATTCTGGCAAGTGATACATGACATGAGGGAAAAAGTAGCATTGTCTGACAATTCCTTACCTACTTTTTGTAACTTCTATTTGAATTTTGAAGCTGTCTTATCCTTCATCTTAGTACGTGAATTCAAGTAAAATTGAGATTATATTATCCATGAAAGTAATAATGTCACACAGATTTGTCTTAATCCTCAAAAACAAGGTTGAACTCAGCTGACTGAGTCAGAGAGGAAAGAGGATAGTCGTTACACAAAAGGGTATTATCAGTCTTCTACATACGCTTTTAGCCGTTTCACTACAAAAGTCAAAGAATAGAAGAGCAGAGCCAGATGTTGTGTGAGCCGTTTGACTCCTTTGTTTTTTTTTGTTAAGTATTATGAAAACAGTATTAAAGTAGATTTGATTCTATTTAAGATTCAAGAATCAAGAGAAATTCATTTATTTTTAAACAGTCCAGACCAGAGTTGGAAAACAAAGCATTGATTATACAAGTCACCAGCGAAGCCAAGAATATAAAAACTGAGAAAGAAAAAACGAAGAAAAGAGAAGATCAGATTTTGGATCCAAGTAAGGTGATGAGGAAGTCCTTGTAGTGTCCAGAAATATCACCAATAATAGCGTTATCCATGCTTGTATTATACATGTTGAAATACTCTCCTCTTACTTTCATCATATCGATCTCTGCACGCGTCACAATCGCTCTTGTCAATGAATCCTCATCTGTTCCAAAACCTTCAATCGAATCTCTTACAACCTGTCAAACAAAAAAACACAAACTTGAGGAACAAACATCTTCTTCAACATATTTTTTAGTCTACCCTGCTTAAGTGCTTAGTACCTTTGCAAAATGTTTCTCAGGAGTATCAATGCAAAAGATTGCCAACTGCAATAGACTTCTCAGATCAGCGTCTCCTGGACATCCATCAACATCCTGTCCATACAACACAACATGTAATAATTTCCATGAAAAGAAAATCATACCCATGAACTAAACCAAACCATGAATCTGAACCTTATCAATTGTGTTGCCATAATTCTTCTTGTAGGAAACAAAAGTTTCTCTCAGCTGATAGACACTACGCGTTCCTAATATGTACAGGACATGATCATGATCTAATTGCTTCTTTTCTATGGCTTCACGTAGCATAGCTGCCTCAATAGTAGCTACTTCTGCATCAGTCTTATCTTTGTCATATCTGAATGTACTTGCCAATGTCACCAGTAACTGTAAATTGTACACAAATAAAGTCATCAAATTTAAGCTTTCTCATGAGGCCAAACAAACTCAAAGATTGAATCCAATATTCAAAAAATAATGAATGAATGACCTTTGCGATAGGAAAAGGCAGAGAAGAAGCAATGTGTTCTTCAAGAGATAAGTCAAAGAGAGAACAATAAGCTTTCCTCACAGCAATCAAATGGCTTGGAGAAGTTGTGCAAGAGATCTCTACAATAACCTTCAAATTCTCTAAGCTTTTCTTCTTCTTCTCCTTATTCAAAATCTTGTTCACAAGCCTTGCGTCTCTCTCTGCTGGATCATACGTCCACGAAACCACAGCTTTCTACAAATCAATCAATCACATGTTTTACAAAAATTCTCCAATCTTTTTCAAGTCTCTTACATTACAAATCTTTTAAAAGTGTTCTGTAATACCATGAAATCACCAGACAACTCAGAGGTGAGCTCATCGATAAGATCTTTGCCGTAAATCTCTTTGTAAGTTTCTCTGATTCTCCTTCTTTGGCTCTCGTTTCTTTTTCCTAAAACGCGTATAACCGCCTTCTCATCTGTTCCCCATCCTAACAAAAACAATTGAGAAAATTTTGATTCAGAGATTGATTTCTTAATGCATCGAATCACACAAAAGGCTTGCGTCTATATCTATGAATGCAGAAAATTTGATTAAACGTACCTCGAAAAGCTTGATTGAGAGTTTCAGAATCCTCAGCTGGAGAAGGAACTTGGTCTGGTACTCTAATGGTGGCCATTTCGGAGTTTCTCTCTGTTTCTTGATCTCTCTCTCTCTCTCTTCTTTTGTTTCAATTTGGAGAGCCGTTTTAGTTTTTTTCTTTTCAAGGCGGAGTTATATTTACTTACTATGGGTGTAATTATGTTGCAGGGGATGTTGTTTGACGTTAATACCCCCAAGACGTAACTGTAATGACGTAATTAACCTATTTCTGTCGAGTTTTAGTTTTGAGGACAATAAATTGGGTCCAATATTAGTTATATATTGCTCAGTTGGTCCTCTTTCTATTACTTTTTGATTAGAATAAGAGGTGACTGCATGATGTTTGGGTTGTTCGAGATTCTTAAAGCCAGTTCTATTTGGCTGGATCGGAAAGCAATGTCTCCACTTTAAGGCTTTAAGCCGAATGTAAAGCTCTGTTACATGGCTTGCATTTAGTGTGGGTAAAAGGGTATTAGACTATTAGGTATAGATGGGTTTATTATATACTATTATGGAGGGAGATTGTACTCAACTCCAAGGAGTAATCAATGGCAAGATCAATAAATTGTTTTGTATGGTTGCAAATAAATGGACAAAGACACAATAAATTTATGAAAAATATAAATGGGTTTGATGAGGAAGTTAAGAATCTCATAAAAAAAAGAATTGATGCCGTCAAAAAAAAAAAAAAAAGAATTGATATAGTATGTTATTATGTTATAATGTAGTAGTTACAAAAAAGACACGAACTAATAAAAAGAGAGAATAAAAATTAAAATAATTGAATACTTTAAGTACTAAAAATTTAACAATACTTATGAGAATTGAAAAATATTTGTGGGAAAAGTTAATTTTTAAAAACTACGAATATTTAAGATGCATGCTAATGAGCTAGTTGTATTTACATGAAGGTATATTCTCGCAATAGTTAAATTTAATAAATAATGTTTTCTAAAGAGTCATGTCAAATTTTGCGATATTTCTCAATTAAATTGAATGTGTTAATTAGTTTGAACTTATCAAATATAACTTTTTTTATATGCTATATTGTGTTTAGCTAGCAAAAGAAAATAGAGACATGTTGTGTACGTACAAAGTGTTGTGAATGGTTAATGGTCGTCAAGCGAGAGGAAAGGAGGAAGAAAGGAGAAGAATAATATTTTTATTTTTAGACTCTAAATAAAACACTTGCGAAATAACTATAGACAAAATGGTATAGTTTTAATAATAACAAAAATATGTAAATATATAAGTACATATTGTTACTATTGAAATAGTCTCACTGTCTCTATTATAACCTTGATTGTGAATGGGATGTTTCTCATTTTAAAAGAAGAAAAAAACATTTGGTAACAGCAATTAAAAGTTTCATTTGGTACCAACAAAAGTTAACTTCCTACTTAATAGAGAAAATGATCTCTTTCATCCCTCTCCCTCTATTTTCCTTCCTTTTAAGTTGATTACCAATATTCACACCATTAAGTGAAACCGTATGATTTTAACATAGGTTGTAGTCAACTATATGTGTCACTGTGTGACATGTGCGCGACATAAATAATAGTTAAGATAAGGAACATGATGGGATCTTGAGTGACATATAAGTTTAACCAAATCAAATAAATAGATAGCGAAATGCAAATGATACGTCTCAGCACAGCTGTCCTCCAAATTATTACAAGTCGTCTCGTCGTGTAAAACGTGATCTCGATCTATTTTCTTTTTAAATGATATAGCATTTTACGCAACAGTTCTTTTTATAAATTTCAAATTGTTTCTTCCTGATCTACAACAATGATGAGATTGTTCTTCGACGTAGTTAATGCATTATATTCCAGTTTAGTTCCATGCAAATACTTTGTGTAACCCTTACCATCAGATGGAGATTCCTGTGTAGTAGATAAAAAGCAATTACATATCGTATATATTTTATTGTTACTGCTAATATCTATATATATGCATGTTTCAATTCCATCTAGATTTGCTAGTATTTAAATATGTCTTCTTAATTACATCAGTACTGATCCTAATGTATACAAATGTGAACTGAACCCTGACGACGCCAAAGTGCCAACCTCCACGCGTAGGTTGATCAATGGTTCATTCTTTCTTCGTTCCAATAAGTGAGTTATGTCATCATAATCTTGTAACATTTTTTAACGAGTAAGCCAGTAAGGTATCTGACTAATATTCACATTATATTATTAAGTATCGTGTCATGTATCGATACACGCAAGCCTATAACACACAATAAAATATAGTGTATATAAAATATATCGCTCGAATAACTTGCGGAAAGGGTTATATGCTGATATACTTAAAATGTGAACTGTTGAAAATTGAATTATGGAGGAACAAGCTAAAGCGTCAACGAAAGTTGAACAAAACACGTTCTGATATATATATATATAAATCTCTTATAGTAATTCTAATATATATAATCGATCGGATTGGTTGACCAAATTATTTTTTTGGTTAAGCGACACATCTGGACATAAGAACTAAGCGATAAGGCAAGATAGTGGTTATACTAATCTCAATGACAGATACTGATCAATAGCTCATAAAAACCATGTGATACTTGTTGAATATATATGTCTTAAAATATTGCGAAGCAAATGCGACTAAGGCTTCTCATCTACTCCTTTCTTTTTTAATCAATTGCGTACATAATTTATGAAATGGGACAGTCTGGACATAAGAATTCATTGATATTTTTTCAATAATGTATTAATTTAAGAGAAGAAGAGATAAAGGGTGAAAGTAAAACACAGAGAAAAGCAGATATATGCTGTCTCCTTTGCCATGATCTTCGACCTTTTTATTGTTTTCCAATTTTGGCAGTAAAAAGGAAAAAAGTAAAAACGATGTTTTGGCACCAAAACAAGTAAATTGGTAGTATATCGTTATTCGTCTAAGATTCAGTGGGATTGCACGTAGTTGACTTTTACTTGCCTTCTATTGATTATCTCAGATTGGATCTATTCAAAGATCTACATGGATCTACTTAAAGATTTGCATGATCTTAATCTTTAATGTGATCATAGTATTTGGCCGCTCGGAACCAGTCGATTCCTGAGCCATTAATTTAATTCGTGACCACTGACCATCATAAGTTGAAGATTACTCACTTAGTGCAAAGCACGGAGGCCTAAGCCCCATATAAGCTGTCTATACCTGAGAGTGCCATTTCGGTTTGCTTGATCTATTGAGTATTAAGATGGTTTTTGCATTTATTTTTGAGAAATTTGGATACACACTGTAACTCATTTTTCTAAAAACGTACATATTTTTTTTGTCAGAACCTAAATATATTTCTTTTTATTGCAATTTTCCTAATGCAAGATTTACCCCACGCCCAATTGCAAAATGTAAAGCAAAAAACTAGTAAAAGAAAGAAAAACTATTCTTATCCTTAACTACATTTTATGTAATTATGGTCAAACTTAATAAATTCCAGTTAAGACAAAAAACTGTAAGTTTTAATTTGTTTTGAACTACTGAAGTGTAATTTCCAGGCAATAAATTTTCCTGAGCGTTACTCCTTGTTACAACAATACCCCTAGGCTTTGTCTGAATATGATATTTAAATACCGAAATTAGCCTTTTCTTTCTCCATAAACCACAACATTACCCTTAATGATCATATAAAACGCTTCACCCTCTTCCATAGCTTTCAGCATAAACCGAAGCAAAGCAGAAAACAAAACTCAAAACTCAAAACTGCAAGAAAATGGCTCTTCCACTCGAGTTCGAAAGCCTCACTGAAGCAATCGCAGGTAATTATAATTATTAACCAGATCTTGTTACGCAATACTATATGATATGTGGAAAACAAGAATGATTTGGATTTGAGATTGAAAAATGGGAAAATAATTTACGTAGGGATGGGAGTTGATGAGAACGCATTGATAAGCACATTGGGGAAATCGCAAAAGGAACATCGACAGCTTTTTAGGAAAGCAAGCAAAAGTTTCTTTGTTGAAGATGAAGAAAGAGCTTTTGAGAAATGCCATGATCACTTCGTCAAGCACCTCAAGCTTGAGTTCGCTCGCTTCAATGTCAGTGCTTTTTCTGATCCATTCTTCATCTTTTCCAACTCAATTTATCCCCTTATTTTATTTCTAGTCTATTTCTTTTCTCAATGCTAATTCTATTATATTCCCTTTTCCACAATTTTTAATTGTTTTACTCAAATAATTAATAAATATTGTTTTTACCTAATAAAAGTATAAAATCTACCATATTACAGTTTGCTTAATTTGGCTAAAGTTCAAAGTAATTAATACAGAAACTATATAACAAATTATTTTTTTTATACAGCTGGTTATTTCCTCATTGATTATTACTGTTTTGTATAATAAAGTATTCTCAATAATTTCTTAAAAAAGTAAACGAATGATCTCCTACTCGAAAAATCTCAAATTGAAGATCATATGATGGAAATGTTGATGAAGTTTATCTGAGGAATCATGGATTTTTATCTCAAAAGGAAATCATATTCTAATGCTGAATCGTTACCACTTTCGATATGGAACATTCTAACAGTTTTGTCATTTGTGTATGATGTGTAGAATGCGGTGGTGATGTGGGCGATGCATCCATGGGAAAGAGATGCGAGGTTGGTGAAGAAAGCATTGAAGAAAGGAGAAGAAGCGTACAACCTCATCGTGGAGGTCTCATGCACGCGCTCTGCTGAGGATCTCCTCGGTGCACGCAAAGCTTATCACTCTCTTTTCGACCAGTCAATGGAAGAAGACATTGCCTCTCACGTCCACGGCCCTCAGCGCAAGGTTGGTCCCTCTCCCTTCACATTTTCCAATGTGGGATCTTAACATTCTTCTCAATCACATGTCTCTGTGTCTGTGCAGTTGCTTGTGGGGCTCGTGAGTGCTTATAGATACGAAGGGAAGAAGGTGAAGGAAGATTCAGCCAAATCGGATGCTAAGATTCTGGCCGGTGCAGTGGCTTCAGAAGAAGCTGTAGGAAACGATGAGGTTGTTAGGATTTTGACCACAAGAAGCAAACTTCATCTCCAACATCTCTACAAACACTTTAACGAAATTAAAGGCTCTGATCTCCTTGGGGTAACATAAATATATCAAGTTATCAACTCACTTCTTATATATAGCATATATATCCTAATGTTTTGATAATTTTCTAATGAAATCTTATGTGTTTAATTTGATCATCAGGGTGTATCTCAGTCCTCGCTTCTCAATGAAGCATTGCTTTGTTTGCTTAAACCGGCTGTGTATTTCAGCAAGGTATGAACCATATATTCTCATTTGGGATTGTTTCAAAATTAAACGCCAATTTCTGCGTTGGTCTTCATAATCTTAAGAAAACTAAACTTTGGTGTATATGTTGTTGTCATTTGGTTTTTAGATTTTGGATGCATCTCTGAACAAAGAGACAGACAAGACTACCAAGAAATGGTTGACAAGAGTGTTCGTTACAAGAGCAGATCATAGTGATGAGATGAAAGACATCAAAGAAGAGTACAATCGGGTTTATGGTGAGACTTTGGCCCATAAGATCCAAGAGAAGATTAAAGGGAACTACAGAGATTTCTTGCTTATACTGCTCTCCAAATCCGATTGATTTCGTGCTGAGAAACTGTTACTAAAACTTTGTGTTATTTGATTTCCCTTTATGTTTCTAGTTCCAAAATTTGCGTTTTCTATACCATTTGGTTCGATTTGGCAATAAAGAGTTATGTCGTTGCTGACAATGACATGTAGGGCGCGATTAAGCTCAACAAAAATTCTATCTTATAGTTGCATGAATCTGAAATGAAAACTTGTAACGCTGCTTAAAAGATGGGTTAAAAGATTCTATGTGACCAATAATACCAAATTACGAATTCCGGCCGATTTTCATCTCTAAACCGGATGACTGTTAACAAATTCCGGTTTACAGTTTCGACAATTTATGGTGACACGTGGCGAAGAAGAGTCCCCGAATCTTCCTCTGACGACAATTTGATACCTTTTGGCTTTTTTGGCTGTTTGGTTTTTTCCTCTTAATATTCTTCAAACTTTCTTCTTTCTCTGTTCACAAATCTCTCAAAACCATTTGTTTTGCAATCACAGATCCGTTTATTTTTTCCGGGTCCATTTCATCACAATGAATGGCGTCTCTGATCTTAATCGTTCTGAGAGGTACGCTTTTGTGATCGTCTTTTCAATCAATGACACTTATAATCTCTTTGAATGATCTGTATTTGTTCTTCTGGGTAATTTTTGGGTCTCAGCTTCCATTTTCATCTTGCACTACGTTTCTACGATTTTTTTTTTTGTGTAGTTTTGTTAGAGAACTGTGAATTTGTGCGATTGTTTGCGTCTCCAAGATCAATGGAACTCGTCGCTAACACGATTTTTCGACTAAATTCCTGATGTTATATACACAAAACTGAAGCTAATTGATAGACATCATCTAATTGGTTTTTGGTCTTTAATCCCTTTCGATTATGGTATCCAAAATTTGATCCTTTTGACATTGCGATTTCTCAAGATTTACTCTTTTTTTCATTTGTTGTGATGCAGCAAGCCTTCTCTTTCACATCTTGCTCCATTAGAAGCCATTCTGTTTGATGTTGATGGAACACTCTGTGATTCAGATCCCATCCACCTTATTGCCTTTCAAGAACTGCTTCAAGAGGTTCTTTCCTTGTTTTGTTATCATATCTTCAGTTTTGCGCAAGACTTTTAATAAACTGTGAATTTATATGCTTTAGAACCTTATTATTACTCATTCCAAAGTTCTTGTGTCAATTCAATTTTGCTTCTTTATATCATTCACAGATTGGTTTTAACAACGGTGTCCCAATCGACGAGGAATTCTTTGTTAAGAATATTGCTGGAAAACACAATTCTGAAATTGCTCGACTTCTGTTCCCTGATGATGTTTCAAGAGGGTTAAAGTTCTGTGATGAAAAAGAAGCTCTTTATCGCAAGTAAGCTATAGCTTTGTGGTTCCCTTGGTAAATGTCACTAACTCTTTTGAGGTCTGAATTAATTAGGAGTAACTTTTTGTTTTGTTCTTTTCTTATTGATTAGACTTGTTTCAGAAAAGATAAAGCCACTTGATGGACTTATAAAACTGACCAAATGGATCGAAGATCGTGGATTGAAACGAGCTGCGGTAACAAACGCTCCAAAAGAAAACGCAGAGCTTATGATATCAAAACTTGGTCTGAGTGATTTCTTTCAGGCAGTGATTCTTGGCTCTGAATGTGAATTCCCCAAACCACACCCTGGACCTTACTTGAAGGCTCTTGAAGTGCTTAACGTGTCAAAGGAGCACACAATAGTGTTCGAGGACTCAATCTCTGGGATCAAAGCTGGAGTTGCAGCTGGAATGCCTGTGATTGGACTCACTACAGGTAATCCAGCAAGCCTGCTTATGCAAGCAAAACCCGCTTTTCTCATCGAGAACTACGCTGATCCAAAACTGTTGGCTGTGTTGGAAGAACTTGATACCAAGGGGAGTTCTGTTAAGAAGGAATGAGTTGTTGTCTCACTTGTCTAGCTCATGAAACCTACACACGCGTGAGCAGCCTCTAAAAGTCAACCTTTTTACTTAGTTGATATTGTTGAATAATTCTTTGGGAATTTTATGACAATGGGAGCTTTCGAACACAGTATCTGATAAAGCTACTTTCTCTGTCTTCCTTTTTCTTTTTGGTGTATAATTCATACATGCACAATACTCAAAATATGATTTAGAGTCTTACTCTTAAGAGATGAATTGAATTAAGATAGTATGAGATTCGGTCATGAGGATGGCTAACAAATATCTGATCCAATATTATTGAAATTTGCGCGGGTCAAAATGTTGTTTGGGCTTTATATACCATAAAATAAAAAAGCCCAATAAAGCTCGAAGCCCAAAAACGAAGAATATCTTAAAAGGCGTCGGAAAAACTGAAAGAGAAAAGGGGAAAAAGGTTAGTCACCGAAGTTGAGAGATCAAAGAAAGATTTGAGTTGCGATGAATTCCGGAGGAATCGTTGCTGCAGCAGCAACAACAGCAGCTCCTTCGAGCGGCGGTGGAAACGTGGAGTGGCATGTCCGACCACAGAACCCTAAAAACCCCGTCGTCTTCTTCGACGTCTCTATTGGTGGCATTCCCGCCGGTCGTATCAAGATGGAGCTCTTCGCCGACATTACTCCTAAAACCGCTGAAAACTTCAGGCAGTTCTGTACTGGTGAACACAGGTACTTGTAACTGGATTCCAGTATATAAAGTAGATTCTCTATCTTTGTTCCTACATCTTGTTCCCGTTGATACTGAGTGAATTTGTATTTAGAGTTCCTTTGAGGTTGGATTCACGTTTTGTTACCTCCAGCGTATCAAGATGTGATTTTGAATTTGGTGTCTCCTCAAGAGATTTATGAGGTTTTAGAGCTTTTGGGATTCATATAGTCTTTCCCTTGCTGCTTCTTTCATGCGTCATACTAAGTTTGTATTGTTTATGCCCTTAGAACCTCGCTAGCTAAAGCGTATGGTTTGGACTAATTGAGAAATTTTTGGTACTTAATCTCTAAATCTTCTGGTGCAATTGCAGAAAAGCTGGAAAGCCTCTTGGTTACAAAGAATGTCAATTTCACAGGGTTATCAAGGATTTTATGATTCAAAGTGGTGATTTTCTTAAGGTCAGTACCCTTTACATCTAATAGATCCTCAGTTTTGAACAAGTGATTACTTATGTTGGTTCTCAACTGGCACTGTGTTTTTTATGTTTTCTTGTTTTTGTTCTTGGTTTCATTACTCTATCTGTTGTTTTCTTCTCTTCTTACTGGATACCTAATATGTTATAAATCTGCAGAATGATGGTAGTGGATGCGTGTCAATCTACGGCCATCAGTTCGAGGATGAAAATTTTACTGCCAAGCATACTGGCCCAGGATTGCTCTCGATGGTATGCAATTGCCTTTATGAATGTGTTTAAAAATCTGGGTTATAAATTTGTCAATGCAGTAAATATAGTGCATCATTTCTTCTTGAGCTTTTCACTAATATTATGTCTCTCCTTCTTTTGTTGTAGGCTAACAGTGGACCAAACACGAATGGGAGCCAGGTAATTTCAGTCTCATTATTGTGGCCTTATTATACCTGTGAAATGAGACAAATTGTAACAAAAATATGGATAATGCAAGCAGTGAGCGTTGGATGCTAAACTAATACATAAATCTTAAAAGGGTTAAAAAATAAGGAAGATATTTTAGTTGCTGGTTGGTCATAAAATGTCATCATTTAATTACCTCTATGTTTTGCATTGCAGTTCTTCATCACTTGTGCAAAATGCGACTGGCTTGACAACAAGCATGTTGTCTTTGGGGTACGTCCTCTTTTCACATACTCGTGTTAAGCTTTTTAATTTTCTTCCACTAAATTCTTAGTTCTCCCTTTGTGGTTATAATTGGGATTGTCTAATATTAGAAAACTTAAAAAGCCATTTATAGTTAAGGAAGAGCCATCGAGTCATTAACCCTTATGTGCATAATCTGTAATAGTGTTGTTTTGACTCATTGCAAGTTCTTCTTTTGATGTACAGAGAGTGCTTGGGGATGGTTTATTGGTGATGCGGAAGATTGAGAACGTGGCTATTGGACCTAATAACCGGCCTAAGCTTGCGGTTGTAATTACAGAGTGTGGGGAGATGTGAAATGTTTTAACCATAAATCTTCTCACCCAAAACACTCCTTGAAGAACTTTTCTGCTGAAGGAAGAATGTAGTGAGAGACCAAAATTTATTAGTTGTAAACCTTACGCACTTGTGATTGGAGCTAAATCCCAATACGGGTTTTGATAAATGTTGTCAACTTCGTACGGTTTTACAAATACTACCCAGGTTAGGCATTGGCCGTTATGATTGCATTTTAACAAAAACCATTTGGTAGATTATCATTCTATTTCTATCTATTAAAGCTGCAATAGCCTATTAAATTTTCACTTGGTGCTCATAATTTCCTGAAGCAAAGCCACTTGTAAATTTAGTCTGCAGAACAATAACTTGCGAGTGAAATGAGCCACTTTATATTCATAGCTACCAGTATCTGCAAAAGTTCACTAGCAATGGAACCAGTAACCAACAAGAAAAACACATTAGTCTGATGTAATGTAGCATATTTAAACCCTAAAACCCCCGTTTTGAGTATCTATCATCAATCTTCTTTCTGCAGAGCAACATAGTTCAACGGTATCGCAGCATTGCCTCTATAATCTTTGCCACCAGATATAGCTGAACGTCCAGGTGTGTTCCCGATCCGTCGACCAACTGGAGTTTTAGTCACATTGTCTGTGTTGAGACTTGGTCCCAATGGCTTCTTCTTTGCAGACTTTGAACCATATTTTGCTTCTTTCTCTGTAGCAAGCTGACCTTGTAGTCGTTTCTGCTCCTACACAAACAAATGAAGAAAGAGCTTTGTTTTGTCAGCTCAACCAACAAAACAGTGATTGTCTACAAATCCATGTTTTATTTTCTGTTTTTGAAGACACATACTCGGAATTGACGCTTTTCCTCTTCTCTTCGAGCACGCAAAACAATGTCTTCTTCCAGTGTTTGTAACAACGGGTGCTGGACTCAAAAACGCATAAATCATATATAAGCAGACCATATAAGAGAACTAATTAAATGCATAGTTAGTTACCTTGTCGCATAAGAAGGGAACTCCTCTTTCTTTTTCCCAGGCCTTCACTTTCGTAGTCAGAACATCGATCATTGCTTAGAAAGAAAATACAAATGGTTAATATCATCTTAAGACTGATCACTTTTACAACAGGTAACAAAGATCAACTGGCTTTTCACGATGAGTAAGTATAACAAAAAAATCTTTTTAAAAGAGTTCAGTTGATTTGGATCAGAAAAAGCATACATACTGACCCTAAAAAGCATCATAAATTCTCAACAACTAACAATGAGTTGTCGAATTTTAGCTGGAACCAATGGTTAAGTTACAAAGTACTTTCGAACTACTGCTCAAGCCAAAAAAGACCCCAGATCTCCTTGCTTGACTACTTAAACTAGGTATGCGATAGAAGAGGAAAAGAAATCTTGGCATGAAAAGAAAAACAGACTATTAAAAGTAATCCAAAGGACTATCTAATTACCAAGTATCGTTTCCAGACAGCATCATATTGTAGTCAGACTTACTTGCATTAACCAAGTAATACAAAAACTCACCAGGAATTTTGCTGATAAGACTCCTAGCTTTCTCTGCCCGTTTAAAATTTTTGTGCGCTCCCCTTACAGCACTAAAGCGATTCTCATCCTGTTAAGGAAGTAAAATTGAAGCGACAATCAAGAAGACATAAAAGCTAATCTGTAGGAAGTGCACACAAAAAGTTGATCCTCCCTAACATCAAACCAAAAAAACAAAGTTGGCATCGTGGGAGATAAGAGTGCTTCTCTCTAAATTTTGTGGACTGTGGTTATCCTTAAGACTTGATAACTCTATCTTTTTATCATGTAAAATGGTCACAATCAGTCTTCTCTTACCTATCTTCATAAAAGACAAATTTTATACTGTACGTGGTATTCACCTTTTCATAGTCATCTAGCCATTTTTCTTCCTCCTTCGCATGTCTCCACTTATCAACTTTTTCCAAGATTTCTTTTCTGCTTGCAGCTTCCTCTTTCGCCTTCTCGATTTTACCATCTATGCTTGCAAGAATATCAGACAGATCACTATCACCTGCGCAAGGGAACATCGTCACTGAACAAGTGCTAAATTAATTATCGAACTACTCAAGAATAGTGTGTTTAGTACCCGAATCAATGAGCTGGACAAGAATCCGTCTTTCAGCACCACTATTGACATCCATATGAACCTCTCTGCAGATTTCTTCCAGTTCACACTGCCTCTTAAACACCAATTCCTTCATTTTGCTGGACTTCAGGGCATTCAGTCTTTTCACTTCATCTTCGGCCTATGACCAAAAAGATCAAGACAAAATGTTAGGATCAGACATATCAGAATGGATGAAAATGCTAGATAACGAAATAAAAATATGATTAGTTACCTCCCGAATAATGTCCAGACCGAGGCTTCTTTTTGTCAAGGCATCATCAGCTGGACCAGCAAGTAAACTACTGCAATGCTCAAATCTTCTCCTCTCATCCATAGGTGTTTCCATTAGGTTCCACAGCTCTTGCATGGTTCTTCCCAAACCTTGTAACTGACATCAATAAGAATTTCAAGTATCAATCCATACTAGCTATGGTTTGCTTTCATGGATTTCCTAAATTTCATCTCCGTAAAAAATGTTACCAGGTTAAATAAGAAGCTACTAAATAAAAAATGACTTTCCTAATTTGAATGCTATTTTGCTCAAGTTTAGAGAAAAGACATGAGAAACCATATACTAAACCACCAAAGATCTTGACTGATGTTACAACCTGCACGTAAGTACATATAAAATAAGAAAAAGGTTGCTTAGGATACCAATGTCTACATCATGTCAAACATATGATCACACACTTGTTGTGGGAGCTATATAGTGCTCATTAGACTTTGAAACATCAACAACATTCAAATAACTCGTCAAGTCAGATGGTAAGAGAGTGAATAATTTTGCTCATATGTAAAATCTGGATCCGAAGTGTAAATCAGCAAACTAGCTCATATGTGCAGTATATAAGGATAACAAAAATATATGTCAAAAAAGTTCGGAAGTATTCTTTTTGGTTACCTTAAGCAGCCTCTCATGTTTCTCCTCCTTCAGAGACTTTACAAGATCTGTTAATCTAGCAAGAGTATCATTACTAATGCTTTTCAAATGAGTCTTTGAAAACTCGGTCAAGCTGCTATGAACATTACTCAAGGCCTTAGAGAAATCAAATGACATAATCTCTGACAACTCCTGGACAACATTGATGTAAGAGTTCACTTTCTGCAGTCGAACAGCCTGAAATTGAAATAAAAATGATAAGTACATAACCACAAACATTGTGGAACAAATACTTAAACGTGTATGTATAAATATAAGAACACCTTTTCATTGCAAAGATCCTGCAGATGAGCTCTAAGTTCATCCAACTTTCTTTGTGTCATGTCACTTTCATCAATTTCTGAACCAGAGCTAACAGGATAATCAGTCCCCGCTATGTTAGAAGAGATCTCTGCTATTTGAGTCAGTGTCTCAGACAGTTCTTTCCTTCTTAGATCCTTTTTCATCAGCAGCTCTTCCAATACAGGCTTTACAGTGGATATCTGCTCCTTCAAGGAGCCTTCTTTCTTCTTAAACAAAAATAATAACAATATATAAGACAACTATATATCCTAGGAAACAAACATGTAATGGTTCTAAGAGTACCATACCCTTGGAAACAGAGCTTTTTCACCGAGTGCCGACATGAGGCTGGCAATTTCAGCTTCAGCTTGAGCTAAGGATCGGTGTAACTCAGCTCTGTACTTCCGAGTTTTCTCAACTTTCTTATTGTATATATCCAGACATTCCTGCTCAAGTTCTAGCAGCATCTTATCTCTCTCGTTGTAACTTTCACCGATCTCATCCCAAATTATCTACAGCAGAATAAAGCAGTGGTAAAACATCAAGGCATTTCTGCTCAAGTAGAGTATAAGTAAGAAACAATGGAAAGCCACTTGCTCAATTGCCACAGAACAAGACATCCGCACCAGTCATCGTTAGTAGTATCCTAATCCTAGTTTCGATTATTGCTCAAATCTGAGCTAGGAAGTGAGATATGCATGCTCAATTGCCACAAAACAAGACATCATCACCAGTAGTATCTAAATCCTGATTTAGATTATTGATTGAGGAAAAGTCTAGGATCATATATGAGCGAGCAATAGAGTTAGTTCAACAACAAAGCCAACTAATAAACGCATCATACGAAAGCCAAACCAAGAGAAATTACATTCACAGTACAGCACCTTGGCAGCAAAACCTAAACTGTAAGCAAAGATAACAGCGGAGGCAAAATTCGGCATTTCAATGTCGAACTAGGAAAATTTCTTGAAAGTAATATGAAATGTCAACAAGATAGAAGCGATAATTGACAAAATGGTCTGGAATTGAATCTCTTGGAGCATAAACCCTATAAAATCAAATTCGATATTCAATTGCGTTACGGAACGAACCAATGAATCATCAGAAAATCAAACAATATAGAGAATCGCAATCTCCCGCAACCAAAATTTCGAGACAATCTGGAGAAAACGAAGACGCTACGGGGAAAAAAATGAGGAATCTGAGAACCTGCAACTCTTGGAGAAGGGAAGTGCAAGTGGTGGTTGAAGACGGAGACATTTTGTTCCCGCCGCCGGCGCCGAGTAGCGAAATTGACGTTGCTCAGAAACCCTAGAATGTGGCTAAGGCTTATCTGGTTTAAGCGTGAAGATCCCAAGAGATATCGTTTCAAGGAGGAGAGCAGCAGAAAATGTCGATTTTGGAAAGAATGTTTTTTGGCGGTAAATTAGAAATTTAGTATCCCTCTCGAATTTTGTGCGCAAATGTTTTCTTTGTAATTAAAAATTCTAGAGAGCCATGTATCTCTATGTTTTCTTATTTTTAAATTTGAGTAGCCCATTGGTATTTGTATGCAATGTAAACCGTCTAAAGAGATTTAGGGGATTACTAGATTTACTTATTATATAAATTATTTTATAAGAACTAATATATAATCATGTATAGATTTACTTAAATATTTATTTAGTTTTAATTTGGATTTAAGAAGTTGGTTAAACTACATTTTTAATTTATTAACGAGCAGGTGAGTATGAGTATTTAACTAAACAAAATTTCTTGTTGTATTAAATTAACTTAGATTTGTAAAATAATTTATATATGCAAGAGTTTATTCATACGCAATAATAATAAAATATGCTAAATATATTACATCTATTATTTTATTTTATTTTGACAGCAACATCTATTATGACTTTATAATTCTTATTTATTTATTTTTTTATTTTTTTTTTAAAATAACTTTTACAAAAGGAGCTAGGGCGACGTGTATATATGGAGAAAAACAAAAACTAGCTAGAGCCGTAAGCTCAAATAGTTAAGTCCTTGAGACAGACGAAGACACACCAACTAAAACCAAAACTTGTCACACTACACTACTCAAATCAAAGCTTTCTTATTAAAACAAAACAAAACAAAACAAAACGTACACACTTGCTCATCTTCCTCTCTCCTCCGCTTTTCTCAGGTTTTCTCCGCTTTCAATTTATTCCCTATCTCTTTTGGTTTCGATTCTTCTCACAGATCCAAACCCTTTTAGATTCTTTTATTGATTTACCACTTAGAAAATTGATCAATTTCATCTACCCGATCTTCATCGTCGACCATCGCTTTTAAATTTTCTATTTTTTTTTTTACTGCAATTTGGTCTTAGATTTTTGAGCTGTTAATTGGGCTCTGGGTAGTGTTTAAGTTGGCATCTTTCGGGTCACACGAAATTGCGGGAAAAAACCAGTTATTTTCCTACATGCAAAGTTGTATTCTTTTTCTTCTTCAAGAGTTTAATTTTATCTATAAGCATGATGAGATTCTGGATTTATTTTCAGGTTCACATTATTTGCTGATTTTAATTTTTCTGCGGTTCTCTCTTCAAAGCAACAATGGTGTCGGCGAACAGAGAAATGGCTGTTTACTGTTTCGACACTTTGGTCTCTCACTACAACAACGAAGAGACTCCACCACCTGCCTTTGAAGAGGCCAATCAGTACGTTTCTTTTTTTGTTGTGCTGTGACATGCAAGTTTGAATCTTTCTCAACTATGCGGTTTTTTTGGCTCTGTCTCAAGTGGATAAACTTTTGATTCTCATGTAAACGACTTCTTCTATGGAATCTTGATTAGACTGTACAATCCTCGGCTTGCATTCTAAACATCCTTGTGAACCATCTAATAGTCAGAGATAATGATACTGCTCATCTAATAGGCAATCGTTAATGAGCATATTCCTTGCAAACATCGCATGCCTTATTTTAGAAACTAACTATTTTTTTGTTTTATGGGTTTAATGTCTTGTATATATGGATGGGTGATATATTCTGAAACGCATAATTCATTCTTAGTGATAGTCCTGTTTTTTCTTGTAGTCCATTGTTTGTTACCTGGAAGAAAATAGTGAATGGTGGAGAGCCTCGATTGCGTGGATGTATTGGTACACTGGAAGCACGCCGCTTGATCAGTGGTTTCAAGGATTATGCCTTGACAAGGTACTTACTCGTCCTCCCATAGGTTTTTTTTCTTTCTGCTTCTCATATTATTCTCTTGACCAAGTGCATGATGTGCTCTATTCATTTGTTTTGCCTTTCAAAGAGCTTCGTTTTTTTTCAAGGTTGAAATTGTTCTGCCTCAACTTTTCTTATCATATTTCTCTGTTCTTAACTCTTAGACATTATCTATTAACTTAGACATTATCTATTAACAACTTTGTTGAATTTTTCTTTTTTTCTGTTTGCTTTGCTTCTCTTCTTGCTCATTTTGCTCTGGTTATAATGTACTTGTGTTGCTTGGTATTAAGAGGGGAAAACAATGGTTTAAGATAGACTATAGATTTATAAATATAATGTGTTAAAACAACAAGCTAAGGAATAAGTACACATGTACCACATATACATATGTAGATAGGCAGCTTTTTGTCTAGTTAATAAAGCATAGACAAATATGGTGTTTTCCTGATTATCACGACCTAGAAAAATTTTATGTCAAGTATCAGGTTTTGTCAGCTGTTTTTGTACTGAGTTTTGTGTGTAATTTTTGCAACACAACTCTGCTGCAGCTGATTAAAATTTTGTTGTATCTTTCTTCGAAACGTTTTGTATATCGTGAGCATGAATAGCACTAGAAATACAGTGATAGCTATTCAGGCTCCAAACTTCCTGTGAAGGAACTGAGTAATTCGGAAATTTTAGGCTTGAAACCACAAATGAAGCATGTATATGTAGGTGTATTGTCTGCAGAGTGGGCCTCTATTCCTTAGCATTTTCCATAGCTGACCTGCCATTTATTCATGTGGTTGGTCGTAAATGGTTGTGGTATCTTTCTTCTTTTTGTCAGTTTTATAAAGGACATTAGTTTTCTTATATAATACTGCAGTGCTTTGAGGGATCGTAGGTTCCCACCTATACAGGCCAAAGAATTGCCATCTCTGCAATGTACGGTGTCTGTCTTGACTGATTATGAAGATGCAGAAGATTACCTTGATTGGGAGGTATTCTCTCACTCTTCTTTTACAATAATGTCAATCTTGCAAAGAATATCAACATTTCTTGGAAATGTAAATCTTTGTAATGTTGTGTATATTAAGAATATACTTGCCAACAAGGAGGTCATATTATTGAAGCTACTCATTCAATAAACCTTCCGATGTCCTTTACCTTATATTATTTCCTCACTCAGTTAACTGGTCCGCTTTGCTAAACTCATGACAAGTTAACTTGGAGGCACCGAGTAGATTTAGTTTGTCGAATTCATCTTGTTCGTGGTTTTGTCTTTTACGTTGGTGACATTTTTCGTGATTTCATTCTAAAGGTCGGAAAGCATGGTATAATCATCGAGTTTACTGAACCTGAGACTAACACAAGGCGAAGCGCCACATATTTGCCTGAGGTGCCAGCTCATGAAGGTACCATTTTGATTCAATAATTCAAGTACTTAAAGCTATTTGCAGCGTTGATCCCTTGGTACGCTAACGATTACCATTTTTTCCCAGGCTGGACAAAGATAGAGGCGATTGATTCGCTGGTGCGTAAAGCAGGATACAATGGTGTAATAACGGAAGCAGTGCGTAGGCGAATCCATCTAACGCGATACCAGAGTACATTATTCAGCATGAATTATAGCGAATACCTTTCATATGTGAAGGGGACAAGGGGCGTTGGCCCGGTTATTAATGGGACCAGCAAGCCCGCCTTCGCCTGATTGATTTGCACCAAAAACCGCTGCAAATGGATGCCATTGATTATGTTTGGCTACCCCCTAATTTATCCTCTCTGTGATTTCAAATTGTCTGGCTCTCATAAAAGAAACTTCTTCAAGGAGAGTCTACTTGGTTGTTTGACAATTGTAACATTAATTAAATTACTTTGATCTATCTCTCACTTTATTCCTCTTAAGAAGAAGAGAATCACCAGTGTACTAGATTTTCTGATTTGTTAAATTTCTACTTAGAAAATCAGTTTAAGTTAGACTCAACGTAAAAAAAGTCAGTTTGGTATAATTTGTAAACTCTAATTCTGCTCATTGAAGCTTCTTCCAACTATGGCTATGTGGAGGACTTGTATACAAATGAAGTGAACAATCAACAATAGCACCACAAGTCACTGTTTTTACCTGGAGGCCTAGCAGCACAGAACGTCAAAATTAAACAGCTAAAATATTGTTCAACATTCACTAGTCCAGTTTTTGGTTAACTAGAACTCTAAAAGTGAGTGTTATTCGAATAACAAATTCAATTCAAATTTGAGGGTTATTTGGTTAATAAAAAGAAGTAGGAGCTTATTTAGTCAGAATTTGGAAAATTTGGGTGTCCATTATGATAATTTTTAAGCATATTCTTTCTACTAAAATCATGAATCGTTTACGCATGTGTAGTTTGGACGCAACCGTATCGTAACAACCAATCAGATGGTTACCAGATTTGAGCTGTCTCTTTTGGAACTCTCCGTCACTTGACAACATTTCCTTGTAATTGAATCTCCTGAAAGCTACAGATCTCTGGATTCGAAAAAAGCCTTGAGGTGAATCGGAATGGCGGAGGAGAAATGGGTGTTAATGGTGACGGCACAGACACCGACGAATATCGCCGTGATAAAGTACTGGGGAAAGAGAGATGAGGTTCGGATTCTCCCCATTAACGATAGCATTAGCGTCACGCTTGATCCAGACCACCTCTGTACTCTCACCACCGTCTCTGTTAGTCCCTCCTTTGATCGGGATCGAATGTGGCTCAATGGCAAGGTACTTAATTTGCTCTTCATTTCCCCAACTTTCTCATCTTTAAATCGTCTCTTAAGCTCTAGATTCGTATGAATGTTTCTCATTTTTGTTTTGTTGATGGTGTTTTTGGTTTGATGCTAGTATAGGAAATCTCGCTTTCTGGAAGTAGGTACCAGAATTGCTTGAGGGAAATTCGAAGTCGTGCTGATGATGTTGAAGACAGAGTAAAGGGTATCAAGATTGCGAAGAAAGATTGGGAGAAACTGCATCTACATATTGCTTCTCATAACAACTTCCCTACTGCTGCTGGCTTAGCATCTTCAGCTGCTGGTTTTGCTTGCTTAGGTACTCTTGTTTTTCTATCCCTTTTCTTTGTCACTTGGTATGTTTCTAGATTCTTGGAAGATTCCTTTAAGGTAGGATTAGACAGTACATTCATGAACATGTAGGTGCTTTTTGTTTTGTTGGATATATGAACTTTATTACACTCTCCGGTTGATCTTGTTTAGCATAGATTCTCTGGATAATTTATAATGTAAGTCAACTCATCAATAGAAGAAAAACAAAGGGGGACCAGAGAGAGCCACTATATAGTTTCATGCACAACCAAATGGTTACATGGCTTTCTTCTCTTTATCCCTCATCTTCTTTCTAGATCTTTATCTTTTTTTGCATAATTTAGCTTGGAATTACTCAATTTCAGTGACATTGGTCCTGTTTCTTTCCTCCAGTCATGGATGATTTTCTAGATTCCCTATGTCGATCTTTTTTTTGGAAACTGCTCAATGTAGTATATAACAGTTGCTTTTTGGGTACAGTTTTTGCTCTTGCCAAGTTGATGAATGTAAATGAAGATCCAAGCCAACTTTCTGCTATAGCAAGGTATGACTTACGTTATCTGACTCGTATTTTCACCCTTACTGATCTTTTTTGTATCTTCCATGTTAACTGTACGAGTTACTATTATCCTTTTAATTGAACTATGTGTATTAGACGTTCCTCTAGAAATTACGTGGTACCAGCATATACAGTATAATAATGTCATTTCTCCATGTAGGCAAGGTTCAGGAAGTGCTTGCCGTAGTTTATTTGGGGGATTTGTCAAGTGGAATATGGGAAACAAAGAAAATGGAAGTGACAGTGTTGCAGTTCAACTGGTAGATGATAAGCATTGGGATGATCTTGTTATCATTATTGCTGTGGTATGGATCTTAAGTACTTTTAGTCTAGTGCATTTTTAGATTCATGCGCCGTATCGATTCTATTCATCATCTTCTATATTATGTCGGTTTATAGTTAAATGTATGTTACTCTCTTGTCTAATTATATGAATGAAGGTGAGCTATATGAATAAGTATATTTCTGCTGCTTTTTTGAATAATATGATTTGAACTCTGTGATAATTATCTGTTTTCTTTTCATTCCCATCATAGCCTGGAAAAGCTTCTTCGTTCATTTGTCTTTGTTGTTCCTCTTTTTTCAACTCATATTAGCTTGTGGTACATGCAGGTTAGTTCACGAGAGAAGGAAACAAGCAGCACCTCGGGAATGCGTGAGAGTGTTGAGACAAGTTTGCTTTTACAGCATAGAGCAAAGGTATGTTCCCTTTTGGACGTTTGATAACAGTTGTATCACCTAAATAACCTTTGTTGGGTTGCTCAACAAAAGATATGAATGTTTTTGGTTGTGTGTGCTTATCTTCAAATATGAAAATATTTCCCTCAACTTCATGCTCTACTTTCATGTCTCCATAGGAAGTTGTCCCAGCACGGATATTGCAAATGGAAGAAGCTATAAAGAATCGAGATTTCACATCTTTTACAAAACTGACGTGTGCAGACAGTAATCAGTTTCATGCTGTTTGTATGGATACATCTCCACCCATATTCTACATGAATGACACCTCCCACAGGTACCTCTTTCTCTTCTTTGGTTTCTTTTGGCAGTCATTTTCTGCTTTTAGCTATCAATTAGTGGTTTTGATTACTATCCACTAACTGACAATGCCAGGATAATAAGCTTAGTTGAAAAGTGGAACCGTGCTGCCGGTACACCAGAGGTATGTATGCTTTGCTTACTCCATTGCTCAAAAGCAAGCATTGAATTTCAAATGGGTTACAAGTTTCTGATCTTAATCACATTTTCCTCTACAGATTGCTTACACATTTGATGCAGGCCCAAACGCAGTCCTAATTGCACGAAACAGGAAAGTAGCAGTTGAATTGCTGCAGGGGCTGCTCTACTGCTTCCCTCCTAAGCCTGACACAGATATGAAGAGGTGAGATAGGAAGTGTGACTTGATTAATTGATATAACTCCTGACTAATAAAAATGGTGTTTTGGTACTTTGTATAGTTACGTACTGGGCGATACATCGATTGTAAAAGAGGCAGGCTTGGAAGGAGAGTTTCCACAAGGAATTAAAGACAAAATTGGAAGTCAGGATCAAAAAGGTGAAGTGAGTTATTTTATATGCAGCAGACCTGGAAGAGGTCCTGTGGTGCTTCAAGACCAAACTCAAGCCCTTCTCCATCCTCAAACTGGCCTCCCCAAATAACCATTTCTATGTCTTGTTATTACTTCAACTCTGAGATTTGCAACACCTTTTTCTTTTGCTTTGCCAGCACCAACTCTTGTCCTAAGAGAGCACTCGTTTGAATCTTTTCCTAATTATTTGAGTTTACATACAATTCTTCTTCATCGGGTGCATCTAAATGATATACGTGGTAGATGCAAAATCAATATTGCAATCGAATAAGAACTTGATGCTAAATCTAAATGTATCATCCGAATACAAAAAGGACCGGACCACCACTAATAATATCATATCAGGTCAATTTTCACAATAAGGACATCAGAAGAAGAAGAAGAAGAAGATTGTGTAGGATGGATGAGGATAGAGAAATCTGGAGATGGTTTGTAATTAGATTCAAGCCTCTCTGAGCTTCACACTTGTGGTGTGATGTATTTATCTGCTTCTTCTCATTTGTTGCAACGTTTTACTTCTTTTCTTTTTTTGTTGGACTTTGTTAATAGTGTAGGAATTAACCAAAAGTAAGATCTACAATTTGTGCAGAAAAATGTGCAATGAAATGCTTAGAGTAAGAAGAGCAAGAACTCGTTTTTAATGTACAAAAAAGATATATTGCAAAAGGTTACTACATTTTAAAGTCAAAAGGCCAAAACTTTTTTACTTGCTTAGAGAGACTTGATCTCCGCTGATAATTAGAATTTAGAAGAGACCCAACAAAGCGTCATTTCATGATTTGAAATGAACTTTTTACTGCCAAGGCTAATAAAATTAAAGTTTGTATCATTATTGAATAAAAGGATACTAGTATAACCAAATAATTTCTTAACTAACATATGTAAACATATACAACCTAAAATATTTGCAGGCCATTAAGTCTCAACCTCCGAAAACACAAAATCAATGTAATTTGACTTCTTAATGTTTTTTTTTCATTAATTAACTTGATTTTAGTAGAATTAAACCACATTTTATAAATATAATAGATTAATGGGTTGTATAGATTCAAATTTACAAGTAAAAAAGTAAAAAAAAAAACCATATTTAAAGTATTATTTACAACAAAAATTCGTGGATATATATATGCAAAACAAAGAGCCCATCGTTGTTGAGTATTCTGTACGGAAAATAGGACAGCTGTCAAATTTGCTATTACCGTGATTTTGAATTCAATTAAAAATAGGGAAAATGTGGGAATTCAGTTGATAGTCTGTGGTAATTGAGATTTTTTCAATTCACTGTGCAACTCTTTTGAAAGTCTTTTTAAGACAACTGACCTTCTGACTCCTTTCATTATGTGCTCATATGAATCATCGTCTGAATCATCAGCGTCTACTCTGAATCATCAACGTCTAGACTTTCGCTGTCTAAACTTTCTCGTAAGCTATCATCAATTGTGTCGAAGTGATAGTTCTTCAATCTAAAAACCAATTCAAAATATCACTTCGACACAATTGATAATAGTTTATAAATAAATAAATTTGTAAATATTATCAATAAATAAAATATATATTTACCACATATAAAGATGTGGCTTGGTTTTTAGATTGAAAAACTATCTTCGACACAATTGATGATAGCTTACGATGGTAGTTGATGAAAAAAGTTATGGAAAATAGATTTCAAAAAAAATGGAAATAAAAAGATTAATTGTTAATAAAATTTGTTTGTGATAAACTACATGTATATTGAGAAAGAGTTTTTAAATTACATATAGATTGAGAAAGAGTTTTTCAATTATTATTGGAAAGAAGAAAGATAAAAAAAAGTCCAATTTTCTTTGATTGTTTATTTTCTAAAATCCAAAATGTCTTTTATTTGTAACTTTAACAAATTCAACCTAACCAAAAAAATATATATGACTAGTTAGACTTTAAAAGCAATTTTGTTAAGTATGTATGTACAAAAATGGTTCAATGACAAAGTCAATGAGCTTATTTCTTTATTCAAGAAGAAAAATCAGACACCTACTTTGGGAAGCAGCAAACATGAGAGATATATATTCCGGGAGATTTTGACAAGGCAAGCGAAAGTTCAGACAATAACAATGGCGAAAGTATGAAGCCGCAAGGACTTGTCTAGGTGACGAGAGATTCATGCACTTGTTGGAAACAAATCCAAAAAATGATTTGCGTATATCTGATAATCTATAGCACTTGATTGTGTTTTGGATGACAGAAAATCCACTAGCACAATTTATCTAGTCAAAAGAATCTAAAGATATATTGAAAGATGTTCTGGGTTGGATTCGAGAACAAGATAATCATGAAGTCTGTTGGACTTTCGCGGTCTCTGACATGGTAAGTGCATCCCGTGTCTTACATGGTTGGGAAGAAATGTATGAGCCGCTTTGTACTGGATATCTGTTACAAAATGTTGATCAAGACATGTATGCACGTAATCGTTCGTGCCATATAAAACCACATCATCTTTTGAGAGATTTCTACTCTATCAATATGTCATATAAGAATGATCCAGAAAAAGAAGAAAAAGAATCAAAAAACAAGAAACAAAATATAAAGTTAGTATTAGTGTTATTATATTTTATTATAATGGTGATTAAAAAAACGTCGTAAGAGTAGAAGAACTGTTGGATTCAAACTCACTGGAATCACACCTAGAGAAAAAGAGGTGACGAAGTTGGGAACAATTATGATAGGGATACATCTTGGTAAAACTTTCTCTCGTATTACACCTTCATGTGAGGGTTTCTATGACAATAAGACCAAGGTTTTCAGTCCGGACTCCGGAGGAGATCAGTGTTATGCTTCTTAATATGATGAAGTAGACAGTTGAAGCTTACCTTGGGAAGGAAACAACCCCAACTTAACAATTTTGAAAGCCTTAGGCAAAACACAAAATATGGACCTTTTTATATCATCATTAAACTATAATAAAAAAAATTTACATATCAAAAAAAAAATCAAAATTTGTTGGACTAATAAAAATTTACATAATTGGTTTGCTACATGTTGCATAGAACATGGCATAAATAAAATTTTCACTCTTTATTCAAATGCATGTCTATATATTCGATCAAAAAGTTCACCGTAACTGAAAAAATAAATATATTAATGTTTTCAAAGAAAAAAAATGATCATATTAAATGATCAAAGAAAGAAATGATCATATGATAATTTCGTGATCGGCTAATGACGTTGATCTTTAGAAGAAGAAAAAACACAGCTTTTTCCCTTTATGAATATTTAAGTTACGACTAATGGGATGAGCTTTAATGTTTTTTTTTAATTTTAATAATATGGACTTTTATCTTTAAAAGAATATAATAAAATCTTATGTTATATGGGCCTTAAAAGATATTTTAAAATATAAATCAGGTTTTAATATATCTTATGTTATATGGACTTTAAAAATACAAAACAATTGTTTAATTATTCTTAAAAAAAAAAAAAAAAAAAATGTGGACCCTTAAAATTGTGGGCCTTCAAGGAAATCAAGGATGCTGTTGTCACCGTCCCAAGTTAGCTTGTTGTCTGCTTCTAAGTTTCACTTGCAGTATACTCAGAGATCATCATTATTGCATCTTACTTTGGGTGTTCCTTTGATTCCTATATCTTGCTTTGTAGCTTACTTCAACGATTTCCAGAGACAGGCGACCAAGGATGCTGGCGTTCTTCCTAGGCTCAATCTTGACAGTATCAAAACTCCCTGTCTTCAAACTCTTTAGCTGACCCATTCTCATAGTGCATGACTTCACAGCGCCATTCACTTTTCCTTCCATATCAAGGTCCCAAAGGGGAGATAAGTACATGCCAAAAGGTCACCACTGGTGGAAAAAACACGGAACTCTGCAGGCAAAGACAATTTCATACCAGAATCGCTCAGCTCGAGTTTTTCAATGTTCAAGACTTATAAGCAGTTGATTGTCTCAGAGATGATCCTAACAAACCATTTTTTCATTGCAAGGTAATTCTGCTCGTCTGCCAGTACATGGAAAACAAAGTTTCTACTGTCTTGAAACATCAATAACCAACCAAGAATTAGAAATCAGAATTCTATGACTGCATGAAAAATTACTAAGTAAAAAAAACTGAATTTAATACGTACCCTTGCGTGTAAAACTGTTGAGTTGATCACAAGTATATTATCGGAGATGATAACAAAGTGAAGCAATGAGAGATCTGAACATTTCTCACTAATGGGATCCTAGTGAAGCTGACTTGAAATGTTCCACAGTTAGTCTCATTGACAAGCAACGGAGACTCTTTGTACTGCAGTCTGGTAGAAAAACACACTCTGTTTCATGAGCTTCATCATCAGTCAAATCAACGATCTGTCTCAATTTCTTGTCAACATTGTTACAGTCGCTGGAAAGACTTAGCAAAGATTCAGTGCTGGGATTTCAGGTTGTGTTCTGGTTAAATCAGTTTTTTGAAAGTCTGATACAGCTGGTGTTCAAGCATTGTTAAATCAAACAAGCTGTTGGAATGGGATTCCTAGGCCTAGCGGACGCCTTAGAAGTTGAAATTCTATGTGTGTTGATGGCTAGTTGATGATATCAAGTAAGGTTATATAGAGAGATGCAGATGAGTGTGAAACAAGATGGGGTTTATCTGTTGGAACCAAGACAGGTTAAGGACTTTGACCTAAATCTTAATGATGCGGTACCATTACCAAGTTGTTTGGTAGAGTTTTATGCATACCGGTTTGAATGACTAGCAAATGTTCACCGATTTTGAAGTTTTTGGCACTCATGAGGTCTACTGTTAACACAGCCACAAGGCTTTCAGTTTCATGAGGCACACAAGAGGATAGTTTAGCTCCCCATAAACTACAGTCCAGGATATTATTAAAGAAAGCGAAGAGAAGAAGAGGAAAAGAGGGCATTAGTGAAGAGAGTCTTCTACATTCTCAGTCTCTTCATATATCTATGTGAAGAGATTTTTCCGCAGTTAATTACCAAGTGGGAAACATAAATGAAAAGGAAAACTTAAACGTCTGAAAGCAAGAAAGAATGTCTCGCATGCTTCCAAATGCTAAATTATAAAAGTTAACATTTAGTCGACAACCATTAATAGTATATTCTCTAATCAACATTTTCAAGTAGATCTTGTCTTGTGCAGACGAGCCGAGCCAAGCCAACGCCACGGTTTCTGTATGCCTTGTGCCACCTAGGACTCAACCGCCATGGTTTGCGTGGACGCCTTTATTTTTTTTTTGGGCTAAAGGTTTGTGGACGCCTAAACGCCGGATAACACGCTGATACTTACACTTTTTTTCTGTACTCAGATCCTGACCCTTGCGATTGAGGCAACTCGCATGCTCATTGAAGCTACTTCTAATGCGATCAGCATCCTTACCAGCCCCAGCCTCACAGGAGTGATCATCCTCACCCTGATTCACACCCCTTTTTGGTATAATTTCTGAGCTATGATGCTGACCCACGAGACTGAAGCATCCTGAACGCTTACTGAAGGTTCTTCTAACTATAGCTATGCGATCAACATCCTCACCAACCCGAGCCTCGCGCAAGTCCTTGTAACTTATGTAGACAGTCGCATTTTTGGCATTGAGTCCCTCATTCAGATCTTGGGTTTCTATTGCCACATTCTTAATCTTCAAGTTGGACACATCAGGATCCTTGGTGGTAGTTCCACATTTGGCGACTGCAAGTTCCAAGTATAGACGAATCCAGTCATTGTCTTGCACCTCTGAATTATTCAACTGCAAAAGCAAAACATCAATACTAATAGTTGATCATGAGCAAAGCAAAACTCGGTATGTCTTAACCTTACCACGTAAAATCGCTTTCCATTTTCAAAAGGATTCTCTGTAGGCGACTCAGGCAAGCTACCTCGAAGGCGGCATAAACCCCCCTGGTATAACTCCGCCTGGTACTTAATGGTTTCCCCTATACAAAATTAAATCAGCCAGTGGAAGACTTGTATACAACAAATGAACAACAAGTCACATTTTGTTTACCTGGGATTCTAGCAAAATTGCACGTCAAAACAAATCTGTTAATTAGATGTTCATCAATTCTAGTATGAAAAGTTTGGAGCAAAGAGCTAGATGGATCCATTGCCTCCAATGTTATGTAGTAAGAGGTAGGAACAAGAGTCAATCTGAAATGGTATTTCTTTACGCAAATGAACTGATAGTTTTCCCCCTAATTGACGTACACATCAAGAAAGACATTGATTAGGTAAATAAAGTGGTATATATAGTTTAAATAGTATAGATAATTTGAAAAGAGCATGTCGTAGAATATTAATAGTATAGATAGATTATATGAAAGGAGTATGTGGTATAAAGAGAGAAGAAGAGACCTTAAGCAAATTGTAACGATGAAGGCCCATCTTAGCATAAAGGGTGACTAGGCTACAACAAGGAGACTTAGCATCACAAATCCTTTCCCGCAGTGCACCAAGACCATATACTATCGTACCCTTGGCATCGAAGGGCTAATTAAGATACAGTGTTAGCAAATAATCAATACTAGTTCGTTAAATTTAAGTTCTCATCAACAAAAACAGAAAAAAAAAAAAAAACCTAGAAGCAGAAGAATGTGATAATTCGAACTAAAGAAGGAAACCTAGACTAGAGAAGCAGAGGAATGTGACAAATTCGACCAAAATTAAGGAACACTAGTCATGATAAAACAAAAACCCAATCATAGTTAAAAGTATATAAGAAGATGGAAGAATTACACTGCATGTAGGCATAGGTTTTTGCAAAAGCTCCAACCTCTTTTCCCTACTGCCTCCGGACAACATCGTCGTCTCCTTCGTCCTCAAGGTTGTGAATATTATGTTACCAAAAAAAAAGAAAAAAAAGGTTGTGAATATTTCGGCGGAAGCGAGCGGCCGATGCTTTAGGCAGGCTCATTTCTGGGCTTCAATTGGGCCTTCGCAACCCAGAAATCTTATTCGTGTTTTTTTTTGGGTCATCAATGGATTTTTATTAAATTAAATTTACAACATTACAAAAGTCATGAAAACTAAGCCAGGTTAGACTCAAATTTTTGCACAAAAAATAAATAAATAAATAAATAAAAAAGTTAGACTCAAATTCTCCGGAAATCTAGCCGGCGGGAATGAAACTAGATTTTTTTGACACAAACGAGTTGCAATCATAAATTTGTCTCTTTACCTCTTTACAATACAGGAAAGATAATTCACGTGCTAAACAAAAACAAATCACGCTTTAGACATGGTTGCTCCAC
The DNA here is from genome assembly GCA_011420285.2 of Erysimum cheiranthoides. NCBI lineage: Eukaryota > Viridiplantae > Streptophyta > Magnoliopsida > Brassicales > Brassicaceae > Erysimum > Erysimum cheiranthoides. The sequence continues at coordinate 15,572,627 of CM022182.2, read as the reverse complement.
TTCACCATCAACTTGGTGTTGACATTAGCCAGAGGTCCATGTCTAATTATCTCTTACACTTATCTGTTAAACAAGAATGGCATGTCTACAATGCCCCTCAAGTCCATGCTTTTGTAACCAAAACCGCAATTGTTGTAAAATTATTATTCTGTGCTATGCCCAAAGCAGTGTCACAACAATAAATAGCATCAAAGCCAGACCAAGACATATCCCAACCAGTGCGCCAAAAGCCTGTCAAAATCAATGCATCCACAGGTTAATCACTCTTTCATCATCATTATCATCTACATATGTATCACTCAAAGAAATTTTGAGCCTCACTTTTCCCTGATTTTCAAACTTGCATTTTACTGTAAACCATGACAATCCTCTATCAACAATAGGTGCAAGTGCGACCGCCCTGCATCCATCAACATTCTTCATGGGTAACAACATCACAACAAGACAAGGTCGACAATAATCAAAACTAGGAATGCTGAAGTCTTCTATATCTAGTAATAATAGCATCACTTCTCCCTAGCATTACCTTGTCAACTAGGACCTAGACATGTTTCATACCATAAACTAGACTAAGTAACTGTTACTTGGAAATACTATAGAGGATACATTATTATTAATATTTTCTTATCACTGAATATCAAAGGGTTTGCACTGTCAACTAGAAGGCAAATAATTAGAAAGATGGATCAAATTGAAGGTACATTTGGCATCACCACGTGCATCTTATAAGCATAAGACTGATATCTACAGGTAACAATTACTTATCTCTTCTAGACCTACAAATGAGAAGGTTTAAGTATTTCCTACTTTTTCAGGACCTACTAATACAGTTTTTTAACATTAAATGAACATTGCAAATTATATGAGATTCTGATAATTGATGCTAAATCTATAATGCCACAATCTGCGTATCTATCATGATGAGACAATATTACTGCATCCTCATGATCTACCATGAATCAGTTGACCAGCTTCCTCCAAGGCATCGCAGACCCATGAAACTATAATGAGAGCATAATTATGTTCTTAAGCTATAGAGAACTATCCGAGTAAGAAACTTATATATGCTACTTACCCCTCCTATTCTGATGAGCTTAGTAACTTGGCTTCCAGCCCAGACCACTATATAGTTTCATGCACAACCAAATGGTTACATGGGTTTCTTCTCTTTATCCCTCATCTTCCTTGTAGATCTTTATCTTTTCTTTATAATTTATCTTAGAATTGCTCAACTTCAGTGACATTGATCCTGTCTCTTTCCTCCCTGATGAATGGTTTTCTAGATTCCCTAAGTTGATCTATCTCTCGGAAACTGCTCAATGTAGTATATAACAGTTGCTTTTGGGTACAGTTTTTGCTCTTGCCAAGTTGATGAATGTAAATGAAGATCCAAGCCAACTTTCTGCTATAGCAAGGTATGACTTACGTTATCATACTCGCATTTTCATCCTTACTGATCGTTTTTTGTATCTTTCATGTTAACTGTACGAGTTACTATTATCCTTTTAATTGAACTATGTGTAGTTAGACGTTCCTCTAGAAATTACGTGGTACCAGCATATATAATAATGTCATCTCTCCATGTAGGCAAGGTTCAGGAAGTGCTTGCCGTAGTTTATTTGGGGGATTTGTCAAGTGGAACATGGGAAACAAAGAAGATGGAAGTGACAGTGTTGCAGTTCAACTGGTAGATGATAAGCATTGGGATGATCTTGTTATCATTATTGCTGTGGTATGGATCTTAAGTACTTTTAGTCTAGTGCATTTTTAAATTCATGCGCCATATCGATTCTATTCTTCATCTTCTATATTATGTCGGTTTCTAATTAGAATTTTTGTTACACTCTCTTGTCTAATGATATGAATGAAGTTGAGCTATATGAATAAGTATATTTCTGCCGCTTTTTTGAATAATATGATTTGAACTCTGATAATTCTATGTTTTCTTTTTATTCCCATCATAGCCTGCAAAAGCTTCTTCGTCATTTGTCTTTTTTTTGTTCCTCTTTTTCAACTCATATTAGCTTGTGTTACATGCAGGTTAGTTCACGAGAGAAGGAAACAAGCAGCACCTCGGGAATGCGTGAGAGTGTTGAGACAAGTTTGCTTTTACAGCATAGAGCAAAGGTATTTCGGTTGTGCGTGCTTATCTTCAAATATGAAAATATTTCCCTCAACTTCATGCTCTACTTTCATTTCTCCATAGGAAGTTGTCCCAGTACGGATTTTGCAAATGGAAGAAGCTATAAAGAATCGAGATTTCACATCTTTTACAAAATTGACGTGTGCAGACAGTAATCAGTTTCATGCTGTTTGTATGGATACATCTCCACCCATATTCTACATGAATGACACCTCCCACAGGTACCTCTTTCTCTTCTTTGGTTTCTTTTGGCAGTCATTTTCTACTTTTAGCTATCAATGTTGTGGTTTTGAATCTTTTGATTGCTATCCACTAACTGATAATGCCAGGATAATAAGCTTAGTTGAAAAGTGGAACCGTGCTGCCGGCACACCAGAGGTATGTATGCTTTGCTTACTCCATTGCTCAGAAGCAAGCATTGAATTTCAAATGGGTTACGGGTTTCTGATCTTAATCTCATTTTCCTCTACAGGTTGCTTACACATTTGATGCAGGCCCAAACGCAGTTCTAATTGCACGAAACAGGAAAGTAGCAGTTGAATTGCTGCAGGGGCTGCTCTACTGCTTCCCTCCTAAGCCTGACACAGATATGAAGAGGTGAGATAGGAAGTGTGACTTGATTAATTGATATAACCCCTGACTAATAAAAATGGTGTTTTGGTACTTTGTATAGTTACGTACTGGGCGATACATCGATTGTAAAAGAGGTAGGCTTGGAAGGAGAGCTTCCACAAGGAATTAAAGACAAAATTGGAAGTCAGGATCAAAAAGGTGAAGTGAGTTATTTTATATGCAGCAGACCTGGAAGAGGTCATGTGGTGCTTCAAGACCAAACTCAAGCCCTTCTCCATCCTCAAACTGGCCTCCCCAAATAACCATTTCTATGTCTTGTTATTACTTCGACTCCGAGATTTGCAACACCTTTTTCTTTTGCTTTGCCAGCTCCAACTCTTGTCCTAAGAGAGCACTCATCTGAATCTTTTCCTAATTATTTGACTTTACATGCAATTCTTCTTCATCGGGTGCATCTAAATGCTATACGTCGTAGATGCAAAAATCAATATTGCAATCGAATAAGAACTACGTAGATGCTAAATCTAAATGTATCATCCGAATACAAAAAGGACCGGACCACCACTAATTATTATATCAGGTCAATTTTCACAGTAAAGGCATCAAAAGGGTCGATTGGTAATTCATGTGGCAACATAGTAACAAAAATAAATTTTATTAATAATAAAAATTTAGAAAAACTAACAAAAAGTCATAAATAAATAAATAAATATGTAAATATTATCAATAAATAAAAAATATATTTACCACATATAAAGATCTAGCTTAGTTTTTAGATTGAAGAATTATCACTTTAAAACAATTGATAATAGCGTACGATGGTCGTTGATGCAAAAAAAGTTATGAAAAATAGATCTCAAAAGAATTGAAATAAAAAAAATTATTGTTAATTAATCAAAATTTGACGAGGGAGACAAATCCTCTCCAACAAAAAAAAATAATAATCAAAATTTGTTTGTGATAAATTACATATAGATTGAGAAAGAGTTTTTCAATTATTATTGAAAAAATAAAAATAAAAAATACCAATTTTCTTTTATTATTTATTTTCTAAAGTGCAAAATGTCTTTTATTCGTGACTTTGACAAATTCAACCTAACACAAGAAAGATGAGCAGTTCGACTTTAAAAGCAATTTTGTTAAGTATGTACATAAATGGTACAATTGTCAAAATATGAAAGTTTAGGCAGCGAAAGTCTATACGATGATAGTTTAGAAAAGCGACTAATGAAAGGAGCCAGAAGGTCAGTTGTATTAAATAAATCTCAATCATTAGTGATGATCGACCATGAAACCGCAAAGACTTGTCTAGATGACGAGAGATTCATGTACTTGTTGGAAACAAATACGAAAAATGATTTGCGTCTATCTGATAATCTAGAGCACTTGATTGTGTTTTTGGATGACATAAAATCCATCAGTACAATTTATACCGTCAAAAGAATCTAGAGATATATTGAAAGATGTTTTGGGTTGGATTCGATAACAAGATAATCATGAAGATTGTTGGACTTTCACGGTCTCTGATATGGTAAGTGCATCCCATGTCCTACATAGTTGGGAAGAAATGTATGAGCCGCTTTCTACCGGATATTTGTTACAGAATGTTGATCAAGACATATATGCACGTAATCGTTCATGCCATATAAAGCCACATCATCTTTTTCAATATTCTAATTTGAAAAATATGACAATTTTTTTTTCAAAATTTTTTTTGTTTTTTTGATATCATCTTGTCATTGAGAGAGGTTTAACATATGATGCAATAAAATAAAATAGAAATTGTTGCGAATTACTCTCCATATCGGTGTGATTGAAGTGTTTCAAAATTTTAGAGATAAAAATTATCAAATGGTGAAAAAAACAACTATAGTTTATAGTATAACCTCTATAAATTAATACCTCGATAAATCAATATATTTTTCGGTCCCAAATTAGTTTTTCGATTTAATTAACATATCGATAAATTAATAAAATATCATAGTTCCAACAAAATTAATTTATAAAGTTTTATGCTTAAAGTGACTCTCAAGAGTATAATAAGTTAGTTAGATTGTACTCTCCTCTTTCCGTTGCCTCAAATTAGTTTTTCGCTTTAATTAACATATCGATAAATTAATTTATAAGGTTTTATGCTTAAGGTGACTCTCCTTTAAGCGCATTCATCAACTCATTGCTTCTGGAAAACTGAAATCTACTTTCTTGTCATCAGCATTTGTTTTATACCTTGCAATCATAAATTTGTCTCTTTACCTCTTTACAATACAGGAAAGATAACTCACGTGCTATACAAAAACAAAACACGCTTTAGACATGGTTGCTCCACTTCACCATCAACTTGGTGTTGACATTAGCCAGAGGTCCATGTTTATTTTTATCTCTTACACTTATCTGTTAAACAAGAAAGGCATGTCTACAATGCCCCTCAAGTCCATGCTTTTGTAACCAAAACCGCAATTGTTGTAAAAGCAAAAACCTACTAAACACAACTATTATTATGTGCTATGCCCAAAGCAGTGTCACAACAATAATTAAATAGCAACAAAGCCAGACCAAGACATATCCCAACCAGTGCGCCAAAAGCCTATCAAAATCAATTCATCTACAGGTTAATCACTCTTTCATCATCATGATCATCTACATATGTATTACTCAGAGCAATTTTGGGCCTCACTTTTCCCTGACTTTCAAACTTGCATTTTACTGTAAACCACGACAATCCTCTATCAACAATAGGTGCAAGTGCGACCACCCTGCATCCATCAACATTCTTCATGGGTAACAACATCACAACAAGACAAGGTCGACATTAATGTAGATAAAAAGACCAACTTTGTGACTAAAGGAGGTAACCAGTAGATGACGATGGTGGACTAAGGAGAAGTGGTGTGGTAGCAGAGATTGAGTTGTGAAACATAAATGAAAAGGAAAACTTAAACGTCTGAAAGGCAAGAAAGAATGTCTCGCATTCTTCCAAATGTTGAATTATAAAAGTTAAACATTTAGTCGACAACCAATAATAGTTTATTCTCTAGTCAACATTTTCAAGTAGATCTTGTCTTGTGCAGCCAACGAGCCAAACCAACGCCATGGTTTCTGTATGCCTTGTGTGGTTTTTGGACGCCTAAACGACGGATAACACGCTGATACTTGCACTTTTTTTCTGTACTCAGATCCTGACCCTTGCGATTGAGGCATCTCGCATGCTCATTGAAGCTACTTCTAATGCGATCAGCATCCTCACCAGCCCCAGCCTCACAGGAGTTATCCTCACCCTGATTCGCACCCTTTTTTGGTATAATTTCTGAGCTATGATGCTGACCCATGAGACTGAAGCATCCTGAACGCTTACTGAATGTTCTTCTAACTACAGCTATGCGATCAACATCCTTACCAACCCGAGCCTCGCGAAAGTCCTTGTAACTTATGTAGACAGTCGCATTTTTGGCATTGAGTCCCTCATTCAGATCATGGGTTTCTATTGCCACATCCATAATCTTCAAGTTGGACACATCAGGATTTTCGGTGGTACTTCTACATTTGGCGACTGCAAGTTCCAAGTATAGACGAATCCAGTCATTGTCTTGCACCTCTAACTTATTCAACTGCAAAAGCAAAACATATATATATATCATCACTACTAATTATTGATCATAACCTTACCAGGTAAAATCGCTTTCCATTTTCAAAAGGATTCTCGGTAGGCGAGTCCGGGATGTTACCTGGATGGCTGCAGAAACCCCCCTGGTATAACTGCGCCTTGTACTTAATGGATTCCCCTATACAAGATTAAATCAGCCAGTGGAAGACTTGTATACAACAAATGAACAACAGGTCACATTTTGTTTACCTGGGATTCTAGCAAAATTGCACGTCAAAACAAATCTGTTAATTAGATGTTCATCAACTCTGGTGTGAAAAGTTTGGAGCAAAAAGGTAGATGGATCCATTGCCTCCAACGTTATGTAGTAAGAGGTAGGAACAAGAGTCAATCTGTAATGGTATTTCTTTACCCAAACGAACTGATAGTTTTCCCCCTAATTGACGTACACATCAAGAAAGACAATGATTATGTAAATAAAGTGGTATAATATTAATAGTATAGATTATATGAAAAGAGCATGTCGTATAATAATATTAATAGTATAGATTATATGAAAGGAGTATGTGGTATAAAGAAAGAAGAAGAGACCTTAAGCAAATTGTAACGATGAAGGCCCATCTTAGCATAAAGGATGACTAAGCTACAACAAGGATACCGATCATTACAAATCTGTTCCCGCAGTGAACGAAGACCGTATACTATCGTACCCTTGGCATCGAACGGCTAATTAAGATACATTGTTAGCAAATAAGTATAATCAATATTTAGTCCATTAAATTTAAGTTCCCATCAATAAAAAAATAAGAAACCGTAGAAGCAGAAGAATGTGAAAATTCGAAGTAAAGAATGAAACCTAGACTAGAAGCAGAGGAATGTGACAAATTCGACCGAAATTAAGGAACACTAGTCATGAGTCATGACAAAACAAAAACCCAATCATAGTTTTTTTTGGCATATAAGAAGATGGAAGAATTACACTGCATGTAGGCCTAGGTTGTCTCAATTGCTCCAATATCTTTTCCCTACGGCTTCTGGGCGACATCGTCGTCTAAAAAAAAAAAAAGATGTGTATATTTCGGCGGAAGCGAGCGGCCGATGCTTTCGGCCGACTCATTTCAGGGCTTCAATTGAGCCTTCGCAACCCAGAAATCATATTTGTTTTTTTTTTGGGTCATCAAAGGATTTTTATTAAATTAAATGTGAAGTCATGAAAGGATTTTTTTTTTTTTTTTATGCAGGACTTAATGATGTCACTGAAGATGTCAAGAAAGGCATGTTTACAATGCCCCTCAAGTCCATGCTTTTGTAACCAAAACCGCAATTGTTGTAAAAGCAAAAACCTACTTAACACAACTATTATTCTGTGCTATGCCCAAAGCAGTGTCACAACAATAAATAGCATCAAAGCCAGACCAAGACATATCCCAACCAGTGCGCCAAAAGCCTGTCAAAATCAATGCATCCACAGGTTAATCACTCTTTCATCATCATTATCATCTACATATGTATTACTTAGCAATGTTGGGCCTCACTTTTCACTGACTTTCAGACCTGCAGTAACATAGATGAGCCAACCAACAAAAGGCCTCCTGGTAGAGACGCTACTAAGGCCAAACAGAGGAAGAGTCATGCAGAAGAGAAGGAAGAGAAGGCTTTGAAGGAGTACCAAAGCATGTGGGAAATTAAAAAGGAAGACATGCTTATGAAAGAGAGATTGTCAAAAATGCAAATTCTTGACAGTTTGCTGGCCAAAAAGGGACCTCTTACTGAGAAAGAAAAAGCTAAAAAAGAGAAGCTGCTTGACCTGTTGGATGATTAGTTTCAGTCCTGTTTGAACTTGTTGGCTTTGAAGGAGTAACAAAGCATGTTGTCTTTCTTAAGTCTTTCCTGATTTTGAACTACTTAAGTTTATCTACTTTTATATTGTCTTTTGAGTCTTTTCAGTCCTGTTTGAACCCTTTCTTTGCTGTTATGTAATGTTCCGGTTTAGTATTCGTCTCTGATTGGGTTTGTTTTCTCAGGATGGGAGAAGCGGTGAATGCGATGGAGGCAACTCAACGCCCCGATGATTTGATTGAGATAAAGATTAAAGTTTTGGAATCTCTAACACACACCTTACAAGTAGACAAATGTGTAAGTTGCATCTTTTAAGATTGTGTGTTAGTGGTATAATTTCTGATTGATCCAATATGTGGATACGTGCAGATCCCTATTCTGGCATTGAAGGAACAAATTGCTTCTGTTTCTGGCGTTATCACGGAACAACAACGCTTGATATTATGTGGAAGGCTTTTGAGGGATGATAAACTCTTATCAGATTATTGTATCCTGCCTTTTCTCTTTTCATTGCATCTCATTCATGCTCATGCGTATTTTTGTTTTTCTTCTTTTCCAAACAAGTTTTCTTAAATGGGTTAATCTTAGATGTTGAAAATGGCCACTCTCTGCATTTGGTTACCAGACCACCATTACCAGAAACTGCAAGTAATAATGCAGGTACATGCTTTAAAGAGTTCCCTTTTTGAATTTGCAGTCCTTGAATTTATTGTTGTTGAAATGTTTCAGTGTTGTTGATTTCTGTTCTAAGTGGATATTTGTTTTTGTTTCAGCAGATGATCCTGCTTTGAGTGGTAGTGACAGCCCTGGCAATGACTCCCAGCTACATTCACCCTCACCCTCTCTGACCAGTGATGAGTCACTGAGTCAACCCAGTGGCAATAACTCCCAGCTACATTCACCCTCACCCTCTCTGACCAGTGATGAGTCACCCTCCCAAAACAGTGAGGTTTCACTGAGTCAACACAGTGGCAATAATTCACCCTCTCTTACCACCAGCAGTGATGATGACTCTGAAGAACATCTTTACATATCCGCTGAAGAGAGTCATCATGCCTTCGACATAGAATGGCAACGACAATCAAGGAGGACATATCTGTAAAGAGTTTTTCAATTATTATTGAAAAAAATAAAAATTAAAAAATACGAATTTTCTTTTATTATTTATTTTCTAAAGTGCAAAATGTCTTTTATTTGTGAATTTAACAAATTCAACCTAACACAAGAAAAATGAGCAGTTAGACTTTAAAATCAATTTCGTTAAGTATGTACATAAATGGTACAATTGTAGAAATGTGAAAGTTCAGGCAGCGAAAGTCCATACGATGATAGTTTAGAAGAGGGACTAATGAAAGGAGTCAGAAAGTCAGTTGTATTAAATAAATCTCAATCATCAGTGATGATCGACCATGAAACCGCAAAGACTTGTCTAGATGACGAGAGATTCATGTACTTGTTGGAAACAAATACGAAAAATGATTTGCGTCTATCGGATAATCTAGAGCACTTGATTGTGTTTTGGATGACATAAAATCCATCAACACAATTTATACTGTCAAAAGAATCTAGAGATATATTGAAAGATGTTTTGGGTTGGATTCGAAAACAAGATAATCATGAAGATTGTTGGACTTTCGCGGTCTCTGACATGGTAAGTGCATCCCGTGTCTTACATGGTTGGGAAGAAATGTATGAGCCGCTTTGTACTGGATATCTGTTACAGTATGTTGATCAATACATGTATGCACGTAACCGTTAATGCCATATAAAGCCACATCATCTTTTTCAATATTCTAATTTGAAAAATATGACATTTTTTTGTTTTATTTTATATCATCTTATCATTGAGATAGGTTTAACATATGATGCAATAAAATAAAATAGAAATTGTTGCGAATTACTCTCGGTGTGATTGAAGTGTTTCAAAATTTTAGAGATAAAAATTATCAAATGGTGTAAAAAACAACTATAATTTATAGTATAACCTCTATAAATTAATACCTCGATAAATCAATATATTTTTCGGTCCCAAATTAGTTTTTCGGTTTAATTAACATATCGATAAATTAATAAAATATCATAGTCCCAACAAAATTAATTTATAAAGTTTTATGCTTAATTAAGGTGACTCTCAAGAGTATAATAAGTTAGTTAGATTTTACTCTCCTCTTTCCGTTATGCTTTTGCTATATTCTCATTTTTTTCATCAAAAGTATATATTTGGTGTGTTCTATACTTTTCATTTTCCTTGTCATGATTCATTTTTAAGAGCATTCATCAACTCACTGCTTCTGGAAAACTGAAATCTACTTTCTTATCATCAGCATTTGTTTTATACCTTGCAATCATAATAAATTTGTCTCTTTACCTCTTTACAATACAGGAAAGATAACTCACGTGCTAAACAAAAACAAAACACGCTTTAGACATGGTTGCTCCACTTCACGATCAGCTTGGTGTTGACATTAGCCAGAGGTCCATGTTTATTTATCTCTTACACTTATCTGTTACGCAAGAAAGGCATGTCTACAATGCCCCTCAAGTCCATGCTTTTGTAACCAAAACCGCAATTGTTGTAAAAGCAAAAACCTACTTAACACAACCATTATTCTGTGCTATGCCCAAAGCAGTGTCACAACAATAAATAGCATCAAAGCCAGACCAAGACATATCCCAACCAGCACGCCAAAAGCCTGTCAAAAGCAATGCATCCACAGGTTAATCACTTTTTCATCATCATTGTTGTCATCTATATATGTATTACTCAGAGGAATTTTGGGTGCCTTACTTTTCCCTGACTTTCAAACTTGCATTTTACTGTAAACCACGACAATCCTCTATCAACAATAGGTGCAAGTGCGACCGCCCTGCATCCATAACATTCTTCATGGGTAACAACATCACAACAAGTCAAGGTCGACAATAATCAAAACTAGGAATGATAAAGTCTTCTATATCTAGTGATAATAGGATCACTTCTCCCTAGCATTACCTTGTCAACTAGGACCTAGACATGTTTCATAGCATAAACTAGAATAAAATTGTTACTTGGAAATACTATAGAGGATACATTATTATTAATACTTTCTTATCACTGAATATCAAAGGGTTTGCACTGTCAACTAGAAGGCAAATAATTAGAAAGATGGATCAAATTGAAGGTACATTTGGCATCACCAAGTGCATCTTATAAGCATAAGACTGATATCAACAGGTAACAATTACTTATCTCTTCTAGACCTACACATGAGAAGGTACAAGTATTTCCTACTTTTTCAGGACCTACTAATACAGTATTTTAATATTAAATGAACATTGCAAATTATATCAGATTTTGATAATTGATGCTAAATCTATAATGCCACAATCTGCATATCTATCATGATGAGACAATATTACTGCATCCTCATGATCTACCATGAATCAGTTGAACAGCTTCCTCCAAGGCATCTCAGACCCATAAAACTATGTTCTTAAGCTATAGAGAATTAACCGTGTAAGAAACTTATATAAGCTACTTACCCTCCTATTCTGATGAGCTTAGTGACTTGGCTTCCAGCCCAGACCATGGCCATCACTTTAAGAAATCTGCATGCAACACGAATCTTTCACGTCCCTTTAACGCTAGGAAATGCTGAAAAATATTCCATACCTCTCAGCTGCAGCAAGATAACCCATTTTTCCTGGTGCTGGGGCCACATAAAACCTATATACATATAAAGATAATCGTCACAGTTCAGGCTCAAGTATGTTATGATGGAGAAAAATGTTCCTGTAGCTTTACGCAGAGCAACGGTTATAATTCTATTCTACTCACCACACCAAGAGGAAAGCTGTGGAGTAATAGACCGTATTAAGTATTCCGTAGGACAATATTCCAGAGACTCCATATCTCTTCAATTTCTTGAGAAGCCTGCAATTTTGGCAGCACATCAAGGCAAGCAAAATAATCAAAGGAAGAGTTATTGCTAATGTTAAGATAATATTAATTCCCCAAATCCTTCCTTGCAATACAGATTTCAATCGCATTGAACAAAACCAAAATGATCCTAGCTGATATTTGGACAGACCAAATCAGAAACACAAATGGCATTTTCATGATCACCAAAGAAGAGGATAACCAGGTGGCTCAGGCAGAGAACATGTTTGATATTCATTATGGAAAGAAAAGATAACATATCTATATTGGGTCCTCTCTAGAATCTTGAACAAAACATAAGAAACAAAGTAGTAAACACGTATGCACACCATAGAAGCATAGAAAAGTATCCCAAATCAAAGATTTAGTATATCACATACTCTTCTGAAACGAAAGGGTTTTTCCTGCTTGTCTCTTTTTTATCCAACATGTCTCCTAGAAAGAAGAGAATACAGTGTCAAAACTCAAGTTTTTCAGATATGACAAACATGTCAAGTCTGAATGTATCAACTAGAGAGTAAAGAAGGTACAACAAGTGTCAATGTTCCACCCATAAATTGAGTCGTTGATGTACCTTCACCATAGGAAGGCTCAGCATCAGCTCTGCCGGAAGCCTAAAAGAAGTACAAGTAAAGAGGTAAGACACAGCTCGAATTCGAACAAAGTATTCAATAGGAACTCTCAATCAAAGCAACCATTAAGGGAGATAAAAAGACCAACATTGTGACAAAAGGAGGTAACAAGTCGGTGACTATGGTGGACTACAGAGGAGCGATGTGGTAGCAGAGATTGAGTTGTGCGCTTGTCATTGGCGAGGACGCTCAAAGTACTGAGAGAACACTGGTGGAAATAGAGCAGCAAGATTAGTGATTTGGCTCAAAAAAACTAGGATTCATGAGAGCGAGAAACAAATAGTACCGGCGGGAGAGAAAGAGTTAAACGGTGGACGCCGGCGACACTCATCCGGATGTCGCAATTATCGCCGGTGTTGATTTTTCGCAACTGCTTTAATTTTACGAAAATTAATACGTGAACCGTTTAACCATTTACTTAAACCGAACCTAAACCGGAATTATTAAACCGAGTCTATATAAGCCTTTTTAACTTCAAGACTCGTGATTATCCAAACTTATTTTTGTTTTTCTCACTGAAAACAGAGAAGGAAGCAGCAAGAAGAAGAGTAAAGAAGATGATGATGATGGAAGATGAGCGTAACAATAATCTGAGCGTCAACGACATTGATATATCTCTCCTCCGCCTTACTTCTCCACCTTACGACTACTCTCACTCATCATCCTTCTTCTCCGCCAATGAAATCAGCCCTCCATTGAAACGCTCCTCCCCTGTTTCCGACGAATCCGATCTCCCCAAACGCAGAAAACTCTCCCCTCAAGACCCAATCTTTATCACCTCTCCTCTTCTCTTCACTTCCCCGGAAACCCAATCTTCCTCTATTCAAGACCCGATCCAATACCCGAATCTCACAAGCCCTGTTTCGGAGAAGCAAGAAACGACGCCGTCTGCTTCTGATACAGAGGTTGTTATATAACTATTAAGCATTTCCTTATAATCTTTGTGTCTCTTCTTGATTTAACTACTTATCATGAATCTTGAATTGGTTTGGTAAAACAGACGATGAAGATGGTTAACAATTGCGTAGAGGAGATTAATCGTGAAGAGACTAACTATGCTAATGAGGTTTGATGTTATTCTCTAACCATTCGCTTTTTTTCTTTTAGTCTTAAAGATCGCAATAAGTGGTTTTGATAATTAATGGTGAATTGCAGAAGGAGCAAGAGGAAGTGGAAGAAGAAGAAGATTGTGGAGGAGGGATGAGGATAGAGAGATCCGGAGATGGGTTTGTAATTAGATTGAAGTGTAGGTGCAGACAAGCTTTTAGGGTTATTTTCTCTGATCATCACCTCTACTTCAAGCCTCTCTAAGCTTCACACTTGGTGTGATTTAGCATCTGCTTCTTCTCATTTGTTGCAACGTTTTTCTCTACTTTGTTTTTTTGGTAGGACTATGTAGACTTTGGTAATAGGAAGTAACCATAGAAAGAGTTACAGCAATGAAATGCTCAAGAGTAAGAGCAAGAACAAGTTTTGTTCCTGTAACTAACTGTTGTATTGAAGAAGATCAAGATTGGAATAAAATTTTTAAAAAGGTTATACAACTTTTTAGAGTCAAAGTCAAAACTCTTAAACCTGTTTTTGACTTTCTTCTCAGTCCCAACAAAAAGAGACAACAGAGAACTTTTGCCAATTAAAGAAGTAATGCAGAATTAAAAATTGATCCGACCAGTGCTTGATGCGCGTTATCACCTGCTGCACGCGTTTCCACGCACCATCGTCGATTCGTCTCTCCGTCGTGCGCCGTAACCACCGGCAAACACATTCATCTTGCTGCTTCAGCCACGAAGTCAGTCTCTCTTTCACTCTAAAATGGAAAAATTCTCAAACATTGTCCGTATAAAGTTTATCCCTTTTTCTCTCCAGAATCGTTCTCTGTCCAAGAATCAAATGGAACAGCGTCAACTATCTGCCAACACTGTGATAGAAAATCCTCGAGCTCTCACCGATAAAATAGCCCTAATTCGTGACGCGGGTCCTTCCAAATTCCAGGTCTTTCCCTCATATCTTTCTCGGAATCTAGGTTGGAGTTTTGTTTCTCTCAAAAGCTTAGAACTTTGTGTTGTTTGCTCTCTGCGAATTTTGTTAGGTAATTGCAGATTTCGATGCGACTTTAACGAGATACAGAGTCAATGGACTTCGAGGCCAGAGTATGTTTCATACACATTTTATCAATAGCGTAATCTTCTCTTCTCATTAACCAAATTCAATCAAAGCTGAAGCCTTTATATAGCCAGTCATGGCCTGTTGCAGCAAGGAAACGTAGATTATGATGATAAGAGGCAAGCATTATATGAACACTATCATCCTCTTGAGATTTCTCCTGTGATTCCCATTGATGAGAAAACCAAACTCATGGAAGAATGGTATTTACTCTTCTTCTTATCAATCCTGACAATTTACCTTGCCTTTTGATATCCTAATTGGAAATTAGCTGACAATCTTTTTGTTGTTGTTGTGATGAGGTGGGGTAAAACTCATGAGCTTCTCATTGAGGGAGGTTTAACATATGATGCAATCAAGAAATCTGTTGCCAATTCCTCCATAGCTTTTAGAGAAGGTGTCACTGAACTCTTTGAATTTTTGGAGGTGATGAAATCTTTATTTGCAGTTATACTTCAGTGGTGAAAGAAACAGCTATTATCATATTAATCCACGTTATTTGCAATCTGTTTCAGGAAAAGGAGATCCCAGTTCTGATTTTTTCAGCAGGACTTGCGGATGTCATTGAAGAGGTGACTCTAAAGAGTATTAGTTAATTAGAGTTACTCTCCTACTTCTGGTGCCTTTATCATGAATATGCTTTTGTTACATTCTCACTTTTTTCACCAGGTTTTGAGGCAGAACCTTCATAGAACTTTCAAGAATGTAAAGATTGTATCGAACAGGATGGTGTTCAATGATGAGGGACATCTCGCCTCTTTCAAAGGTATATTTGGTGGTTCATGATTCATTTAAGAGCATTAATCAACTCATATTTGTGATTTTTCCTCTGGAGAACTGAAATCTCTATGGGAAACTACTAAGCATTTGATTTATATCTTGCTATTATGAACTAGTCTCTGTACCTCTTAAAAATACAGGAAAGCTAATTCACGTGCTAAACAAAAACGAACACGCTTTGGACATGGCTGCTCCACTTCATGATCAACTTGGTGTTGACATTGGTGAGGAAGATGAAGAGAATAATGCATGTGTAAAACAAAGAACAAACGTTTTGCTTCTGGGAGATCATTTGGGTGATTTGAGGATGTCTGATGGATTGAATTATGATTCTCGAATATCTATTGGATTTCTGTGAGTTTTTTCATCTTTTCTTCTATTTGCTAACTGCTCTGTTTCGATCTCCTCTCGCTAAGTTTTAGTTCTCTCTCCAGGAACGATAACATTGAGAAGAGTCTTGAAAGCTACCGAGAGGCCTTTGATCTTGTTTATCTTGTAAGTCACTTTAATAATTTATAGATGATCTTAATCACTTGGAAATATGCTAACAAAAGTTTAACGTTTTGTGGGTCTCAAAAAGAATGATGCACCTATGTGGGGAGCTCTGGAACTTGTTTCTCGGTTATTCTCAACAAAAGAAGCGAGTTAGCTGCAATGCATTTGAGGACTTAAGTTACGTACAAGACTGATCCTTCAGTTGATGTAACCAAATATTGTAAGTTCAATTTATGTGTCTTCTAAAAGGATCATTATTGAGAGAGAGTTACAACTCTTACCAAATTAAAAGGTAATTTCATTTCATGATTTCAAATTAACTTTTTGTAGTCGAAGCTAATATAATTGAAGTTTGTATCATTACTAATTAAAAGGATATTCGTATGTCCAAATAGTTTCTTAATATACAATCTAAAATATTTGCGGCAAGCAAAAAGGAGAGTAAAAATATTGAAAGAGTGAAGTAAATAAAAGAAGTTGGTACTAAAACCACCAGTGCCCTCTTTATGTAAAATGTAAACTAGAGAACAAAATGTGATATGTAGCATTGGAGTCTCATCCAAAAACATCCTACTATAGTCAGGTACAAGATGTAGATAAGAAGATGGATTTAAAAGCTAAGCATATAGCTTTTTCATTCTATCAGTCCCCGGACACAAACGACTTCTGCTCGTAGTACTTTTTCTCACTAGCTTCCTTCTTTGCATTACGTTTCTATAGAATACAAAACGATTTTTCAGTGAGATATTCAACAATTAAATCAAGTATAAGAAGAAGAATGAGCAAAGAAAAGCAATTTGCCTGATAAGCTTCATGGTTTGCTACAATCCTCCTGATTATAGTGGAAGTTGTGATATCAAGAGGGCTTTCTAGAATTTCGAATATGCCCATGCTAATCGGTACAGCATACGGATTATCTTCCTCCTGAAAAATCATCAACTACATTCTAAGAAAACACAGCTCTTTATCTTTCACCTAAATGCATATACACATTTACCCGGTATTTGCTTACCTTTTGAAAATCATCGCTCTCAGCTACTGTCCCATGAACCACCAACGAAATGTCAAATGTTGTGATCTACAATATCCAAATCATTGTCAAAATTAGCTTTTCATGAAAGTCATTTGGTTATTATTACTATTCAGCAAAGTGCAGAGAAGCTCACCGTATCTCTCGACACTTCCCATGGAGCACCAATTATCACCTCATCTACGTAGCGGCAAGCAAGAACACTTAAGCTCCTTTCATGCAGATTCATGATTGGGCGATGAGTTCCTCTTTTAGCACTGCGCAGAAAAGTATAAAAGCACAATTTGGTAAGACGAATATAAGCAGAGATACAATCATGCACATCTAAAACTCTCAACACAGCTAAAAATACAGTTAGATACCAAAAATGGGGACAAGAACTATTTATCTTTACCAACAACTAACATCACCAACCAAATGGATCAATACCCAGAACACTAGTCAGGACATGAAAAAGTAAAAATAATGAAATAAAAACTAAGACAATCAATAAAACAGACTGCCAAAATTGAGATTTTTTTAACCTGACAGTCTGGTCATTATGTATTCCAACAAGAAGAAAGTCTCCAAGCTCTCGAGCACGCCTGAGAATCTAAAGGCATTGAGTAAATCAAGAACAGGAGTCAACATTGGCAGAATAGAAAATGGATGGTGGCTCAATGCCTAGCGCCTAGTGTGTATAACACTTAGGCAATTCTAGTTGGAGTAGTTAACCAACATAGTATTATATTAGCATTCAAATATGTCGAGAAAAAAATACAAATTCAAACTTGAAATGATAACTAAACACTTGACTTTTTTTAATTATGTGATCATCTACTTCTTATCAACATTCCTTTATAATCAACAACCTACTTCTCATCATCAATAGACTCGCAAATAGATTCATAAGTTTTCTAAACTTAAATATATAATCCTCTTTCACTGTTTTCCAGAGTGTTAAATAAGTAATCACAGTATCCAACTCACTATAACTTCTTTCACAATTGATATGAGCATGAATATGGTTGACCATACACCCATTGTTCATGTAAACGTATTAAATTCCTCAAATATAAACTGAACCATATATAGTATGCACGAAATTAACTTAATATACCTCAACATGGCCAGCATGGAAAAGATCAAAAGCACCATCTATGTAGATTATGCGTGCATCAGGTCCTGGCCCCTATCAGCATAAGCATGCAATTTGATCAAACTCCAGATACAGTAAGAGAAAGAGAATGAAATAAAATGACAGAAGTAAGGGAAAGGTAAATCTATCAAGCAAATTAATATTATGATACATCTAGCGGATCTGACTTGACATAGGCCATAAAATGAGATGTGAAGAAACCTTCTGTCATCAGTTAACAAGAAAAATATAGATAAGTGCATAATAAGTATCCAATGTATT
Organism: Erysimum cheiranthoides; assembly: GCA_011420285.2. NCBI lineage: Eukaryota > Viridiplantae > Streptophyta > Magnoliopsida > Brassicales > Brassicaceae > Erysimum > Erysimum cheiranthoides. Next base: position 15,554,053 of record CM022182.2, on the reverse strand, counting down.
GGTGAAACGGTCATAGAAAAAGTGAACATTAACTTGTTAATTAGATTCAGGAGATGAGAAACTAATAGTGAGCTAGACAGTGTTCCATAGTGATGAAGAAAACTGCTGATGTTGCTGTTGAGCTAGTTCTCTTTAATAAACAAAAAAAACTACAAAAACAGTACGCTCATAGCCACTTGCATAAGTACAAGAAATAAAGGGGTCATGTACTTGTTCAACCAACAAGATCATAAAGCAACAAATACTACAGTTGTAGATATACACACCTCAAAAGATCTAAGTTATGTGCCTGAGTAAGATAACTAGTAGAAACACATGTATGCAATACATAAAGTTGAGGAAAAGACACTCTCTAAAACTTGCATACCTTGCCATTGGAGAACTGAACAATCCTGCGGGAAGTAGGAAGAAAATGTGAAACACGAGTACCAGCAGCAGAACCTCCGTCCTCAAACTTTGGGCTACTATGCCCATGACTAAATTGCCTTTGGAGAGAGGAACGACTATGAGTGTCACTAATGGATCTTTCTCTTACACAGAGAAGCATACGACCTGCACGCACGGATTGCAAATCGGAAATTTTACACATGATGTGATTTCACATTTCAGGGATCAATTGATGTGAGCTAAAATGAAATCGGAAGGGACGATGTCATTATACCAACGATATCAGTGCTAGAGACTCCTTCCGTACGCTTAATCTGCTTGTAACGACCAGCCTTCTTAGCGAGTGCATAAGCATCGGTTCCATCGGGAAGAACACATGGATCGTCTCCATGGATGATGTAATCGATCTCATACTCATCGAATAATCTCTTCATGAAATCTTCCGTAATAGCGTAAGGAGCATCAGATATAACTTCATCCACCCACTTAACAGCTTTCACCATTGTCATTCTAAACATAACGAAATCAAAATCAAACAAACGCAATTGGGAATTACCAGAAACGATGAATTATGATCTCGAGAGAGAGAGATAGAGAGACCTCTCATGAAGAGGCGTAACAGGAGGTCCCTTATTAGCTATGATTTCTTCATCGGAAACAACTCCGACCACCAATTGGTCACCGAGAGCACGAGCTTGTCGTAGGGCGTTGCAGTGGCCATAGTGCATCATATCGAAGCAGCCATCCATGTAAACGCGAACAGGTTTTCGTTTTCTCAAAATGCGCCATGGAGAAGATAGACCTAAACCTAATCCTAACGGAAGCTCACCTTTAAGGAAAAGATGAAGGAAAGAAGCTCCGACGGCAAACGCAGCTCCTCCGACTATACAACTTCCGACGATCTTCTCTTTCTCCCAAACCATTTTTGCTTACAAACAGAGAATTTTTGAAACTCTCTCAGATCCTTTTTCTCTCTGTTTTTTTTGTTTCCTTCACATTTCCAGACGTCTCAGATCTCTCACAGACGTTCTTCTCTTTGGAACTAGAGACTCGGAATCAGAATCCTATTTTTCCCTTTTCTTTTTTGTTTTTTCCTCTATCTTCCAAAAACATCTTTAACCAAATCGAAATCGTGTGATTTTTTTCGGTTTGTATTGGTTTAGAGATTCAATTATAGAGATTTTACAGTATGTTTTGGTTTTTATTTGGTTTTGAATGTTTTCAAAACAATAAAGAATAAAGAAAACCGAACTTAACCAAAGTATATTACAAATAATTTTATTTGGTTTTGAGTTTTACAAAAGTGATATGATAATAAAACCGCTAAACAAGAATCTAAACCGAACTAAAGCAGACAATGTCAAGGTGAAAAAACATAAGAAGACGTGTAAGTATCAAATCAAAGGAAGCATATCTTTCGTGATCCTTCATGTGACACCTCTTTGCTTGAGTCATCCTTTATCTTTCATCTAAGACGCAACTTTTCTCCTACTACAGTTGGGAGTAGGACCAAACATAATTACAATGATCCAACTACCATATAGACTCAACATTCATACCTAAAATGGCTTCCCATCTTGTAAAAGCCAATGAAACAAAAACAACGTTGCATCAACAAAAACATGAACCATGGCATCAACCGCTGGGTTTATAAGAAAGCAACATAATAATTCAAATCAAAAGAGATTGTGATCAACACCAACAAAATGGAATTTCCTATCTATATATTATAAAAATGTTAAAATATTATAACACAATCACAGGGATATCCGCTTAGCAGCATCCAAAGTATTGCATAGTAGCATGGCGATTGTCATGGGTCCAACTCCTCCAGGCACAGGAGTGATAGCCGAGGCAACACCTAACGCTTCTTCGTAACATACATCTCCAACAAGACGGTAACCATACTCACAGCTACTATCCTGCCATATTACATTTGCATTTAACATAACAAAACAAACACCAATGTCTAACCAGAAACAACTATAGGAAAATCATTTGTGTTCTTCATTTGAAACTCTAAGTTATGTCAATTTAAGGTTTTCTGTACCAGAAAGAATTCATGTTATTGTATGAGTCTGTTTAGGAATATTTTTAAAATAGTTTTTTCTTCTCATTACCTCAACCGGACATGTTCCAACATCAATGACAACTGATCCACGCTTCAGCCAACTTCCACGAACCAAATTTGGTATACCCGCGGCTGCAATCACAATATCAGCCTCCCGAGTAATGTGTTCTGGATCCTTTGTAAAAGCATGCACAATGCTTACTGTTGCGTCATGCCTCTACCCAAGAATGTTAGCAAAGACATAAGTGCATAGTTAATTCCAGTCTAAAATGCTTAAGCATAAGAACATGCTTGCACTAACGACCATAAAAAAAGGTAATACCTGCAATAGTAAAGACATTGGTAGCCCAACGATGTTGCTTCTTCCAATCACCGCAGCATTTTTTCCTGCTATTTCAACGCCTGCTCTAATCAATAACTCCACACAACCCTTGGGGGTGCAAGATACGAAAAGTGGCTCCCTCCCTCTCATTGCAAGATTTCCCATATTTAATGGATGAAACCCATCAACATCTTTCTCCAGTCTCACCATATTCAAGATTTTTGTTTCATCAAGATGCTGTACAAGATATCTTATTACGTTAAGCAGTGAAAAGATATCCACAAGTAAGAAAATTCAGATGCTCTATCCTACGCATAATCAGTGAATTAGATGCTCCAGTTACCAACAATAAAGAAAACCTCAGAGGAAAAAATAGTTACAGAGAGTGCATGTTCTATGAGGCTGGTTGAAACAGGGGAGCGTGCACATAAGAAATCGATTTGGATATTAAGTCTCAATTGAAAAAAGAATCAAGCGCTTTTGAAAAAAGTATGAAAACAAATTAAACATGAAACTTAACCTCCTAACATAGAACTAATCTTTGACATCAACAACACTAACTTTTCCCATCAAAATGTCATGATTCATATTACACAAAAAAAAAAAAAAACATACCTGGGGCAAAGGAAGTTGTACAAGAATCCCGTGAATGGAAGTGTCTTCATTAAATTTTTTCAATACACTGAGAATTTGTCCTTCAGTACAATCTTCCGGCAATTCAGCCAAAACTGATTTGATACCAGTTTCTTCACAAGCTTTAATTTTGTTACGAACGTAAGTTTGTGAGTCTCTTTGTTGGCCAACCAAAACAACCGCAAGACCAGGGACTTTTCCAACAGCCTTTTTCATCTTCCACACTTCACTCATAATCTTTGTTCTGATTTCCTCAGCGATAACTTTACCATCTATTACCACAGTCTTCTGTTCACTCTCTGTATTAATGCATACACACACCAACAACAAAAAACATAAGTACAGGGGTACAAAGTCAACTCATACAATTAGAAAAGTTTCCTGTAATATATATAGGAGAAGATAAAGACATGAAAATGCAACAAACAGAGGAAATGAGTTACCAAAGGACACAGGAGATGGCAAATCAGTGTAAGGAATCCAATTTTCAGGCAAGTCAAGGGACACGAGTGGAGGAGACACTAAGATGGAGCTTAGGCAATGCACTTCCCTTGCTGTCAAACGAATAGCCTTATTATGTGCCGAGGCCAAAGCTTTCCTCGCGATCAATAACATGCTCAAAATTAAAAAGTACAGCTCCTGATTCACACATGAATCACAAAAAAAAAACACATTGAAAGAAACCTACTCAGTGAATGTCAGAAAAACACAGACTAGACAAAAGAACCTTAGACAGGAAATTAAAACCTTAAATATTCCAAAATGTGATCCTTTTAAACTCATATTCCTTCATTACATCCACACAAACAAATAATGCAGAAAATTTTAATTAACACCATAGTTAACAGAAGCAAAATTACACCAGATTAAACCTAAAGGGAACAAAGATTTTACGAGACATATGATATGCTTTCACAATCAGCTTCTTTACTTAGAGAAATTCTTCGTACATAACAAACTTTGTTAACAAAAACGAAATCGGAAAATAGGAAAATACGGCGGAGGCGGAGAGATTACCAGTGTGTAAGCGTCAATGGCGTTGAATTATATCGCTAGGCATTCCGGAGTTTTGGATTCACCGAGTGACACAACAATATAAACGATGATTAAAAAATATAAAATTAAAAAATAAGTGACCACCGTGTGAGAAAGACACGTGTTATGATCTGGAGATAGATCTTGCAAGTGGGTTAAATAATCAAACGGCAGAGACAATGCCACACGTGTGAAAAAAAAAAAAAAAAAGAGTTGGGTGTATCAAATCTCTCTCTCTCTGCCTCTAAGTAAGCAAAAGCAAAGGAAAGGGACGATGCGATCGGGCTAAGTGTAGCACTTATACTTCTTCTTGGCTTCTTGCATTATTCAAACACACACACACAGGCACACAGCGAAGCGAAGAGAGAATTTGGCATCGTTAACGAGAGAGTGTGATTTGAGTGTATCGACGACAGAGAGAGATACAGAGATCTTTGGCAAACGTATTTGGGATCCAATGCGTTGGTAATTGGAAAGACATTTCATTCAATTCTAAATCGGGAATATGAAAGGCGGAGGCGGTGGAGGAGGTGGTGGCGGAGGCGGCGGAGGAAAACGCCGGTGGAAATTTCTGGTTATTGGAGTTTTGGTTCTCGTTATCCTCTCTATGCTTGTTCCTCTTGCTTTCTTGCTCGGCCTTCACAATGGCTTTCACTCTCCTGGTATCTTTCATTCTCTCTCTCTCTCTCACACTCGCTTTTTTTCTTCGATCTCTGTTTCAGATCTAATCTCATCTCTCTTCTTTTTTCCACTTTTTAGGATTTGTCACTGTTCAACCGGCTTCTTCTGTAAGCATTTTTCGTTTCTTTATTTCTGTGGTGAGTAATGGTTACTGTTTGATCTTGTTCTGAATCTTTTTTTTTTTTTTGAAATCAGTTTGAGAGCTACACCAGAATCAATGCTACCAAACATACCCAGGTATTGTACTTTGATTGATTCGATTCCCGTTTATACCAAATCGTTTGCTGCTTTTCATTTTTTCGATTCTGCAGAGAGATGTTTCCGAACGGGTCGATGAGGTTCTTCAAAAAATCAATCCAGTGCTTCCCAAGGTTGGTCCTCCAAAATTTGGCTTCCACTTGTTTTCAGTGTGGATTTATGTACTATGCGGATGTCATTAATGGATGTAGATTTGTTGTTTTTGACACAAATTTAGATCTTTTCCTGTACCCGTAGATTTTAGCCTTTTCTGATGGTTGGAGACCCTTCATTATCTTACACACTGCTCTCAAATTGACACTCAATTTTCAGATCTGGTCTCTAATTCTTGGCATTAATGTTTCCCGTCTTGTCTTTCCAGTGAAGTAAAGATGTATAGGCTTTGTAGTTTGATTAGATATAACAGGGCTATCTAATCAACCTGACTTAACAAAAATACATGTGTATCTGGTTTGCCACAGTACTCCTGGAAGATGTCAATGCTAACAATAGAAAAAACTTAGATGCCTGTTTATTTTATGGAAAGCTATGCAAGATGCATCATAGTTAACCAGTGAATCTGAAAACTTTTCTGGCCCTACAAACAAACTAAAAGTCAAGAGGTTGTAGTTAATCAGTTGTTTTTTTTTGTTTGACATGTTGCTTAAGGGGTAGAGAATTTTGCTGGATGAATGAATTTTTCTTATTTGACTATCTCATGAGATTTGGAAAGTAGAAATGCTTTCATGAATTATTCTTGCTTCATGTATCCCAATTATTCTTGGGCGAGGTCAAGAATTGGTTCCTTGTGTGGGAATGGTTGAACTGCTTTTAACAATGTTTACTTGTTTCTCATGCTAGAAAAGCGACATAAACGTAGGTTCCAGGGATATGAATGAGACAAGCGGCAGTGATTCTAAAAAAAGAGGTTTGTTTTACAAGTGTCACTTTTTTGAAATTCTACTCCCATTATTTTATTTCGATTCTGATCTAAAACTCTGCGTCTGGTTCCTAAATTAATCTGCAGGATTACCAGTGTCCCCAACTGTTGTTGCCAACCCAAGCCCTGCAAATGTACAAATGGATTAAGTGGTTTCTGTAGTAATCATCTATATATCTCTCACCAATCGTCTAAAGTTAACTTTATTCTGCCTTATTCTGTGAACAGCAAACAAAAACTGAAGCCTCATATAAAGGTGTTAAGGGGTCAATAGTAAGTGCTGATGAAACTTGGAGAACTTGTGAAGTGAAATATGGGAGCTACTGCCTCTGGAGGGAGGAAAATAAGGAACCAATGAAAGATGCTAAGGTGAAGCAAATGAAGGACCAGCTATTTGTGGCTAGGGCATACTATCCAAGTATTGCTAAAATGCCTTCTCAAAACAAGTTGACTCGGGATATGAAACAGAATATCCAAGAGTTTGAGCGTATTCTTAGTGAAAGTTCACAAGATGCTGACCTTCCACCACAGTAAGTTCTCTACCAGTTTGGGTTTAATCATGTTTGTACTGAAATTTAGTTCCTTAAGATTTTGTTGGAGTCTGGTCAAATGGATCTCTCCTAGTTTGCCGACAGCTTGTTTGGGACATCCTGTTGTCTAGTGGTTTACTTGCTTTCAGATGGTTTATGTTATAGAAAATAATTATCATAACATTCTCTCTTCACCTACAGCACACCCAGAAATACCTCTATTTTGAAGCCTTATCTGTCCCTAAATCTTAAACCGGTGTAGAATTTAATAAACTAATGTACCAGATGATAGGAGAGATGCCATGGCTGTTGTTTGTTCTCTTTCAAGAGAAGCTTTGATGTGTAGGATCCTCGGCTAGTTTCCTTCAATCGTACTTACTGAATATCTCTTTCCACTGTTGTGTCAGGGTTGATAAAAAGTTGCAGAAGATGGAAGCTGTAATTGCAAAGGCAAAGTCTTTTCCAGTCGACTGTAACAATGTTGACAAGAAATTGAGACAGATCCTTGATTTGACAGAGGATGAAGCTAGTTTCCACATGAAACAAAGTGTGTTTCTCTACCAGCTTGCGGTACAGACAATGCCTAAGAGTCTTCATTGCTTGTCAATGAGACTAACTGTGGAACATTTCAAGTCAGCTTCACTTGAGGATCCTATGAGTGAGAAATTTTCAGATCCCTCATTGCTTCACGTTGTTATCATCTCCGATAATATACTTGCATCGTCCGTTGTGATCAACTCAACGGTTTTACACGCAAGGGTACATACTAAATCCAGTTTTCTTTACTTGGTACTTTTTTCATGCAGTCATAGAACTCTGATTTCTAATCTTGGTTGGTTATTGATGTTGCAGGACAGTAAAAACTTTGTTTTCCATATACTGACAGACGAGCAGAATTACTTTGCAATGAAACAATGGTTTGTTAGGAATCCCTGCAAACAATCAACTGTTCAAGTATTGAACATTGAAAAACTCGAGCTGGACGATTCTGATATGAAATTGTCTTTGCCGGCGGAGTTCCGTGTTTCCTTCCCCAGTGGTGACCTTTTGGCGTCCCAACAGAATAGAACACACTATTTATCCCTTTTCTCTCAATCTCACTATCTTCTTCCCAAATTATTTGAGAAATTGGAGAAGGTTGTGATTCTGGATGATGACGTTGTAGTCCAGCGAGACTTATCTCCCCTTTGGGACCTTGATATGGAAGGGAAAGTGAATGGCGCTGTGAAGTCATGCACTGTGAGATTGGGTCAGGTAACGAGTCTCAAGAGAGGAAGTTTTGATACCAATGCTTGTCTCTGGATGTCTGGTTTAAATGTCGTTGATCTTTCTAGATGGAGGGAATTGGGTGTTTCAGAAACCTATCAGAAATTTTATAAAGAGGTCAGGTTTCTGAAAAAAAACCTTAAAGAGACAATTGAGTGATTCTGAGTGCTGACTTGGCTTTTTTCATGTGCAGCAGATGAGTGGTGGAGATGAGTCGGGTGAAGCAATCGCATTGCAGGCAAGCTTGCTTACATTTCAAGACCAAGTTTATGCGCTTGACGACAAATGGGCTCTATCAGGGCTTGGTTATGACTACTACATCAATGCCCAAGCCATAAAAAACGCTGCCATATTGCACTATAACGGGAACATGAAGCCGTGGCTTGAGCTGGGAATCCCAAGGTACAAAAACTATTGGAGAAAGCATCTGAATCGGGAAGATCGGTTCTTGAGTGACTGTAACGTGAATCCTTGATGAGTCAGTAGCTACACGGCCAATGCTTTAGAAGCAAGGTCACACGCAAAGAAAAGATTTAGAGTGCGACATCTCATTTTTTGGGTAAATAAACCCGAATGCATTGCAGGAGAAATGCTGAAGGGGAAGAGCAAGCAGAAGCGATACCAAATTGATTTTTAAGAGACGTGATGATGGTGATTTGAAAAGCTTTGATATGATAAGAAAAAAAAAAAAAAGAGGATGTGAAGAACACTTTGATATGTTGTATATGATTTATGGCAAAGAGATGTGCCATTCTTTTCCTCGCGTTATTTTCCAAGTTGTCATGTAGTTTCTTTTTTATTCTTTACTTTTGTGACGTACCAAAATAGAAGGCGATGAGAATTTTTATCTATTTCTCACTCAACCAGTTTACATAGTCCAGGATTTTGTTATTGACTGAGTGGCTATTGTGAAGCTTCAGGTCTTAGGACAACACTGAAGTCCAACCTTTGCTTCATTCACATCTGATGGTAAACACACTGTCTCAACAAATTATATTTATTGATTCAACGTTTACTTACAAAGAGGAAGAACATAACTTTTTACAAAAAGCAAAATTTGGGAGAGCTTCACATGGAACCTCTAGCAAATCATCTTTAATATACTAGACGAGAAGTTGTGAAAGTAGTTAAGCGATTTGATTCACTCATATATGTGTTTAATTTTAAGAATTTTTTATACATTAAGATTCCGACTTAGTGGGGTATACATACGTACTAACTAGTCGCACAGTTGTGTTGTAGTACGATTTTTTTTGTAATATCTGGTTAGAAGATTGTTTACGTTTAATGTTTGTGTGGACATTCTGAGAAGTCTTACAAAATTATAAAGAAAAACGGATCTAGCTTATTAAAGGATCTATTCTTTAAGACAAGAAAAAACATCTAGAGATCATTCATTTAATTTGTCGTAAATGTGTAACTAGATTCGTCGATTGCATCAAAGGTCTCACAGTCTCACTCATAATTAAAGGATCTACTTAGAAACCAGCTGGATCATTCACATACTGTACTACCCATATAATGATGACATACGAGGTAAGATGCAAAAAGAGCATATAAAACAGCTAAGCTGAGGAGGAATCAGATTTGGTAGGAAGACAAAATTAGGTTTGTTGTTGTACAACTCATGTATATTAAAGAGAGAAAGAGAACATATTCCTCAAAGTGCAAAGCGTAATTTTCAATCCATTGTTTTTTGCGAAAGTGGGACGTCTCTTACCTCTCAAAGGTCGTAATCAACTTTTGTACATGTATGACGCAGAAACCGCAATCTTTTGTTTTAAAACAAACGATAGATAACGAAAGGAATTTAAAATAAAACAGGTCAACGTAAGTGGAACATTCATTATAGCAATGGACGTGGAAAAATATCGAGTGGAAAATAATACTATTAAAACTTTAATTTAAAAGCTTTAGTGGAATTTTGTTGGGATGGTTTTATTTTTCTAATTCCCACCGCTAATTGCTTCTCCGCCACACACCTCCTTTGTGTTTAATTATTTATAATGATGATATAGTGGTCCTCCTTCATCATATCATTTTAAAACCAAAGATTGGTTCAAAACTCGATTTCTTAACTCGGTTCTATTTCTTGTCCATGTTTGAAATGATTATTTTTGTGTAATTATATTTTAATTGACTTTGCTATCCACTCGTTCTTATCCTCCACTAGATTACCTTTTCCTCGACTCAATGTGCATGGTAATAAGTATTCAAAGCTTTGATTGTCTATAAAAATATATTATCGGGTGTTTGAAATATAATTGGGCTAAGAGTCATGATGACCAGAAATATTGGAACTGGGACACCTGCGATAAGTTGATCCACAAAGTGATCTTTAAAACTTGATATACGTACATATATTGATATTTTTTGAGAAAAAAATATCATATATTACTTTCTTTCTTTTTTGTTTGGTTTAAATCATGCATGTATTACTTTCGGTTCGGACACATGTAGTCTGTTCACTGTTGTTGAAAAAAGCAAATAAAATACTTTCGGTTCAATTTTGGAGAATAATGCGATGAATTCTACAGAAATAGTATTATGATAAAATGGAAACTATTTCAAATATGGAATCCCCTTTTCCCATTATAAAAAGATACACTGGAAATGACGATGGATTATGGCCCGTAGGTTTTCGTTGCGATATATTCTCTGTTTATGATAGAATAATTGTAAAGGCAATAAGCTATTTTGTAGGGCCAATATTGGTCAGAACAGGAATCAAAAACAATGTTTCTATATAATATTTTGTTGGAGTTTAGGTGAAATGAAAACCGTTATTATAATATATGATTATAGAAAGGAATCAATCCTTTAATTTAAATTAATTAATGCATAAAAAATAGACCTAAATTCAAGAGTAGATATCTTATAGTAATAGACTGAAAAGGATATCTCTATAGTGGAAAACAAGAAGATGAGAGACCATTCTTTTCACTTGAGCACCTCATTCTCTCTCTTTCTACATTTGTATAAATAAACCCAAAGACCTCTTCTCATTTGTCCAACATACAAACATCAACTCATCTACTCCAACAAAAATCTATCAAAGCCCCCAAAAAAAACACACACAAACACATTAGAACACAGAGAATATATTAGAAAAGAGATGACAAAAGTTCACCCAAAATTCCCAAACACATGCGACGAGAGCTTGGGCGATAGTAAAGCAGCTATAGTTCTAACGGTGTGGAAGAAGTCCCTTCTCTTCAACTGCGACGGATTCACAGTTTACAACGCCAATGGAGAACTTGTCTTTAGGGTTGACAACTACATGAATTGTCCTAAAGACAACATCGTCCTCATGGATGCTTCAGGCTTACCCCTCCTCTCCATCCGCCGCAAGGTACTTTTCTTTTCTCTTTGATATCTTGAGAGTCAGATATTGAATTATCCTAACATGATATAACGGAATTATTATGAAACTAATCTCAAATTTGCTTTCTTGTTACAGAAGTTGAGTCTTGGAGATTGCTGGATGGTATACAATGGAGAAACAGAGAGAGACCCAATATTGACGGCGAGAAAGAACGTTAACATATTAACAAACCGGAGGAGCTTGGCGTGGGTTAGCACGAAGAAGACGGTATTGTACGAGATAGAGGGATCGTACAGTCAGAGAAGCTGCAAAATATTGGACGAGAGGAGGAACAAGAAGAAAACGGCTGAGATCAAGAGGAAAGAGGCCATGATCGGAGGAGTTGCCTTTGGCAAAGATGTATTTAAGCTTATAGTTGAATCGGAGATGGAGCCTCGTGTGGCCATGGCATTGACCATCATCCTCGACCAAATGTTTAGATCTTCTTGATTTTCATTTTTACGTGTATATTAGTTCCTTTTTGTTATGTAAATCTATGCTATGTGTTCGGTGTTCCTTCCTAAATGTACACATGAAACAGAGACTACTTTTTTTCGTTTTGATTTTGGCCTTTGATTTTTCGATAGGATCTTTTTGTGACGGCAACAATGACGGCTTGGTAGAGGCTGATGATTAAGTCGGCTATATTTAATAATTGTCGGTCATGAAAGTTTGATGTCAAGTTAACAAGAAAAATAAATGTCTCATTTATTGCAATTTTTCTTATAAACATTTCGTTACAAACTCGTTGCAAATTCTCAAACGCTAGAAAGAGTTATGTTTCTAAATTTTATTGTGAACTAGTCAATCAATATTACTTAGATTCTGCACATTTGAATTTTCTCCAGTTCTTAAATTGGATATCAAAAAAGAATTACGAAATTCTTAAGTTTCTAAATCATTGGAAGCTTTTTTTTTTTTTTTTTTTTTTTTTGACAACTGTAAGATTTTGCACCTAAATCATTGTAAGCTTTTGCACCTAAATTTCTTAAATTTATTTTATGCACCTCGTTGGAAATATAAAATCAACAATTTGAGTTGAAAACTTGATTTGGCAATCAAAATTTAACACCAAAAAACATTTTGCAATTTCTATAACAAATTTAAAGTCAAATATCAAAATGAATTTAGAATTTTGAGTATAAAATACAACATCCCATAATGTTTTTTTCTTCCTTCGAAATAATTACATAGTAATTTGATGTCAAAACAAAAAATATTGATGTTAATATTATAAAATTGCATAATTAGAATGTGACTCTAGAATTATAAAATTTATATTTAATGTTAAAATTCCAAAATTAAAATTTAACGATAATGCTTTTAAAACCGTATAATAATCATAATATAGTGGAAACTGTGATTTGGTGTAAAAAAATCATGGAATTAGGGTTCGGCGCCAAATTGTAAATTATGATTTGATACCAAAATTGCAACTTGAAATTTTATGCTAAACTTGCAAATTTACATAATCGTACTCCTTTGATTTTTGCATCGTAATCAAGATTTGCGCCAAAAAAAATCCCGTAAAACCAAAAAAAACAATAAAAAAAAAATCCCGTAAAACCGTAGAAACCCGTAAGACAGGCTTCTTCATTGTACTATTAATCAGACAATTAACCTATCTAAAATATGTATAACCATTTCACCGAGACACCTATCCTGTCCTGTCCTGTCCTAAAAAAGATAGACACGCTTCAGACACTTTTATTAAGCTTTAAATTTGCAAAAATGGCCATTAAAAAAATACAATTAGCGATCATAGAAACCTGATTTTTAAGAAAGGCAAAAATGTGATAATATATACCATAGATTAGTTATATACAGATTCAGAAAATATCATAAGCCTAACTTTCTTCTAATGATGATGATATATCCTTTTTATGCTTAGGGATTCAGATGAGCCCATTGGAGCCTCTTGCAACAGTTGCAGTCTTTAGTGTTAAGATTCTTCAGCCCTAAATCACTTTGAAATCAAAAAAATCAAATCTTGATATGATGGAAGGAAGAAGAATCATAGCAAACCCTAGACCTTGCACCGGTAGAAGAGTTGTTGCTCAAAAGAGGTCTCGTCCCGATGGATTCGTCAATAGTGTTAAAAAGCTTCAACGCCGAGAAATCTCGTCTCGTATGGATCGAGCTTTCTCAATCAGCACTGCTCAAGAGAGATTCCGCAATATGCGTCTCGTGGTATGTGTATCTGATTTCGATTTCTCTCAATTTGGTTCTCCAATTTCTGAATTTTGGATTTGAATTAGGAGCAATATGATACGCATGATCCTAAAGGACACTGTTTAGTTTCATTACCTTCATTGATGAAACGAAGCAAAGTTATTGAGATTGTCGCTGCTCGAGACATTGTCTTTGCTCTTACTCTATCTGGTGTCTGTGCATCTTTTAGCAGAGGTATTAACTCTTTTTTTTGCGTCATCCCTTAGCTTTGTGTCACTGTGATTTGATGGATTTGTTTTATGTAACCGCAGAGACGAATAAAAGGGTTTGCTTTTTAAATGTTAGTCCTGATGAAGTCATTCGGAGTTTGTTCTACAACAAGAACAATGAGTCCCTCATCACTGTTTCTGTTTACGCCTCTGACAGTTTCAGCTCTTTGAAATGCAGATCCACTAGAATCGAGTATGTCTACTTACTCTTGTATAGTTAGTTCTTAGACTCTTAGAAAGTAATGTTTTTGTCTTTTCTACTGTTAGATATATTCTGAGGGGTAAAGCAGACGCAGGATTTCCTCTTTTTGAGTCGGAGTCACTCAAGTGGCCAGGTTTTGTAGAGTTTGATGATGTTAATGGCAAGGTGCTGACATATTCTGCACAGGATAGGTATTTTCTTGTCTTCAATACCCAAAAATGTGTTGCCTTCTTGAGGTTTCTCAACTGAGCCACATTCTTGCTCTGCAGAGTCTACAAGGTGTTTGATCTGAAAAACTATGCCTTGCTATATTCGATATCAGACAAAAATGTGCAGGAAATTAAGATCAGGTGAGCTTTCCTACATCTCCTGTTTTGCAAATGTTGAAGTGAGTTGCTTCTAAGTGTTCCGTGTACTTGATTGGATTGGAAGACTTGTCACTCTTAACTTGTGCATGTATTTAACCTGCATCAGTCCGGGGATAATGTTGTTGATTTTCAAGAGAGCTACGAGTCATGTTCCCTTGAAGATTCTATCAATTGAAGATGGCACGGTTCTCAAGTCCTTCAATCATTTGCTTCACCGAAACAAGAAAGTTGATTTCATTGAACAATTCAATGAAAAGCTTCTAGTTAAGCAAGAGAACGAGAATCTCCAAATACTTGACGTGAGTGGTATTGTCTTGGTTCAAGCCGCTATATCTATTTGCGTTTTTTAATGTTTCTAATAGAGTTTTATGTTCTTAAAGGTTCGAAATGCTGAGCTGATAGAAGTTAGCAGAACTGAATTCATGACACCATCAGCATTCATATTTTTGTATGAGAACCAGTTGTTTCTAACATTCAGGAACCGAAATGTTTCTGTGTGGAATTTCCGCGGAGAGCTTGTGACCTCGTTTGAGGATCATCTTCTTTGGCATCCAGACTGTAACACAAATAATATCTACATAACAAGCGATCAGGATCTGATAATCTCATATTGCAAGGCAGATACCGAAGATCAATGGATAGAAGGAAATGGTAAGCAGACTCATCATCCAACCCTTTGAATCAAGAAGCCTTATATAAAAATGTGAATTATTCTGATTTTTTGGTGAGTGATAATGAAACATTGTTGTGATTTTTGGTTGTTGATGCAGCGGGGTCGATTAACATAAGCAATATCTTGACTGGTAAATGTTTAGCTAAAATAAAAGCAAGTAATGGCCCTCCAAAGGAAGAGGAGTGCAGTAGTAGTGGTTTGCGGAACTCCAAGCAAAGCAAAAGTGCGGTTGCTGAGGCTTTGGAAGACATAACTGCTCTCTTCTACGACGAAGAACGGAACGAAATATACACAGGAAACAGACACGGCCTTCTCCATGTCTGGTCTAATTGAAGCTACTCGTCATTTGTTTTACATTAATCAGCTTTGGAGATCTCTATATCTCGTCTTGTTTTTCAATTGTGTAATATGATCTGTAATGTACTTGTGTTTGAGCAGCAATTGTGGCTGTAATGAAGCAGCAAATATTTGGGGAATTTGGCTTCCATTTATATGTACATTTTAATATTATTTGTCTTTTACTTAGATGATTAGATTAGAGCATTTAAATTAGTGTCTCTTTGCTGCAATTAGTTATATTCTGGAACGTTGGCTCCTATATTTTCTCAGAATTTACTATTTGTGTCGACGAACAAAATTGGCCACCTAAGAACGTTCACTCGTTACATTCTCTTCAATTGGACAAACAAGCTTTTTCAGTTTGTTCTGTAAAAGAGTACAAATCTTTCAAGCACACAAAACATGGGACATTGATGTGGTATAAAATTAGAGAATGCCAACAAAATCACCAAGATGATGATGACAATAAGTGTGAGCATTCAACTTCAAAACTCCAAACTGAAGCCTGATTAGTAACAATTTGCCAGAGGTGATGAGACAGTCCAACTTCAAAATTGAGATTTGTCAAGGCTGTCAAAGTAGGGATGATCAAGAGCTGCTTTTGCTGAAATTCTTTCAGCTGGATTGTACCTCAGCATTTGCTGCATTTGTTCAAAGGTTCAAACAAAATTGTCATCAAGTAGCAGAAAGAACCTGAGAGACTTTTAAGCAACTGAAGAGATCAAGTATGCAAGAGAATCTTACGCCAATTCTCCAAAAAATGGTGTATATTTTAGAAGAGCATTAGCATTACCGTGAGAAGATCAATTCCTTCAGGGGATAGAGATGGAACAGCACGTGATAAGTCTTGCGGCTCCCACTTTGGATAGACATGCCAGTCACGCAATGTCATTACACCCGGCCATTGCTGCTCAGTTGGTGTTCCTAACAATCTCCAGGACCCAAAACAAAATCATGATTAAGATGTATATCAAATTGAAGCCCCAGGATCCTAAATCAGTTCATGAGAACTGACCCTAAATGGTTTAAACTGGTTCCTGTATCAGTCATCGATACGCAACACACTGGCATCAAAAAATGAAATTCAGAACCCAAACAAGAAGCAAATACCTGAAAATATGAAGCAATTGCTGAAACTCGGAATCACCAGGGAAAAGAGCTTGCCTTCTAATCATCTCGGCTGCAAAAATTGGGAAACATCAGCAAGGCAAATAGTAAAACAATCAACAAAGACGCATAGATACTAGTTGAGGACTAACCAAAGATGCATCCAACAGACCAAATATCAACAGCAGTAGAGTAATGAGTAGATCCAAGCAAAACTTCAGGAGCTCTATACCAGAGTGTGACAATCTCATGAGTATAAGACTTAAGAGGCACAGTAAAAGCACGACCAAGACCCAAATCAGCAATCTTAAGGATTCCTTTATCCTTATCCAAAAGAAGATTATGCGGTTTAAGATCACGGTGAAGCACACCATGGCTATGACAATGAGCCACACCTTTAAAAAGCTGAAACATTAGCCTCTGCACAAGAGAAGCCTCAAGTGGCCTAGGATTTGAACCTTTCCTATGCGAATCGATGAATTTCTTGAGATCGGTGTCTAGATACTCAAAGACGAGATAGAGATTGGATTTGGGAGAGTGGGAAACAGGTGGAGATGGAGCAATCGAGTCCTTGGATTGAAGAACATGTTCGACGCAGAGGAGACGAACGATGTAGATAGATTGAGAAAGCATCTGGAGAAGAGAAATCTCACGAAGAGCCGTTGGTGGTATACCTTCTTCGTCCATCTCGAGCCGAGTTTTCTTCAGAGCGACGAGTTTCCCAGTGGTTTTCTCCATGGCTTTGTATACTTTCCCATAGGTTCCTTCACCGACCTTTTCAAGCTTCTCGTACTTCTCCATTGATGAAGGATTTGATTGAGATTGTAGAAGACTGATGAATTTTTCGTGTTTGAGTTTGGCTTTTTATAAACCCTAAGCCCCTTTTCGATTTTAGATCTGGTAAATAATTTAAGCGCCTCTTCTAGCTTTTACGTTAACGTTTTTTTCACGTGTTTCCCGCTCCTTTGGGCTTTGAATCCCTCGCACGCTTCGCACGTACCAATAACCTTGACGTCATGAGTTCGAAACTTGATGATCTCGATATGGCTAAATTAAACTCCTTTAATCTCCGGTCGGAAAACATTCGCTCGCTCTCTTCAATGCCAACTATGATCTTTTCCGAATCAACGAACATCCCCAGTAGTCTTAAGAGGATTCAATTTGAACGATGTAATACCACTTACTAAATTTCCACGATGTAATACCACTATACTAAAGGTACGTGACTATGAAACCTTTTAATACCTCATTTTCAAACTAATAAAATTTAAATATGTTTCACTTAGCAAAAGGGGAGAGGTGGATCTGACATCCAGATTAGGCAGACCATTATATCATTGATCATCTCTCACAATCTATAGACACCTGTTCATGCAATCCTGCTTAAAGAATACGAATTTGCAGCTTAAGTCCAAGTCCACATGTATAAGTCAGACGCCTTTACCAGAGCATATGGGGGACATTGACGGATTCATTCATTTGACTAAAAGTACTACTGCCCCAAAACATTATGATGTGAGTTTGATTTCTGGTACCATACACAATTTTGGAAATAATCCGAAATGCATATTTCTACAAACTTCGAGAAAGACAATTTTTGTGTGGCATTTGTCGTGTGTTGGAAAACCTGATTTTGTGACATGTTGAATTTGAGACGTCGAAAAAAGATACGTCTAATTTGAAGGAAATGAGGGAAGATTTACACCAAATGAAGCATTTCAAAACTCTTCTACTGAAGCGTGGAATGGGATGCAAATGTTAAGTGGGGGAAGACATATGCATGGAGAGTTTTCTTTTTTGATTATCATTATATTTTTTTGTATTGGGCAAAAATCATTAGCTTTTATTATATTTAAATGAAATGTTTCTATTTCTGCATACTTTTTCTCGGGATCAAGCAACGACTTCTTCAGTTCAGCAGAAAATAATCGCAATAGAGAGATTGCTCTCTTTCTCGATTGAAGGAATTGTAATCGATGGAGAGTAGGAGGATTGTTTTAATCGCCAGTTTCTCTAATAATATGCAATCGATCAATGTGAACCCTAGTTCGAAAACCATTATTGCTTTTTTTTTACTTTTTCAATGACCGTCACATGTTCTATTGATTACAAACGACAAGGACTACCTGAAGCCGATTCGCTATATGCAACAAAGATTTGAAGACTTTTATTTAGCCTAGCTACGTTCCTAAAGATACAGAAGATGAAATGAAGAACATATGGCGAGATGTCCTGGTTTTGGTTTCGGCTCTTGCAAGGAAAAGTCCCCGTAGTATAGGAAAAGACCCGTAGTATTGTAACGAGTATGTATTAAAAAACATTACTCTGAGATATTTCCTATGTATTTTGAATACGTCAGTCTTTAAAAGTTTATTCTTGGCTACAAGTTGCTTATAGGCTAAAAATAATGAAAAGTTGATTGCTCTAGTATTATTATTGCAAGTTCAAATGACATCGATGGTGCAATTGAGTTGACCAAAAATTTCAAAAACCTGGTTTGAATTTTGAAGGATAGGAACTTAGATTTAGGGATTCTAAAATGAGTGGGTGAGACAATAATTGTTAAGGAATAAATAAAAGTATAAGGAGAAAAACAAGATTAAAAACAAAATAGTGTGTTTCATGTGGAAATTAAACAGAAAAGGTTTAAAAGAAGTATTGGACTACTAAAACAGAAAAGAAAATTAGAATAAGGAAATTAAAATAAATAAAATACAATATTCAATGATAAGCATTGACCAACGATAAGAAATTGTAGCCTAAAAATGGGTTAAAGAGTTAAAGTTGATTGTGATTGTGAACAACGGTTACTGATTTTTCTTCGGTCAAAAGAGTTATTTGCACAGACCATTTTATCCATTCTGTTCACTCTTCAAAAATACTTACAAAATAGTACTCGTAAATACTTTCTTTTACAAAAATCTGTAGACGTAAAATAATTTCATTGTGCGTTTTACCTTTTGTGGGAGTTGGAAGACTCTTGAGCAAATAAGACCACTCAAACCAACAAAGCTACAAAAACTTGGACAAATTGCAGAAACACATTTATTGTTATTAATAATAAAGAAAAATACATGTCCAGGCCAAAAGACAGCTCTAATGAGCGATTGCATGGTTGACACGTGTTCACTTTTAGCGGCGTTAAAAGATACGGTCTACGTAGTCACGCACACACCCCAAAGTTCCTCCGATTTTCATTTTATTTATTTTATGACAGAATCAAACGGCGACGGTTGATTATCACTAAATTTTTCAACCTTTGTAACAGAGTGATCCACGCTGTCACTTACAACTTTTGCTGATTTTTTTGTCTGAGATATAAATTTTCATTTTTTTTCCACAATGATGAAAGAAAAATTAATTAAAGAAAAAAGAGAAATTTTCAGAGAGAAGAAAAAAACAAGAAAAAAAAAAAAGTCTGGCGTCTTTCCTGCAGAATTCACATTTGGTGTCTGCTGGCTTTGGTTTTTCTCTTTCTCTCTCTTTCTCTTTCTTCTTTTTTTTTTTTTTTTTGGTTTTGCGATTCCATCAAACCCTTTTCGCAAACAATCTTGGTTTGGGCTTTGTAACAGAGAAGAAGAAGAAGAAGAAAGTACAAAACTCATGTCTGGTTTGTACAATAACTCCTCTTACTTCTCTCCGGCTAGAGCTGCTTCTCCTCAGATTAGAAGCACTCCTGAGATCGACAGGTTTGTATTTCTTGATTTTCCACACACTCTTTTTATTGGTTTTATATATGTTAACCGATCTGTGTGTTTCGTTTCTTGCTCCAACAGCTCTCAGTACTTGACGGAGCTTCTCGCCGAACATCAAAAGCTTACACCTTTTATGCAGGTCCTACCCATATGTAGCCGTCTATTGAATCAAGGTTCATCTTCTTTATTTTGATTCTGATTCGGATCTATGTTTCCAAGTGTAGTATATACCCTTTTAGCTCTATCTTCTTGGGATATGACTTTAAGTCATTAGATTTCTTTCTTTTCTATCTGCCGATTTTCTTACAAAATGTTCAATTCAGCTAATCTATATAAGTCTATAGAGTGAGATCAAGTCCATTGATTCAATTTGTCTGATTGAATCCAGCATTACTTACTTTAGTACTAGCCTCACTGTCAATTGTCTTGTGTTGTGGTTCTTATAAATCTTTCTTGATTTGCAGAGATGTTCAGGGTATCTGGAATGATGTCTAACCAAGGATTTGGTGATTTTGATAGACTCCGACACAGAAGTCCCAGCCCTATGGCTTCTTCTAATCTTATGTCTAATGTCTCTAATACCGGGATTGGCGGCTGGAATGGCCTCTCTCAGGAGGTACCCATCATCTACCTTTTTTTTTAACTCAACCATCCTCTGTCATATCACTAAGTATTAAATTTGCCTGACTTCTTCAGTTACATAGTTGGTGACCATGTTCTAATGTTGTCTAGGATTTCACCTCTAATTCACAATTTCTTAGTTTATGCTAAAGTACTAGTCTTTTTGTCATATGCTTTGCCAAGCTTTTCTGAAATGTGAAACATGTTTTTGCTTATTGATGTTTCTTATGTTTCTGCTAAGTATGGTGAGATAAGCTAAAACACTCAGTTTCTTACAGAGACTTAGTGGAACACCTGGAATGACAATGGATTGGCAAGGTGCACCTGGAAGCCCCAGTTCATACACCGTCAAAAGGATATTGCGTCTGGAGATTCCAGTAGATAACTATCCTAATGTGAGTACTCAGGTTTTCTAGTTATTTTTCTGTGTCTGCTCAGCATTTGCTCCTTATGCAAAAGAATGGACGTTAATATTTCTTAACTTTCTATGCTTATTTCCTCTGTTTTATCAGTTCAATTTTGTTGGACGACTTCTCGGCCCTAGAGGCAACTCCTTAAAACGCGTTGAAGCTACCACAGGTTGCCGTGTATTCATCAGAGGGAAAGGGTCAATCAAGGATCCCGAAAAGGTGAAACCCATGAAACATTTTGGACTTTGTCAAACACTTTCACAAATTAACCAACCAGTTATCTTCAAATTGGTGTTCTGGCAATTAAAAGAATATTGATTAACATGTCGTATGCTTGCTTCTTGATGGTACAATGTAGGAGGATAAATTAAGGGGAAGACCGGGCTATGAACACCTGAATGAGCAGCTTCACATCTTAATAGAGGCAGATCTTCCAGCGAGTATCGTGGAGATACGTCTGCGACAAGCTCAAGAAATTATAGAAGAGTTACTAAAGCCTGTGGTAACACTCATTTTTCTCCTCCATTACTTAAAGATATTTCTTCTATTATATGTTTTGGTCTCAGTACAAGGCACTGAGAGAAAAGTCTCCTCTTCCTTGGAGTGTATTAAATTATAAGGACACGTTTTTATTTTAGGTACTTCCGTAGTTGTTTTGCCCCATTGAGAGCCCCATTGAGACTCTATAGTTATTACCCGTAGGGCCTCAAACTTTTTGTCTTAACGTTCATATTTCAGTACCACTCTTTGGAGTTTGTGGTTAGTGTTCAATTATGCAGACATGTGTGACCACTACACCAGTCAAAGTAGCAAATCGCAAACGCCAAAAATAAGCCATCTTTTTTTGAAACATCTCATTGATATATTCTTTGTTATCTAACGCAAAAGCATACTATGTGAGAATTTGTATTACAGTAATATAACATACTCTTTTGTTTTTGTTGTAATGAAGGACGAGTCGCAAGATTTCATAAAGAGGCAGCAGCTGAGGGAACTGGCGTTGCTAAATTCGAACAACCTGAGAGAAGAGAGTCCAGGGCCAAGCGGCGGTGGAAGCGTTTCGCCTTTCAATTCAAGTGGTAAACGCCCGAAAACAGGATGCTAAGAAGCGTTTTGTTTGTCTCGCCCAAAACGCTCCTTTAAAGCCTTTTAATGGTTTCTTCAACCAAAAAGTACATGTCTGCATGCATACACAGACACACATGTGTAGATTTGGTTTCTCCAGTAGTGGCTGCAATGGTGGTGGTCGGTCTAAGGCCTCCCTGGTCTCTCTCTGGTGAGTGACCATGTGTGGCTTCCTTTTTCTTCTTTTTTGTTTTTCATTATATCGTCTTTATGAGACGACATCAGAGATTCATTACAGATTATTAAAAAAGATTCATGCAAAAAAAAAAAAAAAAAAAAAGAGATTTAAGGAAAAAAAGGTATGAGATATATATATAGGGAGAAAAAGATGTGGTGCTTGCGAGGGTGGTAAAGGGCGAGGATTGAAATTCTTATTGTATAAACATAAACGAAAAAAAAAACACATTTATTGGATTGATTCTTATCGTTTTGAAACTTTGATGTAAGAGTTTGGTTCTTTTTCATTTTCAAACATCATTATTTATTCTATATTTTTTTGTCAGCTATAATCATATTATATTAACAGGAGAAATTAGCTAAAAATAGCTTATATTAGAAATTGTAAAACTAACACAATATCTTTTCTAGATTTCGTGTATTGATTGTTGTAGATTCGTGTATTGGTCTATTGAATTTGGGAGGTAATGGCTTGTTGGCTTTTGATGGGATCTGTCTTTAACTTTTAAAATCAGATTGATAAAAGAATACTCATGCTGTGTAAAAGAATTATTGTAGACCAAAAAGTTAATAGTACTTGAGTTACAGAGAGAACCCAAAATGGTCGGGACCAAACCGGATCGACATATGACAAGTTACGGATAGATAAAGTTGGAACTTCAACTGAGACATACTTGTGTATGTTGTACATTGTATTTGATTGGTAGAAATGTTTAAAAGTAAAATTCTTAGGGAACGAAGTACATAGGATTAGGAATCTTGAAGGTACGATCCCCTGAATATTCTCCTTGTAAGTCACTCCATTGGTCGCCTACATTGCCCCATATCCTATAACCTTCTTCCATCATTTCCTTTCTGATTTTTGTTTTGTATGTTATTGCGCTTTGTCTTTTGTTATCTGCTGTCCTGCAAGGAGAATATTTGTCCACATTGAATGTGACTTGATATAGGAAAAAATCTTTTAAAGCAAGTAAGATTTCTTTATTTTACCTCATAATCAACCTTTCATACCCAGTGAACCCTTGATTATGCAAATTCTCTTGTGTTGCCTGGCGAAGGGTCTCTTCGTCTCTTCCGGTTACTAGGAAAATTTTGAAGCCCGTTTCTATCAGTTTATTGAACAATTCAAGAACAGGTTGTATTGCTGGAGACTCTCCTTTCATCGCCCATGTTCTAAACCCGGTTGGGTCATAAGGGTCGCATCTACATGTTAGCACATCATTAGCAACATATCTCTAATTTTCGTATTCAAGAAGGTCTGAGAATCAGAACATGTTAAATTAGTTTCATTTTTGTCGGTTAATTATAATGACCTTTAAAATGGCCTTTTGGTACACCAGCCAAGGTTGGTTAAAGGTAGTAATAATAATGTGAGGATGGAAGAAGAAATGTAAAAAACCAAGTGTGTACGTACCCGTATCTCTTAAGCCGATAGTAAAAGACGTTTGAGAAGCAAGTATCATCAACATCCAAGATCCATGCATCCATGCCATCACCAGGAAGGACTATCTCATTGAGATAAACCTTAATTTGGTCCACGATCAATTGGACGTCTCTGTCATATTGACCAGCAAGCATATATACCTCAACGTAACGCAGACATTGCAGAGGAACAATGCGCCACGCACGTACATTGTTGGTCTCTACTGCTAGTCTCCAGCTTAAGCAATAGCTAGCACCATAGTTGTTTCCTTCCATCGGCATCCATGGACTTGTGCTGGTTGCCACTGAGGAGATAGTTAGAAAGATGAGAAGCAACGTCGTCATCTCTCTCCTATACTTGTCCATTATTGCTCTTGATTCTTCTGCTTTCTCTAGCTACCATTGAGGGTTTCATGCAAAGATAGGTAGAGATAGAAAGTGAGCAAAATTTGTTAATAAGAAAGGGAATCGAAACCTCTCTTTCATCTACACCATTGCCAAACACTTTTTGTTTTACTAGATTAAATTCAAAACTGAGCCAAATCCTAGGAATATAAACAAGAATAGCGAAAGAAAAGCAGTGAACAGCACAAGAGCACATAGTTGACACAAAGAGAGAGATGGAGAAAGAGAGTTTGGTTGTAATGAGTCAATGGTGAAACGAGAAAGATTAAGACGAGAATGTAGTGATGCTTGAAAAGTGAAGATCAGAGTAATAATACCTATGATGTGGTGGTGGATCAGCTTAATTAGTATTGTAGTCGTGTTATAGGCTAGTATTTAAAGAGTTTTTGTTCGGTAGAAGATTCTGGTATCATCCACTAAGTCGCACCAATTTTACGACCAATTAACTTAATTATGAGGTAAGCAGCACTGCACATATTCACTAACACACATCCATTGCCACTATTTATATTCTAATTAAACACATTCACATCCTCTACTATCTCTAATAATACATCATTCGCATTTACTAAGTGGCGCACGATATCTTCTAGTTAGTACTATATTATGTGGATGAGCTCACTAGATATTTTATTCTTTTAATACATATTTCTATAATTATGATAAACCCTTTTATAGCACATTCGATGGTCAACTATACCCAAGTTTTAGGGTTTCATTTGAGAGATAAGCTAGATAATATTTTTAACGGTCATCTGGTTTTGGTTAAACTAGTTAAACATGTGCAAGTCTCCCAATACAAGTAATATTGTAGACAAAAAAATCGTATAGTTTCTAAGCTAGGAGCCTAGGAGGGTTTTATAGGTAAATTACCAAGAAATTAATGGATTGGGCACAAATTTGTCAAACCAACAAAAAATGGACCAACCAATTAAGACTAACATTTATCATTTATAGATTGGATGCTGACAAGGATTGGATTGTTATTAATTTTTGTCAACAGAAAAGTGGATGACACGTACGTAGTAGTCTAATGGAAAATGTAAAGGACAACAACTAATGAAGCGCTAACAGAAGTCATTTATTTGTCAACACTACTAAATTGGCAATTCCGTTAAGAGTTGTTGCTTTAATCATTAAAAACTAAAAAGAATACTTCAACTAATTAACTAAAACATCCTCATTGCGCACAATAACCAATTAGATCATCTCATTAACGCTCCTTTTGATATGATATCCTTTTTATGTCCTCCTCTCCTTTTGAATTTTCATAGATTTGAATGCCACTCGTGATGTCAAAAAAAAAAAAGCCACTCGCAACACTTCCATTTTCTATCTCTTAACAATTTTTTTTTGTAATTGTGCGAGGCAATGTATAAGAAAGTGCTAAGTGCTTTATTTCCATTGAAAAAAGTGTTAGATGCTAAATGGGGGGTAACCCAATTTTTAGCATCTAAAACATCTAGTCATGGTCTAAGGGAAGGTTGAAAATTTTAAATAAAATCATATATATTAGGTATATAGAATAACATAAATTAATAATCATATATAAAATTTAACTTCCAAATTTTTTTAAAAATAGATTTGGAGTTCAAACTAATAAATCAAAAGATATATTATATATATCAAAACTCAACCATCAAGAAAATATTAAAAGAAAATGATCACATAATGCATACATCACAGCTAGCTATTGACTAATGCCGAGAGTTGGAAATTAGGGAAGCTTTGACGTGGTATTGGTTAGATCATTGAGTTTGTTGCTTACGTGAGTCTTGTCTTTGCTCAGATGCTTAAGACTTATGTTTGAACTCTCATGATTTTCTGAAAGTCATTTTCGAGGAGAAAAGAAAGAAGGAAATCAAAACAACATGTTGCACTCAATCATTAATTCACTATCCTACCAAAAAATTACAATAAACATTTTGTGTACTGGTAAGTGTTGTCAAAAGCTAAACAATGATCCTCAGTGTATCTATGTAAGGTCCCTTCAGATTAAAAAAGAGAGAGGGAGAGGGATAGATATGATGATGCATCTTCTCTGCCTCCAATGAGTTGTTGAGTTTTACAAAAACTATTTCTTTGCCGCCAAATCTGCACCACTCACGTATCTTGCTACAAACGAGACGAGCCTGAACGGAGCACCAATGAGTGGAGCGTCCACCAGAGGTACACCGGCACTTACTTCGTCTTCTCCAGCTACTACAACCTGTGATTCCACGTCTATTTCCCCATTCGGGTTCAGAGAAACTGGCACTGTTTCTTCTATTTCGCTTTCTGACAAGTTTTTCTCTACCAATGCAGTATCCATGTCCCTAGAGTTATCAACTCTAATCAACTCATCGTGTATGGGTATTTCTTCTAAGGATTCAGACTTCTCTACTTCAATTGCTAGGCTCTCAGGGGATGAAGGAGAAGCATGTTGCGATTGGTTGAGCTTAATATACAACTCGTTCACCTGACAACGTAATTATAACCAGTGAGATTTTCAATCATTCAACAACAAAGTAACCCAGTAGATCTATAGCAGTGGACCTTACCTTTTCAACAAGTTCAGCATTTTCAGTGATAAGCTTTTCAACTAGAGTACAAGCTGCTTCAATCTGTGAGTTTAATTCTTCCTCAGAAGCACCCTATATCAACCATCACAAACTTTTTCATACATTTCTGAGTCTCTTGCATAGTGGAAGTATTCAAAGGCTCAAAGCCTAACCTTTGTGTTACTCTCATGGTTTTCATGCTGGACTTGAAGATTGGATACAGTTTCCTTAAGACTCTGATTCTGCTCCAGAAGATTACTCTTAGATTCTTCCAACTCCGTAACCTGCCATACTTTGTTTTAATCTTCATATCAGACTAAATCTATGCAGTATTATGAGTTGCAGCTTCCTGTTTTACATTAGTAAAAGCACTAAACGTTCACTTAGGAGGCTACAGTAACGTGTTCAGATGCAATTTTATAAACTATCCTTGGAAATAAGAAAGTCAATAATGTTTAATGAGACACATACCTGTGATCGTAGCCTTGCAATTTCATTGTTCAGGCTAGAAATCATTTCTCTGGATGACTTCTGCAGAATTAAGTGTGTATGATGAGTAAAACATGACCATCCTATTCTAACTCTTAAGAGACTCAACTTAAAATGAGTATCACGCTTTAATAGTGTAAGATAGAGTTACCTCCACAGCCACAAAGGATTCTTCATCATGTTGAAGTTGTTGAATTTTCTTTTCTAGACTCGCCTGATGGAAACCATAAAATTTTTACTAAGATTATGCTACGAGAATGCATTATAACATAATAGAGACATACCTCTTTCTGAGTGAAGGTAGAACTTTCATCTAGCAATTGTCTAATCTGGGCTTCTGTGCTAGACTGCCAAATTTATATAAATGTCAGAACTACACATAACATCTTCCAGCATATGAAATGTAATGTACCATCTATAGCAATCTGATATGTCAAGAAACACGACTTTCTTTCATGTTAGCTACTTAGCTAAGATCAATTCTTAGTCTATAATGCTAAATACCGTGGTAGGTCCTATTTTACATACGGAGAGATAATTAGGAAACAAACCAAGTTGAAGGGATAAAAGCAACTTTTATATGATCACACAAAGGAGAAACTGTAGTACTAAAAGAACGCTCCCATTGTTGAAGATGTCTCACCATTTCACGAAGAAGCATGTCGTTCTTGTTTTTATACTGCACAAGTCTTTCCTCCAACTTCTCCTGCATAAACACAATGTTATTTTGACCTTCAACATGCAGATAATCCTGCAAAATAAAAAAGCTATGGATACGGCCTTATGCTATTTTCTTTACTAACTTCGTTTTGTTTGTGAGCTTCATTTTCAGTTCTCAAATGCATGAGCCTTTCTTCCAACTGTGCCTATGAAACACAAACACCATGTAATTTTGACCTTCAGCTTGCAGATAATGCAGCAAAGTAGCAAAGCTAGAGATATGGCTTTATGCTATCTCTTCACTAACCTCACTTTGTAGGTGAGATTCATTCTCTGTTCTCCAATGCAAGAGCTTTTCTTCTAACAGTGCCTGTAATACATCATGTTATTTTGACCTTCAGCTTGCAGCGAAATAGCAAAGCTATGGAGACGGCCTCAGATTTTCATGTTATTTATTCACCAACCTCATTTTGTATGTGAGCTTCGTTCTCTGTTTTCAAATGCACAAGCCTTTCTTCTAACAGTGCCTGTGAAACACCATGTTATATTGATTTTTCCGGCTTTCAGATAATGCAGCAAAATAGCAAAGCTAGAGATATGGCTTTATGCTATCTCTTCACTAACCTCATTTTGTATGTGAGCTTCATTCTCTGTTCTCAAATGCAAGAGGTTTTCTTCTAACAGTGCCTGTAATACATCATGTTATATTGACCTTCAGCTTGCAGCAAAATAGCAAAGCTATGGAGACGGCCTCAGTTTTTCATGTTATTTATTCACCAACCTCATTTTGTGTGTGAGCTTCATTCTCTGTTTTCAAATGCACAAGCCTTTCTTCTAACAATGCCTGTGAAACACCATGTTATATTGATTTTTCAGCTTGCAGATGCAGCAGGAAACAGCAAAGTAATGAAAAAGGATTCTATACTTCACTAACCTCTTTCTGTCTGTGAGCTTCATTCTCAGTTTCCAAGCGTCTCACATTTTCTTCAAAACCAGCCTATTAAGACATGGCAATCCATTCTTTACTATTCAACCGAGGAAAGAAAGCACGACTAGGTGGGGAGGTAATCTTTAAGAAAAAAAAAAGTTTGAGAAGAGAATATCACCTCTCTCTGAAGGTATGAACCATTCTCCTCACGTAACTGTTTGATTGTTTCTTCCAGCAGCACCTACAACAGCATTACAAAATAGTTTTGAGACCCAAGTGAAAAGATAGAAAACAAGAGACTCCTCATGGTAACAAGGAAACAAAATGTCACTCAGGAAAGAAACGACAAATACTAGTGTTAACAAAAACTTTATCAACCAATTTATATAGATAGAAATGCAAAACTTGACTTTTATTTTCCTCTTTCTGCATACAAGAAACATTGTTTAGCTGTTGTTCTTTGATCTCTCTTTTCTACATTAGCCAATCTAAAAGAACAATTTATCTATTGTGCATACACCAAAGAACGAATGTACATACAAGACACAGTGGGAAAATCACACCTCACTTGTCACAGACTTGTTGTCAACACCAGAATCATCTGCCTGCTTGAAATAAGAAGGTTTAGAAGTAAGTATCAGACCATGGGGGTTCATATGCACTATCCCATAATTTTTGTCTACCATCTCTATACAAACCAAATGGATTACAACGAATTGCATTCAAATGTGGCATAAATCTCTCAACAAAATCCAACTGCATTGACAAATAAACTAAGAAATTAATCAAATTTACCCCAAAAACCCCCAACCAAGAGAATCAATCTAATGTAGCAATGTTCCAATCGATCTTAAGATATGATCAAACTTACAGGTCCGACGACATTGATCTGGTGGTGAGATGGTTGTGACTCATCAGCAGCATCTGGGCCTCCGGTAATTAGAGGAATGTCGTCATCTCCGATATGATTATCATCGGCAGAGGTCGTAGCTCCGGCGGCAATAGCGTCGTCAGCACGTTTAGGATTAATCTGCTTGTTCTTCTTTTTCTTGTTTCTCTTTTTCTTCTTGTCGTCTTCCATACCTGATCCACCTTCCAAACGTAATCAATTAAGGATTCAAATAAAAAAAATCAAAACTTTATCTCATCAAGCTAATAAAATCGATGAAAAATTTTACAAGGTCAGATCTGAATGCGCATAAAGAAGATGAAGTATGCAGAATCAATGAAGAGAGAAAGAAATTCAAATAGGAGGGCGAATAAGAGAAATGCGTGATTGATAAGCTCACTTTGTGATGGTGAAAAGAGGCGACTGATAATACGACACGAAACCTTAGCGCCGAACGGGAAACGGGGAAAGGACAAAAGACAAAGAGGTCACCGAACGGGAAACGTAAAAGTCCTTTTTTAGTCGGACGTCTCAATTTAATTACTTAATTAGAGTCCTTGTCTCAATTTAATTAAAGACTTTAGATAATTAGTTATGTTTTTTTTTTATTAATTATAAGTTTTCATTTTGGTAACGCATTTGGTTCGATTGAGATTTGAGACTATTATTTGATTAAATATTTCTGTGAATTTCAATCGTAATGTTAGAGAGAATAACGAAGAGATTAGCTCAATGGTTACACTTAGAAATTGAATGAAACAAAAACACAAACTATTTAGTTGGGTTGGTTCCATCTTCCTCGTCCACAGAGAGCTGAGTTGAATTCAACGGGCTCTTTTAGGTATGTGCAATTGCTCCTCTTCCTTCTTCCTTTCTCTTCCCGTCCTCCATGTTCGAGTGGTGAAACCCAATTCAGAGAATTGTAGATGGAGGCTCAGACGGATTCAGCATTCGACATTCAATTGCTCCGAGAGGACACACATCTCATTCCATCAAATTCATATTGCATCCTCGTCAAGCACAAGAGCTCCATGTTCTTTTGGTTCGATTGATTTGAGTAACTTTGCCTTTCTCCGGAAATTCAGCTTTACTAAATCGAGCAAAAAATTTGTCTCTCGCTTGAGTTCCTCACTACCTAATGAAGAAGATGTAGTGCATCAAACAGTGGAGAACGATGCTGCAGAATCACCTCTTGAGAGTGATTTGATTCGACTAGTAGAGAGTGAAAATGATCTGATAAACACTATCTCCAAAGGATTCAAACAGACGACAACGAGATCGAATCTTGTTGCTAAGCAAGTTATTAGTATAGAATCAGCTCTCAGTTTAGGATTTATCTCTCAGCTTTGGGTTGACACTACTTCTGTAAGTTCTTTCTTGAATCAATCACCTTTTGAAATCACTATCTAGTTTCAAGTATGGCTCTTTTTTTACCAAAATTTGGGAACTGCAATGAGCTTAGATCATTCTGAAATTTTGTCTGTCGAATTGTTTTGCCAATATTCAGTGGTTGGTCTTGGTGGTTGATATTAAACCAAGCTTGCTATCTGGAGAGTCTGAGAGATTCTTACTCAAAGACATCACCCGGGTACTACTACCTTTAATTCTTCTGCTATGTTGAAACTGATTTCCTTTGGAAATGTGTCTACATCTCAAGTTTATATTCAACTTCTTTGTAGGTGGGTGATGTTGTGCTTGTGGATAATGAGACTGTATTGGATACTGAATTCAAGATGGTTGGACTTGAAACACTGGTATATAGTCAATTCAATTGTGTCTCTTTATTCGCTGTCTTGTCAATTTAGCCACCTTTTAGCAAGTCTAAGATTGAAAATTCTCACCTTTTGTTTTAGGTAGGTTACAGAGTAGTGACACCACGAGGCCGAAATATTGGAAAGGTGTTGATAATCTTTCTACATCTTATTCAGTGATGATATCTGTCTCTTTCCCAATATTTTGCTATTAGCTGAAAGCATATGATTTATTTTAGGTTCGAGGTTACTCATTCAACATTAACTCGGGAATAGTTGAATCGCTTGAGCTTGATTCTTTCGGGGTAACCATCATACCGTCAAGCCTGGTGGGTAGCAAACTTTTTTTGGTAATGTGAGTACAATGTTATGATTAACCACCCGGTATGTGACAATGCAGGTGAGTACATATAGGTTAGATGTCGAGGACATAATCGAGGTCTTACAAGACATAGTTGTGGTTCACGAAGATGCAAATTCTAGAAAACAGAGGTTGACTAAGGTATATATGTCTTGTAATGGCATGCCTCGTGATTTTCATCTAGTCTTAAATGGATTACTGAAGAAAGACTTTTAATTACAGGGACTCTGGGATGCTCAGTTTGATAGTGAATACGCTGATGTTGAGGAGCTTGAAAGTTCATCTGATAGAAGACTGCGAAGGAGAAACAATAGAGCCAATCGCAAGAAGCGAGATTTAGATGATGAATTCCGCTAGAAGTTATGAATCTGTTGTTTGTCATTCATCTTTAACATATATTTTTCGCTGTCTGATAGAGAAAATGAATAAACTATTTAAACATGACTTGTTCACAATGCTATACAGATCTAATGCGATGACTTATATAAAGAAACAGGTCATGTTCACAACGCTGTACAGGTCTAATGACTTGTTCCGCTGTATCTAATAGAGAGCATATATATCCTCTGTTTTCAGCAGTCTCTTGTTGCAGTTTAATCGAATCAGAATCAGTTCCAAGTTTATCCATCGGTGTCACATACATTTAAGGCTGTGAAAGTTCAGCTGTTCAAGTTGATAAAATGGAGGACAAAAAAAAACATAATTCTAAAACTAAAAAAAACTTCAAAATTTGGTAAAATCTGCAAGAAAGTTGAGTTGACAGTTTGGAAGAAGAGAAGAAAAAGACATAAGAGCTACAAACACCTAAATTAGTAAATACCCCTACTTACTAATCTCTATGACATTGAATGAAACAAACATCAGAGCCGGAGCATTCTCAGAATGCTGGCAAATGGACATGAAGCTCCTGATAAATCAATCAGAGCCTCTATGTCTTAACATGCATGGTCTCATGAAATAGAAAGACACACAGAGATCTCCTTAACAGAACTTCCAGTGGTTGTCGCAGTTGACACATGTAACATAGGTCGTCATTGGCTC
This sequence comes from Erysimum cheiranthoides, assembly GCA_011420285.2. Classification (NCBI taxonomy): domain Eukaryota; kingdom Viridiplantae; phylum Streptophyta; class Magnoliopsida; order Brassicales; family Brassicaceae; genus Erysimum; species Erysimum cheiranthoides. The sequence continues at coordinate 15,520,943 of CM022182.2, read as the reverse complement.
ATCAGCACTTCTTGTTTGCATCTGATAGTAGGTGCATTTGCGCTGACCACACCGCCCGCACTTGAACTGGTCGGTAGATGCTTTTGCTGCAAGACCACGCTCGCAATCAAACAGGGCTTTCTCTTTGATCTGGTTGTTCTCTTGTTTCCTCTTGTCGCTTGCCATATCTTCAGCAGACAATGTAATGAGTCTCTCTGGTGAAATCTCCCCGGTGAGAACCCTCCTTCTTAAGTCCGGGTTGTTACCGTCCCTCAGGTTGAACATTATAGATCTGTACTTAAGCTTCTGAGCTCCAGTTGAGCGACCCAATTTCTCAAACATCAGCGACTCCACTGAGACAGCAACACGGAGTGGATCACTTGCATCTACTGACTCTCTCTCATAGTCATCAGCTTCTCCAGCAACCCTGGACAAGGCATCCACAAGCAACTCGCGAATTTTGTCACGCACAGGATCATTGCATTTGAGCATTGAAGTTAGTTTTGGAGGAGCATTAGGTGCCTTAGCTGGAGCTTTCATACTTGGTTGGTTATCCTTTGGGACCCTTTCAGCTTTTACAGCCTGACCACGATAATCTATCTTGACTCCATTAGTGACTTTGCTGTCTGGTTCCTTTTTGTCTATCTTGGCACCGGTAATGACTTTGTTGTCTGGTTCCTTTCTCTCAACCTTGATACTCTTAGCCGAATCACCCCTCTGAAGTTTCTGGACTTTAACAGGCGCGGGATTTGAAGGCTTCTCAACATCCATCTTATTTACCTTAGCCTCTTTGACAGTTTCAGCTTTACAACCGTTTGTGGTTTCCCTTTTCTTAGCCTTGGCTGTCTCTTCAATGACAACTTTCTTCCATATCTCAAGCAGATCGGTAGCTACGCTTTTGATATCCTCAACAGGATGCTTTGCAAGAGATCTCAGCTTCTTTCCTACCTGGATGCAAGAAAGGAATATAACTTTATCTAAAGCAATGCACAAATTATCAACATCCCAAAGGATAAAGTATCAACAATAAGCTTACAAACAATCTAAAATTAGCAAATACTTGAATTCGGTTTCCTAACCTTAAAAAAATATGCATGACTTGATTCACTATGTAAAACAAGGGTATTATTGATTACCCTCAAGTAAAACCTATCATGTGCCAAGTTGGGTTTGTTTCCCTTACCCTAGCATCTCGAGCTGAGTTCAATGTCCAAATTGGGTTTGATTTCAATAATTTCAACGGGACGTCTCATACGAAAAAGCACTAAGCAGTTCTGAGCTTCTTAATCTCTTGATTTGAAGTTAATCTTTTTAAACTTTATTGAATTTTATCAGATGAAATCAATTAACCCTAATTAAGAATCTAAGGTAATACAAAGTCAATGCAACGAGATTATGCAAGCAATTTCCTCCAATTTAACAACGTATCAATAGAAGAAGAGATGTAAAACGTTTCCCTAAATGCAAAAGAAATCAATCATTTTTAGGATTACGATATAATCGGAAACGCACCTGAGTCGCAACGAGTGTGTCGTATGTGACAGGAAACTTCTTGAGCTGTTTAAGGGCATCGAGACATCTCGAAACCTCCGGACCTGAGGAGCTAACACCGTCGAGAGCTGCCGCATCGGCCGCCTTCTTCGCTCCCTCGAACAATTCAATCAAATCACTTTCCATTGTCGCAAGAACAAAAGCGCCAATTTAATTAGCGAAGCACCGACAGATCGAAGCCGACTCAGAACAAAAAGAACCCAAAATCTCTAAGAAGAATAATGGAGAAGGTTAAAAAAAAAGAAAGGATAACGAGATGTTCGGCGGAGCCTCGTCTGGGTCGCGACGAAGAAGATAGAGATTACGGACTGAAACAGAGTTCTTATTTATTTATACAACCGAGATGAAGCGATCAACGGTTTCAGTTAAACCTTCAAGAATCAACGGTTTCGATCATGTGGCTAGGTCTATGTATACTACTAGATTCACGCTTCAAACATGGGCTCAACAGGGCCCTTATTGGGCCAGAGTTGTAATTAATTGGTACATGAAAATATAATCCACTAAGCCAAGTTTTTGTGGGAAAAAATTAATAGTTTTCTTCTCGTTCTCCAGATTGGGGTATAAAACCCTGTTATTGTTTGTTGATAAATGACACACTATTCCAAATACATGGAACTTAAGAAGATGCTTGATCGCAAAAATTGTACACAACTTTAAAAAGACACAAAAGAGGTAAGGTATCAAAAGACATAAGGACGTTGATGTTGCAAACAACACACCCTCTATCCTTCACTTCTTACAAAACCATCACCTGATTCATCTTCTCCTCCATCTTTTAAGTTTGGTCCCTTTTCTCTCTTGCCCACCATCTTGTACACGTAAAACGCTAACACGCCACCACTGCAACAGTAATCCAACATATTTAAGCCTTCTTTTTGCTAAGAATCCTAATTAACCATTATACGCAAAGTGTATTTTCTTCCTCTCGTGTTTTGTTTATGAAATTGCAGATGTATAATGATATGGTTCAGAGTGTGTACCTCGTAAGGGTGGTAAAAAAACCCAAGAACGTCGATTTCTGTAGATAGAGAAAAAGGAGAGTGGATTATGTTTTATTCAAAGCCATTGTTCAAATATATTATGAACCATTTGAAATATATTTCAGGCAGTGAGAGTTACCTGAGACAGTAGCAACCGCAACTCTCTCAAAAATATGATTGCCACTATAGCTGTTGAACATAAGAACACGGCAACAGATGAGTATCACCAAATTTGTTTTGCATCTAATCTCGAATCAAAATGTCGGACAACCTCAGAGATCACATTGGTGAAAATATAAGCTGTTGACTAAAATCAAAATGTAGGATTGAAAAAGTATCTCTTGAAACATGCCTCAATTCTATGCAAATCAACAATGCAACTTTAACTAATTATTTCATAGTTAGCTAATAGGCATGCATGTCAGCGGGTTATCAAAATCAAAAGGCACAAATTCAGGTAGTTAAAACAAAAGAGTTCAGTAATTGGAGCTAGCTTTGTGAATGATATGTGAAAGAATCAATACAGATGAAAAACTCTACTAACCCATCTGTCCTTTTAAGAACCTAGCCGAGGATTCTCCTTTACTATGAGACTTTAGACTTGCCAGGCTCAGTGCAAAAAGAGCTCCACCAAGAATGACCCCAAACCTAATAGCTGGAATGCTTCCCGAGACCATAAAGTTAATAAAACCACCCACAAGCAGAAGTAGACCTGTAAAGTAAACAAACATTGTCATCCCGTTCCTAGATGACGCACCATGAAAGTTTATAAACTATGAACAAGATATATAACATGTTTACCATAGGGTATTCCAACATGAAAATCATTCGCACGGGACACATCTTTCAGATCCTCAGTGGAGGCAAATGCTTCAACGATCTCTTTCACATCTGACGGTGATTCCTCTGCTGCTTTCAAAATATATTCTCTACCCTCTTCGCCAACCACTTTAGCTTTTGTACCCAACTCTTCTTTAGCCTTTTCCGCTTGAATCCTAAGTTGTTCAGAAGTTTCTTTCAATACAGTCATCGCTTTTTGAGAGTTAACGGTGTATGCCTCCGATGACACGCTCTGAATCTTTGATACCTGCTCTTTAAAAGACTCTAGTGTTTGTTTCCATGCTTCCTGCGATGTACCATCTTCAACATCTATATCACGACTCTTCTCCTTCCCCACCTCAACACCTGAATGTTCCTGTTCAAACAATGGCGATAAAAGGTAATAATCAAAACACTGTCTTTAGCTTAAACAAAGATCACTTGATAACCAATGTTAGTCGGAAAAACATATCTTCATGCATCAAAAACGCCGATTTCAAACCCCAAATTGCAACTCTCGTGAAATTGGCTGAGTATATTGCTTAATCAAGACAATTTCACTTAAAACTCTATTTTAGAAGAAGAGCATGACGCTAATATATATAACAAAGTCCAATTCTTTTTGAGCCTCGAGCAATTTACAAGATTAAGCATCTAAATTTCGAGATACCCAACACAGAAAGTAGAAGTTTTGAGCACAACCACACTACTCACCGAATCTTCGTGGGAAGCAGCGAAAGCAACGACGGATCGATTAAGCAAGACTTCTGGACAAGAAGGCGAGCTAAAGCCGAAACGTAGCCCTGTGCAAGAAACAACAGCTCGTGGGGCACTGAAATGGCGCCGGCTAGGAAGGAGAGAACGTGGTGGAGCACAGAGAGTAACCGGCGGACGAGAATGAGCTCTGTAGAGCAAGGTCGAATTAGGGTTTCGGATGGACATCAACTCCATTGGGATACTCATCGTCTGATCAAAACGTCGCCTTGGTGAGAAAGACGTCGGCGAAGAAGAGATGAGAGAATGAGAGAGAGTTTAGCTTAGGGATTCAAGTCCTGTGAAATGCTTCAACTACGAAGCAAGGAATTTCCCAAAGGACCAACACTAAACGGCAACGCAACAAAATATGTTTTTGAAAACGACGTCGGAACATTTGGAAATACCTAAGTAAAGTAAATTAGTCATGGGCGTTCGGGTACCCGAACCCGTTCGGGTCGGGTTTATTCGGGTTCGGGTTTTTTTTCTAAACAATTCTAGACCCAATCGGATATTTTAGAAATATGTTTCGGGTTCGGTTCGGGTTCGGGTTTATTAAAAATTTCTGTTGAGACTCGGAAAATACTCGAAATCTTTTCGGGTTCATGTCGGGTTCGGGTAATTGAATATAAATGTAACCAAAGTACTCACAAAATACCCAAAAAAAATTCGGATTCGGGTAATTGAACCTAAATGTAACCAAAGCACTCATAAATACTCACAATACCCGATTTTATACATAGAAACCAAATAAATATACAAACCAAAGTAACCATTCATATATAGCAAATAACCATTGGTGTAAATTTTCGGGTATAAAAAGTAACCATTCGGGTATCGGGTATTACCCGAACCCGAAAGTATGTGTGCTCTAGAACCGAATGAGTATTTCTCAAGGACCCGAACCCGAACCGAATACGCAAATTTTGGGTCGGTTCGGTTCGGGTTTTCGGGTCCGGGTATCAAAAACTCAAAAAACATTTACAAAACCTGGGTTGAACATCACATAAGAAAAATCTGAAACTTGGAGATATTTTCTCAATGTAACCAAAGTACTCACAAACACATTATTTTAATTAGAAGAGATAGGTGGCAAATGCTGAGTGCACGTTACTTTAATTGGCAAGTGCTGAGTGCACGTTATTTTAATATGTTGAGTGGTGCGTGCATATTATTTTAATAATTAATATTAAAGTAACATATATTCGATCACATGCCTCGTTGCAGATGCTCTACGGTGATAGATTGGGGGAGAAGTACATTTTTAACTGTATAAGAAAATTCATCTTTTTAAACTTTGCACAAATCTGAGAGCTGCCGGTGGTGGCGAAAGGTTGAGGGTCGGGGCTGAAAGCGTAAACTCGCTAAATTTTGGATTCTTTGCGGATCCATAAAGTTATTGTTGTTAGGCTATCTATGATGATATTTGCTCTCCACTGATATGTTGGCATTGGGTTTGGTCTCTTCGGTCCAGATGTTCTACGGACACATGGTGTGCTTTTTTTTTTCTTGTTTTTTAGATAACAGATGCATGATGGTGTGAATTTGTACATCCATTAGATTAGTCAAGTTAGGCACCGATCACCAATGTAAAATCATGGGAAAAAATGGGTTCAAACAACTTTGCACCCATTTAATCTTCTACGGTTCAAGTTTTACCAATCTTTCTTAATCCCAAACCTAGCTAAACCAGTCGTTATCCGGTTAACTTAAATTAGTTTTGGAAATTTTGAACTATAGACATATATAGTAGTAGTTGCGGAATTTATGGTCGTTTTTGGTATACTTCCGACAAAATTTACATAAACCCATTAAGAGAGACTGTACCATCTATCTACCATCCATATTACTTTATTATGATTGGGAGAAGCAGAAGTGAAGCATTTAAAGCAGAATCTAACAAATTTCCGTCTAAGGTAACGAAGAAAGGGAAATGCATATGCACCAATGACCAAACACTACAAATACCAAATTTTCCATTGCCAATAATTTCCTTTCAACACGTGTACTTCTTTAATTTAATTTTGGATTTTCATAAATTTAGTTAAGAGTTCACACTAATTAAGGAAGCAATCCATCTTTTTCTCGATTATTTAAACACGTAAACACAAACTTGGAGAATGTCTCGTTACTTTATTTCGTGTTTTAAAATGATTAGTCACTCGATCTCAAATTGTTAAAAGAATATTTGGCTTTTCACAAGTCTTAAAATTAATGTGGATTTTGGTTTAAGATTCCGTTATCAAATAAATACAAAATGTTGACCTGCTTGATACTTCCCAACCGTAATGCAAATTAATAATTTGTTTCATATAGATTAAAAACTAAAGTAAGCATTAGTATGAATAGAGAATAACTTTAAAACTTCAAGTCTGAAATTAATTCATATAACGTTGTCTGCGAACATAGTACGTACCGACGACCACATAATAGGAACGCCGCGATAGAAAAGACAGGAAATTAAAAACAGCCATTCGAACATCTTTATTTAATATGATCTCATTCATTATATTATATTCGAAACGTCCGCTAGTAGCTTCATCTGACGACCCTCGCTCATCACCTCACGCTGTAACCACATACAAATTAACATAATATCGTTAGTACAAGTTTCCATCCAATATGTAACAAAAAAATTATAATATCTACTTCTTCTTTTTATATAAAAACCCTTTCGTTTATAATGTAAATGAGAGAGAGATTAACATACGTAGCGCAGTTGGTGCTGGTGCTGATTTTGTAAGGAACATTGACTTTGCATGCCCCAGGAAGTCCAGCTGCACGGCCAGCGTTGAGACTAGGGCCTATGTTTTTAGCGGTAGATTGAAGGCAACGGCAAGCTTGCTGACGGTCCGGGGTCGTATGGGCCATGTTGTTAAGGTTTCTAACGCCTGTACAGCACGCTGGGGGGAGGGGAGCACGAGGTTGAGTCAAGTAGCCAATGCATGCTGCCAAGTTGCTGGTAACGGCGCCACAACTCAGTGAGGCGTTCGCTGTGATTGGACCGGCCACAATCATGCAAGCCAAGACCAAGCAAGCCAACTTCATCACTCCAGCCATATTGATCTCTTCGTAAGGGTTTTTTGTAGGTTTGCAAAAGGAGTGTGTGTGGTGATTGATGATGAAGAGAGTTAGGGGAGCGAGTGTTTATATAGAGAAGGAAAGTGTATGATATGAAATGTGAATGCGATAGATTATAGACTATAGAGGGAAGGAGTAGTTGGTTGGTGTACTCATTTAATGTAGAGGTTCCTAACTATGTAGGACCACTCATCTATTTTGTTTGACATGTTAATTCAACTTTATTTTCTGAAAAGTGATAATTCTACAAAAATACATTTTCATTTAATTAACGTAGGTACTCTCTTTTTTACATTTTCATTGTGTTTTTAATTTATTTCAAAGACTTCTAAAACTAAAGATGTGCGGGGGGTAAGAAAATAGTTATTTTGCATTGAAATGTCAATAAATATCGTCTACTTTATATTAACATCATCTGTTTGTGTTTATCTTTTAGATGAATCATGACATGCATTGGCAATAATTTTCTTTCGATATGTGTACTTCTATAAATTAACTTTATTTTTCTAATAATTATATATTTTATCTGTATTAAAATAATTGATGTTTATAAAAAAATATTTATTTTAAATTAACATTGTTCTCGCTTTTTCTACGCAAAATTTGTTAATTTTTTATGTTTTATAAGTATTGATATTCTTTATTATACATTGAATTATATATGTTTAGTTAAATAATAAATCCTTTTTTTCAAACAAATTTTAAAAAATATTTCTTAATTTATGTTTAATATTTTTTTTTGGGCAAAATTTATGTATAATATTTTTAAACATAAATTATTTTGATACAGAAAAAATATACTAAATTATTGTTAAGAGTTAACACTAAGAAATCTATCCATCTTTTTTTCGGTTATCTAAACAAGTAAATATCACAAACTAGGAGAATCTCTTTTCTCGGCAAACACAAATTTGGAGAATGTCCCGTTACTTCCTCATATAAAATGGTCCGTGTACTGTTGAAGAATATTTTGGTTTTTCACAAGTCCTACAATTAGTCAATTAGTGTAGATGTCGGTTTAAGATTCCCGTTATCAAATAATTAAAGACATAATGTTGCCATACTTGATACTTCGCAACTGTATTTTTTTTTTTTTTCTTCGCAACTGTATTGCAAATCAATAATTATTTTCATATCGATAAGTAATTAAGCTTCTTTTTTTTTTTAAAGTAATTAAGCTTTAGTAAGAACATAGAATATAAACTTCAAGTCTCAAATTTATATAACGTTGTTTGCGAATCGAACATAGTACAGACGACCACATAATAGGAACGCCACAATAGAAAAAACAGGAAATTAAAAACTCTAAAAACAGCCATTCGAACATCTTTATTTAATTATCTCATCCATTATATAATATTCGAAACGTCCGCTAGTAGCTTCATCTGATCGCCGCTCATCACCTCACGCTGCACCCCACATACAAATCAACATAACACCGTTAATATAACCTTTCCAATGTTTAACAAAACAAATTATAACATATACTTTTTTTTTTTAAAGAAAGGCCCTTTAATTATATCTGAGAGAGAGTGAGAGATTAACATACGTCTTGCAGTTGGTGCTGGTGCTGATTTTGTAAGGAATATTGACTCCGCATGCCCTAGGGATTCCAGCTGCACGGCCAGCGTTGAGACCAGAGCCTAGGTTTCTAGCAGCACCTTGAATGCAATTGCAAGCTTGCTGACGGTCTGGAGTAGTACGGGCTATGGCGTTAAGGTTTCTAACGCCGCTGCAGCACGCTGGGGGAATGGAACCACCTTGGAGCACGTAGCCAATGCAAGGTGCCAAGTTGCTGTTAACGGCGCCACAACTCAGAGCTGCGTTCGCTGTGATTGGACCTGCCACAATCATGCAGGCCAAGACCAAGCATGCCAACTTCATCATCACACCAGCCATATTGATCTCTTAGATGGGGGTTTTTGTTGGTTCGCAAAAGTAGATGTGTGTAGTGATGAGTGATAAAGAGTGTTTGGGGAGTGTGTGATTATATAGAGAAGGGTAAGTGTATGTTATGAAATGTGAATGCGATAGATTATAGAGGGAAGGATTAGTTGGTTGTTGCACTCATTTAATGTAGAGAAATATGTTCGTTGGACCACTCATCTATTTTCTTTGACATGTTAAATTCAACTTCATCTTATGAAAAGTGATAATTCTACCAAAATACATTTTATCAACGTATGTACTCCTTTTTTGCGTTTTCATTGTTTTTGTTAATACAATTATTTCAAAGCTATAGATGTGTGGATAAGAAAATAGATATTTTATGTTGACAAAAAAAAAAAAAAAAAAAAAAATTTACATAGAAATCTCATTAAATATCGTCTATGTTACATAAAAAGCCTATTTTACAAAAGAATGTGTTTTTCGTTTATAAAGAGCGTCTGTATAAGTTTACCATTTTTACGAATGTGTAGACAATAATCTTTCGATTTAAAAATTAACGGACGATGACATCTAACTGCGACAAACGGAAATCTAAATCCGGCGGTGTGAATCTTTAACTTTGCAACCTACAAACGAAAGCTTGAAACCAACGTGAATTTATTTGTACTAAATCAAACAAACTATTGGAGATCCCATTTTTATCTTTTGAAAAATAAAGATTATTTCTTTTATGATATATCTAGATTAAGATTAAACATAATTAATATGATTTTAGTAAATATTTGAATTTGTATTGTTTTTTTTTCATAAAGATTTTGCTCCGTAAGGATATACACAAGAAGATGTCGGTTTGTACTGCTCTCCCACACCTAGATTGTATGTGGAAGGTTCGTCTTTATATGAAAAATTGACTGATACATATAATAAATACTGAATGCATCACACATGGGTAGGATGGGGTCACGGTCGGTTGCCTGAACTCTACAATTATTGGCTTTGCTTTTCAAAACCATTAGTCCGTCGTCCCATAACTACTGCTATAGTACTATTTCTAGTCTTATTTTGGTAAAACTAGGTGTACTGTGTTTTACCGGTACAATTCACTAGATTTTTCTGAGACCAATATGCAACTTTATCAGAACTACAAAAATTGATCCTTTCTTTTTAAATGTAGTGTTTAATATAATTAAATACAGTGTCAAAGAAACACTAATTAAACATTTAACGTTTGAAAACCTTTTATCAAAAAAACAAAAAAAAAATCAATAAATAAACATTTAATGGCCATATTTTCTAGCTTACTATACATACCCGGCCGGTCCGACAACTGCATGCCATTAACTCAAAGATTAGAGTCTCCAATTACTTTTATCTTTTTGCCATTTGTTTTTTACGATAATTATAGTATATCTTAATGACGTACTCCAATTATAGTATAATATTTAAATACAGTTAGTTTCACATATTTTTATAAGATAATATTACTGCTGTACATCAAATTTTACGGTAGATATATATGTTCTTTTAACATATAATTATTTTTACGATACCGTTTTATCGTAATAACACAGACTCTTACAAATATATTTTGTTGTTTTAGCTCTATTTATTTTTTAAACTGGTGTTTTGTCGGCAGGGCCGGCTCAGAGGGAGGGACAATGGGTGCGATCGCCCCGGGCCCCGTCCCGTGCCCTAATAATTAAGGGCTCATTTTTAAATTTTTTTTTTTTTGTAAAAAAAATATATAGTAAACTAAATATAAAATTAGAAAGAGATCCAAGAAAAAAAAATTGTGTGTATATTTTTGTTTTTATAACAAATTTATTGAATACAAAATACATTAAAAATAAATTTATAAGAAAAAAAATGTATAGAAAAATGTTTAGGGTCCAAAATTTTTTTTTGGCCCGGGACCCCTAAAAATTTTGAGCCGGCACTGTTTGTCGGTCCGGCGATGCATTAGATGTTTTCTATTCGGCTATAGAAGACGTTAAAACAAGCTTTTAAAAGTTTCATTCATGTGTAATTCTATTTGCTGTTAAGAATTGTAGAACGAGTCATATATAGGATGTAATATTATTTTAATTGCAAATCCTTTATTATATATAAAAAAAATAGAACTGTACGTAGAACGGAGAAAAACAATCATATTTACTGTTTCAAATTAATATGTCGGTGCCTAAAAGGCTACATGATTTATGCCTCTTCTTTTATTTTAATTCGGTAAAAACTTGATAATTGGGCACCGAAATGCGACATGCAACATATTATATGTACGCACAACACGTGTGAGGATAAAGTACATTGGTACACATACGATATAAGACCAAACGCAACGGTCTAATTTGTGTAAGGGTGTTAGTATTAAAATATAAAAAAGTAAGAGAACATTGTAAGAAAAAGTGAAATACGGTTGTATGTTTACAACCGAGTGTGAGAGATTAAAATAATCAACCGGTTGTATGTTCTCTCTCTCTTTCCTTCTCTCTCTTTTCTCTTTCTCATTAAATTTTAATAATAAAAAAATATTTTACACCCACTCATTCACTTGCCCTATTGCTGATGTTCTTAACTACGCATGCTAAGGGGACCTCTATACGTGTTAGAACTTGCAATATATTTCAACATCTATACGTGTTAAAAAATTTCATGAAACATGGTGAAAAACCTAATTAAGTTGGCAATGACATAGACAAATAATTATAAAAACGGATATAGATATTTTGATGAACTAACTTTGATTTAGAAATCTATGAAATTTAATATAGTATTTGAATAGAAACTTGACCGTATTAAGTAGGAAGATTTAAATGATGTACTGTCAATGCTAAACTCAACTCAATTTGTGATGGATACAAAAAACCATCTTATCAAAGTGGCGTATGTCAAATTTTTCTTTTTTGGTATGTGAAAGTTTCACATTTAAAATAAGATGACATATAAAATAATACACAAGAATATGTTAGAGTAATATTTTCTAAATTAGAAATCTATGAAACTTAGTAAACATCATAATTGACGTTCATTATCTCAATATACGAAATTTTTTTTTTTTTCTAGTGTTTTGATGTTGCTCAACGTTACAATTCACACTTGCCAAAATTAAAACTCATCAATTTAATTTTACAGATTTCTAATTGAAGAGATAAACTTGCTCAAGTGTGAAATGATGGAAATGATTTAGATTTAAATTTGCAACACACAATCAGAGAAGATGAGGAAGAAGGTAATTTTGTCACTACCCTTCCTCTAAAAAGTAGGACCGTAGTATAGAAAATAAGCCAACATGTGTAAACGGTTGAGGTATATCACAGATGATTGGGGTTGGGTTTGGGCCGATTCGGGCTACTAGTTGTATACATCATTTAAAGCCATTTGGATTAAACATCTACATTCGTCATACCTGTTCTTCACTACATACTTCTGAGTTCTGACTTACACATATTAAAGAAACATGGGAAAAAGTAATAAAAGAACCAATATGTACCAGCTTACATGTTAATAAAACTAAGCTCAACCAGTTAAACGGCTGTGACTCTTCTCCCAAAATACTGGTTAACAGTTCGGACACAAATCTATTCGGTATTTTTAGTTTGCCAAAAAATAATTCCTATATCATCATTAACAATCCGTTAAAATTGTCGATTGATAATTTTAACATTTCTAGACTAGTCAATTTGTGTTTTGTAGTAAGCCAATCTCCAGATCATTGCTACTAACATCATCATCTTCTTCTACTTCAGTATGGACGGTGTCTTCTTCCGAATGACTTCTGTCAGCTGCAGCGGAGGTAAGTTCCTCCGCCCGCTTCACTTGATGGGTCCAGTCCGTACGGATCAAAGTATAAAGCATCATTACCAAACACGTCATCTGCGCAGCCAACAGTCCAAACCAAAGCCCACGAAACCCAACCTTAAACCCAAACGTGGTCGTGACTGCCACAGGCAAGCCCACGATATAGAATGCGCATAGGTTAACGCGTGCCCCATCTTTAGGCCTTGCCGTCCCAGTCAAGACTCCGCAAGCGGCCGTCTGCGGCGAGTTTCCGATCTCGCAAAGCCCCAATATCGGAAGCGCGGATGAAATTAGCCCGAGAATCTCCGGTTCATCCGTGAACATCTTTCCCCAAACCGACCTAAGCGCAGTCACAAAAACAGCAGCTGCTAACCCGTAAGCTACTGCGAGTATCAAACCGATCACGGTCGTACATTGCGCCCGTGTAGGTTGGCCGCCTCCAAGCGCGTGGCCTACACGGGTTGCGATGGCGCTGCTTATAGCAAACGGGACTACATAGAGTATCCCTGTGGTCTGAATTAGTATACCCATGGCGCTTACACTCGCTTTAGGGTTCCCAAGAAGCCCACAAAGAAAAAGCATGATCTCATACCACCAATACTCCAAGCACACCGAGATAGCGCTTGGTGCGGCTAGAGAAAGAAGAGGCCACCAGCCGCGGAAAAGCGACCGCAAAGCGAGCCCTTCCCACGGTTTGATTAGAGAATCCGAGAAGCACGTGTAAACGAGCAGTCCCACGTTGATGTTCATAGTGTTAAAAGCCATTGCGATCGCAACACCCTTAACGCCTAAACGCATACGCACGACGAATACATAGTTGAAGAGAGGATGAAGAAGAATGGATACAATGGCAGATATTGTTAGCGGTGAAGTCAGGCCTTGCGTTCTGAGGAACGTTCGTAGTGGGTGGAGCATGGCCTGAGCCAGGAGCTCAGGGACGAAAAAGAGCATGTAAATCTTGGCGACCTTGGTTATATCCGGGTCTTGACCCAACCTGAGGAAGATGGGTTCGATGTTGAGCCACGCAACGGCTATCGGAATAGAGACGACAATCAAGAGACAGAACATTTTCTGAAACGTGTGGCTAAGTACGGTCCAGCGTTTTGCTCCGAAGGCTTGGCCACAGATTGGGTCCATACCAACGGAAAGGCCTTTGAGTATGGAGACTCCGGTGATGTTTCCGAAGCCCATGGCGAGTGCACCGCCAGCGAGTTCTACTTTTCCTAGGTGGCTCAGGAACCACATTGAGATTATTGATCTTGAGAAAATGAGAAGTGATGTCATCACGATTGGGCATGCTATTTTTGTGAGTGACGCCATCTCCTCTCCCACCTGCATGGGATAAAAACTAAAAAAATTATGTGGGGAAAAAAATAAAAAAAAGTATGTGATTTTGGAAGGTTTTTCAATTATTGAAGAACTAGTTATATTTTACTGTTCTAGGATTCTAGTTCTAGCAAAACGCACTCAAGATTTTTTTTTTTTTCTTGAAGTATTAGTATTTATATAGAAAGAAGCGCAACATAAGTATTTTGACATTAAAAAAAAAAAGCTTTTTGTCCTTAATATATGATTTAGTCTTTAATATTTATATCATATACAAGAATTTGTACGTGCTTTGGTTTTTAATTTACGATATTGCACACATTAAAAATGTATGAGATTTTCTATCATATCATTTATTTATACATGTTATCAAAACAAAACAAGTTTCTTTTCTAATTAACAATTTCAATAAAAATGGTATTTAAATAAGACAGAAGGGGAAGCTGGAACTAATGTTTGTCTCCTTTGTTTTATGGTTTGTTTTTCTATTTGAGCTATATATATGCTCTGTTTCTCTTTTGTTGAGCGTTATTATGCTCCATGTTCCCAAACTTCCTCAGTTTTATTAAAATTTCAGACGACAAAAAAAAAAAAGCTTTCTACGTGACTACATGAGTTAAAAAAAAAAAACAAAAAAAAAACGTTTTACACTAATTTTCTTAAAACAAAAAATAAAATCTTAAAAACTTATTTTTATTGTGAAACAGGACATTTTACATTACAATACGGAAAAGAATATGTTATCATTATAAAATTAAGAGCAATTTGTAAGCACGAGGAAGATGGTCGCATCACATGGCCACTGGGACTGGAATGAGAAAGTTGAAAAAGAAGAGAAAAAGTTTAAATTCTATAACTTTTAGAACTGAATAATCAAATTCACAAGTGACAGAAAAGCGAATGGCTAACTGTACCAACATTCTAGGATCTTTTTAAATAAAAATTATCATGAGTTTTAAAAAGCTCACCTTTTTATTTTCTTTTTCAAAAACAAAATCAGCTTAGATATATGTATATCTTTCATTTCGTGAACTTCACTAGATAAAACGATACTTTGAAAACATAAAATCTGTACATCTAAGAAAAGTATTTATATATATATATATATATATATATATATATATATACTTGTAGAATATCATGAACTACGTACGTACTATTGAGATAATATAATTAAGCAAACAGATAAAAATTTCAAGATATAAATCGAAAAGTAACAAGATTATATTGAAAGTGGAATCAATAGGATAGTAAATTCGTACCAAGGAACTAATAAAAAAAAGAAGAGAGGAAACACACATAGAACACTTTCCAAAGTAAGTACAACCCAACTGTCCAAAAAATAGTAAGTACAACCCAAAAAAAAAAAAGCATCTCTCTCAGTCCATGAAACTAATTAGGATGCATCATACTAGTGACGCTTTAGGCATACATATGAACATATTTACACATTCAGACATCATATATATATACCTAGACTATATTTTACATGTAACGGATGTCAATATATATATTTGTCAACTACGTAAAAATATTTGAAGTTTTCTTGGGAGCTGATTGTTTTAAAAGAGGTTCATTACTTTCCACTAAAATGCTATAGAAACAGTCAAAAGCAGCATTCAATCCAGTATAAGATCAATTTCCAAGAATTGCATATTATTTAACACCCCAAATACTGTAAAAGTCACTGAAGTTATACAATAATCCATCAAAATTCCAGAACTAAAATCAACTAAACGTAGAAAACAATCCGAGTCTCCATAATATTAAAACTAGTTGGAAAATAAAAACAAAAAAACGAAAAAATATGAAATGCAACATTAAGCAGAGTCATGAATTGTCTAAACTAATCGGAAATATTTTGTGGAAGAAAATGGAAAAAAAAAAAAA
This sequence comes from Erysimum cheiranthoides, assembly GCA_011420285.2. Classification (NCBI taxonomy): domain Eukaryota; kingdom Viridiplantae; phylum Streptophyta; class Magnoliopsida; order Brassicales; family Brassicaceae; genus Erysimum; species Erysimum cheiranthoides. The sequence goes on along the minus strand of CM022182.2, from coordinate 15,504,876 downwards.
AAAAGAAAGAGAAACAAGCCTCGTTAAAAGGGATGCGACGGAGACCAGCGGAGAATTTGGCGCCGCTAGTTTCTCCTTTGACGGACGTTGAAACATCGCATTCTCCGTTTATAATCTCTCCAGATTCACTGCGTCTCATGTTGGATCTGCACATGCTCATATATATATATATATATATATATGATTTGTATATAATATATATTATTACACTTTCACTTATAACAAAAAGATATGTTGGTACTACGAAAAAAGGATTGCCATTGAAGCTCGCTACGAGTGTTTGTTGTGAGTGAGTGAGAGAGAAGAAGAATGTTTTAAGTTCGTTCCCCTCGTATTTATGTACGCTTCCCTAGTCCACATTAACTATTTTATTCGCTTTGCATTTCCTTAATTATTTGGGAATTTAGAACTAGTTTTTATGTTTATTTACTGATTTTTTATTTGTATTAAAACCTATTTCTTCTTTTATTTTTATTTTTTAACTTCCCCAAAGACCAAAGTCATGGACTGACTGAACCAATTACCTAAAGTGTCTCCTTTATACTTTATTTTCCACTTATAGAAAGGCTTGTTGACAATTATAGTAAAAAAACAAATATAATATGAGTTCACCGGCCGGGTGGCTCTTCAGAGCATAAAATATTTGCCAACTCTTACTTTCTTATTATTTTCGATCATCTCTTTGAGATTAATGTTTCAACAAATATCATTTCAAATTTAAATTTTTATATAACAAAACATCAACCTATATAAAGTAAAAGTTAAACTAAAACTTTAATTAAACGTAAGAAGGCAACAGAGTATTTATATTTTTTGCCATTATAAATAAAGAACAATTTTACCATGACCGGGTCATATACGATCAAATGCTACAACTACATGCAATTTTTTGCATTAGCCTTACAATATGAAGTAATTGATCAGCTTTGGTTACTATAGTTCTTTTATGAGAACTATGTTTCCTGACAAGAATATGTGGAAGATATATATCCGGGATCTACTGCCAATATAATGTGTTTGATTTGCTAGGATCGATGTATTGGTAGATATTTGATTCGGATAATAAAGTGAAAGACAACAAAGGTCAAGTGCAATTATCTTCCTATATGTTATTTGAGAAGTAAGATTTTATATGCTATTACAAAGAAAAGATAAGTGCCTATCTAATTAGAATGCCATCAATGATGAAAGTGGAGAAATAAACAGCTTTGGGAACTCGATCGATGTATAACATCTTTAGATAAACCTTGATAGGATTTTTTTGTTTTTTGTTTTTTTTGATAAAGAACCTTGATAGCTAGGATTGAATTATTATTATTATTTATATCTACTATTGCTACACTTATTTTTAAACTCCTCATGACTAAGACTGAATAAAGATTCCCATGAATATATAATTAGTTACAAAAAAAAAAGTCTTATAATTGTATATATATACATAGACATGTTGAAGTTTTTTTTTGAATTATTTCCCAAATTATAAATGATAAAGAAGATTTATTCCTGCAGGTTCGATGCATAGGAAAATGAGAAGATGTGCAACACATGGTAAAATCTCATGATTGTCGCGCAATAGAATTTGATGCAGCTGATGCACTTGTATACGTTTTGGAGTACCTCAAACGACGACATTGGATGAAGTTATGTCTTTGATTACTGTAGCAAATGAGATGATGTCGGCGCTGCCAGTCCAAACTAATGTACAAATATTGATTGATTGCATTGGATATTTCTTGATTTCAAAATTGAAGATCATTAATTTGATCGGCTTGTCTCTTGGTAAAATTGATTCTCAATAGGGTTTCAGAATTCTTTTAGCCTAATTAGTGTTTCAGATATCCAACAAAATAAACAAGAATTAGAAAATATGATTATTTTAGATAGCTTAGCTAAATAACGGGAGATGGAAGTTAGAATATTAGATGTATACGTTCTCCATCATCCATATACACCATCATAAATCTTATTATTGGATAACTAGTTTTACATTTTCCTTCAGAGTCCATTTTAACTCCAATTAACTGTGGTGGATAATTTGTCTTTCTAGAATTCGGGAAATAGTACTCTATATATCCTTTTTTTCCTTTTGGCATTTTGTCTCTTTTAAAAAACTATTTTCATTTTTTGTTGTTTGGACAATATTTAAATACCGAGCCTTAATTTTTTTGGAAATATTCACATGTATAAATGATGTATATATCCCTAACAGAAAAATTATCAATCAATTTCTTAATATATACAAGAGTTCAAAAAGTTTGTTATTTTGAATCATTTTGCCACAAGTTAACACAAGGATAAACATCATAATCATCAGACATTGTCGAAAGGGAAAAAACAAATAATCAGTAATGGTGATTAAGGGCTTCCAGTTGCAATTTACATTTTACAAATATAGATTTCTTGGATAATGTAAAAGATTCTAAAAAAACAAAATCAATGATGGTGTCATCTTAAAGGCATTTTTGTTGCAATTCTCTTAAGATAAGTAAATTTCTTCGATAAAGTGAAGATTTTTCAAATACAAAATCATTAGGGGAGGTGTGGATTGTCTACTCGGAAGCATGCAAAAGAGTGTATAAGCTATTTGATACTCTCATTACATCTTCTTCGATAGCGACAGCTTTGGTGGCAACAAAACTTGTTCCATGTTTCCCTGTTGCGACACCTACATAATTTAAAATCGTTCGTAGATAATAAACAACTTCTTTCTAATGTATATTTAGATTTATTATCCTTTAATTAATAGTTCTGCTTCCTATTCGTTTTGATGGTTAAATTTGTCATCGTATTGCCCAAAATCCGATGGAGTAAATTTTAAATTAAGAGTAATCGAACGGGGACCATTGTCGAAGCTTACTAACGTACGGAAGATGCTATGACTAACCAATTAGTGTATAATCACATGCATGCCCTTCAACTTCAATTATGGACACTCCAACCACACTTATCAACTTTTTTTTTTTTTTTTTTTTGTTGTTAATTTACTTGGTCCACTTATCTTAATTTTTTTTTAAATAAACATAAGGAGACTTGGTTGGTACAGATTTTTATTTTTTAATTACTCCACGAAAACAAACTGAAACTCAAGAGACAACCAATTACTATAATGATATTCACTTGTAACATATATACATATCTATATGATAACGACTCTTCGACTAGTTTAGGGTCTTTATTAACGTACTTTATAGAATGTGTTTCTGTTATATTTGATCATTCATGTCAACTGCGGGCTAACTAGTATTCTTTCCATATAAAACTTCTTGGTCGGAAAAATTGTAGTTTATGGGACTACTTAATTATCTTTAATATCACGAAAAGGGAAGCCATAAGAGTAAATATTAACATATTTGATCCAATCACATGTTTCCACTTTTTTTTTGTTTAATATTTATTTTCCTATTATTTATACTATATATTCCATAACCTCAACAACCTAAAATAATTAACAAAAAATTCATTAATCAAAAGGTTTCGTATATTAAATGTCATTCAATATGTAAATTGTATATAATTAATAAATACATCATTTTGATTATTTTTATTTGGCCGGGTGTGTAATCACTACAGATAAATTAATAATCGGTATAACATGATATTTTTCTAAGGTTGCAACCTGGACAATTATTTTAATAAAAATTCAAAAATATGACAATTTAATATGTTTTAACATTTTTTTATGTGAAATATGATTATAGTAATATCATAAACTAAAAATTAGATACAAATTTTGTATTTTATTTATACAATGCTTTATAAAAATGTATAAATCCGAATTTGTGTTATTTTGAAAAATGGACAACAAATGATTATATCTTTAAAAATTGTATTTTTGAAATTCTCCCAACTAATAAAGCATCAGATGTGATTTCCTCTTCTATATATGGGCTATGGTCTTTATGAAAAAAAGTTGGAAGCCTTTGTTTCTTGGTCCTTGATTCGCAAGTAGAAACAATAATCTTCCAAATTGCACATCCGGACCGGTTCAAACATTAAACGCGGCCCACATATCGGGCCAACCTAAGGTGGCAACATCATCCTTCTCTCTAAGCGCGTTTTCCATCGGACATAAATCATATTCGAATCTTCTTCACAGCGGAAATGAAGTTAGATAACCATATGGCTAAATATGATCATCATCATCACTCATTCACCACATCATACTAATAATAAAATATTAACTTTCTTCAATCAAAATCAGTAATGGACCGTTGACAAAAAAAAAAAAAAAATCAGTAATGGACCCTCACTTTCTTTAAGATTTTAAAAAAAAAAAATTAAAGAAATATACAAGAAAACGAGAATGAATGTGCCTAGCTCTAACAATAGAACAAGTCCTTTTATTATTTTCTTAAACCGCCCGAAACCTTCGGATCCTTCTCTCCAATGGCTCTGATGCGAACCAGGAGCCAATTGAACGTTTCTTCATTGACTCCACCACCACCTCCTCCGTCTCCGATCCCTAGAGCCAGAGGATCTCGTTGCGCTGCCAGCGACATTCTCACCGAGATCATTGAGAGATCCGTTCAGGTTCCTGAGCTCACGCTCCCGGAATCTCATTCTGGAGGTGAATCTTCTGGTTCGCGCCATCTCATCCCGGCGGAGATTGATTTCCGGTTATTAGCGTCGAGGAGAGAAGGCTCCGTGGATCGCTTGGTGCGATCGGCCAGGGAGTTCGGGGCGTTTCGTGTGAGCTACCATGGGATATCTGGCGAGGAGCTCCGGTCTCTTGTGAGAGAATCGGGTCGGGTGTTCGGAGTTTTGGAGGGAAGAGACACCGGGTTCCATCGGAGTGTTGTCGGAAATCGAGATGAGATCGTGTGGGTACGGTCGTGGAAGGAGCGCATGGAATGGGCGCGCGAGTATATCGGACCGGAAAGATACCGCTGCTTCAGGTATTGGGCCGTTACTGGGCCGCATTTTCACTCTCTGTTTGATTGTGTTACTGCAAGGAAAAAAAAAAAACAGATCTTTGATAGATGAAGTAAATAGCGTAATACTGTTTTAGAAACTTGTGATATATGACCATTATATTTCCAAAATTAAGTGATTATGAATTTGGAGCCAATTCTTGAATCTTTAATTTGTTGCAGCCAAGAAATGGAGAATGTAGCTGATAAGCTTGAAGAGATAGCGAGGAAACTAGGGCAAATAATGGTAGAGAACTCAAGGAGACAAAGTGATAAGAGGATACAAAGAGGAGAATCTGTGCTCAGCGTTTACAGGTACAATCATGAAAACGTAACTGAGCAAAGCCCTCCTTTGCCCAAAGAGAAGACAGAAGAAATGCTTCATTACACACTCAGCCTTCACCTTCCGGCTAAGAACTGCGAGTTCCGCGTCAACTCAGGGAAAGGCCCACTTTCTTTCCACGCCGATCCCGACACTATTCTTGTCACTTTTGGTCGCCAGCTTGAGGTATGCATCAACTCTTAATACTATATATTTGTTATATGATATGATCAAATCAACTGTATAGTAATCTTGTAATATATCTATGAAATTATAGGAATGGAGTTTAGGAGAATTCAAATGTCGTCAAGGAGAAATCATCTATCATCCAGATGCGTACGGCTCACGCACTTCCTTCTCTGTAGAGCTCAAGTGCATGTCTCTTTTCCTATCACACGCTTCTATTGCAAAAACTTCCAAAACCTTCTCTTTAACCCATCAGATTTTTACTGCGTTACTTCTACTTTTTTTCTTCCAATCTTTTTGGATTTATGGATCCCATATGACCACTTAAAATTTTCATGTATGTATATTTTCTTGTGGGGGACATGCGTATATTTCGAATCTTGGATAATCGACTGGTAAAGTGTGTTTTATCAACTAGGTGGGAAGCTTTGGCTGTATATGTAAACCCAACATACAAATTGGAATTGCCTTGTTTTAATTAATGCCAATGTAGAATTGAGTGACATTTTCTTTTTGGAAACTTTTGAGAAAATCCCAAATAAATCTCTCATTAAGTCATTATTGATTGAATATTCATGTACGATTTTTTATTTTTTATTTTAAAAAAACCCCCAACAAATTTGCTTCGTCGATTTTTTATGACATTTTTAAAGAAATCAAACCATGATGATGTTAGACAAAGAAGAAACGTCCTAGATTAGGAGTGACGATGGGTGTGGTTGTGATGGTACGGACGATGTCGACGGCTTACCGCTTACGTACACCATCACGGTGTTGAAGACGGTGTCTCTTTGAAGCAAATGTCTTTATTGATGATGACGGTAACAATGAGAAGATCAATAATAAAAATGATGGTGACGTATTTCTTTTCTCAAAAAATTGATGTTTCCATGGATCTAGGGCCATAACCCGGCAGCCGGATTATAAAGAGCTGTGATGATTTGATGGCCGGGTTTTACTGCCGGGTATGACTCCACGATGACGCCTCGACTCGATGTTATACTCGAGATAGCCGACGGTTAGATGGTACAATCAAGATGACTTGGCGATCTGGTGTGCGGTCGGGCGTTACTGCCGAATCGACTTGACAGTCTGGTGTTAATTTTCACATCGATAAAGTCAATAAATTAAAATGTTAATAGATAGTAAATACCGTTACGAAAGCTAATTCATACATATTGATTATTGGAAACCATGAATGAGGAAGAGTTTTTCTTTATTTGTTTAGTTTCGTTGTCGAGTTTTTGCCTTTGGATCTTTTATCAATTCCTTTTTGTCAGTTTGTTTACATTTTTTTTTTTGCAAAAGTTCACGTGTAAGGATTAAATTTTGGCTTTTTCAACAACAAAAGGGGTACTAGTATGATTTTACTCCACACACGAATGACTTGGATCCACGAATCCAACTTCAATAAGAAAAACTTCGACCATTATTAATTCAAATTTCCAGCTATTAAAAAAGTAATTATTATATGCTGACATTGAATTTCAAACAACATTCAAATTTAAATGTTAAGTATTGTTTTGTCACTCAATTTGAAGGTCATTTATTGACTGGATAATGTTATTGGTTTGATTCCTACCAAAAAAAAAATGTTATTGGTTTGATTGGGTAGCTACGGTTGAATGCGGTTAAGGGACAAATTAAACCACTTCATCAATTACCTATTGTTCTGACTGTTACGGCTTTACGGGTGGTTGATCTGTACACAATTATCACATTGTCTAAACCTCTTTATATGCATTCTTTTGCATGTTATCATATATATTCACATATTCAATCCGGTTCACTTAAAATCTGGTCTTGTTCACTTGGGATTCAACTCGCTTCGACTTGGCTTTTAGTTAAACATATTCTCACAGTTAAAGAACCAGATTCGGTAAATTCTCTCTTTTTACCTAGAACATTTGTAATACATTCCCGGTAAACTCCTAGGAGGTAATGAAGCTTTTTTCTTATTGTGGAAGATCATTCACTCTTTTCTTCTCTCTTTAATAGGTAATAATAGGGTGTCCTTTTATCAGAGTTTTAGAAGATATATAAAAATTTCTTCACATGTGCATAAATCAAAAGAGAAGAAAACACAAATTTTACAAGTTGAGATTCTCGGCTAAAGAATACTCTCAATAATCCACTGATCAACTTAGTTCAAAGAAAGATTACAAAGAAAATCAAAACAGGCGACGATTTACAAAAAATAAAAAATAAATAAGAGTTAATCATCTGTTTTACGAAGCACCAAAACGTAATCTACCATCTAAACCGGTAGTGAGGCTTAAACCATCTTCATGATGTTGTTTAACATTCTATAGACAGTAACGTCAATCCACGTTGTTTTCACGACATTATTTAAAAGATTTTTATATCGACTTTTCTTTCTTCTTTTGATATTTTTTTTTTTTTTTTTTTTTTTTTTGTCAACGATGAAGTATTTTTTTATAATATCGAGTTTTCCAGCTCCCATATACATAATTACATATAAATAAATTAAGACTTCAAACCCACCTGAAATTAGAATGTTTTGGTTTTTAATTTTACTAAAAAATTTAGAATGTTTTGGTTGACCTCACAAAGAAGATAATTTTGGTAATATACAACAACACAACCACAAATTCGGAAAAAATAAAAAAATCATGTAAAGCTTTTAGGATAAAATGACTCTTAACCTGGTTGATATATCGCAACTAATTCGAATGACTAAAAAAGGATTAGCCCATTGAAATTGTCGTATATGATTATGTCTTTCTTTTATTTGTTTAATCTATAGTAAAGTCAAACATAATTTTAAATTAACTTACGTGGCAAGTTGAGGAAATTCAATAAGAAGAGGCACCGCGCGCATGTCTTTTCAATTTTGTATTAGACTGTTTCTATTTGCTCTGTTTATTGTTGATGGCCGAAGACTCTAATTCTTCCGATTCAATCATCGTTAACGTCATCGGAGATGATAATAAGTCGGCGTTGTTCGGTAAGTACGATCTCGGGAAGCTCCTCGGGAGCGGCGCGTTTGCCAAAGTCTACCAGGCGGAGGATCTCCAGAACGGCGGCGAAAGCGTTGCGATCAAAGTCGTCCAAAAGAAGCGTTTGAAAGATGGTCTCACGGCGCACGTTAAGAGAGAGATATCTGTCATGCGCCGCCTCCGTCATCCTCATATCGTGCTCCTCTCCGAAGTGCTCGCCACAAAGACGAAGATCTATTTCGTCATGGAGCTAGCCAAAGGAGGTGAGCTATTCTCGAGAGTCAGTAGCAACCGTTTCACGGAGAGTCTAAGCCGGAAATATTTCCGGCAGCTGATCTCCGCCGTGAGGTATTGCCACGCCAGAGGAGTATTCCACCGTGATTTGAAGCCGGAGAATCTTCTCCTCGACGAGAATCGAGATCTGAAGGTTTCAGACTTCGGTCTTAGTGCGATGAAGGAGCAGATCCATCCCGACGGGATGCTCCATACGCTCTGTGGAACTCCGGCTTACGTGGCGCCGGAGCTTCTTTTGAAGAAAGGCTACGACGGTTCTAAGTCGGATATCTGGTCATGCGGCGTCGTTTTGTTCCTCCTCAACGCCGGTTACTTGCCGTTTCGTGATCCAAACATCATGGGACTCTACCGGAAAATTCACAAGGCTCAATACAAATTACCGGATTGGACTTCTCCAGACCTACGGCGGTTTCTCCGTCGTCTCTTGGAACCAGATCCGGAGAAGCGGATCACCGTCGAGGAGATTTTGCACGATCCATGGTTCAATCATGGAGTTGATCCGAGCGAAATCATAGGAATCCAAGCCGACGATTACGATCTGGAGGAAAACGGGAAAATTCTAAACGCCTTTGATTTAATTTCGTCGTCATCGAGCTCGAATCTATCCGGTCTGTTTGGAAATTTCGTGACGCCAGATCACTGTGACCAATTCGTCTCCGACGAGAGTACGGCGGAGATTATGAGTAAGGTCGAAGAAGTTGCGAAGCAGTTGAATCTGAGGATTGCGAAGAGGAAGGAGAGAGCGTTAAAGCTTGAAGGGCCACATGGAGTAGCCAATGTCGTCGTCAAAATTCGCCGGCTAACAAAAGAATTAGTGATGGTGGAGATGAAGAACAAGCAAAGAGACGTGGGCCTCGTTTGGGCCGACGCTCTTAGGCAAAAGCTACGTCGTTCGATTAACCAACCGGTTTACAGAAACCCTGACAATCCGTAAAATGGGTTTCAAACGTGCGTGAAATTCTACTCGGAATTTTTCAACGTAAAATCCAATCGTGATGTTCAATAGTTGAACAAGAGAACCGGTTTTTAAATTTTAAAAATTGATAGAAAATTCGAGAAACGTTGTGGTGAATCGGTTCGGTTTACACTGGAGCAGAGAGAGTAATGGGAAGATCAGCCTCTTTGTATATAAAAAAGAAGAATACGAACCGGGATTCCATTTTTTTCGGAGTAATTAACACAAAAGATTATTTCGTTTACTCTTTCGGAGAAAATTTGAATAAAACTCTTATCTGAAATTTGTTGTAGTCTTTATGTGGTGAATGTGTGACTGTGTGTGTGTTTGCAGACTTGGGCCTTTGTTTTTTGCTAAGGGACATGCGACACCGTTTGTAATATTTCTTTTTTTATTTATTTATTAAGGTATGATGAATGTTTCTTTGAGCCTTTGAGCCTTTGAGGTTTGCGTTAAAGATATATAATGAGATATACAAAAATTCTACTATATAACCGGTAAATACAAAGATGTACTTTTATTACGTACGGTTTGGTTTATTTTAAAAAATGATTTGACTATTTGAGGGTCCAATCTATTGTATGCTTGGTGAGGCTTACTGTATTACCTTTTCCAATTAAAGATGATTGTTTGGTGAGTTTTGGGGTCCTAGGCTAATTTTCGGAGTACAAAAAGAATATAGCTTCCAAGTTCCAAACACATACATTTTTGGTAATTTGTCAGTTTCGGTAACAAAGTTGGACAATAAATGTCATTTCGATAGTAATGTCCACTTTGAAAATTCAGTGGTGTGATCCCCTTCAAAAGCTTACTATGCAATCTAATTAGTCGAAGTCGAGTAAAAGAGAGAGAGGATGTTATAAAGCAATAGTAGCTGTCGGTAGTTACGTGTTAAGTGTATGTAAGTCTATCGAAGCTAACCATCTTTTAAGTAAAAGCTCAAAATCTTAGGTTGAAGAAAACCAGAGGACAAAGACAGACGAGGTATATCTGCAAAAGTTGTGTCCCAAAATGATTTTCAATGTTTTTTTTTCTTTTTCAACTTTCTTGAATTTGTGACTACCAAAACGACTGTACATCTTGGTTTAGGAATTGACCCTCCACAAATTGCCTCCCAGTCCCATCCCCAGTATTCTTCACTTTCCTACAAATTATTAACAAACCTCCAAAATTATTCCACAGTCCTCTTCATTGCCATTGATCCAAATGTAGCAAAGTTCTAAACAACCTAATCTATATAACCAATGCGATCTGCCGATCCCAATATAAATTCAGAAAGCCAAAGAGCAACCCTAAAGCAAGTTACATGCATAAGCTGCTCTACAGCCTACAAACGTGAATCTGTTATTCCTACCTAGTCTCTTTGGGACATGCACATTATTTTATACCAATCTCCCTATATGAATTGATAATTGCCTAGCAAAAAAAGAATTAAAGGTTCAGAATAAACTGGTCTTACTTGAGCCAGTGATTCGGAGAAGGGAGTTCAAATGGATTCTCTGGAGCCAACCCAGTTGGACTCATGTATGCAACATTATTTGGGACGGTATCTTCTGGTCTACTAAGCGACAAAAGACTCTCTGTGCCAGATGCTGCTGGGAGGAACATTTTCTGTGACCAGGGATCATGGTTGCTTGGGCCAGCAATGGGGCTGAAAGCGCCACTTCTCTGATCATTTTCAAAACAGTCCTTCCTGTGTGAATATGCACTGTGAATAGGGTCATCTTTTGCAAATAACGATGATGTCCTATTATGAGGCACATGATGCACAGCATTTTCCTCGTTAGATCTTGTATTATCTGAAGGTCGAAGAAGGTCTTGGCCAAAGGTGGTCTTCCACATTTGCCAACTTCCATCATTAACTTGTTTTTCATCTGCAACTCGTAATCTTGACAAGGGAGATTCGATCGGAGATGGCTTACTGACTTCACAAAAAGGTGTACTTTTCAATAAGTGGGGTTTTTCTACACCAGATTCAAACTCAGCCCTTAGATCAAGTGATTCTGAAACAGGTCCCAGAAGAGATATTGGATCCGGAACATAACACGGATCTTCAAAACGTTCTTCTTCAGGCATAAAAGCACGAGAATTATCCACTGTCTGAGGGAGAACAATATCTCTGGAAGATGAGAAACCTAAGCTACTGATAGTCGATCCGCTAGAGTATGTTGGCATAGTGAATGGTGATGGGAGCCCAAAACTGATTGGATTGTCAAAGGTTCGTATTGAATGATCTTGATTTGAAACCTGTAAACTCTGAACATCTTTGGGCTTTGTAGGCCGACTTATAACATTAACATTGGAGGAAGCAGGCACAGGCGGCGAACGAGCGAATAGTTGATGCCAAGATTTCTTAGGTTCTCCACTTGGTTGCGGCTCAGAAATAACCTGAGGGGAATATCATAGTATTTTTAAGTATCCTTTATAAGACAAGTTGAAGAGAAATAGAACCAAATCTAAGTTGAACCTACTTCAAGATAACAAACTTATCAACTTAGCAAACACAAAACAAATGAGTTCAGAAGAAAGGACTGATTTATAACAGCAAACACAATAGATTAGTTTAATCATCCAGATCACAATGGCATAAGAAATTTGGCAAGCAGACTTACATGACGATTAGTATTCCTTTCCCCTCCATTCGAACCAGATTTTCCAGTAACAAATTCAGGAGGATTAATATGCCTAGTATGAGAAGATGCATGAGAATGGTCTGCAGAGCCGATGGGCTTATTTACGTTTGTAGTTGTAGCTGACATATTGACACCTCTTCCAAAGAACCGGTTATCTGTAAAAGCCTTGGAAGAAGAGAAGAAAGTACCCTTCACACGATCAAAGTACCTACCGCCAGCCCCTGTCATGTTACTGTTACTAGTAGTGTTATTATCAACACCATGCCCATGTCTCCTTTCCATGTTGGGGATCCTGAAATGATCATTTTTCTCAAGCTCACGCTTATGCTCAGTATCTTTTCCTATCCTCTTGTCAAGCTCTTCCACATCGGAATTGCTCTTACTAGAGGCCTTATCTCTTTCTTTCCTTCTCTCCTGGCGTTTCTTCTCTGCCTCCTTTTTGGTATCCTTTTCCTTGGAAGCAGGTGATGATTTGCTGCATTTCTCGGCTTCAATTTTCTCATCTCTTAGCCTTCTCCGTTCCTCCACTAGTCTCGCGACTTCCTCTCGTTGTTTTCTCTCTTCTTCCTCCAAATGTTCCTTTTCTAGCCTAGCTTGTTTTTTCTCCTCAGCTTTTCTGCGTGCTTTCTCAACCCTACTCTCATGATAAGTGGTCCCATTCTCACCCTGCCTAGCCAGTAAACGTCTCTGGTCAGCATCAGTTGACGACTCATCAACCGAAGAGCTAAAGCTAAAAATCTTTCTCCAAAGCCACCTAATGCTCATGAAAAAAGAAGTAAGCAGTCGGCAAGCAAAAACAACACCACCAGAATATGATTTCTCCCCCAAACAATTTTCATCTTCACCAAATGTACTACCACTATTATTCCGCCAATAGGCTGACTCACTAGTCCATATGCCATTTTCTAACCATTCTTGCCCGTGCATCCATCCATTATCATTCCATCCCTTTCCATTCAACATCTTACCACCTCTTCCAACAAGATCCTTCAAAATTCCTGAACCAGAAAGCCCTAACCCTGGAGGGGCAGGCATGTCTAAAACAGGTCTCTTTGATATATGCCCACAATATGAGCACATAAATCGGCCACCACCTGGATTTTGGTCCCGGTATGGCGTAGAGCAGTTACGACAACGCCGTGTAGCAGTTTTCTTAAGCTTTTGCAGTTCCATAGCTTCCAATCTCTTTCTCTCCCTAAGACGAGCATTTCTGCGCACGCGCCAAGTAGAAAGCTGAGGCATCAAAACTTCATACCAGAACAAAGTAACCAAAAGCACAAATACACAAGCTAGCCTGGGAGAAGTGATTTCAAAACGAAAAGCTGGTGGAAGAAGCTGAGACAGAGCCCATAGTCCAATCAAAGGTAAGACTAACCAAGGCAGCATCGTTGCAACCCGGCGAGACCACTTTTGAATAACACACAATATACACATTATCCTCTCAAACCAACCTCTTATCTTCTACTTCTTCTTCTTATCAGACCGGAATCAATTCAAAAACCCTAGACTTTCAGAAATTTTCCAACTCAGGGGATGTGCTCAGAACAGAAATCCTAACCCTAATCTTCCTGCCAGGTTGTTGTATACCATCGAAGTATACTAGTCCCAGCTCCAAAAAAAAACTTGAGCAAAAATTAGGGCTTCAGGAGAATCAACGAATTACCTAAATGCAAGAGCGACATTAGAATCAAATTGAAGACATCCCCACTTTTACAAATTCGAAAAATTGATCCGATTTATACAAGCAATGAGACGGAACAACGAGAACCCAGTTCGGAAACGAGCTCGAATTAACTCACGGTGCAATGTGATAGTGGGCAAGAGAGGGACAAGGAAACTTACCGTGAAAAAGGAAAGAATCGGCAAAGCAAAAGAGCGACTGCAGATTTGAGATTCGGATCCAATTTGCGAAGAATAGAGCGTACCGTTCGATTCTTGGCAGCGAAGAAAACGAAAACGAAAGATTGATAGATGATGATAATGATGATGATGATGAGAAATGAAATGAGAACAAACAAGGAACAGAACCGGGTGGTGAAATCGGGGCTGGGTCCTTAATACCTATTCTATTAGTCGGTGGTGCCTTTCATGCGCCCCCTTCGTTTTAGGTTTATCCAAACACTAATTAATATTTTTATTTTATTTTCTATCTTTTTTTTTTACAATAATAATTACATATATTTTTCTGTATTTTAAAAAATTAAATTGACATGAGATTTTTCCCATTTTAAATTGGGTATTGCTTTTTAAAAAAATTTAATGTGTATGTTTTTCTAATTTTTAGTATAATGTTGCTCTTTTCCATCTTCTTTCCTTTCTATTCATTAGTTTTGACTTTTAACTAACACAATAAATTAAAAGAGCATTTACAACAGCAGTGAAAAAGGTTGAAATACTTTGTACTTTAAACACATCACACATGTATGAAATGAAATGATGAATCAGCTAGATCTACATGGAAAACTATAAATTTTAGGTGAAAGACCACCAATTTTTTTTTAATGGTGTTTGACAACCAGATTTTATTCTCAATTAGACTTTTTTAATTTTAAATTTTACAAATCATTTTAAATTAGACAAATGTTCGGATGATATTATATAGGAATCTTAAACCAAATAAATTGCATAAATATTTTGATAAAAATTATAAATTTATTTTTCATCGCTAAAACGAAAATAGTTTTGACTATAACATTGATCATAAATTTTGATCAGTCGGCGAATAATAGAATATCGTTTTTAAAGATATTTTATTTTCTCTTTCACGACTTATGGATTCTGTTATAATTTTTTTTGTTGGCAAGAATAAATTATATAAAAAAAGGGAAAATAGATGAAAATGAAAGTGATATCACGGTAAAATTGATTGCAATAGTACTAAGGTGTAAATATATGTAGGTGTTCATCTAATTTTTACTTCTTCCATTATTTATCAACTGCATTTATCTTATATTGTATCTATATGAGACAAGAAAACAGTTCTACTCTTAAAAAAAATCGAAGTTAAATTGTGTTTGTTAAAAACAAAATAAATCTCAAATTAACGTCAAACATTTGACCCAACCGTAACTCGACGTGACGCTACCGCCAAGCTCAGTAGATATATACTAGATAATGTGGTGTTGTGGTGGGCAATGCAAATGTTAATAATTTTATTATCACTGTAAACTCTAAAAATTTTTTTACTTCATGATCAAAAAGGTTGGGTGAACTCTAAAATTATTAACATTTGCATTTGGGTATGGATACCAGTATACCACCCACAAATTTTCTAGTCCCTATGGATATTGCACATTAAGATTTCGAAAAATTATTCAGTTACTATATATGAAAATCGTTCTCAGAATAACCAAACGCATAGCTTTCATTCAAAAAGTGTGGTCTTTATCATTGGTCCAGTTAGAATGAGGATTGGAACTGCTTCAAATGATTTGGTGCTTCTAAATGTACTTACGGACGTTCTTGCTTTGTGCTTTTCATTTACAACAATCTAATTTCAAGTTTACAATGAACTTGTTTTTTTTTCTTATTTAGAGAAACAGTTATTTATTATTAACAAAAGAAAAAAAAACTTACTTTTTATTATCTTTGTTTCCAACTCAAAATGACAAAATCTTTGTTTTGACAGAACACTTAAAAATATATAATGTTAATAAGACATGTTCTAAATTCTCAGGGCCAAATGTAATACTATTATAATAGCATACGTTTCGTTTCTTGAGGTCTACCTAAGACAACAAAGATTAACATTCCTTTATGGATAAAAAAAAACACAAAGCTCCAATGAGAAAAAAACAAGTCAACTGTGTCCATAAAATCTCCAATCAGACTTTGATATGAAGCTTTTCATAAACAACACGTACGGTGAAGAATAGTTCCATTCTTAGCACGAAAGTTATGGAACTAAACTTTACAAATCCTAAAATTATATACTAGCAAATATATAAGAAAACATAATCACCATATCATTATAAAATTCAATT
The DNA here is from genome assembly GCA_011420285.2 of Erysimum cheiranthoides. Classification (NCBI taxonomy): domain Eukaryota; kingdom Viridiplantae; phylum Streptophyta; class Magnoliopsida; order Brassicales; family Brassicaceae; genus Erysimum; species Erysimum cheiranthoides. Next base: position 15,488,633 of record CM022182.2, on the reverse strand, counting down.
CATTCAAGAATTTTTAAAATGTCTTTTAAAAAATCTCATCAAAACATATAACATGATCAAATTATAATCATACTTTTAACATCACAAGTTAGAAACAATAATCTTGACAAAATAAAAACACACACACAATGATTTGTCTTTCACAAGTTAAACACGAACCTCACAATGATTTGTTGTTAGTTAAACTTAAATTAACAATTATTTTTCATACAAAAAAAAAAAATTAACAATTATTTCAGTCCGCCAATGAGAAGGCTTCGCTGTCTGTAAGGCAGCAAATGCAAGCCACGATTATTAACACACATGACATCAGTGTTTTGCTACGCGCACTCATACCACGCGTTGGGTTTAACAAATGTTAACCACATTAATTACCATTAATCACTCCCGCCACCACGCGTTTTCTTAAATTCAACATATAAAACTCGAAACCTTAATTATGTTTTACAACTGAATTTAACGTGTTTTTATTTTTCTTTTCTTCCAAGTTTGTTATTCCTCTTCCCGATTCTTCGCATTTAAAGAAGGGTGAAAGCAAAGTGATTATTCCAATCCAAGTTTTCGAGATCTAAATAGGATGACGAATCCAGACAACCAGAAGCCGGTTGAAGTTGCTGACGTGGAGGCGGCTAAGACGTCTGAGACGACGCCGGCGTCTGGAACGTCGACGTTTTCTGCTATTACTCAGAGATGGAAAAGAGAGGATTTGATAAAGAAAGCATCTCCGATTATGAGAGGATTTTGTCTTTTGTTCTCTCTTCTTGCTTTCATTATTATGGTCTCTAATAAACATGGTTACGGAAGAAACTTCGACGAATACGAAGAGTACAGGTTCGCATTTCATTTTCATACTGGAATTTCAAAATTGGGTTTGTCAAAGTTTTGAGATTTCTTAATCTTCTTCAGATATATATTGGCGATCTCGATTATTTCAACATTATACACTGTGTGGCAAACATTTTCACATTTCTCAAAAAGGGAATTTTTCGATCGCCGGACATCTATTTTGGTCGATTTTACCGGTGATCAGGTAATGGAGAAACTGATGAGCAAAACAATATATTAGTAAAATTGTGATCTTGATGCAAAAAAGTGAAATTTGTTTGCAGATTGTAGCGTATTTGCTTATATCAGCTGCATCTTCTGCAATTCCATTGACCAATAGATTCAGAGAAGGCCAAGATAACATTTTCACTGATTCCGCTGCTTCAGCTATCAGCATGGCTATCTTCGCATTCATCTCTTTAGCTCTCTCCGCTCTCTTCTCTGGTTACAAACTCTCCACTCATTCTTTTATCTGATTCCTACTTAAACCTCAATCTGCAAATATCGTGCTTCAATAGTTTATACCGTTGCTATCTCTGCAATAAGTGTAAATGTCATTCTTTTATTTGTGCATATAGCTGATACTAACTTGTGTTATTTGGGTCTGTGATTCTCTGTGTGTGCACTTCTTTGATACATTGTTGAAAGTGAAAACATGTAATAATTGATTGGCTTTATTCCGTTCTTTCTACTTCTATGATACAAACATTAAACATATTACATGCGCGTGGAAAACAAATGAAAAAATTTCTCTATGGACTATAGACTATATAGTCTTACTTACTACCCTGCAAGATCACTAGTAAGTAGTAATCCTTTTGTGGCAGACATGTACAAAAGGAAAAACGGATTCCTTTTCTTCAGGGCATATACGAATCGAAAAAGGACTCCTCGTTTGGTTCTTCCTTTGCTCTAGAGAACCCGCCACCAACAAAGTTTTGTTGCGTTTGAAGGTTGTTGTTGTTGTTGTTGTTCATAGCGTAACCAAAAGGTCCGCCATTAGTGTTGTTGTTCTGCAGCATCTGAAGCGTATATGGTGCTTGGGAAGAGGTAGTGTAGTTGGAGTGACCAGCAATAGCAGCTGGTCTAATTGGCGCTGAAGAAGCATCTTGTGACGGTCTGTTTGTGGCGTAGCCGCTACCACGAGCTGCAGGTACATCGTGGTTGTGTTTCCCTTCGTAGGTTGTGATTACCGCTCTCATATCGTGTGATGCTCTCTCAACATGCTTTCTCACAGGGCAACCGATGGTTGTGCACTTGTAGTAGCTTCTGTTAGATTCATCAAGTGAAAAGAAAACAAAAATGTCAGATTCTTAGAGCTTTGTTGTGATTAATTGAGAAGCACAAATGTTTTAATGTCATTACCTTGGATTGGGGTTTCCCTTAACGACTTTCTGGCCATATTTTCTCCATCTGTAACCGTCGTCAAGAATGTCGATATCACTTGTTGTCTGCACAACAATTCTCGGCTCTCTCACTGTTTTGCTTCCGCCACCATTCCCACCATTTGCTTCATTTTCTCCTTTCCTGAAAACACAGAAAAAAAAACAAGTACTTTAGAACTTTCTTATTCAAGATTGTTCAAAGAGTACGTAGCTTATTTAGCGAGTGATGATGATCTTACCATCTCTTTGCTTCAGGTTCGCTTCCACAGTCTTCTTCTTCTCTGCTGACAATCGATGAGCCTTGTTCAAACTCATCGTCGCCAACAGAATCAGAAGTAGTATTATCCTCTTGTTGGATCCCAAAGGAATCAGATTGATGAAAGCTATTATTGGAATTAGGTTGATTGGAAGAGGCATTATGATGATGATCAAGGCTGGCATTGTACACAGCTGAATGAAAAGTCGAAGAAGACGAGGAAGATCTTCTAGTGGATTGAGGTTTAGGATGGTTATGGCTTCCCTTATACACAATCTCTGTAATCTGACCTTCCAAAGATCTCTCCACTTTCTTCTTCGTTGGACAATTTGGGAAAGTACACTTATAGTAACTCCGAGGATTCTCACTTCCTTTCACCTGTTTCTGTCCGTACTTCCTCCAGTTGTAACCATCCTCTCCTTTCCTTTGCCCTCTTCCATTGTAAGATACAGCTTGATTGTTTGGACGAGTCTCGGTTTGACTCCATTGATCTGACTGGTTCTTCCTCTGTTGTTCCTAAAACACAAACAGAGTTCAGTTACAGAAGAAACCATGAAAGAAAAAACGGATTAGAGAATTTGAGTTGTTGAGAAACATACCTGAGATTGAAAGACAGAACTATTTGTTGTAGTTGTTGTTGTTGTTGGAGCAGTAACTCCTGATGATTGTGTCTGGAATGAGAAATCGAAGAAGTTAATGTTGTTGTTGCTCTTCTCTGCCTCATTAACACCTTTATGATTACTTTCGTTTGTGATTAACGCTCCTGTAGTTGGAGAAGCAAGAACCTGCAAAACCAAACCAAGATTTATTAGTTACTCTTCCTTGAATGAACCTCTCTCTCAAATTAAATTAGGGGTTTTATTCGGAATCCAAGAAGGAAGACAAACAGCAATTATTAAGAAACATAGAATCAAGAGTTGACTCTGAAACTCTCTCTCTCTTTCTTTGAAACCGTTGACTCATGACTTTATTACTTCCGATCACAAATCATTTTCTTGAATAACAATAGATGTTAAATTGATGATCTTTAACATCAAGCCAAGACTACCATCAATAGTTTGATTCATCTCAGAAGAAACTGAAAAAAAACAAAAAAAAACAGAGAGGCTTACGTTAGCAGAGGAGGAGACGAAAGCAGGGGAATCGAGGAAAAGAGAGGGGCTGAAACAAGTGGAAGGAGAGACAAGAGAAGGAGAGATTGAGATGGAAGAAGGAGCAAAAGATCTGAACTTTGGGATCTCAAGATCTTCCAAAGAAGATGTTGATGTTCTTCCGTTTTGTTGTGACCAATTAGCAGCAGAACCATTCATGTTCTGTCTGCTTCTGCTATTGTCCATTGTAAGAAGAGAAGAAGCAGCCATACGAAACTGAAAGTTCTATTTTCGTTTAAGGAAAGACCAATTTCAGATATTTATAGAAAGAGTTGGGAGCTTGGAGAAGGGGGCGACGAAGAGAAGAAAAAGAAAGAAGTGATGGGTTCTTGCTATATGTATTTGTTAGTTATGTCTGTATATATAAAACATATTGCACGGTCTCATTGGTGAATTTTCTTTTTATTTAATTTCAATTAATTATTTTTATTTTTGGGTCACAGATGAGAAATGAAATGAAGTGTAATTTCTGAGAAGGTGATAAAAAGTTTGACCGTTGAAAATATGATTAGAAGAAGAAGAAGGAGGAGATGGTCAGACCTTGTGGCCTTGACTCTCAAACGTTGAACAGATTTTTTGAGAGGCGGCTTCACGCTTACATCATCTTAGGATGCCTTTCTAACTGCCACGTGTATTTTCTTATTCTTTCAATTTTGTAGTTGGATAAAAATTACGTATTCAAACAATTGGGAGTCTTGGAAAATTTTGACTCTTTTTAAGTAAAGTTTAGAGCACATAAGTAAAGTTTCGAGTGAGTTTGTGAATAGCAAAACCTCCAAATTAAAGTCGATAATAAACCCATGTGCGGCTATTTGGTTTCAATCTATTTGTTACTTTTTTCGATCCGAGTATGAATCCGTAATTAGGATTAAAATATAGGTTTTCTCCTTTTCTCCTTATAAAATTTGCATGAGTACTTCTCGACAAAATCAATTTGGCACGCAATGTTCGTGTCATACCGCAATGTGTTACTTTTGTAAACCACATTCCCCTACATTGGTTTCACTAAACTAATCAATTTATGTTGTTGACAAAAATACTAGAAAATTAGAAGTAGACATATATAAGTTTAAGTTTTATGGTTATAAAGATGATCGAAATTTCAATGATAAAACTAGAATTCCCACTATACGGAATATAATTATTTATAATTATTTTAAAATTTTCGAAAGTAGAATTCTACTTCTTTTTTTCTGTCAAATGTTATTTGCATCATAATCTGTTTTAACCTATAAAATAAAATAAAACAGTTTTTAGGTTTGTGTTTTTATTACATACTTTCATGATTAAAATTCTTAAAAATACAAAAGAAAAATACTTCATATGACTCTCCGATACTACTCTTATTACCTAAAATTCTTGATCCTAGATTTGACCTTTACCTGAATAAGTGAAGATTCAATTAGTAATTATAAGTACTCGAAACCGACTAGTTAGTTACATGAATCTTTTGTCTCATATTTTATTGAATATACTTCCTTATCGATTTCTAATATAAATGGAGGCTACAAAAAGGTCCTTAATTTTTTTTTTTTTTTAATAAACTCAGAATTGATTACATACACAGCCTTCTGTTGAAATCACATTTTAGAGCTTCTTCCGATCAAGAAATTGATAGTGTTGCTTCTGTTGAAGGTATTTTTTGGGGTTTTATGTTAAGTAGCCCTCACTTTTTTAAGAGAATACATATCTTTTGTCAAGGGAAATCTTCAATCACTATGATAAATAAGGTGATCAGATTCTTACTAAACGATATGGTACGGTTTCACGTGGGAGTACACAACTATCTGTCTCTTTGTGAACTAGACGAAACGTCATGGATTTGTGTCGCTTACTTGCAAGTTGCAAGTCTATGCAGCATTGATCCGACGACAATTTCAGCCCAAATGCCCAAAAGTTAAAAGCCTCTTACTTTAATACACGTTGATATCTTTACAGCCGACACGTAACCAGACGTGGCAATATCTGCTTCCAGAATCATTAATAATAGAGTTAAATAATCTTTGGCATTAGAAATTGAGATATAACCGTAGCCTTGCTTTCAAGTAATCTCTCTCTCAAACGGCAGCATTAGAGTATACCGATGCAAGAAGCCGACACATCGCGACGGCCGTCGAGGTCTCTGACGAATCGGGTGAAGACGAACTGTTTATCCATGGCAGTCACGTGCCAAGAAGGGTTTAGCTATGTCAAAGCCTTTTTTGTAGGCCAGGTACGTATGCAAGACGGCGTCGTTTAAATATTTTTATTTACTACTTAGTTAGTTAGTTTTCTCAGCCTCGGTGGTCCGAGCCACTGAAGCAAGCGGATCAGAGACTCATGAGTCTCCGAAGGATCGTGGATTGCTTTATTGATTAATTTCATGTTATTCTAATTTTTTTGGTTTGGAAGACAAAGAGGTTGACAGCGAAGAACGAGAAGGAAGCTACGGAGGCTCATCTAACGGAGACAAAAATGCAAGTTGACGCAACCGATGAAGCAGAGAATGCCAAGAAGAGACTTCATCAGTTTTCTTAATGTTTTTTTTTAACATATATAATAAGGGAATATTTACTTTATCAAGTAACCACAAATATCTTATATCTATCTTAATTTCTTGTTTGTCAACTTTTTTATTACTAATTATAATGTTGTTTCAATATTGATTTTAAATATAGAATTGTATTTCAAAAAGATAAAATGGAATTTTATTTGTTATTATAGCATTACATAAAAGTGAGTAAATTCAAAAACAGAGTGTGTGCATACAAAACAGAGGCAAATTCCTCCTACCACATCACCAAATTGTCATTGACCTTCTTCTTTTTTGACAATGTCATTGACCTAATTTTAACCAATTACTTATTCATTTGATATATTTTTGGTTGCTTTATGGTCATTTCACAAAATCATACCATTAGTCATTAGTAATCCATGTTTGAGAAATGGTGGCGGATTCCACATTGACCTAGTTTAACCAATTATTTAGCCATTTGATATATTTTTGGCAGCTTTATGGTCATTTCACATAACTATCGCCAATTATTTATCCATGTTTGAGAAATGGTGACACATTCCACAACATTAGTTACATGTTTCCACGAGAAGGGAGTAACTTGAATAAACATTTGTTCATCAAAGGAATCTTCTCAAAGTGAAAAATGTGGTTTCTGATGCGGTAGAGATGAATTGTGTAGAGCATTCCTGCTAACGTTACCGTGGAGAATGAGATCAACGTCAATATCCAGAAATCCTGAAATCAAAGCCCATATCAACTTAATTTTTACAAAAACAATAAGAACATTCACATTGCTAAAATATGCAACATTTTCATAAAATTAATTGAGAATGTAAAGTGGAATTTATTTACCTTTGGATTGGAGACAATGATACCTAATAGATATGCCATCAAGTCGAGAGCCGATTGCAATGAGTTCTGGACACCTCCAACCACACAACGGTCGGATTCTGAAACGAGATCCTAACATGACCAAAACATTACCAAACGTTCTTAGTCTTTTAAAAATACACGTACACTATAATCATATAACCTAAAGAAATGTGAACACACCTGCATTTGTTGGATGACGGCAAGATCAAACATCCACAAGCCAAGCCTTGAAGCAGCTACTCCAGCCATTAGCATGTAAGATGCTATTTTATCCTTTCTAACCCAAATCGATCCAACGCAGACCAAAAGGCAGCTCCACTACAGGAACAAGAACCCAACTCTGTGACTCCTTTGTTTTTCATGTTCTATGTACAAGTTCCGTTAAGTTCTACTAGATTCATATAGGATTACACTTAACAAAGACTATCTAGCCAATCCGATTAATCAAAACGCGGTCCACAGCTATGTAACTATTTCAAATAAATTATCAGTTTCAAGTTAGTTTACTTGAGACCAGAAGGACCAGAGGCCGGTTCTCAGCGTTGAGATACGGGATTGCATTAGAGGATACACAAATGTAGCTGCTAGTCCAACAGTTGCACTTATTCCCCTGCCTATACCGATGATATATGTAGGTATCCCTTCCCACTGCAATGTAGCTGTCATCAATGTTCCAAAGCTGTATCAAGGTGGTAAATAGATCCAATAAATCATCAAAAGCCGAAACAATCATTCACTTGAGAACCATTTATATGAACAAAATCTGAAAAGAAAGGGAACCTGAGGACGGTGAAGAACAAGAGGGCTAGAGAAACCCCGGGGAGTACAACTTCTTGATTGAAATATATTCTCCACGCACCAACAAAAGAGGACTCAGATATTCTATCAAGAATCTTTAGGATTCCGGTTCTACGCGGTGTGTTTCCGTGAGAACCCTCCTCGGTTCCCTGAACAATAGAAACGGAAACTGGTGCATCCGTTCTTTCAACTGGCTTTGTCCGGGAACGCAAGATCCGTCTCTCATTGCTTCGTGCTATCGCAGGAACACCGCTATACACAGAAATAAAGAGCCAATATTCAACCCAAGCGGTTATAGTGGCCCAAGCTGCAAATGTAATTGCTGACGCCTTAAGAGAGACAAAACTGATGATCAGACCGGTGATGACTGGAGAAAGTAGCTTGGAGCTCAAATCAATGCCTCTAATGACAGAATTCATTCTTGTCAATACAGCTGGTGGATGACCTTCTGACATAACCACAGCCCTGTTGGTTACCAAAAGAGCCAAAATAAACTCAAAATAAAATTGCACTCAAGTGTGTAAAATATACAGTCTAAACATTTACCAGTCTCGTTCTATCAGAATAGTGCCAGCAAGAGTTGAAAGTACTCCAATGGCGCCAGCAACATTCGTTAACACAACCAAGATTGCAAACACCGGGAGATTCCGAGACTTGAGATCGGAAACTAGCAACAACTTGATGACTGCTCCACCGGCTATGGTGTAGGATAGGTTCTGGAACAGGAGCCAGAGTCTGAGAACTTTAACGTAGTCCATTCCCTCGACCCATTGCCCCACAATGGGACCAAAGATTGCAGTAGAACCAGACTCTATGGCGCCATAAATCGCGGTGAGAAGCAGAGAATTTGGCCACAAGTAGATCATATACAAAGCAACAGAGAACTCCCACGTCCTGTATCAAGAAACTCATATTGAATATTAGTTTTCTAAAATGAAGTATCCATCATTTTGAAATTATCTAACACTATGAATAAAATTTTCTTCCTTTTGATTATAAACAAACTTTGAACTCATGATTCAAGATCTCAAAGCAATTAAGAATTCCAGAATAAAATAAAAAAGAAAGTGTTATACTTTACTGTGATTAAACCACCTTTACCTTCTTCAATTGTAAAACATGAAACAACAAAAAGACTATATATAGGTATTGGAGATAAACCTAGCACTCCATCTGGCAAGAAAATATCCAACGTAGAGATATATCACCAAACGACGTCGTAAGGCTGGTGGGTTTTGTGGCTGTCCTTCTTCACGTAGTTGTTCTTCCTGTTGAACAGCCCTCAAATCTGTCTCATTCTCCATTTACTGCTGAGAAATTTCGAATTCAACATCGATCAAACGATTCAGTGTTCATTATATATTGAGTTCTGAATGAAACATGACATCTGTTGTTATTTTAGCGTTTATAGACAACATTTGCATGAGTGTGAGTGTGTGACAACAAATTCTTCCTCGAGAATTCCGATTAATACGAATTTTCATATAAATAATAATCAATCCACAGAAAAATAAACGATCAAACGCAAAATGACTGAAGCTAGAAAATAAGAAACAAAAACCTTAGTTCTGCGCCGCACAAGGGGTTGGAGAAATGAATGATGGAAATAGAAAAGAAGAAACTCTGAATTACTTTTTCTAGGTAAGTGTTACTTATTATTATTGGTGATATCAAAAAGAGATGAAAATTTGTTGGTGGAGGAAATAACATATTCCCACTAGTAATTAAAAGAGTACTACTATCAATGTGTGATTGGAGAAGAAGAAAAAGGGAGAATTTGTGGGAATATTTGTGGTTTCGTGTGTAAAATGAATACTGTATGTTTCAGTTGTTGTATGATTTAGATTTTAAGAATGGTTTAAGAAACAAACCAGCCTGAAGCAACATTTGAGGCGGAATTTTCATCTAAGATCAGTTGCAAAAATTTCATCGCATATTCACGACAATAATCGCAATAAAAATTCATTTGCGACGAGCAATTTGCAACCGAAATTTTTCTCTGCGTATTACACTATTCATTTGATGTATCCATTAAGTTATTTATTTACAAAAAGGTGAAAGGTGTGTGGCTTATTACCATTCTTTTTTTTTTTTTTTTGGTTTTCTGGATGCAGAAATAGTGAAATACTGTGATTTTGTGTTCCAAGTATGAGCTAGCATACAAGAAAACCGCGGCCTGGCCTAAGGTCTGCAGTGCCAACTCCTTATCTAAGTCATTGGAGAAACTATAAATTAACTATAAATTAACTATAAATATTAGTAGTTATTTGAACTAAAATGGATTTAGGAATAAGGTAAGAGCCGTAGAGCAAATCATAAAGGGAGCTTCTTATAAACTGTTTTTATCCTTACAACATGAAGAACCCTTAAACCCTTTTTCATTCCTAAATCATACAATATCAGCAAATGCTTTCACCAAAATTTAAACAAAAAACAAAAATTTGAGCAATAGAGCTACAAAATGATTAGCAAGCATCAGATGTTTGGCGCTTGTTCATCATTGGAAGAACTTGGAGCATCCAAGATTGAGATAAAACAGAAGAAAAAGAAGCTCTTTCGATCAGGATATGCTAATCAGACTCTGAATCTGAATCACTTGCGTTGTAACCTGAACAAAAAACAAAATGTTATATCCAAAAGCAAAAAAATACAAATTTCTTAATAAAGAAATAGACTTGTACTGTAATAAAGAAGGAAGACCTGGTCGTTTATCTTTCACTTTCCACACTGAAGAACGAGTCCTTGATGCTTTCGTAATCCAAAGTCTCCCCTAATGATGAATAAACAGAGAATCGAATTACAAAATGTCAAAAATAAAAAAGAAGCTGGCAGATCAATTTCATAAATCAGAGATTTTTCTAGCTAACCAAAGTAAAAACCCTAAAAACTTGAAACGATGAGATTGAAAGGAGGGAAAAGAAGAAACCTTTTTAGCATCCTTAGGGACACCATAGCCAGAGTAATACATCTGACCCAATAAAACTTGCATAGTGATGTTCCCAGCTTTGGCTTCCTCAAGAGTGTCTTTGAACCATCGCTTTGCACAATCTGAGACCACCGATGAAAGCGGAACGAAGCGGCGGCTACTGTCGCTGGTGGTGGCGGTGGCGGTTGAGGAATCTTTGTCGGGACTGTCCATGGAAGAAATTGGTCGGATCGGTTTTGAGGATTTGATAAATCCAGCTGCTGCAGCGGACGCTCCTCTTAGCCCTGTTTTGATGGGAATTGATTTTCCCATTTTAATTTATAATTAAAAGTAAATAAATAAAAGGTAGAAGAACAAAGGGATTTGAGTTTCTTCTCAAACTCTTGTTTGGTTTGGGGTACAATATTCTTGTTCCGACAAGCGGATCTTGAGCGTGGTTTACGGTATGGTTTACGAATTACGATTTTGGTTTTTTAGGATTTTAGGATTTTATCAGTTTTTATAGAAATTTGTTTGGTTTGAATTTGGCTTTCGTTTTGTTTAGGTTTAAATTTGGTTTTCGTTTTGGTTTGGTTCAGTTATAATAATGAATTTGATTAATCAATGATATATTTATTATGTACTGTGTGAAACAGTTTCAATAGTAACAAAAATATATGTTTCTATTAAAACCGCACCACGTTTTTCCAAAGTTAGTCCACACATCTCCATTCGGAGCCTAAGAAAGAATCTGGTCATATCATTTCAGACATAGATGATCACTTTCCAACGGTAGTAACCAAATATTACCATTGAAGTGTGTGTGGACTATTGGATTCTCATTAGGACTATGATTTGATATAGATATTTGTTATTTGTTTCGTACTGGAGAAGATGGATCCAAATACACATACAAATGATTTGAAAACACATTACATAGGGCACTAAAAAGAATGTTCTATGAGAAAAAAAAAAGAATAAGAAAATAAAAAACCCCACACCATTTCCGTAAAACTAATACAAATTCCAGAATTTTACTTACAACATGCACACACCTATAAAACAGTATACACAGTATACATACATACATATATATATAAGCGATGACAGTACTGTATTTTGATGTTATGTTTGAAATAGAAATTGTATAACCTACCTGACTCCAAGCGCTTGCGCACTCATCATGAAACAAGAACGAACACAACGGAAAAACATGATCATGGATTAAGAATCGCTCCAGCTATCTGAATCTTCGTCCTCGTCGCTTCCAGCCATTGCCTGCACCAATGTCACACTGGTTTAGATGTGTGCGCGATAGAGAAAACGTGATATATTTCATTTGGTCTATGATCAGGCTATAATAACTCAATGTTTCAACTTAAGAAACTGCTTTGGGATCCGTTCTTAAGATATAATGTGATACTAAACTCCTGATATTTATTTTTGATTCATGTAAAATCGAAATGCAAGGACCACAAAAAGGGAAAGAACATTTACTATCTTAAAAGGAGATGGAAAGAGAGTAACGAACCTGGCGTATTGTGTTTGCTTTCTCTAAGATTGCAGCTACCCTTAAATTCGTTTTAGGACCAGTTTGGATGCTTGGTCGTGTAGCTACTGCTGCAGGCTTCAGATTGACAGACTGCATAGACAAAACAGGGTCAAGAACCTCCAAATCTCAAATTCTGTTGACAAAATTAGTTATGGCATGTGGGATTTTACATAATCAATATAGAAACATTTTAGACTTAGTGCATTAGTGGAGGCAAAAGATACTACTAGGATCAACCACAGATAAAGAAGAAGAAAACGACCGGTGTAAGTAAGAACAATATGGTACCTTGTTTCGTATTTGTGCAAGCAACGAATCTTTGTCATCTTGCTTTGATTTAATTGGTGGTTGGACCATCTCAGAGACTTTCTTCATCTGCCAAAATCATCAGAACAAGCGATTAGAGTCAAAATTTTAGCAAAGGCATGGTATTGCAGACACGATGTAATTGTTACCTTGCGTCTGTCATGAGCTGCAACGGCATCAACGAGCGGACTTCTTGGCCGAGGAAGCCTAACCACAGGAACCACTTCTGGCTTATCTGTGTCCAAGGTAGGTGCAACAGAGAATGCGTTGACTGGCCACATAGCATCTCCCACTGAACCAGAAATTATCTTCTGAACTGACTTGTTTGATGGTTCTGCTGTTTCTACATTTGAAGCATCAGGAACCCAATGACCCGTATCTTCTACTTCTGTTGCTTGAGCTGGCGTCAGGGCTTCGGTTTCAGGACAATGGTGATCATCGCTTGAGCTTTGTGAAACATGCACATCTGTATCGTCCTTAAAATCTTCGTATTTCACTGATAGATCCTGAGGCAGCTGCAAAGACGACTCTTGTGAATAAACGAGCTCGTGGTTCTGAGCTGCATGGTCAGCCAAAAGATTGTTCTCTTCAGAACCAAAATCCTCTATACACCCCTGATTAGGCATTGTAGGGAGCTCAGAACTGTCGTATTGACTATTCAAATCAGCGCCAATGGCTGGGAACTGAATGGATGATTGCAACGCCTTTTCTGATGCATTGTTCACAAACCCTCCAGGAAGTTGTTCTGATTCATCACTTACTAAAGATACAGACAGCTCTGATGGTTTAGACCCAATTTGAACATTCAAGCTAGAACCACTGGGTGGTGCCGCTGCTGATGGAGCAGAACCACTGGTTTCAACTGATTCCCCCATGAAGGTAGGAAAAGAATGTGGAGCCTTTCCAATACGCCATTGCATAGGAGGAAGGGGTGGCAGCGGTGGCATGTCCTCCTGATTGGGTGGAGTAGTCTCAGGGATCAAATCAAAGCTAGGAAAGGTAGGATCCAGATTCAACTCTTGCTTAGGCCTGTTCATTTCTATACCTGCAAATTGTGGTGCAAATTCTAAGCCTGCTGATTGTGGTACAAACTCTAAACCCCCGAAAACATTTGACTGCAGCAATTCCTCATCTGCAACTTCATGGCTTGCACAAGGTGTTTGCTCTCTAACTGTCTGCTTGATAGCCTCACTCTCTAAAAGGTTCAGATTATTCACTGGTGAGGAATCTATGCAATTATCAACAAGAATGCTCTCACCAGGAGATTTGGTTTCTGTGTCTCTGTCCCTTTGATCCAGAGATGGCTTGGGACTTATAGATTCACAACTTGCCAGGTCATTGTTGTCTAAGGCAGTACTCAGACCTTCTGAAGACACTTCCAGTGGGCTTTTCTGCATTTTTATCTCTGCCTCTGGATTATCGTCTGCTGGTAGTGTCCCATCAGACTCTACAACTGTATCATGGAAAATCTCTCCAGCTTCAGAAGACGATTGATAAGTATTAGTTGAAATCCAAGGCAGAGAACCATTCAAACTAGTAGATGACAGGCTAACGGCATGGTTAACACCACCACAGGAAGTGTCATTGTCATTATCAGACACAGCCAGCTCTATGTTCGGGACAATGTCTGTGGTTGCGTTGTCCAGCCCTGAAAGGTCATGAAAACCTTCATCAGAGATATCTTCATCGCATTTGCTATACGAAGGTGATGCATCTCCCACCAGTTTCTCTCCTCCCGAGTTAAAATCAGAAATCAGCTTACTATCAACTTCAGCAGGCATGGACATCCCATTCTCAAGTGTGTCTTCATGGGACTCTGAAACAGATACATCAATCGTGTTGCCAAAGGCACATGAATGTTCACTGGAGATCTCAGCAACTGAACTTTGAGAATCAACGTCAGCAACTGAACTTTGAGAACCAACGTCAGCAACTAAACTTTGAGAACCAATGTTGGCAACTGAGTTTTGAGAATCAACGGCAGCAACTACATTAGTCACTGTAACACAATCAGTTTCATCATCCAGAGTATCTTTCAAGTGAATTTCATCATCTGTACTTGGACCACAGACTTTAGAGTGCATATCAGGTGAAACTTCCATCCCCATCCCAGATGAGCAAGGTAACAGCTTTCCTGTTAGGCTACTACCATCAAGGCCTTCAGGATCGCTGTCTGAGTTTGTCTCAATATCATTATCAGCGATAGGTAACTGTTTACCTGTTTGACTATCAACAAGCACTTGAGGACTAGTGCCTGAGTTTACTAAATTTGAAGAATAATCAACCATATAGTTCTTCTCAATGGTAACATCGCATCTGCTTCCTTCAGAAGGTGAACTAATTGATGAAGTTTTAGATGGGCAGTTAGAGTTTTTAGCATCAAAAGATGCACAAGATCTTGAAGAATCGATTGGATCCACCTTGCTTCCATCATTACCTCCGTTAATCAGATCAAGTCTATTAAGTGGTAGAGAAGTTTCAACGACTTCTGGTGCTAAAGATTGAACAGCCAGTGAAGATGATTCATTCTTCTGAGAGACTGGCCTTGGACTTGAACATGTATCATTCGATCTAAGTGATGTCTGGCCATCTACATTGCTGCTACTAACTGATCCATGAACATTAAAATCATGAGACTCTTTGTTGGCTTCAGGAGTTACATGAGACGTGGAAGCCACCAGCTCACTCTTAAAACTAGAAGTAGAAGGTAAGCATCCAGAAAGTTTCTCTCCATCAGATTGATCATCAATGGATACGCTTGCAGTGTCCGAGTAAGAATAACTAGTGCTCCGTTTCCCAAATGAGCTTCGCCCATTTTCTGACACTGGTGTGTTTCCATTTGAATGAAAAAATGAAAATTGAGGTAGGTCCTCCACCCTCTCTTCATCCGCATCAGAATATGTACGATGGTTCTCATCCTTCAAAGCATCTGACCTATTCTTAAGTCTACACTCATCGTCTGTTTCTGTTTCCGACTCCATCGTGGCTGGTGCGTCCACATAATTGTCAGCCTCACTGATTAAATCTTCAGAATAACTTCTTTGTTGAAAAAATCCTGGATTTCCATTCAAATTAGTCTGTGAATCCTTTGTAATAGTTGTACCAGGGACCTCACTGTAAGTAGATTCAGGCACTGTCTCTATATCTTTTTCAATAAAACCTCCATTTAAGTTAATATTTGCCACATTTTCCTGCTCACTTGGTAATAAGACCTCTGCTCTGCTTCCTCCGTGAGACTTATCCACAGCACCCACCATGCTGATTTCAGGTATATCAGTTACTTTGTCTCTAGCACTATCCATATTCCATGTCAACAATCCAGGGTTTTGGGTAATTATTTCATAACTTATTTTACTATCGACACGTGTCTGCACAAATTTCTCCATGTAGCTTTCCCCTGATTTTGAAATAAGGGCACACCCATCCAGCTTTCTAGTTTTCAACTTCACAACGCGCGCTGGATCTGAATGATAAGCTTCTAAATGCTCCTCCAAAAACAATTCATGCAATCTGCGCAAGTTGAATGATTTTGTCATTCACAGCCAAATACAATTATAGGAACATAGGGAACTATACCTATATCATAATAGAAATGACAAACATACAAGACATAAGAATAATACTCACTTGGCATGTGATGATAGTGCATTTTCAGGTGTTCCTCCATTCCTCCACTGAGATGCTCTCCTCTACAAGAGATATAAGAAGTACAAAGAGGAAGATAAGATTACACATTCAAAACACCATGAGCATAAGAATTCTCACTGAACCTGTCTAAGTTTAATGGTATGCTTAGACAAGAATATATAAGAAAAGATAATACTATTCATAAAATCTACCATGTAACGGAAACCAAAATAAAACCAAGAAGGATCACACTGCAACCCACAAACTACAGCCTGAACAAATAAGCTACTACCTTTGCTTTCTGTGATTTCTTCTCTTTCTGGATATCATCCCATGATTCTTCATATGAAGACGTTTCAAGCCTCACAAATGATGGATCGGTGTAGCGTTTCAAGCAAGCCCCAGCTCCCGAAATATCAAACCTAATAAAAACCATCAAAAAGATGTTATATCCTCAGCTCTCACAAACAACTATGGAGGAAACACTATCAAACAAGGTAACTATAACTCATACTTGTCCAGAAGAAATAGCCTTGGGGGACCTCGGCATTCCTCATAAGAATCCATTACACAGCGTGGTAAGTCACCACGTGTAACCACACTTTGTTCCAATTGTAGATTCGGATGCCATTCCATACCTAAAATAGAATTATAGAGTCATCTTTATATAATCCAACAGCATAGTACCTGACTAAATCACGAACGTTCATAGCAACACCAATTTATCTGACCTCTATTAGAGAAAAACGGTGAATGATCGGTTTGACACAGTAATGCCTTCTCTATAGAAGGAAACTCTACTTCCAACTGTTGTACACGAGCCATAAGACCATGGCTTCTAGAAGCAGTTGCCATTACTTCTTCGTGCAAGTCATGGAACATCTCAGCAGCAAACCTTCAATCACAAATTACATTAATTAAAGTCAATTCCATCAAAAAGCTCAAAACTTTTTTCAATTCCAAATCCAAATCCAGAGACAAGCACTCAAGATTTCGTCAAAATTGAAGCTTTAAATCTCGAGGGTCGATAACAATGGATTCCTAAAACTCCGAATTCGACAAGATTTGAGGTAAATTTCGATAAGAGAAACTTACTCGGCGAGATCACCGAGTTGACGCAAAATGCCAACGAGACCAGCCATAGCGACTCCTTCGAGAAGAGCTTCGGGGTCATCTTTATCAGCGGCTTGGTACAGATCCGGATCTGCTAATCCGTACTCGTTACGAGATTGGTACCTCGTCAACGGCATTGTTTGAGCTTCTGATCAGCTTCCCTAATGCTTTGTTCAATTTTTCAAAGGGAAGAACTTTAGAAACAAAGAAAGACTAGAAAAGCTCCTCTGTCTTCATTGAATTAGTGACCGACCACATTAGATATATGTGACGACATTCACTAGCTGGAAACTAAAAAACGGACTTTCTGTGGATTCTAATTCTAAACGGCGGATATAGAGGTAGGGGCAGACAGAAATACGAGAGACTCAAACTCAACGCTCAAAGACTTTTAAGAAATTTGATAAATAGCCTAAAAATACATTTTTTTTCCTTTTTCATTTCCCTAAAATACTTAAAAATTGTTACTTTTAAAATTTTAAAATATTTGTTTGACAAAAAAAAAAAAAAAATTTTAATATTTAAAAAATTAGATTTATTAAAAAGATTTGATCAAACCAAACAAACCTTGTTTCAATAAAAACCTGCATTGAAGACATACATACCCCTTGGAAACCTGATTATTCCAGCTTTAGGCTTAAGCTTGAGTTTTGGTCAGATAATCATAATTGGTTTGTCACCCAATTGTGATCCCACATCGAAATTAAAAACCATTTAATTAAAAGGTTTGAAGAAACTGATGAGTGAATTGAGCGAAGAGTCTCTTTGAGTTTACTCTTAATTCTCAGCAGGAATATCAAAAGTCGCTGAGTCTACTAAAGGTACTACGCTTCACCTTCACTCTTCTCACCTTAGAATTCTCTGTATTTATATACTCCACTTCTTAGCTCGTCGCTCCTCTTGATATATTATATTCTTTAATCACTGAAAATTTTTATCCTTAAATCGTACGAAAGTAAAGCAGTTCCTTTCTGTGTTCCAAGTTCAAGTTTTTTTTTTCTTGAAAACCGTTTTTTTTTTTTCAGATTGAGAGATGTCTTATATTCCTCCACATAAGCGACATTCGAAGTATCCGGCTAAACCTTCCCCTGTTCCAGATTCTCTTGTTACAAAATTTAAGAAAAATTTCGACTTAACTAGTAGAACTGACAAACTAAACCGTATTATCTATTCAGGAGATTCCATTTCCAAATGGTTTCTTGTTGGTTCAAATGGAATCGAGGATGAGGTTCCGTCATATGTTAAGTTTGTGCCCTTGTCCTCAGATTCTGTTGAATGCAGAAAAGGAGAAAAGCCTTCGGTGCTGATGAACAACACTGTCCAAAACGGTAATAAACTGTGTTGGTTAGTGTTGTAATCGTTATTTCCTATAAAAAGATGTAAACTTTATGCAGACAGACTTTTTTGTGACTTAACGCAGTATTTGGACTTTGGTTATGTGTTTGACAATACAAACATCGTCTAGATGCTAAAACGAACAATAGTTGTGACTATTTTGTTAGTGTTATGATCGTTCTAGTCCAAAGAAAATGGCATTGTGTATTTTTAACTGTGTTTTTTTATATGTTTATATATATTCAGTGAATATGAATATTGGAGAGAGTGAAGAAAAACGAACTCAGTGGCTGTTAGTAGCAGAGAAGGTTGAGGAGGATCTTGTGTTGGCATATGAGCGAGCTAAGGCTGAAATGGAGGAGCATCATCATGTATTGAGATTGGTTGCTCGGTTTGGTAAAATTTTCTTCTACGGGTAAGCGATTCAGATCTTACTTGTGCTTACAGAAACTCTTTTTGTTCTTCTTTCATTTTGTAACATTCACATATTACAACATAAAACCAGGCGTCAAGGTGGTCCTGTGGGTGAATGTTCACGGAAAAACTCAAATAAGAGATTCTCTACAGATGTCCCAACTTCTTACTTACAGCACATCAAATCTAAGATTGTACCAAGCCATGGATTCTCTGTTGATTTGGAAAAGGAAACATACACTGTGAAGGTACTTATTTAAACTTATCCTTCAGATGTCATTTGAATGTGCTTAATTGTGTCTGGCTTCTATTCTCAGGTATCGCATTATACTAGTCCCAATGCAACTATCAACTGTAAATGTACCCTCAAGGGAGATGGACGGCTCAGTATGTACAAGGCAAGTCTCAAGTTCTTTGTGTGTATGTAATAAGAATCAGAGAAACTATTTATTACTCTCTGAATCAGCAACAACAACAAACTGAACAAAAATCACATATTGTTCTGAGACCGTATGATTCATCTCTTCATTGATATTAACTCAATTCTTGCCACGTTTTGACTTGGTTTGTCTTTTAACTTCTTACATTGAAGCTTGGGTTTTGCTTTTGCACAGGCTGAGCTTAATCCTGTTAGACATTTGGTTGTTGATGTGTCATGCATCGATAAGAATCTCGACATGAGACTGATGCTTGCTGCCAAAAGGAAAATGACGGCTCTCACTGTGAGTTGAATGTGATATATTCACATTTTTCTGGATAGATTATGTCTCTCTTGGACTTAGATTGGGTGATATTTCTATGATGGCAGGAGAAAGAGATAAGTAACATTAAAGCGCTTTTGGATTCAGCAACTGTTGATCCAAATGTAAAAGGCGGTTTAAGGTGGCCATTTGGTAAAGCTTCATCTGAGGATGGATACAGAGCATTTGAAGCTTGTCACGTTAGAGCTACTATCTACAAAAACCAAACTCTAAGGCTTAGGGTTAGAGAGACCGACAGATCCAATGAGAGGATTGGAACAGGGGAAGTCAAGAGGGAGGTGACTCTGACACTTAAAGACCTAAACTCTAAGTTACAGGTAAATTATTGTGCGCTTGTACTTTAGAAACTCTATTGGAAGTGTGAGGCTTATAGTGATTTAACTTGTGGTCTGCAGGAGCAAAACACTGAGAGGGGTTGTCTTTTGGAAATGCTTCGAGATACTCTTGGAACTATATGGGACTTCTTGCATTGCGATGCCTATCTTACATGATGAAGAACCATATGATGTTGCTCTTTCTATTGGGTTTCTCTTTTACTTTCTGCTGTGTTTGGTACAATAATGTTTTTTTGGGTTGTGAAGGATTGAACTTGTGTGTGACCAAAAAAACAGAAGTTGTGTTTTATTACCAGTCCTTTCTTGTACGGAACTTCGTGTGTGCATGACTCATGCATACTTTAAGTTTCATTATACTGAAGTTGCAATCAATGTGGAACAAGCCAAACAAGTATGGTTTCAATATCAATGTTACAAAACCTGAAATAAATACATTTGTAAGATTGATCTATTCTCTTGCTTTGAACATATAGTTTGATCACTTCCAAAAGTATTGCTACACAAATTAATCTTCGTTCTATTAAGTTTCAACTGTCATCCATACCAAATCATAAATGAAATCTTTTGGATAAAAAAGTAGTTAGTAAATTTTTTCAATAATTATACTATTGATCGATAGAAGAAACCAATCATAATTTAACTAAAGTTTTGAAGAAGCCGAGGAGTCAATCGAAAGATAAATATGGAGATAAGAGTCTCTTGGTGTTCACTGTTATTTTTTCTGCAAGAAGTTAAAAGACAGTTGCGTGGACGAAAGTTACTTTTCAGCTTCTCTCTTCTCACCTTCAAAATTTACTATTTCGTATAAGATTGTGAGTTCTCCTTAAGCGTAAGCATTTTCTCTCTGAGCTCCAAGTTCAAGCTTACTATAAAGCCGACATATGATTGTTCTTGAAATCACTTTTTTCTTTTGAGGTTTTCAGGTTCAGACATGTCTTATATTCCTCCACATAAGCGACATTTGAAGGATCCTGTTATGCCTTCCCCTGTTCCAGATTCTCTTGTTACAAAATTTAAGAGAAACCTTGACTTCTGTGGTAAAGACAATGCTATTGTGTATACAAGAGATTCTATTTCCAAATGGTTTCTTATTGGTTCAAATGGAATCGAGGATGAGGTTCCTCCATCTCTTAAGCTTGTGCCCTCGTCCTCGGATTCTTTTCAATGCAAGAACGGAGCAACGCCTTTGGTACTGATGAAACACGATTTCCAAAAAGGTAAGAGTCTTTTTTTGTTTGTGTCTTAATGCAGAATCTGGACTTTGGCTATGTGTTTTAACAAAACGAACATCATCTAGATGGTGAAAATAAAAACACTAGTGACTATTTTTGTTAGTCCAAAGATGCGTTACGTCTCTTTTGGTCTAGTTTTAATATGTTTTTTATTCAGCGAATATTTATACTGAAGAGAGCGAAAAAGAAGACAAAAAGGCAACTGAGTGGTTGTTAGTAGCAGAGAAGACTGAGGAGGATCTTTTGTGTGCATATGAGCAAGCTAATAAGAAGAGAATGGAGGGTCATTATCATGAAGATAATGTTAAACTGAGATTGGTTGCAAGATTTGGTAAAATTCTCTTCTGCGGGTAAGGGTTTCAAATTCTGGTCTTACTATTTGTTTTTTCTTAAAAGTTACATACTTACATTTCCCTTGTTTTCTAACATATACAACATAAATTCAGGCGTTCGAATAAAATATTCTCTACAGATGTCCCAACTTCTTTCATACAAAACATCAAGTCTAAGGCTGTACCAAACCATAAATTCTGTATAGACAAGGAAAAGGAAACATACATTGTGAAGGTAGACCATTATACTTGCCCCTATGCAACCATCAGTTGTATATGTACTATGAAGGAAGATGGACGGCTCAGCATGTACAAGGCAAGACTTTAATCCTTTGTGTGGCTGTGATTAGAAACCAGAGTATAATAGATCATATGATACGTCTCATCATTGATAGTAATCTCGATATGAGCTACATTTATTCTTGGTTCTTCTTCTTCTAACATCTTACATTGAAGCTTTGTTCAACAGGCCGAGCGTAATCCTGTAAGGCATTTAATTGTTGATGTGTCCTGCATTGATATGAATCTCGACATGAGGCTTATGCTCGCCACCAAAAGGAAAATAATAGCTCTCACTGTAAGTTGATTTTGATATGTATAATTTTTTTCTAGATAAATGGTTATTCCTCTCTTGGACTTAGGTTGTGTGATCTTTCTAATTTCTATAATGGGCAGGAGAAAGAGAAAAGCAACATTAAAGAACTACTGGATTCAGTGACCGTAGATCCAAAGGTGAAAGGCAGGCTAAGGTGGCAGCTTGTTAAAACTGAATCTAAGGATGGATACAAAATATTTGAAGTTTGTCACGTTAGAGCTACTATCTACAGAAACCACACTCTCAGGCTCAAGGTCAGAGAGACTGATAGATTCAATGAGAGAAGTGGAACAGGGGAAATCAACAGGGGGGTGACTCTGATACTTCAAGAGATGGAGACTAAGTTACAGGTATTTATTGTGTTTTTGTTATCTTTGAAACTCTATTGGATGCAATGCTTATAGTGATTACACTTCTGCTCTGCAGGAGCCGGACATTAAGAAAGGTTGTGTTATGGAAATGCTTCGAGATGCTCTTCGAACCATATGGGACTTCTTGCATTGCGATGCCTATCATACGGAATGAAGAACCATATGATTTTCTGTTACTATTGGGTTTCGCTTACTTTCTACTGTTTTGTTGTACAAGAATGTTTTGGGTTATGTGAATGATTGAACTTGTGTGCGACAAAGAAAACTGAAGTTGTCTTTTGTAACCAGTCATTTCATGTGTTTCATGAGTCAGGCATACTGAAGTTTCGTCATACTAAAAGGTCTAATCCTAATCTAAGCAGGACAATGCAATGTAAAGATTCCCAATTTAACATAGTCAAGTTTGATGGATTTGTAAACTTTGTTTACATTAATGTGTAAACGTAGGTTTCAACTTTGTTTACATTAAGGTTAAAGGTAAATTTCAGTGATAGCAGCAGAACAACCAATACAATCAATGTGGAACAAAAATTACAAAATAGTTCCAATAGGTAAGAAAACCTGAAAAAAAAAATACATTTGTAAGTTTTCTCTTCTGCTTTGAACATGTAGTTCATCACTTCCCTATTCCTTGCACAAACAAACTAATATCCCTTCTAGTAAGTTCTAACTATCATCTATAAGACCAAATACATCAATCTTACAACTATTTAGAGTTGGTCCATAGCGCTTACACCAGGTGTGCTGAAAGTTCAACTGCTTTATCCATCAAGCCTTTATCACATAACCTGCTAATCACTTCCTCAGTTCTTGAACTTTTCACAAACAAGTTCATGTTAAATGCTTCCTCCAATAAACCCTGAGCACAAACAACCTCGTCTGCCTCAGTATATGCATTAATCATAATATCATATGTGTGGCTGTTTCGGTTAACTCCATTCGTCTCCATCTCTTTCCACATAGTCTTAGCTCGACTCAGATCCCCGGCCTTGACCAATGTCTTAATCAATATATTGTATGTAACTATATTAGGCTCAGAACCTAGCTTGTTCATAGAAGACATCATCTTTAACGCGCCTTCGATATTGTTCTGCTTGCATAAGCCATGAATATACACATTATAGGTATAAACATCAGGAGTCAAACCTAACAAGAGCAACTCATCAAACAACTTCTCTGCTTTCGGGTAATCCTCATCCGCAATCACACCTTGCAACACGATTGTATAACAAACAATATCGGGCTCTATTCTGTCACATTTCATCTGATTCAGTACACTTACAACTTCTTTTCCCCTTCCTCCTTCTACCAAGAACCTCATCACGACTGTATAATCCCGCAAACCTGGCGAAAACCGAGTCTTTCGCAAATCTTCCAAGTATCCAATAACATCGAAACATGAAGAATCCTTGTGTTTACATACAGAACTCAGCAACCTAGAGTACAATCTTGGTTCAACAATAACAATATCCTCACTCATGAATCTCACTAACTCAGTAGCACAATCTACCTCGCCGATTCTACAGAGCGCATCGATCAATATCCCGAAAGTAGATTCCTCTAACCTAACACCCATTCTACTAGCTCTCACCAAAATCTCAGGCACCAATTCAAGACTCTTTCTTTTTCTCACAAGAACTAAGAGCAAAGCATTGAGCGTGTACGCAGAAGGCACACACCTGAGATTAGGGATTTTGAAGAAAACATCAATAGCCTCTTCAACTCTACCGGAAAAACCATAAGCAGCGATGACATCCCTGAAAATGGATTCAGGTGTATCGAACTTCTCACAGGTTTCAAGATGATTAAGAACAGATGCGATGTTCTCGAGCTGGGAGGTTTTAGCTAAGGTTTTGATAACAAATATGTAAGCTTGAGGTGTAGGCTCACAGTTATGGAGTCGGAATGAGCTTACGAGGGTTCGTATAACACCACCGTCCTCTGAATCTGCGAGTAGATTGCTTCTTAGCTCTTCTATTGCATATTTCTGCTTGAGATTTTCGTTCCATTTGGTTTTGAAGGATGAATGAGGAATTTTTCGATATTTTCTGAAGAAATTTGATATACGGTGCCACGATGAAGATCTTGCCATTTCAGTTCGAATGCGCAGAGACCGTAAAACTGGAAGACATGTCATATAGATTAGCTTCAGGATCTTGTCGGTATATAACATCATTAAAAGCCCAACTAGATGTAAAAGCCCACTATTGGCCCAGCTTTATTTAGGGTTTTTTTCTTTGTATTCTTCAATTTATATGTATGTGTATACTTTCCCTTTACCGCAAGAAATCAGAAGAAAGAAAAAAAAAAGGGGTTTGAAGGTTGAAAACGATGACGATGATGATCTCCAATCTTCCTATGGATTTGATAGAGGAAATTCTTTCTAGGGTTCCCTTGAAATCTATGAAAGCAGTGAAATTAACTTGTCAAAGTTGGAACAATTTATCCAAAAGTGAGAGCTTTAGGAAGATGCACATTGGTAAAGCAACAAGAGAAGGGGAGAATATGGTGATCATGATGATGCCTCAAAATCTTTATCTAATGAGCGGTAACGTTGATCTATCTATAGAGCTTAAAGGTAAACTTAGTTTCCTTCACAATCAAGTCAGGATAACTCGAGTCTTACATTATGAGGGTTTATTGTTATGCATAGACCTTACTAAGATTGTGGTGTGCAATCCGTATTTGGGACAAACAAGGTGGATCGACCTCAGATATTCTCACCTTCTATATAACTGGGACATGTTCATTTATGCTCTCGGATATGAGGATAAAGAATCTCGTCGTGGCGTTAAATTGTTGAGGTTTGTAGATTATTTCTTCATAGCACCCGAAAGACAATTTTTTTGGTATGAAATCTATGATTTTGACTCGGGTTCATGGACAACTCTTGATGTCACTCCACACTGGGGCATAGATTGTACAAGAGATAGCGTTTCGCTTAAGGGAAACACTTACTGGTATGCAAAAGAAAGGAGCTCACAAGGTGTAAAAGATTATATGATCTGTTTTGATTTTACAAAAGAGAGATTTGGGCCGCTTCTGCCTCTGCCTAACGATGTGGATCATGAATATCGTACGACGGCCTTATCTTGTGTTAAAGAAGAGAAGCTTGCAGCATTATTTCAACAATACGGATCATATGATTCATATTCTGAGTTTGAGATATGGATTACAACTAAGATTGAGGTCGAAATGGTGTCGTGGAGCAAGTTCTTGATAATGGATACAAAACCTAAGATAGATATTCCAATTAAGTTCTTCATTGACGAGGTGAAGATAGGCGGCCCGAGTTTTGGTAGAGACTATGACTCTCACTATCCCAAAACATTTATTAACATAATTAGAGAGGATGGATACTTAAGAAAATTGGATCCTGGAATACCTGCAGACCGAGATTGTAGGCCAGATATGTGCGCTTATGTTCCAAGTTTGATCCAAATCAAGGAATCTGCACGAGGCAAAAGGAAAAGACAAAGCAAATTAGAAAAACTTCGATTTAATCAAAACATGTTGAGACTTGCCGCAGTTTAAAAGGATCTAGAAGCAATATACAAGAGGATCCGGAGGTATAGGAGCGAAAGGGATGATTAGTCTCTATCTGCAAACTCTAATTTATTTATGTGACAAAACTTCTAATATTTATTTTCTCATTTACTTTATTTAATTAATTTGGAATTAATGTACGTCGATTTGGAACAGGATCTGCTTTCAATTACTTGTGTTGCTTCATAATTTTTTTCCGTTTCTGGATTTTTAGATTGGTTACCTTGATTACTGTATGAAGCCTGGTTTTGTAAGCTTTGTTATGGAATGTTTTTCGTTTATTGAACTCACAAAATAAGAAGATAGACAGAGTATAAAGAGTAATAAACCAGCTGTTTAACTTAACCGATTTATAAATACACTGTTTTAACCATAGTAAACCACATCTAAACCGGATATGATAACCAATATAGATGTCAATTAATTCATCCAGCTGGACACAAACGGTGATGGCAGGTCGATGCACTGAGTTCATATCATGCATGGACCAAACCACTCGGTGTAGCATGTATAATGTTAATCTTTTTATGACTTTGTATATAAATTTTAAGAACCTTTTTTAAAGAATTTTTAACAACTTAGACCATTTTGACTTGGTTTGTCTTTTAACATCTTACATTGAAGCTTGGGTTTTGCTTTTGCACAGGCTGAGCTTAATCCTGTTAGACATTTGGTTGTTGATGTATCATGCATCGATAAGAATCTCGACATGAGGTTGATGCTTGCTGCCAAAAGGAAAATGACGGCTCTCACTGTGAGTTGAATGTGATATATACACTTTTTTTCTGGATAGATTTTGCCTCTCTTGGACTTAGGTTGGGTGATGTTTCCATGATGGCAGGAGAAAGAGATAAGTAACATTAAAGCGCTTTTGGATTCAGCAACTGTTGATCCAAATGTAAAAGGTGGTTTAAGGTGGCCATTTGGTAAAGCTTCATCTAAAGATGGATACAGAGCATTTGAAGCTTGTCACGTTAGAGCTATTATCTACAAAAACCAAACTCTAAAGCTTAGGGTTAGAGAGACTGATAGATTCAATGAGAGGATTGGAACAGGTGAAATCAAGAGGGAAGTGTGTCTGAGACTTAAAGACCTAAACTCTAAGTTACAGGTAAATTATTGTGCTCTTGTATTTTAGAAACTCTATTGGAAGTGTGAGGCTTATAGTGATTACACTTTTGGTCTGCAGGAGCAGAACACTGAGAGGGGTTGTGTTTTGGAAATGCTTCGAGATACTCTTGGAACTTTATGGGACTTCTTGCATTGCGATGCCTATCTTACATGATGATGTTGCTCTTTCTATTGGGTTTCTCTTTTACTTTCTGCTGTGTTTTGGTATGATAATGTTTTTTTGGGTTGTGAAGGATTGAACTTGTGTGTGACCAAAAAAACAGAAGTTGTGTTTTCAGTCCTTTCTTGTACGGAACTTCGTGTGTGCACGACTCATGCATACTTTAAGTTTCATTATACTGAAGTTGCAATCAATGTGGAACAAGCCAAACAAGTGTGGTTTCAATATCAATGTTACAAAACCTGAAATAAATACATTTGTAAGATTGATCTATTCTCTTGCTTTGAACATATAGTTTGATCACTTCCCAAAGTATTGCTAAACAAATTAATCTTCGTTCTATTAAGTTTCAACTGTCATCCATACCAAATCATAAATGAAATCTTTTGGATAAAAAAGTAGTTAGTAAATTTTTTCAATAATTATATTGATCGATAGAAGAAACCAATCATAATTTAACTAAAGTTTTGAAGAAGCCGAGGAGTCAATCAAATGGAATCGAGGATGTGCTTCCTCCATCTCTTGAGTTGGTGCCCTTGTCGTCGGATTCTGATGAATTCAAGAACGGACTAAAGCCTTTGCTACTGATCAAAAACCAAAAAGGTAAGAGACTGTTTTGTTTGTGTCTTAATGCAGAATCTGGACTTTGGCTATGTGTTTTGACATAACAAACATCATCTGGATGCCGAAAATAACAACACTGGTGACTATTTTGTTAGTCCAAAGATCCGTTACGTCTCTTTTGGTCTAGTTTTAATATGTTTACATGCAGCGAATATTTATACTGAAGAGAGCGAAAAAGAAGAAAAAAAGACAACTGAGTGGTTGTTAGTAGCAGAGAAGATTCAGGAGGATCTTTCGTTTGCATATGAGCAAGCTAAAAAGGGAATGGTGGATCATTATCATGTAGATAATGTTAAAACTGAGATTATTTGCAAGGTTTGGTCAAATTCTTTTCAATGGGTAAGGGTTTCAAATTCTGGTCTTACGATTTTTTTTTTTCTTAAAAATTACATTTCCCTTGTTTTCTAACATTTTACAACATAAATTCAGGCGTAAGAAGAAGATATTCTCTACAGATATCCCAACTACTTTTCATACAAAACATCAAGTCTAAGGCTGTACAAAGCCATAAATTCTGTATAGACAAGGAAAAGGAAACATATATTGTGAAGGTAGAGCATTATACTTGCCCCAGTGCAACCATCAGCTGTATATGTACTCTGAAGGAAGATGGACGGCTCAGCATGTACAAGGCAAGACTTTAATTCTTCTTCGAGAAAGATTGTTCTGAGATCATATGATATGTCTCTTCGTTGATATTAATCTCGATGTGAGCTATATTTATACTTGGTTTTTCTTATTTTAACATCTTACAGCTTTGTTCAACAGGCCGAGTGTAATCCTGTAAGGCAATTGGTTGTTGATGTGTCCTGCATTGATATGAATCTCGACATGAGGCTTATGCTCGCCACCAAAAGGAAAATAGCTCTCACCGTAAGTTGATTTTGATACGTATAATTTTTTTCTGGATAAATCATTATGCCTCTCTTGGACATAGGTTGTCTGTGAAAAGAAACATTAAAGAACTTCTGGATTCAGTGACCGTTGATCCAAAGGTGGAAGGCAGATTAAAGTGTCAGCTTGGTAAAACTGAATCTGGAGATGGATACAAGATATTTGAAGTTTGTCACGTTAGAGCTACTATATACAGAAACCACACTCTCAGGCTTAAGGTCAGAGAGACTGATAGATTCAATGAGAGAAGTCGAACAGGGGAAATCAGTAGGGGGGTGACTCTGATACTTCCAGAGATGGAGACTAAGTTACAGGTAAATTATTGCGCTTTTGCATCTTTGAAACTCTATTAGATGCAAGGCTTTATAGTGATCACACTTGTGCCCTGCAGGAGCCCGACATTAAGAAGACTTGTGTTATGGAAATGCTTCGAGATGCTCTTCCAACCATAGGGGACTTCTTGCATTGCGATGCCTATCACACGGAATAAAGAACCATATGATGTTTCTGTTACTATTGGGTTCCTCTTTACTTTCTACTGTTTTGGGTTATGAACGATTGAACTTGTGTTGGACCAAAAAAAAAGTTGTTGCCTTTTGTGCCAGTCATTTCATGTGTTTGACTTTGCTATACACATGAGTCAGTCATACTGATGTTTCCTCATACTCAAAAGGTCTAATCCTAATCTAAGCAGGAAAATACAATGTAAGGTTCCCAACTTAACACAGTCAAGTTTGATGGAACAAAATTTGCAAATATAGTTCAAATAGGTAAGACAACCTGAAAAATACATTTGTAAGTTTTCTCTTGCTTTGAACATGTAGTTCATCACTTACCAAGTCCTTGCACAAACAAACTAATTTCCCTTCTTTTAAGTTCTAATTATCATCTATAAGACCAGATACATCAATTTTACAGCTATTTAGAGTTGGTCCATAGCGCTTATACCAGGTGTGCTGAAAGTTCAACTGCTTTATCCATCAAGCCTTTATCACATAACCTGCAAATGACTTCCTCGGTCCTTGAACTCTTCACAAACAAGTTCATGTTAAATGCTTCCTCCAATAAACTCTGAGCATAAACAACCTCGTCTGCCTCAGTAAATGCACTAATCATAATATCATATGTGTGGCTGTTTCGGTTAACTCCATTCATCTCCATCTCTTTCCACAGAGTCTTAGCTCGACTCAGATCCCCGTCCTTAACCAATGCCTTTATCAATATATTATATGTAACTATATTAGGCTCAGAACCTAGCTTGTTCATAGAAGACATCATCTGTATAGCGCCGTCAATATTGTTCTGCTTGCATAAGCCATGAATATACACATTATAGGTATAAACATCAGGAGTCAAACCTAACAAGAGCAACTCGTCAAACAACTTCTCTGCTTTCGGGTAATCCTCATCCGCAATCACACCTTGCAACACGATTGTATAACAAACAATATCTGGCTCTATTCTGTCACATTTCATCTGATTCAGTACACTTACAACTTCTTTTCCCCTTCCTCCTTCTACCAAGAACCTCATTACGACTGTATAATCCCGCAAACCTGGCGAAAACCGAGTCTTTCGCAAATCTTCCAAGTATCCAATGACATCGAAACATGAAGAATCCTTGTGTTTACATACAGAACTCAGCAACCGAGAGTATAATCTTGGATCAACAATAACAATATCCTCACTCATGAATCTCACTAAATCCGTAGCACAATCTACCTCACCGATTCTACAGAGCGCATCGATCAATATCCCGAAAGTAGATTCCTCTAACCTAACACCCATTCTACTAGCTCTCACCAAAATCTCAGGCACCAATTCAAGACTCTTTCTTTTTCTCACAAGAACTAAGAGCAAAGCATTGAGCGTGTACGCAGAAGGCACACACCTGAAATTAGGGATTTTGAAGAAAACATCAATAGCCTCTTCAATTCTACCGGAGAAACCATAAGCAGCGATGACATCCCTGAAAATGGATTCAGGTGTATCGAACTTCTCACAGGTTTCAAGATGATTAAGAACAGATGCGATGTTCTCAAGCTGAGAGGTTTTAGCTAAGGTTTTGATAACAAATCCGTAAGCTTGAGGTGTGGGCTCGCAGTTATGGAGTCGGAATGAGCTTACGAGGGTTCGTATAACACCACCGTCCTCTGAATCTGCGATTAGACTGCTTCTTAGCTCTTCCATTGCATATTTCTGCTTGAGATTTTCGTTCCATTTGGTTTTGAAGGATGAATGAGGAATTTTTCGATATTTTCTCAAGAAATTTGATATACGGTGCCACGATGAAGATCTTGCCATTTCAGTTCGAATGCGTAAATTAGAAGAAGACAGAGACCGTAAAACTGAAAGACATGTCATATAGATTAGCTTCAAGATCTTGTCATATAGATATCATTAAAAGCCCAACTAGATTCAAAAGCCCACTATTGGCCCAGCTTTATTTAGGTTTTTTTGTCATGCATGTGTATACTTTCCCTTTGCCGCAAGAAATCAGAAAGAAAAGAAAAAAAAAAGGTTTTGAAGGTTGAAAACGATGGCGATGATGATCTCCAATCTTCCAATGGATTTGATGGAGGATATTATTTCTAGGGTTCCCTTCGAATCCATGAAAGCAGTGAGATTAACTTGCCAAAGTTGGAACAATTTATCAAAAAGTGGGAGGTCTAGGGAGATGCACATTGGTAAAGCAACAAGAGAAGGGGAGAATATGGTGATCACGACGATGCATCAAAATCTTTATTTAATGAGCGGTGTATTCGATGACGTTGATCCATCTATAGAGCTTAAGGGTAAGCTTAGTTTCCTTCACAATCAAGTCAGTATATCTCGAGTCTTTCATTATGAGGGTTTATTGTTATGCATCTTGAAAGACCTTACTAAGATTATGGTGTGGAATCCGTATTTGGGACAAACAAGGTGGATCGACCTCAGATATTCTCACCGTCTAAATAAATGGGACACGTTCAGTTATGCTCTTGGATACGAGGATAAAGAATCTCGTCGTGGCGTTAAATTCTTGAGGTTTGTAGATTATTTCTTCAAATCACCCGAAAGACAATTTTTTTGGTATGAAATCTATGATTTCGACTCGGGTTTATGGAAAACTCTTGATGTCACTCCAGACTGGGGTATATATAGTTCAGGCTATGGCGTTTCTCTTAAGGGAAACACTTACTGGTATGCAACAGAAAGGAGCTTATTAGAAAGTCGAAATAATCATATAATCTGTTTTGATTTTACAAAAGAGAGATTTGGGCCGCTTCTGCCTCTGCCTAACCATGTGGATCATGACTATTGTGCGGTGGCTTTATCTTGTGTTAAAGAAGAGAAGCTTGCAGCTTTACTTCACCATTACAAACCAGATGATTCTGAGTTTGAGATATGGATTACAACTAAGATTGAGGTTGAAATGGTGTCGTGGAGCAAGTTCTTAAGAATGGATACGAAACCTCAGATAGATATTCCACTTAGTTTCTTCATTGACGATGAGAAGAAAGAGTAGATGGGTTTTGATTTAGTTTATGACCCTGCCTATCCCAAAATATTTATTAACATAATTGGAGAGGCTGGATACTCAAGAAAATTGGATCTTGGAGTACAACTACCTGCAGACCGAGATTGTCAGACAGAGATGTGCGCTTATGTTCCAAGTTTGATCCAAATCAACGAACCTGCACGAGGCAAAAGGAAAAGACAAAGCAGTTTAGAAAAGCGTCGGTTTGATCAAAACATGTTGAGACTTGCCGCATTTGAAAAGGATCTACAATACAAGAGGAGGTAGGAGCGAAATGGATTGTTAGTCTCTATTTGCAAAGTCTAATTTATTTATTTAATTTGACAAAACTTGTATTTATTTTCTCATCTACTTTATTTTGGAATGTACGTACGTCGATTTGGAACAGAATCTGTTTTCAATTACTTGTGTTCGTTGCTTCATAAATCTTTTTAGTTTCTGGATTTGCAGATTGGTTACCTTGATTACTGTATGAAGCCTGGTTTTATTAGCTGCTATATAGATTATTCGACTGAGAGAAATGAGAGAATAAGAAGTTTGTTATGAAAATGTTTTTCGTTTATTGAACTTAGAAATGAGAAGACAGACAGAGTACAAAGAGTTATGAACAAGCTGTTTAACTTAACCGATTTATAAATATACTACTGTTTTAACCATAGTAAACCACATCTAAAGCGGATATGATAAACCAATTTATATGTCAATTAATTCATCCAGCTCGACACTAACGGTGATGGCAGGTCGATGTGACTGAGTTCATATCATGCATGAACCAAACCACTCGGTCTAGCATGTATAATGTTAAATCTTTTTATGACTTTTGTATATAAATTTAAGAACATTTTTTTAAAGAATTTTAACAAATTAGCAATGTTGTCAAAATTAAAAATACAAATGCTCATCACATAGACACATACAATGACTTTATCATTTTTTTTTTTTTTTTTGGTGGGATACAATGACTTTATCATTGTGAATGGATTTATACTAGATAAAAATCCCATATATTTAATTTTAAGATCAATTATTTTTTAGAAAGATATCTAAAGTTATAAAAAGACACATTAAATTCCTTTTCATCTTTTTCTAAGTAGCACCAATCAATATATACGTGTCACTCACTTGGAGATAATAATGTAATAGTATAAAAACTTTTATTATAATACACTTTAGAATTTTTTATTATACATTTGCTTGGATAAAATATCATCCAACACGTAATCGTAGAAGATGATATAGTAATAAAATCCTATCTCTTAAACAATAAACATCATTAAAAGGGAATTATTATCCCTTAGTTTTAACGTTGACCACATTATCCAGACGCGCGTGGTGTCACGCACTAAAGAAAGAGCGTGGAGCGGGAAATTGAAATTGCCGTCCTTAAATACTGTAACATCATGATGGATTGATCAGAATAAAAAGAAAAAAAAAAAGTTAATTTTCCTTTCTTTTTTTTGGTTTTTTGTTGCGTCTTCTTCGTGGAGATAGAAAAGGAAAGAAAAAGGAAGCAAAGGCCTAAAACAGCAAAAGCAAAGATTCTCGCTGACTTCGTCTCTCTTGCGCTGGCCAAGAAGATTTTCTAGGGTTTTCGTTTTATTTTTGCGCCAGCCGGAATATTAATTAGTAATCGTGTTGAGCTCTTTGATCGGTGAAGATTATGGCGTCTTCTTCAGCTTCGGCGACGGTTGCCGTTGATAAAGCAACCAGCGATCTTTTGTTAGGTCCTGATTGGACTACGAACATGGAAATCTGCGATTCTGTCAATTCCCATCACTGGTAATTTTGATTGTTTTGTTTTTTTGAATCAACCGCGTTCGATTTGGTGTTGGAATTCTGATTACGCTCACCTTGATTTCGTTTGGAATTGTTGATTTAGCTGAATTGTTTTTTGCTGTAATTGGATTGTGTTGGATTGGTTGATGTTCTTATGAGGTTGTGAATTTCTGAAAATTTTGATAAAAAGCTTACAGTTACATGCAAATTTTGGGATTTGGTGTTGGTGATTTGATTAGTTCTTGATTAGAGTAGGAACATCTTACGTGTTTGCATCTTCGTTAACGGTTTTGCGTTTATTGACTTGCTCAGGCAGGCGAAAGATGTAGTTAAAGCTGTAAAAAAGAGGCTACAACATAAGAGTCCGAGAGTTCAACTACTTGCTTTGACGGTATGATGTTTCTAGTGAAATTTTGGACTTTCTTCCTCTGCCAATTATTCTGCTTTTATTTTCGACTCTCCTTGACTCTCTACGTATTCGTTTGTACTAGCTTTTGGAGACATTGGTAAAGAACTGTGGAGATTATTTGCACCATCAAGTTGCAGAGAAAAACTTATTGGGAGAAATGGTCAAAATTGTGAAAAAGAAGGTAGCTCTTTTGTTCAGGGTTGTATGTATGTGTTTCCTCCATTGTGGTGATTGTTCATATTGCTGATGACCTGTTGGACTTTATAGGTAGATATGCAAGTAAGGGATAAAATATTGGTCATGGTGGACTCTTGGCAGCAGGCTTTTGGGGGTCCTGAGGGAAAATACCCCCAATATTATTGGGCATACGATGAGTTAAGGGTGAGTAACTTACCTGAAATGTTATTGTTATACTTAAATACATTTTCGGTCATCGTTTGTTCTAAATTTGAAGTAGTGTATATGGTAGCAAGTTATTTGTTGCCACTATTTTTTTTTTGTGCCCGGTGCTAAATGTTTATAGGTGTGGAGTCATGTTGCTCTGTGCTTTTATCTTCAGATCTCGATATACATGACATTTGCCTTGCATTTATTGAGATGCTCATTTGCATGATATTCTTATTCTCAAGGTTGCTGTTACATGTTGCAGCGTTCTGGAGTTGAATTCCCCCGTCGCTCACCTGATGCGTCCCCTATAATAACACCACCAGTTAGTCATCCACCATTAAGACAGCCTCAGGGGGGCTATGGAGTACCTCAAGCTGGTTATGGAATACCTCAAGCTGGCTACGGAATACCTCAAGCTGGCTACGGAGTACCCCAAGCTGGCTATGGAGTACCTCAAGCGGGATATGGAATACCTCAAGTGGGTTATGGAATGCCCAGCGGTTCATCGAGAAGGCTTGATGAAGCAATGGCAACTGAAGTTGAGGGCTTAAGGTAAGTGGATTTGTTAGTTCAATATGCTGTCGGTGTGGACTGGCAGTTTTAGATTTCGTACAAAATTTTCCACTATTTCAAATTTTCAATATTCTTTTTTCATTAAATTGTAGCTTGTCAAGTCTTGAGTCCATGAGGGACGTGATGGATCTCTTGGGCGACATGCTACAAGCTGTGGATCCCAGTGACCGTGCGGTAATGAAATCTATTATACAGCTATCTTGTGGGTTTGGGATGAAATAAAATGCTTTACTCATGGTTTTCCTGTTATGTAGGCTGTGAAAGATGAAGTCATTGTTGACTTGGTAGAGCGTTGCCGTTCCAATCAGAAAAAGCTGATGCAGATGCTAACCTCCACTGGGTTAGTCCTCTATTTTTAGGAATCACTTTGTACTAAAATTTGTTAGAATGTGTAATGATATTGTTGACTTGTGAGGTTCCATCGTTGTGCTAAACAGTCTTTTGTTCATGTGGCAGAGATGATGAACTTTTAGGCCGGGGACTCGATCTAAATGACAGTCTTCAAACTCTGCTAGCTAGGCATGATGCAATAGCTTCTGGTTCTCCTCTGCCTGTTCATGCTTCTGGTTCTCCTCTGTCAGTTCAGGCATCAAAACCTGCTGATACGAGCCCCAAATCTTCTGAAGCTAAAGATTCTAGTTCCATAGCTGGTTCTAGTTCCCCAATACCAGCCGCTGTTTCTACGGGGAAAAGCCCGATTGATGAAGAGTACGAAGAGGAGGAAGATGAGTTTGCGCAATTAGCTCGAAGGTCTGTCTTACTATTTGATTCAGGAACTGTGCTTATCATAACCTTAGTATTTGACATATCACGCTGTGTTGTTTCAGGCATTCCAAACCCACAGACCCCACCAGTTCAGAGTCTCATACTGCTGCAAACAACGCTCTTGCTCTTGCTCTGCCTGACCCGCCTCCTCCAGTGAACACAAAGGAACAAGACATTATTGATCTATTGAGTATCACACTGTCTACACCGTCAACTCCACCGCCTCCATCCTCTCAACCTTCTCCTCCTCCAGCTGTCTCAGATCAAAACACCCATATCTATTCACAGCCTTCGCCACAGTTTGATAGCTATGTCGCTCCATGGGCACAACCCCAGCAACAGCAAATGCAACCGCAACAGCCTCAAACACAGCAGGGCTATTCTCAACCGCAACAGCCTCAAACACAGCAGGGCTATTCTCAACAGCAACAGCCTCAAACACAGCAGGGCTATTCTCAACCGCAACAGCCTCAACAACATCAGGGCTATTCTCAACCGCAACAGCCTCAACAACATCAGGGCTATTCTCAACCGCAACAGCCTCAAACCCAGCAGGGCTATTCTCAATCGCAATCGCAAGCACAGTTTCAGATGCAACCGTCCACTAGACCTCAGAACCCGTATGAATATCCGCCTCCGCCATGGGCTTCAACATCAGCGAATGCATACTATACTCCACGGGCTAATGCAAGTGCGTCATACACAGACGCATTGGCCGTAGCCGGGAGACCACTGCAGCAATCCAACTCGTTCCCCACAAGAGCCGGAGATCCCCAAGGTACTTCAACTGCAATCAATCCAGGTGTAGGACAGAAGCCGTTTGTTCCATCGTACAGATTGTTCGAAGATCTGGATGTGTTTGGGAGCTCAGACGGGAAGCATAATAAATCGACAAACAGTAGTAATGGTTCTCAAAGCTTGTCTGGGTCTCAGGCGCAGCAGAGTATGATAGGAGGGAGGAAAATGATTTAACAAAAGTGTGGGTGCTTCGTATTTTCCCATTGTGAATATAATGGTGTACATTTTTTTTATCACCTTGTTTGATTTTAGGATTTGGTATGACATACTGAAACGCTTTGATGAGACCAGGAGATTTTTTTCATTATTTACTTCGTCTTTTGTTTTCGTACCCGTTTGTGGAGTTTGTGTGAACTATTATTGGTATGGGAGAGAGTTTCAAAAGCTGGGAACAACAACAGTTCATGGGAATTGGGAGTGAAGAATGGAACATTGGACTTCTCTGGGTCCTTTAAACTCAGAACTCCCAAGCTTTTAATGGCTATGGAGAGTCAAGTTTGGATACTACTTATTTTGCAACCCAAAATCGCATACTGATTTGGCAAAATGAACAACATCAAGATATTGCATCCAAATAAGAAAAAACGAACAAGGCTCAGTTGTTTCTGTGTCGCATCAAACAAAACTCAGCATTCAGATTCAGTCATTGAACATCAAAATGTTCGTTTTTAATCTCTAGTTTTCTTTGCACAGAAATTTTGATACAGCTTATTTTGCGTCCCAAACTCACATACAGATTTGAAAAAATGAACAACCCGAATACTCTTTCATTGGCAACACGATTTAGAAGTGATTCGAGTGATGCTAAGATGCGATTATTATGCTTGTAAAGATTGACTTTATTTTGATGAAAGGAAAGTTGTGAACATTAAGAAAACATAGTGATTGAGAAGCAACGAGATGTTGGCTCATCAATCTTTGGTCGTTTGTAGCATAATTACAAGCATACTTAACCACAACTTACTACACCATATTTCATAGTAACCATTTATCATTCTTCTTTTCTTCACATCTTCGACATTGAGTAGTCCATAGCTTCCACGAGATAATCTGCCACAAACAGAATTTTATTATTGTGTTTATTTTTCTTCTGTATTCCTTCTTATCAAAGAAATGAAAGGGCACAAACCTGCGTCATCCTTAGTGAAGCAGAGAGGTGGTGTAATTCTAAAGACATTTCCAAAGTAGCCTCCTTTTCCAACCAACACACCCAATTCTGTAAACCATTCATAAGACAATTTAATTCACCTTTGCATTACAAGTTTCACCGGAGACAAGTGTAGAAAAACCAACCAACCTTTCATTTGATCCATAATGTGCAGAGTCTCAGCAGTTGCAGGAGTCTTGAGCTTGCGATCACTCACCAACTCTACTCCAAGCATCAGTCCTCTTCCCCGTACATCTCCGATAACTACATTAGACAAGCATAATAAAAATATTGAAGCGAGTTCAAGAAAAGTTTATGAAGAGAGAAACAGAGAAATAGAGAGAGAGGTTTACTTTCGTGTTTCTCTTTCAGCTGAATGAGCTTTTCTTTCAGATAAGATCCGACTATCGATGCATTTTCCTGAAGCTTCTCTTTCTCAATCACCTTCAGAACAGCGAGACCAGCTGTAGTAGACACAGCATTTCCACCAAATGTATTGAAGTAACAACGGCGAGTCAATACTCCTGCTATCTCTGGAGTTGTCACAACCGCTCCCAAAGGAAACCCATTCCCAATTCCCTATTTTTCACACCATAAACCAATTAGCCATAGATTTCAATAAAGTTAGCTTAGATGCAGAACAAACTAAGGTTGGCACAACTCTAACCTTTGCCATGGTTACTATGTCAGGGACGACATTGTGGGCCTCAAATCCCCAGAAATCGCCAGTACGAGCAAATCCAGACTGAACTTCATCCGCAATGAACAATCCTCCAGCTTTCTTTACAGTATCGTAAGCTGCTGACAAATAGCCCGGGGCTAGTTCCACGATCCCTCCAACTCCCTATTCACATTTGCATTCACTCTTAATTCTGATCTCATAGCACGTTATAAATGAATTTCAACATTAGTCAAAGGTTGATTACCTGAATAGCTTCACTAATAAAACCAGCAATGTGTCCGGTGGTGCCATATTGTATGAGATCTTGCAAATCCTTTGCATACTTCTCTCCATCAGAACCAAACACACCTCTATACGGATCAGGGTTCACAGCATGATGAACACCAGTCTGAACCACATTAAATTTCCACATACTCTGACCAGTAGCCCCCATAGTTGCAGCTGCATTCCCATGATACCCGTTTCGAACCGACACAATATCTTGACACCCAGTATACAGTTTAGCCATCATGAGTGCCAATTCATTAGCCTCTGTCCCCGAGTTGGTGAAAAACACCACCTTGAGATCCCCAGGGAGTTTAGAAGCTAAAGCCTCAGAGAACTCAGCAATGGCATGGTTAAGGTAAAGAACAGTAGGATGCTGAAGTCTCTTGATCTGATTGATCACTGGCTCCACCACATCTGGATGACAATGTCCACAATTCACAACTGCAATCCCAGCAAATGCATCTAAGTATCTCCTACCACTCTCATCAAAGAGATACTGCATCTTCCCATCCACAATGTTCAACTGCAACACATCAATCCAAATAGAAGACTCATTAGAATAATTGAAATATGTTATTGTGACTATTCAATTTCAAAGCCTGCACATGATATTAAAATATAAAGATTCAACATTTATTAACTATATATTAAATAGATTCCATTATTGATCAAGAATATTCGGATAAGAACATCACAGTCTGATCCAATTTAAAATTATAAAAAAATTAGCTTTTTCCGATGAGCCCATCAATAAAGTTTCAAGCTTTTTCGTCATTATCACGTACGGAGATCATCAACACATGTATCAGGAACAGAGGATTCAACAAACGAATCAAAACCAATAAATTAAAATCATGATTTTGATTGAAATGGGACATATACCGGTTTGCGATAGAGACAGAACATGGAAGGACTGAGAAACTCCTTCCTCTTTTCAAGGATCACATCAGCAGATGGGCCTGTGTACGGTGGAGGAGTGTAATCAAACGGAGGAAGCCTCGCCTGAAACTCATCGGAATCCTTGACGGAAGCTGCCTGAGACGTCGATGAGAGGCATCGTCTCCAAAGGGAAACGGAAAGGTTTTGCACCGATCGTTTCGCTACGAATCTCTGCATGATATCTTTCTGTCTCTCCCTCCGATGATATTTTACAGAGAGAAGATGATTGATGACACACTGCTTCGATGGTTACGATGATGGAAGAGAAGTGACGTTATTTATAGAGATACTCGAAGGTATTGGATCAATGCTGATGACGTGTTTCCAGTACAGACTTACCGAACTTTATTTTACAAGGATGGTCCTTAAACTTTTATTTAATTACCTACTTCAACAAAAATCAATTTTTTTTTATCAAATACCATTTTTGGATTTCCTTACAAAGATACCATTAACCTACAAAATTACATTACTTTATATCAACTAATTCTTTATTTATTTATTGATTTTAACATTATTACTTTTTAAAAACTGAAAAAAAAAATATTAATTCTAAACATATATATAAACAAAGTATCAGGATAAGTTGATCAATCGATATATAAATAACGGTATTTGTAAAAATTAGCAAGGAGTGGTGATCAGAGTTCAGAGGTGGATGTACGATTGATCAATATACTGTATGTGTATAAGTGTATCTGGTTTAATACAAGTTGTTTCGTAAACAGATTTATATCAACTTGTGTATAATTAAGTAAATGTTATACAGAAAAAAAAATATTAAGTAAATGTTAAATCATTGTTGGTGTGTTTGGTATTGTACCAAAACAAGTAATGCATTTGGTAAATGGAATATTGGGTATCTTTAACAAAAGAAAAAGAAAATGGAATGGGTATCATGACATTTATCACCTATGTCCTACTACAACAGTCAACACTATTAGAATTTGTTCATCATGATACTGTAACTACAAATTTTAAATTCTCTTTCCGACTATCCCAAAGATTGGACAAATAATTGTCTTTCCTTTTCATAAAAAGTCATCCATACTCCATCATATAGTAAAAAAACAAATCATATATCCCACGTGCCATAATTTTGATGCTCATAATTGTCTTTACTTCTTATAACGCGTATACAAAATCCCAAATTCGTGGCATAAAACTATATAAGGAACAAATGCAAAGTGTATAAAAGGAATAAATGCAAAGTTTGGAGGGACCATAAGTGTATGTCACGTGCTCCTAAGTGAAAGATAAAATGTGTCTAAAATACTCGGTCTTGAATGGTAGCGGCGGTTGGGGCGGACAAAATCGTCTACGGACTAGACCGCATTTGTCCGTCCCAGTGAAACCTACTCTTGTAATCAATGCGCCTCAATAAACAATACGTCTAGTTTTATATTCTTCGGCATGGGTCTAAATTTAATCGTTTTCTGTTGACAGTGAGCCTACGCACTTGAATTATGAGCATCAAAATTATGGATTCTCTCCCTCTTATCTCTTTATCTTTTAAAATCTATGCCCGACAAGGATTAAATTATAGACTTTAGTGTATTGTTTAATTTGTTTTGAAATGACAAGTGGTAATACAAATACAACAAGTCAGCAACGGTACCAAATTCATACTACTCGGATCCCTTCGCCTCTCCTACCATATTCTATCTCACTCCCGATTACTAAATCTTTTATTAAAAAAAAAAACGATACTAATACATTATTAATTAGGCTATAAATTTTTAGATTGATAGTATCTTACTTTTACTTTTATATAAAAGAATGGATATGATATTTTACTAATTATATGCATTATAATCGATATCTCCAAATTTGTTACTATATGATATTTAATGTTTAGTTGTGATTGCATAAATTTAATAAAATAATGGATGCTACATTTTGGATGGTGCTAATACGTTTCAATATCTAATTCCATGAAGAAAGAGGGGATATATTCCATTGTAACGTTAGGAGATATGGGAGAAAATGGTGGAGTTGATGATGTAGCAACCACATCTACTTACATCTACTCTAAATCGGGCTTTTTTTTTTCGTTTGGGCTTTTTGTTTACAAGAGTCAAACTAAAACTTCTATATATATATATATATTTTCTATTCCATTTGCGCAAAAAGAAATATATATTATGTTGAGTCTTTGAGACTTC
Organism: Erysimum cheiranthoides; assembly: GCA_011420285.2. NCBI lineage: Eukaryota > Viridiplantae > Streptophyta > Magnoliopsida > Brassicales > Brassicaceae > Erysimum > Erysimum cheiranthoides. The sequence goes on along the minus strand of CM022182.2, from coordinate 15,446,187 downwards.
TAATAGAATTGTAGTTTCATGATAAAAGTTCTGTTTAATCGTTACTTTCTTAATTTTCAAATCGTTAACCTCGATTGATCTATTTAATTTACCTATAAAAATGAATGCATGCATGTTCCAATTACATTTTTACACAAACAATTTAAATTCTCCAATAACATGAACCAATGTACAAAAATGTAAGACATACTCTTCCAGTCTTCTTTTTTTTTTTTTTACTCTTCCAGTCTTCCTATAATGTACAAACATGATATTGGTGACCTAATGTTCGTCTTATCTTGGGGAAGTTTGATTCATTGCTCATCATATTCTTTTAAAAAATACATATTTCAACGAAGCAACCACACAAACTCAAAGATTTCTATTCCAACTATTTTGACATAATGTTAAGTTAATTAAAAGTTCTTCTAAGACATTAATTGCATTATGAAATTCATCCACTGTATAGTAATCAGAAGATAGAGTCATAAGTGTTAATTAAGACCAAATTTCATAAATATCATAACTTGTGAGAACTTTTATTTAGTCGAAATGTTCCCACGCACACATTTTATACGTTCTTACATATCCCCAACATGCATAATCAGATAGAAGTCACAACACCATCGTCGTTCTCCACAACCCTAATCCGTGAATTCACAACCCTACAATTCTGTCTTATCTCGCCTTGAGTTCCAGTCAAAGGTCTAAGATTTCCCATCCTGATCATTGCGTCGACGAATGCTCGAAAGAACAAGAACGTGCTGCTGCTGTATTGGTTTACTAGTGGAATGGTGTCAGCTCCTGGAGTCGAAAAAAGCTCTTGGTCACTCTGAATCAGACCTTTCCCATTACGAAGATTGGTGTAGTATTGACGATCAAAAGCATTTGGAGTCACGGGATCGAAGTTGACCAGAACGGTGCCGTTTCCGTTTCGAGGGCACAATCGACGGAGTTCGACGAGATAAGTTGGGTTCAGACTTGGGTCTGGTCTGTTGGTCCCGTTGAAGTCATAGAGACGAGGTGTCACGAATTGGCATTGTGCTTTTCCAAATGTGTGACCACCTACCATTTTGACAAATGAAGGATTAGTTACATTATGACTTTATTTAAAGATGAGTAATGTTTTCGTTTTACCAAGTCATTTTTATAATTCAAGTGGTAGAAGATATTTGTTTGAGATGGTTTTCTACAAAGTCTTTTTTTTTTCTCAAAATCAGCCAAATCATTTTTTTTACTCAACTCATGTTAACTAATTCATATGCCTTATTAAACACAACTTTTCAATACTAAAAATCTTGTTTTAAGATTCGAACTTGAAACCTTCTAGTCAGTAAGTCACATTTCAATTTACGAAATAATATTATACATATATTTACAGAAATTGTCTGTAATTTTTATATACTATTAAAATTTAAAGTAAATATTATATATAGAGAAAAACTATGCAATCAAAAATGATATTTTTTAGTGTGTTTTTTTTTACTTTTATTTGATCTTTATAAGTGGATTCAGTTTGACAAAGAAAGCAGATTCGGTTTATTTTAACAGATATTTTAGTATAAACTTTTATCAAAGCCAACCAAATAATTTCTAAGAAAGTTTAAACTGAATATAAATTATTGAATTTGATCATTCTAATAAAATACCAAATAATAAAATTTTAAATAAAAATACTTATCTTATATAGATGATATATATTGAAACAATACATGAAAAATTATTTACCAGAAAGAGCGACTAGATCCGAAGGGCGGTTTAGGCCAACGTCAGCAAAAGCTTGTTTAAGTTGAGCAAGAGTGAAAAATGGAGAGGGAAGAGCTGTATTAGCCAAATCGAAGAAAGCTTCTACGCTGTCTCTCCTCCCCAACGGTACCGGCCACCATGGACCTCCCGACTATATAACATAAAACATTGACGTCAATATCATAACATTTTTGATTAATTTTATTTCATCTTAGATAAGTCATGTAGATATATTTATATGTACCAAAAGCACTGATATTTGAGAGGCGATGGTGAGCATATCTGCACAAGAAACTGTTCTTGGGCAAGCTCTCTCAAGGGCTTCTTTCATTCTATCTATGACATCGAACCCTCGAACCGAATTTGCGTTTGGAGCAGCATCTTTCTCAGTCCGGAATGATGTGGAATTGTCAAGCAAGATCGATGCATCACAACCCTACAAAAGCCACAAATATTACATAATTGATGACATGATTTATTATTCAAAACTGGCTTTTTGCCTCGATTCTATATGTATTTAAATGGTATGTAAAAGTAGACGCCGTAGATTATTTTAAGAAACAAAAAAGATACGTTGAGTATGTCCTTACACGAACAAAACAGTCATGGAAGTGAAGACGAAGGATGCTCGCGGCGATACGAGGATCCGTCCGCAGTTCATCGGCAATGGTATCGCCAATGATGTTGAAAACAGATGGGCAAGTCCTGAAGTAGAAGTCAGGCCTCAACTGAGCATTAGAGTTTGATGCTTGAAGCAGAAAGCAGCCCAATACTAGGGCTCCCATAGCACTGCGAGAAAATGAAGGCAAAACCCCCATATTTTCAAGAGGAAGATGATTTGAGTTGTGAGTGTGAATGATGGTGAATTAGATAAATAAGGCGTAGAAGGACATTATATAGAGAAGCTTGAGTCTTTCTTTAATAGTATTTTAGACTATTAGGTATTGTGAATTTTAAAAAATACTATATACTAAGGTTTTGTTTTAAGGCCATGTGTTTTACTAGAGTGGTTGAGGGATAAATAATAATTAGAATTTAAAATAAATTAATCTTCTTTCGACGTGCTATCTATTCTCTGCACAGAATTAAATTTATTAGTGTTTGGTTGTATTTGTCGGACGCTGTGATAAATCAAGTAAGATTGATCATTTTCACTTCAATTACAACTTTTTGTTACTAACTCCATACATTTTTTACTTACTACAAATCGACGTATCTAACGAGATGGTTCTCAATTCCGCCTATATTTTCCTTTTTCTAGATTTATTTCAAGTTTGATAAATATTTTATAAACGACACAAATTTCAACAGTGGTACGAAAAATGAAAATTGTACGATATTGAAATCAATTTTGGATTATGTACGGTCGGTAAAGATATATGGTTGTTGATTCATGGTAAACGTAAGTTTTGTCTATGTAGAAATTATTATTTCATCATGTTGTGATAAAAATGTTTTTATTAGTGACGTGTTCTTGTTGATGTCTGAAGTTTTGAGAGGATATTTGTATATATATCTTATCTTTGAATAAGATGGACAACTAAAAAAAGGATCGAAATTGGCGAACGCCAACGTATTCCCTCGATGAGTGCTGATATTTTTTTTGTAGAGCGTTAACGTACTGATCATAATCATGTAATATTATGTGATTATAAAGTTTTGGTTAAAATATGTTCTAAGAATGTTTTCCATAATTCCATTTTTTACTACTAATATTTTGTGATTTTATTAGATCACACTCCAAGTCCGCCGGTAGGGCTATGTTTGTATATTTATGCATGTAATAGAAGGATTACGTGTAACATTAGATCAGTGAATAAATGAGTTGGTTGTGGTTTAGAAGGAATGTTTTTATATACCGGGGGGGGGGGGTACATGATTGAGAGAAATTATTTTATCTCGTAGAACCTTCCTAAAGGATTGTCTTTCCTAATTAGCAAACATTTTCAAACTATTTTCCTAATATTTTGAAGAATATAAATCCTTGTGTTTTGTCGTCCTTCTGTCCCGTAAATACCGCAAATGTAGCCTCAGAAGCCACCTTCACAAATGGATAAATTATAAATCTTGCCCAAAATAATATAATCCGAAATAACAAAGTTACCTAATACATATATCAAATCCATACGAGTCCATATGCAAGACTTTCTGGTTAACAAAAGTTAACCTAATCTAATACTTTAGGTCCTTGTCTCTTTTCTCATTTATAAATAATTAAAGCGGACAAAAACTCGGAAACCTTTTTTCAATAATTTATTTTTATGATTAGGAAGTTTTGGGTTTGTGTACGTGTTCGGACATCTCTTAGAATGACTTTAATTAGTAGCATGTAATTTTTTCCTTTTTTAGAAGAAGAGCTTTTTTTCAACGCGAATCAAATCTGTAACTTTCAAAGTCTTTACATTTTCTGGGCCATTTTCTGTAACTAAGGAGTTTAACCACTAGTCCAACTCGTCCTTGGTTATTTATTTCAACAATATGTTTAAATGTATATTTCAAATCTCGACGTAAAGTTAAATCAAAAGTTTCTCTAATACATGTCAGAATTTGAAGTATCATAAACACCACGTAAATTTGCATTATAGAATTCATCCACTGTATAGTAAGTATAATAATTAAGACGCTCGAGTCAAAAAAAAAAAGAAAAAAAAAGGGAAGATCGAGTCATAACTCATAACTGTAATTAAGACCGAATTTCATATATCTCATAACTCGTGAGAACTTTTATTTAGTCGAAATTGTTCTCACGCACTTTATAGTTTCTTACATATCCATATATCCCCCACATAATCATATAGAACTCACAACACCTTCGTCGTTCTCCGCAACCCTAATTCGTGAATTCACAACCCTACAGTTCTGTCTGATCTCGCCTTGAGTTCCAGTCAAAGGTCTAAGATTTCCCATCCTAATCATTGCATCAACGAATGCTCGAAAGAACACGTTCATGTCGCTGCTGTATAGGTTTACTAGTGGGATCGTATCGGCTCCTGGAGTTGAGAAGAGTTCTTGGTCACTCTGAATCAAACCTTTCCCATTGCGAAGATTGGTGTAATATTGACTATCAAAAGCATTTGGAGTCACGGAATCGAAGTTGACAAGAACGGTGCCGTTTCCGTTTTGAGGACACAATTGACGGAGTTCGGAGAGGTAAGTTGGGTTCAGACTTGGGTCTGGTCTGTTGGTTCCGTTGAAGTTGTAAAGACGAGGTGTCACAAATTGACATTGTGCTCTTCCAAATGTGTGACCACCTACCATTTTGAAAAATAAATATAAAGGTTTAGATACATTGTATGTTTTAAAGATGAGTATGTTTTGTCGTTTACCAATTCATCTTATTATTCAAAATCACGTTTTTTTTTTTTTTTTTTTTTTTGGTGCTAGCAGGTGGTAGCCTTGGGAGGATCGGATATCCGGCATTTTTCATAGTATCCGGATCCGGATCCGGATCCGCCGGATCCTCAGTTTTATTATCCGGATCCGGATCCGAACGACCCGGATATCCGGGATACGGATATCCGAAAAAATAGCCGGATACCCGCGGATATCCGGATCCGATCCAATTTTTTTTTTTTCAAACGCTATCCAATTCTCAGATCTTAATCTGATCGATTCTTTTCGCTAGCTCGTCCGATGAATATCGTCGAGGAAGAGAAACAGTGTCGATTGAGTTGCATCATGAAGGAGGTTGAAGGTAAGTAACGGTGCTGGGATCTACGGCGAGATCTTGTCATATCCAGTCTCATCCTCCTTCCACTTTATATGGCTTTTCAGCTTCGTCTCCATCCAGTACCATCTAGACTTCATGAACCCAAGCTTCTTAGAGCAATCGATGGTGAACGATGAGATAAAAAAATGGTGGGTTCGTCAATTTGGGGATCTAGGGTTGTGGGTGAAAAAGTGCTCGTGACTCAGAGGTAGGAGAAGATAGGAAGTCAAGTTTGACCAATTAATTGGGCCAGTTTAATGGGCTTTGATGTTTTCTTTTGAAACCAAACGACCCAATAATAAGAAAATATCAAAACTCTTTATTTTGGACGGATCCCGGATATCCGGGTTTATTTTTTTTTATTATCCGGATCCGGATCCGCCGGATCTCAAAATTTAATATCCGGATCCGGATCCGCCTACTCCGGATATCCTGTTTTTCAGATCGGATCAGAGCGGATCCCGGATCCCGGATAATTAGTCTCAGGCCTAGCAGGTGGTAAACAAAAGTTGCTAGAGAAGGTATTATTATCTGATTATATTCTCCTCTCTCTCTTTTTTTTTTTTCATTTTATATTTTGGTGATGTTACTCATGTATTTCAAGCATTCCTATAAAAAAAAATGTATTTCAAGCATATGAATTACTATGTATATTCCACACTTATTCGAGGAGTTCGTGTAGCTAGCTATCTATATATATTGAATTACATCTAGCTAGATTAAAGACACACACACACATATTAATATCTTATATGATATATAAAAACATGAAATTTTACCAGAAAGAGCGACTAGATCCGAGGCGCGGTTTAGACCAACGTCAGCAAAAGCTTGTTTAAGTTGAGCAAGAGTGAAAAATGGAGAGGGAAGAGCTGTATTAGCCAAATCGAAGAAAGCTTCTACGCTGTCTCTCCTCCCCAACGGTATCGGCCACCATGGACCTCCCGACTATATAACATAAAACATTGACGTCAATATCATAACATTTTTCGATTAGTCTTATCCGAGATAAGTTATGTAGGGATATTCATATACCAAAAGCACTGATATTTGAGAGGCGATGGTGAGAATATCTGCACAAGACACTGTTCTTGGGCAAGCTCTCTCAAGGGCTACTTTCATTCTATCTATGACATTGAATCCTCGAGCCGAATTTGCGTTTGGAGCAGCATCTTTCTCGGTCCGGAATGATGTGGAATTGTCAAGCAAGATCGACGCATCACAACCCTACAAAAATCATATACAGTACATAAGATGACGACATTGTTTATTAATTCAGCTTATTAATTACCCGAACAAAGCAGTCATGGAAGTGAAGACGAAGGAGGCTCGCGGCAATACGAGGATCATTCTGCAGTTCATCGACGATGGTATTCCCAATGATATCGAAAACAGGCGGGCAAGTCTGGAAGTAGAAGTCAGGCCTCAACTGAGCATTAGAGTTTGATGCTTGAAGCAGAAGGCAACCTAATATTAGGGTACCGATAGCTTTACAAGAAAACGAAGGAGAAAACACCATATTTTCAGGAGAAAGACGAAAGATAATATGAGTTGTGAGTGAGGATATGGTGAATTAACTAAGGCGGAGAAGGAACATTATATAGAGAAGCTTGAGTGTTTTCTTCTATAGTAGTTTAGACTATTAGCCTTTAGGTATTATTGTATTTTGTTTTTTCTTTCAAGACTATAGGTATTGTTTTAAGGCCATGTGTTTTACTGGAGTGGTTGAAAGGATAAATAATAATTAAGTAAATTAACCGATTCCTTTGACGATGTGATCTATTCTTTGCACATACTTTTTAGTTTATTATATATTGTAAGATTGATCATTTTCACTTTAGTTATATAATTTTTTTATAACTAACTCCATGTATTTTTATTGCAGCTATGGAGTTTTAACTTTTAACTTACTACAAATCGACGTATAAAGAGTTGGTTATTTATTCTGCCTATATATCCTTGATCCTTCTTTCTAGATTTATTTCAAGACATACATGATTCCTTCTGAGAATTGAATTCTCATTATTGGGTTTGATAAATAATTTATATATAAACGATACAAATTTCAACACTGCTGGTACGAAAAATGAAATTGAATGATATTGAAATCAAATTTGGATTCATGTAGGGTCGCTAAAGATATGGTTGTTGATTCATGTCAAACGTAATTTATGTCTATGTAGTGTAGAAATTAAAATACCATCATGTTGTGGTAAACATGTTTTTCATCAGTGACGTGTTCTTGCTGATCTTTTTAACTTTTGAGAGGATATTTGTATCTTTGAAAAAGATGGAAAAGAACTTGAAAAAATAAAACGATTTAAATCGGTGGGCGCCAACGTTTTCGCTGTCCAACTTTAAAATTATAGCGACGAGTGCCAACATTTACATCGGTAGGATTTGTAGATTTGACCTGATTTTTTTTTTCAAGAGCGTTAAAGTTATCAATACTATGATGTAATATTATGTGATTATAAAGTTTTGTTAAAAACCATTCATAAATTATGTGCTAAAAGTGTTTTCTATTTTTAATTAATAGATTTTACTAGATTCTGCTCCAACTGCGCCGCAGGGGCATGTTTCGACAACATCTATCTCCCATTTATATCCAAGAAATGATTTTATACATGGTAACACGGGGTTACATAATTGGATATAACACAAATAATAGTTTCTGGTAGAACCTTCCTAAGGACTATTTTTCTGAATTAACAAACATCTTCAGAGTATTTTTTCTAATCTTTAACGACGAAATAGAAATCACTTGTGTTTTGTTCTTTTCTTTCCCGTGAATAACTTAAATGTAGCCTTCGAAGCCATCTTCACAAATTACAAATCACAAATCGATCAATTATACAAATGTTTCGGGAGCCCAAATTAATAATTTAATCTGAAATAACAAAGTTACCTAATACATATATCATTTTCATACGAGTCCATATGCTAGACTTTATGGTTAACCTAATCTAATACTTTAGCCCTTGTCTTTTCTTCTCTTTTGTAAATGACTAAAATTATCACTGATACTAAATTGAAAACTATTTATAATGATAAAGTAGGATGCAGTAAAGGAAAATAAGAAAACATTCGAGTGCATTACTCATTCCTGAAAACAAGATGAAAGCGAAGACAAAAGAGAAAGAAACAAAAAGAAAATATTATTCTAATGGTTGGACAAAAAAAAAAAAAAAAAATCAAACAAGAAGATGGACAAATAATTGACGACATTCGATATTGCTCACTTTATTATCACCTTTTAGGTGAGAAAAATAAAAGTTTAATCTTGTAGATAGAAAACCTGTGTCGGGCACACATTTCACTACTAATATTATGTGGTTTTATTAGATCAGACTCCAAGTCCACCGGCAGAGCTATATGTTTCTATTGAGTTTTTTTTTTTTTTTTTTTTAAGTGTTTGTATATTTATGCATGTAATTGAAGGATTACGTGTAACATTAGATCAGTGAATAAATGAGTTGGTTGTGGTTTCGAAGAATGTTTTTATACATGGGGGTACATAATTGGATACAAGAGAAATGATTTTATCTCGTAGAACCTTCCTAAAAGGATTGTCTTTCCTAATTAGCAAACATTTTCAAACTATTTTCTTAATATTTCGAAAAATATAAATCCTTGTGTTTTGTCCTTCTCTTTCCCGTGAATACCGCAAATTGTAGCCTCAGAAGCCACCTTCATAAATGGATAAATTATACAAATCTTGCCCAAAATATCTGAAATAACAAAGTTACCTAATACATATATCAAATTCTTACGAGTCCATTATCCATATGCTAGAGCTAGACTTTATAGTTAACAAAAGTTAACCTAATCTAAGTATATACTTTAGCTCCTTGTCTTTTTGTCTCATTTATAAATAATCAAAGCAGACAAAAACTCGGGAACTTTATTTCAACATTTATTTTTTTACGATTAGAAAATTGTGGGTATGTGGGTTCATATATGATTTCCAAAGTCTTTACGTTTTCGGTAACTAAGACGTTTAACCACTAGTCCAACTTGTAGTTGGTTATTTAAATGAAAAGTTTTTTTTAATACATGTCAGAATTGAAGTGTTTCGAAGTGTCAGAATTTGCACGTATATTTGCATTATAAAATTTATCCATTGAATGAGCTGATCGAGTCATAACTCATAAGTGTAATTAAGACCAAATGTCATAAATCTCATAACTCATAACTCATAAGTGTAAATTAAGACCAAATTTCATTAATCTCATAACTCGTGAGAACTTTTATTTAGTCAAAATTGTTCTCACGCACTTTACACTTTCTTACATATCCATATTGTTGATCTCAGAGAACTCTCACTCCTTAGACAGAAGTTTGCCAATACTTGGATAGTTTATTATATACTGGGATTTGCAGGGGCTTAAATAGCCAATAACATGAAGACCAAGTCTTCTACAAATGAACAGAAAGAAACTTGCGGAAACAAATGAAATAACAGACCAGGATTTTTATTCAAAGCCATGTATTATTCACAAATACTTGAAATCCTTTAAAACTCATTTAAACCAATAACACTAGTATTGCGCTGTAAAAATCCAATCGCTTAGACCATATAATGAATGATACTCAATATTTACATCACAAAAGAGGCATATGAATAAATATTTTGATAATTTACTCATCATAATTACACAAAAAACAATCATAACCAACTAAGTCAATACGATAATGGGCACATAGTTCGGTTTACCCATAGGAAGGTCTATAGAGTAGCCAGATCAGAAATTGAGGAAAAAATGTATAACGTTTAGCAAATTAATTGATTATATGATTTCTAATTTATTTATTTAATTAATATAATGATGTTAAATATACTAATGTACTTCCTCTGATTCAGCATCAACAATGGGAGCGGCCAACCGACGAAGAAGTTTGTCACCCTTACATGCAGAGCTGGAGGCCCTGATGTGGGCGATGAGATGCATGATCGGTGCCGGAAATCTACATGTCGCGTTTCTGACTGACTGCTCTGACCTGGTGAAGATGGTGTCTTTTCCAACAGAATGGCCGGGATTCGCAGTTTATCTAGAAGACATCGCCGCCGATAGGGAAGAATTTTCATCTTTTTCTTTATCTTATATCAAGCGAAGCGAGAATGTTCAAGCGGATAAGTTGGCACGACATGTTCGTGTCCTTCCGCATTGTGTTACTTATGTAAACCACATTCCGCCCAATTGGCTTTCCTAAGCTAATCTATACATGCAGTTGATAAAAAAAAAAATAATGTAATTGACCATTTAAAACCGGTTAATCAGATATAAGCTTATAAATTTTTGTTGTTGTTGATCACTTCTAAGTTCTAACTGATCTGATCAAAATCAAAACGTTGGAATGGTTTTAGCCGTTTAGGAAGTATTAGCTAAATTAGAAAAGAGGTTATTTTCCTAATCCCTAATTAAAACTAGGAATGGGGAATCAAAGAGGATAAAGGGACGCGAGATTTTTGCTAATTTCAAATTTATTACTAGATGGAGACCAACAAAAAGGGTTGAAAATGAGAGACAAACGGATAGATGACTTTCTAACACTGTTCACGAGACGAGACGACCGTGGCTTGCGTTCCGACACGTCTTATCAGACCAGTTTCAAATTCACACAACCCAAAGAGTGAGTTTTGTTTCCAGTTCTCTCTCTCTCTCTCTCTTCCACTTCACTCTCTTCTCCAATCGAAGAACTTGTCTTCTTTTGCTTCTCTGTCGTCCGTAGCCTTCTATGGCCGAATTCCAAGAATCGGACACTGTAATAGAGCCGGGGAGCTTGAACCCTGACTCGGATCTCTCAGGTACTACGAATGGCCGAGCCGAGATCGACACTTCGGCACCGTTCGAGTCTGTGAGAGAAGCAGCCACTCGATTCGGCGGTTTTGGTTTCTGGAGACCTTCTCACAACAAACTCCCAGAAGCTTCTCAGGTTCCTCTCTCTCTCTCTCTCACTCCCTCACTTGTACTCTTTTCTTTTGATTTCCTCTGAAAAAATGTGATTTTTAGGGTTTCCTGTTGTTAGCTGATTAAGCGTGCTTGACATTGCTGTTTTCTGAAACGACAAGATAATACCATCAGACTTGGAATTAATGTTTAATAATGTCTGGTTCATGTCTTTAACGACATTATGATGTCAATCATGATGCTTGATTTATCTTTCATGTTTATCAATAATGATGAAGAAAACTTATACCCCATTTAAAGGATTTGTTCAATACCTACAAATGTTTCAACTTGATTTTAAGCCAAGTCGCTCAAATTCATCACATTGGTGAAGATTTTTGTGTTCTGTATCATTTTCCAAGTATCCAAGTTGTTACAATTAGGATATGTTAGGTAAAGTTTCTGCCTTTCTGATATTGGTGGCAGGAAAATGTCGAAGAAACTGATATCATTGAACTCAAAGCACAAGCTGCTGAGCTACAGAACGATCTCATTTTGAAAGAAAGCGAAACACTTGAGGTGTTGAAGGAGCTTGAGGCGACTAAAGCCATAGTTGTAAAGCTACAGCAGAGGAAGGAAGCTTATGAGGAGGAGACTTTGAGAGAAGACGTTCACGGTCATAGCAAGCCAGCTGGTGTGGTACTAAAGGATTTAAACCAGGCGAAGATGAATCTGTGCAAGATTGCAGGTATACGCGCATCTGTTGAGCTGTTGAAGAAGAAACTGATTGAGGAAAAGACTGAACTTGAGAAGACACGCGAGAGGCTTATGCAGAAATCTCTCAAGGTGATTTCTTTAGAGGAAGAAGAAGTGAGACTAAGTTTCGCCAAGAAGGGTGACACCGGAGAGAGAGATGTAGAGAAGAATGCGTTAGGAATGTTGAATGAGGTTCAAAGATTGAGCCGTGAAGCTAAAGAGGTGGAGAAAACAGGAGAGGATGCACAGTCGGAAGTTGTGAAAGCAATGGCTGAGATCGAATGCACAAGAGACAAGATCAAAACAGCCAAGATAAGGTTGGAGGCCGCTAGAAAGATGAAGGAAGCTGCCAGAGCGGCTGAGGCTGTTGCAATCGCAGAGATTGAGGCTGTTACTGGAAGTAAAAATGCTGATAAAGCCGAGACCGTGACTATCTCTGCTGAAGAGTACGCTGTGCTTGCTCATAGTGCAAGAGACGCAGAGGAAGAGGCGAGGAAGCGAGTGGAAGATGCAATGTCGAGAGTTGAAGAAGCGAATGTTTCAAAGACGAATGTTCTGAAGAAAGTAGACGAAGCAGCTCAAGAAATTGAAACCAGCAAGAGGTCATTGGAGGAAGCTGTGGAGAGAGTTGATGCTGCAAATGCTTCAAAGATCGAAGCAGAAGAGGCGCTGCGAAACTGGCGGTCAGAGAATGGACAGAGGAGAAGATTATCTTCTTCGGTGAACAACACTTCCAAGTTCAAGAGCAAAAGAGAGACAACGCGTCTGATGGATGTAAACGGTCTGCATCTGACATATGATGTTGTTGGCGGGTCATCATCATCTTCTTCAGTCCCTGTCTTGAAGCCAACAATGTCAATAGGGCAAATACTCAGCAAAAAGCTACTTCTTGCAGAGGATTCAGATATGAATGTTGCTAGTGAGAGAAGGAAAATGTCGTTGGGTCAGATGCTGGCAAAGAATAGCAGTAGTGATAAAACTGTGACCAAGAGGAGTGAAGGGAAAGAGAACGGGAAACGGTCGACGACTCGGAAGAGAAAGAGTTTCGGATTTGCTAAGATCTCTGTGTTGTTGAATAAAGAGAACAAGAATAAGAAGAAGAAGAAAAAGATAGCATTGAACTTAAGGTGATAAATTGATTGCAGTGTATTGACTTCTTCTTGTTTCTGTTTTGGTAGTGAACCAGCTGGTTAAAGAAAAGTGTATCAAGTGTTTTATTGTAATGCTAATCCTAGCTATCTAATCTCCATATGACCATATTAGCCTTGACTGAGAAACTAGACAGAAGATGAAGTGTGGAAATTTTAAGTTACTAACATTCTATTACATGGTCTCTTTTATATCCTGAGAGTCTATATAAGATTCATAGAACAATCGGATAAGAGACTAACCAAATCATCAACTAATGGATTAACAGACTAACCAACTCATTAATTCAAACTGAGGTATCTAATATTCCTTAAATATCGAATGAGACTACGAACATGATTAGGAAATAATGGTTTTATAGACACATTTCCTAGTTTGGATTCTTTGTCTAAAAACTTTGGTGCGTTTTATGAAACAGTGGACTGTTGTTGGCAATGTGTATAGCTGCAGTATTAGCCACATATGATAGCATTGGCACTTGCAACTCTTTTAACATATTTACATGCCACATGAATTTCACAAATTGCCAAAAACCATGGATTTGTATGCTCCTTCGGTATATAGAGTGCCACTACTAAAAGGGTTATGAATGAAACTGTCAAATACATTAATAACTCTCTGACACCTCCTCAAGCCACAAAACCATTGTTTTAGACAAGAGATTTAAATGACTTACATCTCATGAAATCAACAAGATTGCCTCATCAACAACGCATTGATCGAAACTACTGACACATTCCATTAGCCTTTCATTGCTATTAATATTCCCTCTAAATCTCTAGAGCTTTCGACCAAACTGGTCCGCACATGCCTTTACATATGGAAACCAACAAGATCAAATCAACACCTGAAGTAGCGTAAAGTGCTTCATGTGTGTATCTTAATGTTACTATGTGAAAACAATTCATCCTCAAAATTTACCGAACAAGTTCAAGCCAAATGCCATTGTATAAATAGCTAGTAGTAGTTTTTTTTTTCCTTTTTTTCTGCTAAAAAAAAACCAACAGAAAACTTTGACAACAAGATAGCAAGCATTCATATTAATACACTAAAGGAACCTGCAACACAGACACACAAGTAATGTTCCTTTCGAAGCGAGATTGATGAACCAGAGAGAAAAAAAAAACGATATAGGACATTCTTGTCAAATTAAACCCTGCATTATTAGCTACTTCCGTCGCTGTGACCTTCCACTACTCACGCGGTAAGGACACAAGGATATCAAATTCGTTACGCATTGGAAATGGCAATTCCGCAAGAGCACGACGTCTTCTATGTATTGAAGATCACTCACCCACCTTGATAGTCATTGTGTAATCCTCCATTTCAATAGGCGTTCCTCCATATAAAATGAATCATATGATAGGCTTGTCCAAAGCTATACTGCAGTTACTTGACTAAGTAACGCTTCTGATAAAATCATCATGTGCTAAGTTTTCAGGCTGCGCGAAGAGAATATTGCCTTTCCTGCCTTTCCAAAAGATAAGAGACTTGACGGACGTACAAGTAGTCATCTGTGATTTCTTGTGAGATGATCATGAATGAAATGGTTTACGATGCTATAGTTTGGGTTATATCTTGAAAATAAGAGACGGAAAGGCAAATTAATTCGGGTTATATATATCTTGAAAATAAGAGACAGAAAGGCAAATTAATTCGGGTTATATCTTGAAAATCAGAGACAGAAAGGCAAATAAATTCGGGTTATATCTTGAAAGGTATAAATAGTTAAAATTATTTATACCTTTCAAGATATAACCGGAATTTACATCTTGATAAAGACAAAGACATTCAAAGATAAAGACATTCAATATGTATATTATTATCAAAAAAGGTTAAAATTAAAGATTGTTCAAAGATAAGGATCTTGCCATCATACTGTATTACTTAAAATGTAGCTATATATATTTATAAAACAATTAATGTTAAATATCAGTAAAATTTTGATATTGGTAAAGTGAAAATTAAATCAATATACTGTAATAGTGGTTTTTATTTTTTGAAAAAAATATGTACAGCATATAACTCCAACTTTTATACCTCTAAAACACGAGAGTTTATTTTATTTTTGTCGGTAAACACGATATTTAACCTAATATAGATCATAATTAAATCAAATAATAATAAGAAAAAAAAAAAGGAAAATACCAAGAAAAAAAAAGTCACGTTTATTGTCGGTGACCCGTAGCAACGAAGGAAAGAGGAAGGTCAACAATTTTTCTCATCCATATATAAAATCTCTCTCCTTCCCTCTTTATTTTTACTCCTTACGCTAATTTCTTCAACCCTAATTCTTCTTCTCGTAGATCTACCAAACTTCATCAATTCATCTCCAATGGCTGCCACGGCTCCTCCAGTTCTCCCAATATCCAATTCACAAACCGTTCCATCCGCCGCTCCTTCCTCCGTCGAATCTCAACCACCGATCGCTACTCCAGCTTTCCGCAATTTCATCAATCAGATCACCGAAACCGTTAAAAACGGTCTCTCTAAGCGTCGTCCTTGGGCTGAGCTCGCGGATCGCTCCGCATTATCCAAACCTGAGTCGATCTCCGACGCTGCTGTTCGGATCCGCAAGAATTACTCGTATTTCAAGGTTAATTACCTCACCGTGGCTACAGCTATCGTCGGATTCTCTCTCGTGACTCATCCTTTCTCCCTCGTCTTCCTCCTCTGTCTCCTCGCCTCTTGGCTCTTCCTTTACCTCTTCCGTCCTACAGATCAGCCAATCGTCGTCTTCGGCCGTACATTCTCCGATCGTGAGACGTTAGGGTGTTTGATCTTGTTCAGTATCTTTGTGATTTTCCTCACCGATGTTGGATCTGTTCTTGTTTCGGCTATGATGGTTGGTGTTGCGTTGATCTGTGCTCACGGTGCTTTTAGAGCTCCGGAAGATCTTTTCCTAGATGAGCAAGAGCCAGCTGCTACCGGATTCCTCTCTTTCCTCGGCGGCGCCGCCTCATCTGCCGCGCCAGCTATCGTAGCCGCTCGCGTGTAAATGCGACTCCGATCTACCAATGCCTCGCCTGGGTAATCTTTTTTTTTCTGTTTACAATATGATTCGTTTGTTGAATTGATACTTAGGTTTATAATCTGAAAACAATAAACGTGAAAATTTGTGGATTTGGCCTAATTTTTGTTCTTGTTCATTGGCAATAGCTATAGATGAAATATATCTTTGGATGATTTTGATTTTAAGAAGTTTTACCACTCTGTGTTAATCTTTAGCCTCTTTTAACTTACAAGTCTTGTATTGGAAGAATTGGATCTGTTTCATGTTCAAATTCAAGATTCAATTGCTTGTTTTTGTTCCAACTGTTTATTGGATCTTGTAGACATCGTTTGCTAACGTTGCATATTTACAATCAAAAGAGTCAAATTTTAGATGCATTGTACGCAAGATCTATCCAAATTTCACGCTTTTTAAAATCCCCCCATTACAAGAAGAGTACAAGAGATGTTAAAAAGCAAATTCTTTAAGCTCTTGTTTCGTTGACTGATGCATACAAAGTAAGAAAAGCTAAGACCTGATCAGAGGATAGGACTTGAAGAAAGAAAATTCCAAAAGTCACTGGTTGTAAAATGCTTCACGATGAGCAGCAGAACAATGTCCACATTGCCGAAATCGTCCACACGCAAGTGAAAGTATGTGCCCTTATTGGGCTGCGTCTATGTTAAAATAGAAGTGGATTAACATAGTTTTTGGGTTGGAGAAAAAATTGACGAGCAGCTTTTTGGTGTTGGGTTTTTTGTACTCGAGTCCAGCCTAGTAGAAACCCATTTACTTTTCTTAGAGTCCAGCCAAATTCTCGAGGTCTCATTCATGGGAAAAAAAGAAATCAACTTCTTAACAACACATATCTTTCATCTAGCCGTACCATGAAAATAATAAAAATTGTTTGTGTTATCCGTCTAATTTCGGTTTTTTTTTAAGGTTTCGTTTGCCCAAAATTTTCTTTGACTTCATCGCTTAAATTTGGTCGCTATATATAATTTGATGAGTTTGGGAAGAAAAAGAAAAAAAAGTCTATGAAGATGAAATAAGTGGAAAATATTAAATTTTGTGGCTTACACCGTAAACTAAAACTTTGTTTAAAAGAAGTGAATTGTCACCTAAAATCTATACTTTTGGGTAATAATCCACCTTAATTGAAATCTTTCTTTTTTAGGGTTTTGGCGTATGGTACAAGCCAACGATTATCTTCCACCAACGGAAGTTGGCAAATAACAAAAAGTTTTATATCCAAAGATAAAATAAAATGGAAAGTTGTATTGACCTCGACAACCAGAATCTGCGTAAACTAGGATTTGTCAATGCCAAGGACTTGCACTTTGTTTCTTTGCGGAGGCAAAAACTACTGTTTTATGGTTTTGCGCGCATTTTGAGCTGGGAAAAGTCCAATGAGTGCCAATATTCTTGAGCTAAACAAAGGACTTCAAATTCTTTTATTTCGATAAAAATGGAAAATAATAATTTAACTCGTAAAATATTAGTGTGAAACAAAGAAGAGAAAAAAAAAGAAAAGAATCACGTCTGTCATAAAGAAAGAAGTGGAGATGTCAAATTAGTGGCTTGCACCGTAAGCCAATACCATGGAAAAGGAAGATTTCAATTTAAGGTGGATTGTTACCCAGGATCTTTAATAAATTAATGACTATTACGATTTACGAAGATAAGATTCAAAGTCTTAGTCGCAAAGAAAACGAAATACCATAATCTGCCTAAACCAGAGATCGCCACGTGTCATGTAGCCGTAATTAATTGTCTTCAGCACCACGCGTGTTCTCAGACGGTATCTAGATAAGTGTTCCCAACTTAAATTTCTGACGAATATACCTTCACGCTGAATGGTGAAATACTAGTAATTGTTAGGTTTATCTACACCGAAATTATTTATAGTTTTATTGTTAGGTTTTATGTTCGAAATTTAACAGTGACGATGGAAAAGGATGATAACGGATCCAAACAGAGCTCCTCTGGTTCTGTAGTATCCTCGAGAAGACGAAAAAGAGCTGTGGAGCCAGTGGAAGCAACGTTACAGAGATGGGAGGAGGAAGGATTGGAGACAACTCGTAGGGTTCAAGCGAAAGGTTCGAAGAAAGGATGTATGAGAGGAAAAGGCGGACCAGAGAATCCGGTTTGTCGGTTTAGAGGTGTTCGACAAAGGGTTTGGGGAAAATGGGTGGCGGAGATACGTGAACCAGTGAGCCACCGTGGTGCAAGCTCGAGTCGTAGTAAACGGCTTTGGCTTGGCACGTTCGCTACTGCAGCTGAAGCCGCCTTGGCTTACGACAGAGCTGCTAGTGTCATGTACGGACGTTATGCACGGCTAAATTTCCCCGAAACTCTTGTAGAAAATGATGGACCGGGTGGAGAAATGAAGAGGAGCGATGAGACTGAATGTTCTGGAAGCTATTGGTTTGAAACTGACAACGTATCTGAAGCCCGTAGTAGCGTGATTGAAACGAAAGATGGAAAGGATTATTTACTTTACGACAACGGTATCGAGCTTGGCCTAGACAAGATTGAGAATCTTGATCCTACTGATACCGAGATAGTGGAATCGCTAGTTTACAAGAACCAAGCAGTGAAAACAGAGGAAGATTCCAGCTTTAATCGATTCGAATTGGATAGCGGATTGTTGTACAATGAACCTGAAGGCTCCGAATATGATCAGGGAGGTGGATCCGATTCGTATTTAGATTTTTTAAGGTTCTAGCTAGGGTTTTTATGCTGCATTGATATACTGTAAGACTATGTTTTAACACTGTTAGTTCACTACATCTTCATTATCTTAAGAGTCACGCATCATACCACAAAAATGTCGACGCAGAAACAGGATCAGGATATATCCGTCTCATTCTGGCTTCTCTGGAGCAGACCATAACATTTTCCATGGACCGGTTCTTGTCCCCAATCTGAAACATGACAACATACTTAGAGGGAAGTTGTTTTGACGTGGTTGAAACTAGAATGGTCTTTTAATTTTTTACCTCCAGGCTCCAGCAACCACCCGAAACGCCATGAAGAGGAACAAACCCGTCCAAATCCCGGCAAGGCCAAACGTTGGTGCAGCCACAAGCATGAACAAGGAAGATATAAATCCAGCAATCACCTGTTCCAAAACTAGAATTATTCTATTTCTTCCGGGAAGAAAAGGGAAAATCAAACCACCAACTAATGAAGAAGAAAGAGAGACCATAGCGTAGGCGGCAAATCCGAAGTCAGAGACTCCATAATAGAGCCCATCCAAAACAAACGCTAGAGCATTCACCGGTTGAGATCCAGCCACAAACTGCATCCAGACAACACTATTTAGAAACATCATTCAAAGTTGTCTGAGACTACCTTTTTAAAAATAAATTGGAGATACGATCTTACTAAGGTCCCTGACAAAGCAATCTTTAGAACTTCTGAATCCGTTGTGAATAAATTTGAAAATGGTTCGAAGGTAATGAACAATACAGCAGCCAAACCAGTTCCAGTTGCTAAACCTACCTGCTTAGAAGATTGAAATTGTTCATATAAAACAGATTTTATAAGGTAGAATATAAAAAAGAGATGCTACTGAATACGAACTTGAAGGACTCCGAAGATAACTTCCCGGGATTGTTTGTATTCTCCTTGAGAGAAACTGGTCGCAAGAAGACTCTGAAAATAGAGATAGAAATTATAAGTGAAAAAGTTCTGCAGAAAAAGATATCTTGCATCACATTAATGGGATTCTTATATCTCAATATCAAGTTTCTTGAAAAGATCTATTTTGAAGTTGAGTTGCAAAAGATAATAGACCTGTGCAGCAATGGCTAAAGCATCGGTGAGTAAAGAGACAGCCAACCAGACTTCCAAGACGATTTGATGGCCAGCCATTTGAGTAGGTCCATACTGAGCTGCTAACGAAGTAGCCAATGTGAACGGCAAAAGCAGTGCCACCGTTCTACCAATCAGAAGCCCACCTAAGCATGAATCAATACATTTCATATAGTAAGCCTTTTGCATTTTGCGTTTGAATCGGTTAAAGAAACGCGAAAATTTTGAGATACCTGATTTGAGGTACTGGTTGGCTCTTCCCACTTTGATTTGAGGAGAGAGCAAAACCACATTCTCATTCAACTTCCACAGCAGAATAAACGCAATCAAGTATCTGATGAAACATTGACAAGTGAGAAAAATAAGAAGCCACAAATTCAGATCAAAGCGGTTAGTAGAAAATGAGTCTATTAGTATCAAAATTTACCACATTTTGGACGTACTCAGAAATCACGGTAGCAGCCGCAGCACCAGAGATACCAAAACCAAGGACAAATATCAAAATTGGATCCAATATCGCATTAAGCACATTCCCTGCAACTGTTGATCAAGAGTTTACCATATCAAAAACATGTATGTGAAACTGCTAATGCATGCATACGGTTATATAAACACGATTTAAGTCACAACAATTGGCGATCATGTAAATATCGGTCATACTTCTATTTCCACAGATCCATTTATGCCTAAATACAAGGGGTGGGAAAAAAGAGATGAGTGTGCAATACTTGCCAACGGCATATAGAGGTGTCGTTGTGTCCTTGAAACCTCGAAAAGCTCCTTGCGCAGCCAATGCAACTACAATAGGCGGTGCACCATACGCCCTAAGTCTGAGGAACTGCTCTGCTGGTATCCGCATTGGTGAATCCTGAAAAATTACAAACCAAAGAGAGAGATCACTTATATGAAACTTCAAAGATAATAATAGCTTATATGAAAATAAGTTCAACAGGCGAAAGAGCATTACAATAGGTATAGCCATGACGTCCATCAAGAAATCAGACCCGAGAGAGAGCGCAATCGCCTCAGCAATACCAACTCCAGCAGCAAGAACTAAGGATGTTGAAACAGAAGGCAGCACTTTCCTACCTTAACACCAACAAACAAACAAGAGATTCAAAAGTAAGAAACAATCTTTTGAAGAAGACAGCAAAACATTAAGCTTTAAGGAAAACAAAACTACTTGTTTCCGTAGAATCATTATCATCCTTAGCAGCAATTGCTTGCTCCTCCGCAACAAACGATGTTGTGACAGTTAACAAAGGAACATTGAAGAGCTTCGACACCAAATTGTATACAGAAACTGAAACTCCTACCGCAGCTAATTCTGCAGAACCTGTAACATTACATATGGATATAATAGTGATGTTAAAAATGTAAAATTTGGGAAAAAAATTTTGAAACTGAAACTGAAACCAAACAAAGAGTAATGTAAAACATTTACCAATATGACCAACGAAGGCTGTGTCCACAAGAGATGTAATAGGATCAGCGGCTAAAGCTAATGCAGCTGGTAATGCAATTGACATAATCTCCATTCCGATTTTACCAATCCTAACCAAAAAAAAAAAAAAAAAATCAGATATTTATAACTCCAAAAAAATTAGTAACAAGAAAAAATGAACACAGGAGAAGCACTAGGCTGAGGACGAACCCAGGATCCGGTTTGTGATCAGGATCCGGTTCAGAAGATTCCACTAGATTCTGTGAAGTCAGAGAATTCTGCTGTTTTTCCGGTTCCCGAGAAGAAGCGGTGACGGCGGAAGATTCATCCCGAGGCGAAGATTTACAGACGATCCTACTTCGATTCGATAAATTAGGTTTCCGGGAAAGATTGTGAAAGTCGAAAATCGAGGGAGAGAAACAGGAGGAGGTTGCAACCGCCGCCATTGCGGAGAGAGAGAGAGACGGAGAAAAATCTCGGCGGAGGAGGAAGAAAGAGAACCACAATATGTGTTCACTCTTTTTATCTATCTACTTATTACTAACTGATTAAACGGTCGCAGTGTCTTAACTAATTGCACCTTTTGCCTGGACCTTTCATGGGCTTTTTAGTGGGCTTTTAAATAGCCTGTTTGTTTGTTTTTCCTAGTTTGAATGAAGAAGGATTTTTGTATTTACAAAAGGTGGTTAAATGCAAATTTAATTCACTTATAAACTTCTTTTTTTGCAAAAGTAACATTTTGCATCTTTTAAATAGCTTTCTTTTTTCCTAGCTTTAATGAAGAGGGATATGTATCATATATTAGAATTATATGGTGGTTATTCATTTGAGGTTTTAGCTCAATTAGATTTTTTGTTCTTGCATTCTTTTCTTGTTGTGAGCGTGACTTTCAATTTATAAACAACTTAGAAAATTCTCTAATTCTCCAACCATAGTTTGTATCACGGGTTTATTTATATGTTAACAATAAAATGACTCATGGAGTATTTTCATAGTTACCAGGGAATCTCCCAAATAATACACTTTTACGAAATACAATATCTTAAGAGCATATATCTATATATATTATATATAATATATATATATATATATGAAAACTATATAAAGATTTAGCAAAAAAAAAAACTATATAAAGATCAACAACGTGTTTTACGATTCCACAGAGTTGGATTTAATAGGCTAAAGAATCATAGAGTACACGAGTAAGGTATAGAATTGAAGTCAGCCTTTACATCGTAAATTGGAGCGTTAGTTAAAAGAATTAATTGAGAGTTGCGACGCCGTGCAGCATCAGCAAAGTAGCCTCACATGACTTGCGGTCCCAGCAAATACAGAAGACGACCTATCCTCTTTTTTTCAGGGGTTCAAATGTAGACCTATCTTTGACTTCATTTCTTTTTCGAATACCTGATTATGCACGTTAAATTACAGTAACACCAGTGTAATATCATATTACATTAACATAACAATCAATGGACCGTAATGATCTTTTTTATTTGTTAAATGGACCGTAATGGTTGGTGACCACAAAATACTAAATGGACCAAAACTCTCATTCAACTTTATCAATAATGTAAGTTTCTAAGATATTATATACCAGGATCCATTTCTCCTATAGTCCTACGATAATTAGTGTATAAAATAATGCATTTGGCTTTCTTCTAAAAAAATTTATAATAGCATTACTCACAGGAGATGCTATGAACTTATCTGATTGGTTGGACCGATTAATCCTTACACCGCTTGCTAATTGGTTTAGACCATAATGTTTACAAATTTTTAACTAGTTCTACCAAACAAGACTAATCAAATAAAGTTCGAGAAAACCAGTATATAAAGAAAACATCTTTTGTTAATAACGTACAATATTTAACCATACATGTTCTGAAACTGGACGATTAATAGTGATTAGTTATAGCGTTGATATCCACATCCTAATATAAAGAGTACTAGTTTATTTATCTCATAATAATCAATAATCTTTTTTTGGACAAAAATCGTTAATCTTTACCTCCTTTTTTGGTCTATTATATCTAACATAACATGCATTTCGTGAGATTTTTGTAAATCTTTTAATCAAGAGTAATTGGTTGTGCATCAGTCCCAATCTCTAAATAGACATTGTCTAGTGGCAAAGGCAGGAAAAACAGTTTGCCATTAAAATTCATTGTA
Source organism: Erysimum cheiranthoides (assembly GCA_011420285.2). Taxonomy (NCBI): domain Eukaryota; kingdom Viridiplantae; phylum Streptophyta; class Magnoliopsida; order Brassicales; family Brassicaceae; genus Erysimum; species Erysimum cheiranthoides. The sequence goes on along the minus strand of CM022182.2, from coordinate 15,422,530 downwards.
AATGGCTATTTCAATAAAATTCAATACACAACGTTAGACGTCGCAAACTTCGCAACATAATGATTGTCCCAACGAAAATCCATTGCAACCCATCATAATCTTGCGATGCATTAACTCGTCGCACTTTAGCATAAGAGTAAGCAATTGAATAGTATTTCGATTTTCCTTTTTTTTAATCAAATAATTCGTCCATCTCATCACAATAATAATTACGTTGAAACATTTCATAGATTCGTTTTTTTTTTTTTTTTTTTTTTTGTAAAGGTGAAAATGCTATCGACTTTTCTATATTTTTCCTAACAAGACAATTAGACAAACCAAATAGTCAATTAGATTTTTAAAAAGAAAGAGATGTAGAATTTATACATAAACATATAGATCACGTTGCTAAACTGGAGACTCTGAAATACTAAATTGGTAGAGAAACAACCATAGAATTAAAATAAAAACTAATTTTTCGTAATTACTTGTGTTCGATCTCCTTTTCTCGAATATTACACAATTTTCATGTAATAACAGATTATAATGTAGTATATATGTGTGCGAAAGAAGGACTGAAAACGTGGAAGAAGAATCAACAATAAGATGCTACCAAAAAATACCACCAAGAAGATAACATAAATCTAAAAGATACTGGAAAAACTGAAAATGAACCTATAAGAAAAATAAATGTAACTGTGTATATGCATGTTGGTCCACGTGGTTCATGCAGAGCATCTGTTCCCCACTTACCCTGACCCCAACCACAGGCACTATAAAGTAAGTGAATCCTAAAACAAATCTTTAAGAAAATGAAATTATGATATTGCAACTTTTGGCTAGTAGCATCTTCGATATGACTACTTCAGTGCAAGGATATTTGCATATAATTGATTTGCGTTTCACCTTTTTCAGAATAATTGGTTTAAAAAGTTTGAACCGACATTAATCAACTAATTTCTACGAAAACGGTAATAATAACAGTAGTAATTACAATTAGTGGAATACAGGTGAAACCTACCCGACGGACCGACGGTGTCTGACTTAGCCGGAGGAAGAGACTTAAGATGAGATCTTAATTTTCACTTCATTATTTGTTTAGAGACTAAATATTATATTACTTAGTTTAAACAAAATAGAAAGAAAATAGGATAGTTTTACTTACGATGGTGATATGAAACTAAAATGAAACACTTCAAAGAATTTGATTTTCAAAGGTAGTTTTAGGCGTTTTGCCTCTGCTTTTTGCACTGTAGTAAGAAGAGCCAATGAAACTCAGGATGGATAGCGCCAAAAGATAATCCATTGAATGTGATCATGGCGCTATCCCTCCTGAGCTTTACAGAATCTTCTCTACTTTTTTTTTGGGTTGTAACTTGGATAAAGAAAAACGATTAGAGAGAGTGAAGCTAAGAGGATGGAAGTGAGGAAGAAGAAGGAGAAGAGAAGGTGTTATTTATAGACAAACGAAACTCAGGTTCGAAGGAACACACGTCATCTCTCCTCTTCGTTCAACGTGAAATTATTAGTAGTAATTTGTATTTCACCAAATTATACTAAGGTCTACATTTTTTCCTCTGTAATAATTTTTACTTATTTATTAAATTTAGCTTTTCTTCTTGTGGAAAGTATTGATACAATATAGTCCAGATGTGATTTATTGGATCCCGTATCAATTGTTTGACTTTATTTTCTTCTTCCCAGGTCCTTTTATTCACAGAAATGAAGGAGACTTATTAATTCAAATACATTATCAATGCTTCACTATAGTGCTATCATTTTACTATTACGGACTTTAAAGTATATTAATAGATATCATATTATATAGAAAGAATTATTGTGATTAAATTTTAAAAAAAAACGATATTTGTATACCGCATATTATTAACTACCGTTGGTCCGACTTTCAAAATATTCGAAGACCTTTGCATATTTGCAAACAACGAGACGTTACAGTATACATTTTTTTGTTTGTGGGTCAGAAATGAGAGTAAAAAATATATACGCATTCCTTGATTTTAGACACTATTGAAAAAAAATATGATAATTTATAGAGTGGTTAATTAATTTTTTTTTAGGTGAATAGTAAGTATAAGATATCAGAGAGGTACAATTCTTGCCAAAATAGGTAAATTCTTTAAATGACGGTAAAGTTTGTTTTCCATATATGTTTACACGAATGATTAAATTAATGAATGTCAAGACTTTTACTTTATCTTTTTAGACTGTCGTTTGTATCTTTTTCATGCATTCCTGCCGACTACGGTCGTTAAGTAAAAAAATATGTATTCACTTGGTTTCAAAGATATACATGATGACACGAATATTGACAAGAAGACTGTACAAAATTAATTTAGCTTTTCCCATATATTATCGGTCCTGTTTATCTAGTACATATAAGTTCCATCCTTTGTTAAACATTCTTTTTTTTAATAAATAAAACATTCAGTTTTTTTTTTTTTTGATAAATAAACATTCATTCTTCTGTTTAATATTAATCATTGACCAAAAAAAAGTATTTGAAAGAACTTAACTATACTGACATTTTCTAATTTGACTTATAAAATTGAAGGGTGCATATTTATGTGTTTTATACTCTAGAAGTTAAATAGAAAATAAATAAATAATGTGTATACTCCAGCTAACTTACAATATTACCTAAGTTATAATGGCTTGTCGAGAAAAGAACTAACTTACAAAATGGCCTAATTTATGATGATTTTGTCGAAAGAGCTAACTTTCAAAATGACTATAATAAACTTTTTTCATTTTTAAAATCCTTTTAGTTTTACGGAATATCGTTTTTTTTTTTTTTCATAATGTGACTTGTTATTTTGTATTAGGCTAATGAATTAAGATTGCGTGGTTAAGAAATGAGGTAGAAGTTTTTGTGGGTTTGAGCCTGATGTCAAAATGTCTTGGTAGCTGAAAGTTTTTTCTCCATTATATTTTGGCCTAAAAATACTAGAATGAAACAATCAGGTTGGAATATGGTTTTGTGTTTTGTATTGGTTCTTTTCAAATAATGATAATGTTCCCCTATAGCGCATCTGAGCATTGACGAATAGCATTATTTAAGATATATTTTCTCATAAAAGTGAGTCTGGGTGTTATTGGTTACCATATTCACATCAATCTCACATCATGCGGTGTGGATGTGGTCAATGCTTTCAATAGTCCGTCCCATATATCTCACTTTCATCACTACGTTTTTCTCAATTCAAAATTGTTTGTTTTTCCTTTTATTGTTTGAAAAATGAAATCAAAGGATTCATTACCAAATAGATTAGCAGTCAGTAAAGTGTTGATAAATTTATATATCGAGCATTTATAAAGCCAGTGGACAAACTTAAATCCAAATGTTACTTAAAAAGAGTATATATGACCATGTTTTTCATTTTTTTTTTTAACTAAAACAAAACAAAACAAATAAAGGATCATATCGGCTATTAAGGACATTTTTCTTATCATTTTTTTATTTTATTTTTTTTTATTTTATTACATCAATCACCTGCCGACTTTTAACTTCTTTTATTTAGAACATTTCAATCTATGTAAATAAAAATATCATATCTAGAGCTGTCAAATAGGCTGATCAAACCCATTTCGCTGATTATCAGTTTGCCGTATTACGAACTTTGATAGATCAGTCCATGAATGGTTACAATATACGAAGCTTGACATAATTCATATTCTAATCTGTATTGAACAAAGGATCACTATTGAACTATAATTAGTGAAACTTCAATTATACAAACACATTCACCACATACAAAAAAAAATAGATAGCATGGAATTTATATGAGATTTCCAAACTTCGTGCATAATCTGAATATTAATAAGGGATCAGATGAGGGGTCCCCTTTTCCGAGCAAGATCCATGTATGCTAACTTCTACGTAGCTGGAAGAACTACCAAGTAAAAAAAAAAACAAAAGTACACAGTTACACACACAAGAATATAGTATGTATATACATCTCCTTATCTTTTACTGGCTGAGAATTTACAAACATTCAATCTGACATTGTTCAATTTAATTTGGGTCAGCTTTTCGTTATGTCATTATCATAGGCAACAGCCCTCAATCAATAGCCTGATACATAAATGTTTAAAAGGATTTTAAAACCCACATAAATACATGAAGATGGTTTGCCCAAAAAAAAAAAACATGAAGATGAACGAATCTAAGTTGTAGTGTTATTTTACTATTAATATACATGGAATTCTATAGTCTCTATCTTCTGCCATATCTACACAGTTGTGCTCTTATGGTGTGACATAGAATTCTTTTTTTTTGTCAACATTTGGGCCACAACTGGCCGGCCCATTAGCCTAATTTCTACAATTAAATTGTAGAGTCGGGGACTCGATCCCTGGTGTGATGGTGTCTGTCTTCTGTGGACATAGAATTCATGAACACGGCTTTCTAAATATACAAATATTTTACTTTGTTAGTGTATTTTTAATACATAGGTAGCTTCTTTTTAAGCTTCAAAATTTTAAAGTTATAGGAGTATAAAAGAACGATGGCACATCATAACCAAATATATTTTGAAAACAAACAAGGTATATAATATGCTAACTTGTAATCAAGTGTTTGTTTCTTTGAAATCATTTAAAATCTTTTACAAATCAAGATTCATAGAATCAGAGTAGTGGGAAGCCTCCATATAAAAGGAACCAATATACATTCAAAAGTATTGGCTGAACTTTTTGCAAAGACATTCATTCTGACAAAATTCAACCTCATTTGATCAGCTTTTCGTTAAAATGGTCATCATCCACACAGTCCTCAATCAATGGGGTCTATTGCCAATTTATCAGTCCAAAAAAAAAAGTTAAATAAACAATAAATGTTATATGAAGAGCGGGATTCTTCGAAAAATCCAAAGAAAGGATGATTGAAATTTTAAGTTTTTAGTAATTCGAGAATAGAGAAATAATGGAGGAAATTCTGGGAAGAAATCAAACAATTATTGGAGCGTCACTTCAGGGCGGCTTTATGATTCTGTATCTGTCCTGCCAACTTCCCAGTTTCTCCGCCTTCTTCTTTGTGACACAGAATTTAACACACACAGCTTTTCATGCACATATTTCAATTCTTTTATTTAAGAATATGAATCGTAACCATTATTTTAGTTCGGTTTAATTCAAACATGTAGTTTTTGAAGGAAATCGATAATAAACAGTCAAATAGTTTAAATAAAAAGTAAGAAAAATCATAAAAATCTAAAATATATATCTCTAGTCTTAATTTATAACAAGCATCATCCTTACACATGTAAGGATGATATAAACATGTACATATTTTAACAGATTTTATATACAATTATCAGTTATTAATATATGTATAATCATATGCTTTTAGGCATTTTGCATAGTATATGTATATATATATATATATATGTGTGTGTAGATTTTACAATGTTCCACATTTTGCAAGTTTCAGATTTAGAAACTGTTTCTCAAACTACATAAAGTAAAAACGCACATTGTTAGTTAGCATATCTGTTATCTAAGATTGATGGAATTTCTTGAAAACACATATCCAAAAAATTTAAAGCCTAATTAACTATGGCCCAAAACCAAAAAAATCTTTTGACCCAAAAAAAAGGGATTTCAATTAGTAGGTCTTTTTCCAAACTTATAAGCAGTATACACTTGACACTCCTAACAAAAAAAAAGGGAGAAAAAGATAAAGGTTATCATTATTTAATAAAAATCTTTTAGGTAACTGATAAGATGAAATTTGACCGATTAGAGAAGAATACAATCTTACCTAGAAAATTCATCGACGAAATGAGAAATGACAAATTAAGAAAAATATGTTAAAAATTTTGATAGAGAAGAAGTGAGGGTAAAATCAACTGTACAATTGAAGTGACATAGGAAAAAAAACGAAAGGCGTAAGAGTAGTTTTCAACTAGAGTGATGGTCAACAATATAAGCATAAAGGAGTTCATTCCAAACATCAGGAACTCCAGGCAAACACCAATGTATACAATCTGAGTTACTATGTGGATTCAATATTTCATTTTCCTTCGGTGCTTCCCATTGTTTTCTGTAGATCGAAGGATGGCCTTCTTTTCGATACTCCGATAGTTGAGTAATGTTTATCATCTGCATGTTCAATCCTCGGCTTTTTAGCCCGTCAAGCACATTTTCTAAGACTTTCATCATCTTTGGATCTGACCCTTTTCCAGTATACCCTTCTTTATCTATTGGACTAGTTTCTCCATAACAGCTCTGATTAAGTTTTCCTCCCCATTCTTCAGCCCTACATATATGTATTTATTACTTGTTATCTACTTATCTTGTATAAGAAACCAGATAATACCAATATGACAAACTCATTTTATCATAAGTTGTGCCGATCGTATGCATGCATCATTTAACTAAAGTACTAAATAAACTTATCTCGCCATACAATGTTTGACTGTCAAAGTAAAAAAAAAAAATATAGCTCTTTAAATCAATAATTATGGATTATGTAAAAGCATATATATGGCGTATCAAATAGTTAACTAAAGACCGACAATTATCAAAAAAAAAAGAAAAAAAATTAAAGACCCATTGAATTTGTTTCCAATAGTTTAACTTTAAAAGTCTTTTTCTGGGTTCGAAACCCCTTGGCCAGCCGGAGACGCCTTAAGTGGTAAGACAACGTGGATTTCTTGTGGGTCTCGTGGGATTAGTGTTTGGGCCTAAAAAGCCTTTAGGATTCTCACGGTTATCAAAAAAAAAAAAAAAATACTTTAAAAGTCTTTTCGTTCTTTAAGTTTTTTCTTTTTAGTTTGTATTCACTACGGATTGTTTTTTCTCCATTGATGTTTACAATTTTAAATAATGTTTTGACAACAAAAGAAAGTAAGTGGCTATGTTTTTTTTTGTCAAACAAATGGTTATGTGCTATTTATAAAAATATAGAACAATTATATAATACGTATCTGAAAAGAAAACGTGAAATATAAAAGGGCCATTAGTCATATTCGTATCTAAGATGAAACAAAGTTCAACTAGAGAATATTTCACTCCCACTCTAAAAACCAATTACGTAATATATTTACCAAAAATATAAAAGTAAGAAGGAAGATAAGAATATGAGGGAAAAAAATAGATCAAAAAGCATTATCATGGGTATTGAAAAGAGTTAGAGAAAGGTACCTTTCATGGGTGGGAGACATGGACATGAAGAAAAGTTTGGTAAGATTGGGGTTAACGTGAACCTCCAACCACTGAGACAGAGTTTGCAAAGCCATCTCATAAACCCTCACCATCTCCACTTCCTTGTATATTCCATCTAACTTCTCAAACGACCCCCACCTTTTATATATTTATTTAATATATCACCCATCTATTAGATATTGGAGAATAATTGAGTCTAAACTATAAGTAAAAAAACTTACAATGATTTGATATGAGGCCTTCTCCACCATAAATAAGAGTTCAAGACAATGATATCAGATTCTGTCCAATGCCTCGCATGTCTCTCTATTGATTGGATCCGAACTATCCGTTCGGGTAATCTGTGGTTTGTCGGGTCGTCCGAGTTGGATTCCACCAGTAAAGGAGCCCAATAGAAGTCTATTGTTGCATTGTATTCCTAATTATTTATCCACAAAGACCGTCTCATGTTATTTGGAGATCGCGTTTAAACATTTGATTAAACGAATATCTTTTTAATGAAATAAAATATAGAAAGTAAAGGCTTAGCTGTTAGAAATGTTTATAAATTTCTTCAAAATATAATTTCAAAATTGGGGATTTTGAACAAATGCACTATTTGCATGCAGCTTGCTTGCATGCTGTAAGAGATGGTTCTAATCCACACCATTATTCATTTTTATATAACCGCCCACTTTACAAACAGCTAATTAATTGAGTGTGCCTTTTTTTTTGGAGGACTTACGAGGGATTTGAAGGTGATGAGGTTAGAGCCATTGTTGTGCATATACATCGCCTTCGGGTTTGTAATGACCGAACTAACCATACACACCATTGATACCCATTGGCCTCTGTTCAAGGAGTCTCCTACGTACACCATCCTCTTGTTTCTTAGCCTCTCCAGCAACTTCGTCCCATTGAACCTTTTTACATTTAAGGATTTTAAGAATGATAATTGGGTATCAATTTGGTAACAACAATTAATTAATCATTTAGTATATTGGTAGATAGTCTTTAAATTTAATTCTTTTTACATATGATGAGTTGGCAAAACAAGAAAACAATAAGGGCCCAACTTATGCCCAACCACTTGTAAATTTACTTTTGTTTTCCTTATGTAATACAAATGATATTACAAAAAGAAAGAGTATTAATTTCCTATTTTCTAGCTTAATTCTCATAGATTGACTAATATAGAACTACGGCACACAGGTTTACTTGTTGTTTCAACCAAATGTCTCATTGTCTCAATGGGATAGTGAAATGAAATCATTCCAACCTTTTTATCTACACAATAATTCCAACCCTTTATGTACAAATCTTTGATACATTCTGACCCAAAAAAACAAGAAAACTAAAACTAAGATACATATAGAGCAAGAAGAACGATAGGAGAAGTTAGTTGAATATGTCAGCTCTTTTGTATATAATTAATCAACGGGAAAGTGTATAATCAGCGGAGATATATAATGCAACATGTTTATACTAATTGCCATAAATAAAGAAAAGAAAGAAAGAAAGATGTAAAAATGTGAAGTGAAAACAATCAAAAAGGAGGCGATCGATGTCAAAAAAAAAGAAGACAATAAAGACGGATAAAAACCTGGGGAGATCGCACGTGTGAGGCTGCCACCTCCAGAATTTGTAACTTAAATCTTTTCTCCCAAACTTCTCACAAGCCAACTGGTCAGACATGTACTTGCAATCTTTTTCTTTATAAAGAGGGTATGATTCGTTATCAAATACCCATTTCCCTTCAAATAGATTACAATCTCTGCCATTGTCGCTGTCGCGGTCCGAAACACCGTCCCTTTGAGGGTTCTCCTTTGGCAAACCGTTTCGCGACAAAAACACAGCAGTGAATATTACTCCGGCCACAAGTATGGCGGCGATAGTGTGAAAGCTTGCCCTAATTCCCAGCATCAACAGTTGTCGCTTTGCCATTAGTATGTGTTTGTTAATTATTGTTGTTGTTATGATGTTTGTTTTGGGTTATATTGATGTGTCTTTCTTTGACTTGCCTTTTAACTCCAGCCTTCTTGAAGTGATTCTGTAGTTTGGTGGCCAATCAAATTTCAGTAGCTGTCTATGAATAACTTATGCCTATATATATATATATCTGAATCATTTTCTTGATATAATTTCTCATTTTTGTGTTGATAGTTTGCCAAGCAATGCCCACTTGCAGAAAAATAATCATTTTTCAAGTTGATTAGAGAGGAAAGCTAACTATCCAAGACAAAATCTGGAAGGCAATTCATTTGGAAAGGTGGAAATGAGCTCATGACTTGAAGTTAGGGTCGGACAAGGACTCTAGAAAATAAAGTTAGGCAAGCCTCTATGGCATAGAATCGGACGCTGACTTTAGAAGAAGGAATCTGACCGTAATCTCTTGTTATATATATATTCAGGTATATATATATATATATATATATTTTTTTTTTTTTTTGGTAAAAAGGTATATATATATCCTAACCATTAAAGAATAATTTTAGAATTTTAGATTGTGTAGTGTTTAATTAAATTTGTCTAGGACTTGCTTAGCAAATAATCGGTCTTTACAAAAAATTGAGAGAACTTTTGTATAGTAGCCGTGTGTTTCATGTCACGACTCAAGTATTCTCTTGGCTCCTAAGTTCGACCACCGTTGCGTGAATGTACCTATTGTCGTTTTTAGTTAAGTCATGAATTGTAAATATGTACCGTCAACGAATTTCATAAATACAGTTTTGGATAAAAGTTTTTCTCGAATAGAAGTAGTGGCCTAGTGGGTCAGACAAAACTAAGTTGTTTGTTTCGATTATTTAAATAAGACTGTACTTTCTTTGGTGTGGTGGTTTCGCATCTCCCTTGGTTTGCTTGCAAGTGAAGGCGACTATCGATGAAATTGCTTTTACCGAGAATACCCCTTGGCAATCTTCATAAATCATAATAGAATCTGAGAAAGGAGTGGCCAAAGGGGTCCCTATGATATATCCGTGCGACAGTTTGGACTGCTTGCTGGCTTTTTTCTTTTTTTCGTAATCCAAGAATATCATAAGAGATGGTCAAATAATATTAATATGTAAACGTAAGGTTAAGTTGTTGACGTTTCCACATTCATACTATTCGTTGTCTTCAAGTTACCTCAAAATTCGATTTGCGTTGCTTCGTTTTATTAAAAATATTGTTTTCGTTCTTCTTCTATATATCTGTCTTTCAATAAGTTTTTGTATTAGTAGGGAATATATATAATTAAACTAAACATTATATATCGCATAATATCATTCTTTAAAATTATCATTGTAGCGTAATTTGATATTTGTAATCAAAAAAAATAAATAGGGATTTTTTTCTTATGACATGATATTTCTATTATAATCTTGTTATTTCATAGTTAATGTTGTAGTTTGTTAATTGTAAATAATTTCTCGTGAATTCAGAATATGTTCAGTTTTATCAAGAACTTTGTTCCTAATATTTGGTGAACGAAAGTATATGATCATCTAACAAGATTTCTCTTGAAAAAAGACATCCACGAATCAAAAAATTGTCCAAACGTTATTAATGTGTCGTGTGTGGCGTAAAGGAAAAAAGAAAAGAAAATACGTCGTGCGTGTAGTTCTTATTATACATACTACATAGGATGGGATTGCGATCAAATAAATGACCGGGTCCAGGTGGGCAGGGGCGAATGCTATAGGCCCATTATCGGTGGTTCGATTATAATTTATAATGCATTATCTGAAGTAGTGAACATTTTAAAAAGAAAAAAAAGGTTGGCCGGTGTTTAATTTTTCTTTTGGTTTAAGTTACAAAACGAATTTTAATGATTTTGTTACATTTTGTAGGGTTGTGTAAGGTTGGCTACGATTGTAAACTTTTAACAATCGGTTACATTATACTCCGGTTGTGTACGTCTTTATACGCTTTTGTGGATAGTGCTTCTTGTACAAAATTTGACATTTGCAGAGAATATCCCAATATCTTATCGTTAAAGTTTACAATAGATTAGCTATTATCTTTACATAAACTCAACAAAAAGCATACATTATATGCTTTGCGCCTTATAACAAACCAACAGATTAAAATTGCACCAATGCATATTTTTAATCAGGAGAGTATGCTTTGCGGGTTTAAGGTAAATGATTATTCGCATAAGGTGCATGTTTGGTTGTTAATACATTTTTATTAGTGAAATGACTTGTGCTTGGCGTCGTCATTTGTTTAACACTTTAAATACAGATTAGTTTTTATATTTTGGGTTTCTTATCAAGAAAAAGTTTTATGTTTTCACAGGAAATTTCTTTTGATATTATTATTATTATTATTATTTTATTTATAAAACTAAAAGAAAAATAAAATAAAAAAAAACAAAACAAAATTGTCAATAAAAATTTATTAATGAATTATGATAAAATATCTTCAGATTTTTTTTGAAATTTAATTAAAGTTAAAATAAAAATGGAATTAAAATAAGGAAAATCATCAAATAGTTTAATAAAGAATATTATATTTTAGTTATTTTTTTAGTGGCAATATCATAACGTTAGATACATACCAAAGTTTGTCTCTCTGAAAGATTTACTGGATGAATATGGCTCACAACACTATGAGCACATAGATTCATATCCTCGTCAAAGCAGTCTGGTCGATAATGCCTACTACTTGTGTAAACCTTCTAAAATATCAACTTGTCCACTATTGCATCAGGTACTGACTAAACTCCAACTTCCATGTTTTTTTTATGTTTCAATAGCTTGCTTTTGAAAAGCATGCCTCTTCATCTTCATTCATCTCTTCCGTCATCTCTAGAGTTTCTTCTTCTTTTACTGTTTTTCATCACTCACACTTCTTGTTGTTTTAGATCGTGTTAGAGACCCTTGTTCAATTGTATTGGAGACTTAGGTTTTTCTTCATCTTTTAATATGGCATTTGGTTATTTATTATGTACAGTATCTGTACGACATCAAGTCTTTCTTCTCCATATTGGTGGTTCTGTATTGGATTTCTTCTTCTGTTTTGGTTCGTTCTAAATAGAGCATTATGGTTGAGAAACAAATTTTTTTTTCTGAGGATATTGTTGGCAAGAAAGTAGATGAAACTGAACTAAACGAGGATGAAGAAAATGCTAGACATAAGAGGTTAGTTTTTCATCAAAAACTAGTTGTGTCCATTGTTGACGAGGATGGAAAATCAGGAAATGCTGATGAAACTGCTGGAGACAAGCAATTAGAAGATCTCGGTAATGAGAAGGAATCAGATGAAACTGCACCAGACAATTCATCTAAAACTGCACCAGACGAGGAAACAAAAGATCCCGGAAATGAGACAGTTGCAGATAAAACTAAACCAGACGAAAAATTAGAAAATGCTGAGGATTGAGACAACGAATTAGTAATTTTTTTAGAGATGACAATTCCATGCAGAAGAGATGGCGTTGTTTTCGAGGGTGTTTTCGGAACATACCGTCTCGTAGCAACAATTTGTTATAAATGTTACAACAAATCAACAAATTGCACCAATGTATAAATAATTAATATTGTTACAAAAAATTGGTATAAATACTTGACAATATTTATATAAAAAAAAAATTGCACCATTGTATATCTTTCCACATCAATAAACATGCTGCAGTCGTTTTTTAGTTCTATCACAAGAACAACTCAATTCCATGACACAAAAAAAAGTCATACTGTCTAAAGATAGGTAATTTTTTTCTTATAACAAATATACTTCTTGTATCCATCTTCTTTGTCCCTTTTGAAACATATTTTTTCAAAAAAGTTGAAAAGGTAAAATTTACTAATGACCTCCCTGAAAGATATTTTTCGGAAATTAAATCTGGGAAAAATCCTAAAACGATTCTTCGATACTTTTGTCTTCGACCTTCTAGATGATATACTAAAATTATAAACAACAGAAAATAAAAAGAATGATAAATTACCTTAACCCCACCCAAGATAGAATTAAGGCCATACGCCGATATACGTGTTCGGTTTAGAAACATCACCTGGAACCCTTTCTTGATTTCTTCATATAACAAGAAGCGATAACTAATCTGTTGCAACTTGTGAATTATATTCATATATATTTGATTTTTTTTTGGGCAAATTTTCATATATATATATATATATTCGATTATCATTTATTTCTTATGATATTTTCCACCTCTCCAACGAGCGGAAACTTGGGCAGAGGTCCAATCAAATTAGAGGAAAACAGTGGCGTGATGGATTTCAAAAGCACATATACATTTATTTATTTTTGAAGAAAAATAAAACTCAATTTGCAAATCACAATTAATATGTTTTGCCCAACTTGCGAAACACTGCAGCTACCCCACTCCCACTTGCACCGCCAACTCTTTCCCATTTCTTTTTTATTTTTACACCTTTCGTGGCCACATTAAGCATGTATCTTATGATTAGTAAGCTATACTATATTTGTCAATATTTGACAACCACAAAAATTAGTACATGAAAGCATTAAACCATATTTGCTAACATATTCATTTTGTCTTTGTAAATGTTATTCACTATATCGATTGAAATTTTATAGTTTATTATGGTTACGTAATTATGGTGAACTTCGATTATGATATTGCAAACATAAATGTAGAACAAATTGGAAGCTTTTAGATTTAAGAAAAAAATCTTTCATTTCATACGGTTCTTGTTTTCGTCGATCAATTTTGTATCTTTTTGTGGATAAGAAATGTAGAAACCTCTCGAATATAGAAAAAAATTCACATTTATATATTTATATTCTAAGAGATCACTTGGAAACGAAACATATCGTGACTCTCGTGATGTAAAAGGACATGCAACTTGCGCTTCTCTCTATTCTATATTTTTTATTATTATCAGAAATTTAATATTATATCCTTTGGATTGGGAAGAAGCATAAAGAAAGGTGGTAAAGATAAACAATTTGCAACTTGCATTTCCCTTTTATTAATTAAGCGGAAAAAGAAAAGAAAAATAAAATAATAAGAGAACAGCTTGGCTTGTTTGGTTATCATTCAAAGACATTGTCCACTTGCAAAATTCTTATTTCTTTAATTTCATCACCATGTTCGTATTATATAGTAGTTATATATATATATTTGACGGCCATGTTCATATTTTGTATACATGTAAGTTTTGTCCATTTTACGCATGCCCCTTTAAGCCTAAAAAATTTCAACTACTCTTATGATAAACAAAAACTCCAAAAATCTTGTTTCTCTTTGAAAAATTTGGTTTTCGTAAGAAAATTAAATATTTGTTTACAAATTCTGTATAAAAAAAATAAATCTCAATCATTATGAAATAATAAGAAAGTTAAAAGTTGGAGGAACTATTTAAATCCTCAAGGAAAGGAAGACATTATATTATGCCGAAATTTAAAGTTACCTTTAAGAAAATCATCAAATTTCTGAAAAGCTGTTTATACGTAATTCATTTACACACATTTATATTTATAACTATAAGGACGTAAGTTTAAGTTTTGAAGTGAAGATGGCCAACAACTCAATGTTACGAGTTCTAAATACATCCGAGTCGAACATTACGCATTGTAATCTTAAGTAGACATACGTACTGATCATTTCATTTTTACGCATTTTATGATGAAACAATATATGTTTTTGAACTTAAAAATCATATTTTAATCTAACGGACAACACAACCAAATCTCCTAGCTAATTGAATATTATTATCTTTGGGTGGTGAAAGCCGGAATAGGGCTATCCGAATCGGTTCTTCATGGATATAAAATACAGGATAAAAAGAAGTAAATAATAATAGAAGATTATGATGCATGAGAGATTAATTCACTAATGTAACTTTTTTTTCACACATAAGCCGGAAAAACATAGATCACACGACGGCTAAAAATCTAGAAAACGACGTCGGATCTAAGGAAACTACTCGACGACGACAAGATCATCACAGAGACAACTTCTTCTTGCTCTCAGCCGCAGAATTCTCGGCTATTTTTGCAAGAGATTGGAGATTGCATCGTACGATAACGTCGACGAAGTCACACGTCTCTTCCTTTGTGTTACCCGGAGGAACATCAACCACGTAAGACTCCACAACGACGGTCCCGGAGATCGGAGAAGGGTGAAGGGTCGTGACGGATCGGTAGTTAGAAAGCCTGTGGTCCCCACCAACGACGCTGAAGCTAATAACGTGGCGCTCGTCGTCGAGGATATCAAGCCTTTCGGTGGAGTTTCCGGCGGGGAGGCCAGAGACTACGTGGACTTGACGGAGGCTACCGACGTTATCGCCGTCTCCGCCGATGACGCTGCAGCTTTTAAGGAAATGTTTATAGGCTTGTGGGTTATCGAAGCGGCGGACGACGGACCATACGGTGGAGATTGGAGCGGAGATCTCTTGTACGACGGCGGAGCAACACTGGTTAGGACCTACCTCGTGTGTATGAAAACGAGCGGCCGCGGAGTCGCGTGAGAGAGAAGGAAAACGTTTTTGAAACGAAGCGATCATCATCGGAATCTGGACGGAATCTCCATCGGATACGGCGGAAGAAGGACGTTGAACGGCTAGCATGTTGATCTGAGTAATGGTATCTTCTCTTTTTCAAATCTTGATCGATCTTTGGATTGATCTTGATCTCTCTTTGAGGTTGTTTTAGGGTTTAGAAAAAAGCTGAGGATTGAAGAGGAAGGTGTTTGGAGGAGAAGTATGTGTATATAAAAAGAAGCAAATCAAACTTTACAGCGACTTGCGAAAAGTTGGGCTATGCCTTTCGATTTGAGAGAGATGGAGAGAGAGAGAGTTTTTAATGCAGAGTTCATGTGAGTGGTGATAACGAAAAAACCGAGCAACTTGCTCGTTATTAAATTACGTATTTGCCCCTAGCTATAGTTGTTGACTTGACTGTTCTACACGATATTTTAATTGGGCAAGTGACCAATATATAATTCTCGTATATCACACTTGAATTTTAAATTTAAGCAATTTGTTTAGTCTCATACATAGATTAGCGATGGTTTTAGACTTTTAGTTGCTTCATGCTTGACCATAAATTTCTAGGACGAGATTTGATTTATTACGCTTTGGAAGTTTAGATATCTGGAACGGTTGGATTCTAGTACTGAAATATCAAATTGTTTTTTGATAAGAGAAATATCAAATTCGTCAGAAGTCCATATTCGATTTTCAATCCTTCTATTGTTATTTCAATATTTTGGCGAAATTTTGAAAATTTATAGATCGAAATTATATAAGATAATTGCATCCGATGCAAATCCTAGATGTTTGAAGTGTTGAATATTGAAGCTGGATACCCCAAATATATTTGATCACTTGAAAGATTGATGAATAAGCAGATAGAACAGATTTTTTAATGAAAATTATCGTGTTTGCTTTTGCTTTTGCTTTGCTTTGATATGATCTTCAATATACAAAGCAAAAGTCGGATCCATTTTAGTATTTTCATCACGAGGATGATATGCATTTTACATCATGTGATATACACATAACATGGAGAAGAGTTAGTTAAAATGTTTGCTAATTGAAGATGATTGAGATGTGCCTATATCAACTTTTCATTACAAATTAAGTAATACTCATGTTTCATGTGGTTTCATACAACCACGACGGATGAGATTTGCAGAGCCTAATGTAATGGAGAGTACAAGAGGTTCCAAATCAGAAACTTCAACCCACATACAAAATCAAACAATCCAAAGCATTTCAGTCCGGGATAAACGTTTAAAGAATTGGACACATAACGAATAAAAAATATTATTATCCATGATCCGCTATGTAAATGTAACTACCGGATATGTATTATATAATTAAAAAGTTTATAATAATATTAAGGATGTCAAATAACAAATTGATAAACATGATCTTAACTTGGTACGTGGGACGCTGTCAAGTTGACCAAAGCGTTTTTGACTGTTTCTTTAATGACAAACATTTCAAAGAACACGGCAAGGTTAGAGTGAAACTCGTGTCGTTTTGATTTTTCAACGACGAACGTTGCGCTGTTTTTTAGTTGCTTAGTGGTAAACACTAAACACACGGTGAGAAAACACAAAAAACCATAGACGAACGATTCTTCATACGCAGAACCGAAAGCTATACTCCGGATTAAAGTTTTACGCAAAAGAGGAGAAGATATGGATCAGATAATGAACAAAGTTGGTTCTTATTGGTTAGGACAAAAGGCAAACAAAGAGTTCAATTCTGTCGGCGACGATTTTAATGTAATTTTTCACTTTCCTTTCTTTATTTATCTTCAAGAATTTGCTTTTAGACTTTGAGTTATCCATTTTGATCAATCCAATTTCAGAAGAAACCCATGGACCCTAATCCTTGTTGATTTAGGGTTTATCCTTTTTGAGGGCTCTTTAGTCCTTACAAGTTTTGTGGTCAAGTCTTGATTTTTGTTCCTTCTAATGCTTGTTTTGGTCAAGAACTATGCTTAGGACATGGTTCTCGATTTCATTTAGTTTGAAGACCTTGTTGTGTTTTAATGGAAGTTTCACTGGGTTTCATAACTTCGTAGCTTAATTGAATCCTTCATTAAATTTGGGATCTTTAGTGGAAGCTTCTTTAGATGCTATAGAAAGAAAGATTGAATACATATTTGATATTGGTCTTGAATTCCATTTTAACAGTTAATGTTGCAATTTGTATTTTATGGTAACATATCATGAAAAAGTGTATTGCTTTTGATCTCCGGAGACCCAAAATGTTCTGAGCTTGATGATATTTGGATTCATTCTTGCAGTCATTGTCTAGCAGTATTGAAGGAGGTACCAAATGGTTGGTCAACAAAATCAAAGGTTTTTTTACCTTTTAACTCTGGATAAATTGATTCTTATTGACTAAAAATCATGGCTTTACCCACTTTCCGCTCTGTAATTCTCAACTATTCCATGCGGTATTTTGCTTTCTCGAAGTTATTAACTGCAAAGATTCTACTGATGAGAGTCCTGTAGATTAGGCGTTTCTTCAATGGTTATTTCAGACATCATCTTGATTGACATGGCATCAAAATTGTGTACTGTTATTTAAATCTCCTTCACTTCTTTTAGTATATGTTAATTCAAGCTAACAAAAACCGGTTAATTTATTTCTTTCTTTTGATATTGTTTGTAAATGGGTTATTGACAATTGAATGCTGCATCATTCTTGTTTTGAATAGGAAAAATGCAGAAGCCATTGCCTGAGTTGCTGAAGGAATTTGGTTTACCAGTTGGTATCTTTCCACAGGATGCCACAAACTACGAGTTCAACGAAGAGACTGGTAAGTTGACTGTATTCATCCCTGAGACCTGTGAGGTTGGGTACAGGGATTCATCGGTCCTACGGTTTTCAACCACGGTAACAGGTTACCTAGAGAAAGGGAAGCTAGCAGAAGTTGAAGGCTTGAAAACAAAGGTGATGATATGGGTGAAAGTGACTTGTATCTCAGCAGACGCATCAAAAGTATATTTCACGGCCGGGATGAAGAAACGCAGGAGCAGAGATGCTTATGAGGTGATACGGCCTGGTGTTGGTGTTGATAAATTTTAACTTATGGATCAATTTAATGGATCAATAAAATCAACTGCCTAAGTAAGTTTTTGTGTGTATGCGGTACTCCTTGTGTCAAACTAAATCTAATTAATCAAACCTTTGCTTCTTTATGTATTGAGAATTTGCTACTTTTTACAATATTTATATGATAAGTAGAGAGCAGCAAATAGGTCATGGTCCTCATGGAGTAGTTTGAGAGAAGGATTTGGAAGCTTCATAAGTGGATCAGCAAATAGCAGCAGCAGGAGCATGGAACAATACCCTTGGAACATCCACTCATTAGCTGTCCATACCCATCTCTCTTCACCACATTCTCTATCACTTTCCCGATCGAACTCTTCATCGCACTCACTTTTAACTTTTAGCAAGGTTTGGACATAAAAACAGAACCAAACCAAATATTGAATACTACTTACTTGACACTGAAGTCTTGTCTTAGAAATGTCAAGTGGAGTGGTAAGAACTGCGATCATTGGTGTCCATGGAAGAAGTGAAGTGAAGCTTTAAGTGTGGAAATTTTTGAGGTTGTGAACCAAAGTGATTATATCCGATGATAATTTCTTCTTATTTGAGGACATTACATACTGAAGAGAGAGTGACTCGGCGAATATAATAAAAAGAGAAGATAAGATTCTCATTACTTGTAAGTTTGTATCATTCAAGCATAACGAGTTCTGAGGAATCCAATTTGGAACGCAAAGGCCTTTGTATCCTAGATTGGAATTTCGAATATTATTGCGCAATAACAATAATAGCATCTTTTTTTCTTCTGGCGTAATCTCAAGTGATTAAAAGTCTGAAAACCAAAAGAAACTCTAACAGACATAAAAGTCTGAAAACAAAGGATGGTGTCATTAGGCAAAAAAACAAAACATAGTTTTCTGAAACTGAAGAGGAAAAACACTTTAAGCGGCTTGTTGAGCAGAAAGCCTCTTCCTAGCTTCCTCAATGATGGTAAGCTTAATACCTTTGCCCTTTGGAAGAGACACCCATGGCTTTGTTCCTTTCCCAATGGTAAACACATTCCCTAACCTCGTCGCGAATTCATGTCCTGTTGAGTCTTGAATGTGGATGGTCTCAAAGCTTCCCTTGTGCTTTTCACGGTTCTTGATCACACCAACACGCCCTCTGTTTCTTCCTCCAGTCACCATCACAACATTGCCCACATCAAATTTGATGAATTCGACAATCTTGTTTGCCTCGAGGTCGAGCTTGATGGTGTCATTCGGCTTGATGAGCGGGTCGGGGTAACGGATGGTGCGACCATCGTAGGTGTTAAGGTATGGAATACCCTTCTGACCAAACTGGATAGATCTCACTTTGCAGAGCTTGAACTGCAGCAGCAAAAAAATGAAACTTGTTGGCACTTACAAATTATAAAACAAAACTGTAATCATCATGCAATTTTATCAAGTAAATGGCAATATAAGGGATTCAGGAGAACCACACCTTTGCTTCCTCATCCCTGATGGAGTGGAGACGGAATCGTCCCTTGGTATCATAGAGAAGACGGAAGTTTTCATTTGTTTTTGGAATAGACACAACATCTGCAAGAGAATGATAATGCATAAGATTGCCACTTAAGTCACTGATCAGAGAAGCTCACAAACAAACAGGCGAGAAAATCAAATATAGTAGACTCACCCATGAAACCAGCAGGGTATGTCTTGTCAGTCCTCACTTTCCCATCAACTTGAATATGCCTTTGCATCAAGATTGAAATCACCTCACGGTATGTCAAAGCATACTTCAATCTATTACGGATGATAAGAACAAGGGGAAGGCACTCCCTCGACTTGTGTGGTCCTGAAGATGGTTTGGGGGCCTACACAGAAAGAGACCGCATTATAAGTATTAAGACACACAACATATCAAGTGAAAGCAAGGTAAATAAGATTCAAACAAGTGACTTACAAAGGCACCACCAAGTTTGTCAAGCATCCAATGCTTGGGGGCATTAAGCCTCTTCAAATGCTTCTTCAATCCCCTTGCCTGCAGCAGAAAATGTTTAATATAAAAAATAAAACAACGTTCCTCACAGTATCATCATAAAAGGTTCACCATGAAAAGGCACGTTCTTTGACAGTACACAAAACCTTCGACACATAAAAACATCATTCAAGACTTCCAAGTCATAAAACAGAGAATTAACACGAATCCAAAACCCATAACACAGATTGCAAGGTTCACTAAATATCAAATGTTTCGAAGCTAACATAGCAGTTTAGCTTAGAAACACTGACAAAAAAAACTCAGAACCCAATTAGAAAAATCTCAAGAGCAAAACAAGGAATTTACGCAGAAAAAAAATCACACCCTGAATTATTGCAGATTGCTACGAACCCATGTCACTGTTAAATGCTCATTGTTTCTCAAGGAATAAGTAACACTGAGTTCAATAGATACAAGCAAAATTACAAGTTGGTGATAACTAAGCATAGCACAACAAGTAAACAAATCTCCTGATTTCGTGAATGGCGATTCTTACTCGATCATAAAAATCAAAACTTTCACTCAAAAAGACACATTTAGCCTAAGTTTCCCCAAATCTAGATAAAGACACACATTGGCTTCTCTTTAGCATAAATCACAGAGTAGGTGAGAGGAAAAGAAGACGAACCATGTTTGCAGGTGAATCTCCGAATGCGTTGAGATTGCTCCTCCGGCGGCTAAAGCAGCCGTTCTCTCAGCACTCACCTTCTTATCTACGAGTATCATAGAGCTTACAAAGTAAAGCCCTAATTCTTTTTAATTGGCCCAATGTGATTTTCGACATTTTAAAAAATTGGGCCGAGTTTGTAATATATACAAAAAAAAAAAAAAATGAGCGGGTCCATCATTTTGAAGCAGAATATAAGCAAAGTTTTTTTTTTGTCGCAAAACATAACTCGGTTGATGTTGTGGACTTGTGGTTGTTGTCGACGATGATGTTGCGATTAATGATTAATTGAGGATGATGTTGACGTTGTCTTTAACTCGGAGTCGGATCACTCTAATGAAAAAGAAGAACCAGTTTTGATTCTTCCTAAGTTTGATAAAACAAAATGTGAAATTTGTTTTAAAGATTTAAACTCGGGCATTTCGTTGGCTGATACAGAATACGTACATGCATATTTCCACCTTCCTTGTTTAAGTAAATGGTGTAGGGGTTGCCCAAATTGTTCATATCAAAAGAGTAAATTGAATCGAAAAAATTTGTCAAATTCGTCAGATAAACATATATTTACATCTATCTCGGATATCAGTCTGACACGGATTGAAAAAACAATCGGCATAAGTTTTCACCTACCCAATAGATACATTCTTCGATACACTGACTAAAATCTAAATGTAGAAAACGTGAAGGGCCATCTGTGGATTTTCTGGTGGCTAGCTATATATGCCATTTTATAGTCGTGTCCAACTTATGATTTATAAATGTTATCATCTCAGTGACCAAGTAAATCACCATCAACCCCCAAAATAAGAGCTTCCAAAAGTATACCATGATTTTTTTTTCTTCCAAAAGTATCACCACTTTTGTTATAAGAACACGCTAAAGAAAATTTTAGTTTGCTTAGTTAGGAAACTTTTCTAAAAACCTTTTTACAACTGATTTTGCAAGGCATTTGTAAAGTTTAGAGTAAATTTTGAAAAAGCCTTTTAAACCTTAGAATACACTTTAATTTCTTAAATTTATATGGTTTTCCAAACAAAATACATGTTGTATGGCACTTTTGAAAAACAAATGTGGAATTTGAGAATATTCTTTTTTTTTTTTGTTTTAAAAAAGTACTCTTGTAGAGAATGTCAAATGTAATTTTTTTTTTCTTTTTTTTTTGGCAAACTGGATGTCAAATGTAATTAACCCTTTATGTAATTAACCCTTAATTTTTACTAGCATCTGTAATATCTATATATACATAAAATATATATGAGAGAGAAGACAGCCACTGCAAGTGAGATTTGAGATACTGCAGTCTGCAATATATATACTCAGATGGGTGTAATAAGATCAGGATATGTAATTTTTTAATTTTATTAAAAATGTGCAAAGAGACAGACATACTTTCTAATTATTGAGAATAATGTTGGATCCGTATTTGTAGGAATAAAAAATAACTGTTAGAGGTTGACTTCAAAGTTCACAAGTCGGGTGTATAAAAGAATCTTGTCAGGACACACCTAACTCTTATGATCGACTCTTAGTTTTTTTTTTTCTTTTTTTTAAATAACAGGCTTTAGTCGACCATTTTGTCTAATTTAATGTCATATCTCAAAAACCATCCAATTCCATACATATCATGATTTCTTTCACTAAATATATGCTTTTATAACCTTTAAAATGAAGGAGACAAAAATAGGATTCTCGGTGCAAAAATTGCATGTGGACGTGTAGAAGCAGAAAGGAGATGGAAATTAAGTGTAAAGAAGAAAGGAGTGGCGACGAGAAGCTTGTGAAGGATCGATGGCAAGCCTCTCTACACGTGGGGGGAATGACAAAGTTCTTCTTTTTCTCAACTTCTTCAAAGCTTACAATTTCCTCTCCTCAACAACCTTTTATTGTTTGGCTAGCAGAAATCATATATATACACATATATTAATATATTATACTTATATTTATGTACATACACATACAAATATTACTATATATACACATATTAAAATATTATAAAATAATATTAAGTAATTATTGTTTGGTATTTTTTCAACTAATCGGAAAATCTGAACTAAAGCTTATAGATTAATCTCATGAACTCGTAACCGCTATTTAAATCTGCAAGGAAATTTTATTGGATGTTATACCCGAATCTAGAATAGATATACAGTTGGAAAACTAAAATATTGTTATTGTGATAGATGCACCAAAAAACTTATGATTGAAATTTATGGTAGAAAACAAACCAATACAATTTGTTAGACATGTTAATAGAACTGATCTTCTTCTCAAAAAAATAGAACTAATCTTGTGAGTGCTCATATTTTTCAAAATTTCAAGCGGACTTCGAATGCATAATTGGATCCAAAATATAATTTGTGACAAATTATTTATCTTATTGTTTTCATAATAGAAGTGTTAAAGGTAGAAATTCAAACTAATTGTCAAAATATGCGGGAGAGTATTCAACTATTTTCAATGGCTTACTATGACGAAAATCGTAATTACAAGATTCAAACACTACTGGTCATGTATGAATCTTTTTATTCACTATACCACCATAAACTCGTCTAAAAAAAACCTTTTTTTGTAAGTAAAATCAAACCATATAGGATTCGGAATATACGGCTCCAAATTATATAACTATATATATATATATTATTTTTACATATTTTTGGAAGAATGATGTTAAAAAATGGCTCAACTAACAACGCTATTTATCGCATCACGGGGTCGGATGTGTATGATAAACAAAGCAAGGACCACTTTAAACATAAACTAATTCTCTGATACGAATCTACAAAAATACATATGAGAGATATATAATTTTGGGGGTAAGAGAGGAGGCTGAGGAGCAATACCCCGTGATTCTCGTCGAGAAAACAAAAAAAAAAAGAAAAAAAGAGGTTTGTGTGTGATGGGGTCTACATCAGAGACAGCTGAGCAGTCACACGCCTTGTAAACGTAATTTATTCGTCTATCTACCACTATCGCTCTTCTATTTTTGCCTTTAGCATTAAATTCCATGCAAAACCCTAAGCCTCATCATCTCATCAACATTACCAATACTAGAGAAAAGTATATCTAATCTACCCGTTAACCTTTATATTGGCTAGCTAGTACCTTTGTATTAGCTAGCTAGTATTGTAACTTCTTCCTTCCTAAATGCTAAAGAGCATGCCAGCAGATAAAAATTGATTTTTTTTATGTGTACCATATAGTTAGAAGTTTCCATGAGAGTTTACTGATCACTTATAGTTGTGATTTTTATACAGATTGTTCTTCAAGATTAACTGACAGTTCTAAAATGAAATTTCTAACTAATATTGGAACATGGATTTATAGAATGGCAGTTGATCACTATATGACTGCATATCATTAAAAATTATAAAATTTAAATCCCTTACAAAACTTATTTCCTTGTATATACAGTTCACTTTGATAAATTAATATTTTTTGTATAAATATTTATTGATGTCACGTACTGAATCTTTGAAATCGTTGAGGATCAAAAGTAAATTTGCAACAATAAAACAGATGGACAAGAAATTTAAGTTAAAAATTAAATGTAAAATCGAAGGTTTTTAAGAAAAAGACAATGATCTCGATCATCAATGACCTTCGACATTAATTGACAAAAGTCTTTATTCAAGTTCTTGAATGTTCAAATCCTAATTCCGACAAAACTACGCTGAGGTATATTTTTTGTGAATTCGATTTAGTATTAAAATATTTTTCCAGGAAACCGCATAACCGCATCAAAAATTTTAAAATATTTCTGTCTTGTTTGTTTCTAAACTCAAATAACATCTTAATCAAAGACTGTTGGTCCCATACGTGAATTTATATCGATCTTTGTAATCGAAAAGTTTGTTTGACAAATCAAAGCAATCTAAGACTACAAAGAATAGGCTATATAGAGCTTAGCTAATTTTTATCACACTGATCATTTTTTAGCCTTGGTAGATAATAAAGATAAAATCAGTGTCACTTGTGATTTTTTGGTATGTAAGTAGAGGCAAAAATATCAATATATCTCTTTTAAAATATTAGTTTTCTCCCTCAATGCATAATTTAAATATGCATACATATATATATATATTTATATATATATATATATATATATAAAAATTTGTTTGAAAGACATACACATATACATACATTCCTATATTAATTTATACAACTATTTCTATATATAGAGCTGTCTATAGAAGAAAAAGGCCAAAATCAATTAGCTGTGAACAGAAAAGAAACACTTTTTAACATCTGCAACAAGATTTAGGTGAGGGTTTGTCTACACCCCGGGAAGAGAGAGAGAATCTGAAGTATATCTTGATCTAGGGTTTTTCATCGACACAGACCAAATCTCCATGCTTTGAACTAAGCAGAAATCATCTTATCTTTTATCTCTTTCATGTCAAACCAAAGGATTGATCTATCCACTTCTTCTAAAACCTGTATCTAAGCCTATTTCTCCATATCTCCCTTTTCCAATTATCTTTCTACTTTTCTTCTGAAATCACAAAAATAAGAAGTAAAAAATGATCCCAAGTATGGAGGGAGGTGGGAAAACTGACAGAGAAGAAGAGGAGGAGGAGGAGGAGGAAGGAGAAGGCGAAGAGAGTAAGGCTTCGAGCAATAGTACAGTAGAAGAGATCGATAAGAAGACCAAGGTTAGGCCTTACGTGAGATCTAAAGTCCCTCGACTCCGGTGGACTCCTGATCTTCATCTTCGTTTTGTCCGTGCAGTCGAGAGGCTTGGAGGTCAAGAGAGTACGTCCCTAGCTACTATCTTTCAACAATTCTTCCCACATATATAAAGCTTAAGCAATTCTTGGTTATTCTTGGTTTAACTTTTGGTCAAAATTTCATGTTACCTTTTTGGTTTTTGTTTCTTTATGATCATCATGTGTTTGCCTGTTTGGCTATGTATAGGAGCAACTCCGAAGTTGGTTCGTCAGATGATGAACATCAAAGGGCTTAGTATTGCTCATGTCAAGAGCCATCTACAGGTACTTGATCTAATATACACCCCTATATTGTCGATTTTGTTTCTAAGGATCTGCAAAATTAGACAAAAGTTTCTCACTAAATTGTGTATATTTTTTGGAATTTTAGATGTACAGAAGCAAGAAGATAGATGATCAAGGTCAAGGTATTGATGGATTCCATTTGTGTTAATTAAGTTATCAAATTTATACATATGTATATGTCAATAAGTAGGATTTGGTTTGTTGGCAGCCATAGCTGATCACAAACATCTCTTCGAGACTTCCACAGATCGAAATATATATAAACTAAGTCAGCTACCGATGTTCCGAGGCTACAATCATAACCATGATTCTCCATTCAGGTTGATATACAAAGAACTTCGAAAATTTTAGATTTCATGTGTTCTTTAATTTGATTGATATTTCGCTTTATCTTTACTTTGAAACTAGATTTTAATAGTCCTATATTTCTTTTTGTAGATATGGAAGTAAAAATTCAAATGCTTCTTTGTGGAACTCTAGCTCTCACGGAATAGACCGGAGTTTGGTAGACCAAATTAGGCCCGGTTTAATCCGCAGCTCATCGGTTTGCAATAACATCCGTGTTAGTGAATATTGGACTAACAACAGGTCTTTCCAAAACATCTACTCTTCTTCAGTTTCTAATCACTTACCGAAACTAAGACACGATCATCAAGAACGGACGACCAATCCAGTCACATTCAACAGCATGCAAGGACACTCAAGAACGTTTGAAAAGTTCCATATCAGTGTTGAAGAGAGCACTAATCATTCTCATTGTAACAAGACAACAGGCAAAAGAAACGCAAGTACGAGCATCGATCTTGATCTTGATCTATCTCTTAAGCTAAGACAGCCCGAGAAGACAATTTTGGACGAGACAGAAACAGCAGCAACAACAACGGATCAAACGTTGTCATTGTCGCTATGTTCGGGGTCGTCTTCATGGAAAAAGAGCCGACTGATCAAGAAAGATGAAGAGGATCGGACGGTTAAGATTGGTCAGGCAAGTACTCTGGATCTGACTCTATGAATTATATTTAAGAATGAGACAAATTCTAAGTGAGATCTTGAGGTACTTACCGATATTTTAATATTCAGTGTCGTTGTTGTTAATTATTTATGTATTTTCTATATTATTAGAAAGGAAACAAACGGGTCTGATTATATTAACCGTCTTGAGTTTGTTTGATACCGCCAATTTGTATCATCACATATATAAACAAATGTTTACTAGCTAGCTGCATATATCATAGTGATTCGATCTTTTAAATTTGTCTGTCTCCTTCTCAGAGCAATAAACAATATAAAATTATACATACATATAACACTATAAATTTACATAGATTAAATTATCTCAGCTTGTGCTTCCTTCATTTGTACATAAGATTTTTACGTAAATAGTACTATATTTTTAGTTTCGTAATTATCCAAACAACACATTGATAACCAAACAACATTTTATAGCTCAAGTATAGTGTTTTTAATATCTTCCAAAATCCATCTTCACCCATTTCTCACTCGGCCGTCGTTATAAATATTAGTAATATTCTAACTAACATTTTACAAATAAAAAGTAAAAGTTTTTATTTTACTAAAAAACAAGATAAATATATATTCAACTCAAGCTGGTGATATTCAGTCAAGCCAAAACATCATGATATAAATGTTCCTCCTTAATCGTATATCAAAATTAATGTGCTAATATTCTTTCCATGTATCTTCTACAATATTTCCTAGCTTGAGTGATAAAAGTAAAACTTTAGATACACTGAGAGTTTAACCACACTTGTTGAAACATAATATTCGTTCAGATCTTTTTCCATGTTTAGCCCTCCAGTGACTTCCATTCATCCTTATATAGTTATATATAAAACTATTATTCTCAAAACTTTCTTGACCACTTGACATGTGTTTTAAACGTCCACATATCATCACACAGTCTCCTGTTAAGTACTATTTCATGACTTGCAAGACACAAACCATACAAATAAACTTCGTTAATCATACTTTTTGAGGTTTCCTTGGATCTAGAACATTTTATAAGTCACACCTCACATTTTAAAGTAGGAAGTCTTGACAAGCTATTTTCCCCCACGATAAAAAAACATCTTGAGGTATCTTTCTGAATTTGTGTTCCAAAAGAATTTGGTTGTTTTTCACCTCACATAACATTTTCATGTTTGATGAACTTCTGTTGTATACAAGACCAAAACTTGTGTTCTTCCTTGTAAATTGTTTTCATCCATCGAGTTTGTGATGATATTTTTTGTTCTCTTGTTTTAACAACTTTTCCCAATTGTTCTACAAGAATTCCACACGTTATCGTAAACAAAATTGTTTTTGAAGTATACCTCTTTAATTAATATCCAAAATCAAAGTTTGTCTTCTCTATAATTCTCATTCTCAACATTTAACCAATATTCTCTGTTCCACAATTCAGCATCTCATTCATTTAAATTATAATGAAGAAACAACTATCTTTTGTAAATATATAAAAAGAGCTGTTATTTTTCAAAAGGTTGCAATACAAGAAAAACAAGTATTACAAAAGGTCACAAATCATCAACTTTTTTAGTTTACTGTAGGGAAATGTTTATTATATATGGATTTGATGAGTTGTAAATAGATTAATGCTTAATTGATATTATACGTGTTTATTTTTAGTATTTGGTAGGGAACTTATATCAACTGTACTGGTTGACCCATGACCCGGTAATAATTTTCGTTCGATCAATCGATTTTAAAAACTTGGATCTAACTGAATCTCTAATAGATTATTGTATAATATGGTGGTACTTATATCAAAATGATAATGACGTCGTCAATAGTAATTAGGTTGATACTGTTGTTAAATTGAATCTATTCAGTGTATCTTCGACGTGCCAAATACAACGTTCGACTAAATATCAGTTTTAATTTTCCAAAAAAAAAAAGAAAACATAGGATTTCCGGATGTTTGATTGGCTACAATTTCATATTTAGACAAACAATGGAATCTTTGCTTCTTAAACATTCCGTGTGGACCTGGTCAACTTCTTCAGTATCAAACATGGCCGCACGATCAAATTTGACGGATGCAAGTACCCAAGATTTCGAATCGCATTTACAGTTTTCTACTTCCACGGTTCTACCAAGTCATATCTTTTGGTACGGGATAAGTCATTTTTCCACTCTGATCAGAATCTAAACTAATTTCTAAAACCATGCATATAAGGTTTTTGTTTTGGTTTGAAATTGACTTAAGAAAGTGCATAAAGTGAAAGTAACGTAGTGGTGAAAAGGGTGTAAACATAACTTTTAATGGTGTACCCCTTTATTATGTACCTGTAATGACCCTTTTTATTTCATTTTTATGTTAAAACTAAAATATCTGCAATAGTGGCTAATCTTTCTGCCAAATTAGTCTTTGCAATACATGTATCAAATCTCCTTTGTCCCATGCAATTACGACGAGATAAGAATTAATAAAAAAAATCTTCTAATATATCCTACAAATAATATGAATGATTTCTATTTAACTCATTCAAAATCTTAAATTGGCAACGACTTATAAGATAGATAAATATCAAGGTCCACATCTTCCCCAATTGGTTCTTTGGTATACCAAATTTGTCTCTTATTTTGTTTATATACTATTTTCTTTCTCCTTAATTATTTACATTTTGTAACGCGAGAAGAAAATGTGTAAGTAGACAAATAACATAAGAAGCTTCGTTGAAATATCTCAGACTTGTAATTCAAGAATGAAAAACATATCCATCAAATCTTCGAAGACTTTTCTCCATCAAAATGTACAAAAAAACAACCAAACACCACTTGTGACTTGTCTATTTTACATACATTATTATAATTAAAGGTTTTCACACCTACAAAAAAAATCGTACCATTGACTATAAACATTCCAAAAAGTCATCATCAACTCCGCGAGAGATAGAGAGAGAATAAAAATGGCCGGAGCTTACGATCCAAAGTTGCCGGAGGTTCCTGAATGGCTCAACAAAGGGGACAACGCATGGCAGCTTACAGCAGCGACTCTGGTTGGTCTACAGAGTATGCCAGGTCTCGTAATCCTCTATGCCTCCATCGTCAAGAAGAAATGGGCTGTGAATTCAGCTTTTATGGCTCTTTACGCTTTCGCGGCTGTTCTTCTTTGTTGGGTTCTCCTCTGCTACAAAATGGCTTTCGGAGATGAGCTTTTACCTTTTTGGGGCAAAGGAGGTCCAGCCTTCGACCAAGGATACTTGAAGAGCAGAGCTAAGGTATTGAATTAGGTTATGCACATAAGGTGTTCGATAAAATGTCTGAATGAGAATTTCATTTTGATTTTTGTTTTTTTGGGTGTATTTACAGATCCCGGAAAGTAAAGGGGCGGACATGTTATTTCCGATGGCGACGTTGGTGTATTTTCAATTTACGTTTGCGGCGATAACGACGATATTAGTGGCGGGATCGGTTTTGGGGAGGATGAATATTAAAGCTTGGATGGCTTTTGTTCCATTGTGGCTGATCTTTAGTTACACAGTTGGAGCTTATAGTCTTTGGGGCGGAGGGTTTTTGTATCAATGGGGAGTTATTGATTACTCCGGTGGTTACGTTATTCATCTCTCCTCCGGTGTTGCCGGCTTCGTCGCCGCTTATTGGGTACGTTCATTTTTTTATTTGACACCAAAACAAATTCAGATTCTTTTAGTTGTTAGAAGATTTTGAGGTTAGTTTAATTAGTTAGGGAGACTAGTAAGCTGGAATTAAATTTTGAGGCTAATATTTGATTATTTTTTTTCATTACTACAATAAAATAAAGATTGAAGAATAAGATGTTTTTAATAATGATATTTGTTGAAAATATTGGATTTAATTAATGTACGGTAGTCGGTAGATGACATAATCATAGACTCGGAAAATATTCTAAGTAATATTTGGATGTAGACTGGTCTTTAATTGCCAAGTTTTGTTTTGCTTTCTCTTTCGGTATGATTAAGGTCCTTAGTATATAGATCAGTTTCAATGATAGATCGGTCCACAAGCAAAAAGTAATTAATTTGCAAGTCGTAGATAAATTAAATAAAATCATTTCAGGATTTGACAACTCGATTTTGATTTTGATTTTTTTTCCACACGATCTTGATGTATATACTATATAGTATTAAGCAACTCATATAATTTAATTAGAGCAGAGTAATCATCTCTGAATAAGCATCTAGAAAGTATATACGTATAAATTATTGATCTCACTCATCCATTTTTGCCCAATAGTAATTCACAAAATAATTGAGGATAGTTTCATACCTGAAATTCGATAGATATATAGATAATGATGAAATCTGGAATAATATTGTTCCCACATGTTTGAAAACAATTTTTTCGAATATAAAATTTATGATTTTGTTTTCAAATATAGGCTTTACATTTTATTTTTATAAACTAGATTATTTGTTTGCCTTGTATTCTGCATTTTGTCGCACATAAGCAAAATGGTAAAAGTCAAGTCAATTCCACACGACGACGACATAATATTCCACATGATATAAAAAATACAATTATGCAAAAGAAAATGAAAAGAAATGGTTAGTTAAAAAGCAAACACTAGCTAGTTAAGTAATTAAAGAGTTGTACCTTGTTGATATCGATATGACTATAACTTAAATTAAATGCGATTTGTGGACATAATGTTATTATAGGTAGGACCAAGGCCAAAGGCTGACAGAGAGAGATTCCCACCGAACAATGTTCTTTTAATGCTCGCCGGAGCTGGCCTTCTATGGATGGGATGGTCCGGCTTTAACGGTGGAGCTCCGTACGCCGCCAATTTAACCGCCTCGATCGCGGTTCTTAACACCAACCTCTCTGCCGCGACAAGCCTCCTCGTATGGACCACACTCGATGTCATATTCTTTGGCAAACCTTCTGTCATCGGAGCAATTCAAGGCATGGTCACTGGCCTCGCCGGCGTCACTCCCGGAGCAGGGTTGATACAAACATGGGCAGCTATAATAGTTGGAATAGTCTCAGGAACAGCTCCATGGGCCTCTATGATGATCCTTCACAAGAAATCCGCTCTCCTCCAAAAGGTATATTAATCTTCACCCTTAAAACTCTATTTATAGTGTTTACCATTGTGGAGCATGGACTAAGATAATAGATCTTATCATGTTGAGATTATCAAATGAACAAAGCAGAAATGTAATATTTAGATTGGATTAACTAAACAGGTTGATGATACATTAGCGGTATTCTACACGCACGCAGTGGCCGGTTTACTTGGTGGAATAATGACAGGTTTATTCGCACATCCCGACCTCTGCGTCTTGACACTTCATTCCCCAACCAACGGAGCTTTCTACGGCGGGAATGGCGGCAAACAGCTTCTGAAACAGTTAGCTGGAGCTGCCTTCATTGCTGTCTGGAACTTGGTGTCGACGACTATCATACTCCTCGCTATTAGAATGTTCATACCATTGAGAATGGCTGAGGAAGAGCTTGGCATTGGAGACGACGCTGCTCATGGTGAAGAAGCTTATGCTCTTTGGGGAGATGGAGAGAAGTTTGATGCCACAAGGCATGTGCAACAGTTTGAAAGAGATCAAGAGGCTGCTCATCCTTCTTATGTTCATGGTGCTAGAGGTGTCACTATTGTTCTATGATTTTTCTTCTTCTTTTTGTGTATTTGTTTTCCTTATGACATAGAGATGTGCATGAGAGTTGTGTGTTTTGTATAGGTAGTGAAACTTCAGTTTTCATTTTTTGGGATGTATTCGCAGTTAACAACCATGTGTGATTTTGTTAAAGTTGGTGCTTCTGCAAATAGACTCGGTGAAAACTGACAAGGTTAGAGTTTGTGTCTTTGTGAGACCAAGTAATCTGGGCTCGAGCTAACATTGGACCTATAATACTCTTAATAATCTAACTCACCAGTTATAACTCACCTTTAGTGCCAAAGGCCCAAAACCTAGCTTTTCTTAAAATGCTAGTGTTAAGTGTTGACCATAATTTCTCTTCGAATTAGAAGAAACTTTTTTTTGTGAAAAAATGAAAACGTTTTGAAAAATATGAAGAATTTCATGTATAGAAGCAAACATAAAAAATAAAAAAATTGGACAGACAAAAACAAAAATTGGAGTTTGAAATAATTGAACACTAATGAAGAAATTATTTGTTTATAGTTTTGAGCTAAAAAGGTTTCAACTTTACACAAGACGCCCCCAAGGCTTAGCAAGTGGCGTG
This sequence comes from Erysimum cheiranthoides, assembly GCA_011420285.2. Taxonomy (NCBI): domain Eukaryota; kingdom Viridiplantae; phylum Streptophyta; class Magnoliopsida; order Brassicales; family Brassicaceae; genus Erysimum; species Erysimum cheiranthoides. The sequence continues at coordinate 15,388,994 of CM022182.2, read as the reverse complement.
GTTTCACTCGTTGGGCCTATAAATATCAACTCAACCTCAACCTTCCACCATCGCCACTACAACAAAATCGTGGCTCACTGTCTCTTCTGACCTGCACAAAACACATATTTTTGATTTGTTCACTCCATGGAACCCAATATTTACCAACTTGCCCTCGCGGCTCTCTTTGGAGCTTCCTTTGTTGCTGTTTCAGGCTTTTTCATGCATTTCAAGGCACTGAATCTAGTCCTTGAGCGTGGTAAGGAGCGTAAAGAGAACCCTGATGGAGACGACTCTCAAAATCCGACCTTGGTGAGACGGCGTAGCCAGGTTCGAAGGAAAGGGAATGACCAATACGGTCGCAGTCCGGCTTCTCTTCCAGATGCCACTCCCTTTACCGATGCTGGCGGCGGCGGCGGCGGTGGTGGTGGTGATGCAGGGCGGAGCAACGGCCATGTTTATGTTGACGAAATCCCTCCTGGTCTTCCGAGGCTTCATACGCCATCTGAAGGTATGAGAACCATTAGCTGAATTGATCTGATTAGATTTTGGATATAGGTTTGAACTGTGATGTAAAAGTTGATCCTTTGACTGGTTTAGTGTTATTTCATCATATTTGATTCCACTTGCAATCCTCTGATGATGCTGATAGATTAGTATGTGATTGTTTTTTCCAGGGAGAGCTTCTGTACATGGAGCTAGTAGTATCAGGAAAACTGGAAGCTTTGTTAGACCAATTTCTCCCAAATCCCCTGTTGCTAGTGCTAGTGCGTTTGAGAGTGTGGAAGAATCAGATGATGATGATAATTTGACAAACAGTGAGGGTTTGGATGCTTCCTACCTGCAAGCTAATGGGGACATGGTGAGTTACTTAATTTAACAATTCAATCGCTGTTTTGTGATTGAATGAGCTAGTAAAAAGACTACTGATAGGTGGGCTTACATGTAAGATACTTTTTGGCAGCCTGCAGATGCCAATGGAGAGCAAATATCTATGGCTGCTTCGAGCATGATTCGGTCCCACAGTGTGTCTGGTGATCTACATGGAGTTCAGCCTGATCCTATTGCTGCTGACATTCTGCGTAAAGAGCCAGAGCAAGAAACCTTTGTCCGTCTTAATGTCCCTCTTGGTAAGAATGGTCACTAGTTTTTTCTTTCTGTCATCTTACCTAACTTTTGGTTCCTCTATTCTTGGTGCTCTTGTCTAGTAAGCCCCGCTAGTTTAAAAGGTTTTTTGGTAGTGGCAAGTAATTGAGTGGCAATACAGATAATTAGATATCTAGTCTTGAGAGAGACAAGCAAGGGTTAATAAGGCTTTACTATATGTGGGAGCTGATCCATTGGAATCCTTAAAGTATAGTTTAAGAATTATAGCTTGAAACAATTAGAGTTACAAGACATTTCTTATTCAGATTTTACACATGATCTTTTTAGAGGTGCCAACATCCGATGAAGTTGAAGCCTACAAATGTCTGCAAGAATGTCTTGAATTGCGGAAGAGGTATGTCTTCCAAGAAACAGTTGCGCCATGGGAAAAAGAAGTCATATCTGACCCTAGTACTCCGAAGCCTAATCTAGAGCCATTTGCACACTATCCTCAGGGAAAAACTGATGTGAGTCTGCAATCCTTATTTTTTTCTTTAACACCATGTACTGATAAATTTAACTTCCCTAATTTTGTTTTTACAGCATTATTTTGAGATGCAAGATGGGGTAGTCCATGTGTTTGCAAATAAAGATGGTAAGAGCCCTAGTATTAAAATTATGATGTTTCTTTTTCCTTATACATTCCTTTGCTTTTCGAATAGCTGACCCTTGGTTTGTTTCATTGTTCCCAGCAAAAGAAGAGCTCTTCCCGGTAGCTGATGCCACAGCGTTTTTCACTGACTTGCATCATGTACTCAAAGTCATAGCTGCAGGAAACATCCGGACTTTGTGCCACCGTCGACTAGTGCTCCTAGAACAGGCAAGAGTTTTAGTTAGAGAAGAATGAATGTCAATAAGGAAGTTTCATCTGGTTAACAGTATGACTCTCTGTATTTCAGAAATTCAATCTCCATTTGATGCTTAATGCGGATAAAGAATTTCTTGCTCAAAAAAGTGCACCACATCGTGATTTCTATAACGTCAGGAAAGTCGACACTCATGTTCATCACTCAGCTTGCATGAACCAGAAACACCTTTTAAGGTTTATCAAGTCAAAGCTCCGGAAAGAACCCGATGAGGTAACATTTGGAACCATGTGTTTTAGGAAAGTATACAATTTGTTGATATGCAGATGTGATAATTTTTTTCTCCTCTATACAGGTTGTAATATTCCGAGATGGGACATATTTGACCTTGAAAGAAGTTTTTGAGAGCCTGGATCTGACTGGGTAAATACGTTTCCAACTCCTAAGAATAACCAACTTAAGTCAATCTGAATTAGATGGCTGCAAGACTATTAGATTACTCTCTTATGACCCCCCTGGTTGTTGCCCAGATTGTCTGTATTACATTTTTTACCATTTTTACCATGATGCTGAAGAAATTAACCTTCTTCCCCTTGTTTGAACTTTGCACAGATATGACCTGAACGTCGACCTTTTGGATGTTCATGCAGACAAGAGCACTTTTCATCGTTTTGATAAGTTTAACCTTAAGTATAATCCTTGTGGTCAAAGTAGGCTTAGGGAGATTTTCCTTAAACAGGATAATCTCATCCAAGGTAGTTGAATATCCTAGTCACTCTTACCACCATTTTTATTTCATTTGCTGCATCAGTTATGCACTCTCGTTTACCTGACATTTCTTTTCGTTTGGTTTTAGGTCGTTTTCTTGGTGAGATAACTAAGCAAGTCTTCTCTGATCTTGAAGCTAGTAAATATCAGGTAAACGCCACATGCATCTCTGCCATCTGCAGTACTTCTATTCTTGGTCAACCGCGGTAGTCATATGCATTTAGAACAAACACTATAACAGAAGAACACTCTTACTATCAACTCTATAATAACTAAGCTTTTTCTATAAGGATTTGCTAGAAATACAAGAGACTTTGCATTTCGGTAATGGATTTCCTCCTACTCCCCCTTACAAGTGCAAAGCTTGCCATTTCTTGTTGCATATTCTATATAGAAAGAGAGGCCTTTATTTACTTTATTAAACTAGGAAAAGATGTAGTAAGCCTTGGATTTTTAGTCTCAGTTACCATATCAAACTCGCACTCTCTTTCATATGCCTACCTTGAACTTTCTTTGTGCTGATCTGAAGCACATGACTTGAGTTCCAAAACGCCATGGTCTTTTCAATTTTTGTATTTAAAAATCTTCTTGCCAAAGCAGATCCATTATTGCTCTGTTTTGTTTTTCTTAATGTCTTCTTTGAATACTGCAGATGGCCGAATATAGAATATCTATATATGGCAGAAAAATGAGCGAGTGGGACCAACTGGCTAGTTGGATTGTGAACAATGATCTATACAGCGAGAATGTTGTCTGGTTAATTCAGGTTGGCCATCTCTCTTATACTTTTGTGCTCCATTTCCTTCCATGAGTGTGTGTTTTTCTCTCGTGTGTTAGTGACATGAATGCTAACTGAGCTATACTTTCCTTGTTTTCTATTTGTCTGCTCACTAGCTCCCACGTCTGTACAACATTTACAAGGACATGGGTATTGTGACATCTTTCCAGAATATCCTTGACAATATATTCATTCCTCTGTTTGAAGCCACGATAGATCCCGATTCCCATCCCCAGCTCCATGTTTTTTTGAAGCAGGTTAGCATTCATATCTGCAGAGAACCTCTAATCTGCATGTCTTCGCACTATTAAAGAGTTGGTTTGACTGGTTCTGTCTTTTGTTTGTTTTGATTGTTTCTCTGGTTTTGTTGCTCGTTACTTGTTTGGTATTTCAGGTTGTTGGATTTGATTTGGTTGATGATGAAAGCAAACCTGAAAGACGGCCCACAAAACATATGCCCACTCCAGCTCAATGGACTAACGCATTCAATCCTGCATTTTCATACTATGTCTACTATTGTTATGCTAACCTCTATGTGCTAAATAAGGTACCATTCCTCCTAGTCTCTTCTGTAACTAACTTTGTGTTGTCAAAATTGCTTAATATGGAGTTATCATTTTTCTTCAGCTTCGAGAGTCGAAGGGCATGACTACCATCACGCTACGGCCACATTCTGGAGAGGTGTTTGATTTCATCCTTTGTGCTATATAAACAGTTTTCACTTACAATATAGTAGAATTTTTACAAGTCTACAAATTTCAGGCTGGTGACATTGACCACTTGGCTGCTACGTTTCTCACATGCCATAGTATCGCACATGGAATCAATCTGCGGAAGTCTCCTGTGCTTCAGTATCTCTACTACCTCGCCCAGGTTTGTGGAGACTGCCTGATTGTATTAGATATGTATTTTGTTTCGTACCTTAGAATATCTGACTGGACATTTATTTTTATTTTGACAGATTGGTCTGGCCATGTCTCCACTGAGCAACAACTCTTTGTTTCTAGATTACCACCGAAACCCGTTTCCTGTGTTTTTCTTAAGAGGTCTCAATGTTTCCCTGTCTACGGATGATCCCCTTCAGATTCACTTAACTAAAGAACCTCTCGTGGAAGAGTATAGCATAGCTGCCTCAGTAAGTCATGATCTTTCCATTATGCAGTCTTGTCACGCCATGAAAGTTAATTATCTTTAGAAAAGTCTTATTACCTTTGAATGATTTATATAGATCTTCTGTAATTGCAAATATCAAGGAACCATGAAACTTATCTCTATACATCCTTTTCTTCTAGGATTCAGTTATAGTGATGTATTAATTGAAGATGATAACTGGATTTTCAGGTTTGGAAGCTGAGTGCGTGTGACCTGTGCGAGATAGCTCGTAACTCAGTGTACCAGTCAGGTTTCTCACATGCCCTGAAGGTACTTGTTATATCAAACATAGCCTACAGTATTAATGAACAAGATATCTCTGGTCTGATCTGCTGATAACACTAACTCTTTTGCATGTTTTTAGTCGCACTGGATTGGAAAAGACTACTACAAAAGAGGACCTGATGGAAACGATATTCACAAAACAAATGTGCCTCACATAAGGGTGGAGTTCCGGGACACGGTAGGAAACAGAAATATATTATATTCTCTTTACACAGGTTAATTCCTCTCTGTAAGAAGACAGATTAAATTTATGATGTTGATGCAGATTTGGAAAGAGGAGATGCAACAGGTTTATCTGGGCAAGGCTGTTATCTCAGATGAAGTTGTTCCGTAAAAACCGCTATCAGAAATGTCGACGAGTAAGAATCCAACATCTATGTACAACATAATGATCTTACCATTGCTGTTGCAACATTTTCTTATTGATGTCAAAATGATTGAATTTGAGATTTCAGGAGAAGAGAGAGCATTTTCAGAAGTATACGAGCAGAAGAACCTAGTAGATAGGGTAATAATATGAGTGGGCTAAGTTGTGCCCTGAGAAAGCATTTTGGCTGTATACAAAGAGACTAGTTGAGAACCGGTTTTAATATAATGGATTTCAGTTTTTGGATTATAATGATCAAGTAAATCTATTCTAAACATAAATCGATTACATACTGTTTTAATTTCGATTCAGATTGGATTCAAACATATAAGTTTGAAATCCAATTTTTTTGGTTTCGGTTCTGATTAGGATTTTCAGATATATACATATAAAGATAGTATACGTTTAAACCATGCACTGAGATCTCTCTCATCAATGATATGGTTTACGAATCTGATCTGTCTACCTTGTTAAACACCTATTTTTAGGTGACATTGGGAAGATTTGCTTATTTGGCTTTGATAATGAAGGTGAACTTTTGGGTATGTAACTAAAAGCAATCAGAGACAAATGTTCCTTTAAAAAACATAAGTGGGTCCAACTTTCAAGCTAATACTGTTCTTTACTCACCAGACTCACCCTTACTAAACAGGACGAATGCAGTGGATTATCTAGCTAGCGACTTGCCTCGTGCAAAGTTTTTGTTTGCTTCTTTTGTGGCTAGCATGTTAAAAATGTAGGAAGAGACTGCTAAAAAAAACTAACAAAAGATGATTGTTTTCATCTGATTCAAGTTTCACTTTGATGTAACATCCTTTTTCTCATGTCTGAAATCCTAGATTGGTGGACGAGTGTGCGGATTATTGCAGAACATGCAGTGATGATGCTAGGACTGAAGTACATGAAGTTTTCTATTCAGGATACCAGGTATAGTCCAAGTTTAGAACCATCTAATTGCTTTGTGTTTGCTTGTTCTACCACAAAGGTTTTTAGTAACTTACCACAAAGGTTTTAGTAACTTAAAGAGATAACTCTTAAATGAAACGTGGATACTTTGTTAATAACGTATCCACAAAGGTTCCACACATTGTTAATAACGTGGATACTTTCTTAGTAGCTTACTTCTACTTACCACGTACACACACACACTTGGACCTTAACAACTCCCTCTAGTCCATGCTTCTACACTAGCCTACTTCTACAAGTAAGGTTAACCAACTAATCCTTAAGACTACAACAACTCCACTCTACTTTAGCACTAAGCTAGATTAAGTGCTAATCTCACCTTTGTTTCTTCGGTAAACAAATGAGTTACCTTCTTGCTTTGTGCTAAAAGAGTTTTCATGACAACATCGATAGAGTACTACATGAAGTGTTGAAAGAGAGAGACTTGCTTCTTTTGGGTTGTGGTATATAAGTTCATATGTTTTGAAGCAAATAAATCAAATCCAAAAATCTGGTGAAACCAATCAAAGTGAATAAGTGATCATAGAAATTTAAATCCATCGACTTCACTTTGTTTCGAAAGTACTCTCTCTAGTCGCCGAAAGTGTCACAAACCTCTTCAATACAAGAAAAAAAATGTTTTTGTCGAACCATTAGATATCTATTTTAAGTGAACAATACCCAAATTCCTAAGCAAAAGAAAAGAAGGGTCAGTGATATATCTTAAGTGCTTGCATTTTAGTATAGGTGCACTTCCAACGAGTCCAGCAGCTTGTTCAGCATGGTTGTAGCCTCCACATTGTAAGATAGAACAAATGCAGACGCAGCAAGAACTGCAGCAGTAACGGCTGTAGCATTGAGGAAGCCACTTCCACGGGAAAGTCTTCCCAAGATCACTTTGCAGGACTTGTCAGCTTCCTCGTAAAGAGAACCACTGGCTCCTCCTTCAGTGATAGCTTTTTTGTTCTAAGAACATCACAGGTTAGGTCGGAGATGAAATTACAACTAAATAGAGTGTGAAATAAGTTAAGCTTAGAAGAGTAAGAGGCATTACTTTTAGCCTGAAGCTCTTCATAGTTCGCTTGAGAGTGAGAGCATCTCTAGGTGATGATGATAGTTTGAGGGAATGATCCTCCCATTCGTCTACAAGTTTTTTAAGAAGAGCAACACTACGTTTTAGATTCTCCTCATAGAGATTGTCCCAGTGCTTGCAGCAATCTACGTTTTCAGTCACTGACCAGATAGCGATTTCTGTAGCTTCCTTGGCTAAAACAGGATTTCCTGTAACAACGGCAACACATTACAACTCTATTTGGAGAAGAGGGAGGGAACCAGAAAGGACTCAAGGATTCTGAGTGTTACTACTACCTTCTTGAGCAAATTTCAAAGAAAAAGTGAACATCTGTCGAGTGACTCGTTTCATTGTCTTGCTTCCTGGTGCACCGGCAAGAGCCACTTCCTTCAACAAGGGATAAATTTTCTCAAACCTCGCTGTAGCCTGTGTGCGTACAGAGACCATGCTTGTGATCAGAATCGACAAATGCAACAAGGTTTGTTTTACAAGTTCCAATTATACTTGTGCTTACCTTTACTCTTGCGGATGGAGCAGGGAAGGCAAGCCGCAGCAAGTTCTCAAATGAAGAAGGTGGAATCGTTGATCCATGATCCATTCTGTCAGCTCCATCTGCAAGAAGTTTGGTCCGAGCATTTGGATCTGACAAAATCCTGATAAAGAAGATTGCATAAAAAAAGGATCAAGATGATTGTACGTACGTATATAGCAAAAGAGATTACAAGAAAACTTTGGACTCACTTCTCAACCAGCTGCAGGATGAGATCCCTCGAGTGAGGGTTGGTACCGACTTCCGGTAACAAGTTATGCCCCCATGTAGAAAGGCCTACAAGTAAATTACCTTGGGAGGCCTGTCCACATTTTACAGCTCAAAAACTTTCAGAACACAGATCTCGTACAGAGAGAAAAGAGTTGACAAAATATCACACAAACCTGAGCTATCATCCAAACTTTAACCGGAAGCGTGTCTGGTCCTTGATGCCTACCCTTGGACCTCATAAAGGGCAATGAAATATACAAAGACCTCGGGTTGCTACGCAATACCATAGCTAACGTAAGAAATATTCCCACCTAATCGTAAGAAACAAAAGAAGATTCGTGATGGAGCTAGTCATACAAAGGTAGCAGCATACACAATTGAATCACACACAAGTGAAAGGTATAAAAGTGCGAGTCCAAAGGTATTTCCAAAATGACCTGAGATTTGCGAGAAGTATGAGGTGGACCTCCTCGTAGTGCTGTCAAAAAGTCCATAATATTATCAAACGCCCACCATACAAAGCCACCGAGTGCCTCTAGTGGCTGTTCGTTGATCCAGTCGCTTGATCTTTTGTAGATAGGTTCAGGAATATAAGAAAAAGGAACCTGCTTATAAGAAAATAAAGACAATGAGAATTGGATTCGTAAATCTAAGAAAAATGTACGTAAAAGAGCGCTCACATCGATGACATCGATCAGCTTGAACAAACGAGGGTCCTTGAACATCTCCGGCCATGAAAATTGCACATTGGAAAGTGATAGCCCAAACCATCTGACAAATCTCAATAGCCGGATCCACTCCGGCTTTCTCCGATAAGATGCCTAATCATTAACTAAATCAGAATTGCAGTGATTAAAGAAACGGAATGAGCCGAATTACAGATTCGCATGCACTCACCGATATATGTCTCAGAGTAATATCAAGACATTCAAAATCGATCTTTGCTGCACCTTCGGCCAAAGACTCTTTCTCCTTCACCTTCCACCACGCCGTCTTCACCTGCTTCTTCTTCTTCTCCTTCTTCTCCTTCTCCTTCTCCTTCTCCTTCTCCTTCTCCATCTCCCCCTTCTCCTTCTCCTTCTCCATCTCCCCCTTCTCCTTCTCCATCTCCATCTCCCCCTTCTCCTTGGCCGCACCAGCACCATTCAGTTCATCCTCCAAATCCGCCAGGATCGATGGTTCATTCGGAAATATCATGCCGGAAACGCCGCTATTCGCCGCATGATCCGCCCGCTTTTGCTTCCGATAGCGCTTCGAAGACGCGACTTGCGTCCATCCATTAGAGCTATCAAACCGAGAGTCCGCCACTGATTGGAACGTATCCATAAGCTTTCTAAAGTATCTCGCCCTTTATCTCCGTTATTTATCTTCCCGGCGTGAACAAACTAGATGACAATATTTGGCCGGAGAGAGGAGAAGAAGGGTTATATAACTGGGATCTAGGGTTAATTACAATGCTCTTGCCAATTGATAGCTTATATAGTTGTTTAATTGGCGTGTTTTTCACGCTTCCGTGCTTTCTCACGCCACCGAAACCCGTTTCCTGTGTTTTTCTTAAGAGGTCTCAATGTTTCCCTGTCTACGGATGATCCCCTTCAGATTCATTTAACTAAAGAACCTCTCGTGGAAGAGTATAGCATAGCTGCCTCAGTAAGTCATGATCTTTCCATTATGCAGTCTTGTCACGCCATGAAAGTTAATTATCTTTAGAAAAGTCTTATTACCTTTGAATGATTTATATAGATCTTCTGTAATTGCAAATATCAAGGAACCATGAAACTTCTCTCTATACATCCTTTTCTTCTAGGATTCAGTTATATAGTGATGTATTAATTGAAGATGATAACTGGATTTTCAGGTTTGGAAGCTGAGTGCGTGTGACCTGTGCGAGATAGCTCGTAACTCAGTGTACCAGTCAGGTTTCTCACATGCCCTGAAGGTACTTGTTATATCAAACATAGCCTACAGTATTAATGAACAAGATATCTCTGGTCTGATCTGCTGATAACACTAACTTTGTCTGTGGCATGTTTTAGTCGCATTGGATTGGAAAAGACTACTACAAAAGAGGACCTGATGGAAACGACATTCACAAAACAAATGTGCCTCACATAAGGGTGGAGTTCCGGGACACGGTAGGAAACAGAAATATATTATATTCTCTTTACACAGGTTAATTCCTCTCTGTAAGAAGACAGATTAAATTTATGATGTTGATGCAGATTTGGAAAGAGGAGATGCAACAGGTTTATCTGGGCAAGGCTGTTATCTCAGATGAAGTTGTTCCGTAAAAACCGCAATCAGAAATGTCGACGAGTAAGAATCCAACATCTATGTGCAACATATTACATATAGATCTTAACATTACTGTTGCAACATTTTCTTATTGATGTCAATGATTGAATTTCAGATTTCAGGGGAAGAGAGAGCATTTTTCAGTGGTATACGAAGCAGAGGAACCTAGTAGATAGGGTAATAAGATGAGTGGGCTATGTTGTGCCCTGATAAAGCGATTTGGCTGTCAAATCCTATTGTTTTATAAAAGCTTCCATAAATCTATCCCTTTTATAAACACTAAACAGATACAAAGAGACCAGTTGAGAACCGGTTTTAATATAATGGATTTCAGTTTTTGGATTATAATGATCAAGTAAATCTATGTTTTAATTTCGATTCAGATTCATTTTATAAACCAAATATCTCATTTTCAGATAAATACATACTCATAAAGTATATACATACTGAGATCTCTCTGGTTTGTGAATCAGATCTGTCTACTGGATAAACATCAATTTTTGGGTGACATTGGGAAGATTCGGCTTGGCTTGATAATGAAGTTGAGCTTTTGGAAATGTAACTAAAACGAGTCGGGCAGAGACAAATGTTCCTAATTTGGCAATATTAAGTAACAACGAGAGAAGTGTAGGAGAAAAACTAACTTTCCTAATATGGTGGTGGTGTTTAAAAACCCGAGTATCATAAGGGCTTACTATCAGCCCAATTCAGGCCCATATAAATACAATTCTATGTTTTTAACCGATAATTTCCTAATTTCAACCGATAACTCTGTTGTGTCAGCTCCGACAAAAATGGCTGCAATCAGCTTTTCCTCCTCTTTGCACGCCTCAGCCTCTCCGCGTATTTTTCGTCCACATGTTTCCCGAAATACCCCTGGCTTTACCCTCTATTCACGCTTCACACCACCATCCTTCTCTTTTCCTTCTCTCTCCTTCACACTCCGTAACACAGTCCGGTCTCGTCGTCCTTTCTTAATCGTCTCCGCCGTTAAATCTCTGACGGAGACGGAGCTGCTTCCGATTGCGGAGGCTGATTCAATTCCATCCGCTTCCGGCGTCTACGCTGTATACGATAAAAACGAGGAGCTTCAATTCGTCGGAATATCTCGGAACATCGCCGCGAGTGTCTCTTCACATCTCAAATCTGTGCCAGAGCTTTGTGGCTCCGTCAAGGTAAAAGCTCTATCTCCCTATCGCCGTTTTCTTGAACCATGATTTCATATACAGTCGCATGTGTTGTGTAGGTGTTACTAACGAGGAATTCTCCTGTTTTGTGGTTGACTTTTGTTTACTACTGTTCATAGATTTGGGAAGTGTCTTGGTGAATCTTGTCAAAGTTTATCACTTTAGTACCAGAATAGTATTCAATTATTCATATCATTAAGATCACTCGCCTGTTGGCAAAATTTGAACTAATGAAGTTGTTGGATCTGTTGATAAGAGTTCTTTAACGACAATTACCACTTTATAATTAGGAGATGCATAAGTGTTCTTTTTGTTTATGTTACTGTGAGAAATAAAGTAGACCCTGTCGGCCTGTCCTGTCTATGAAAGATGCTTCCATTAGAAGAGCGTGATCGTGTTATGTTACTTAGGAGTTAGGATTTGGTTTCTGACTTCATTTAGCATTTTCTTTTGATTATTTGTTTGGGAAATTCTACTATAGATACAGGATAGTGTGCTCATTGGCGAGTTGGAAGAAGTTTGGGAGGTATATCGGTTTTGTACCGAGGGAGAGAATTTATTCTCTTTGGTATTCTGATTCCCATTCTCTGTCAAGTGATTTCAATTGATAAGAAGAGCTTTGGTGTTCTTCTGTGTCCATGATCCTTAACTCAATCAGCTTACAACAGTCAAATCTAAGATAGCTCTTGAGAAATTTAGCTGACATTACTGTTTTTAGTGTTTATTTGGTCCAATGACTCGATGACCAACAATGAATTTTGAGGACCTTGTTTCGTCGTTTTGATGATGTGATGAATATTGGCAAGTTTTCGTATTGTTTTTACCTTTAGTAACTGATTTTTCATCACCGGTTGCTAGGTTGGAATAGTAGAAGAACCGGACAAAGCGGTTCTAACACAAGCATGGAAATCATGGATAGAAGAACACATAAAAGTAAACGGAAAAGTCCCGCCGGGGAATAAGTCAGGGAACAACACATTTGTCAAACAGACTCCGAGGAAGAAATCTGATATCCGTCTCACTCCAGGTCGCCATGTCCAGCTCACCGTTCCCTTAGAGGAACTGATTGACCGTTTAGTGAAAGAGAGCAAAGTGGTAGCTTTCATTAAAGGATCGAGAAGTGCTCCTCAATGTGGATTCTCACAGAGAGTGGTTGGGATTCTTGAAAGCCAAGGAGTTGATTATGAAACAGTTGATGTTCTTGACGATGAGTATAATCCCGGGCTAAGGGAGACGCTGAAGAATTACAGCAACTGGCCAACGTTTCCACAGATATTTGTGAAAGGAGAACTTGTAGGTGGTTGTGATATATTGACCTCAATGTATGAAAATGGCGAACTAGGCAATATCTTGAATTAGTTTCATCCGATTATCTTCTCTATTTCTAGTTGTGTAACTCGAAACATTCATAATTGAGAATCATAATAAACACGCTTGGATTCTCTTCCATAGTTTCAAACTCGTTTTCTATCTTCCGCATTTATAAAGCTTACAGATTCTATACAGACCTTAGAGATGACATGACTCCATGCGGCCGGCTTGAAACTTTCGTGGCCTTTGACTTCCCTTCCTGTTACTAAGCAATACTTATGACCAAAAAATCATATAACCATGTACTAGTTAGTATGGTTTAAAATTGAATACCCTTTATTAAAAAAACAAGAAAACAACTTGTGGCTTTTGCTTTGCAACCAAAAAGGTCAATGTCGGTGACAATATATATCTTATTGTCCCTTTCAACGAGGACGATCCATGATTCATCGATTCATCGCCTCAAGCTAAAGCGCGTTAACCTTTACATACACCCCTTGAAATGTTTTACAGTTTCGATATTCTTGTGGGCCATCAAGATATAGTTGGGGTGAAGTTACCATGTTGATATCGAACACTTATTTTATTTCAAAACTTTGATCCAAACGTGGGATAAAGATAACTATGTCTGCCACTTCTTCTGTTCCATGCATTTTTTTTAGCAAATTAAATATTTATTGAGATTTCTTTGAGTCATCAATTCCAAATTATAATTTTTCATTTAGTTCTATTAAATGACTGAAAAGTACTGAAAATCTTATGCAAGACTATATACAAAGCCTTATAAATGGTTAGACATATACATACGCTTTCCAATTGAGAGACGATCTACTACTATACAGGAACCGAATATCCCAATAAAGTATTCCTAGAATAGAATGTGTATTCATCAAAAGATCTCTTTCCATGTATATATGTAAATTACAAATGAATATAATACAAAATTTTATGTGGATAAGGAACGTCACACGCATACACGTATTGTCTTGCCATGTTAGATATGATTCATCATCAAAAGAAAAAGAAGAATCTATTGACAAATAATATAAAAGATTAGAAACAATCGACCTAAATGGTGCCAGATTTCATAGGATAACTTTTCATTCTTGGATCTACCACGTTTGGCACTTATATTAATTTTGTGTTTTGTTCTCTTTGACCTCTACATTCTCATCAAAAATTAGCCCATAAAACTATTTTGCATGAATATGATTTTTGGGACCGATATTTCAAAGTATTACATTCGCCATTAACAATGTATATTTACAGATTAATTCTACAAAAATTCAAACTACTCTTAACATACAAGATTATTAGGAAAAATAACTTTGTTCCGTTGTTTAACGTTCCGTTTTACGAATACTATACAATATCCTTCTACGAAGTACTAATTAAAACCATTATTCCACTAAGATTATATGGTATGAAAAAAATTTGGCTCACCAAAATATAAACCAGGAAGAAAGAATGTGGGGTTAATATGTTACAAAAGTCTCACTAAAACTCAAAATGTCCTCATAGCAAACAATATATGAGTGTTGAGTGTTTCCATGAATAAACTAACTATTCCCCCACCAAATAATTAAACCTACGCTACACCCCAAACAAGCATAAAATGAACAGGTTAACTTAGGTTAAGAATAGCTGAGAAAGATTAGAGAGAACCATCTCTAGTAAGCCTAGCAAGCAATGCATTGATAAGTGAATCCCTCTTCTCTGCTCTCATCTCCTCCCTCGACCGCCTTTGTTCCTCTCTATCTCGCCACATCCGCTCCATAGCAACCCTCTCCTTCTCAAGCTCCTCCATCTTCCTTCTCCATTCTTCTTCTTTCTCTGCTCTCTCCTTCTCCCTCGCCTCCCATCCTTCTCTCCACTCGCTCTCCATCCTCACTTGATGTCTCATAAACTCTTCTAACACTTCTCTTACACCATTATTGCTATTACTACTATTACTATTGCCTTTTCGCTTCTTTGCAATGTTCTTTTTCGGGTTTAGGATTTTCGGGTCATTGCTGACATCTACTTGCTCTTCATTCACATTCTCTTCTTCCTCATCTGAAGAATACTCTCTCTTTCTCGCTGTCCCGCTTGTTCCCCCTCCTCCTCCCTCGGATTCGGCCCATAGCATTCTCTGCATTCTAGTGGTAAATATAATTTGCATATCATCATAAAAAGGGAATTGTTGTCTTGCTGTCTCTGCCTCCATTGTCTCACATCCCTAGTAACATCAAGCAATACCATCACCAATGAGATTATATGCATATACAACTAAACTACTCGGAAGATTATAGACAACAAGATTCAGAATTCACAATGGTTTTGTCTCTGTCCCGGAAAAAGATTATGGACTATATAAGATTAAAAATTTCTTGGTTACCAAAAAAATATATTTATTTGTTCCATGCAAGACCTCCAAGATTATTAAAGATAATAATAACATATCCGCAAAAATAAGGAGATAGAGAGAAAGAGAAGATAATATTGGGACCTTAAAACGAGTGACGAGGTTCTTCCACTTGCACTTGCACTGTTCAGGGCTACGAGGAAAGCTTTTGTCTCTCATCTTGTTAGAGATAACTTCCCAAAGAAGCTTGTTTCGTTTTGTCTCCATGAAAGTCTGATCTAGCTCTCCTCTTATCCCTATCAACTCCTTCGTCTCTTCAACGCTCCACTGTGGAAACCTATCCCCACCCGCTACCGCAGACGCTATTTCCGGCGTTTGCGATTGGGGATGAGGATGTTGAAGATGATGCTTGTTGAGGTATTGAAGATGGTGAAGTTGATGATGCTGATGTCCATCCATTTCAAAGAATCAAGAAGAACTAGAAACGAAAAAAGGAAAAAATCACCAAACGATCTCTAAAGCAAAGATTTTGTTGTTGTGATTTTGGAAGAGCTTTCACTTTTTCAGATCGAAAAAAAATGAAAAAAAAAAATAATTTTGTTTTCTTTTATCTTTTGGTTTGTGTTTTGTAATGTGAAACGTCGGGAGAAAGAAGTCTAATTTCTTTGATCGCAATTCTTTTCTTCTTCTCCACTCTCTCTTTGTCCTATCGCCATCTGTATACGCGTTTACTTTTTTTCTCTTTCTCTATCTTTGGATTTTTCTTAAATTTATTACTTTTTTTTTGTGTGTTTTCTTTTGACAAAATATTAAAAAAGAAAAAAGCTTTCGGTAGATGTGTCATTTCTAATAGTATAATTAGTACTAGTAAATATGTTTAATTATTGATTTAAATTGCGTATAGAGCATAGGATTAGCGTCTTAAAGTATTACTATTAATTAACGAATTGACCGGTGA
This sequence comes from Erysimum cheiranthoides, assembly GCA_011420285.2. NCBI lineage: Eukaryota > Viridiplantae > Streptophyta > Magnoliopsida > Brassicales > Brassicaceae > Erysimum > Erysimum cheiranthoides. The sequence continues at coordinate 15,372,841 of CM022182.2, read as the reverse complement.
TCAGGAAGGATGTGGATATTTCTATCGTTATCTCATAATGTACTCACTTTAAATTTGACAATAGTATTCTAGATTCTGACAGTCGACATATGATCAAAGGTGTACGAATGAATTATTACTGAGTTAATTTCATAAATGGTAAGAATTAATAAATTTACTTTTTAAGTTGTCTCACACAAAACAGTACTCTCAAATGTTTTCATTTGCAATCAAAATCATCACCACGAGAATGTGCGTTCACGGAGCTCGACAATATCATAGCATTTTAAACTTTCTAAATATACTACAGTTATTTTTCGAAAGATTCCTAAATTTCTAGAAAATAATCAAAATCAGTTGTTTTATATCTTTCATAAAAAAATGGTAGTATCAATTAATTTTGTGAGATGCGATCCAGTTCCGGTTTGGGCTAAGAGACTTGCGAATGGGCCTAAGTGACTTTGAGACAGGCCCAAGATGACAAATCGCAAAGTCTCGGTAACGGCTCTTTCTCTTTGGTCAAGCTTTGGTCTTTGTCTTCATGTGAGTGCACGGATGCTTTGAATCATGAGGCGATAAGGTTTGTTACGCCTAGGTTAGTGATGCAAGCTGTAAAGGTGCACAAGGCAAGGAGTATAAGAAGGCAATCCAAGCATAATGACAAATGAGATGGGTATTGAGAGAGAGTAGCAAGCAAGACAGATTTGGAGAGGTTTTGAGATAGGGAAGAACACCTTCTTACCTTAGCTCGGGTATTGAATCTCTTTGTACTATCTGCTTGGTTTCTTGTACTCAGGATATATCTCTTAATGAAAACCTAGTGAGCAAGGGTTTCTTGCTCACCGAGACGTACCACAATCACATTGATTGTGGGAACTCGTAAATCTGTGTCTTCTCTTCTCCTTCTCCCTTTTTTATTTTCTTCTCTGTTCTTCTCTCTGTTACAAACACCAAACAAAGTTACAACTCAAACAAGCACAAAAGCAAGTTACTAAAGAGAACTATAAGTCATAAAACACTACAAATGGTATCAGAGCCATGTTGTTCATGGTTGATGTGTTTTTCTGATTAAAGTTCGTGTCTTTTCAGGTTTTTTAAGGCATCAGAAGGGCTAGTCTCAGCAGGTAACGGATCCTACCTGGTTTCTGAGTCTAGGTCTCTCTTCTGAGTTCTTTGGTTTGTGAAAGGTTACACCTTTTACATCTGGAAGTTTGGTCCTTGCGGTTCTGGTTGCATATCTGGGTTGTTGTTGGCTGTTGTTGAGGGTTTTGGTTTGTGCAGGTTCTGGATATTTCTTCTCTTGCTTGGTTGTGATCAGATCTGGTAAAGAGAGTCATGGTGGAGCCTACTCACGCTAAGTTTGAGATTGATAAGTTTGATGGGGAGGGTGATTTTGCTATTTGGAAGCATAGGATGTTACCTCAGTTAGAGATTTTTGGGCTGGATTCAGTCTTGAAGGTTGATGGAACATCTGCTTCTGATGGTGAGGAGGTTGATGAATCAGATCCTAAGTGGTTAGCAAAGGATAGGAGAGTTAGAAACTTGATAGGCATGAGTTTGTCTGATGTGATATTGAGAAAGGTGATGAAGAATCGTACTGCTCAGAAAGTGTGGGAAGCTCTGGAGGCTCAATATCAAGACAAATCTGTGCCAAACCGTTTCTATCTCAAGCAAAGATTCTACAGCTTCAAAATGGAAGAAGGCAAAAATCTAGACAAAATTTTTGATGAGTTTAACAAGCTGATATCAGATTTGGCAAGTCTAGAGGTGGAAATTAGTGATGAGGATCAGGCTGTTATCCTTCTTAACAGCTTACCATCATCATTTGCTCAACTGGTACACACTCTAAAGTATAGAGGTGGTAAGGAAACCATTACTCTGAAGGAGATAACCCAATCAGCCTATTCCCTAGAAATAGAGTTGAAGCAAAAGGGAAACTACCTAAAGAACAGTGGTGAAGGTCTCTTTGTCCAACAAAAACCAAAGACTGAGAAGAAGGCAAATCCAAAAGCTAAACAGTCAAGTAAAGGAAAGGAAAAGCCTAAGTTCAAGAAAGTCTGTTGGATTTGTGGAGGTGAAGGACATTGCAAGAAGGACTGTCCAGGCAAGGGACAAACCAGTGGAGCTCAAGCTAGTGTTGGTCAGGGTGTTGATGCAAATCCAATGATGCTGACTGCTTCAGAAGTTAATGTGAAAGATGGTTGGGTGCTTGATTCAGGTTGCTCGTATCATTTAACATCCAGAAAGGATTTGATGTTTGATCTAGAAGAGATAAATGGAGGAAGAATCCTGATGGGAAATGATACTTACTGTGAAATCACAGCTATAGGGAAGATCAAGTTTGTTAATCATGACAATACTAGTGTCATATTGACAAAGGTCAGATATTCAGAGACAGCAAAGAGAAATTTGATTTCTCTAGGACAGCTTGAGTCACAGGGATGCTGGTTTCAATCTAAGAACTTCAGGTTAAAAGTGTTTTACAAAGACAAGGAAGCTCTTGCAGGAAACTACAAGGATACTCTTTATATCCTTGATGGGAAACCAGTACTAGATCAAGCAAATTCAGCTACTAAGGTTGGAGATAAGACTATGCTTTGGCATAGTAGGCTGGGACACATGAGTGAGAAGGGATTACAATTACTAGCTAAGAAGGAGATGATCAAGATTGAAGATATCTCAAAGCTTGAAGACTGTGAACATTGTGTTCTAGGCAAGTTTCATAAGTTGTCTTTCAAGACAAGAAAACATACTTCTAAAGAGCAACTAGAGTATGTTCATTCAGACTTATGGGGATCTCCTAATGTCACACCAAGTTTGTCAAAGTGTCAGTACTACATTTCTTTTGTGGATGATTTCTCAAGAAAAGTGTGGGTTTCTTTCTTAAAGACTAAAGATGAGGCATTCAGTAAGTTTGTTGAGTGGAAGTTGTTAGTTGAAAATCAGAGTGGCAAGAAGTTAAAGGCTTTAAGGACAGATAATGGACTTGAGTACTGCAACAAGTCATTTGATGATCACTGCAAAGAGAATGGGATTATGAGGCACAAGACTTGTCCTTATACCCCACAACAAAATGGAATCGCTGAAAGGTTGAACAGAACAGTTTTGGAGAAGGTAAGAAGTTTGCTGAGTGAGACAGGTTTGGGAGAAGCATTCTGGGCAGAGGCAACAGCAACAGTGGTTTACATGATAAATAGAACACCATCCACCCATCTTAACTTTGAGGTTCCTGAGGAAGTCTGGACAGGTTCAAGGCCAGTTTATGAGCACATGAGGAGGTTTGGGTGTTTGGTGTACTATCATACTGATCAAGGAAAGCTTAAGCCGAGAGCAAAGAAAGGAATCTTCATGGGATATCCACAGGGTGTTAAGGGATACAGGTTATGGAACTATGAAGAAAAGAAATGTGTCATCACTAGAGATGTCACATTCAGGGAAGACATTCTCTACAAGGATGTGTTAAAGTCACTATCTAACAAAGGAAAGGAGAAAGTGAACTTGGATTTATCAGAGGAAACACATATTGATGAGAATGTAATGGAGTATGGAGAGACTTCAGCTGAAGGTGGAGCTATTTTAGAGCCTGAGGCTGAGGAAGGTTCAAACCAAGGGTCTGCTAGTAGGTCTGCTACTAGATCTGCTACTAGATCACCAACAAATCTAAATGACTATCTACTAGCCAGAGATAGAGAAAGGAGAAGTATTAAGGCACCTAGCAGATATGATTATGGTGCCAATGTTGCTGCTTATGCTTTAACTATGTCAGAAGTGGTAGAAGTTGAAGAACCATGGACTTACAAAGAAGCCATGAGTGGAAAAGATAAGCAGAAATGGGAAGGTGCTACGGATGAAGAAATGTCATCTCATGAAAAGAATAAAACATGGAAGTTAATAGAGAGGCCAGAAGGACAGAAAGTTATTGGATGCAAGTGGGTGTTTAAGCTTAAACCAGGAATTGAAGGAGTTGAGGAACCAAGGTTTAAGGCTAGACTAGTTGCAAAAGGTTATGCTCAAGTTGAAGGAATCGACTATAATGAAGTGTTTTCACCTGTGGTAAGACACACTACTATACGATTGATGTTATCTATAGTGGTTAATTTGGATCTTGAGTTGGAGCAGCTAGATGTCAAGACAGCATTTTTAAATGGGACTCTTGATGAAAGAATACTCATGGAGCAGCCTGAGGGTTATGCAAAAGGGAATAAGGTCTGTTTAATTTTGAAATCTCTATATGGGTTAAAGCAGTCTCCTAGACAGTGGAATGTGAGATTTGACAGGTTCATGAAAGCTCAGAAGTTCATTCAGAGTGATTATCATTCATGTGTTTATTTCAGATGCTATGGTGAAAACAAATATGTCTACTTGTTACTCTATGTCGATGATATGTTGGTTGCAGCAAAGGATTTATCAGAGGTTAATAAGGTAAAGCAAATTCTCAGTAAGGAATTTGAAATGAAGGATTTGGGACCTGCCAGAAGGATTCTAGGGATGGATATTTTCAGAGACAGAGTTAATGGTGTTTTAACATTATCCCAAGAAGGTTACATTGAGAAGGTTCTAAAGTCTTTTGGTGTTACTGACTTAAGGCCTGTGCAAACACCAATGGGGTGTCATTTCAAGTTGTCTAAAACACCTAAAGAAGACAGGGCTGAGATGGAGTCGAAGATGAGGCATGTACCTTATTCAAGTGCTGTAGGAAGTGTCATGTACGCAATGGTGGGTTCACGGCCTGACATTGCTCATGCTGTTGGTTTGGTGAGCCGCTTCATGAGTGCTCCTAACACACAACATTGGAATGCAGTCAACTGGATATTAAGATATCTAAGAGGAACTAATGACTGTAAGTTAACTTTCAAGAAGACAGACAAATTGGAAGTTAAGGGCTACTGTGATAGTGATTACTCGGCTGACCTTGATAAGAGGAGATCAATCACAGGCTATGCATTCCAAGTCGGAGGAAACACGGTGAGCTGGCGTTCAGTTCTGCAACCAATTACAGCTTTGTCAACCACAGAGGCAGAGTACATGGCTCTAGCAGAGGCAGCAAAAGAAGCTTTGTGGTTAAAACGAATTACCTCCGAATTAGGTTTTCCACAGGGAAGCGCTGAGATCTTTTGTGTTTCGCAGAGTGCGATCTGCTTAGCCAAGAACAGGGTCTTCCATGAGAGGACGAAGCACATCCAGAATCGTTATCACTTCATCAGAGATGTGATTGCAGAAGGAGATCTGGTGGTGACTAAGATTGATACAAGGATCAATCCAGCTGACATTCTCACTAAATCTTTGCCGGTGAAGAAGTTTGAGGATGGCAGGAGTGATCTGAGCGTGCTCAGACACTGAATCTAGCTCAAGAGTGAGCTAGGGTTCCGGCGGGTTGGAGTCGGGACAAGCAGAGAGAATCGGACCAGACTCTCTCGGTGATATGTCGGAAAGGATCGAGGTGGAGATTGTGAGATGCGATCCAGTTCCGGTTTGGGCTAAGAGACTTGCGAATGGGCCTAAGTGACTTTGAGACAGGCCCAAGATGACAAATCGCAAAGTCTCGGTAACGGCTCTTTCTCTTTGGTCAAGCTTTGGTCTTTGTCTTCATGTGAGTGCACGGATGCTTTGAATCATGAGGCGATAAGGTTTGTTACGCCTAGGTTAGTGATGCAAGCTGTAAAGGTGCACAAGGCAAGGAGTATAAGAAGGCAATCCAAGCATAATGACAAATGAGATGGGTATTGAGAGAGAGTAGCAAGCAAGACAGATTTGGAGAGGTTTTGAGATAGGGAAGAACACCTTCTTACCTTAGCTCGGGTATTGAATCTCTTTGTACTATCTGCTTGGTTTCTTGTACTCAGGATATATCTCTTAATGAAAACCTAGTGAGCAAGGGTTTCTTGCTCACCGAGACGTACCACAATCACATTGATTGTGGGAACTCGTAAATCTGTGTCTTCTCTTCTCCTTCTCCCTTTTTTATTTTCTTCTCTGTTCTTCTCTCTGTTACAAACACCAAACAAAGTTACAACTCAAACAAGCACAAAAGCAAGTTACTAAAGAGAACTATAAGTCATAAAACACTACAAATTTCTTAAAATTCTGGTATATTAATTTTTTCTAGTGGTATTTTAAAGATTTTTTCAATAAAGAAAAACATTAAACATAAGTGAAAATTATGTAAGGATAATATCAATACTTTCCTACTGAAGTGTAGAGTTTTTCTTAATGCAATTTTGAAAAAATAAATAAATAGGGGTATTCTCTGTTTAAAGCCTTGACTGCTTTTTTCATTCATATTATATAATGAGGTATTAAAGTGGATGTGACGATAATATTACGTTGACGTTTCATCACCACTGCGAGAAGTTTCTATTTGTATACTTTTGTAGTAACATACAGTACTGTGTGGTTCTTCTCGGCGACCAGTCATATCCTTAGCTTCACGCCCAAGTCTCTATTTACAACTTTATCTTTGGTTTTTCCTTTTTCAACAAAACTCGATCTTTTTCTAAGAGCACCTTGTTTTAATATAATAATAACTAGTAAGGGATTATGTATGCAACTTCTCTAGAATCTCTCATTTCCTGCACGTGTAGATACTAGATAGATTATTCCTTAGATGGTTATAAATTCGTTGGGATGATTTCTTCAATCACGAAACGACGAATTATGGTGTGACACGTGGAATTTGCCAGGTAGGAACATCCTACATATTTCGAAATTTTAGTGCATGAATATGCCAAACTTATTTAGTTATTTTCATCTAAGGTTTAATAAGGATGGGCAGCCCAAACCCATTCTTCACACTTTGGGCCAATTCGTCTTTGAGTGATGTACAATTTGCCAATTTGAGTCACGTAAGAACAACTTTGGGTAACCTAGGCAAAATATTCGAACTTGAAAATTCGAACTGAATCTGATCCGAAATATACGAACCGAACACTAAAAAATATTCGAATGGGTTTTAGATTTCTATACCCGAAAACCTGAACCCGAACTCGAATCAAACCGATAACCGAATGAGTATCCGAAATATAATTATATATATCAAATATTAGTTATTTTTAGATTTGATATAACCCTATTATCCAATATTATAATTATAAATTATAAATGTCAACTAACTTTAAATCAAAATAACTAAAATATCCAAAATATCTAAAATATATGAAAATCTTTAGTTATATTTATTAAAATTTAACCAATTTTTTTAAAAAAAATAACCAATTTTCAGATTTTTTTTTATATATTTCGGATATCCGAATCTGAACCGAAATAACCCGATCCAAACCCGAATCCGACCCGAATATATAAAATACCCGAATGGATCCTAAATAGCTAAATTCAAAAACTCGAAAACCCGAAAAACTCGAATCGAACACGAACGGGTACCCGAATGCCCAGACCTTAACCCTACCAACTGCAACTCTCTAAAGAAGGGACAAGAGTCGATCTAGTCCCTAAATCAGGGTTTGAAAAACTTGGTCTGCTTCGTTCACTTTTATTTGTCCCCGTTTATTTATCTGTAGAATGATTCACTTGATTGTTAACAAAAAAAAAAAAAAATTCACTTGATTCATAATGGTTTGGTAATTATATGAAACATTAGAACATAGATGTATTATATGAATACTACGGTATCCGGTCCGTATCCCAATTATACTATTTATTTTTCTTACATTTATTTAAACCAACAACGGTCTCTTATTATTCACACCTACTACAATTAAGCCATGTGTTACACGACTTAAACCAAATTTTATCTTGAAATAAAAAAGCAGTCACAAATTTATGATGAAATATTGTTTGTAGCTACAATTCCTACATATGGTCTGTGACTAGATTATGGTTCTGAATGGTAACTATAGCACACCACAAAATTATATTAGTATCGTAACAGTGTCAAAATATCTATATAAATAAATATATATATATGTATATATTTTTGTTACTATTAGAACTGTACCGCACTTCTCCCAGTTAAAAACGCTGTTACCATTCGAAACTTATAGTTACTATTTTTTTTAATGTAATTTTGTTGCAAAATTAAAAGCTTAGCAATTTTGAATAGTGACGATAAATTCTATCCCAACTTTTTGTTGTTTCCAAAAAAATTAAAATACCGCTGCAAAATTTTCTTAACTTCGTAAAACTTCAAATCCAGAAAAAAAATTTCCCGAATATTTTATATGCGATTTTATTTAAACTGTAAATTGTTTTTTTCTTTTTTATAATTGTAAATTGTTTATTTGTGATTACATTTGAATTGTAAATTGTTTATCAATACAATAGTTTTTGTTCGCATGTGCGTTTGGTAGCTGTAAATGAATGTATCCTATACCGTAGGTCCGTAGCCCACATGTAGCTATTGTTTTTTTTTCTTCATTTGTTTTTTTGGCCACGTAGCCGACAATCAACGAGTTAGATGTTCAACTTTTTTATTAATTGTCACACTGCATATCACATCATTTACGTTCAGAATATTCAACATATTGGGCGGACAATTTCTTTGTCAACATAACGTTCTAGTTTTTATTTTTAACACATCGTCCCGATCTATCTTTGAAGATGACGAAATTGATATATATGAACGATAAAGTGGATTTTTATACCAGAACAATATATATATATATATATATATATATATATATATATACTCGTTTCGGCGCATAACTGTAGAATTCAATTATATTTCAGCGTCAAATTTTAGAAAATTCTATATTATGTAGCTATTCATTTTTTAAAATTCTATATTATGTAGCTATTCATTTTTTAATAATATTTTCATATATAAGTTTATTTAAATATTTAAGTTTATCAAAATTACTTAACTTGATCTTTAAAAATTTTATCAGCAATTAAGGCATATAGCTTTTAGTCATTTGGTATAAGTTGCATTCTAATGTATTTGTAAATTTATAAACGAACAAAATTGTATCTAAACACAACATTTAAATGTGAAACCCGATTTAAGAAACGAACAAATGCTAAATATGGATGTATGCAGCATCATATACACAAACAAACTAGGCCAGTTATTGACGCATTTTAACTTGCATGGTGAAACTATGCGGAATCACTATTTAATTTGTCGTCATGCATATAGAATTTTCTTTTTGTTGGAAAAATTAAATTCAGAGTTTTAAGTCAAAATAATTATAGTCTTAATTAATACTCCCTTTGTTCTTAATTAAACTATTTTTTAAAATTTTTCACACAAATTAAGAAAACATATTAATTGATGATTATAAATGCATAGTTTTTTGTAATTAACAATTTTCAAACCCACTAAATCAATAGTAATTAGTTATTTTTTTTGAATTCTATAATTTATCATTAATAACTTATAAAAAACATATAAAATATCTAAAAAATTATTTTTTTTGAAACTATTTTTTTTTTCTAGGAAATGAATTAAAAAGGAACAGAGGGAATAGTATTATTTATGTAACGTCAGCGTTTGAACTCGCGAGGATGAGTTGTTGCATTAGTAATTCAGCTGAAATTTTTTTTTTTTTTTTTAAATAATGATTCAGCTGATTTGAAAGTTGAAACCCTTTAATACAAAATTTTCAGCTGATTTGACCCGTTAACACAACATATCCAGTCGATTTTAATTAAAACATGTGATGCCTAAGCATTGATATATATTGCGTATTCTTTACTACATGGTCCTCGTTAAGTAAATAATATTCTAAAGAACGAAAATTTTGTCCGACAACTAAAGGTATGGTTGATGACTTGATGTAGTGTTTAATTTTCCTTTTGAAGATGCAACTTGTCTTGATCAATAAGAGAGGTAATATATACTTTACAAGTGGCTGCGCTCTCACTGAGCACTTGATATATATTATCCACTATGTCAAAAGTTTACTCTTCAATCAATAATATGAAAACAAGCTCATCTGCTCGACTACATTAGCAGATTTATTCTTCAAATTTCCACATAGACTTTGGTATATATGGGATCTGCACGTAGAATTGAATTTTGCAATGTAAGGGTTATCAATCATATAATAAGAACGGTGATCATGTTTATAGCATCAAAATATCATTTTACAAAAAATAAAAAAAAATATCGACAATTTAAAAAGTTACGTTAGAATGATAAATGGTATATCACTGTTTAGTTATGATTCTATTTTCACATTTCAACATTTTTATAAAAGTTTTATTCTATAAAATATAGACATGCTAGGAATATAATTATAAACAATCATTAATTAACTAGTTTTGACTATTTTATGATATTATCTTTTGGAAATTATATTTCATTCATCCAAAATGTTTCCGCTTTCAATTATTCGATTATTCTGCACCAATTAAAAGACGGTTCAACCACTATAACCAAACCATTTTTATATACATATTTGCTTTGAGCTTTACCAATCAAATCAATAACCTAAATTAGATTGTGAATTACATACATGATGATCTCGACTATAGAAATACAATGAACATGAAACAATCACTTTGGGTTGGCTGTTTTTTTCTTTTGGCATTCTGTGATGGTATTCCAAACATTGGCATGACCTCCACCGATAACCTGTTGTTGATTAGGTATTTTAAGTATAGCTAGTCATTTTACATAAACACTTGTATAATAGTTTTAATAAAGACACAATATTGCATGTATATTACTTTTGTGTTGCAAACCGTCGCACGGCGCCGAAATTCGTTCCCCATCTCCTTCACTTTAAAAGTAATTGAAGCTAAAAAACAATATTGTCGACATCTATCCACAACTCTTTTAAAAACGTGGCTTATTATGTTTATCATCCAACTAGCTTAGCATGCAAAGTTTACAAAGTCTACATCGACATTCAATTGAAAAAAAGGCTGGAATATATAAAAGAATATCGTATCATTAATTGTTTCACGTTTCATTTTAGTTTTACATTTTCCCTATTTATATCCCCACTCGTCCTTGCTTCTTCCACCATCTAAAACTTTCATTCTTCCCTTATCTCTCTCCTTGAGTATCTTCTTATCTCTGAATTCCAAAACAATTCACAAAATGGCAGCATCTTGGCCTGAGCCGATTGTTTCAGTGCAAGCCTTGTCCCAAACCGGCGTACCAACTGTACCAACCCGGTATGTGAAACCGACTCATCAGAGACCGGTCTTTAACTCCGCCCAATCCGATGCTGAGATGGAAATCCCCGTGCTAGACATGGGCGACGTTTGGGAGAAACCAGAGGGGCTGAGGCTCGTGAGGAGCGCGTGTGAGGAGTGGGGTTTCTTCCAAATGGTGAACCACGGTGTGAACCACGCGTTGATGGAAAGAGTGAGAGGTGCGTGGCGAGAGTTCTTTGAGCTACCGTTAGACGAGAAACGGAAGTACGCAAACTCACCAGACACGTACGAAGGATATGGAAGTCGCCTTGGGGTTGTGAAAGATGCTAAATTAGATTGGAGTGATTATTTCTTTCTTAATTACTTGCCTTCTTCCATAAGAAACCCCTCCAACTGGCCATCTCAGCCTCCCAAGATCAGGTATATACATAATACATATACACTCTTGCAATTTAGATGTTTCCATGACATGATATTTCTTGGTTTTTGTCATTTACGTCGTCTATGTTAGTATGGTTTCGGTATAATATATGTATTTCTACTTCCGAGTGTATATCTTTATAACGAAACCCTTTACTAAAAAAAGATTTTTTACTAAGTGAATGTTTTGCATGGGGACACGTTGCTTGTGTGTGTTTTGATTTTTAAGCATCTGAATTATGTGGAAGTACAACTTGTCAGCTTGCATAACGTACACACATGGCCGTTTGGTCTAAATGTTTATTTAGGCACGTGTCTCATGTGTGAACACGTTACATGTGGTCATAATACCCACGTGAAACATGACTTTTCTATCAAATACATATTATCTATATATATTATATACAAATATTTGACCAATCGACCCAGAAAAAATAATATGAAAAATATTGTGTATTATTTATAACCTAGATCTTGAGATTTTTTTTTAATTTTTAATTTTTTACTGATGGTTAGTCACAAAATAAGTACGGATCTCACAAATAGTTGTGCTAGACAATCGATTGAATTAGTATTAAGAAATCAAGTGCATTACTTATAGATTTTCCGTCTCATACATATCATAATATTGTAATTAACAAAAAAACTAATGTGCAGAAAATTGATCGAAGAGTACGGCGAAGAAGTGAGAAAACTGTGCGAGAGGCTGATGGAGACGTTGTCAGAGAGTTTAGGTTTAGAAGCAAACCATCTCATGAAGGCTTTAGGAGGAGAAGACAAAGTCGGAGCTTCTCTGAGGACAAACTTCTACCCAAAATGCCCTCAGCCACACCTCACTTTAGGTCTCTCTTCCCATTCCGACCCTGGTGGCATCACCATTCTCCTCCCGGACGAGAAGGTCGCTGGCCTTCAGGTCCGTCGTGGTGACGGCTGGGTCACCGTTAAATCAGTCCCCAATGCTTTGGTCGTTAACATTGGAGATCAGATTCAGGTATTGTTTTCTTACTTTCTTTGTTAGAAAGTTTACATCGAAAGAGATGAGATCTAAAGTCATACGATTAATTAAGGGTCATAGACTAATCTAGTGCCACTAACATTTTTGAATTTAATCTTTTTTTTTTTCTCTAAATACGTTAGTGAAATATGTTATAGAAATGTTGTAGAGTCCTCAAACCAACATACATATTTATTTAATTTTTTAAAAATGAGTACTAGGCGTTTTTGCTTAAAAAAATTTCAGTCTACTTTTTTTTTGCCTTTTTGTTGTGTTGTTTTTTTCCGTTATCTAAGACCACCATTTTATGATTTTAGAGTTTATGTTCTTTTTACATTAAGAAAATTATAATATAATTGGAACATGCTCAACGTAAGACAACATTTTACTGTCCAAATCTGTGATTGTAGCAACAATCAATTGGACATTATATATGTCTAAGGCTGATCATATCTTAAAATTGGTGGTCTACAACCTACGGAGCATATATGAGTAGTTTAATTTTCGTTCTATATACTAGTGCGACATTTCTACGTACAACGATATGTTGATGTATTTTGGCAAAAGTTCATACTATTATCTACTATCTTGAAATGGAATCAGATGTGAATATATTAACCAATAATATGTTGAATCAACTTGTAGATACTTAGCAATGGAATTTACAAAAGCGTGGAACATCAGGTGATCGTTAATTCCGGTATGGATCGAGTCTCTTTGGCATTCTTCTACAACCCGAGAAGTGATATCCCGATTGGACCAGTCAAAGAACTATTAACTGAAAACCGACCTGCTCTTTACAAACCGATCAGGTTCGACGAGTACCGTCTGCTGATAAGGCAAAAGGGTCCTAGTGGGAAAAACCAGGTTGATTCACTGTTAGCACGCAGATGATAATTGATATACATCTCAAGTATAATCAGTTACGCCTATGTACTTGATATATATAGTCGTTACTAAATAATATGTAAACCGTACATCACTATATATATAAGAAAGAAAAACTTCAATAAAATCACTGTTGTTCAGTCAAAATCACGATCTGTTAACATTAATTTAGATAGTTCAACATATCCAATTAAATTTTTAATTTTTGTTTACTAAATTGTAAATCACATTCACTATACCGCGTTTCACATTTATCTGATTTAAAATCTTGATCCGAATAAACAATAAAACCCGACCATGAAACCTTCTTAATGGTTTAGAGGCTTTCAAAAAACACAAAACTACACTCTACCACCAAAAATCGATTTGGGGTTTAATAGAATTAGGGTTTTTAAGAAACGGAGAATGAAACTGTGTTGGCTTCTCGACCACACCCCTGCTTATAGATACGAAATGCTTGACATAAAGTATCAAATAGACAATTGCATATTAATTTAGAAAAATTAATCTAATTAAATAAAATGTGAGTTTTGATTAGATTAATTAAACAAAGTAAAATTGTTCCTACCAAAAAAAAAACAAAGTAAAATTGTCTAAAAATCAGAGGAAATGAACTCAAAATCATTTGGCTATCATGTGACTATGTGAGTAAGGCTATGGCAATGTGGAAGGTTATATTTGTTATAATTCGTTATACAAATTTTATGGCTTACATTTGGTTTGGTTTAACCACCTACTGACTGCATCCAACTGAATCATTTATGTGTTACTAGCTAGCTCCTCATTTCCACTTTCTATAAAATTTTGAAATAAATCGAGAATATTTGTTTTTGATACATTTTAGGTGCCATGCGTTTATGGATAAGAACATGTGAAATTTGATTGGTTACTCAGAACGGCTAGCGAACCTCTCAACCTTATCATCCAAATTAAGACCAACCATGGCTTCACCTAAACCACAGCTCACCTCCGCCAACACCGCCGCGTCTCTATAATTCGTAACCGCCTGCACAATCGCCTTAGCCCGTTTCACCGGATCTCCACTCTTGAAAACACCCGACCCAACAAACACTCCATCACATCCCAGCTGCATCATCAACGCCGCGTCCGCCGGCGTCGCCACTCCTCCGGCAGCGAATTGAACCACCGGTAACCTCCCAAGCTGCTTCGTCTGCATAACCAAATCATACGGCGCAGCAATCTTCTTGGCGAAAGTGAAAACCTCGTCATCGTCCATGCTTCGAAGCAACCGAATAGCTCCGTTCACACTCCTCACATGCCTAACGGCTTCAACAACGTTTCCAGTTCCAGCTTCTCCTTTGGTTCTTATCATGGCGGCTCCTTCACGGATCCGCCGTAAAGCTTCACCGAGATTCCTACATCCACAAACAAAGGGGATCTTGAAATTATGCTTGTTGATGTGATTATCTTCGTCGGCAAGAGTGAGAACTTCACTCTCGTCTACGTAATCAACTCCGATTGCTTCAAGGATCTGAGCTTCAACGAAATGACCAATTCGAGCCTTAGCCATCACCGGAATCGTCACCGCCTTTTTAATCTCCTTAATCATCTCCGGATCGCTCATTCGAGCAACGCCACCTTGAGCTCGAATATCGGCGGGAACACGTTCAAGAGCCATGACGGCGCACGCGCCGGCTTCTTCAGCGATTCGAGCTTGCTCAACGTTGACAACGTCCATGATTACACCGCCTCGAAGCATCTGAGCGAGACCGACCTTGACGGAGAACGGAGTTTGCTGCTTCGTCTCCGTCATGGCTCTTTCGCCGTACACCGCCGCAAGGCCCACAGCTCCGGTTCCTGCCATTTCTCTAGGGTTTTGAGAGTGTGGTTGAGGGGAGCTGGGATTATATATGGAGAGAGTGAGGGCGCGATTTGAAATTTGTTTGTGGATTGTGAGTGGTCCGATTGAGAGAAGATAGTCAAAGTAAGTGAATCGGACGGTTGTAGATGAAGGAGCTTGAGGAATGTGGTGGAGGTGAGTGTAGAGATGAGAAACTATGTAATGGAAACTTTGACCACAAGATTTGTTTCTGTCTATGTAAATGTATAGTCCCGAAGAGATTATCTTGTTGACGTGGAAGCTCAGTTCCCTGTACTATCGTGTATGTCGAAGACCACTAATATTAATTGTGTATTTCCTTCTTTTTTTTTTTTTGGTAAAGATATGTTACTAGATATTTTGGAAAATTTTGTAGTATTACAAAACATGGAATTTAATACATTTTTAATTAAAGTAAAAATAAAAACAATCATTTCTGATAAAACTTTTAAAACTAGTACTACAGTATATTTAGATTTAAAAATCATAAAAAATAGGATTACTTATCAATCCAAATCGTAACTTATACATACATAAGTTTACACAACTTTTCATTCTAATTATCGTCTTTAAAACTTATAAAATTACATTTAGATTTGTCAATGGTTTAAATAATACAAAAGTACAGTACTGTATTTTGTTCAGAACATGCAATTTTGCAATATACGTGCTCGAATGAGCAACACAAACTATTAGACTACAAGTTCATATTTTTGGTTTTTTTTTTCATCCAAAAACTCTAGTGACGCATTAAATAGAAATGATACGCATTTTCGTTTCTGGAATTTGAAGATCTAAATATATGAAAAAGAAAAATGTATGAAAGAAAGTAGAGGGTAAGAACCATGGGGAAAATCAATAAACAGAAAAATAATAAGTTGGTTCACCAAGAGAAATAACAAGAGAAAGTGATAGAAATTTGTGCATTGGAGAGGGTGTGTCTGTGTTAAAGGCAAGAGACCGCACCACATATTCCCAAGTCACCAAGATACACCATCTCATTTCTCCCAATTTCGCATCTATACTCGACTACAAAGCTACGGTCCTGACTTACCAGTTCAAGGTTTCAATCCCATTTCGGAATGTGAGTCAACAAACAACGATTCGCTATATTGCCTCTATATTACCTACCCTATGGTGCTTAACAATGGTGAGTTATCACAAAGATGGTCAAATAATGCAGAGAAAAATCTGAACCTTGTCAATATTAAATTATTGTTTTTTATTAATGGTCTATAGATTCAACTTTATATTGGAGAGTTATTGATACATCTTACGCTTTATAGATTCTCTTCACCTTCTTCAATCTCCTTCGACATATTGGACAACTCCCATCAGTTCTTGCTATCCTGCAATATGTACGTTTGATCAGTTTAGATCAATCCTAATATGGTAAACACATTAGCATTACAACTTTGCAATCCACAAGTTGTACATTAGTGGACAAAACTTACTTTGTTCCGCATTCATAACAGGAGACGCAATGGCCACACGGGAGAAAAAAACAATCTCTTTGAGCATCATAACAAATGGCACAAAGACGTCTACTGCTATTACTTGCTTCGCCATCAATTTCTATATTTCCTTCCACATCAGCATCATCGTTTGCGAAAGGCTCATTACACGAATCATTGTCCTCTTTGTCTGCAAGTAGACGTCTTCTCGCTGAATCATTTTCGGTTTGATGCCCCACTCCACCACAGCACTGTAATTTGTTACAGAATTGCATAGCGACCAGCGCGAAGCCCATCACCACACCTGCATATGCAATCATACTGCATGTAATGTCTTCCAGTTCTTTTTGTTATAGAGAAACTAACCAATGCTCAACTCCAATCATGAAATTGACTTTGAAAAGATTGAAATGTTTACCAAATAATATTACATATGCAATCCATCTAGGTTCATATGAGAACCTGATATACCATTCATCTTCCATGGATACTCCCTAAATCCCAGAGGCAGTGAGACGAACATTCAATCAGCTAAGAGTCATAATAATAATAATAATTTTGTTGGTGTTTCGTATTACGAGCACATACCAGACTCGGTGCTGGTGAAGTTATAACAACAGAATTTCCAACAAGGGACATTGTATTGAATGTGCACTCGCCATTGCCGAAGGTACAGTTGTAGAATGATTGCTTAGTATCATACAAGACAGCCCTCACATCAATATTCAGGTCCACCTGAACAAACATCATGTCAAGTAAAACAGTGGACGGTGCAGAAATACAAAAGAAACTAAAATTTAATCCAAAGTCATTACTTGATCAGTACTTATTAGTTATTATTACCTCTACGTCCTTTCTATTCAAGTTAGCCACAGTAAGATAATAACTTGAAGACTTACTTATCTCCAATTCAATCATACCACTCCCTGTAAAGAACTTTTATTAACTCTTGATAATAATCAGTGCAATCAATGCATTTTATTAAGCAGCAACTTCCATTTGACTAACCTTGAATTAGATTCCATGACCAAGCGGTGTCACGAAATGCATTCTCATACAACGACTGAGAGCTGCCTTGCACTCCTATGAATCGAGAGAATTAACGTAATCAGTTTATATCCCTTAAAGGCAACACTTTCAAACAAATCACATATCTCTTCTTTTTCCTCTTATTTTGTTCAAAGTTGTTTTCCATTTCTAGTTGGGTTTTGCTTTACGTTTTTAGTATATACTATATACGAATGAAGTATTGATTGTGAGAAAACACGCGGGAAATGGCTTTGGCGAAGGTTTATCGGTTACGTGTTTCCTTCAATAGTGAAGAGCTTTAGGTTTTACTTTGTGTTCATGTTTTTAAAACTCAATCACAGCCTCACTGACAATGTTAAACCAGCAGGCAAACATAGCAATTAGCATGTGACCATATTTACTAACCTTGATTGATCAGAAGCTGAACCGCAGAACCTTGCGGTTTAACTCTATAGGAAATGTTTAAATGAGTTCCGCTATTGAAATAGTATGGCCATCCCTGAGAGAAGCAAAATCAGTTCAATAAATTGTCTAAAGAGAATCTAATGATAATCAAAGCTAGAATATCTTTCTGACTATAAATTTGGAAAAGATGGAATCTATGATTTCAATTTTTCAATGACCAAGTACACACACACAAAAAAAATACTTGTAACCTATACAATAAAGGTCCTAAGTAAGTTCAAAAAGCCATACATATATTCTAAAGAAAACAGTAGTGAGAATCTTAAACCTGCCTTGTAAGAATCCTGTGAGAGAGATAACATGTGATTTGTAGACCAATTCGCTAAGACATTGAGAGGAGGAGATCTATGGAACCCATATAGCTTAAGTCCAGAGTTTGAATAGTCAAACTCTTTCACCTAACAAAAAAAACAAATTACATATTTCAATAATCAACACAGCCTTGAAGACAGAAGCAAAAGAAGAGAGATGGAAAAAAAACCTTAATGCTTTTGACAAAAATGGAGCTTGCTTCAAGAAGAATGGAGGAATTGGGTCCAAGCCAGACATTTTCTGGTCTGTACAAACTCTCAGTCAGAAAAAGCGACGCTGAGTCATCGAGAAATAATAAGTCAGACTTCAAACAGTTCAAACGCAGACCAAAATCAAAATCGTAAATCGGGATTTTAAGTTGAGAAACTAACCAAGGAAAAAGATACAAAAAGCCACTACAAGGCATTGCAGGCTCGATAATTGAACCGGCTGCGTTAAAGGAGGACGATCGAAACGCATATCGGCCATTCAAGAGAACGAGAAAAAAAAAAAAAAAAACTATGATGAGTCAAAGAGGGGGTGAGAATCGAAATTGAAGAAACCCTAGAAAATTTATAGGAGAATAAGAATCTGTGACGAAGTGAATCCATGAAGAAAGGGCAATTTTATTAATGTAACGTCTAAAATGTTTGAAAGTAGTTTACCGGCGAGTCTTCGTCTTTTTTCTCACCGGCGTTGAACGTTAGAAACAAGATAACGAAAGTACATAAAAAGATTCTAAAAGGTTTTGACTCTTTTTGAGAACGTAATATTAAACAAAAGTTGAGGGTATTTCTATAAAATTTTATAATTAGAAAAGACATACTGTATATATTCTTCATGTGATTTGTCGTTTTTATGTTTTTGTTTTGGAAATACCTAAATTATCCTTCGGCCAAAAGTTAATTAACTGTTAAGTTTAACTCTTTACAATTTAGTAATATATTTAAATATACTACCAATTATTATTAATATGTTAAAACAAAATATATTGATTGAACTTAGTAATTCCAATATACTTGTGTACAATTAATATGTCTTTAGGTTTGATAAATAGCTTGTAAATTTTGATTAATTCAACAATCGTAAATAATACTTAAATCTTATTACACATGAGGGATGAAAAAAAAAAAAAAAGAACAAACCAGTAATAGGCAAACTTAAAGCAATGCAATAATAGAAGCAATGCTTTTAAGTAGTGTTAAACTTAAAATCTCTCTTTTATGAAAAGAGACATGGAGGTAAACACAGTGGCGGATCTATGTTGAGACCAACATGGGCACGTGCCCTACACTATTATTAGAAAATTTGTGTTATAATTATATGTATTAACTGAATCATGGTAAGCTTAGACAAATTCTCTCTATTGCTCGAGTTACTTTCTATTTTCATTCTTCTTCTTTCTTTACCTTACCTTTTGTATTTAATGGTTGCTTTACTTTGTAATGTCCATTTATGTTTTCTTAATCAAAATTTTTGTTTCCTTTTTTAAAAAATATATTTCCCCCACCATCAATGCTAGTTATATATTAATTTTCCTAAATTTATTTACCTTTTTTCCTAATTTCCGTATGTTTGAAAGTAAAATTTTATACAGTACTGTATAACTTAAATATTCTTATCATTTTTATCTACAAACTTCAAAATCAATACAAAATTTACTAAATATTAATAAATACTATAATATTTTTCGTAATACTATACTATAATTTATTTTTACATTATTTATAAATATTTGATAGTGCCCTAGATAGAAAAAAATTCTAAATCCGCCACTGGGTAAACATAATAGACTACTAGTATAACAAAACAAAAAATGCAAGGAAACAAGGTTAATGGTAGGGTTATATTATGTGAGTTCTATGTTCTAGACTAGTCGGGAGAAACCATGAGTTCTTGTCGAGGATAGCATATTGAATAGATGGCATGCATGATCTAAAATAAGCATTCGACCTTTTATGTCTAAATCTTAAACCTTAAAGTATTTACGCACAATTAATTCCTTCAAAGTATTCATGAAGAAGCGAAAGAAGTTGGGAAATAACCACAATAGAAAAGATACACAGTTTCATTTGAGAAATCAAAAGAAGAACAAAAATAATAAGTAGGATCACCAAGAAAGATAACAAAAGAAAGAGACAGAAATGTGTGCATTGGAGAGGGTTGTGTGTGTGTGTTGGGTTCAATCCCACCGTAACGCATATTCCAAAGTCACCAAGAGATATCATCTCATTTCTCCCATCCTGCATCAATACTCTGACTTACGGGTTCAGAGTTTCGATTCCATTTCGGAATCAACAGACAATGATTCAATATATTACCTACCCAAATGGTGGTTTTAACATATGGTGTTATCACAAAGATGGTCAAGAGACGAAACAAAATAATGCCAAAGAAAGAAATGAGCCTTGCCAATATCATCAAATTATTATTTTTATTTATGCTCTATAGATTTAACAATATGTTGCAGAATTAAATTCATTCATCTTACACTGTAAAGATTCGCTTTACTTTCTTCAATTTCCTTCCACATATTGGACAACTCCCATCAGCTTCTGCCATCCTGCACATGTTGCAAATGCATAAGGTTTGATATTTTAAATCAATCTTAACAGTAAATGTAAGTTTTGATACACCATGTTGGAAAGACAAATTCAAGGAAAAACACATACGTTGTTCCGCATTCATAGCAGGTGACGCAATGGCCACACGGGAGGAAGAAGCAATCTCTTGGAGCATCAAAACAAATGGAACAAAGACGTTTAGTTCTATTACTTGCTTCCCCATCATTTCCCTTACACTCTTCCAAATCAGCATCATCATTTGCAAAAGGCTCATCACACGAACTATCGTCATCTTTGTCTGCAAGTAGACGTCTTCTCACTGAATCATTTTCGGTTAGACGTCCACCACAACAATGTAACCTCTTGCAGAATTGCATAGCTACCAGCGCGAAGCAAATCACCACACCTGTATATCCAATAATACTACATTGTAATGTCTTCCAATTTTTTTTGTTATAGAGAAACTAACCAAATGCTCAACTCCAATCATGAAATTGACTTTGAAAAGATTGAAATGTTTACCATAAAAAATTACATATGCAATCCATCTAGGTTCATATGAGAACCTGATATACCATTCATCTTCGACGGATACTCCCTAATAGAGGCAGTGAGATGAACATTCATTCAGCTAAGGGCAATAACAATAATAATCTTGTTGGTGTTTCGCTATTAAGAATACATACCTGATTCGGTGCTGGTGAAGTTACGACAACAGAATTTCCAACAAAGGACATTGCATTGAATGCGCACTCGCCATTGCTGAAGGTACAGTTGTAGAATGATTGTTTAGTATCATACAAGACAGCCCTCACATCAATATTCAGTTCCACCTGAACAAACATCATGTCATGTAAAACAGTGGACGGTGCAGAAATTAATCCAAAGTCATAACATGATCAGTAATTATTACCTCTACGTCCTTTCTATTCAAGTTAGCCACAGTAAGATAATAACTTGAAGACTTACTTATCTCCAATTCAATCATACCACTCCCTGTAAAGAACTTTTATTAACTCTTGATAATCAGTGCAATTATCAATGCATTTTATGTAGCAACTTCCATTTGACTAACCTTGAATTAGATTCCATGACCAAGCTTTGTCACGAAATGCATTCTCATACAACGACTGAGAGCTGCCTTGCACTCCTATGAATCGAGAGAATTAACGTAATCAGTTTACATCCCTTAAAGGCAATACTTTCAAACCAAAAACTCACTTACATATCTCTTCTATTTCCTCTTATTTTATCGAAAGCTGTTTTCCATTTCTAGTTGGGTTTTGCTTTACGTTTTTAGTATATACTATATACGAATGAAGTCTCGATAGTGAGAAAACACGCAGGAAATGGGTTTAGGTAAATTTTTGGCCTTGGCGAAGGTTTATCAGTTACGCGTTTCCTTCAATAGTGAAGAGCTTTAGGTTTTACTTTGTGTTCATGTTTTTAAAACTTAATCACAGCCTCACTGACAATGTTAAACCAGCAGGCAAGCATAGCAATTAGCATATGACAATATTTACTAACCTTGATTGATCAGAAGCTGAACCGCAGAACCTTGTGGTTTAACTCTATAGGAAATGTTTAAATGAGTTCCTCTATTGAAATGGTATGGCCATCCCTGAGAGAAGCAAAATCAGTTCAATAAATTGTCTAAAGAGACTCTAATGATAATCAAAGCTAGACTAAATTCTGACTAGAAATAGGTAAAGATGGAATCTTCGATTTCAATTCTTCAATGACAAGTACACAACTACACACAAAAAATACTTGTAATCTATACAATAAAGGTCCTAAGTAAGTTCAAAAGCCATACATATATTCTAAAGAAAACAGTACTGAGAATCTTAATGAAACCTGCCTTGTAAGCATCATGTGAGATAGATAAGAATTGGTATGTAGACCAATTCACTAAAACATCAAGAGGAGGTGATCTATAGAACCCATCTAGCTGAAGTCCAGAGGTTGAATATTCAAGCTCTTTCACCTAATAAAAAAGAATTACATTTTTCAATAATCAGCACAGCCTTGAAGACAGAACCAAAAGAAGAGAGAGTAGGGAAAAAAAACCAGACAACCTTAATGCTTTTGACAAAAATAGAGCTTGTTTCAGCAAGAATGGACGAATTGGGTCCAAGCCAGACATTTTGTGGTCCGTAAAGATTCACAAGCAGATGATGCGACGCTGAGTCATCGAGAATTTAGTCAGATTTCAAACAGTCCAAATGATTCATATAGTCAAAAAAAAAAAAAAAGACAAAAACTTTCAAAGCAGAGCGAATCAAAATTGTGAATTGGAACGAAGTTCAGAAACAAACCAAAGAACAAGAAATTCACAGCCAGAAATAAGCAGAGCAAGTTCGACTCTGAAAAGTTCCGCCACGAGAAAAATTCGCCCCAATTGAAAATCCAACGATTAGTAGCATCTTCTACTTGGACGTTATCAGAAGAATAAGAAGATGAAGTTGAATTGATTCTGACCAAGACCGGCGAAGATAATAGAAAGTCCGGCTCTGAATCCATTTCGGCAACTCTAGAGAAAGAGAAATACAATTGTAATTGAGTCCAAACAAAGGGTGAGGATTGAATTGAAAGAAACCCAATAAAATTTATAGGAGAAAAAAAAACCTGAGAATCCATGAAGAAGAAAGGCAAGTTTATTAAGTGTAACGGTTATTAGTGTTTGAAAGTGGCTTTACCGGCGAGTCTTTCGTGTTTTCTCACCGGCGTTTAACGGTAGCAGATAACCAAAGTAGATAAAAGGTTTGACTCTTTTGAGAACGTAATATCAAACAAACGTTGAGGGTATTTCTATAAATTTATATTCAAAAGACAAATATTCTCCACGTCATTTGTCGTTTTAGAGTTACGGTTTTGTTTTACAAATCTTCACATATCCTGTTATATACTGTACTTCTTTATTGAGAAAATACCTATTTTGCCCTTTTGGCCATCAACTGTTAAGTTTAACTGTTTACAATTTAATTAGTTGTATATTATATGAAGATATATTGATATAATTGAGAATTTGGTAAGTTAATTAAGATATGAATACAAAAATTTACACATATAAATTTGGATTTTATTTTATTTTATTCAAGACAATATTTTGGGGTGTAGACTATTAACTCTATTGCATGTTTTGATGTTTAACAGTTTGAAGACATACGTACGTAGACGTAGTCCCTTACATTGATTATAATTGGTTCGGAAATTTAAACGACCACCTCATGTTCATGAAATTTTTGTATGTATGATAATTGATTAAGATAAAGGCATTAAATTTCACAATTCGGGCCAGAGCCGGCCCCTACAACAAATTGTGGGCCACTAGTTAATAAACTAATCTTTTGTTTTTTTTGTCAACATTAATAAACTAATCGGAATACACTATCTTGAGTATCTTCTTACTTGTTTTGGTGATAAAGCTCACCTTAAGTTACAATTTTCTCTATGTTCTTTTTGTGTAATAGATCTATATGTGAAATTCGATACTTAAAGTACTATAACATGGATATTTGTTAATTTGCATGACATTCTTAAGGTTTTAAAAACATGGTCGACTGACCACCACCATTGTTTGCTAAACGAAAAACAGAGTTTCTTGATTCGAGTGCATTTTGTTTTGTCTACCTGAAGAACAATACTGAGATTCTGAGAACAAAGTTTTCTAATCCGAAGACCCAACGAAACTAATGATACAAAACAAAGCTTTTGATAAATTAGCAGTAAAATATCCAGATGCAAATAAAGGGTGAAACTAGTAACACCATCAAGATGTCAATGAAGAAGCATAACGTCTAAAGTAACTACGAGTTGTTCTACAATCTGGCTATAGGTGGGGGTGACTTCAACTGCTTGTTTCTGGTTAACTCTTGGTCACAAAGGCTTGCGGGTTGTGGTGGCTCCAACTGCTTGTTTCTGGTTAACTCTAGGTCACAAAGTCTTACGGAGTTTGGACCACCAAAATCAAATGGAAACTCAACCGGTAATGACTTCCAGTAAAGACTCGGTTTCCAATCCGCTTCTCTCACTACCTTCAATATCTCCTTCACGACAATCTCGCTTGCCTTTGCTGTGAAATGGATCCCATCTCTATGAAGTAAAACAACTCAAGGAGTTGGTTAAATCAAGAATCATTTTATAAGTAATGTATCATGAAGGTTTAGTAGCTCACGTGAAGCAGCTGTTCAACCAATCATCTTGTTGCTGTATTGCAGTCCAAATATCGATACCTTTCACATTGATCTCTCTGCAGAGATTTAACAATGCTTCCGCATATGGACGGCACAGCTCGTTACTCCGGCCTCTCATTGCATTTCTAAGGACATGAGTGAGTTACACAGCGACATTGATCAAACTTTCAAAAATGATACCAAAAAGGAACATTTAACCGGTTCTTCAAGAAATGTACCCAAAAACTAGTTGGATTTGTTTCTCATTCATTGGCGGTGGAGTAAGGAAAATGACACGGGTCTTGTCCGAAAGGCTCTGGTAAGAAAGAATGGGAACAAGAAGATACCATGAGTTTCCTTCTTGATCATGAGATACACTAAGAAAAAAAAACAAAAAGTCACAAACTTTTTTAAAATCGATTACCAAAAGATGCTCCCCAATTTTCCTCATGTTATCAGTGAATTCAGATAGAGGAACATGAGGTCCATAGCCTGATGGATGAGGATGCGTTGAATCATTCCCACCAAAATACACTATCACCAACGAAGGTTGTATTACAGCATCCTAACAATACAAAACCAAAAAACAAACGTCAAGAAAAAGCTAATTCCTTTCCCTGCAAAACCGTGGGAGATCTCACTCAGAAGAGTGTCAGTTTCACCATTACTTCATACTGACACTAATCTAATTCTAATTTCATATATTTCTCAATAAAGAGTGTACCTTTGGGAAGACTTGGTCAAGAACCTTCAAGGCAAACCTGGAGTTCCAACCAGCATATCCACGAAGGATGATGTCAGCCTGTGAATGCATCAAACACACACACAAATGTGTTAACAGTAATGAATCAGAGTAAAAAGGCACCAAATTTATCCTTAAATCATTAGGTTTGTTGACACTGAAACAGTTCTCCACTAGCGAACAGTAAAGGGTAATTAGCATTACAGATTCGTGGGTTTATTGAAGATTATACACTACACAAATCAGAAAACGGATCACATCCTCGCAACAGATTTCAGAACTAAAAGTCGAAATTTCAGGGAAATTAAGGAGAATTTCACAAACCGTGCGTGAGTAGATAGCAGCGAGTGTGGCTCCCCAACCATTATCACTGAAGCTATATTGAACAATTGAAGAGCCGAAGAGTACGATTTGAGGTCTTACTGGTCCAACCATGGCTTCTTCTCGTCAGGAGAATTTTGCTTCGTCTTTAACTTCGACGCTCCAATTTTTTTTCTTTTAAAACAGAGAGACTATTAATTAATTGATTATTAGGCCATCCAAAAGAGTCTATGCCTCTGTGAGACTGTGACGAGAGTCAGATCGCACTACTGAAAAAGTAGTAAACACGTCAGACCAATATTCCTTAATATATAATCTTAAAATAATCAAAGAATCAATTCCTCTGTGATCTCTCCTACTCAATTATTCTGTGGAAAAATAAAAAAAGGTAAACGATAATGATATAGTTATAAAATGTAACGAGATAATCGAAACATATGATGACGGTACACATAAAAGTTTAGTTGGTGCTACTTATTCTAGTTACGCTAGTGCACTTCCGTTTCTCCAAATTAACACTTTTGATTCCAACTCCAAAATCCAAATATGTGAATTGGACTTTTTGACAAAGTTGTCACGCTTCATAGGTTGGAGTTGTTCAACCGCTCCACTAGGTAGATAAACAAAATCACGATACCCTTATATCTGATGGTTATCATAGGTTTCCAATAACGGGTAATGATTAGATACGATTCAATACCTTTTTTCATATGAGAATCACCACTAATCATCGAACTTTTTAGGTCACAAGTCGACCCGATTCAATCGGTTTAATCAAATTCATAATCTTTTCTTTCGCGGAAATTAGGATGCTGAAAGTAGAACGCATGCAGTTGTCATCAAGGCTTGAATTACAAACGTTCAGCTTGATTTTTCGCGTCCCCTTATTATTTTTCTCAAGGTTTTCTGTTCTGGTGAACTCCCAGAACATTACGATCACATTTCTACAAGACTGAAGCTTCACTGCAGGTTATCAAACTTTTCAAGAAGAAGAGATTGGACTTATGTAATATGTGACTTAATGCATATTGCTTGTGTTTCTTACATTTTTTGTTGTGTGTTGTGCTACCTTTACAAATTTATCATTGGAACATTATTTATGATAATAACTCGTATTCAAATCTAGTATTGTAAACCAACTTAACCGGTCTAACCCACCAAATGTGTAGCTAAGCCATAATACATAATCCAATATAGTGGTCATATATATGTGAATTATAGAAGATAAACAATAATGATTGCTAAACCGTTGTATCCGGGGTCGGGGAGGGTCTAGTTGTCATTTATGATTAGGATTCTTTGTGAGAAGATATGATATTTTTTTATCACAGTGAGAAGGTATGATTATGATTCCTTCTAAGAAGATATGTTCTAAATGATAACATAAGTCTTTTGTTCCGTACACATTAATGGACCCACTCGTCAAATCGTATGTGACCACGCTAGTCTAAGGTACTGTCCTAACATGTAAAAGTAAAACTAGGAAAACAAATGTAGGCGCTTTGATTCCATTTAATTTAGAAATCTTATAAACAAAGACAAAAAATCTTAATAGATTGTCTATCCAAGAAGGGTCGATAACAACATCTTCCACATGCAAGTAAGAAGTATATAGACGTATCTCAAGAAGGCAGCTTCCGGGAAGTTTCCTTTAAGACTTTAACGCCAATTACAAATTTTAATTTCTTGGCCTTTTCATTATTGTGACCCAACGCCTTTCATGCCCATACGTATATAAGATTGAACCAAAACAAGAAGTTAGTGTAACTTCCAAAATCACTAAAGATTTGTGGGGCTTTTCTAGAAAATAATAATGTTAGTCTGTATTCGGACAACGCATATGAGTTCATCAGCTGTGCTTGCGTCTTTATCTACCCACTTGGGTTCCCTAATTCTCTAATCTTCGGCAGCATCCGCTTGAGTACTCACGTATGGTTTAGAGACTATCAATAAATACATATTTTGATCGACTCAATCGTTATCAATGGACGAGGACTACATAAATAGAGCGCTTATGATATTAGTTTTATAACGGAAATTTTAGTTCTCTGGGACTAGCTAGTTGCGGTATAATCTAAGATTCTCTAGCCCTCTGAGTTAGGAGAACGACTTATAAAAATGAACAATTGATGGGGATATATATGGATGCATTATGCATATATACAATTATGAAATCATCTTAGAATCTTCTACTTAAAAATTATTTTCGCTACCACACTATACAGTAGTTTAACTTCACCACCATACCTCGCTTTCTTGATGAGATTTTTTTCAAAATCTTCAAATTCTCTTATATAGGGGTATATATGGATTGGATGGTGGGTGTTGTACCAAAGCCATTAAAATGTGTTGGAGCCATTGGGAAGTGGTCCCTTCAGAATATCACATAAATTTGGACCGGTAAAGAAAAATATTATGCAAGCTACTTTTTTGATGACTTTGCTAATAATTGAATTAGGAATACAATTTCTTTGGCAATCTATATATACAAAATCGAAGAAGATCATGTGGCAAGAAGTTTTGAGTCTTCACGTCCTCGTTTTTTCGCATATTTTTTTTCTCTAAAGCAGCTCCAAGACTTCAATTTATGGTTACAAATATATATACGTGAAGTTATTTATAAGAATTTAAGAAGGTACGTGCAAAAAGTTCTAAACCGGCATCGTTTTCTTTTCTTTAACATCTTCAATGGTTCGTTCGATGCATCAAACTCTTCTTCTAAACGTGCAAAAAGATATCTAAAATAATTTGCCCACCTCTATTTCAATGGTCTGATTTTAGTCATAACTTAAAGATAAATATGAAATAACATCAAGTAAAAGTTAACATAATAAGTACTAGCGAACAAAAGCCAGCAGCCACTTCCCGCCTTTTATGAAGCTATTACCTCCTCGTTAAGCCAAAAAGCCACATGACAAAACCATCAGTTTCGTTTTCGTATTAACGACACAATTTGGACCCTTAAAATATTCTAAAAAACACTCTCAAATCACGTGTTATAGTGATGCTAACTTGTTTTCTTATGCGAATTTCATTTACTACAGAACCGGGGTTTTTTTGTTTGTTTGTTACAGAAAGTCTTTTTACCAGGTTTTTTTGGATCTCCTGTTTACTGTGTATTATTTTCTTTTCAAGGGTTTATCGTTATAGGGTTTCTCATTTTTTGTTTTTTTTTTTCAAGTCAAACCAAACTACTGGACTGTCAAATGAATCATGGTTCGATAACATCTCATCATAGATGAACTTCTCTCTAGGACCATGTGGACTAAATATATTTTGACATCCACACAACGGGTAGACAATTTTACCAAAGCCTTCGGTCA
Organism: Erysimum cheiranthoides; assembly: GCA_011420285.2. Taxonomy (NCBI): domain Eukaryota; kingdom Viridiplantae; phylum Streptophyta; class Magnoliopsida; order Brassicales; family Brassicaceae; genus Erysimum; species Erysimum cheiranthoides. Next base: position 15,343,295 of record CM022182.2, on the reverse strand, counting down.
AAAAGAGTTTTGAGTGTTTATGATCTCAGCACTTGATCTTGAATTGGGTATATATTGAGAGAGATATGTACTAAATATATTCAGTTAAAGATATTTTGGGTATTGAGAGAGATATGTACTACATATATTCAATTAAAGATATTTTTTCTTTTTTTGTATTGTGATTTTACCTTTTTGTAGTTATCTCTGAAAGATTTAAAAGAGTAAAAGCGGAAGAGATAAAGAATTAAGGAGAGAGTAGGAAGAACATGAGAGAGTTTGAGATTCGAAAGATCATTGTATTTCATTCGATATCTTACACGTATTGAGATACAACCTTTTTAAAGAGCTAACAAAGAGGAGACTAGGGTTTTGTGAGATCCGAGATTGATCCGACATTAATTGTGACATACCTAAACTTAACACAATATGTGATTCTTCTCCAACGGCTCTATTGCAACATGTTGTGCTTCTCACGCCTTCTAGAAGATCACCAATGGGCTTTGGTTGTCTTAAGCCTTCTCATAACTCTCGGCCTCTTGATACTTCTCTTGTTAAGTCCTCAGCTTATTCGGCCTTGATCAATACTCCCCCTCAAGCTTAGACGTATGGAAGAGTCTAAGCTTGGAGACCCATGAAGCATCACCTCATTAAAAACCTTAGTAAAGAAAACCACGTGGGAGAAAACCTTACCAAGGGAAAAAGAGTGTGATGTCCATGGGTGTAGAGGACTTGAGATCAAGATGACGGGAGGGCTACAAGCCCGAGTTTCTTATGAATATAATCACAAACTTGGAGGCTCGCAGCCTTGGTAAATATGTCAGCCAATTGATCCCTGCTTCTTGTATAGCATGGTAGGATTACTCCTTCTTCAATCTTTTGCCTCACCTTGTGACAATCGACTTCTATGTGTTTAGTCCTTTCGTGAAACACCGAATTTGACGCAATATGGATTGCGGCTTGGTTGTCACAATGCATTGTCATTGGAGTGCTTTGTTCAATGCCTAGATCCTTGAGAAGTTGCTTGAGCCAAGTGAGTTCATTCGTAAGATTCTTCATGGCTCGATATTCCGACTCGGCACTAGAACACGACACTATCTTTTGCTTCTTGGTCTTCCATGTCACCAAGTTTCCCCCAACAAATGTGCAATAACCGGTAATTGATCTCCTATCCACACGATCACCCGCGTAGTCCGCATCACAATATCCGACAACTTCAACATTTCCGTTCTTGCCCATCCATATGCCTTGACCGGAGGTTCCTTTAATATATCTTAGGATTCTTTCTACCATGGTCCAATGGTACACGGTGGGAGCTTTCATATGCTGACTTACCTGATTCACGGCAAAGCACAAATCAGGGCGAGTAATAGTTAGATATATTAGCTTACCTACGACTTTGCGGTATAGTGGTGCATCGCCAAAGATTGCGTCGTCTTTCTCCCCCTTTCGATTGACCTTGTAACCATCCTCAAGAGGAGTTTTTGCCGGCTTTGCTTCCATGGTCCCTGTCTCATTCAACAAGTCAAGCATATATTTTCTTTGTGACAAGAGGAGGCCATCGTCGGAACGACACACTTCGATGCCTAGAAAATATTTTAGTGCGCCAAGGTCTTTAATATCAAAAACACTCTTAAGAAAGGATTTGGTTTCTTGAATACCTTCTTTGTTGTCCCCGGAGATGATAATATCATCTACATAGATGAGGACAACTACTATACCTTGGACATTTTGAAGTGTGAAGAGAGTATGGTCGGATTCCGATTTGGTGAAGCCATGATCTTTAAGTGTGCGGCACAACTTGTGGTACCATGCTCTCGGAGATTGCTTGAGTCCATAGATAGCTTTTCGTAATCTCAGTACGTTTCCCGGTGAGATGGAGTCTTCAAGTCCCGGTGGTGGGGTCATGTAGACATCGTCTTCGAGCTCCCCTTGTAGGAAGGCGTTTTTTACATCCATTTGCCATAAGTCCCACGAGAGGTTGGTTGCTAGAGAAAGGAGTACCCTTACGGTGTGTAATTTGGCCACAGGTGCAAATGTATCCGTATAATCTTCTCCATATGTTTGCGTGAAACCTCTTGCAACCAATCTAGCTTTGTATCTTTCGATATCACCATTACTCTTGTATTTGATAGTAAAGACCCATTTGGAGCTAACCGGTTTCTTCTTCTTTGATGATGGTAACTCGGCTTCGTCCCACGTGTGGTTCCTTTTCATAGCACTAATCTCATCTTCTACAGCATCCCGCCATTCTTTGATTTGCATTGCTTCCTCGTAGGTTTGCGGAATGGTATGAAGCATAATCTTGCTTAAGAAAGCTTGGTGTTCGGTTGGGACAAGGGCAAGAGAACACACCGCTTGAGTAGGATGAGCTACCACTTGATTATTGTAGTAGGCTCTTGGTCTTTTCCACGTAGGTGGAGAATATTTGACAGGTTTCCTCTTGATTCTTATGCTTCTTCTTGGTCTAGGCGGTGAATCATTAGCCACTAATTCCTCTTCGGAAATATCTCCTTCTTGATTCCCATCGCTTTGCCCATCTTCTTGTTCTTGTGCTATATCCCTTTCTGTACTACTGAGATCTTCTTGCTCGTGTATTGTATCTTCCTGAGATTGGGAAGAATCTTCTTGTGGTGATTCTTCTTGAAGTTGGGGTCCAAGTATCGGAGATTCTGAACCGTTCAGAACTTGATTGCCCAGATGTTCAAGGATGAATTTGAGACTAGTGGCGCGATCCCGAGGTGAACATGATAGATCTTTGAGGCTTTCCCAATCTTTCTTATCAAAGTACCATTTGTCTTCAAAGAACTTAACATCTCTTGATACGAAAGTGTGATTCCTCGAGGGATCAAAACACTTATAGCCTTTTTGAGTCGTCGAGTAGCCGAGAAATACACAAAGAGTGCTCTTGGCGTCCAACTTACTCCTTTGCTCACCTGGTATATGTACAAAACAAACACATCCAAATACACGTAAGTGTTCTAAAGATGGTTTAGATTCGTTAAGTACCTCATATGGTGACATGTCTCTAAGAACTTTGGTTGGTGTTCGATTGATCAAGTAGCACGCGGTCATTACGGCATCTCCCCAATATCTCTTAGGAACATTCATGTGAAACATCATTGATCTCGCCACTTCCATTAGATGTCGGTTCTTTCTCTCCGCAACTCCGTTTTGTTGTGGTGTATATGGGCAACTCGTTTGATGGACAATTCCGTGCTTAGATAGGTGGTCTTTGAATCGTTGACTTGTATATTCACCACCATTATCGGACCTAAGAACCTTAATCTTGGCATTGAATTGATTAGTTACATAGTTTTGAAAGTTCAAGAAAGCATCAAACACACGATCTTTAGATGGTAAGAGAGTAATCCAAGTGTATTTCGATTTCTCATCTATAAAGGTTACGAAATACTTGTTGTTATCTCTAGATGTGCATGGTGATGTCCAAACATCCGAATGAACTAAATCAAAACATTTCTCATAAATAGCCATAGATTTAGGAAAAACCGATTTGCAATGTTTACCAAGAATACAAGCTTCACAGCTTGAATTATCAAAACAACAGTTCGGTAACATTAACTCAAAAGCACGAGAGTGTGGATGTCCTAGCCTAGCATGCCACATAGCACTAAACAAAAATCCTAGAGTAGACTTAAACGAGCGTAAATTAGAAGCATTTGGTGAAATATCATCAAGAACATAGAGTTCCCCTTTAGATCCACCTTCTCCAATGACTTTTCCGGTCTCAATATCCTGAAAATAAACATCATTAGGCCCAAAAGAAACACGACAATTAAGGTCCTTTGTGGTTCTCTTTACGGATAGCAAATTTGATGTGAACTTGGGCATGTAAAATGCCTTAGTGTCTTTGTCAAACAACTTTAAGTTCCCTACACCATCAATTGGAATATTAGCACCATTAGCTATCTCTACCTTCCCTAGTGCCGGTTTTATATTTTTAAGAAGATTTGGGTTACTGATCATGTGGTGCGATGCACCCGAGTCTATAACAAGAGATTTATTTGGATTATGAGAATAGAAAGTGATACCGGATTCTTTGAGGGATGCAATGGATTTGATGAGAGCCTCCAAGTCTGATTTTCTCACAAAGTCATTGGTCGCAAGCATTGCCACTTCTCCCCCTCCGGTCCTAGACGAGCCACTTTGAGATTGGTCATCGGAAGTGTCTTGAGAGAGGTGTGCCTTTGCGTCCTTGAACTTTGTGGGTTTGAGATGAGGATGAAGGATCCAGCATTTGTCCTTAGTATGACCTTTCTTTTTGCAATGCTCACACACCAAATGTTTCTTATCTTCTTGTCTATAGGCTCCTTTGTTTGCAGTCGCGAGCTCTCCTTTGTTTGCCATAGCGAGATCTCCTTTTCCTCCAAATAAACCAGTGGAGCCTTGTTCTTTTTGGATTCGGGAACAGACCTCGTCGATGTTGGGAAGCTTCTCACTTCGTAGAATATGCTTAATGAGGTCGTTGTAACTTGGGTTAAGGGTGAGTAATAACCCGAAAACCTTGTCTTGTTCACGCCTCTTGCGTAACACCTTCGGATCTAGGGTGCTTGGTCTTAGGCCTTCAAGTTCAGACCACAAAGAGCTAAACTTTCCAAAGTGCTTCGAGAACTCTAGATCTTCTTGACTAAGTTCACTTATAGCCTTCTTGACTTCGAACACTCTGGTTAGGTTAGTTTCATTCCCATAGACCTTCTTAAGAGTATCCCACAACTCCTTTGCCGTTTCACAGTAGGAGTAGCCTTCAAGGATGGAAGTCTCTAGGGAGTTTTGAAGAAGGGCCAGCACCGTTTGGTCTTCTTGAAACCATTCATCCTCCTCGGGAATGGCTGGCTTGGTTGCTTCTTCTTCCTTTTTAGCGGTGGTTTGAGTCTTCGGAGCTTGGCTATTGGTTATGTGGCTCCAAAGCCCTTTTCCACACAACACGGTTTTTTGTGGTCCTAGCCCACAGTAGGTAGTTTCCTCCATGGAGAGTCACAGCAAGCTTCTTATGAGACTTTTCCATGGTTTTTCTTGAGACAGGACCGTTGATCAAACTGTTATCCAACGGTTAAAGAGAAATAATCGGTATAGATCCAAAAAGAGAAGACGTAGAAGGAGACTAAGAAGGATTTGAGAAGAATAATCGGTCTAGAATCGAAGAGTTTGCTCTGATACCATGAAAGATTTAAGAGAGTAAAAGCGGAAGAGATGAAGAATTAAGGAGAGAGTAGGAAGAACATTAGAGTGTTTGAGATTCGAAAGATCATTGTATTTCATTCGATATCTTACACGTATTGAGATACAACCTTTTTAAAGAGTTAACAAAGAGGAGACTAGGGTTTTGTGAGATCCGAGATTGATCCGACATTAATTGTGACATACCTAAACTTAACACAATATGTGATTCTTCTCCAACGGCTCTATTGCAACATGTTGTGCTTCTCACGCCTTCTAGAAGATCACCAATGGGCTTTGGTTGTCTTAAGCCTTCTCATAACTCTCGGCCTCTTGATACTTCTCTTGTTAAGTCCTCAGCTTATTCGGCCTTGATCAATAATCTCTAAATTTGTAACTAAGGCAAAGGTTAAATCATGCAATATACATAAATTATAAGTTAATTTTGAGGATGAGGCCTAATATATATTCTTGAGTAATTTAATTTAATCATTCATTTTTAGAATACTAATCTTGAATTTTGATTTTGTAGTTTCTTCCCTTACATTATGTTTCCTTTCCAAAAAGCCATTGATTGTGAAAGTCAAATTTTAATCATCAACATATTGTTTGCTTCATAACAAAAATTAAGATTAAGACCAACACGCTTCACGCCTTTTAAACCATTTTGCTACTAGATTAAAGTTAATATGACTAACCAAAATTAGAATTTTAACATTTTGCTCTAGTTTCCCAAAGAAATTCCTAAAAAGCCAGATTTGACAGCCATGTGTTCAACTTTCAATTTTACAAGATCTATATATACCATTTCTTATTTTGGCTTTCCAAATTTAAAAATCATAACATCCCAAAACATTAAATAAAAAAAATACCAAAGGGAAACTTCGAGGAAGTTGCCTCAGTGGACCCAAACATAAAACTAATCAGTATTTAAACAAATCATGACGCCATTCTTTTACAAAACACACATAAGAATCATCAGCAAAGCAAAATTCGAAGAGACACAACAACAGAAAACATTTGTGACTCAGAATTTACATAATTTTGAGTCAGTGGTGAAATGGCTGGAATCGTGACAGAGCCGTGGGCATCAGCGGAGAACGGAAACGCAAGCATGACGGCGAAAGGATCGAGCAGAGAACTGAGATATGGAAGAACAGCTCACAACATGTCATCCTCTTCGTTGAGGAAGAAATCAGACCTCCGAGTGATTCAGAAGGTTCCATACAAAGGTCTCAAAGATTTCCTCTCTAATCTTCAAGAAGTCATTCTCGGTACAAAGCTTGCCATTCTTTTTCCGGCCATACCTGCCGCCATCATTTGCACCTATTGTGGCGTCAGTCAGGTTTGTAAAATATAGAGTTGTATACATATTTCCCTCTGCTTCACAAAATTTAATTTCTTATAGTTTGTTTCATAATTTTTTTGAAAACATTCATAATACTGCCAAAGAATATCATTCGAAACACATAGAAGGCTAGAATTAGAAATCATCACAAAACTGACAAATCATCACACAATAAATCTTGATTTCTTCCCATAAAATTATATAACTGTTATATTAATTTTAAAGATATTTTGGCATTATTGCTCACCATTAGATTAGATTTGTAATCATTGATGTTTTTAAGTTAAACTTTTGGTGTGTTTTGCCACGTAATTGTGCACTAAATATGAAAGTTTAATCTGTATATATATATGTGCATACAGTACTTAATATAATGTTAAATCGTGAATAATATTACAGCCGTGGATATTTGGACTAAGCTTGCTAGGACTGACACCTTTGGCTGAGCGAGTCAGCTTTCTGACAGAGTAAGTATTCATCATCCTCATCTCTTATTTTATCCATTTACATATTTTATTACTTGAATTCTTCCCTTACGACATTTTCTTTTCGATCATGACAAAATTGAGCCAACTGTCGATAAAATGAATCGTATCTATCAATCGGTAGATAAAGGATCACGTTATATTAATACTTTACTTCGTTTAAAAAAAATCTTAGTTACCAACCACTCATTGTAATATTTTTCGTTGCTCCATGATTTTTATCAAGAATCTAAAGGTGTCTCTTAGTTATACTTTATTATCATGAGAGTCACATTAGTTAGGTTCAATTCAACCATAATTTATGCTTTTTGAAATAAATGGACATGGACCAATATTCTTTGGGGATTCGGCAATGCATGATTGGGTATCACCGACCACACACCATTATTACCCACTCATATGTCAACGTGACAGCATAGTACAAACTCTATCTCATCTACTCAAGTACATTGAGATTATCTAGAATCATCTTTATCATATCAACGTGACGCCATAAAAAGTTATACACATTTTTTTGTGTGGTAACTTTATATTCACATTCTCTCGTGCATCTCGTGCAGGCAACTAGCTTTCTACACCGGTCCTACATGTAACGTCTTCTTAACCAACTATTCTTTTTTCATTCCCCAATTTCAATCCACAAACGTTATATATCTACTTATTTTATTAGTAGAAACTCATTTATGTTGTGTGTTTTTGAACCACAGTGGGTGGTCTATTGAACGCAACATGTGGAAACGCGACTGAATTGATAATCGCTATTCTGGCTTTGACCAATAACAAAGTCGCAGTGGTGAAATATTCGCTGCTAGGTTCGATTTTGTCGAACCTTTTATTAGTTCTCGGGACTTCACTCTTTTGCGGCGGAATCGCTAATCTCCGTAGGGAGCAGCGGTTCGACCGGGTATGGCCTCTCTTTTAACTCCGGTTCAACTTTATATCTAAACCAATAATATTTTGTTTGAGTTGAGATAACTGAACCGGGAATGGGATAGATTTTGTACGGCTAGTGTTAACCAGATTTTATTTCAAAGTTTAGCTTCATAAACAAGCAAGTGGTAGTCTTGTAAAATTATATTGTGTGGTCGTTGTTGCAGAAACAAGCCGATGTGAACTTCTTCTTACTCCTAATGGGTTTGTTGTGTCACTTGCTACCAATGTTGTTTGGATACGTGGACCATGGAGACACTTCGGCTGCTGTTATCTCCGATATGTCACTGAATCTATCGCGAGCTAGCAGTATTGTTATGTTGATCGGTTACATTGCATATCTCGTTTTCCAGCTTTGGACTCACCGCCAATTGTTCGACGCACAAGATCAGGTAACTGAAATATATATACACAAGATAACAGAAAATATTAAAACATGCATTAACTATATATATATATATATATATTATTTATTTTGTTATAATGGATCATTGAAACGAAATTTGTTACAGGAAGATGAGTATGATGACGATGTAGAGGAAGAAACCGCAGTGATTAGTTTTTGGAGTGGGTTTTCCTGGTTGGTTGGGATGACACTCGTCATCGCATTGCTATCGGAGTATGTTGTGGCCACGATTGAGGTAACTTTTCTCATTTGTTAAGAATCCCACATCGGAACTAAAATAAGACCTAATAATATTTATTGTCAATTGGTTTAGAGTTTAACTTTATTTTAATTTGGTTAGGACGCATCTGAAACATGGAACTTATCAGTGAGTTTCATAAGCATCATATTGCTTCCTATTGTTGGAAACGCAGCTGAACACGCTGGAGCCGTTATTTTCGCTTTTAAGAACAAGCTTGTGAGTTCCATTTCTTTTCTTTTTTTGGTTTTAATGTGAAGATTTCATTCCATAAGAAAGTTCCATTTCTTTTGCTTACACTTATCGTTTTTAATCAGTCAAGTCAAAATCTTATATTATAAAACTTATGCATAAACTTATGTCAACTGAAAATGATTTACAGGACATATCTTTGGGAGTTGCTTTGGGCTCTGCGACTCAGATTGGCTTATTCGTCGTCCCCTTGACCATTATCGTGGCATGGATTCTGGGAATTAACATGGATCTCAATTTCAATCTCCTCGAAACCGGTTCTCTTGCTCTTTCCATTATCATCACAGCCTTCACATTACAGGTTAAGTATTTTTCAACACCTGACAAAATTATCAATCCATTAGAGGAATCAATGGATGTAACAAAAGTTCAATTTATTAAATATATGTTATGTTATGTGGTTCTTTAGGATGGGACTTCTCACTACATGAAGGGACTGGTCCTCTTGCTTTGCTACTTCATTATTGCCATATGTTTCTTCGTCGACAAACTTCCTCAGAGTGAGTTAAATTCCACATTACTTTCTATACATGTTACTACATAGATTGACAATAATATAAATAACACCAAATTGTGATAATTGTCATATTTCAGAACAACCAAATGGTATTCACATGGGACTTCAACAGATGAACAATGTTGTCACTGCAACAGGAGGATTGTTCTCATCATAAATTAAAACAAGTACCAATGTGTTGAAACAAAATTTCCAAACCGAGACAAAGGAGAATTGAAAAAATACCCAATTTTCTTGATTCATTTATTGAAAGATTTGTCAGAGAGATTCCTGAGATTGAGTGAGTATTGCACATTTTCCTATTGTTGGGTGTCTTGATGAAGATGATGACTTTTGAGAAAGTTTCTTAAGTCCTTTTGTGGGTTTTGAATGGATTATCTATGAATGCTTTATTTCCAATGTTTTATCTTTATTTGTTATTGTTCTATCAATTTTTTTTCTGAATAAATGGATCATTAGATTTTTCTCTTTTTAAAATAATCGAAGTAGAAACTCAAACTAATCCTCGAGACATCTAAAAGACCGTATAAATACCACCCAAAAGTACTTGATCCAGTGTAGATGGTGGAACTTGATCCATGGTATCAAACCATGAGTACTTAATTCAGTTGGACAAACAAATAGATGATATGCTTTTGGTTTATTAGACCATGATTATTCAACGAGGATGTGAGCTGTTTTGGGCTAAAAGCAAGCCCAATTAATTAGCTGATGGGCCGTGTAGATGTATTATACACAAATAAATGAAGTGAGGAGTTTGAATCACACGAAATACGAGGCTGCTTCATTGGTCAGTCCATTTAAATATCAAACGTCCGATCAGTCAATCGCCGTTGTTCATCCAACGGTTCAGATTTTAAAGTCCAGTCTCTTGGCCCTACGTTATTTACATCTGTAGCCCTCCTACTCCATCTCCTGAAAATTACAACAGCACCTGAAAAATCAAAATTAGTGGCAGTTTCGTGATTATACGACTGAATCAATCTCTGTAGATTTCTTCTTACTCCTTCTTCGCCATTATCATTCTTCTTCTTCTTCGTTTCATTTGATTTGTGTTCTCCATCGTTAACTTTCTGTTTCGTTGTTTTTTCTGGTGCTACGATCTTTCAACATTGATCAGATAAAGTGATCTCGTTCTGAGTGTGAAGAAGAGGTTTCGAGAAATGGAGAATGTGATGGTGGCTCGAGATGTAGATGAAGAACTCTCTCTATTCCTGGAGATGCGAAGGCGCGAAAAGCTTCAATGCGTTTCTTCTCTTTCACAACCTGGTGAGTACTGACCGCATCTTCATTACTCTAAATTTGACTTCAATTTCTCCGAATTTGAGCTCCTGGAACCTAAATCTAAGAATCGGACTAAAAAAATTAAGCTCTGCGTATGTGAACTAGTTTCGTGCTTTTGGATTCATTTTGGAGTAATTTAGAGTTGTTTGGTCAGCTCTTATAGCTGATTTTGTGTCATCATTTTGATTTCACGGCGTTTTGTGTCTGCTCATGGTGATTGGAGATACTAGAAGTCCTGATGGATTTCTAGTATTCATCGGTTAGCTAATTTTGTTGTCAATTTCTTGAATATTGCTGTTTGATTTTTATCATGTTTGATGAAAGTTTTGACAGGAGCAAACAGTGTTGACAAGACTAGCACAAAGAGTTTAGAACTCTTGAAAACGAGCTGTGTGCATCTGCGTAGGAGTGCAATTGATAAGTTCTTGGACTCTGAGAATGACAAGTCAGATTACGAGTGGTATTTCTTTGAATGCTTTTTCTTGTGAATTTTGAGATTAGTGTTGGAATGTGATTCTGCTAATATGTACAAGTAAAAATGTTGATGAGATACTGAAAATTTGCTTGCTTCTATAAGAATTCATGTCTGGTTGACATAATTCTGAGTTTCCAGGTTTCATCTGGTTGCTATTTGCTGCTGTTAGATAGAATGTTTGATTTGAGTAATCTCTTCTCGTTGAAATATTCATCAAGATATTATCTGATCCAGGTTACTTGCGGCTCCTGAGACGCTAGGAGGGCAAGAGAACTCCATGGTTAAACTCAAGGAGCCTAAAGCTAGGTCCACTGCTCTAAAACCGCGGGTGAGAACTGATTTAAAATCTCCTGATGATACTTTCCTGGAACACCGTTCCTAGCCATCTTTGTCTTTAGGATATATAAGATTGATATGTGTCCTGTTCTTTAAGGTTTTTTGCCAGTCTATCCTAGTATTAAGTACTATGTTCACACCATTTTAGTATTGTGGTCCATGTTCATATTTTCAGCATTAGCTAGCTTCAGCATTCCCCATATTTAGATATTTGTGTACCCTTAATGATTGCTTGGTGCTGATTCATGTTAAGCTTTTGTTTTAAGGTTGAAAATATCCCGCAAGAACCTGTGACACGGAGCATTAAGGCTTCCAAGCCAATCCCAAGAACTGCTTTCAGCAAACAAGCCACCACCGCTACAGAACTAAAACCAACCAGTAAACCGTCAAGACAAGCTACACCCACTTCACGAACCACATTACCTTCCACAAGACTAACCAACTCTGCTCAGAACTCAAATCCAGGCAGTAGAACCACTTCAATCAAATCCAATCCACGAGCATCTGCCTTTCCCCGTTCATCCTCAGTGGGAAAGTCAGTTTCTAGTGCTAAATCTACAACTCTAACAACCCCTGAAACACGTGCTAGACCTGTATCAACCTCAAGAAGCAGAGTCTACAGTTCAGGTGACAGATCAACTGGACGGTCCAAGATTAGCAATGATGTCAATCCTGTCTTGATGGGGACTCAAATGGTGGAAAGAGTTGTGAACATGAGAAAACTGCCACCTCCAAAACATGACGATAACACGAGCTTGGGCTTCGGGAGAACTCTCTCTAGATCGTCTCTTGACATGGCCTTGAGACACATGGTACACATCCTCATTCTTTTAACCATTGACGCTACTTAGCAAGCTTTTCTTCTTAATTTCTCACAAAATGTAAGTTTCGTTTTTCAGAACATAAGGCGTAGCGTTTCGAAGAATCTGAGGGTAACAATCAACGCTCCAACAAACTCAATGGACAAAAACGAGTCATCGTGATACCAAAATATCCTCATGCTTTGGTGAAACACTCTATGACTACCTATTTTTAGCAGATATAGACACTACATATTTCGAACTTATTTCATTAGAGACTTGTTTCCTAGAATCCACTTGTTGGTTATATATGATTCTTATATCGGGTCTGATGCAAAGCTAAGAAGAATATCGAGCAAGAGTTCTTCTACCCACAGGATTAAGGTGCGAGTTCTTCTAATATCGAGCAAGAGTTCTTCTACCTTAATCCGTTTTAACATCCCTCTTCTACCCACAGGATTAAGGTGCGAGCAACGAAGTTACCAATATTCGCCATCTTCGCATTTTATTTATTATTATTGTATCTCCTCTACATGGAATCTCCAAAATCTACTGTCTCTGTCTCTCTGACAATAAGCCACCGTTCAAACCAAAGTTGCCTTTTCCCAAAACCAATGGCCCCGTGAGAAGTAGTAGTAGTAGACTAGTAGTTTATCAGTTTTGGACTTTGATCAAATAGAAAAGCAGGAGTTAGATCCGTTGGTACCTCCTCCGAAAGCTAGCAAGAACGAGAGAATCGACTGGTTCAGAAGACAGCTACCTGAGCTGGAGATACTAAATTCGACCAGCAAGAGCAAGAGATTTCATAAAGGAGTTTTGGAGTTATATAACAACAATTGCTCAGCTCAGCTCAGTTTTGGAATATCGTTGGTCTTGGTCACATGGGGAAGACTACACTATGAAAGTCCAAATGGTGGAGCCACATTGCCACCAACATCATACGATTATTTCCAGTATTTAATAATTACAAAATCTCCAACAAAATCGATTTATATATGTTACAAAGGAATCAATTTTCTTACAAGTGAGATATGCCAAATCCCTTATTTAGTGTGGCTTCGGTCTCAAGTTAATACAAAATACTGTATGCGAATTCACATTATCATATTACACTCTGGTAATTAAGACGTATACAAATCCTTATGAAATATGCCGAGTTGTGATTAAATATATTTTGAGAAATATCAGTTTTGACTTCTCACATCCGCTCTATATTTGTCATTTTGTCCCTTTCAAGTCATATATTTGCATATATAAATTAGGGACCAATAAACAAATATAATCAGGCGATGGCTTAATAATATCAACACAAAAATATATATAATTTTATCACTAGAGCATTTCGTACCAAATACAGTAGAACCTCTATAAATTAATACTCGATAAATTAATAACCTCTATAAATTAATAAATTTCTCCGGTCCCGAGTTGGGACCAGTGTAAATTTTGACACAATTTGATAAAATAATAAGATAATAATTTTTTTAGAAATCCTATGTAAATATATGGTCCCATTAATACTATAAATTAATAATTTTATAAATATATCAAAATATATTTATAGATATGTTTATATATGAATATATTTAGTCAAGTATGACTCTTGTGTTGTTTGTTTTTTCTTGAATTTGCATTAGTTTTTGTTAAAATATCTTTATAATATTTTTCACTGCATCGAAAACTTTTGATATTATCTATTAAACATGATAATTATTTTCTTACTTGTAATTGGTTCCAAAAGAATATTGATTATAACAAAAAACTTAATTTTTAAAGTAATGTTTTTTTAAACATTTATGAAATAAGGCAAAACTCTCTATAAATTAATAAATTATTAATTTATGGATAAATTAATACCTCTATAAATTAATAAAATTTCACGGTCCCGACGTTATTAATTTATAGAGGTTTTACTGTATATTATTTGTTTTGTAACATCAACATACTTTATATATTTGGTTCAAAAAAAACATATTTTATATTATATTTCATATATTTATTATCTGTTATATTAAAAATTATTAGAGGTTTTATAAAATTCTTACAAATGACATTAATCTTTTTACTAACAGAATAAACTATTTTAATAGATTTTTCGTTGGAAAAAAAAATTAATCTATGATCTATTTTTTATGATGAAGTTTGTTCTCAAATTACGCGGTCGTATTCGTAATTACCGCCCATGTGATTGATAAGATCCACATCCAAGAGGGCATCTCAACTAGCATAAGTACGCTTTGCTCTTGCATAAGTACGCTTTGCTCTTGCATACAGGTCCGTTAAGACTTGATCAGGAGGAACCAGATTCATTATATACTCACTAGAGTCTCTCAAGAAGTTGTGTCTCCTGTCAGAATCCCAAAAAAGGGGATGTCGAACCGCGTCGGAAGCACTAATACTACAAATACTGCAAATACAAAACCAATAAATTACAAACAACATTTGTCAAGTAAATCTAAACTAGATAGTGAACCCATGGTGCACCGTGGGTGTATAAATATTTTTTTTTGTGAAAATTTATGCATGATAATTTATTTGATATTGATTTAGTGGATAATTTATTATGTGATTCAAATATTAAAATATTAGGTTAGTAAATAGTTGTTGTTTTTGGAATTTCATATACCGTAGGTTTTGTTTTGTGACCCCTTTTCATACAAATATCTAATATATTTATAACATTTATTAAAATTTCTCTAATATTATTCAAATTATTATAGTATTTTTTTCATTAACTCTTCTTATATCAGACTATCATATTTTGTGTTTTAGTAGATCAACCCATGGAAAACTATATAATCATATTTATGTAAATTTTAACCCGCTCCATAACATGACCTGCAAGTACTTAAATTTGTTTTAGCAAGTTAAAAATATCTAGAATATTTTAAATTTTTGTTGAAAATATACTTTAATCATGTGATACTACGTTCCTGGATCACAAAACAAACAATTAATTAATAATATCAATAATTATGCATCAAACAAAACAAACAAGATAATAAAATATCTCATAAGTTGTATCATCAAAGGTGCAGGAATTCCAATCTCTGTCCACAACTGACCATCTATTATCTCATCTAGTGAATCCGGTTCTTCATTCAACTTTTTCTTAGCAAAAAGTGTCAAATCATCTAAACAGCACACCCACCTTTCTAGGCACATATAGGAGGAATTGTCCACTTTCTTCAATCTATAGTACCTAATGACATTAGCATGTGTGTCTGATTCACATAGTAGCTTCCTCTCATTTTCTATCTCATCTTCACTAGAGAGAGATGGATTCAGCCGCACTGCTGCTACGAGACGGTATGTTCCCAACCAGAAGAACAAATACAATACAGAACCACCAATTTGGCGAAGAAAGACTTGATGTCGTCCCACTATAATCCAACTTAGTCAGTACCTGATGTGGACAAGTTAAAACTTAAAATATTTGATCAAACACTTACTTTTGGAAGTAAATCCATTCTCATACTCTGCGCTTATGCCTAGACCAGACAGTTTTGCAACAAATTTCTGTCCCTCCATGCATACAAGAACATTTTTCGGCGTCAAATTGCGGTGACTTATTTGCAAGCTATGGGAATCAACAAGCAGTTTTCTGAAAATAAATTATCTTTTGACCACACTTCTACACATAAGTTAAATTATGAGTTTGATGAAATATCTTATAAAAATATATGTAAACTCAAGATATATCATCAAACACAAAATTTAGCTTATGTTGGAAGTGCGATCAAAAGATATGTTGCACGTATTATGCATATTTTTTTCAACATCAATTCATTAGAATTATTAAAGAGTTGGCAAAAAATTCAACTAAATCATTAAAAAGTTTGGCAAAACTGATCAATTAGAATCATTAAATAGTTTGGCAAAATTAATTTAATCATAATCACTAGTTTCATTTTTTTCTTTATATGGCTTATTTAAAGCAATGTTAAATGAAATGTAGCATTTTTGAAAAAAAAAAAAAAAAAAAAAAAAAAGCCAATTGCAGTTAAAACTATGAAAATAAATTTTCTATCTTTAACTCTTTTATATTATAACTTTTTTTTTTAACAATAGAAACCATGACACTATTAGAGACATTATAATTATAATATTTAAGATATTGTGTATTTAAAAATGTGTATTTTTGGCAAAAGTATTGAAAAATGTTTTAGTCGTGAGGAACAGCTAAACAAAAATGTGGTAATTAGTGGTATGCACATCTTAAGCATATTCTACAATCATATGTTATATATATGATAACCAAACTCCCACGTAAGATTGACCTAACAATATTTAGAAAATGCACATATCCGATCTAGTTTAACAGTTTTGTTTTAACGCCAATAAAACATGAAGAACCTTAAAATATCCTAATCCCAAAACACTACCTAGAAAATGGAGAAGATTAATTCATCAAATTGTTTAGTTCTACCTCAACATTTCAACTTTGTTAGAAAATATCATCTCTTAAATTAATTCAACTACAAGCAATAATCTACATTTAAAATAATTCAACTACTTAGATTAAATCACATTAGTTTAGAAGAATAATGAAACTATAATTGAGGAGGTTATTATATACGTTTCCTATCATCTGCATTAGCTTTAGACTTCATGTGAATTTTTTACTTTCCCTCTCTGTTCAAGACATTCTGAAACAATGGAGAATGATAATAGTAACAAGAAGAGTCTCTCGGAAACACTTGATGTCCGCCAATTCAGGCATATGAATTCCCCGGTATTCTCTACCGCCATTTTCGCGGTCATAATGTTGCTCATTGCCGCGGGAACAATTCTCTCAAACTTGTCTCTAGAATCAACTTTCTTCTGGTCTTCACCGACCTCTGAGTTAACACAAATAAACAGAATGGACAGAAAGTCATTGGCTCCTCCAAAGAACAGTACAAGCAGAGACAGGATCGCTTGGCTTCGATCTCATCTCCAAGATTTCGAGGTTTTCAGGTCAACCAACCTTTCAGAGCAGTTTCATCAGAGGGTTCTCGAGTCTCTCGACGACAGATGTGAGGTTAGATTCTTCATGACATGGTTTTCACCGGTAGAGTTTTTTGGGAAGAGGGAATTTTTGGCTGTAGAAAGCGTCTTTAAAGCTCATCCTCAAGGATGCTTGATGATTGTTTCAGGATCCATGGATTCTTTACAAGGAGATAGCATCCTGAAACCACTACTTGATCGCGGTTACAAGGTTTTTGCAGCCACACCAGACATTTCATTTCTGCTTGAGGACACACCGGCTAAATCTTGGTTTCAAGAAATGAAAAGTTGCAAAAGAGATCCGGGAAGGATACCGTTACACCAGAATCTTTCAAACCTTGCGAGGCTAGCGATTCTATACAAGTACGGAGGTGTGTACCTAGATACCGATTTCATCGTCACAAGAAGCTTTAAAGGGTTGAAGAATTCGATTGGAGCACAAACAGTGGTGGAAGGAGATTCAAAGAACTGGACACGACTGAACAACGCGGTTCTGGTCTTTGATAAATACCACCCGCTTATTTACAGTTTCATAGAGGAGTTTGCTTCGACGTTCGACGGGAACAAATGGGGACACAATGGTCCTTACTTGGTAACCAGAGTAGCGCAGAGAGCACAAGAAACGATTGGGGACAAATTCACAGTACTGCCACCAGTAGCATTCTATCCATTCAATTGGTTAGACATTCCAAGATTGTTTCAAACGCCAAGGAGCAGCAATGACTCGACATTACTCAAAACCGATCTGGTGAAGCTGAACAGAGAAAGCTATGGGCTGCATCTGTGGAACAAGATCACCAGAAAACTTAAGATCGAAAAGGGAAGTGTCATAGACATCATAATTTCAGACCATTGTGTTGTTTGCAGAGGAATTCAGAAATGACAAGAAATCAAATAGATGTGTTTCTGCTTTTACTCTAATCTTGATTTTCTAGGTTTGTGTAAGATAGTGTCGAAGGCCTAAATGGTAAACACTTGTCCAAGGCCTAAATGGTGAACACTTTTTTCACTTATCAGTCATATACGGAAGACGATTCTTACTGACCTGATGTTTGTTATATAAACTTAACTGCCTTGCAAGGCACGTATCAAAAGCTCAAAGCTCCGCACCAAAATCCCTCATCACTTAAGCCACAACGCCATTAAGTTTCTTGAAAATTGGATTAAGGGATTTCCAAAAATCCCAAACCCTTATTTACACATGGCACCAAGAGATTGGTTGAAGATCTCTGTTTTTTGCAATAAAATTACTTTGTAACCTAACACAACTCCAACTTCTATTAGGAACCTCCGGTTTTCTAGATGTCCTAAACCGTAACAACTTATTCTATGGATTCAATTTTCAAGAGCGGCAATAAGAGAAAAATACACTCTTACTCCGTCTAGAATTAGGAAACGAACAGCTCGAGTGTATATATAAACAACCTATGATCCATATTCTGTCTAATGCAAAGCTAAGAAGAATATCGAGAGCAAGAGTTCTTCTACCCACAGGATTAAGATGCAAGCAAGGAAGTTATCAATATTCGCGATTTTCGCGGTTTCTGTGTTATTTATGTATCTCCTCTATATGGAATCTCCAAAATCTACCGTCTCTGACAATAAGCCACCGTTCACACCAAACTTGCCTCTTCCCAAAACCAATGGCCCCGTGAGAAGTAGTAGTAGTAGTTTCTCAGTTTTGGACTCACATCAAATAAAAAAGGAGGAGTTAGATCCGCTGGTACCTCCTCCAAAAGCTAGCAAGAACGAGAGAATCGACTGGTTCAGAAGACAGCTACCTGAGCTGGAGATACTAAATTCGACCAGCAAGAGCAAGAGATTCCATAAAAGAGTTTCGGAGTTATATAGCAACAATTGCTCTGCTCAGTTCTTCATGGTTTGGCTTTCTCCGGCAAAAACCTTTGGACCAAGAGAGATGTTAGCTGTTGATACTCTCTTCACCACCAATCCTGGTGCTTGCTTGGCTATTTTGTCCAACTCCTTAGACACGCCCAAAGGATATACTATCCTTAACCCATTGCTTGATCGAGGTTTCAACCTCATTGCTGTAACCCTAGATATCCCGTTCCTCGTTAAGAACACTCCTGCAGAAGCTTGGCTGAAAAAGCTAAAGAGTGGGAACATGGATCCCGGCTCTATCCCTTTGTTCATGAATCTCTCTGATCTAACAAGACTTTCAGTGCTCTACAAATACGGGGGAGTCTATCTAGACACAGACATCATCTTCCTTAACGATATGACAGGACTGGGAAACGCGATTGGTGCACAGAGTATGGATCCAGAAACCGAAAGATGGACAAGACTAAACAACGCAGTGATGGTCTTTGACATCTACCATCCACTTATGTGGGAATTCTTACACGAGTACTCCACAACTTTCGACGGAAACAGATGGGGATACAACAGCCCTTACCTAGTCTCTAGAGTTATCACGAGATTAGGAAACAAACCTGAATACAACCTCACAATCTTTTCGCCTGACGCTTTCTACCCAGTGAATTGGATCAAAATCCCAAGGCTTTTCAAGAAACCTGCAACCACAAGAGAAGCAAGATGGGCAGAGAAGACGGTACAGGAGATGAACAAAGGAAGTTACATGATACATCTATGGAACAAAATCACAAGGAAGATTAAGATTGAAGAAGGAAGCGTCATGGACACTCTCATCTCCACTCACTGCACAGTCTGCAGAAACATCACAAATTCTCACACTTAAAGCTCCAAGCAGAGACAAAGATTCGTTCATTCGTTCATGTATATATATTCTAGTTCTACGTTTTCTTTCAATATTCACATTTGCTTTAGATTTTCTAAATAAACTCAATTAGTTTCCCCCAAGCATCGATTAAAGACTCAATCACACAAAAATTGATTAAGAAAGAAGCAAACTTTTATAGAAAGATGAGAAATTGGAGATGTTATAACAACAAAAGAGTCGCAGCATCAAAGCTTTCTAAATCAAATTAAAATTACAGTGAGATGATAACTGGAAAATCTCTTTTTCTAATTAGAGAAGAGAGACTCGTCAATGTCGATTTTGATCTTCTCATCGTTCTCAAACTTATCTTTCCTCGGTGGTGCAGGAGGAACCGGTACTCTCTCCGGTCCTCTTCCTTTGCTCTTGTTTCGTGGCCTCGCCTATTCACATAAACCCAAAATTCAAAACCAAAATTTTCGAATTCGCAAAGTTTAAATTACGAAATCGGAAGATAAATTTGATTACTTACATTCCCAAAAGAGTGATTGAAACGCTTTCCTTTAGCTGTTTTGCGGTCACCTCTTCCACAATACACTGAAAAATCACGCCATTAAAGAAAAAGCAGATATAAGAAAGAGAGAGATACATTGGGGAGAGTAAAAGAGAGATTACCGAGTGGAATTGAGCTGGATGAGGAAGTGGAGAGTGAAAATTGCTGAGTGAAGCAAGAGAGAGAGACACCAATGGTTTCCGATTGAGATGATGAAAACCGTGAAGAAGATAATGCGACGGTGACTCGCGGAGGAGCTCCGAGTATAAGCGACGCCATCGCCGTGTGCTGTTTTCGAATGTGTTTGATGAACAAGATAAGGTACTCAAACTTTAAAAATGACTTTAGGATAGGCTTTTTGTTTCTTTTTGAGATTATTGTTTTTGCGTATTTGGGCTTGAGTTTTAATAATTATTTCAGTTTGGGCTTTATTATAAGCCCAAATCTATCTTCAAACCCTACATGCTTGTCACGTGTGTCATCGACCTTCTTCTTCTTCTTCGCTTTCTCTAAGACATCACCCAAACGAAGAAATCAAGAGAACTTTTGATATTCGAATTTTCACAGAGCTCAAACTCTTGTGTAAGTATTCATCCTCCCATTCATATTGGTATCTGAAATTTTTCAATTTTGATAACCCATTTCTCTGACTACTTAGTATCTGATCCGTGTTGTTTTGTTCTTTTATGCTGCACAGGACTCTTACTAATCCTAATCTCAGAACTATTGTCACAGAACATCGGTAAGCTCTCTTCTCTTCAAACTCTCAAATCTTCTAAACCTCGCTTTAGCTGTTGTTTACTAGAGTGTTATAGATTCTGCTTCAGCTTGTTGATTGAGCAATCTGAGTTTGTCATAAAAACACCAAAGTTTCAATTTTTCAAAACAATCAGCGCAATCTGAATCCGAGAAAGCTGACTAGTTCGATTCCAAGAAAATGCTTTAGTTTCTCAAGATAATCACTTGTTTAAGTGTTCCGTCACTTCCTGTAAGAGCAAGATCAAGACTTTATAGACAACTGATCAGAATTTCATCTTTTTCTTTGTAAGCAATACAATTTGGGATTTCAATCACTTTCTTTCAATGGAGAAAGGGATGGAAGATAAAGAAGAATTCGATGAGGCTGAGATTGAGTACACGAGTTATGCTGGTGAGCATCATCTGCCATTGATTATGTCTCTTGTTGACCAAGAACTTAGTGAACCTTACTCCATCTTTACTTACCGCTACTTCGTCTACCTCTGGCCACAGCTATCCTTCCTGGTATTTTTATACTCCCCTTTCGATTATAGTTGTTTTGCTCTCATATTGTTGATGTTTTGAATTGATGATCAGTAGCGTTTGTTTCTTTTTTAAATAGGCCTTTCACAAAGGTAAATGCATAGGAACCGTAGTCAGTAAGATGGGGGATCATCGACAGACCTTCAGAGGGTATATTGCTATGTTGGTTGTGATTAAACCATATCGTGGCCGAGGCATAGGTAATTTTCGAGCTACTGCTCCTTAACTTTTTACAGAATCAGATTGATCGTAGGAGTAGTGATAACCGAACTCCCTGTGATTCTGATCGGCTTTGATCCACTGCAAAGCCATGGCTCTAAATTTTTATGTGCTAACTTTTCATTGTGATTTACAGCCTCAGAGCTTGTCACAAGATCGATAAAAGCGATGATGGAATCAGGCTGTGAAGAGGTATGCTGCTCTTGCATTTTCATTTCCCTTTATATTCTGTTCTCTTGAGAACTTAGATATTTGGTGGCACTAGAGTGATATATATATCCTTACCCGGTAGTAGAATTGTAGATAAGAGATTATGACTCATCTTCTCTGAGGGGATTACATCACATGTCCTCAAACATTGCCTCTTTTTGACCACACTAGAATAGAATTTCAGAGGTGAGGTGATATAGCTGCATCTAATCATTGCAAGTGTACCTATTGCAATTGATTGTTTAGCTATTAAAAGCTTGTAGATCACTGTGTGTGGAAGTTTGGTTACCTATAAGAGTTGTAGTTAATCATATTCCTAAGAGTTGGAACCGTTCAATATTCGTTTACACCCCTTGGTATTGTGTTATGTTAACTAATGTTCTAGTGGAATTCAGAATCCCCGTCTCTCACTTTGTATACATATATCATATAGGTCTTATATGTAGTCCATGACTCCTTATATTAATATGCATTGGTATGTTACTGAAATGGTAATTTGAAATCAGAAATCCCTGTCTCGCACTTACTAATTTTATATTCGATAAGTCCTTATCTGCTGTATCTGTGAGATCCCTTTACTGTTTATCTGAGTAGTAAGTCTAGATTGCAAATGGAACCTCTTGAGCGGCATTTGCTCTTCAAGTTCCTCATATTTAAGTCTGATTACAAGATGAGAGTATGGTTGTGTGATTACGCAATCTAATTAATTAAAGATGTATGATTGAAGGTAACTCTGGAGGCAGAAGTGAGTAACAAAGGAGCATTGGCTCTATATGGGCGACTTGGGTTCATAAGAGCCAAACGGCTATACCACTATTACTTAAATGGCATGGATGCTTTTCGGCTGAAACTCTTGTTCCCTAAGCCTCGTGTACCTCAAATACCTTCTCAAGATCAAACCCAACAAGAGCAAGAGAATTTTACTGGATGACCCAGTCATTTCCTTTTCATCTGAGTGAATCTCATGCACCAGCACCATTGTCATATGCCATCGTTAAGGCCATGAACAAAGGTGTGTTTCTTCAATGTATTCTAGATAATGAACGTGATAAGACTATGTTCTATTTCGTTTTCCGAAATATTAGAGGTGGATGCAATTCTTTATCCCATGTTTGTGAAGTATTCTCGACTGGGTTAAGGTCCTAGATTGAGTCGAATGAGAAAGAAACTAATGCGTCTGATTATTGGAAAATATCCCGGACTAACCGGACAATTTGGAAGAAAGAAGAAAGAAATAGTTGAGTTAAACAAGTCAGAGAGAAGAGAGGAGTTGGTATCATCGCACCCACAAAGAAACATTGCTCGAGTCTATTGCTTCCGTGTTGCCTGTGTCATTCCATGAGTTTTTTTCTTATTACCAAAATCGATAGGCGAAGAAGTTATGGACTTTTGGTAAGGTAAAATGGACGGTAAAAGAAAGTTACCATGGATGGCTTGGCGTCTTTTATCATTACCAAAGAAGAATGACGGTATTATCATCTAAATGTTGTTACAAATATATAGAACGACTTTACTTAACCCTCATCTCAAACTACTTCCGAATTCTGAGTCATGTGGAGGATTTAAGAAATTGAGAAATGAAGTAACTCTCAAACAGCTCAAGATGCCTCTAAAGAAATCAAAGATGTCAAGTAATGGATTGATGCCAAAGGAGAGAAAGATGTCAAATGTTATGATTTGACATTGACTAAATAATTGTGGTGAGATATTTTATGAAGTACAATTTATTGCATACAGGATTCCAAAAACACTATCAAACAATTTTCTTTTCAAAAATACCATCTTAGATTTATCCATGTTAGCCAAGATTTTTTTATATCCAGATAGTCCATCATCCAAAGTCTAGTATATAAAGAAAAGAAAAGAAAAAGAAAAAAATACAATTGTCTCAAAACTCACATGGCCTAAATCAGAACAAATTAAAGACGATTCACCTCTCGCCAAATAGCTATTGACTATTTGAACCCACTCACTAACCAACGTTACTTCACCATTCGTACCGGGTCCTACTCCATATCGCATATATGACTCACATTCACATTGTGTCACGTTCACTTCTTCTTTCTCTAAAACGAGTATATGGCTATATGCTATTAGAAGAAACATTTTTATTTTGTAAAAAAAAAAGCTCTTTATCTTTTTTTTTATACAGAAACAAAAAAAAGTCAGATGGGAAAGTACAAGAATCATCTCTGGATTCAAACGAGAATATAAGTTAATAATACAAATATATATATAGTTATTTTTGGCCAAAGTACATGTGAAACCAGAGCATATGATAAGGGTAACGATTGAGTATGAACACATGCCATATTTAATAAGAGAGACAAGAACGGTCCTCTGATCCATCCTTTGATCAGAGAGAAAGAGTGAGAAGTAAATAATGGCACGTGACTGAGATGAGGAAACCACGTGCGACCCCTCCCCACACCCATGTGGCCCAAAGGAATGACCGGCTCCGTCGGTCCAACTTGTCCATGTTCCCATTTTAAGTTAAAACACCCATTGCCTATTTTTGCCATTGAATATAATTTTCAAATAAATATTTTCCTTTTATACTATTATTTGCTTTACTTAAGTGTTATTTTTCAATTTCAGTGTAAATTTGGATACCAGAGTATTTGATTTTAATTTAACATATAACAAAAGTCTAAGAATAAGCTATTTCGTTAGGAGGTAAACATTTAATTTATTTCTTAATTTTCTTGAAAAAACAATAGGGAGGGAATATATTTTTAAAAGTTAACCACTAATTAATTAGAACTAGACTCTTACAAAATTTGTCATTGTGTTGTCACTCAATTCAAATCTGTATAAGTGTGTCGACAAAAGAATCTTAGTTAGCAAGAACATATAAGATAAGGGTTGTTATGTGTTACTAAAGCCAAAGGTAAAAGAAGAGACGACATACATTTCTTAGCCTATTGTTCTTTAACAATACCAAATTAAGAAATCACACACTACTATATTATCGACTATTCAATAAAAAGCTAAGGAGTGAAAACAAAAATACAAAACCCCAAAAGAGAAAAAAAAAAAAATTAAGAGCTTAGCACGCATTCGAAGGGGTGTGTAAAAAAGTACACTATTTTCGTGACTTCTACTCCCTTCACGTATACGAACACAAAACACAAAAGAAGAACAAATAATTTTAAGAACCCCTCCACAAAAGCATTAGATGGCTAGCTCAATCTCTCAAAGGCGGTGGTGTAAAGCGGAGACCGGAGCATGTGCAGCGGCGGCGGCTGCAGGTGGTTTACATTGGTAACACTTAGCAAAGAGACCAAAAGTGTCCACTTGACGAACAAAGTTGGTTACACTAGCCCATCCACCGAACCCGAATCCGACTATAAGTACCCAAACCACCACGAATGCGTTCAACACGTACATCGCCGTCCAGCTCGGCAAGAAGAACGGGGGCTTCTCCGCCGCATTCTACAAGAAAGATCCAAAACAAAAAATAATCAAGAACCATTGAAGAGAGAGAGAGTGTGTTTGTGTTTGTGGGTTTTGGTCGTATAGTAATGGACAAAAGCCAAAGCTTTGTTGACCCATGAAATAGAGAGAGAGAGAGAGAGAGATATGATTGTGATTTGTCATACTCAGACTCTCACTTTAGATTAATGTTAGGCACAGAGTCCCTATTGTACAGCTCCTTTTCATTTCTGATTATGACTCTTACCTATTCCTCTTCCCTATTTTCCTCCCAAATTATCCCTTTTATTCTACTTTTTTCTCATGTTAATATAATATACACAGTTGTGAAAGAGGAAAAAAGGAAAAAGAAGTCATAGTCAATTACTAATACTAACCTAACCATAAATTCTATTCTTTTAAAAATATAACCATATAAAAAAAAATGAGCTGAAACCAACTCAATAATAAATATTTGGAGGGGACGCCAGTAAGGAATGTGGGTGATGATCCTATCTTCCGTAAGATACGGAACACTGAACCCCAACTATCTTTCTTATAAAGACGTTTTTGCCCTCCAATTTCAATAACTGTTCACAACCCTACCGCCAACTATTATATTCCTCCACCGACCGTTCATTTAATCATTTCGTTTCTAAACTCTTACAACTTAATTTGGACTATATATATATTGGTAACATATGTGAAAAGTTGATTTGTACAACAGAATTGAGTTAGTACCTGACGAGCTGAGGCAGATCGGTAAGTGAGCATGTGGGCGAGAGAAGGGATGATATAGACGGTGAAGCTAACGAGAAGAGCGCCAACCGCGGAATTGATGGGACCGAAAAAGGGGAAAATAATAGCTAAGAACCAAATCGGTATAACCACAGGCAATCTAGCCAAAGCCCTCAAGCAAATGCTCTTTGTGTCATGCATCCCTATCACTTTCTCCCACACAAAGTATAGTGGCGTACATGCGAACCCAAACGTTATGAACTGCACCAAACCAACACGTTGCCTTAAAACCCCATGAACGAACTTTTACTAAATGAGAAGGAAACAAAAATGTTAATGTATAAGTATACCTGGTGAATGAGCATGAGGATAACGGCAGCGTCACGCCACGCGTTCTTGGGCATGAGAGAGAAGGCGTTGGAGTGGTCGAGTAGTGCGTCTCCGAAGGCCCAGTAAACGGCGGCAGCTGACGGAATCGTTAGTGTGAAAACGTATAACGTCGCCATCAAGTAAATATACTTAAACTTCTGCGGTTTCCACATCGCATGCATAATCTCACTGCAATTTAAAGTTACTGTTAATAATATTCATAAGTCATAACAAATCCTAAATAAAATAAGTAAAGATTTGATTCACTACAATCATTAACGCATCAAAAAGGGTGTATTTGACATTTCAAAGAACTGTACTATTCCTACTAGTAGTAGTGCTTTGGTAGCAATAGTGTTAGATATTCTTTATAGGGATAGGAATAATTACTATTATTCTATTTTATTTTTAAAGAAAGGTTAGGAAATACTGTACATTTTATTAGTAGTACTATTTTAAGGATAGAAAAAAATAATAATGATAATCATCATGACTGTAATAATAGTTACACCTTATTTGCCGGCAAAAGCTGCAATAGAAGCGGCGAAGAAACGATACAGCACCCATAATTTAATAATATGGCAACAATTTATATCATACTTTTCTGCCATTTAGCTTTAACTTAAATACTCCCTCTGTTCCTAATAAATTGATGTTCTAGGTTTTAATTTTGTTCTTTAAAGATTGATTTTCTAGAATTAAAAACTAAAATATATTTTTTTTCTTTATGCTTTTTGGCACATGTCATGATAACTATGGTCTAAATTTTCTCTTTCTACTCATAAAATAATTTTAAATTAATTAAAACATAAAACTTTCTCATGTATAAAAAACGAAAATTTGGATTTCGATAGATTAATAATCATTAAGAAATGAAAAGAATAGATAAGAGAGTAACTTACACAGTAACCGCGTGACCACCAAAGGTGTACAAAATATTGGTGGCTCCGGTAAAATAAAGCACTAGCTTTGTTGGACCTGTGTGTTTCACACCTTCCGCCTGATTTCAAAATTAACAACAATATAAATTCCATTGGGAGAATATTAAACAGTGCTAATTTTATATCATTCCAAACTTTTCATCAAAAAATTTTTAAAATAAAAATACAAATTCGGGTTCAGATGCACGGAATAATTCAATTCCTTTACCCTGATCTTAAAGAGAAATACGAATTTTTTCTTTCTTTTTGATTAAAGGCATATACTGTCACCTCATTGCAAAGCATATAAATATGAAAACGACAGTGTTATAATCTTTATGAATTTTTATTTCGTGGAATAATAATATATTTACCTGGCCGTGGATGATGGAGGCAATGGCTAAGTACCAAGCGGTGTAAGTGGTCATACCCAGGCCGAGGAATGACCAAATTCGGTAATTATGAAACGACGGTATAAACACAGTGGTTGCACAACACGCGCCGAATATGTAAGTCCATGTTCTCTTGTCCAAGTGATCGTTTATGTAGTAAATGTTACTGTAACACCAATCATTTTTAAATTATCTTCCCAATAATAATTTGCATAATTAAAGAGTGATTAAAGAGAGAGAGAGAGATTAAAGTGAGACCTGGCACAAGCAATGAGTTGGATAACAGATCCGAACAAGAGGAAAGTGCAATTAAATGCGAGTCCTGCTGCTTTCCAGTATGTACCAAGTAATCCATCGAGTACTTCAAACCACTGTTTTAAAAATTTGTAATAGAAGAAGATTAGTGAAAAAAAAAGAGATTAGTGAAAGTTAATTATGATTAGAGAGAGAGAGAGAGAGAGGGTGGGGGACCTGAATGACGTGGTTTTTGAAGCTTTTGCCTTCTTTTTCCTTACGAGCTCTGTACTCGACGTAGAGGACACTGATGAGATAAGCAGTCCAGCTTCCGAGTAAACCATAGAAGATCTGAAGTACTATTCCCGATAACATCCCTAATTGACTGAACGAGTACGGCAACGTCAATAGCACTTGTGCCACCTGAAACCACACAAACAAAGATTCAAATTCAGATCTTTCATTAAAAGAAGAAACACGAAATTATGAATCTTTTTAATTAGGGGTTTTTTTGTTTTACCTGGTTAGATGCGCAGCTGAACCAAGCGTCCCAAACGGAGCCACCGTGCCAGAGGAAATTGCTTAGGGCAGAATTGCCGGAGCCGTCGTGTTCTTCGTGATCTTTTCCGGTTCGGTTTCCGTTTATCTGATCTGTTCCGTTGTCATTCGCTACTATTGCCTCTACCCCTTCCGACATTTTTTGTTTTCTTAGGCTTCTAGATCTGAAAGAAACAGAGAGAATACTAAATTATGTTAGTAACTAACTAAGTGAAAGCAGAGACGAAAAACAGAGTACATAGAGTGAGAGAGATCTCAGACTTTGAGATAATTCAAGAGAATAAACGGTTACAAAAGCAGAGTGTGAATTCTTCTTTATTCACGTTTTTTCTCTTCTTTAGTGAATAATAAAAAAAAAAAAAAAGAGTAGAAGAGAGAGAGTGACTTACGTTTCTTGTTTTAGAGAGTAAGAGAAGAAGAAGAAGGTGAGAACAAATCAGAAGCAACAACTACTCAGAACTGGTTTTTGTCTCTTTAAGTTCTAACTCGTTCTTCTTTTCACTTTTTTATAAAAAAATCTCTACTCCGTACTCTCTTCTCTCTTTCTTGTGTCTTTAAGAAACAGAGCATAAGAGAACCCAGAAAATGGCAGAGGAGAAGAGAGAGAGAGAGTGTTGTGGGTTAAGGAGAGAGAGAAGAAGGTAAGGAGAAGACTTTGATCTGAGCAAAAGAAGGAATGAAGCTAAAATACTATAAGATGCTTCGGGCTTCACCCCCTCTCCTTTTTATATACCAATCTCTTCTTCTCTCTTTTTTTTTTTTTTTTACTTCACTTCATTTCTTTCTTATAATAGTATTTTTAGATAAATAAAGAGATTAAACAGCTGCTGTAAAATCACACCATTAACTTTTTTTTAGGTAACGGTAGCATCTTACTTTTTTTACGTTTTCGCATTAATTATTAAATGTGACTATTGACATCCAGAATTTCCGGGTTCTACTACCCAATTTTTTTTTAAAAAAAAACTAATTTGTTAAGTCACATGGGTTTCAATATACGTAATCGTATTTTAGTAAATTTCATCTACTAAAGCTTAGTTGTGCGACGAAAACGAATCATTTAATTGGAAATATTAAAGATATGATGACAAAAAAAATAAAGTTTGACGATTTATTGACTTATAGCCAGCATAACTAGATTTAGATATCTCTACTTTTTGTTTCTTTTCAACAGCTATCTAGATTAGACTACTACAATTTAACCCCGTACCAAAACTACCATGGACAAATCAATAATCTGCATGTTGTATAATTGAAGAAAAACGCAATCATGTGACCAGAAACAAAACGGTTTACTTAATTTTATGATCACCCACTAAATACAAATTTCACATATTTAATCTAACTAGACTAATCAAGTAATACGAGGGGATTGGTCAAGCCGTGCTTGAGTTAGTTGAGATCCTAGACGATTAGAAAAAGAAACTAGAAACTAAACTTAAAAAAAAAAAAAAAAAGGAATCTATATAGTCCAAATTTCACAGTTTTAAGGAGCAAAGTTAAGACATTTGATCATCGACCGAAGGCTCATGTTTTCAGTGATCATGAGCTGCCCATCTAAGAAACAATTGAATACTACGGCATATACCAAATACATGATATGTACTAAGAAATAATTGGATACTACGGTGTGCACTGATAATTAAGTTATAGTTGGATCCTACCAAAAAAAAAATTAAGTAATAGTTGGAGTAGAATCATGATGAAACTAGAAATGTCTCCTTTTCATATTTGAGAACTAACATAAATCATTTATAATTTTATGGTTCAAAATATACAATAAAATTAATTGATAGAATTTATATGAAATTTTAATTAGTTAGATGAAATAGTAATGTTGAAAGGAAAAAAAAAAGATAGTAATGTAAAATTAGTTTATTTTGTCTACAATGTCATTCATGCATACATGTGAATTATTCCTATAAAACTCTAGGATATACTTTATCCTTAAGGTCGTGAAAAAAAAAAAAAAAAAAAACTTTATCCTTAAGGTCAAAGGTTGGTAGACTCTAATATATATTGGTCTAATATGAGTTCTTACTAATTTTGGTATTATAATATATAGTTCGTTAGTATATTATATGTATAGATTTTTTTTTATTTTTTTTTTGTATAGTATGATGTTCTTTTTTCAATTTGTTGTTTTTAAAAATATTAAATTGATTTGCACTGTACGAATTCGCACGTAGTATGAATATTAGTGTAATAGTGTGACAACCTTTGTTTCTAAGTTTTGTAAGTAACTTGCTTACCCAGCTGCTTAAAATGTTGAAAAACCTTGATCCTTCTTAGTGTTCTCATTAGTTAATATGTCTAATTATGTAGCATAACGAAAATGTTGGATACGTTACTGTATAAACTATTCCATTCTTAACTAACGGCTTAATTATTCGTAGATATCGAAAAATTGACTATTTCTTGAAACTTTAGTAAATTAATTGATCAACGAAATAAATCAACTAGCAGAATATTTTAATTAAACAGATATCGTATACTGTAAGATACATAGAGCCTATGTATCTAGTGTGTGTATTTATGTAAAGGCGGCAATGTTGCAGGTTTTCTTTAATTTGGTGCAGAAATTGCAGATTTTTACCCAACGAGTTGCTTGTTTTTGCTTCTGTTTCACGCAATATAATACAAATTTGTTGATAACTTGCAATAGTTAATGAAAACTAATACAGTAACTATATAAATCTTGAATTTCCAAGCAACTCAAACTTCAGTTGTATTTTTTTTAGAGCGTTTCCAAGACTCCAACCCACCTCCAGGCTCCATTTCCAATTTCATATATACGACTTTTTTCCACTAAAACATTTCATTTTTTTTTTTTTTTAAAACATTTCATTTTCAGTTCTTAAATGCAATAATAATCGGTGAGATATAGAGTGGTATTGTTTATCATTTCTGTGTTTTTATATGTAGCAATAATGATCGTCATAGTTAAATTTTTGTTAGTTACAAAATAATTCGTTAGTTTTACATGTTTTTATTATATATATTTAAACATACAAAATATTTTTTACTGAGTATGAGAAATAAAATTATATAAAAAATCAATAATTATATAAATTTTATTTTAGAAAATAACTTGTTTCGTTGCGGCGAAATTCTAAGTTGCCATTCTCCACATTTAGAACTATTAGGCTTCAAGTTATCCACAGTACTCAACATTGAGCATATGCTAGCTCACATGACTTCTGAAAGCTGATTGTCCTAATAAAAATTGAACACACATTTTTGACGATAGTTTAATTCTTCGTAAAGCAAACTGAATCAGTACTAAATCATAAAAACTCTTGTTTAAAAATATGTAGTTCTTCGACTTATTGTTTATAGTCGATTATTTATAATTTAAAGTTTTAAACGTTAGAAAGTTGTCGAAAAAACAGAACACAAGAATTCTTGAAACCAAATAATATTTTTTCTGGTTTGTCATTTCAGATTTAGTTTTGTTATCTATGAAAACCGAAAGAACCTAAAATTAAAACAAAACTTGAATATGTAATTTATGTTTTGATGGAGAATCTCAATTCCAATTCTTACCATAATTATGATTTTATTGTTTAAATTATGTAATAGTCCTCATGAATGCATAAGATCAAAATGCTAAAACGTTGAAAAATTATACTGTTCATCTTTCTCAGAATTTTCTTTTGTCTAATCTCCTATTGTGTATTTGCACACTCCATCATTCATAATTCCAGAAGTTTGATAATCAGGCACTGTAGCAATATGGAAATAAAAATATGTTGAAAATGTGGAAGTCTGAACCCAAGAGCTTTTGTCGGCGTAGGATCGGAGCCGAAACACTCCAAATAATCTAATGAACGAAGAGAATAAAAAATTACTAAGCAAGAAGCTGAGCCGAGCCGGAAACGGACCCTCCACGAACTCACACGCTTGACGCTTTGCAAAAGAAACATGCGCACTATGAACACCTGCGCCCCCACACGCCGCCGATTCATCATTTATGAAAGATGCCTTTTTTTTATCAGACGATTTTGCCATTGAGCCTCCTATCGGCTTGTGGGTCCATACTTTTTCTTGCATTTTTATTTTATGTTTCCAGGTCAAATAGTTTTCCTTTTTTTTTTTCAATGTTTTATTCATTTTTTTTTGTTACTTTTATAGGTACCTTTCTTTTGACGATTTCTAACAATTTTTAATATTTTTCTTAACGGAATTGTTATTTTGTAACACTCTTGTGACAAAATTCTAAGATCTTGTATAGTTTGTTTTTGGTCAAAGATCTTATATAGTTTTTTTTTTTTTTGGGCAAAAGATCTTATATAGTTTATCATACATTTTTTCTATATATTTTTATGTGAATATCAAATTATCAATAATAAACATTTTTTCTTATTTAATTACAATAAAAAAAAAACACTTCACCGTGGTTCATTAATTTAAATAGTCTACGATCATTAATTTGTCCGACAATTTATGATCATTAACATAACTACATAAGATTTGTTTTATTATCAAAACAAAACAACATAAGATTTCTTTTTCTTCATTTCTAGATACTAT
Organism: Erysimum cheiranthoides; assembly: GCA_011420285.2. Taxonomy (NCBI): domain Eukaryota; kingdom Viridiplantae; phylum Streptophyta; class Magnoliopsida; order Brassicales; family Brassicaceae; genus Erysimum; species Erysimum cheiranthoides. The sequence continues at coordinate 15,309,959 of CM022182.2, read as the reverse complement.
TTTAAAATAAGTTATATTTAATATTTTTGACAATGTAGCTATCAAATCGATTAGGTCCTTTTCTCTTGTAGACATATCTCGGGAATCTTTACTCGCGTTTAATTCTATAAAATCCTTAAATTTTCTTAGTGAGGTTCCTTTAAAATTTCGAATATATAAAATAACTAGACTCATATCGTTGGTCACATGGGGAAGACTACACCATGAAAGCCCAAATGGTGGAGCCACATCGCCACCAACATTATACTATTATTTCCAGTATTTAATAGTTACAAAATTTTCAACAAAATCGATTTATATATATGTTAGTATGTTACAAAGGAATCAATTTTCTTGAAAAATTATTACAAGTGAGATCTGCCAATATTAGAGAGCAAATTGTAAATCAATTTTGGTTAAGATAATTGGTTTTACTTTCCGGTTTAGTTAGATCCGGTTTATTGTATTTGATATATATATCATTAACTTGTACAGTTTGTTACATTCAAGGTAAGAAATAGGCTCTGAATGTAGCGTTTTCCTTGTAGTTCCTAGAGATTGGTGTGTAGACATCCATCAAGAGCCTCTCAAACTTCAGAGCAAAGTATTGCTCAACACCATCACTCATGATAGCCTGATAAAGTTTCTAAACTTAGGTTTGTGTTTGTGACAATGTCAAAATGAGATGTTCTAAGAAGAAAGACAAACCTGGACTCCAGGCGGAAACTCTCCGTAGTGAGAAATCACATAGCTGATGAATTTTTTGTGATGTGATGCATAAACTTTCATAATTTAAACAATTTGAAGATAATTCATCGGAATCTAATGCCAAAGAATGTGTTAATAATACACACAGAGAAGATTTTAATTGCAAAGTTTTCCGATATGAACATCAACAAGCATCTTTCTGAAAATGAATTATCTTTTGATAAGATATTTCATCAAACACATAATTTAACTTACGCGTGGAAGTATGATCAAAAGATAATCGTATATAAATGTTTGACGAAAAAAGATAACCAAAATATCATATATATGTTTGCACGTATTATGCATATATTTTTCAACATCAGTCCATTAGAATTATTAAAGAGTTAGCAAAAAAATCAACTAAATCATTAAAATGTTTGGTAAAACTAATTTATTCATAAGTGGAGCATTTTTCTTCATTATATTCACCTAAAAAAAAAAATTTTATAAATATTTTGTTATCTTGTATAAAAAAGAACTAAAATTCAAAACGAACAAGGACAATTACTAAGGGCATCTCCAACCCACCTCTATATTTGCTTTTGAACTCTAATTTAGAGTAAAATCACTCCAACCCACTTCTATTTTCATCTCTAAAATAGAGATCTCTATTTTTGCCTCTATATATAGAGGAACTCTATTTTTTCCTCTATAATATAGTTGAACTTTTTTATTTGTAAAATGGTCCTTTAACTTTTAATTCTTTTATATTTGTGATCAAAATAAACAAAATATATAATAATTTAATAATAAAAACGAATTTTTAAAATATTAATAAAATAATATTTTAATGATTTTTTATATTGATAGGATAATTGATTATAAAGTTAATTTTGACCAATTATAATATTTTGAATTGATTTTAAATGTTTTCGTATAAAAAGTATTCTAAAATTTGAGACTATTGTTTGCAAAAGAAACTTTATATAATTTTATTAAATATAAATAAATTATATATTTTATTTTTCATTTATACCATAATATTATTTTTAAATAATATTTATGATTGTTAAAAAAGAATATATCATAATTTTATGAAAGTTTCACAAATATTAAAAATAAATGGGGTAGTTTACAACTTTTACAAGTAAAATGTATTAACAGTAAAATAAAAAAAGGAATCTCTACAGAATATTCTTTTTTAGAGGAAAAAATAGAGATATCCATTGAAGCAAAAGTCACCTCTATTATAGAGTTTCTCTATTTTAGAGGTAAAAATAGGGAAAACCATTGGAGATGGTCTAAGCAAGTGAATCATAAATCTTACCAGAAACTAACATGTTCCCAACTCATTTGTTTGCATTATTGATATGAGTATTAGAGTGTTTTTGAAAGACACTACATCACCATTCTAGTCATTCTCTTATATTTGATATCTCATACATATTATATCATATTCTCTAGTTTCCAATGGTTGATTCTTCCTAAATCTCACAAAAAATCTAGAATCCGACATGATAAAGCAAATATCCATAAATCTATATCAGACTATATATAAAAAATAAATTGATCCATAATGCAACACACATAAACGATTAACATATTCATACGGAACCTTAGATGTCAACAAATAAAATAAAATCACACCGAACATTGATACTTTTTTTTTTTTTTTTTTTGAACATTGATACTTCTTACACTTTACAAATGAAGACTAGTTTTTAAATATCTTGAATTACAAGTAAATAATACTCTTTACAATATGAAACTTTGAATTCCAAATTGAATTGATAACTTTTAATTTATTTGTCTATATTTTTTTATTTTTTTTTTGTCTATATTCTTAACCGGTAAAATGTTAGTGGTCAAAATTTACTAGTAGTAAACATAATAACTATTTATTCAGATTACTTTTAAAAATATAATAAGCAACCATTGTCACCCACAACCCGGGTTTTGTCGGATTGGTGCGGGTTGCCTTCTCGGCCCAACATAGCTAAATATTATGCCAAATTACGGAAACTACCCCTTCCAATATATATTTCATTTATTTAAAAAGTTTTTAAAAGTTTTTAACTTACAATATACGGATTTCATCTTCTTTAAATACATTATAATACATAGAAAATGTAGTAGTATAGTATTACTTGGGAAAAGACAAGAGTAATTATGGATGTATTTATATTAGACGTAATGATAGATATCTAAAAATTAGGATACTCATATTTAAAGCGATGAGCAGCGTTGTACACCTATTCTATTTGGTTTAATTGCATCAAATTATGCAATCGATTAAAAAAATTCTACGATCCAACATGTTCCATCCAATGATATAATCATATATGCAGCAATTCGGTTCATTTCTTGTTTGGTTTTAAAAATAAAGGGCATCCAAAATAAACTACCACACCTTTTTTCAATAAATTTTACTTTTTAAAAAATGTCTAGGAAACATTCACAAACTTTATAAACGTCTCTACAAACCAGTTGTTACTGTAAGAAGGTTTCATCATTTCATGAACTTTACTGGTAAAGAAAACTTTCAAAATGCAAGTCGAACGTTTTACATATTACCAAACAAAAGGCTATTTTTTACTCGTAACGAAAACTTACATTTGGACGAATAATGAAAACATGTGGTGTATAAAATTAAACACAGACACATGTTTGTTGAAACTTGAAACAATAAAGGCCCTCGGGCCAATAAGTTCACAAAATTAGCCACTGATGTGTTTATCACCATTCTAAGATCGAATGTTTCAGTTCTTGTCGGCTTGTAATGTTCAACCTCACAAACATGGCAGTAACGAGTTATATTGTATCCCCACGAGAACTAGACGAAAATACGACCATAGTTCAACAATACATAATTATGTAATGATAACTATGTAATGCATGCCATCATAAAAGGAAACTGTTATTTATCTTGGTTGCTGTATATAATATTATATTATATATTTACTAATACTACACAGAAAAGAGTACACAATGAGTTGCATAGTTACAACAAATTTTACAATATAATTGTTTTGGTTATGATGAAAATATAAAAGATATACTAGTAAATAATTACGCAAGGTGTGTATGGCAAATGAGAAAGATATGGGAGTGGGAGAAGTAATGATGAGGAGAAGGATATGGAGAGCAGAGGATGGTCTTTCCAACGGGGATCAAATTTCGGACCTTGTTCCCTTCTGCTCCCTTCACTTGGCCCTACCCTTTTTTTTGCGGCCTTTCCATTTTTCATTCATTTTCTTTTATTTTTCTCACCACTTCTACCTTTTTAATTCTTTATTTTTGTCAACCAATTTTTTACTTATGATCCCATGTGCTTAGATAACCTTTTCTTATTGCTGTCAAAAAAAAAAAAAAAAGATAACCTTTTCTTATTTGTATTTGTTGGATTTCCTCCAATTTTTAAACACATCCCACTAAAAAAAAGTGTATTATTGAATGGTCTCTACTGAGTTTTAATAAGTAAAACACCAGAGATGTGCCAGTACTAGATCTAAAGGTTTTCTTTCTCCAACAGACTATCTATATTCCAGTTCAATTACAAAATTTTGAATATATGTAACATTTTTTATGTTAAATTAAAGAGTGTAACATCTTTTTTTTTCTGATGATTTTTGCAGAAATCGGCAACTTCACTTGTTTCAATTATTTTGATTGCGTTTGTTGAAATTAGATGTGGAAAATATCTTCTTTTTTTTTTTTGTTTCCTTTGTATCGGTCTCCATATCATCTCTGTCTATTTTAGTGTCATACGAATCCTTCATAGATTCCACTTCAGCTTTGATGGTCAAAGTTTTTTTTATGAAGATGGCCAAAGTGTATTGGAGACTAAATAGTTCCTAACGACTAACAATCATATAATTCAAAAATTTTACCTATAAAAATTAATTAAAGTATTTTTTTTCTTAACCGCATAGAATTTTTATAAGAAACATGGAAAGTTAAAATCAAGAATTTTCATAAATTTTCAAAAATAAATAAATAACGTTTATATATATCCTTAAGAGGAAGAAAATAAGATATATATTCAGAATTGTACTCTATGCCATTCGAAAATAAAGTAGTTTGTCGACAAGGAAGAGTGCAAGAAAATCATTTTAGTTTGGAAAATTGTTTTTTTGTGCATGTTATATATCTGAAACGACACCAAGAAACAAACATCTTATCATTTTCTCTTGCTTTATGGATTATGGAATTGGCTTTTGAGTGGTTTTAATGAATATTTTGTTTGAAGTATTTGGAGTAGTCAACAAAACTTTTGAATCTATCTTAGATTCTCCATGGCACACCTATAACATGACACAATTAAACTTACAATGATTTTCTAAATTTCCCAAGGATTTCACTTTACCATTTTTTGACCGATGCTCAAATTTAGTTGACCAACGAATTCATTAGATCTGCAGCATGATTTGATATGTAGATAGATTAAAAAAGATTAAATGTTAATGTTTGATAACAAGATATAAAATACTTTTATGTTGTGAGATTAGGAGAAAGTTTTCTCATTTTCTAACATACCAGTCAAAACCTAAAACTTTGACACTGTCATTTTTTTGTAACTTAATTTTTATAGCTGATTTATTTTAAACACATATTCGTTTCTATTTTATTTTTAGGAGCTTCTTTCATTTTAAAATTATGGATTTAATATTTAAAAAAAAAATCATTTTCTCAACTGATATCTGTTTATTAAATTTTATTCGTAACACCATAATTTGTTACAACAATCCACAATTTAGCTAAAGACAAAAACTCGTAAATTGATAGTGGGATGAAAAAGCGATTCGCTAAATCCCTAGGCGATTTTTCTACTTGTAATTACGGTCAAAAATTAAAATATATTAGGTGCGAAAGTGACACCAGCATGACGGAATCAGTGTACACATATTCTTAAAATTGGTTCATTTAAACAAAAAAAAAATTGGTTCATTGTTATACGGAGGGGTTCAAGTATACAATAAAAAAACAATGGGCATAAATAGCACCATAAGTTTGACAAACACCAAATAAATAGCACCATATGTATTACTGTATTAAGACTATATACATATGTAGTCAACATATTTATTTAATATAAAAAGTCAACAGATTAGAGAGGTAATTTTCACTCTTCAAGATTCCAAATTAGATCGCAATAAATTTTCTAATATATGTCGGTAAACCTTTTGATTAAGGAACCAGAGCCACCATAGTCGGCTACGGCTGAGATTGCGTCGCCGGCGTAACGTTCCCTGTGTGCTCCATCTCGTTTCTCTCTTGACACGACAAACGAGAGAGCTTTCACACTTGCAACACAGTTTAAAACACCAAAGCTGAGGACTTAACAACCAAAATTAAGCCTCTCTATAGGTCGAGTCATATCCGTAGTAGACTCAAATTAGATAATAAATAATTAAAACGATACAAATTTGTTAGCTTATAAAAAAAATAATAACCAATATCAGAATCGTTAAAAATGATATAAAAAGAGCAGTAAAATAGAACAAAAAATAATAATAATAACGTTTTCATATACTTTTATAAAGATATATTTCAAAAACAAATTTATATACTTAAAAGTTAAAACCATAGGTATTTACATGTATATGCAGTTAACAAACCACTTATCTGAAATATAAAAGCCTAACAAAAATGGAGTACCTCACAAGTTGGTATAATTCATAATCAAATGATTAAGCAATTTAAAATACATAAAATTGAATTAATCCTTTTCATTATTTAAATGTTTAAAGGATCGATTAAGATATAATTTCTTGAAAAATATTTGATAAAATGTAGTAAAAATCTTAGAAAATAAAAATGTATCAAATTTATTTCAATGATTTTATGTAAGCAATATAATTAGCTTATGATTCAGTTTTAGTGTGAACCATTAGTTTTTTTTTTTTTTTTTTTGATACTATGAGTGGGCGCTTGTATACAATATTGAAAGACTATACATATATGAAATATGTATAAATCAACTACCAAAAACTTTTAAACTCTTAAATATATAATTGAACAATATGAATAAGTTCCAAATGTTAAAAACCATTCAACAAAAGTATTAACCGTTAAATTTAAAGTCGACTTAAAAATAGTAATTCTGAAGTGTAAACAAATTTGTAATGCTAAGAAATCATCTAACAATTAAAAACTAAACCTTAGAATATAAACCAAGTACTTCGAAATAAATATAGGTTGACATTATAAATAGATATATAGTACTAGGTTTTTATCTAAATATACATGTTAATTGGTATGAAAACAAGTAGCCACATTACCATAGACTGGCTGGAATCTAGTTGACAAATTTCTAAATATCTAGTTGACAATTTCTTAAGATAATAAAACTTTTCAACGAAATGTTTCTAAATAAGGTGAAGATTCAGATTATACTGTCTGATATGTTGGAGGATGGATGATGATTCAGAAACATGTTTAGTTCTAAGGGGCTCCATGGTGCACTACATTAACATGAAACTAATGTGGTAACTTAAAATCATGAGTCTGCATGATAATATCTTTAGACCAAGCATGAATCATTTGTGATTATTGTACCTTACAAGCTACAGCTTTAACTTCTCCCCTTTTTATGGCAAAACAGAAGTTTTGGAAATTTTAAATCTATCATAAAATTAGAGTAATATAGGAAAAACATATTTGTTACTTCACTATTTACTTAAACCAAAGAAGATCATAAATAAATTTAACCAAATTTTTTGAATTAATCAATGTAAGTTTGGTTTTGACTGCAAATTTATGTAACGGTAAAATTATTTTGTTTTTGACTGCAATTTGATAGAACGATAAAATTATGTATCACCATAATTATTTTATGTAGATGAAATTAATGATCATGAAAAATGATATATTCATTAAATTCATATCATTAACAATCGCACTTTGCAGAAAAACAAAAATATTATGCATTTGACTTCAAATATTACAAATGGTTGAACATTTTTCAATCTGTTTTTTTTTATAAAGTACATTTTCTCATTTTGAAGATAGTAAAGTGTTAAAAAAAATGTCAGTTTCTCTAATAACTAATTATTTGCTTTAATGTGAAGTTCTGTAATAATTACTCGTTGAACATAAAGGGAAACATTCGTAAGCTCCCGTGCTGGAGATTTAAGAACAAGTGATCATTGAAGTATTCATAAAATGGGGTACTTAATTTTTCTCCAATGTGTAAGATTTTGGTCTTCGTAAGGTGAAAATAAATCTTTGACTTTTTAACTTTTCTAGGGTACGTAGTAATTGACTTTTGAGTTTGTTGACCCTGAAAATACCAAAAAGTACATAAACTTTTATGAAATTAATTAATTAGTTATTTTCATCACACACATTATTTGAACACTCCTTGCAAATAAACAAAACCAAATGCCAATGAAATGAAAAAAATCATCACTCACCAATATCTACCATAAGAATAAAGAAGAATTGAAATGCATAAATTAATTGATCCCACAGATGAGACTAAAATTAAGATACAGTGATGCAGATAAATACATAATTTTGTGTTATGTCAGATGCCTAACTTTCCCGATACAACACCACGTGAGATATGTCTGGATTCAATTCGTTGTTCGACTAAACTTCATTACATGTATCCAAACAAAATAAATGAGCGGAAATCTTTCTTACTCTCCACTCCTCTACCGTGGATATTTTTTGTGCTCAAATCAATAATTTTTGTTCCCCTTAAAAAAAATAGAAATAAAATAACAGTTATTTTCTGGCAGAAGGAATAGAATCAGATGATTTTTTTAGCTTTCAAAGTGGAAAGAAGAAATGTGTACAAATCCCAGAACGAGGTACATCTATCAATAAAATGCTACAACTAAATAAAGGACAATATGTTGTGTACAATATATTTACACAAGCGATCATTGCAGTATTATTGAGTAATAGTCGCAGAAGCAGAGGGTGCATCTACTTATAAAGCACTTAGGCGATGCCACAGACCTACTTATCACTTAACCAAGATCATAAAGAAGTGTCACCAGTGATTTACTCGGTGAAAACGGTTTTTGACTCATTTCTCTAACCTAGCTAACACGTAACTTACGTGACGTAAATAATCAAAATCAACATCCAAACAATACGACCATAGTATACACACATAATCTAGTTTATATATCACATGCTCAATGTATTACCAAGCTTATAAATTAATCACCCACACTTTGACCCTTCTTTAGCCGCAAAGGTCCGACTTAGCTCGAAAGGAACGTAACCCACAAAGGTTCTTAAAGGCCTAACTGATCGATGATTAAAGGTCTCTTCCTTAGGGGTCTCTTAAAAATCAAAATTTAATTCTCTAATTTATGTTTTATATTAGTTCGAGATTATTTCTTGTCGACAATTAGAGACATTTTATGAAATTGATTATCCTCATTTTTGTTTCTTATGATATCTTGTAAAATGAAGATGATATTTTCATAAATTAAAAAATATTTTTGATGAAAAACCTTTCTTTTGTAATTATTTATGGGGTTTCCATAATAATGCGTCGTATATGAACGTTTTAGATTAAGCAAAACAGCTATGAATCTATGATTAAAGTCATAACAAAACAAAAGTGCCTTTTTTTTTCCTTCACATCAACTAAAAAAAAAGGCTACAGCTGCTTTCTTGTGTAAGAATTTCAATGGGTCACGAAGACCCTATGAATTATTAGTTGGATTCATGTGAACATCAGGCCACCACCTTTCGTTTTCTAATAAATTCTTATCCACCTCACACAAAAGAAAAAAAAAATCATTTATTTACACACGCTAGAATTCCAAACAAAAAGCCTTCTCTTAATTTTTCTCCTAACTTTATTTAATAAAATAAGGTCTAACGTTATTCATGCGTATATCCAGAGAAAAGGAAATAAACCTACTCAAAGGCTGGGTTTCCTTTTCCAAAGTTACGAGAATAAAATAAAATGAACGGAAAGCTATTTTTGGTTTTTTAAAGATCCATTTACAAAGGGACGATAAAGGAAGGACCATTAAAACAAAAGTGTGGTGTTGTGTGTAATGTTAAGTGTGTAGGGTCAGATGTTAACAACAAAATAATAGTATTATGAAGTTGAAATTAAAACTCATTATGAAAAAAAAAAAAAAACAAAAAAAGAAGAAGTTGAAATTAAGAAAAGAGCTCTCATCGAGAATAAATGTGCTCTTTCATCTTTTAGTAGTAGGTAAGTGGGGACTACTTATATACTCCACATATGTTCAAAGTTTTAGTACTAATAATTTTAGCCCTTTTTCATGATTGTTTGGGTAGCTTTGAGAAAGAAGATTAAGTTGACAAATTTCTATAAACTTCACACCTCGAGGTTTGAATCGAAATCCACAACTATTTGAAAATGAAAACCTAATACTCCAGGTAGTCCTCAACATTCATAGAAATTCCATACTTAGAAATTTATACAAATGAAATTGAAAGTGGGCAAAATTTTAAATACTGTAACAAAATCATATCAATACATTTGTTTTATGTTCTGGAGTTGCTAGGATAGCTTATCCATTTACACTCTACAATGTCTACATTGTATTTCATTGGGTTTTTATTTTATTTTTATTTTCTACGAATTTATACCTTATCTTCTCTTTGGAACCTATATGTTTGACGTTATCCCAAATAGACCCTACTAACAACCCAAGTAACTCTCGAGGACCCAATCGACTGTAACACAACAAATGATTTGATATCAAAATTACCTAATGGCCACCGTATTCCATTTCATCTTTACTTCTTTAGGTCGCTTGGTTAAAAGTCAAGGGGCAATTTTGTCATTATAGTGGATGACTTGGAGACTTTAACGACTTGAGAAGAACTGAAGCAAACATTCAGGAAAGGATCAAAGGATCGAACGACAGAGGACAAAGGGAGAGTCAAAATCTCAAAAAACAAAAGGCACGTGGCTGTCGCGTGGTATTTAATGAGAGCTCATTTAATATATGATCATCTACATTCATTCCGGTTTTGGTTTAAAAAAAAAAAAAAAACTTGTGGACGATGTATTCATATCATTCTGATTAGAAAGTTGGTTATGTTTACAAGATTGGTAAGATTATTTATGTTAAGGGGATGTACATGTACTTCAAAGATGATTCGAACAATTGAAAGCAAATAGACTTCGTAAACGAAAACGGTCGAATTTCTTAAGAGAATACAGGTGTGGTGTTCCCTCGAAGACATTAATTTTGACGTTTAACTAAGTAATTTGAGACAATAGTTGGCCAAAAAAAGTCAAAAACTCAAAACCGTATATATCGATTAAGTTCTAAGCCATAGTGGAGAAGTGTTGTTGAGTTGTGAAACCTAATTTTTTGTTGATGTTTGTGAAAACTCGACAATTATGTTTACGATGATGATCGACCTAATGATCATGCTTAAATTTCAGATATCAATAAATTTAAATACAATTAAATAAAATTATAAATGGAAACATTTTATATAGTAATTACTTTTGTCAATATTAAAACCAACTTCAAATTTACCATTTCTAAAAAGTATTAAGAATTTTTGTTTCTCTTTTATCATGAACAAAATTTTCGTAGTAATTACTTTATTCCAATATTTAAATTTTACCAACGTCAATCATTAGAGTGGTTAGAATATTATTACCCGTGATTGATTTCTTATTGAAAATATTCAATAACGCGTCATTGAAATAAACGAGAATACATACTCTGTAGAGATGAGAAAAAGAAATTATTTTTTACTCTGTTAAATTGATTTTGTCTTTCCACTTTTATTCGATTCCGTTTACTAGTATAATACTTTAGGTTTTTATGTCTTTTTATTTCCTTCTTAAGTTGCACGAGTGGATTAGACAGGAGGTGGCAGACATTGAATGGAAAAAGATAAGAGCCTGAGCTTCCGGCTTAAATAGTCTTTTGAATTTTCCTTTGGGCTGCTTTACTTGCTACTTTTTATTTTTTCTTACTATTTTATTATTTTAAAGTTCAAGAAAAGAGTTAAAGCTATTTTTGATATCACCATTGAAACAAAATTAAGATTACAAGACATCCATTTTCTAAGATAAAGTTGCACCATTTTTTTTTTTTTTTGGTCAGCAAAAGGCATCATCATATAAACACCTAAATTCAGCATATTCTGTCGCCATTTTTTATAAATGATTAATAGTGATGGATCGTAACAGACCAAATATGTCCACGACAACTGTAGCCATTTTAACTTTCTTCACTATAAGAGTATAACTTCTCACTGTTTAACAACCGGCCAAATCCATTCCCACTAGCATATAATTAACTTGATCCGTTACAAATTGGCGACGGCATGTGACCAACTGACCATACACATTTATCAAACTGTACAAGAAAATTAATATTATACTTCTTCTGTTTCACAAAAAAATATTACTTTGACACATTTTACATAAATTAAAAAAAAATTGAATTATACATGTATATTCTTATTTAATAAGTGATTAATAACTTTAATTTAATAAAATGATATTCTTTGTAAAACGAAAATAAAATTATAGAATGACACTCTTTGTGAAAAAAAAAAAAGTAAGAATTATATATCTAATGTAGTTCCAATTTCCATAATTTTTTTTTTCTAAAAAAGAGTAAAGCTTTTAATTTCTCATGCTCGTACGGTCGTACTGTCTTACCAAAATACATATTTTCCAAAAACCCTTTTTTCGCTAGAATGTCTTCTCTCTTTTTCGAATGTTATTTATTGAGAAAGAAAATTGAGACCAAAAAAAAAAATCATAGGCCCACCCTTAAACAACAGCTTCACGGTCTTGGAAAGCCCAAAAAGAGAGAAGTTTAAGGAAAATTAAAAGGTACTCCCTCTGTTCCTAAAAAATTAATGTTCTAGATTTTTCACACATATTAAGAGTTTAAGACATAATAAAATTTTAATTTTTAATTAGTTTAAAATTATTTTATGAGTAGAAAGAGAAAATTTAGATCATTACTTACCATACATGTGGCAAAAAACATAAAGTAAAAAAAATCATTTCAGTTTTTTAATCTAGAAAATCAATATTTAAGGAACAAAATTAAAACTCAAAACATCTATTTATTAGGAACAGAGGGAGTAGATTAAAAGTTAGATACGGCTGTGAGAAAGAGTTGAAACAAAGTTACTAACACAAACATCATCCTTTGTAACATCTTTTCCTGTTAGGGAAAAATATACAATAACAAATTCTCAGTTACCAATAAAAAAATGAGTTACCAAATGTCGTTAGCTCAACTGGTAAAGACCCTACGCAAAGCAGGCGAAACTTAGAGGTCACTGGTTCGAGTGACGCTTGGGACGAAACTAATATTACATGATGTGCTTTCGGGTCTGGGGGAACCTCCTGATATCAAAAAAAAAAAAGAAAAAAAAAGGAAAAAAAAGAGGAGTTTCAATATCAAGAAAGGGAGAAACCGTATTTTTCTTTTTTTTCAGCTCAACCGGTTACAATGAAAGGCTCGTTCATGACTCATGAGCATGATAAATCCAAAGAAAGCAGCCCACTTTCAGGAGGCTCAACTACCAACGTCAGACCCAATTGCTATAAAGCCCACAACCCAAAGACGGCAGAATCACTCGATGATATCGATCACCGACTAAACTTAGTTCATCCTAGCCGTATGAAAAACTACAAAATATCATGTACGTAAGGTTTTCACAATTTTTCATCTCCTATTTATCTTAAAAATTGAGTATACCATAGGTATATCGAAAGTTCGACATAAACCTGCTCATATAGATTCAGTCTGATTCAGAGTTAGCAGTAGAAGCATAGTTTCTTAGTATAATATTGAAATTAAATCAAGATCCAATTAAATAGATTTTAACAGTAGACACAGAGCATCTTAGTACTCGCCTTTGTTATATGGCGCCTCTGAAAGCAAATAAATGTATTGATTTTTTTCAAAAATATATACAAGACTTTAGATAGATGATGGCAACATTAAAAAAATATGTTATTTCACATTTGACGCTACTTCGTATTCCGTTCCAACGATGGCAAAATGGCTATGAATTTATTCTGAAGCTAGCTAATTACAATGAATTGGAGAAGGACAAATCCTTCTTTATTGAGATCAAAATTGGCCAAAGTGACCTATAGTTCCTTGGACGCCAATATAAGGGAACCTTAAGACTTTCTTTTTCAGAACAATCCAGAGCTAAACACTTGATTTGCTTCAATCAAACCCTATTATAATGTTTATTCTTGGCTATTTATCCATGTGTTCTGAGAAATTTAGCTTTTAAACATTTTTTGGATCATAGGATTGCATTTGGGGGTTGTCTGTCAGGCTATTTATTTTTTAAAAAATTAGCTCAACTTTATATTTTACCCCGTAGTCTATCTTTATGAAGTCGTTTTAGGCTTGTCGAAAAGGTTGGTCTCTGGTATTATGCATGTGCACATATGTGGATCGTTTAATGCATACCGATTCGTCATTAACGAGATGAATGCTGCCTTGCTGCTTGCCACGTGATTAACCATTCTTTTTTTTTTCCCTCTTGTTTTGGCTGATTTTATGCATAAATGTTGTGGCTAACAATAGATGAGAATGAACAAGGCGAATGGATTTTATGGCAATATCAGACGTTATAGCAATATCAGACGTGAATGATTGATGTGATTTAATGTGATTTAATGTGATTGGTCTTAAAGGGTTTGAGTTGGTAATTTGGTATTTGTGTTGCATGTGGATTGATATGGCCATCCTCACGGATTTTTGTACTAACCCCTCTATAGATTGTGCATATGAACATGGGCAAGACCATGCCTAGTGGATGGGGGACTAGGTCAGGGATGGAATGTTACAGTTGTTTTTATAATCAACAATGTTAGTCATCATATTCATCAACAAGTTTTTTTTTCATCTCTTTCGTTTGCATCCGTTAGCACCTTTAATTTTTTTTTCGTTGAAAGTGGCCGGTCACGTAGCTGCCCTGAACATGGTAATTAACTAATTATTGAATTTGACTGTTTTTCGTAACGCTAATGAAAAGAAAAGAAAGTTCGGTATTGAGGCTTGTTAGCGAATTATGGCTTGAGGGAGCTGCCAAGACATACATATAAATTAGGAAGGAGAAGGTAAGAGTTTTTTTTGTTTTCCAACTAAACATTAATTAAAAAGTAACTCCTTGATTGGTAATTCAATCTGGAGGAAAAGAGTTACAAATAAAATTTCAGAAAGTAACACTTTAAAAGAACGGGTTAGACAACCTGCTTGAGAATTACAAGAACGAGAGATATTAGAAAGCGAAAATAAAGGAAATGAACCACGGAGCAGACCAATCTCATCTAGCAGATTGGAGAAAGCGGGCCACGGAGATGGTAAGAGCTTATTTGATCAATTTCTTTTTCTTTTTACTAAGTGCATCTAATAATGATATAGTAAATTCACCAAACAATCAAGTTTATTAAAAATCTCCTATATATTATTTAATAGACTAGGAAAAAGAACTTATAAATATTCTTGAACAAAAAAAAAATTAGTTGATGTGTCAATAGCAAGACTTTATTTTTTTTCTGACAACTGATATTAAGTTAGTAAAGTATTTACATTTTTCCACCTAAACCAATATAATAATAAATATATTTAATGCAACAAACATTTTCACAATATCATTCAATTATATATATATCATAAATATATTTTGTAGTATGAAAGATTAATTGAACGTGGGTTCAGGAAATTTTGGAGTTTTCCCTAGTGTTTTTTTTTTCTCGGTATTAGAACGAGTACAATTATTAAAATAATAAATTTTTAGAAAATGAATTTAAAATATACCTTTCTAGCTCTCTCAATAGTAAAAGGCTTAAACTACTTTTCTACATAATAAAATTCCAACATTTGATACGACAATCTAACTTGTTCATGATCGAAATCAAACATTGGTGTCTACCAAAAAAAAAAGAAATCAAACATTGGTTTCTTACTCCAATATTTATTTCCCTTTTTATGTTATGTTTACAGAGTACATACCGTTTGCTATGACTCAGTGTTGAATTGTACTTCGTTAAACCTCTTCGTTTATGTTATATTTATTTCCCTTTTTTTTTTTTAAATATAATATTATATTATTAAAATCATCCCACAAAGTGTTTTAATATATGTTCAATTTTAGGCATTGTATGATTTTCATCAGTTAAGTGTGTATATTAGGTTGATGACTAGGAACTAATGCTGAAATCATGTCCAGAATTAAGAATTAACATGATTCAGAGCTGAGATTTACAAGGTCAGAATCCTATAGTACCATGTGGCAAGATTAGGAATCTGTTATGTTCGTTGTAGAGTGATAGCATGTCAATACATAATGTCGATTGTTGATGATTCTGGCTAGATATCTTCGTGAGATATTGATTGCGATCTCTTAAAAGGGTATAGCCTAGTCTTCCTCTCTTTTCTCTTGGATTGAATGTTCGGAAAGAGACCATTTGTATCAATCACTTTTTTTTTTTTTTTTTTGGTGGGAGATCAATCACTTTTAGCAATGACAAATCGATACGATATTTTTTATTCTTGTTATATAATTTAAGTACTTACCTAAAAACATTTATCCAACCAATTCATCGCATTTGTCATTTTTCTAATACTATTAATCACCATATATGGTTTGACATCCTAACAATTAAACGTATCACTTATTGGCTAATTGCACAATAAATAAAATTTATAAATTATAAAAGTTCCAAAAAACATATCTAATCCTGTTCAACCATTGAGAATGGAACATTTGAACCGGATGAAATAAAAAATTAGCATCCTAGCATCCATCAAGATTTGTTGGATCAAACTCATGGAGGTAATTTATTTCAAAGTTGATAGGTCATATATCTTGCAAAGTCGATAGTCGTCGAAGATTTGTCTTTCGCTTATTTGTGTTTGTATATAATAACAGCATCCATGTGAACAATGGTTTATCACTATGTGAAGCAATATATAATATGTTGTGTCGTATTCCTATGTGTTGGAACAAAATTGGAAATTCTGGAGGTATTAGTTTTGATAGGGTCCAACAAACCATAGAGCAGTTGAGGTTGATCGTAATAAGTCAAAATTATTCATCAATGCAAATATGTGAACCATGATTTGGAGTTCCAAATAAGTGACCAAATCCTTTTTAACGCTTAAATTTTCAAAAAAAGATGATCAATAAACTCAACCAAAAAAGATAAAGCGGCTCTGTACTGGTTTTGATATCTAAACCATGAGTTTCTGAATTCTGGTCAAAACTAAATCTAGTGTACTGGTTTGACTCACAACTCTACGTACGTTTGTTTCACAATCGTCATCAACCATTAATTGAATTGTGTTTATTTGGTAGTTGATTACGATCGACGACTGATTGCTTGTACAAAATTTGAAACATTAATATTTTCAGCGGTCAAAGATTTTAATCGCTAGTTGCTAAAATTTATCACTAAAAATTATCATTGAACGAGCTATGGAAAAAAAAAAAAGTTGATGTCGTTAACCGTTGACAGTTAGAAAACGTTATAATTGAAAAATCTAAACACAATCTTCTAATTAAGTTGTGTGACATATATTCGAAGATTAAGCGTAAAAAAAAATCAAAAGATTTTATACTAGTTCATGGAATTCCAGCAGTTTGTTTACAATTATTCAGGTTCTATCAACATCTAGGATAGAACCCTATATGTCATCACCTCTAACACAGAAAAGAAGAAAAAATGGACTCATACCTAACCTAACAATCTGTTGCACAAAAAAAAAAACACCGAACCTAACAATCTAATCGGTCTCTAAACTTGCTTACTTGACCGATTAAACCGTGGAGCTGATTTTTTTTTTAAAAATAATTTCTCTTTTAACCATGTAGCTGATTTTCTTATAATCTAATTTGAATTCTAGTTAAGCTAATTTTTTAAAAAAACTTATAATGAATTTCAGGTTTATAATTGCCGCCATATTTAAACTATATATGTGTACGTTTCTTTTAAGCCATATGTTTGAACATTTACGTTGAAATTTCGCCGAACTCATATATCTTTACAGATACAAAAGGGTAAAACTAAATGGATGAACAAATAAATAAAAATCAATAAGAAGTAGACAACATGTCTAATTTTGGATAGTTACATTAATACAATGATAAATTATTGATAATTTAAACTTTTGTTAGAGTTTACAATAGAATCTATGTGTTCTTCTAATTTTAAAATTAACTATTATATATACAATAACTCTCAGGGTAGCAATAGCAGGATTTTCACAATATCAACGTTTTAAAATGATACATTTTTAAAAACCAAAAGAAAGAAAAGAATGATACATTTTATTTACTGTTAATTATTTTTTGCAACCAATTCTTTGTTTCAGAAAAACTACTATAAATCCTTTGAGCATTTTTTTAATGGATTATTTTTACAAATACAATATAATACTCCCTCTGTATCATAATATTTGATTTTCTAGAATTTTTTTTTTGTTTCACAAAGATTGATTTTCTACACTCTAATCAATGCATTTATTCTTGAAAAATGTAATTTCATTGAAAATGAGAATATAACTTAATTTTCATTGGATGTAGAACATTAATGATTTGAAAAATAGTGTTAATATAATTAATAAAGTACTGTATTTAATGTTTTTTAATATGTGTGAAAATCTTAGAAAATCAAATAAACTGATACAGAGGGAGTATATATTTTTATGACAGAAAAGATAGTGATTCAGGTTTATTTTCACCTCTTTTTTAAGTAGAAAGAAATATAGGTTTCAGAGTATACATGAAAATTAGAGAGTAAATGCAACCCGCTATAATGCCTTTGGGTTGGTATATTATATGGAGGCCACATCAATGTCCCATGTGGTATCACTTAATTTAGGTATTGAGCCTACTAATATAAACGGGAAATAATAAATACATGAGTCTAGAATCCAATTTTCTTTCTATACGTTTCAAGAAAGCTTTTGTTAGTTTTCCTTCATCATCAGAAAACATCTTACATAACACACATCTCATTAACCACATTTACAACAAACAACTTAATTTCGTGTTTGTAAGTTCCGCGATGCTTTGCAATGTGATTCGAACGTAAACTATTTTACCGATATGCAAATTTTTGGCAAGTAGGCTACACAGATGAAAGAACCGTTGGATTAAATTTATCTAGTACTCCCTCTGTTCCTGAAAAATAGATGTTTTAGGTTTTATTTTTGTTTCTAAAAGATAGATTTTGTAGATTTGTTTTTTACTTTTTTTAAAAGTAATTAAACAATACTTTATGTCAGAGCCAGAAACTGAAACGTCAAGTTCCTATCTTTAAGTTGCTGTGCAATAATAATAAAAAAAAGATATATTGAACAAATAGAAAAAGTAAACAATAAAATAAATAAACATCATTTGTTTCTTAATATGTGTGAAAAAATCAAAAAATCAATCTATGAGGAACAGAGGGAGTAGTAAAACTTTTAGAATCCCGTGAATGAAGACAACTTAACTTATATGTATTAAAAGATTGATAGCTGCTCAAACGGTGACCGAAACGTCGCAGTTTGGAATTAATCTCGTTAACGAAAATGTCAAAAAAAAAAAAATTCTTTTTTTGGTAAAACTTTAAGCGAGGGACTTGAAAAAGACAGATATCAATTAACATCCGAAGACACTAAATAAGAGGCCTTCTTAGCCATTGAAAACTGGATAATAGTGGTAGTTTAAGAGTGCAAATGGTTGTATAATTAGAAAAATAAACATAGTTTTATATATACATTTCTAAAACTTTATCATTTACAACGAAAACATATGTAAGAATTTCATCCATTCCGGTAGAAAAAGAAAAGCTGAATCGTTAAATTGAAAATAATTTTTTCATCTACTAGATTTAAAAGGTAAGAGTTGAAAAATCTCTATCATCTTTATTCTAATAATTTCTCTAATATGTTCCTGCAAGATTTTTGGTATCGTCATCTTTACGATTGTGTTTTGAAATTGTTGTGGATCGTTCGTTAGTTGGGACTTGGGAGTAACTAAATTTGCACTACAAAAAAAATAAAAAAATAAAAAAATAAAAAAAATAAAATGCACTACAATATATACGACCAATGTCATTTGGGATACTCGTGTGGTGTTTTCCAATGATTCTTTAACTCAAAAGTGTTCGTTTAGCGTGTTTCAGTTTAGTGAGTTTGTAACTTGTTACTGGTTGTTGGGGTCTAATTTCTGTTTTGGCTGTGTGGCTTTATCTTTTTGAAAATTTCATAAATGGTATCTTTATATTAAAAAAAAAAACAGAAGTGTTTTGTTTAAGTTTGAGGAGAAAGGCTAGTTGATAGATTATTCAATATTAGAGTTTTAAAAATCTTTTGGCTACTCTTTTGGATCCCTTTATGTTGGATTTACAATGTATATAGTTTACTTTTTTGGGTTCATATACCAGGACATTATTCATGAGGTGGCGTGACTTATAGGTTTTACGCTAGCTTCAAGCGTCCCTAGAACACATTACCAAAGCTAAAATGTCTGATATGTAAGGAAAATGATCACATATGTGCAGCTTGAAAAGTCGCAAGTGTTGAGTCCCATCACACGATGGTTTTATGATAGACGGTGGTGAGCACCGACTGTGTGCTATCCCGTCTGAAGAACTCCTAGATGATACTCATATATTACAACCCATTTTTCCCATCTTTAATGAGTAACCTTTAGTTTTTCTGTTTGATTTGATACTCATATACTACCGCATATTTCATCGTATAGTTGCAGTCTCGTTATATCAAAATTCAAAATCCGAAAAATATTATATTTCCATTAAATAACCTATTGTAAATTATTTACGGCTTTTTTTAAAACAAATCATCTGTCAATATAATTTGGTGGTTCAAATTTGGAATAAAGCTTCATTTTGAAAGTAGATCGCCATTTAGTTGTACAACGGTGTCGACATTGCACGCTGTTACAGGCCAGTCGATCGGTATATGCTAAGTTACGTGCTTTTTTGTTTTTTTGGGAATAATATTTCAAGTGGCGTTGTTATTTTGCAAAACTTTTATAGTATTTCTATAGTACGGCTAACCATTTATACCTTATTAATATATCTATAACGATTGACTCAACCATTCTTAATGATTGGACTAATATATATTGTCTAAGATCCATTAATACTTCGACATTTTACAAATAAAATCGATCGTAAATTGTATCTTAAAACCGTAAATCTATCACAATTTTGTAGCTGAAAAACTAATCACATGTTTGAGCAAATTTGATAACAAATCTATATAAAGAAATATTGCACGTCTTCGATTTTCATTGGAGAATTCTTCCACACACATTTTCAAGTCATATTATTATGAAACTATATACTCTTAACTAAAAATATCCACAATTCGCGAAAGATTAGCTATGCTTTTTTGCCTATGATTAGATTATTGCAAAATTAGATCATGTATTCTCTTTTAGATTCTTAATTTCTTGGAATAATACTTGCTAATTATCTATTAACAAATTATATTTTTTTAATTTATTTGGATGAAAACATTGATTTTCACGCTTTAGTGAAAATATGTCAGCAATGTCAAATTTCTGGTAACATGTATATATTATCAGAAACTATATAAAATAAAATTTGGAACTTTGAGAACCGTTTTGAGTTATCAGAAATTTTGCTAAGTTTATAAACAGTTATGCCAAGTCTTTTTATGTTTCCTTCGGAAAATTACGAAAACCTACAATAGTTTAATGGAAACTTATAAATTTACTCAAAATTTCAGATTTTTGTGAAAATTTTAGAAAATTTTAATGTTATTTTAATGTTAAGAATCACAAAAAAAAAATTATACAAAAATGGAAGAAAGCACTTAGCATGTTTGAGGCTAAGCAACCTATTTTCAACGGGTCAGACAAACAACTTGAAGAAATGTGTTCTTTTTATTTTTCTAAACCAAAAGATAATAATGTGTTAAACAAAAGTCTCATTAGTCTACCGTTCATCTAAACGCGTTGACGGTAGCCTGACGCTCTAAAATATCAAAAAGAACAATCTTTTTGATCACAACCCGCAAAAAGAAGACCAAAATTAACATAATGTCATTCTCAATTTTATTTTAAAATAACATATACTTTTTAATACGTGTATATAGTCCTAACAATTTGATTTAGCAACATTCTGTGGGTTTTGTCATGTCATCCATTGAGAAAATGTTTTACTTTTTATTCAAATTGAATCTAATATTATTAATGCACAGTGTGACTTGCAATAGATTATTTAACTAACATAGTACATAAACAAACATGATGGACCACACCAGAGATAATATGGCAACTCGTTTAAGAATGCTTGATGGTGCGTATATTACGTACGAATTTTTTAAAATTTTGGTGTACAATGTATATGTTGAGATGTATTTTTTATCTTTCCATTATAATTCTACAGTAAACATTGTATCATGACATCGATGTTTCTTCCAGTTTGCAAATAGTTTTCTTCAACATGTTAGTCTAATTTTAAACTTCAGATTTATGTTTCTTTATTTATTAAATGGTAATATATTCCTCTTTTTTAGTTGTGAATTCTTTTACAGAAAAATCATTCAAAGTGAATTACAAAAGAGGAAGGAAGGAGAAAGAGCAAAGTAACTAAAGCGATAAAAACCACGTGTACTCTTTGGCCTAGTGGTAAAGGGGCTCCAGCTGGAGTTTCCGTCTTGGGTTCGAATCTTCTTGGCCACCCGGAGACGTCTTAAGTGGTAAGACAACGTGGATTTCTCGTGGATATCGTGGGATTAGTTTTTGGAGTTAGAAAGCCTTTAAGAATCCCACCGTTAAAAAAAATAAAAAAAATTAAAACGTAGAGCGATAAAGTTAATCAATGCAGTCTAGAGTGAAGGGTCATGAAAGTGACCAAACCATAGAGTGAGAAGGTTTTATGGTGATGAATGAGTAGCTGCTAGTCATGATACGGGGAACACGCCAGCTTGCTTCGAAGAACTTTAGATTTATATATGTTAAAAAAAAACCTACTTAGAGGAATCATCCAATTTATTTTAGTTATGTAAAAATAACTCTGTTTTTGTCACAACCACCATTGTAGCAACTGCTACCTGCGCCATCTAAACCTTGCTACCGCCCGTTGGTGGTGTTGTTGCTGGGCGGTTAGTGGCGGTGACTTTTCTTTTGTGAAAATTAGATGTCTATATATTGTGTTTATTATCTGGGCGGTTAGTGGCGGTGACTTTTCTTTTGTGAAAATTAGATGTCTATATATTATGTTTATTATGTAAACATGATTTGGCACAAATAGTAATGTGTTTTGTAACTGTTTGATGGGTCATGGGTTCAAATCTATTCCCACAATTTTTAATTTTCAACCAATATAATCTATATATAGTATAATCTATAACAACCAAGATGGAAAAAAAGAAAAAAAAACATGAAATTAAAGTTGAAGACATAATTACGTTTCAGAAAGCATTCATAAAGTTAGAAACGTCTTCCAAGTATCGAATACGACTGGAATTTTTCATCTCACGTAACATTTTTAATTTCATAACGATGTAGTTTTATGTTATGTTAATAATATACATGTGATACGTACTAACGTACGTGATTATGTACAGGAATGAGTTGAAATGTTGTTTTGTATTTTTTGTAAATTGAAGATAAATTTACAAAAAGTGGATACTTAAACGAATTTGATTGCAATTTTCCCAAAACTAAATATTAAGAGAAGCAGGTGCTCTAACTATAAAACGGCGGCGCGTGGGCCGCCTGCAACAACAACAAAAAATCTCAGGAATTTTTGGCTAATCAATAAATTGGTGTCGGTCTTCACCAACTTGAACTCTCCGTTCTCTCTATTTCACACGTCTCAAACCACTTCTCCCTCAATTAACTATTCTCCCTAATTAAACAAATTTTGATATCCACTTTATTGGCACTATATTATCTCCAAATCACATCCTTACGAAATCAAGAAGATTTGCTAATTAATTTACATGACAACAGTTATAGTCGCACAGATATTATTTTTTTTTTATAATGAGTCGCACAGATATTATTAATTATCTATATGCATAGTGTTTTTTTTTTTTTCCTTTTACCTTCGAAAAATCAAAGCGTATTTCTTAGGCATATACTAATATCAAACCACCACAACAACAAAATCATGCCCATTCTCTCTCACTTCCCTTTATATAAACAACACTCCCAAAAGTATTCACCAATCCATATCCATTCTCAACTTCCAAATCTTCTCCACCTCTCTCTCTCTTCTCTTCTCTTCTCTTCTCTTCTCTTCTCTTCTCTTCTCTCTCCGACTTATTCAGTGATGGGAGCTCAGGAGAAGCGGCGTCGTTTCGAGCCGATATCAAAATGTGACATTAAGGACCGGTCGAACCAGACCGTGGCGGCCGATCTAGACGGGACACTACTGATATCTCGTAGCGCATTCCCTTATTTTTTCCTCGTGGCCCTCGAAGCTGGGAGCTTGCTCCGCGCAGTGATCCTACTCGCGTCCGTACCGTTTGTCTATCTCACGTACCTCTCTGTCTCCGAGACTTTTGCCATCAACGTCTTCATCTTCATCACCTTCGCGGGTCTCAAGATCCGAGACGTTGAGCTCGTGGTCCGTTCCGTTCTCCCAAGGTTCTACGCGGAGAACGTGAGGCCCGACACGTGGCGTATTTTCAACACGTTCGGGAAACGGTACATAGTAACGGCAAGTCCTCGAATCATGGTCGAGCCGTTCGTGAAGACATTCCTCGGAGTCGATAAAGTTCTTGGAACAGAGCTCGAGGTCTCTAAATCGGGTCGGGCAACCGGGTTCACCAGAAAACCCGGTATTCTCGTCGGTCAACACAAACGCGACGTCGTTTTGCGAGAGTTCGGTGGCCTTGCGTCTGATTTACCTGATTTGGGGCTCGGCGATAGTAAGACGGACCACGATTTCATGTCCATCTGCAAGGTTATTTCCGTCATTTTCTCTCTCTTTTTTTAAATTTAGTTTGTCGTTCTCCATTATTTTTTTACTATCTAACTACATTAAATAAATATACGACATTATGAGTAATATAACTATGTGTCTCTGGAACTTGTACGTTTCTGTTGCTTCTTTAGTATGATAGTTATTGTGTTGTCCTATGGAGTTTATACTAACCTTCCTAATTATTTTTGGGCCAAAAATGTGGCCAATCATCTTTTATCCCTTTTTGATGTGTAGTAAATGACGATAAAATTAGGTGGATAACTATATATGTATAGTATATATAAAAAACAAAAAAAGTGAAAAAAAAAAAACAAAAAGTGGGTGTTATTAATATTTTAATTATTACATAGAATACTGTTTTATTTCTAGATAACATGTTATTTTATTTAAAAATATAACACCCAATTGAATGTTTTTTTTTATGACATTAATTTTTTTTTGACATTATTTTCCTTTTGAACAAAACAGTCCGTCATTTACTTAATAAAACTTTCATATCTACCTAAGACCATGTTCAAAGGAGAAACTTTATAGAATTTCTTAAAATATATTATTTTAATAGAATTAAATTATTTATATAAATTTTAAATTAAACAAAAAAATAAATCAATAGTTTACCAACATTTGTCAAGTGGGGTTCTTATATTGAATGTAAAGTTTTTTAAGTAAAATTTTTTTTCACTTGTTTCTACCTTCTCTCTTACTTTTCCTCTTTTCTTTAATATTATATTAATAAAAAGTATCTTATAAGATACCTTGTTGAAATCTTTTTCATAGTTTTTTGGGTACCTTTCAAGTGATAATATAATAACTTTTTTTTGGTTAATTTTTTTTTCTGGAACCTTTCTAGTGAATTTGGAAACTCTATAATAAAAAAAAAAGCTTAGGTTATTTATCAAAAAAAAAAAAAAAAAAACTTAGGTTCCTCATAGATGAACCACTGGTTTTTATTTTTCTCATATAAAAGCCATGATCATCTTATCTTTTTGTTCTTGACCACTCTCCTTTCATTTCATTTCATAAACTTGTAATCAGTTATCCTAAGAAACTAGTAGTATATATACAAATATAATATAGAATTCTAGATACATGTTTTTCTAACCATCAATAAATTTGATATTACACATGTATCTTTCGTGACCACTTTGTTTTCAACTCTCCTATATAATTAGAGAAAAATGTAAATTGCATGGTAGTAAACAATTACGTACAAATCATAACCACTTTTGTACTTTAAAACATGGAGTAGTAATTTACATACATTTTTTTTTTCTATCAATGACTGCAGGAAGGTTACATGGTGCCACGTACGAAATGCGAACCATTACCAAGAAACAAACTCTTAAGCCCCATAATATTCCACGAGGGAAGATTAGTCCAACGCCCAACGCCGTTAGTTGCTCTGTTAACTCTCCTCTGGCTTCCCGTCGGTTTCCTCCTCTCTCTCATCCGTGTCTACACGAATATTCCGCTACCTGAACGCATCGCCCGTTACAACTATAAGCTCACCGGCATCAAGCTTGTCGTCAACGGCCACCCTCCTCCGCCGCCAAAACCCGGCCAACCAGGCCATCTCTTGGTATGTAACCACCGCACCGTCCTTGATCCAGTGGTGACAGCTGTCGCTCTCGGCCGGAAAATCAGCTGCGTCACTTACAGTATCAGCAAATTCTCAGAGCTAATCTCACCAATCAAAGCCGTTGCGTTGACTCGTCAACGCGAGAAAGATGCAGCGAACATCAAGCGTCTTTTGGAGGAAGGCGATCTCGTGATCTGCCCCGAGGGGACCACGTGCCGTGAGCCTTTCCTTCTCCGGTTTAGCGCTCTCTTCGCTGAGCTCACGGACCGGATCGTTCCCGTGGCGATCAACACGAAGCAGAGCATGTTCAATGGTACCAGCACACGTGGCTACAAGCTTCTTGATCCTTACTTCGCGTTCATGAACCCGAGGCCGACGTTCGAGATCACGTTCCTCAAACAGATTCCTGCTGAGCTGACGTGTAAAGGAGGCAAATCGCCAATAGAGGTGGCGAATTACATACAGAGGGTTTTGGGAGGAACCTTAGGTTTTGAGTGCACCAATTTCACAAGAAAGGATAAGTATGCAATGCTTGCTGGTACCGACGGTAGGGTTCCGGTGAAGAAGGAGAAGACGTGATTATTGATAGGAGAATGGAGAAAACGAAGAAATAATACAAAGATTGGAATCTTTTTCATTTCAATGGTCTATTATTTTTATTTTAAAGGGCAAAGAATCGATAAGTTTGGTTTTGTTTTGTCTTCTCTGCTTCAATGAATGTTTCTTCAAGTTTTACTTTTAGTACAATAACGGTTTCAAAAACAAGAAGAAAAACTCGGTATGGTATGTGACTATGTGTGGTTGTATATAATATTTGTTAGAAATTGTAAACGTATTATTTTTCTTATAAAACATCCAGTGGAGTATTTACGTCTTTTAACTATGACCGTTTGTGATATGACATTTGTACGTATGAATGTAGTATCGTAACTCATAACCACTAAAAATTCTGAATGTAGTATTTAGGTCTTTTTTTTTTTTTTGTTAAATTTAAATGAAACCTAAAATTTCCGTTGTCTACAGTCTACTACATATCAATATATTTTTACTAGAATCTCATTATTCTACAAAGAAAACGAATATCAAATTAAACGACCTACCTTGTTAGGTTGATCATTAGTTCGATATCTAGGTCAATATCAAATCAAGTGTTCCATATTGAGATATACTAGCATATTCTAGTTTTACTATTAAGTTGCTAGATCTATAGATGGGACAATGAATAGATAATCAAGATCGATGTCCAATGTCGGGTCTACTAAAGTCCCGTGATTTTGACTCCGCTTAAATTTCATATTAAGAGTATCTACTTAGGCAGCGTCTTAAATATTTGAACAACCCTTGGCTGCGATAACGAACTCTCTCCTTTATGTTAATATTAATTCCCCAATTTTCTTTATACAATTTTGCAACCCAATTGGTTCCAATTTGATGGAACAGAAAGCGGATCACATGGATGTAGTAACTCGTTAAACATTATAACAAGTACAAAATAGTAGTAGGTGCATAAGAATTAAAGCAACGATTTATCATCAAAGAACTAACTTGACCCCTCCATGGGAGATCAGTTTCTGTTTTCAGACCAAAGATTCAAACTAAAATCAAAGATGGACCTACTTCTTTCGAGATCTAAATCAAGACAAGGCCAAAAAAACAACAAAAAAACCTCTTGTTTATAATCACAAAAAGGCCGACTCTTGGAACCCTTCAATATCTATATTGGGATATCAAGATAGAATCTACTAGAATTAAGTACAAACTTGTAATTTTAACATGAAAAGAAAACATAGTTCTAAATCAACAAAAAAATCTTCTAAACAGAAAGATTGTGCCTTTTTTTGTTTTAACTTTTTCAAAAATCTATTTTATAATCATCCAAAATTTTGCAAATTTTCAAGAGAATCCATAATTTTCATTTTTATAAGTTGCTGACATGTTTTTGCGTCACATTTTTTAATTCTTTTTTTTTTCAAATATGCTATTTTAACAATTTATATTTTGTTTACCAATTTATCTAAAACCAAACTTTATTCTATGATTCTTTTCCACAAGACTTACTGTAACTATTATTTCTTTTTTATATTTTTTCTATTTTTGAGAATATTATTATTTTTATCAATCAGTAACTCTAAATACCATTTTTCTATAAAAGAACAAAGTTTCTTCATGCTTGTCTTCTACCAACACAAAAATCCCATCTCCATTCGTGTAAATATCACTGCAAATCAAGCTTTGGATTATGCGACAAGTTTAACCAACTACATATACTTTATATTTTTTAATCTGTATTTGTTGTAACTTTGATTGTAATCTATAGCTTATAAGCATTATAGACTTTTTTAATTTAATGTTACAATGTTACGTTATAATTTAGTTTCGTACTTAATTTATTATAGGTACGGGACGTATGGCGAATCGAGGACAATCATCAAATGGGAAAAAGGTATTTTATTTAGTTAATATGTTTCTTGTAGTGAAAACTAAGTTGACTAATTATATATGTGTATGTAATAATCAAATCATGTGTGATTAAAGCCAAAGCTACAGTGGACAGATAGTATGGATGGTTCATAATTTTCTTGAAATATATGAGACTGGGATGGAGCTTACTAATTTGGCGTACTGGTCCTCTACACAAAGAGAGTAAAACAAGAATTAGAAAAGGATTCTGAGAAGATCTTGAATGGCTTCCTTTTAAAATAAACCTATGTGTATTCTTTCAGTACTTTTTTGGCATTATATATGGTTTGCTAAAATCTATTATACTGTATATGGTTTGTAATTAAATTTCTTCATTTGGTTATCTTTTTTAACATCACGGCTGCTAAAATAATTAATCGAAGAAATCTGATTTCAACCGTGGATATGGAGTTAGAAGAAGCATTTACTAGCTAAATAATCTGTGACATCTGTAGGAAACATGGCTACAAACCACAATTCTGAAAAAAGGGAAAAAAAAAAACCCTTAATTCTGCAAAAAAATATGGAATTAAAAATATGGATACATGAATATAAATATTTCTCTATTCCATAAATATTCTTCATAATGTGCTTAACTATTTTGTCTTAAAAGTAATGACATTTTATGTAATATCTTATTTCAATAAAGTTTTTTTTTTTTCAAATGAACTTCAAAAATGTTAATATAGATGACAATTTCTCGGTCTATTAGTTTAGTAAATAACAAATATTTTTGTGGTTAACATAGAATTATATGACAATTGTCTTCTTTCTTAGTTTAACTATTTTATCTATCTTCAAATAGCATATGATGTAAATATAATCACATAAAAAATATTTTTTATAGAAAGTTCTTTTAATTATAAGGGATTTTTGTTTATATTTATCTTCCTAAATTATATTGATGGTTATTTCATGCAGGTGGCTCACCTAGAACGTACTGGCCATTACTTGACCGTCAAAGATAACCAAGTATGTCTCGATTTTACATTCTGTTACAGATATTGATTTCCCCATGATAGAGAAACTCCATATAGTTTGTATACAGGTTAGTGAATGGTTAGTTTTCATCTCCTGTTCTTGTTATCTCTTGCTTTTAACATCCGATCAATTAGACCAATCTGTAAGAACTATCTTTGCTTGTATACAGGTTAGTAGATGTTGCTCCGCATTACTATGATCTTTCCAACTTCCCCAATTGTGAGGCGAAAAGAGTCCTTGAGAAGCTTTATATTTATAGGATGTCAAAAAAGAAGTTATATTTATAGTCGATCATAGTTCATTAGCGGATAACCACTTGTCATAGTAAATCTACAATTATTTTGATTTCGTTTCCTAATTTTTATTTATTTGTTGTTTTTTTTCAGCTAAACATTTGTTCTCAAAATATATTCAAATGTTACAAAAAAATGTTTGGATCATGTTTTTTGGATCCTAAAAACATGTAATTTTCGGATGACTATTATTTGAAATTTTGAATGAATTGAAATTTTAAATTTTTTTTTTTTTTTTTAATTTCCAGATGGGGAAAAGGTAAAAGAGTCTCGCTGATCTAATATATATCTCAATGCATCAGCGTCATCGTTATTCTATTGGAAAATGGTTTGAGGAACTGATGCCAGAAAAGGGTTTTAAGAGCAATGGTGCAAAATCGGTCCATATGTCTCATTTGGTTTATAACAAGAAAATTGAGCACATTTATGCTTAAGGAATCCAATATTACACTACACATTTCCCAAATTGAAGTTTTCCAGTGAAACTTTATAAAGCTCATGAAACAATCGAGATACAACTCTCCTTATTTATTAATATTGTACTAATTGAAATGTCAAACATCAACCCCTCCATGATATATAGAGTCTTCACTTCATTCACTCTTATGTGCAGTACTTCAAACAAGCGTCCTAGGTGTATCATTGTTGATCTCAGTATACATGTTATCTGTGAATCAAATCCAAACATGGTAGTCATTTCTAAATCCCTGTTCAGTGCGTGAGCACAGTTGCTGGGTACATTTCTCCAATTATGATTTCAGAGAAGAGATTGTCTCTTTCATAGTGTTCTCTGCCCCTTCAAGGTTTTTCTTGGCTAATGCTTCGATAAGTGTTTCCTGTAAAATAAGATCAGCTTAAGAAAGAGCAAAGGAATTACTACCAATTTGGCGGATGTTAGCACGTTATTTTTCTACAGCTTAATTAATAAACAGTAATTCCTTTAAGCATTTTATCATGTTTTATCTTTTACAAAGTAAATCATAGTGTATCATGATGAATTTACAAGTTATGTAATAAACTAATATGTATCGTGTTAAATTATTTATTATCCTCTATACTATTATTTATGCTTCACGTTTGGTTAGGTTATGATTTGTATATTGGTT
Organism: Erysimum cheiranthoides; assembly: GCA_011420285.2. Classification (NCBI taxonomy): domain Eukaryota; kingdom Viridiplantae; phylum Streptophyta; class Magnoliopsida; order Brassicales; family Brassicaceae; genus Erysimum; species Erysimum cheiranthoides. The sequence continues at coordinate 15,278,927 of CM022182.2, read as the reverse complement.
TTCTAGAAACTTAGGTGATTCAAGTATTAGGATTAAGTGATAGATTTTTGTATTTATTTTATGGGTTATATATAAATTATTTGTTTTTCGACGGATATATAAAAACATTGTGTAATAGTTTTCTAAGTTTTTATTTTGGAATGATTGCGTAGTTTTCTAATAGTTTTCCTGTTAAGCTCTCATTAACTCGTCTTATATCTGATTATTTTATTTTGTCTTTTAGTAGACCAACCCGTAAAAAACTATATAATCATATTTATGTAAATTTTAACCCGTTCCATAACATGATCCGCAAGCATTTAAATTTGTTTTAGCAAGTTATGTGTATTAGTTTTATCCTATGTGTATTCTTTCAGTACTTTTTTGGCATTATATATGGTTTGCTAAAATCTATTATATATGGTTTGTAATTAAATTTCTTCATTTGGTTATCTTTTTTAACATCACGGCTGCTAAAATAATTAATCGAAGAAATCTGATTTCAACCGTGGATATGGAGTTAGAAGCAGCATTTACTAGCTAAATAATGAATAATCTGTGACATCTGTAGGAAACATGGCTACAAACCACAATTCTGAAAAAAGGGGAAAAAAAAAAAAAAAAAAAAAACCACAATTCTGCAAAAAAATATGGAATTAGAGTTTATTACATGAGAGTTAATACTTTAACAAAAAAAAAAAAAAAAAAGAGTTAATTGATGATATATTTTTTGCATGTGTTTATTTTGGCATGATTTTTACATATTTGTTTATTCTGTTTATCATAGATTATTTGGAAATTATGAGATTTCAATATTGGATCTACATTGGGCTTGAAGAAGGCCCATTAAGTAAACCTATTTTGATCCACAAAATTATATACACTTACCGGCGGTGCGCTTATTGCTGTTCGTTTCATCGGCACTTGTCTGTTTTCTTCACTTATACTTTTTTTTTTGGTAAAATCTTCACTTATACTTTTTGATCTGTTCTCACTTTTTGTCCTCCTAGACCATGAGAGATGCGGCAGAATGGATTTCTTCTGCGGCGAGGCTCTATCTACTTCATCCATCGCCGTGTGGCATGACTTCTTTTTTTCTCTCGGACGGGCGACGGATATTATGGTTCAGCGAAAAGATCGCACATTGAGGAGAGATCATGCTTTATGTGTAAAAGTTTGAGTTTGGGAGATCAAAAGATGTTCTGATTCGTCGGATTTGATTGGGAGACTGAGATATATTTCGTGAGACCTTTTTTTCTTGTTCCCACGAGAAACTATTTTAAATTTGATCATATCTATCTTTTTATTTTAGTTGATTTTTGTTTGGCCGTCAAGTATGAGTTAACTATAGCTTGATATGAACTGGCAAAATTCCTGGTCTTTTACAAAATTGTTTAGTTTATCTTCTGATTTCTGTATATAAAATAACATTATTAATTTGAACCAAAAGAAAAAAAAAAAAACATTATCAATAAAACCAGCTTGTAGGTTGTGTGAGTAACAGTAGTTTAATCAGATGATGATTGTTTTTTTGGCTTAAAATGATAAGCATATCTAAGACGGTCTCTTAAATTTATATAGAATATACAAGCACGTCTATGCCTCCATTAGCCTTCTGTTACATTTCCGGCTCAATTTTCGTCAACTTTGATCAGTATCCATTGAATTTATTTATTATTTGTGGAGCTGAAAGAGTTTCTGTTTTTTGGGGTAGCATTGTTAGTCATCGATTTTGTTTCCACATGAGAAGTTAGCTGATGTAGTAATGGCTTCTTTTCTGCGAGTCATTGGTGAGTTGAGATGTGGTTTCTCCTTTGTGATCATGTTTGATTGTTCAATCTTTCACCAAGATGCTCCATTGATCATTTCTAGTCAATTCTTGAATCGGTTTATCGTGATCGTCTAGCCATCCTTATGTTTTAGATTCGTTTTCTCTGTTATTGTTGTTGTTTTTGTTTTTTTGTATGTTTCATGATCATTGTGTTTTTCTCTTGTATGCCAGTTCTATCATGGGCTTTTACTGTTGCGTGGTTTACCTTGTGGATGTTGATGCTATACTTGACGAACGAGATGAAGCTGAAGTTCACGGACGCAGCTGCAATTGTAAATGTGTTTGCTGGTGTATCAGCTGTTGGTCATCTCGGCATGCAGTTTCTAGTTGATGCATTTATTGGTCACTTTTGGATGCTCTGCCTCTCTACACTAGCATTTAGTTCCGTAAGACCTTTAACTCTGGTCTTGTAGTCTGATTTCTTTACTTAGAAGTGATAATAATGCTCTGTGGTGGCTGGCTCTCAGGGCTTCGGATTCTTGGCATTATCAGCGTCACCAATACTTTCTGATGGAGGACAAAAGGGGCTCTTTTATGTAGCACTAACAGTTATATCCGTTGGTATATTTGGACGATCAATCTCTTTGGGAGTATTCACAGAAGACCAATTAGAAGACAGTAGGAACAAAGGAAATCGCGCCATGCTCGTTAGCTTTGTCATTGGAAATGTGGGGAATTTTGTGTTCCTGTTGCTTGCTGCTATTGCAATGCCTCAGATAAGTCCGTGGTTTGTAAGATTCGCAATCCCGGCATGCTGTGAGGTACTAGCAATGATGATTTTTCTGTCCGGTGCTTGTTCATATAAACGGGTAAAACCAGGTGGGAGCCCTTTGACAACAGTTTTCAGGGTCTTTGCGGCTTCTGCATCCAAATTCTCTTGTGGATATCCAAATAACTCAACCCAGCTCTATGAACATACCGAGTGTGATCCTGATATAAATCCCCACACAAGTACCTTGAGGTTCGTTAAAAAAGTATGCTTCACTTGGAGTTGTTAGGAATCCAACATTGGAAGTGTGAAGGAAGCAACACTAGTAGTTAGTAGTGTATAAGTGAAAGGACCTATACTAGTGTTATTCCTAACCGGAACTACACTAGTGTTGGTCCAATTTCACTTCCAATGTGGGATTCCTAACATGATCCCTACATTTTGTGTTGTTATGTATGTAACTCCTAATTTCTTGATTTTCAAATTCAGGTGCCTTGACAGAGCTGCGATGATACTCCAAACCGAGCCCTTGGAACAACAGAAGAACAACAGATGGAAACTTTGTCGGGTGACAGAAGTGGAGCAAACTAAAAGTGTCATACGCACGGTTCCTCTATTCGCGACATCTCTCATTTCCGGGATTGTCTTCTCCCTCAGTAATACTTTCTTCCTCGAACAAGCAAACCATATGGACTCCAAATTCGGATCATGGAACCTCCCTCTCCCACTCCTCTTACTCTTTAGTGAAGCTGCAAGGCTAGGATCCCGAGAACTATGCGTCATGGCTGCAAAACGCCACGCCACTGACCACGCTGACTCACCAAAACAAACCAAAACGCCTTATGGTATACCAGTCTCCATCATCCTATCGATATTCTGCTGCTCTATTGCTGCACACGTTGAGTCTAAGAGGCTCAAAGTGGTTAGAACTCAAGGTTTACTATTCGAAACCGTCCCCATGAGTGTGTTCTGGCTGCTCCCTCAGTATATTCTGCTCGGATCAATTACAGGAATCTACGAAAACAGCTTTGCACTTTATCTAGAAGAAACAGTGCCTGAAGAGTTGAGCCAATACATGGTTCTGTTAAACGTGGGCGTGTGCGGGGTTGGGATCATGAGTAATATTGCTCTTGTTAGTGTGGTGGGCAGAGTAACCGGAGGCAAATGGTTTCAAGACACAATAAACAACAGCCGGTTGGATAAGTATTACTGGGTGTTAACAGCGTTGAGCATGTTCAATCTCTTGTTATATTTCTCTGTAACCTATAGGAACACCATGTGCTACAAGAAAGATGGTGCAGCACAAGAAAATGCTCGATCAAGGCCCATTAGGTAGATGGTGTGATTGTGTTGTGGCTTTGTATAAACATTACAAAATATATTTAAAAAATTCATGTTCTCTCCATGATCAAAACTCTCAATATATAGACTTGAACCACTAAACTGATAACAATTACAAAACCTTGCGGATTCAGTCTCTTAGAACTCCTTACCAAACAAACTATACAAAATAGGTATTTAAACTTTTTGGTGCACACATTAATAAACTGATACTAAATGGGACATCAACTAACTTTAAAACTAAACCAATAAACCTTCAATGACTTTAAGAAACAAATATAAAAGTAGGTTATGACTTAACAAGAGGAAAGGAAAAAAAAAAACAAATCCAACATTATGGAAAAGGAAGAATTCAGTCCAGAATAGATTTACAAGAATAATTGGGAATCAACGGTCTTCCTTCAAAGTCAAATTTGCAATTATATGGAGATACTTCTCGTATTACTCACCAAAGGCATCAAAATGGAACCCACCAAACATCAATTTATAGAACAAATTCACCAATACTTTGAAAAGTGCCTAATGTAAAGTAACTGAAAACTAAAATTCCAATTTAATAATCAGAGAGTCATTTTAAAGCCTAGTGGCTACCTCTAAATATTATCCCCAACTTTTTGCATGGGTTCGAGTTCGAACCCTTTTTATGAGTGTTAAAATGTACTCCCTCCGTTTCTTTTTATTTGTTGTTTAAGGTTTTTGCACAATAATTTAGGCAACTAACTTTTCTTAAAAAAAATTAATTAAAAAATCAATTAAAAATAATTCAACCAATCACAAAAAAGAAGTATAAAATACAATTGATTACACATATTCCAATAAAGTAAAAGTTAACCAAAACAACAAATATTATGAAACAAAAAATATTCTCCAAAACAACAAATAAAATGAAACGGAGGGAGTAATATAAATGTTGCTATGAACTAACATATTATAATTTTTTATGAAATCACATTATTATTTTAGTATCTTATATCTGAAGGTTGGAATAAATAGTAATTTTCTTCTGAATCTAACACTCTATATGGGATGTTAAAAAAAAAAAGAAAAAAAAAAGCAATAAAAGAACTATGGAATTGTAATTTTCCCAAGGTAAGGATTTAAAATTGCCAACTTGGTGAGGAACAAAAGCATATCAATCATTGTGGCTTTTTATTTATTGTCTTTCTTTAGGCTCTCTGTAGATTCTCATTCTCGTGTCAACTTCGAACTTCAGACAGTCATATTAAATAAAACAGTTGGGGAAATAAAGTAATTGAAAACTAAAATTTCTAATTACATAAGAAAAAAAGTTGAGATATTGGCATGTTGCTAAGAGAGAAGGCATCATTATCAGCACAAAGCGCCAGGTTTCGATTACAGATTTGTCACCCACAACAAGTTAAATATCTTAGATTAGTGGAAAACCTACTTTACATACTTTTGGCTTCATATTCATAAATAGATAATTCATTCTACACAAGTACGCCCCATTTAAATCTGATCTACCTTTTTTTTTTTTTGGCATCGGCTGATTTATTTTATCTAATTTTACATTTTATAACCTTCACACTGAGACTTTAGAGACATTAACCTTAGCATGATTAATTTTTTTTTTTTTTTGGTAAGATTGGCACAAATGAGATCAAAGTGAGCAAATGGAAAGTTGAAAATATCTAACAAAGTGAAAATGATCATAATTTATTAATTTTAAAATCCACCAATAAGGGAAAAAATTGTAATAAAAGCCTACATGACACAACATAAACTATGATAAGCAATTTGAGCTCATAAAGAGTTCCAAATCACACAAATAATCACTCAGTAATTAAAATAACAAAACCTAATTAATTTGCTGAAAACCTCGTTGAATCAACCACGAAAAAAAGAGGGTAAACAAAACAACAAATAATATCACGAAAAAAAAAAGAGCAGCTAATTTTTTTTGTATATGCACGCGGATTAAGAAAAACAAAAAATAGTAAAATGTTATTAATGATTATTTAACTCGTAACTTCTCCGAGATCTTCACCTTGTGCTACATTTGGAGATACGCATTGTACGATTCGAATTGCGATGCGTTCAGAAAACTCTGCTCCTGCAGTTTTGCCATGTAAGGCGTCGATGACATTCCAAGTAGCGTTTCCGAAAACGCGTTTTGATTATAAAACGCAGCCGCTGTTTCATCGTATAGCGGTTGACCTTCCCACTCCGACGCTTCCCGCTGGTTTCCTCCTACTGACGGTGGCGAGCACGGTGCGTTTGCGGTTGTGTTATCCACGGTTGCAGCGTCGGGAGAGTCGGGGATGTTCACGGTGGTTATATCGTGGATACTTGATCGGCGTTTGTCTTTGCCACCGTTGACTTGCCTTATGAAATACTTTTGAGCGTGACTCGCGACTTGCGTTGGCGTCCTTGTGGTCACGAAGTTGCGAGCTATGTTTCTCCAATCTCCTTTTCCATATTTCTTCAGACCCATCAGAAATTGTCTGCACATTTATCAACAAACCAAAATCCGATTAAACCAAACTCACTCTTAACACATAATAACACATAAATTGTCAACAGAATGCATTCTAATCTATCTAACAAATTTTTATAGCAAAAATATTATTATAAACCACTAAATTACATTTTACAGCCAAAAATAAAATTTATAAACTCGATACAGAATAAAAAAAATGTAAATAAACTTTTTGACAATATATAAACATGTATGTATGCTACAAGATAATGTGCGTGTGTGTCTGTCTCTCTGTCTAACCCATACGTAGGTCATATAGACACGCACTAAAGATGCAAATTGTTTTGGTGGATGACTGTAATTCTAAACTATATAATTATATATTTATACGATATGCGTATCTTTATACGATATACATAAACACGTTTCCAAGAAAAAGACGTACGTATTTTAAAAAAAAATAAAGTGCAGCAGGGTCCAAATCTAGAGAAGAAAGCATTGACGTTACAAATGGAAAGTAGAGAGATGATTTATCTTACCTGTGTTCTTCTTCTGTCCATGGAACACCTTTCTTCCTCTCATGCTCGGCCGTTCGTGCGGCGGATCCTCTCTTTCCTCCGGCGGCGGCAAAGTAATATCCGTTCATGTTAAAGCCATTGTTACCGGCGGCTCCGTCGTAGCCTCCCCAATCGAGTGTGAATGAATCGGAGGCATAACCAGGGATTGGTATAAGACCTGCTTCGATATCGCTAACGTCTTCCTCAAGCTCTCTGTATTGTTTGATCACATCTCCGACGGTTTTTCCGGGAAGCATGGCAGCGACTTTGAACCATCTGTCGGGAGTATCTTTGTCGTAAAAGGCTAAAGCGTTTTCGAATTTCTTGTTTTCTTCAGCTGTCCATTTGGCTCCTCTGTTTTCTTGAAACAACCAGTTTGATGTCTCTAAGTATGTTGCTGGTGACATAACTTGGATTCCTCTGTTCATCTTTTTTAACGATTGTTGATCGAATTCAAAAAAACAGAGATTTCGGTTTTGTTCTATCAATGGTGGAGCTTAAAGAGAGAGAAAAGTTGGGGATTTTGATCTGTCAAAATGGCATTTTTGAAATGGAATCTGAGAGAAAGAGAGAGAGGGAGATAAGCATCTAAAGCTTGAAGAATCTATAGAGGAGAAAAAGGGAGCTGCTTTTTCCAGACTCTAAGGACAAGAAGAAGAGAAAGATTCGATCTTTGAGTTTTGTTGTCTGAACGATAAACCCCTTTTACCAACCAATTCTTTACTGGTCAGATCCGAATCCAGAGAAAATTTAGATAAATTCGGAGGAAAAAATAAGTGAGGCCCAAGAAGAAGAAAAAAAACAGAGGATCTGGGATTTGGAAGCTGCTTTGAAACTGACAAAAAAACAAATAGAGGAAAAAAGTGATGAAATGGACCAAAACCCAGATGAGAGAAATGGAGAAAACTCAGGTGGGCTGAGAGATTGAAGCTGTTAAAGTGAACAAAATCCCAACCTTTTTTTTCTTCTTCTTCTTCTTTCTCCCAAACTCTCAAGTCGAAAAGGGAGAGAGAGAAGAGAGGAGAGGAGAGAGATGTATATGAAACAGGAATGATCTGAGAGTGAGAGGTGAGTTAAAAAGCTGTTGAGCTGTGATTGTCTATGGGTATTTCCCAGACAAAAATTTCTGGGCTTTTAATTATTTATTTATTTATATTAAGATCTACGAGTTTTTTTTTTTTTTTTTGAATTGCTTGATCACTTAAAGCTACCAATTGGGATTCCCTTTGAAATATACAAAAAATTCTTGAGATTTTTTTAAAAAATTACTTCACAAAATAAAAATATTGTTAGAATTTTAATAATTTTATGATTAAGAACTTTGGTTGATCCATAAAGTAATTGAAACTAAAACTCTAATGGCTAAAGGATAAATCGAATGGTATATATGTAGACATGGGTGTGAGTAAATGCTAGTTTTTTTGTTTTCAACGTCATAATACACTTTCCCTGATTGTTGTATCATCCAAATGCTTAACAAAGTTTATGATATTAAAATGTTTTCCAAAACCATTTTGAGTAAATGACACAAAGAAATACGATGCTCTATACAACAATGTTAGTGTTGATGTGTGTGTATATATATAATAACATTTTTCTCTTATTTTTTTTAGGTAAGTAGTATTCCAAATCAACATAGTACAATAACTATTAGTATATTTCAATTGAAATTAAAAAAAGGTTTCATTTCAAACAAAGTGAGATTAGTTAATATCAAAAACATTCTTTTTATTTTTTTCTTTTTGTAGTACCTTTTAAATTCAATCAACCAATAAACACTCGTCCTTGTATAGTCTGTGGAGACCATCACATAATTCAGGAAAAGACATGTGTCGTCTTTGAATAGGCGAGTCACACATGTTCAGATCTCATTTGTTCTCAAGGAACTTCTTTTAAAATATACATTTTATGCTTTCGAGGACCGTTGATTGATTTATTTCTATTGTTTATTTTGTTCTATCGATGAAATTAATAATATGACTCAACTAATAGGAGAGGGTTTTTGCGGCTTAAACGTTGCCTAATGATAGGCCAAAGACGTTCAGAGATGAACCAATCACAGACTCAGACAAGACACACAAACGAGGAGCATCCCTCATTGGCTAGCAAGATTTAAGGTCGGTGACAAGGCTATTTTAGTAAATTTTGAACGGTGTTGACATTTAACCTTTTGGGCACATGAGTTGTTTGTTTGTAGTATTATACTAATACTAATACATATCGAGATGCTTTTTTTTTTTTCCGAAGGTAAATGACTTAATGACAACAAAACCGTAGAGTATTATTTCGATAACAAAAATCATTTTGAGAATGTGGTTAAACTATATAGCATGCTAAAGAAACAGAAAAGGGGCATATTCTACCAAAAACTTGTGAGCAAATAAGCACACTAATTTAGTAACATGCCAAAATACGTATAAATTATATAATACTAACAAATTTTATACTAATTGATTTAAAACATCTAAACCAGTATTGATCTAACAAGTTTAAATTTTCTCATTGACATGTGATGAATGAGGTGCTATGTTATTAAACCTTTTGTCCTTTTTTCATTCCAAAATATATATATATATATATATATATATACCTTTTGTCCTTTTTATGGTAAATGAAGAAAAAGAATTCCTATGACTATATGAGTAAGATTAATGATAAAAATAAGATCGACATAATGGAGGATAAAAAGTAAACATGAAAAATTACAAGATCTCTATAACCTTAACATGAACATCTAATTTCTCCAAAAAAATATATATATATATATACTTATCGTATGATACTTTGATTTCAGAAAAATAGTAGTGCATGTGAAAAAAGCTTTAAATAATTAATTGGACTATGTATTTAATCAAAGTATATTTATTTTCTATAGCTCATCCAGAGAGAATATATTATATGAATACATAGTTTTTTAACCACTACAAAATGAAAACGATGGTTATGTAATTTGAAGATTAAAGTGACTTTGGTATAAATCAACATGGTTAAAAAATAAATTGCGCAAGAATGTCAATAAATTTTTAAAGGGCGTACTATTTGTTAGACCAATCTTAAAGAACTGTCAAAAAGATAGTTTAATATACAATGATGATTCCTTGCTTAAAACTTCCTGGTTCAACCATAGGAAATTTTTTAACATCAAAGGAAGTAATTAAATAGACTAGTAAATGTTAATTAGTGTTCATAATTGTGTGTCTAGAGATAACAAGGTCGTCATAATGTAGTTTAGCGAGAGATCGAACCTTAATTAATTAACGTATGAAACATTGAAATATAGTCATGATGATATTCTAATAATATGTAAAATTCCAAATAATGGTATGAAGGTTTATTAATTATGACCATAAAATATCCCAATTTGCATGAAGATCATACAGTTACGTTTTAAGAACTCTGTTGCAAATGTAAAATACTAATCTCATAAGAATCTGAAATTATATATGTATTACTAATTATGATTTTAGATATATATAGTTTGCTAATTGATTCTTCAACTGTTACTCATATATAAATTATGAATGGTGACCGACTGCACTACAAAACCGCACCGCAATAGTAATAAAAATATCTATATATATAGATATATGTATATAATTTCATATATTGGGACCACACTTTACTTTTCTTTACACTAATCAATTTCTTAAAAAAAAATAAACAGTCATGATTTATTTATAAATGGGTTAGGTAGCTTAAGTGATCACGCCATAACAGACACAATAATTCTTAAAAATGTTAAGAACTTTTATTATTATTATTAATATACCGTAGTTTAGGATTCACCCTGTTGATATAATTTGAGACCAAGATCGAGTTTCTTCCTCTGCGTTTTATGTTCACAGAACAATCAATTCTAAGAACATGTTATACTACAGAATTGGATATTATTCTGGATTTCACTTCAAATTTTACCAATTAAAATAAAATGTTATTCTTGTTAAAGAAATGTGATTTAATGATATATCTTGAAAACTAAATATGATTTTATAGGGTGCGCTATCTCAACAAAATAGGCTGGCAACAGTTTTGCATATCAATAAAAAAATAGTTGAATAATCCTAAGACATTGTTTTTATGTCTCAAAATCATATTTTATGCATAAAATTTCATAATGAAAGTATACATTTTTTTTTGAATCTTTTCTACCAAATTCTATACTTATTTTTAGAACGTGCGATAACTAAGTTAATTATTCTAGAGACAAGTGGATGCCCTCAACAAATCGATTGTTGACATCAATTAATAGGATGAGCAAATGTCTAAACTACGACTATTATCTTGGAAATATAGCTCCATATATTAAATTTGCTTTAAAAATTACATATATATATATATATATATACGTATTTGATGTGGAAAAAAAAACTAATGCTGAAAAATGAATCACAAACAAGAACAATTAGATCAACTAAAATATTGATTGCTCATATAATGACATATATGGGCATCCGGTTTTTGGTCTAACAATTTTATGCAAATTATGACTCCATGTACATATAAATAGACGTTACAAGTTCAGATTTCAATTTTTCTAAGTATGGCGAATTGGATCCAGATTCATTGAAATATGAACATGATATATCTCAAATTTAGACTACATATTTTTGAAGTATAGTGAATTGGATCCAGCTTCATTAAAGTATGCACATAATAGTATATAGTATAGTAGTTTATAATTATACACGTGTCGTTAAAATATCATCAGTTAAATTCGAATCTGCAAATTACATATTGTTGTCAAAATAAAAACGTCAAATGACCATTCCATGCAAATCAAATTCAATGGACGACGTTAAGTAGAGCCTTCACAGTATATCGAGTTTTAATAAGAAGTGCCAGAGGTTCAAAATTGAAAATTCATTCCCTTAAATTAAACAATAATATAATATGATGTTCTCTGCAACTACAATTCTTTAAATATCAGAGTTGTTTAAATAAAATGTCAGAGTTGTTTGTCCACCACTCACACCCAACACACGATTATTTTTCTCATAAATATTAATATATAGGTCAATAAAATATTCAGTAAAGTTATTAGACGGTTTTTTAATTGGAGTGGTGCAAGACAATGACTGGTTTTGTTATGAATATTATTATGGTGGAGTTTCCCCAAAGGGAAAACATCTCATATTTCCGAATGAGGATACTTTTTTCTCCTCAATAATTTATTTTGTTATTAATAAGATACAGGTAAGTAAATGTACATAATAGTTATATTTATTTATTCATCTTTAATACAAATCTCGGACCTTTTTAGGTATCTTTTCTATATTTTGGTGTTACAATAATACCTTTCCTAATGGTTTAGCTACAAAGCCTACAATCATCTTCTTGCCATCACACCAATACCTATTGTAATATTTACATTTTGTTTTGTTCAGTGTAATATATACATTACAATGATATTTTACTCTATTACTTATTATTGCTGGTTAAATGTTTACTCTATATTACTTTTTTTTTTCTATATTACTTATTACTACTGTAAATCTTATAAAACCAAAACAAATATATGTTACGCAAGAAAGTTCAAAAATGTTGCTATACTATTTAATTAATCTTTGTCTTTGGTTGCCAAAATATATTATATCTATGGCCAGTAAAGAAATTTTATTTCATTTGATGTTTTTTTACTCTATATTACACTGATTTTATATTTCAGAAACATTAGATGATATAAATGATAATAACTATAGATTAGTTACAAACTTACACATTTTATATGTAATAAAAAAGATATGAAACACAAAAATGGGTTACATTTATCAAGCTTTTATCAATTAAACACAATCTTCTATATTTAACGACGTCAACTGATCCATATTCCATATCCTCATGCTTTCACTATATAAAAAAAAAAGATGGACAGTCAAACATATGTATTTAAACAAAACTGAAAATAAAATCAGACATCTAATATAATATCAAATACTATGTAAAAAATGAAAAAAAAAAAAAACAATCCGTTTAATAATCTAAAGTTGCTGATATAAAAATCCATTTTTACAATACTATTGTAAATTGTTGACAAAACAAATTACTTTGATCATATATATATTAGTTATCTGTTGTATCTTTTAAAATTTATATGTAATAAAAATATGGATACGGTCATAAACCACTATTTAAAAAGTAGGTTCTATTTTGCGACAGCAAAACAATTGAGGTATGTTTCATATTATAAAGTATTCGGAATACAAAAATGAGGGGCAAACAGAGAAACGACACGAAGTTGGGAGTAAATAGGGAGCACTGGCACACAGTTTGACCCACCGGAGCGACAGCAAAAGAGTGCGAGCGTGCCTGTAGGGCTGCCACTCATAATGCGCTCCACACGCTTTGTACATTAGTGGCTTTGCACAAATCATTTGTTCCCTTTTATTATTTTTCTTACTAATTATTTTTCTGTATACTTCCTATTATTCTAAGTTGGAACCCATACTTTACGTTCCAAGTACAGTATGTATGTGATCCGCCAAGCAAATGATAGGATTCTGATAGTCTTTCTGTCACCGGAACTTTTATATAGTAATATTTCAGATTTTTTTTTGGTTATTTGATAAAATAACTTAAACATACAGTTTTACCAATCAAAATTGTTATAATTTGTTCTCATCTATATAGCCTTAATCACATGGTCTCTTTAATTGCTAAAACGATGTTTATTACGCCGCTAACTTAAATCACAAATGAGATGGGTTATTAATTTATTATATGCTTGCCCGAGTTGCTTCTCTAAGGAGTTTTAAAAAACTCCCAAAAACACATCAGGATATTTAAAAAGAAAAAGAGAAAGGAAAGCTAGCTACCTAACCTAACATATAGAAACTCCAGTTTCATGGCAGCACAATCGAAGAAAAAAATAGTTAAGAAGTAAACCCAATAATTGAGATGATAAAACGTCGGTTTGTTTTTTAAAAAAAAAAGAGAAAAATTTCATCTCCCTTCTCCAAAGAGGGCGGCTTAAGGTCAAGGTCAAAAGCTAATGTGTTTCAAGAGGCCAATTTAGATAACCCATATAGTTTTTGTTTTTTTCGTGTTTCTTTAATTTATCTAATACACCCCTTAATCAATCATTTTATCGTTAATCCTCGTATTATCATGCACTTGACACAGTCCTAACCCCACATGGCTATGGGCTACCTATGTAATAAAATATTTTCTAGATGGTAGGGAGATAAAAAAAAATACAAATTGGTACGACACCTTTTCTTGGTGTAGTACGTTGTACATCGACCTCCAATAAATTATACAACGTTAAACTCGATTAAATTCTTCATGTGCAATCAAATTGTTGTGAGGTTCTCAATGTTACTAACATATGCTCTTTATATTTTGTTTTATAAAATGTTTTGGATGTATGCATGGAATTTTTTTTTTAAAAATGGTTTAATAAAATTTACCTCTACATTTGTTTATTAAACCTCTTTGACCAATACCAAATTAATATATTATAGAAGCAACTAGCTACTATAAATCTAAATGTTCCATAAAAATAAAAACATTGCATAAAACGAAATTGAGGGAGTGTAATTAGCTTCTAATTTGCAAATCGGTTAAGTTGGTATGGTTGGAAAAACTCTGAAGTGGTGATAACATAAACTGTAAAACTTTATATATTCTTAAACCCGAGGGATCTAAGGACGATCTAATAAGTGAATGAATATGTGTTCACAATAAAGTTGTTGGACCAGAAGAATAAAATAAAACTCATGGGCTATATAAGAGTTGTGTTGGAGACAATATAAAATATAAATGGAATTTTAATATAATGATTAAAAAATCTATATAATACAGTGCTCTTTAATTTTCTTTGTCCTTTATTCAAACTTTGTCATGAGCAAAAATATCGAAGCTTTTGCTTTGCTCAAAAAAATTAAAATTTGTTAACCAAATCGACGCGCATTGATGTACCACTCACTGGTCTTCTTGGACGTGGCGTGATGTTGATATGTCGCCTTGTTTAGCTGAAAGACTTAACACTTGGGAAGATCCTTGGGCGGTGGCAAAATCGACTGATTGGGTCCTTTGCCGTTCTCCACCAAGAAAGCCATCTTTAATCCCCACGTCGTGTGTACCTCCAAGTGACAATGCATGAACCAAACCCCTATTTTGCAACATATCCATCCATCAATTTTATAATAATAGTATTTGACTTTATTACCATAATATTCTATTTGTTTCTTTGATAGCATGGAGATCGCACTCTAGTCATACTAATTAATTACTATAACTTGTGTAGCTGCTAAGTGAATTCCGCAAAGGACAAAGAGAAGATGTGTCTAGCAGAAATTTATCTATGGCCTATATGGCGAGAATTAACCACTAAACCATAGTCATTTGATTAATATTTTTACACTAATTTAGTGTACGTACCGGGATTATCTGCCCTGAATCTGATGACGACCCATCCACCAGATGGAACCCCAATTGTGTTCCTCTCAACCGGATCGACCAAATTGAAGTTTTTTGGGTCTTTCGTGGAGTTGAAGTTCCCTAATCCACGACCGACTTCGAAGAAGTTAAAACCGTGAAGATGTACAGGATGGTTCTCAGGTGATATGACGCCGGTATCTTGGAGGACCAGCTGAACCGTGGCGTTGTACGGTAGCTTGTAGAGCCTTGTGCCGGTTTCCGTGGCCATGTTCGTGACTGATCCTCCGCTGTAGTTAAAAACGTGTGGTGGGTTCTTGGGAAAATCCGTCGTGAAAACCCCGCTGGTGTTGAAGTAATGAGCCGGGAGCAACGCGGTTTTGGGCATAATGAAGGTTACATTGTTGATGCTGGCCACAACACGGCTTCCGTTTCCGGCCTTGCAAGTAGGGCATGCGTTTAGCCCAAGACCGACGGTAAAGAAGAGGTGGTGGTCGATGTTGGTCGGGACAAGGGCAGGGTACTTCTTGGAGTTGAGACTACGAAGAGAGTTTGTAAAGTTATTGGCGATGGAAGTAGCGTTTTGCGGAGGAGGGAGGGTTAGGACTGTTGGGGAGGAAGAGAGTGTTCCTGAGTAATGAACAGTTGCGGTGGCAGTTACGTTGTCGACCGCGATGGGGGCGTCCATGAAGGGGGAAGCGGTTACAAGGTATTTTCCGGCAGATTTTGAAGCAGTTAGGAGGACGTTTGTGGTTTGACCGGGGGCTATAAGAACGGTGTCGGTCCTGAACGGTTTAACGTAGACCGCGTCGACTTCGACCACCGTGAAAATATGGCCGGCGACTTTGAAAAAGAGCTCTTCATTAAGTGCAGCGTTGACTAGTCGTAGCAGATAGGTTTTGCCATTCTCTACTGACAGTTTGTAACCTTCAGACGTAGAAAGAGGCTTCCATTATCAGTTTTTTTATTTTTTTTTTATTTTTTATTGAAGTCATATTGTCAGAAATCATATCAATTATTATTGGATATTAAGAAATTACCCTGAGATGGACAATTTTTAACGGGGCCAGGGTGTCCGTTGATCATGTGAGCGTCGGAGACATTAGGGGCTAATCCAGACTTAAGCGCCTCGTTAATGACATTTTCGGTATCCGATTTCCACCATTCACCTGCAATTAGGATGAGCCTTAATTAGTCATATGACAATCAACATATATTCAACGTAACTATTTTAACCGGTCGATCCAAATTCAAATTCTACTGGTTAGTTTAATTAATACGAATATACGATAGTTGGAAGCCGCAAGAAAATTAAAATATGGACCCGAACTTTCTAAGTATGGTTCAAGATGTAATGATTGAGGTACCTAAAACGATGACTTTCTCGTGGTGAGGTTTGGGGAAAGGATAGGGAACACCGCGTTTGGGAAGGATGACCAATGCCCCGTAAACCGTGGCTCGGAGCCAGAGAATATGAGCGTGCCACCAGAGTGTTCCGCGTTGGCCGGTCAGGGTGTAGTTGTATGTGTAGACTTGACCTGGCTGGATCGGGCACTGAGTTATGTAAGCAGGCCCATCGGCCCATCCTGTTCTCACTTGTCTCACACCGTGCCTGTACACGATCGTCCACAGTCACCAATCAATTAACTAATTAATTTATTAGTGATGATTCAAATGAAGACCAAGTAGAAGCTTAATTACCAGTGGATGGAGAGGTTGTACTTGACGTGATTAACGACTTTGATGAGCAACGTGTCATCTTCTCGTGCATAGATTGTGGGACCTGGATATCTACCGTTGACGGTCACGATTGGCTTGCTTGAGCATAATCTTGTTGTATTCTTCATCACAACCTACGTAATTTCAGACACGAAATATAATCAGTAATAATTATATTGCAAAGGTAAACAAAAGGAAAAAGAAAAGATACATAAGACAAAAGACGGACAATTTTTAATCATAATCATGACCTGATTGTAAGTTGTAACAAAAAAAAAAGGCTTCGTTGTTCACAGTTCCATTTACACGTAGGAAATTCGTCTATAGAAGGGGAAAAAATAACCACATGTACATAAATCTTTTTTTTTGCTATGAAATGTACATGTACATAAATCTGAAGTAATTTGTGCAAGTAAAATGCTCGGATTACAGAAAATTTTACAATATATAATCAAAATATTTACAGTAAAATTTAAGAATATCCTACATGAATGAAACACAAATTTCATACGTTCCACTGTGAAGCCACAACTCATATTTATATAAATGTCGATTATGAAAATGCATATATATAGGATAAGTTGCTAGTTGCTACTCTTTCATAGACAGCAGTCAGCATACTTAAGACATCGATAGGATTACATAATGTAAATGGAACTGTGGATATAATATGTATATATCTGTGAATAGAAAATTTACATGATCATATGTAAATGGAGCTGTGGATAAAAAAAAACTCACGTTAAACTTGTAATGGCGAACCATGCTCTCCGATGGAGCTGGGAACACTGAGAAGAAGGATACAAGAAATAAAAACCAAACCATATGAGACCCCATCTGTCTCTCTTCTCTCTATCTCCTTCTCTTTGATCTGTGTTTATAGTCTTTTTCTCTCTGTTTTCGAGATGAACGACTGGCCAACGCAAGCTTATAAAGGGAAGAGTAGAAAGAGATTTGGAAAACAGATATGGAGGCGACGTCGTTTTAGGTGGTAGGTCGACCCAAAATCCAATTCTTTGTAATTAAGATTCCCATTCTTACCACAACCAATCACCCTGACCAAACCCAATAAAATCATTTTTCTTTTCTTCTCATAACATGTCAATGGTCAAAACTCTTTTTTGGTTGATAACATATGTTTCATTTTCTTATTTTTTTAAACTAATTACCAAAAACGACATATTATTTTATTTCTGCGAATTTATATTTGAACTCTTTTCCATATACTTTATTAATTCTTTTTTTTAAATTATTTTTACTAAAACCGGAATCAACATCTCTGTTTAGTTAACATGTTCAATTATTTTTCTTATTCCAATTTTTTTTATCATTTATTTACACACGTTCATTATCGAATTTGAATCGGGGTTACGACACCGTGGTGACACAGATATACAATTATAAACCATTAAAATATATGTCCCAGTCATTCCAGTCTCCTTTATAATTAATAATTTACTGCATATATTTAGTTTCTACTTACTTACAACTATGATCTGACTTTGAGTATTTTGTACTTGTACTTTATGCATAAGTTTGAATGTCATCATATGGAGTAGTTAAACTGCTTAATTCCTCACTTCAATTTGATTTCACTAACATTGTTGAGTGATCGAGTAAGTTCAAACAGAAGAAGTCAAGTCATGTTCCCTTGGATGTGAATGAAAAGGTTAGATAAACGGTATGATTGGAATCAGTTTGCAGATTGATTGATTTAGTTAGTATATGTAGAGCATAACAAGTATTGTGCCGGTTTGCTTACATAGTTATATAGAAGAATAAAAAATCTTAGTTAAGTATTCTGGATTTATAGCATTATTTTACTTGTTTTATTTATCTTTGACATATAAGCTGGAATTTTGATGTTCAACTTATTTTTAATCTTTTCAGTAACATTACATTAACTGCTAAAGCTTTACATGGCATATATAATTTCCTAATCAAACACTTATTAAAATTGTATATATTATTCGTAGATTATTTACGTACTTCATACATCAAATAGTATTTAATTATCTATATACTGTATATATGTACACTATTTTACAAAAAATCATGACAGATTATAAGAAGTCTAAATGCTTCTTATATACAGCGGGCATACTAAGTCCCTTGCGTGCCAATTTATATGTGTGGTTTGCGACAGAATGATTCACTAATGTACGTTTAAAGTTGACTATGTTTATCTGATAATAATATATAGTGCATCAAAGATTTATCATAGATTACATACATATAGAATTACAATATTAATTTCTTAGGCATGATTTGTCTTATACATTCATGAGAAAGTTCAGCATTTTTATTTTATATGCTCTATGGATAATGTAGACTTAAAGTGTTGTCAAACGCGAAATTTGAAATCTTTAAAAAGAGATAAACTTAAGATCGAGAATGTGTTTAATTTGGTGTGAGACGTATAAGTCTGAACTCGAATTAGTATTTAAAACGCCACAAAACTTTTGATATTAATTTCGATAGATGGCCGAATTGTCCATTTTAAGATCATACATCTCAGTTCCTTCGAAAATACATAATACATTTTCTCCTTCAGCTTCACACTTAATTAGTTGAGTATTTTATTTGTGGTAATGAGTCTTAACACGGTAAAACCGAACTTATATATAACCCCAAGTCAAACGAAAGAAACGATAAGAAATTTGTAAGAAAAAAACTTAACATATATATTTGGTTTATATGTTCATTGACTTAAAATTTAAAGTACTTTGATTATTATTTAATCAATGATTTAGAAATCAACATACCGGGAGTCACTTGCTACTACAAAATATATCAAGTAAATTACATATGAATGGGTCTCCAGGTATTTTAACTGCGGGTTCTATTTTTTTTTTTTTTTTTGGGTTCAAGATATATATATCACTTACCATTATAATAAAAATAAAAATTCCGTATATAAAAATAGATTTGTTATTCTGGTATATGGATAATGCACATACGTATTGTCAAAAGTGTCTTAGAAGCTGAGTGAAATGAGGTGGAGATTACAATGCTTAGAAACTAAGACAGTATAATAAGTTGAGAAATGGCTTTCATGTCGTTGTAAACAATGACCCAACAGAGACAGCCTCTTCTTGGGTTTGTTTCCAAGCAAAGGCTACATACAAAATGCGTGTCAACTTGAACGACACCGTTTCGGTCAGACACGATATAAACAATTTTTATACATTTCTGGTCAAATTGGTTATTAGTATGTTTGCCGTACGGAGATGGTCTCAGTTAAATCACTTTACTCGACAGATGATTTGCTGAGCGGTCATGGTTAAAATGGGTGAAGTGTCAATCACCTCCAATTTGTAGTTAATTTGTTATTGTCATTTTCTAAACAATCTTTGAAAGTAACACTTCTTTGAAACAATACTAAAGTCCAAAAGACAACAACGCAACAATGGAAATTCTGGAATTATCGATTGTATTTCTCATCAGCTTGGACTAAAAAAGTGTAGCCATACATACTACTACAACAACTTCATTTACCCTACCAATTATGGCTCAATCCTTAAATTTGTTACTTGTTAGTGTGAGATGGGCTAACTAAAACACATGGGTTTTCACAACTAAACTATTAAGCTGGGCCTGACGTAAATTGTTTTTTTTTCTTTCGATAGACTAACCTCTCTATTGATTAATTTTATCCGATAAAATTAAACGATATAAAGCAGATCATCTTATCCCCACAAGGACATGGTGTCTTCGAATTCATTCTTCATTGGAATATATACACACTTGATAGATTCTTCATTAATATTTTGATATTTTACTATCTCTAGATTTTATAGACAAAGGAAACGTTTTAGATTTAGCCAATAGGGGTCACAATCTCTCGCTATTCTTATCCATTTGATGATTTTACAGACTTGTCTTTGTTTCATTTGTCGCTTGAGTTTTAATTATTTTCCTCATACCAAAGAGTTTATGATTTAATTTGTTTTCCTTAACATAAGGCCCAAGAAAATAACATTTGCACTATGACCTCAAATAATTTAGACTCATTCTTCTCCCACGGGCTCTTTTTTTTTTTTGATAAGTCCCACGGGCTCTTCTTGTCCCCTTCACATTTCTCTTTTGTTAGTTTCTTGTCTCTTTAACATGTTCCACGGGCCCAAGACATCTTTTGTTTATGTTGTCAATAGAGCTTGACAACATCTTTGGAATGAATAAATCCAACACATAATAATGCATTTTAGTTGTATATTATTTGAAACGGTAGATATACAACTTTTTTGGCTTAAAAAGAAAAATAAATGTTGCTTTTTGACTTTGGTTACAAATTTAATACTACTATTTATTTGTGAAGGGAAAACATATTTAAGAGATGTAATTAAAGGGAAAAAAGTGAAGCGTTATGCGAAAATTTCGGATGATCATATTCTCCGAGAATCAGATACATTTGACTATAAAGCTAATTGAAAATCGAACCTTCTTTTGTCCATGAGTTACTCCTGATTTAGCTATTTATCAACATGTCATTGCTTTTTCCTTTTTGTCATAAGGAGTATATAAAACTTTAATCATATGATATACTAAGTAAGAAAAATGCAATCAACTAAAATTTCTGTATACAATGAGTCATTACCAAAGAAGATTTATGAACTTTGGACTAAAATTTCTAAAATCTAGCAACCAAATCCCAACACAAGAAAAAATTGATAATCTTTGAACATTCTGTCAATACAACTTCACCACACTTATTCCAACTACAACTAAAAATAAAGATTCGAGTCCATTACAATGTTGTCAGTAAAAGTTCATAAAATTTCTACTACCAAATGGTTGAGAAGCCGGAACCGGCCGGTTTGTCGTCTGTCCGGTCGAATTGTTGCTTCCTCGCCGCCTTCCTTTACTCGGCGTCAAGTAAAACTTGAGCATTCCATTCTCAACCTTACTAACCTTCTTCTTCCCACTAACATATCCGTCCACGCTGTTCCGTTGAAACCTTCCTCCGGTAGTACCGGAGCTTCTCCAACTCACACTACTATTACTCCTAACCATCTTCGGATCAAACCCGTTTCTGGTTTCTACATTCCACGACCCTGAAAACGTTCGATCCACGCCGCTTCTTCCTTCTTCTTCTTCTTCTTCGTATTTGTTCCCGTTTTTCCGATGAAGCAGCCCAAATATGTTCCAACTCCATCGCCGAGATTTCTTCGTCGTCCCCTTCTTGTTACATTCATTAGCCCCTACGTTTTCTCGAACACCCATCTCGAAGTTGTTCTCAACGGAGCAACACTCGTCTCTCAGTGAATTCGAATGTGAATGCGAATGTGAAATCGAGTCTTTAGCATTTGAAGCAGACAGTTTTAGTTCGTCAATTTCAGCCATGACAGAGGCTGATATCTTCCTTGTGGAGCTAGAACGGTCGAGACTCTTCCTCCGTCGTGAAGATGAGTCTAAGTAGTACTCTCGGGTCTGTGCAGATCCACCAGGAACAATCTCATCCCTCACAGGTGCTGCTTGTGGTGCTGGTGAAGGTGGTGGCTTTTCAACCGGAATGTGTGTATCTGACCTGAAAACATGATTACGAACCGGAGAATCTTCAACTACAGATAACATCGAAGTCATCCGCGGCGGAGCAGCCGTTCTTCCGATCAAATATCCATCCCAAGAAGCCCGTGGCTCATCAAACGAGTAACGAGGGTCGTCCACCGAAACCCTACCGGCGTCAAGCGAGAATCTTCCGGCGTCAATTGAGAATCTTGGATCTGTATCACACGATCTCCGGCCGTAACCATACTCAGCGATTTCAGACTGAGTATCTCTAAGCTGCCTCCCAATTGACTTCTCCACAGGTAACGCGGCCGACCCGGCGCCGAGATTTCCGGTTCTGTGCTTCTTGAGCTTCTGCTTTTGTCTCCATTTCTGCAATTTCTTGCTAAATACTGACGCCGCCGACCAGAAACTCCCTGCAATCTCTTTGAAATCTCTGTTTGGCTTCTTCGTCGTCTGTGGATAAAACTCCATTTGAAAGTCCTTTACTTTCTTCGTCTCCTCTTCTTCAATTTCGTCCCTTTCTTCTTCTTCTTCTTCGACTATTTCGTCGATTACGCTTCTGTGTTCCTTGAAATTCCCAAAATTTATGTCTTTCTCGTTGTCCTCCTCACTTTCAATTTCAGTTTCCTCCTCGAAAACTGGCGACTTGACAATGGAATTGATGTTTTCGAGATCAATCTCACTTAAACCCTCTTTGGTTTGAGAATTATGCTCAGCGTCTTCGTTGAACAGAGACCAAAGAGTGTTCCTAACCCTAACATCACAAGATCTCCTCTGTGGCTCAAACGCACCCAAAGCTAAAGCTTCGTTCTTTGTTGCTGAAAACGATTTCGTCCTCCGAAGTTCCGGGAACAATAACCCGGATGAAGAAGAGGGCTTGAAGATTGCCTTAAGAGCGGCGGAAGACGACGGTGGTTTCCTTGAAGAAGAAGAAGCGACGGAGGAGTTCTTTCCGGTGATGTCTAGAACAGAGAGACGGTCAAAGAGACAAGAAGGGCAAAATCCGGTGAAACGCTCATCAGGGTGACGATCACAAGAAGTAGAAGGACGGTGAGGCTGCGGCGGATGTGGAGGCGGAGCAAGGGCTAAAGCTACGGCTGACGCAGACGCTGCAACTTGGTTGTTGTTTGCAGGATTATTCATAACCATAACCACCCGTGGCTCATATCGGGATTCGTGAACAGAGAAAGTAAGCTTCCCAGGAAAATGTCGACCGATCGAGAGAGAGAGAGGAGAGTGAGAGAGCCGTTTGGGTTCTCAACGGATAGTGACAGAGGAAAGAGAAAAAAAAAAACGGAGAGGAAAGGGGTAATAGGTAGTTTATAAAAAGAAAAGGGGTCAAATTGGAATAAAGAGAAAATGTTAAGGGTCGCTTTTTAAAATTCCTTATCGCTAGTTCCGTTGTAACTTTAGCAGTGAGTCGTACTAACACTACTACTACTGCAGAGTAAGCAAGTCTAGGGGGTCTCGCTTGTTAAATGACTGTTACGCCCCTAAAATTACTTCTACTATCACACTACCTAAGAAATAAGTAAGACCAAGACCAAGACCATTTTTGTTTTCTTTTGTTTTTACGATTTTGAAGGGACAACAAGCCATTGTTTGTCTACTCAAATTTTGTGTTTTCACACTTCTATTATTTATCGGATTTTCAAATTTCTGGATTCAACTTAGCTGGCTTGAACCAAAAACTCATCATAATTTATTTGACCGTTCTTTATCAATACGAACATTTGATTCGAGTTTAAATGTGATAATGCCAAATGATATGATATTTCCTTGGTAGATAAAACAAACCATCCATCGAAAATAGATATTTTTCTTTTAAAGTCCTTATTGTAATCATAAGACATTAAAGTCTTTTGAGATTACAAATGATATGATACTCTAGCTATCCAATGCACCAAAAATTTCGAGTGAGAAAAGACCGTCCGAAGAGTTCACTATGTAGTAAACACGAAGACGAATGTCCGAGGTCAAAGTAACAGCACTGTTGAAGTTCAAAACGTGTTTTGTTGTTTGAAGGTTGTCCTTCTATAACAACAAGCCACTAAGCTTGGTATTTATTGTCTCAAAATCATTGTGATGGAAAAAACATTATATCTTTCTGTTTTTAAGGGATAAGATCTATATTCAATTTTATGACGGGTTAGAGTGATATGTAATGCATAAACGTTAGTTTGTTGTTTTTGTACGTGGTTGTATAAATATTGAATAATCATAACATTGGTGCTTCAGTGACATTTTATATTATATTTTAAAGTTCGATAACTCAATATTATGTTTTGGGAAAAAACATATGAATAGTTTTTATACTTTAAGGGGGGAAAACGCAAAGTCAGGTAATAGCTCGAGGATGTTTCTGCCATTACTTATTCACTTTATAATCACATTTCGCTTTCTTTTTTCCTTTTCTGTCTTTCTCTTTATATTTTTTGCCTTTTCACTTTTATTTTATTTTAGCTTTTTCTTGTTCTATTGCTCTTTTTGTTTTCTCTACCTTTTGCCTTTTGAGAATACATCAAATAATGCATGTTAAACAAGATATATTAAATCTTACTTATACTCATGTAAGAACCTATTATATCAAACTAGATTAATTTTAGATTAAAATTAAAAATTTAATAACCCGTGTAAAAATAAAAGTAAAAGCTAAAAAACAAAATTTGAAGTTCCATAAAAAATGATGAATTAACTAATTTAAATATTCAGTATACCTCTTAATTATTTAAACCTTTCTGATACAAATATTAATTAATACATTTTTTTTTCAAATTTAATAGATTTTATTGTTTACATACTATAATTAAATTTAATTACGCATTATAATACATATATTATATTTAATCAGTTTAATTTTTTTAACCCTCTCTACAATTTATAATCTGTAGAAATATAAATAAATATGATAAATTGATATTTATAGAACTAAAAAATTGAAAAAAGTTTGATGAGCTATTATACATTAAAAAAAAAAAATTTCTTCTTCATCAGATCAAATTAATCATATTTCAAAAATTTACATATTTATCCGGTAAAATCAATCATTACACATCAACCTCCTGAACATTGACCAAATAATTCGTATCTTATTAAAACATGTAGAACCATACAAAAAATGTTACATTTAAATTAAAACTTACATGTTCACCCGATAGTTATATCAAGCGTCTTTAGATCATCACATCCAAAAACTATTAGTACACTAAACAAAATTCATCAAACTAAAAACAAAAAATATTATGCGTTAAAAAATAAGTTCACCTCTTCTTTTGATGAAATTAATCATATGATATATACCTACTGAACATTAACAATATAATTTGACACCAATACTTGAAACATATATACCAATACCAAAAGAATTAAGTTTTGATTAAAACTTATGTTATCATATGATAACATATTTAAACGAATTAGTTAAAATATCACTCAAATCTTCATGCATTGATAAATATGAATGGCTCTACACACCCAAAACCTATAATCATAATAAATACAAATATTTATCAATATAACAAAGTTGAATCAACAATAGTGTTTTTAATAAAATTATTTTGTTTGGTAAAAAAAATATGAGTCCATGGTGAGTATTTACAATTCGTTTTTCTTTTAGGAATAATATTATTTTTTTAATTATATAAGTTTTTTTTTTTAGAATTAGTAATCTAACTATATGAAAAATATACGTATAATTTTCTTATGGTTACGTTTTTATATTAAAAAAATTATTTAAACTTATAATTTTCTTCTAATCATCTATTTATATTTTAAAAATTATTAAAATTATAGTTTTATTATAATTGTATATTTGTTTCTTTAAACTTTTCTTAAAATTATCTTTTTATTTTTTAAAAATTATTTAAGTTTATTTACGTTTTAATTTTTTCTCATAATTATCTTCTTCTATTTTTAAAACTTTAAAAAACAAAATATTTTTTTGACACGACATATGTCAAAATCTCAAATCGATAATATGACATGTGTCACGATCTCGTGAGTTAGTAACTTCAAAAACTCAACTTTATATAATAAGATTGTGAACCTTTTCTACGTTTTTGTGTACAATCACATAGAAAATTTTTAACTCATTTTTTGTTATATTAAATTGGACTCATTCGAGATGAAGACGAACTGAGACCTTTGTTATTCTATGAAATTCACATAAAATATTAAAAGAGTATAATTTAGTTAGTCAGGGTGGATGTAAATTCACACACGTGAATAGTTTGTCTTAATAAAAACATTCAAATAACTTTAGGGTTTAAATTTTAAAATAGAAGAAAAATTAATTGGGAAAATGAAGAAGGGCGTGGAATAGCACCGACGGCGCACGGGGCGAGTGATGAAGATTGAAGAGAGTCACGTCGGTGAGTCACGAGTTTAGACTTAACCAGACTCGTGTAAACCCGGTTACTTTTCTTTGTTTTTGGGCTTATCTTCGGCCCATTTTGTTCTTATGTCTTCATAGATATATATATAAGAAAATGTTACTATCTTTTTTTCTGTCCCTTTCAATTGTTCCCTCGTAGGTTTTTATAGTATATTTTAATTTTAAAATAGGTTCTCTCTTCTTTTTTAGATGTCTTTAGAAGCTGTTTTTATATTTGTGAAAGATCATGTTTCTCTCTTCTTTTTTAGGTGTCGTAGGAGTTTTAATGGAGTTTGGAATCTTTTATTTATTTAGGAAGGATTCAAAACATGTGAGGTATAGTGTGATCCCTGCCATGTTATGAACCACACATAGGTGCACTTTTGATGATTTTAATACACGTATAGCCGAAATGATGAAATTTTTAATAGATTTGGAGAAACACGAGCTTATAGTTTAGCCGTTTAGGCATCTCATGATCTCAACTGTTAGGAAAATATTCATATTCTTAAATAATAGAAAAATTGTATTTGGTTTTATCTCATATAATATTTTAATTGGGAAATCCTTTATACACAATGATATATCCACACCACATGACATCATGTGTGATTGTATGAATACGACTACAAGTCTATTTATAACTCCGATACCAAATTTGTTTATTTTCTTGGGTCAAAACTCTAAACTTTGTTTAGGATTGAGAAAAATAACATCCACATATTGCATAGTAATGAGAGTACAAAATAATGGTTTCATTATTCTAAATTGGCATATCTATGACTATGAAATCACGTACGTAATAGTAAAGTTAATTAATATTATAATTTATGAAAAAATTGGACTATGTTTTGATATATATATAAAAAAAAAAAAAAAATTGGACTATATA
This sequence comes from Erysimum cheiranthoides, assembly GCA_011420285.2. NCBI lineage: Eukaryota > Viridiplantae > Streptophyta > Magnoliopsida > Brassicales > Brassicaceae > Erysimum > Erysimum cheiranthoides. The sequence continues at coordinate 15,251,200 of CM022182.2, read as the reverse complement.
TGAATGGGTCTCTGAGAGCGATTAGATGAGAACTCAAAAACTCTTGGACTCTTGTATAAGGCATGATGCTAGTCAACTTCAGTTTGAAACATAGTAATGACTCTGATAGCTATGCGATTTAGAAATGATCATGTGATAAAATAGATATAGGTACAGTAACACAATGCTAGTGCTATGCGGTTACCATATATTTCTGAATTGACAAAGCGATTCAAAAATGATCTGGAAGCGATTGAAAAACAACATTACTAAAATGGAAAGCAGACACCTAATCGCATCCAACAAATCCATCAACTGCATTACTATTCATCGATGGCACTGTTTGTTTATACTGCTCCAAAACTGTAGTACCATTTCCTTTTCGGGCTTTGAATGATTTACGGCTTTACACTTTCAAATAATTGGGCTTTTTCTTTCCCATTTTGGACCAATTTCAAATACATGGCCATGGGAATAATTTCCAAGTACATCGTTCTCACTTTTGCATGCAAATAGTCATTCGCAATAGTTTCTATTCACACTATTCTTCAATATCTTGTACCTTTTCACAATAGATTTAAAGCATTTGGTGAAGAGCTCGTTGGCTTAGCTGGGGACCTTTTCACTTAGACAGCGATTGTATAGCGATTGTACTATCGACTCATGCGGAGATATTTTCACTTGTTTATAACATGTTTAAAATGACTAAAGCAAATAACTTTAGAACATATTTTGCTTCTACTAAAGAGTTTATTAGAGTCTGTTGATTAAAAAAAGTTTTGTTGATAAAAGATCAAATTAGCACTACTAATCCTATAAATTTTACTTCAAGTTTCTCGTCCATAATAATAATGTTCATTGATTTTAATCGCTAGATTTGTCAGCAATCGAGCGTTTAGAACGTTTAATTTATAAATATAAATTGCAATTATTCCTTATATATAAATTGCAATCGTTAGTGTTGATATAACGGATGCTCCGGTAACCCGGTTGACCCGTCGTAGGTCGGCTGACGTGGTGGAGTCACTTTGTCACATCACGTGTCTCCACGTAGGATGCAGCAGAAACTATTTTACGAATTGACAAAAATACCCTTCATCACCAAACACCACCAGCACAAGACTTTCAAACGCTTCTTTCATGGAGGAGTCGTTCTCTCGCTGAAAGTCTCTCTCTCTCTCGTTCCTCTAACCACTCCTAAACATTCACATCATCATTGGCATGAAAAGTTAATCTTTCCTAAATAGTCGTCAATGGCGGTAACATCGTCGGTAACAGCTCTGCAACATTCGTCATGTTTATTGAGTTTCCGTCGGAATCCGATCGCAACCAAGAAAGCCCATCTGGGTGTCTGGTTCGAATCCCGACAAAATCAGATTCGATATGATAATTTAAGTTCCTCATCGGAAGGCCATGTGAAAAGAAGAGGTGAGACGACGGCGGTGGCGGCGAAGAAGAGGAATCGATCGCCGGAAAGATGCTCGGCGGAGGGAATACTTATCGGAGGAGGAGAGACGGAGGCTATTTCGATGATGCCGGAGAGGATTAAGGTAGTGATATTGACGGCGTGCATGATGTGTCTTTGTAACGCCGACCGAGTTGTTATGTCCGTCGCGGTGGTTCCACTCGCCGACAAGCTTGGCTGGTCGAGTTCTTTTCTAGGGGTAGTTCAGGTATTTTCTTAAATATCTTAATTTTTTTGGTTTATTCTTTTATTAATTCCCTTAGTTACATTCTTGATCCGCGTATCTTGAAGTAATCAACTTTACAAAAAAAAATGAAGATTTCAAGATTTGGTTTCCCTATATAAATAGCTAAACCAAGATTTGAATCGTTCGTAAATTCCATAAATGTATTTATAAAATGTAACACACTTGAAATAATATCGGGTGATTAAAGAATGTAAGATGGTATAGCATTCAAGACAAAAAAAAAATTGATACTATTATTAGAAAAATAGGGAGTGGTTGTTGAGAAAAGGTAGGTGCGTTAGTTTGGGCGGCAAGCGTGGAGAAGGCTTGACCTTAATATGAATGTGAAACTTATTACCAAATAGGTGTAGCCGTGTGGGTCATGTTGATTGTCCTTATTTTTGGGTTTTTGTGTGGCTTCAAAGCCAATAAAATCCAATCTCTCTCATTTTGGAGACATTCAATACCAATGCAAACTACAAAACCATTACATAGGATCCAATTTATATAACTATAAACCAAAATTACGATTAATCTCAAAACCAGTAAAAACCGGACTTTCTTGCTACTTAAAGTGTGGATGAGACTCAATGGATGACCTCAACCAACAGATCAAGTCGTCAATTACTTCTATTTAGGTTCTTAGTTAGGACTCTTTGATGAGCACCGCTTAAATTGTTTGGATAACAAACACTATATGTTTTTTTTTACTATGGATTGATACTTGTTTATTTTGCAGTCTTCCTTCCTATGGGGTTACATATTTTCATCGGTTATCGGAGGGGCACTGGTGGACCGGTATGGAGGAAAAAGAGTATTGGCTTGGGGAGTGGCATTGTGGTCCTTAGCCACTCTACTCACTCCTTGGGCAGCGGCACACTCGACCGTAGCCTTATTGTGTGTTCGCGCCTTCTTTGGCCTCGCTGAAGGCGTTGCATTACCCTCCATGACCACCCTTCTCTCTCGGTAATTCCTTCTATTCTAACTATGTGAAATTTGTCTTGAGAACAAACTTCACATGTAAACCGCAAAAGCAGAAAGTGGGGTTTGAAACAATCACATCCTAAGTTATAGATATTCTTTCCTCAGGTGGTTCCCAACGGATGAACGTGCGAGTGCGGTTGGTATATCGATGGCCGGGTTTCACATGGGAAATGTTGTGGGACTTCTGTTGACGCCACTCATGTTATCTTCTATAGGAATCTCTGGTCCATTCATTCTTTTTGCATCCTTAGGTCTATTATGGGTGTCCACTTGGTCAAGCGGCGTTACAAACAACCCTCAGGACAGTTCTTTTATTACTGGATCAGAACTCAGGCTTATAGAGGCTGGAAAACCGGTTCATCAGCCAACCAATTCGACGAAGCCTAACCCATCTCTACGCCTTCTTTTGTCGAAATTACCTACTTGGGCGATCATTTTTGCTAATGTGACTAACAACTGGGTGAGTTTGAGTTTGAAGTTTGATTGTATCTTTATTTGAGCAATGTCTTATCTTTCTTGTCAGAAACTAACACGGTTTCGTTAGTTGTTTACAGGGATACTTTGTTCTTCTCTCATGGATGCCTGTTTACTTCCAGACCGTAAGTTGTGATTGTTTCATGTTTTGATTCAGATATGAACTGAAAAAGTATATATATGATGTTTTATATCAATGTCTTGTTTGATCACAGGTGTTTAATGTGAATTTGAAGCAAGCGGCTTGGTTTAGCGCTCTTCCATGGGCGACAATGGCGATCTCGGGTTACTATGCAGGCGCAGCATCAGACTTTTTGATCAGAACTGGTCACTCTGTAACCTCAGTCCGAAAGATCATGCAGGTGATTATTAAAAAAGCGCACTACTTGGTTAACTAAAGCCAACCCATAAGATTTAAATTCTCACATTCTAATGGATAATCCCGGCTTTCATTGTCAGTCTATTGGATTCATGGGTCCGGGGTTGTCTCTGCTCTGCCTCAACTACGCAAAGTCGCCTTCTTGTGCAGCTGTTTTCATGACTATTGCATTGAGCTTAAGTTCCTTTAGCCAAGCTGGGTTTCTCCTCAATATGCAAGTACGTTAATTATGACTTTTTATACCAATCATATTCCAAACTTGATTGATCACTAAACCACCCAACCATTTTGGGATAATCTTGAATCTCACAATATCATTTGGTTTCTCTTTGTGGAAACAGGACATAGCACCGCAATATGCTGGTTTCCTGCACGGTAAATGTTAATATATAATGGATCTTTTGCTTTTCTTACAAAAACTTTGTTTCTATATTGTTTCTTGCTGAAAAAGTTTGGGTTTTGTGTATTTGGTGTGCGAGACAGGTATTTCGAATTGTGCGGGTACGCTGGCTGCGATCGTAAGCACAATAGGGACGGGTTATTTCGTGCAGTGGCTCGGCTCTTTTCAGGCGTTTTTGACAGTAACGGCGTTCCTTTACTTTGCAACCACCGTGTTTTGGATCCTCTTTGCAACCGGAGAACGAGTCTTCTAGACCCGATAGGCTTTTCTTTTGCACTTGAGAGCTTTGAATAGGATACAAATTAAAATTCTTTTTTTTTTATTTTATGAATTAGAATTAGAATAGATATTTCAATGGCTTTTTCTGTGATATAAAACTATAAATGCAAGCGTAATGCCTCCGGTTAAACTATACATATACAAGTTAGTTTTTAACTTTTGATATACAAATACAATATCATCAAAATCAAAGTATATATGTGAAGTTGGCCTCGATATTATCGATCACCAAAAATCTCACTATTAATTAATTATTAAACCAAAAAAAAAAAAAACACATTCCCGGATAGATCTTATCTTTCCCCAATTCTTCTACTTTCAGAGAAACCCCAAAATGGAAGAGATCGCCGATCAGAGCTTCTTCCGCTATTGCGTCCTCACCCTAATTTTCTCCGGCCCACCAACCGCCGTCGCTTTAAAATTCCTCGAAGCTCCTTACGGCAAACACTTCCGTTCCGGATGGGGTCCCACCGTATCTCCGCCGATTGCTTGGTTCGTCATGGAGAGTCCGACCTTGTGGCTCACGCTCCTTCTCTTCCCCTTTGGTCGTCACTCTCATAATCCTAAATCTCTCCTCCTCTTCTCTCCTTTTCTCCTCCATTACTTCCACCGCACCATCATTTACCCTCTTCGCCTCTTCCGCAGCTCCACCTCCTCTGGCAAAAGTGGTTTCCCGATCACTGTCGCCGCCATGAGTTTCACCTTTAATCTCATCAACGGTTATATCCAGGTACAATGTAGTTGATTTCGGTTTAGTTCGATTGCATAACCGGAACATTTCAATTCGTACCGAAATTAAAATCTCAGCTCGATTCATAATTCTGGACAGGCGAGGTGTGTTTCGCACTACAAGAACGACTACGAAGACACACATTGGTTCTGGTGGCGGTTTATTATTGGTACGGTGGTGTTTGTAGCCGGTATGTGGATAAATATCACGTCGGACCGGACTCTGGTACGACTGAAGAAAGAGAATCGGGGAGGTTATGTGATACCGAGAGGAGGCTGGTTCGAGCTTGTAAGCTGTCCGAATTACTTGGGAGAGGCGATAGAGTGGTTGGGCTGGGCTGTAATGACTTGGTCTTGGGCCGGGTTTGGTTTTTTTCTGTACACGTGTTCCAATTTGTTCCCGCGTGCACGTGCGAGCCACAAGTGGTACATGGACAAGTTCAAGGATGAGTATCCCAAGACTCGAAAAGCTGTTATTCCTTTTGTGTACTGAGAAGGCGGTAGAAACAAGAGAACATTTCGAGTCCGATTAAAAATATTTAATAAAATATGTTTTTATGATTCTCTTCATTTATGTCTCAACTTTTGAGTGAATTTGTTCCAAAATTTCCAGTAACCGGTTTGGACCTTATGTTTGGTATCTCATTCAACAGTGCCAAAAACTGTGTATTATTTAGACAAATCTTTAAATATCAAAGGTTTTGAGCACAAGAGGATTGAAAAGTGTTAACGTACCTCATAGGAGACTTAAAAAGACAAAAACTAGTGTTCTAACCAAACAAAGACAATAACAATACAGAAATGAATCCAAAGACAAAAGTCAACTGCAAACGCTTGATCTAATCCACAAATCATGTTCCAGAAGCTAAACTAGAAAAAGCAAGGCTTTTATGGTGCTGTTCCTCCACTAGAGTTTTCTGTGTCTCTTTGCTATTGCTCAGATCGTGGAGGATAGCTTCTTACCAGGGAAATCGAAAGAGCTTCAAGATCCTGCGAGTAATGTCCTTTTGTTTTGTGTTAGTTAGCATTTGGTTGGTCTGTGAATGATTAAAAAAAAGGGTGTTTTGATCAGATATTTTGACTTACAAACAATGTCTTGTTTTGTGCTTTAGGCGAAGCTGGGGTTAACCATCTCTGATTTTCCGGATTCTGAACTATCTTCATCGTCGTCGTCATCTTCCTTCACACTCCCGTCTGATTCCTCTGCAGCTAATTCACGGGCAGCTGCGAGCTCCTTCTCGAGCTCCTCATGCTTTTCCTGCAGTCCTGATATGCTCAGAGCCTCTGCGATCTTCTGCTTGATCTGTTGCTCAAGTGACTCTATCTTCTGACTTGCGTCGGTGACACCAGGAGTTTTGCTCGCCTTTGCGGTTTCCACTTTCAGCAACTCGAGCATGCTGTTGATCTCTGGTGTCCTCACCACCTCCTCAATCTTCTTGGTGATTTCTTGGTTCAGCTTTTCAAGTTTTTCTTCAAGGTTTACGATCGGGACATGGGTTTCCTCAGCCACATCATTCTGATTCGGATTCAAAGCTTCCAGCTCCAGACCCATTGACTTTAACACACCCGCCATCTCTGCTTCGACCTCCTCTTTCGTCTTCAAAACTTTTTCTTTCAGTGCATCAGGTAACTCCTCAAAAGATGAAGCTCCTGAGCTCGCGACCTCGGCTTTGACTGCCTCAACCTTTTCTCTAATTTCAGGGCTGTCAAAAGCTTCCTGAAACCGCTTATTGATCTCCTTCTTCCGTGAAGCAGCTTCTGATGCTGCTTTGGCTCTGGAAAAGTCCCTCAGCATGTTCAACTTAGATTTTAGGCTCTCGTAGTTAGGTGCGTCAGTCAAACGGGTATTGAACTCTTCCTTGAGCTTCTCAATTTTCTCGATCAGTACCGGGTGCATAAGATGCTCCTCTGAACTCGCTTTCGAGAACTCTTCGCGCATTGCCGTTAGTCTCTCTTCCAAACCTACTGCTATTGCAGCTTCAGTGTACTCTTCATCGATCTCGGATTTGAGTTTCTCAATCATCTCATTAAGAACTTCACTCGAAGGCTCGTCCCCTGAAGATGTCTCCTTGGCTTTCAGAATCTGCTCCTTCAGCTTCTCAACTTCACCTTCCAGCTTCCGGCTATCTGAGAACACGGCGTCCCTCTTCTTCATGTTGACTTTCTTGAATGGCTCTATTGGTTCACCCTCTATGAACACTCCAATCTTTCGGTACTTAGCCATCCTATGCTTCAACAATTCTTCTCCACTCATTTTCCCGAATTCCTACAAAAAACCCGAAAAAAGGTTAGAAGCCTTTTTGAGCCACGTTCAGCGCTGAGGCAAATAACTATGCCTACATTCATGTTTTCATTGATAGCAATCTTTATCTGCTGCGACGTCCATGAAGGATCAGCATGGGCGCCACCAAGCGGTTCCTGCACAACATGTAAGAGAGTAACTTACTAATCCAACGCTGTGTAAGAGGCAAAAACAGATAGATTAGAGGTAGGATCAGTTACAGGTATGATTCCATCGGCTATATTAAGCTTGACCAGCTCCTTGGAGGTAATTCTAAGCTTTTCAGCAGCCTGCGTACAAGAGTTTCATTCAATTGTAAGATAAGCTTCTACATGATCACTTAATTGGGCAGCAGAACAGTGTACAGACCTCAGGAGCAGCCTTGGAAGTCTTCCACAAGATAGCTGCACAGGCCTCTGGACTGTAAAAGGAAAAACAACAGACGTGAGAAATCACTCTGTAAATATATCATATCATCAATATCTCCACCGGGGTAAATTTTACCTGGCAACATAGAAAACTGCGTTTTCGAGCATCAACATTTTATTAGCACAACCAATGGCTAGGGCACCACCAGAACCACCTTCCCCAATGACAATAGAAAGAATCGGCACTTTCAGGCCGAACATTGTCCTCAGATTGTTGGCAATCGCTTCACCCTATTATACAAATAAGCAAAAAATGTTGTGCTGCAGATAAACCAGTATACTTTAAACATTAAAGACATGTCCTGTACCTGTCCAAGCTCCTCGGATTTAAGGTCTGCATAGGCTCCAGGAGTGTCGATGAATGTCACAATGGGAAATCCGTGATGGTCTGCGTAATACATCATCCGTAGTGCCTTCCTGTAACTGTTGATGGCAATACCGAAATTTGATAAGAGTGTTGTTGACGCTGAATATTTCTATTTAACAACAATCCAGGAAGTTCCTAGTGAAAACATACCCGTGAGGAGTAGGCATCCCAAAGTTACGCATGATATTTTCTTTCGTGTTTCTACCTTTCTGGTGACCTATGAACATATATCGTTTTCCATCGATGGTTCCAATACCCGTCACAATTGCAGGGTCATCATACCCCGCTCGGTCTCCATGAAGCTCCATAAACTGAAACAAGAGCAGAGAGTCCAAGAATGAGAAAAAAAAAAAAAAAAATTTATACCCAATGCCTAACAAAATAGCCATAGTACTGGAGACCAGACCTTGTCAGTGATGTTATGTATATGATCAAGGAAAGTAGGTCGGTTGGGATGGCGCGCAATGTTGACACGTTGTATCGGAGTGAGATGCGTGTAAAGATCTTTCAGTGCCTGACATTAAAATGACGGGATCAGTAAGATGTCATTCCCAAAAAAATCGTAGCTATACATCAACATCAAATTTGAATGGTGGGTCTCCTTTTAACCATATAAATTGAGAACCAACCTATACTTGCAATTTTACCTGTCTATACTTGTTCTCCAAAGTGATGATCTGCTCAGTGAAGTCCAACCCCGTTTCATTCGCCATCTTCCTCACCTGCACACAAGAACCAAGGTTATGAGAGACAGCCTACGGGATATCAAAGGAAGATGCAGCACATGGTTAGAGTTCATCCGTACATCAACAATCTTCTTCTCCAATTCGACTAGTGGCTTCTCGAAATCCAAAGTGACGGGCTTTTGAGTATCCCCCAAAGGTTTGAACTCGGAGAGGTAAGACAAGACTCCTCCTTTCACATTCGGGTCAGGATTTGCCGGCCATGGATGATCAAACTTCTTACCTTTCTTGAGCCGAGATGTCACCGCCAGGTCCCACCTTCTGGTAGTTGTAAACACTGCTCTTCCTAAGGTTTTCAATGGTACTCCATTAACACCATTGCTCGAACTACGCAAGTAATCTGAAGCAGAAGCCGAAGCTCCGCCTAATGCTAGGGACATTGAAGCCATTTTCTTTGCTCAATAGCTGAGATTATTTTCTTCAGTACTTGAATGGATCCACTCCAGAGAGATCTCAATCCTCTAAATACACAAATCCAAAGACAAATTATAAAGCAGCGGAAAATCAAAAGCAATCAGCGATCAGTGAATCCACGAGAGATTAGAATCAAATTGAAGAAGGCAAAATGTTCAGATTCGTTCCGTTGCTCATTATATCTCTCGTAAACAAGCAAGCAAATCTCAATACCAAAAGACTCAAACCCATCAACAACAAAACAAAACCCAGCTCAAATCATTAAACTTTACCACAAAAGACGAAGAAAAATCAGAGATCCGAGACGAATAGGCGCAGAATCAGAAGGAGGAAGGAAGAGAGAGCATCGAAGAGATCGTTGTTTAGAAATTGAGGGAAGGAAACAAGTGTTATGCGAGTGAGTGAGCGTGAGAGAGCGCGTGGATTTTGTGTGGAAGTGTTTCGATATTTCTTATGCAGATTGGGAAAGAAACAGCTCGAGTCCTTTGTTGGAATGCCAATTGCCAGAATTTTCCGGTTGGTCGTTAAACCATAAAGTTTAGACCTTGCTCTCTCCCACGTGCGCACGTGACTCCTCCTACGTGTGAGATTTAATACCTATCACTTAGGAGTTTTTTTTTTTAAATCTAAAAACTATAGTTTTGGATATGTTCCGGTGGATTTGGTGGGGTTAGGTTATGTGACGGTAGCGTTTATTGGACTATTATTTTGGCTAATTAATCGGACGGCCGGGGAAAAAATGACAAAAAAAGTCTCCGTTGCCGGGACTCGAACCCGGGTCTCTCGGGTGAGAGCCGAGTATCCTGACCAGCTAGACTACAACGGATTTGTGTTAGCTTTGAAATAACATCATATATAGTCATAGTATTATATTGATACACTTTTGGTCTTCTTTCTTTCGCTTGAGTACTCGAAAGTTCGAATTCTCTTATCTCCCCTGCAAAAGATTCCATGGAGCTCAAACCTTCCAACAGTAAAAATACTTCATTTTAGCTTTGTTCTTGTTTAATTCCCCAACACAATAATCAATTGGTGTGTTTTCTATATCGCAGATAACATTCTTGAGCAGCTGAGAAATGGGTTTGCTCGATTCGAGCTTGTTTCTTCCCCTACTGCTTCTGTTTCAGATTCAATCTCCTCCACTTCACTCCCTGCTTCATTCTTAGGCGCTACGAAGGGAAATAGCAATGTATTCTTCGCCAGAATCGGTTCCACGATGTGGGTTTTTTTGTTACCCAGCTCTTAAACCATTGAATTCAAAATCGAGTCTTTCTTATGACCCTTTACGCTAATCTGCGAAATTTTCATCTCTAGGAATCGTTCTCCTGCAGCGAAAAAGGTTGAGCAGTACGCTGTGGATAGAGTTAAAGGGGATGGACGATGTCTATTTCGAGCATTGGTATTGTAGTTTCTGCATATGTTCAATGTGTTCTTGTTGGGGGTTTCTGAAGAAATGATGTAATTTTTCAATGTTAATTAGGTGAAAGGGATGGCCTTTAACAAAGGTCTTACTCTTAACCCCCAACGAGAGAGAGATGATGCAGGTGAGACTATATGTTATCATATACCCTTGTTTAGATGCTTGTTGTGTGTTTTTGAAAACTAAGAGATTGAACTGTGTTGAGATCGCTAAGTTTGGGGAAAAGGTAATGGAGTTTTTTTTTTCTTTCAGTTTGTTAGCCTTTTAGGTGGAAAAATGTTGTTTGGGTTCTCTGACTTTTAATTGATTGTTGAAAAACCTCGTCCGTTTGAATGCTTATCTCTTTGTTCATCTGTGTGGCAAATTCTTGTGTTTGTTCCACAGATGAGTTACGAATGGCTGTGAAAGAGGTTATATGCAATGATCCAAAGGAAAGGGAGAAGTACAAAGAAGCTTTAGTGGCTATCACAGTGGATGAGTCTCTTAAACGGTGAGTCATCATAATAATTCACTCACTCTTTCTAATTTTTCAGCTAAATATGGCTATATGTTTCTCTTGTCACATCAAACACTTTTCTTCAGCTATTGCCAACGGATTGGAAGACACGATTTCTGGGGAGGGGAGTCGGAGCTACTAGTGAGTTCCTCTGCATTATACACTCAAGATTTTGCTATCATAGAGAAACGATCTTATGTCAATGTTTTGCTTCAACAGGTTCTTTCCAAGCTATGTAAACAGCCAATCGTCGTTTACATACCCGAGCATGAGGTAATGGTTCTTTGGTTTTGAGTCTTTTAAGTAGACAAGAATTGGTGTTTCTTTTGTTCTAGTATATCACGGTCTCAATTGTATTCAGATCTTGAGTTATTTGGTATTGTTTTCTCCAGCACAGTAAAGGAGGGTATAGCTCGGGTTTTATACCGATTCAAGAGTATGGAGCTGAGTTTCGAGGAGGGTGGGGAAAAGGGAAGACGAATAAGAATGTTGTTAGGCTTCTTTACAGTGGTAGAAACCATTATGATTTGCTTCGTTGACCAAATTTTGTTTGCCTCATTTCTTACTCATTACGGTTGACTCTATCAGAATCAGAGAGATTGGAATTTTGTACCTTAATAAGTGCTTGTTCACATAAGGAGGTCTTTGGGAGACGAAGTTGCTAAAGTTTCTCTCAATGACCTTAACTCAGTAATTGTAGAATTTTTTAAATTCGAATTGTGTAAACTTTGTTAAGATGGATGATTAACATTGTTGGACTATGAAACTTTGTTAAGATCAAAAGCAAAGTTTTTGGTTAATATGTGTATTATCTTCTACGAATTTTATCAATTTTAGAGATTTTAAATTTGTTTACTACTACACCTAATCTATATCATGAAACTTTTCTTTTTCCTGATACATTCACACATTTTTAAAATATTTAAGAAAATATATTGTACGTATTAAAAAAAGAATAAAAATTTATTTGAAGAAAATAGGATCGTGGCTTGTTTGATTGTTCGTCTCCTGAGCTCCGATCTCTCTTTCTCAAAACTCCGTCGTCGGGTCGATGAATTCGTCCGTTGTTTGATTCTCATCTAAGACTAAACGTGGATTCCGTTTCTAAAAGTAAGTTTTTTTTTGTATTGAAGCTGTATCTTCTTCTTTCCAATGGAGATTCCTCTAACGAAAATCTCAGAGTCGATTAAAGTAAAGAGATTGATGAACTTTGATTGCTCCAGTTTCATTGTAGAACCTCTACCTAGATTAGTCTTCATTATAATTGTATAGTTATAGATTTGGAATTGAAAGTCTCAATTTTTTTGAGACTGGTGTTTAGGAAATGAAGCCTAGTTTCGAGTTGATAGCCTAATTTCGAGGGTCAAATTGCGATTTTTACATGATTATGTGTAATGTCCATAAACTTAAAAGAGTTCTCTTTTTAGGAAATTCAGCTAGTCCTGACGAAACAAGATGGCGAACGTATCTGTTGCTGCGGAATGGCAGCTTCTCTATGATCGGTATTACAGGAAGCCTGAGATATACCAAATGAGATGGAAACATGTAGATTTGAGTCGCAATAAGGTGGCGTGTGCCTCATTTGGTGGGCCAATTGCAGTCATTCGAGATGACTCCAAGATTGTCCAACTATATGCTGAATCTGCTCTGAGAAAGCTCCGCATCTTTAACTCAGCAGGTATCCTTCTCTCTGAGACGGTCTGGAAGCACCCTGGGGGACGCCTCATCGGAATGTCCTGGTCCGATGATCAGACACTAATTTGCATTGTCCAAGATGGCACCATTTATCGTTACAACATTCACGCTGAGCTCATCGAGCCCAATATGTCAATGGGCAAGGAGTGCTTTGAGCAGAATGTGGTGGAGTGTGTCTTCTGGGGAAATGGCGTTGTCTGCTTGACAGAAGGAGGACAGTTGGTCTTTATTTCCGATTTCAAGACTATGAAGCCGTGTAAGTTGCCTGATGTACCGGGGTTAATAGAAGACGATCTGCTTCAGCCAACTTGCTTAGCTGTGAGGGAACCTAAGTACACGATGTCTGGAAATCCTGAGGTTCTGATAGCAGTTGGCGATGATATTTTTATTGTGGAGGAGGACGTGGTTCAAACTATTAGGTTTGATGAGCCTAGTGTTGAAGACACTGAATTGCAGAATGATGATTATGGGAATTTGATTGGACCGGTCCAGAAGATGATTGTATCACCTAATGGAAAATTTCTGACACTCTTTACTCATGATGGCCGGATTGTTGTTGTTGACATGGAAACAAAACAAATTGCTATTGACTACAATTGTGAGGTATGTATCATTGCCTCTTGAGATGCTTGGTTCTTTCTTATAGGCTGTATAATGGCAATTGTTGGTCGTTGTGTAGAATTTATATGATATGGTGACTTAACTGTGTCTTTAATCGCGTACTTTTCTAGTCAGCCCTTCCTCCGCAGCAAATGGCTTGGTGTGGAATGGATAGCGTGCTGCTCTATTGGGATGAGGATTTAATGATGGTGGGTCCTGTAGGAGACCCAGTTCACTATTTCTATGATGAACCTGTAATTCTCATTCCAGAATGCGATGGAGTTAGAATATTATCTAACACGAGCCTTGAATTTCTCCAAAGAGTACCTGATTCTACTGAGTCAATCTTTAAGATTGGAAGCACATCACCTGCAGCTTTGCTATATGATGCTTTGGATCATTTTGACAGGCGAAGTGCTAAGGTAGGTTTATTACTATAGACAACAACAAAAAGCATATGCATCTTAATGGTGTTTCATAACAAATGTTCTGCATTATGATGTGATTCCTTCATAGTCAAGCTTTAGTGTCTCAGTTCTTCCTGCTGTTCCTAATATTGTATTGTAAGGGATGATACTTAGGTTTAGGATGAACATGATGTTCTTACAGAAAAAATGGCATGAATTGAGAAGAATTTTTTATGGTTATTATTCCTAGATCTTGGTGATGGAGTTGATTTGCTCTTCTTCTGTCAGGCAGATGAAAATTTGAGACTAATTCGTTCATCACTGTCTGAGGCTGTTGAATCCTGTATTGATGCCGCTGGCCATGAATTTGATGTAACTCGTCAGAGGGCTCTGTTACGAGCGGCAAGCTACGGACAAGCTTTCTGCAGGTTAGTTTAAAAGAATTGACTTTCAGTAATCTAATTTCTGAGACTAACGCTCGGTGAGCTGTAACAGCAATTTTCAGCGTGAGCGTGTCCAAGAGACTTGTAGAACATTACGGGTTCTAAATGCTGTTCGTGATCCTGCTATTGGCATACCTCTTAGCATTCGGCAGTACAAGGTTTTTGCAGTTTATATGATTGTCTTGATAAAGAAACATTTGCAGCTACCCTTTCCTCATGAAATTTATTTGGCGTGCAGTTACTGACACCAATGGTTTTGATTAGTCGCCTTATTAATGCTCATTTCCACCTTCTTGCTCTGCGGATATCTGAGTACTTAGATATGAATAAAGTAAGTCAGAGGTTATTATATTCATCCCTGTGATGCGTTCCTCTATTTCCAATATTTTCCTGTCTAGCCTTAGGGTGATTATGATTTTCTATTTTGGCGTTATATAGGAAGTGGTGATAATGCATTGGGCATGTGCAAAGATAACTGCTTCACCATCAACGCCAGATTCTCATCTTCTTGAAATTTTACTTGATAAGGTTCAAATTCTAGTCTATTTGTCTCTTTGCAAGATATATACATTAAGGTGACTCATGGACTTAGAAGGATTGATGCATTGAATTTCAGCTCCAACTATGCAGAGGAATATCTTATGCTGCAGTGGCCACTCATGCTGATAACTGTGGCCGTCGAAAGTTAGCTGCAATGCTAGTTGAACATGAACCACGCTCCACGAAACAGGTTTGTCTATCTAAGATGACTACCTCCCGTTCAGGTTCTTAATGCAAGAGTAAAAGACATTCATGTTTTCGGGGTAATAATTCGTATGTTTCATGATCATTTTCTGTAATTCTAGGTACCTCTTTTATTAAGCATTGGGGAGGAAGACACTGCTTTAGTGAAAGCAACTGAGAGTGGTGACACCGACCTGGTTTATCTGGTCATATTTCATATATGGCAAAAGGTATATGACTGTTTTGTATGTGATGTTATACTTTAACTATAAATCTATATGTTGTGATAACAAACAAGAACTAACTGATTTTAATTTGCGGGATTGACCAGAGGCCTCCTTTGGAATTCTTTGCAATGATCCAAGGAAGAGTTTTGGCACGTGATTTATTTGTAGCATATGCACGGTAGGAAAATCTTCTATCTGTCATGCTTGATTTATGCAAAACTTGGTTTAACCAAGCAGCTTAATCAGTGTTATTCTGTAAGGATGTAACGATGTTATAAAACTTTCCTGGTGTAGGTGTCATAAACATGAATTTTTGAAGGATTTCTTCTTATCTACGGGCCAGATTCATGTACGTTTCATGATCATGTTTTTCCTTGATTTATTTTTTTAGTCAGAAGCTAAGTTGGGCCAATTTGTTAAATGGTTTTTCCTGTAAACGATGAAGTTGACCATTAGATAACTGCTGTTTGTGTATATAAACCGCTGTTAAGCTTGGATTTCTGTGGTTGTTTCAGGAGGTAGCTTTTCTTTTATGGAAAGAATCATGGGATTTAGGGAAAAACCCAATGGCTAGCAAAGGATCTCCGCTGCACGGTCCGCGCATAAAACTAATAGAGAAGGCCAGAAACCTTTTCTCTCAGACGAAGGAACACACTTTCGAGTCTAAGGCTGCTGAGGAGCATGCAAAACTCCTGAAGTAATAGTTACAAGCTAACATGCTCTCTTTGCTAAGCAGCCTCGCTGTCCTGGAAACTTCATTTTCATGTATTCTTTGCTCTTCATCTCATGGTCTTTTTTCGTTTTTAGGATACAGCATGAGCTAGAAGCTAGTACGAAGCAGGCTATCTTTGTTGATTCAAGCATCAATGATACTATACGCACATGTATTGTCCTGGGTAATAATCGTGCTGCAGCAAAAGTGAAGACAGAATTCAAGGTCTAATTGGATTTTTATCCTTTTTGTGCACTGGATGACTGTAAGAACGCGATATTCACCACAGTACTGGTTGAATTTTCAGGTCAGTGATAAAAGATGGTACTGGCTTAAAGCATTTGCTCTGGCTACGATCAAAGACTGGGAAGCTCTTGAAAAGTTTTCAAAGGAAAGGAGACCACCAATGGGTAATTACCATAATTTTACACAGCTTCTCTAATGGTTACAATGTTCTCATCTGTTAGTTATCAGTTACACCATCTAATACGCTGATGTTAAGACTTAAGAGTGTAGGAAAATTCATTTTGGTTTATCTTCTTGTTTTAAATGGCATATATCATGAAGGGTTCCGTCCATTTGTGGAGGCATGCATCGATGCAGATGAGAAAGCGGAAGCTCTAAAATACATCCCAAAACTGTCAGATCCTGTGGAAAGAGGCGAGGTCTGTTCTGCATATAAAAACATGTACTTGGATTCGATGTTTATAAATCTCTGTCAAAACTCTTTAGTGTGAGTTTTTGTGTTTTGTTCGTCTCAGGCTTTCGCTCGTATTGGAATGGCAAAGGAAGCGGCTGATGCAGCAGCTCAGGCGAATGATGGAGGAGAATTGCTGGAAAGATTCAGGAAGACGTTTTCACAGAATGCTATTTTCGATACTTTGAAAATGCCTTTCCAAGGAGCCTCCTAGTTTTAAGTCCTCAAAGGTAAAGCGAGATGGAGATTTTTGTTGATTGTAACTAAAACTCACAAGTCACAAGAGAAGTGTGTAAAATTGTACGAGTGAGATAATTAAATGATGCGAGAAAAAGTGAAGTTGGTTCTCCAAGTTGTGTAACACCAATAGTGGCTTCTTCATTTTATTGTCAAACTACATCATCCAATTGCTGTTGTGTGTAGCATATGTGACTTTTATTCATCGTCTTCACTAATCACTATATATGTTCATTTCAATATTTGATGGGCTATTCAACTCAAATCTCTTTTCTTCTATTTTCATTTCATAAAGTATACACCATCCAGCAATATGTTTAGTCAAATTGTAGTATATACTATATAATAGTATGTCATACAACTACAAAGGCGCTAGAAGAACCAGAGAAGCTACTAATGGATCCAAACAACGACTTAGAAGCTCCATAATGTCTTAGCCTATAAACTCCGGCTACCGCAGATTCTGGTATCCTCCACTCAACCGTGGCTTGGCTCTCCGGGCTCAGCTTCACCGGTCTCGACCACTTAAACTTCAAACTGAAGTCATCGTCGTCGTACACTGGCACCCACTTCCCTCCCCCCTGCAGCGTCTCCACCACAGCGAATGATCCTTCAGTCATCAAATCGTTTCGAGGACATCCCGACCAAAACGTAGCGTTGACTTGTTGACCTCTCCTGAACGTTGACTTCGGAGGCACATCGGCTTTGACGTCACCAAAGCTGACTCCTAGAGGAGTAGAGTCTACGACCACAGGAGATAGTAAACTGATCTGTTTGTCTAGAAGATCAGGAGGTTGTGGACCACGTGGGAGTGTTTGGCCGTTGACCAAAGCTGTGGCTAGTTTCTTGAACTCTTGGATATAAGCAGTGAGTGTGTGTGGTCCGTATAGCGTTGAGGCTCCCTGAAAAAACCAATAAAAGCTGTTAAGTTACACACAGTGGCATGACATGTGAATACACCTGAATCAAGGGAGATAAGAGTGCTTTACAAACCTCGTATCTTTGAACCTCATACTCTTCAAAAGTGGCTATGTACTGAGAATACGTGTTGGTGAGACCTGCGATTACGACATGCATGTTGTTGCCGAATTCCTTGGGGTTGGAAGAGATGAGAAAAGACTTGATAGCGTCACGGAGACGTCTTCCAGCCATTGTGGTGAACTCTGTATCCAATAACAGATTCAGAAACTGAACAAAACCAAACCTTAAAACCAAAGTATTCATCCTAATTATAGGCTTTAAGCTCTGTTGGGAATGAATAAGGAAAAGAGAGTCTCATTGATATTACCTCCGGGGACACTGAGGATGACTAATTGGCCAATGCGAAGTATCTGAATCGGAAGAATTGAAGGCTGCACAGTTCATGCAATTAACAAATAGTCAATAAACAATGATTCTCAAATCTGAGTCTTTAAGTAACAGAGAATGGAGCCACTCACCGCCCAGTCATATGGTACTTTCATCTCACCAGTGTCAAGTAAAATGGGTTTTGGTTTTTGGCATTGGACCTGTTCTGGACCGGGAGTTCTCAACACGTTCCTCACTAATCTCCAAAAGGCATTACCCTTAAAAAAGAGATTTACATAAGAAAGCAGATTCTTTATGTTAGATAAAGATTCAGAGAGAAATGAGAAGAAGATAGTTGAAAAGCTAAACTACCTTATCATCTCCTTGTTTGAAATCAAAAGCACCTGGACCATCAGTTGTTCCAGCAGCAAAACCAAACCCCATTGCAGCTGGACATGTCTTAACCGTCTCAGAGCCGCCTCCTGCTTTAGGAACTGTGACTTCAAGTTTTGAGAAATCTATATACGCATGTTGGTAGCCAATTTTTCCTTGCAGCTTCTCTGTAGCTTTGTTAAAAAGTTCCACTGCCATTTTGAATTGCTTTTCTCCAATGATACGTGTGCTCTCAAATTCATCAGGGTAGCTACCAAAAAAAAAAAGGCAAAACACTAATCAGAATGTGCAAAAGATTGAATTGGACACAGAGAAAAACATAAGGAAATCATGAAGCAGTATACCCCGGACCACGGCCATAGCACAATTCGTTCTTTCCATTGCAGGTACTGTGATTGAAATCACAAGGCAATCCAGTGTCAATGCACCATGTACCAAGAGTATTTGGACTCACGTCACCGCAGTTTGATTGACAGAAGGCAGAGACAAATGTACGCTTCGAAGCCTTTCTTACTCGGATTTTAGCATCAAGGGACTTATCCACAGTCTGTCCTTTAGAGGACTTATAAGTAGCTGCAATATCCAAAAGTCTAGTTTCTGAAAAGAAAAAAGTCCATAACTTTCCACATCAGTCTCGCTGCAAATGCAATGTAGAATTGGCTGCTACATTAGGTAACTCAAGGAAAGGATTTAACTCACGGTTTCTACTCAGATCAGAAACAATAGTTGATACTCGCCGAGGGGTATTTCTTGAGCTATCAGAATTCTTCTGACCATTCTTCTCAAACCAGTCCTCCATAAACCGCGCTGCTGCGCCTTTGTTATCTCCACTTATCAAAGAGTTAGTCCGACTCATGGAAGTCCCATGAGTAGCAAACCAGTTAAAGCTACCAATAGGTCCCAACTGAGAATCAACAAACTTGACAAGTGTCATTTCTTTGTCAACATTATACTTATATTTACTCCTTTCAGCTGCAGGATTGTTCAGATAAGAACTAGGACTTCGGTTCACACCAGCATCCAAAAGATCCCCTATAAAATCATCACACACACAATGGTTTAACAAACACAAAAGCAAACTCAACACCATTAAAGGAGACAAAGAAAAGATTGTAACTTTTACCTTTGTTGACAAAAGCAGAACCAGGACGTAGGCTTTCGTGAGCTTGAATAATGCTTTGCTCAATGCCGTTAACAACGACGTCAAAAGATTGACGAACAAATCCAAGAGACGTCACAATATATGTGACGTATTGAAGATATCCTCCTGGTCCAGCATGCGTGTGAATTCCACTTATTGCTACATTCTTCTCTGTGTAAAGATCACCGTACCTGCAAATGAATTGATCGATTAAGCACTAATACAGTATCAATTTGTATTGATTCGTTAAAACTCCACTAACATTCTTCTAAAAGATCAAATCTTTAGCTAATTAAAATGCCAGATTATAGCTATTCCGAAGATTCTGTTCGTACCTTGCCTTGAGTCGCTCAAGAACTTTGATTGTGACGATTTGAGAAGCCATACAAGCGTCGAGATTGACAAAGGCGACGCGGTTACCTTGAGACTCAGCGACGATGAAGGCACGAGCTCGTAACCGGAAATGAATACCCGAAGCGATTTGATCGGAGTTTGCGTAGCCCATCATGTTGACATCAGCGGCAGGACCAGTGATGTCATAGCTTCCGACTCCGATCAAATACTCGGAAGACGAATAAACCGCTCTTGAAATATGAAGAAGAAACAGTATAAACTGAAACAATGGCTCTGAGACGGCCATGGTTTGAGCTTGAGAAGGAAGAAGAGAGAGAGAGTAAGAGATACGGATTTTATAAGAGAGGAGAGAATCAGAGGAGAAGGAGAAGTGAGAGAGAATCCGCCATGAAAGATTGAGAAATCGCAAAGGCGTGAGTGAGTGATTTGAGTGGGAGAGAGAGAGAGAGAGTGGAAGGAGAGAAAATTCAAATGTGGACGCGAGTGGATGTCGGTTAGTGAGTGCTCTTGGCTGCTACCATTACCATTTTTACCAAACTCTGTCTACTCATCAATTTATATTAAAGCGTCTCAAAATAGATAATTGAATAAGAAGTCATGATTTGCATTCTCACCCAATCTCTCTCTACCTTATTATATAACAAGATAAACAGACCGCCGATGCAACTTATCTATCATCGTGTGATTATTTTTCCGTTTATTTTGTCAGTGGTTTACTTAATTTAGGGTACGTGTCTTTTTTTTATTTAAAGACCAACCAGAAATGTCAAATTTGACCCCAAAAAAAAAAAAAAAAAACCAAACAAACAGAAATTATCAAATTTCATAACCAAATTATTTGTAATCTACCTGCATTTATCAAATGTAATATAGAAAGTACTCAAAGTGGCGAGAAAGCCTTGTTAGGACTTAGGAGAGAACGAAATTCATGCCTATTAATACGAGATTTTTGTATTAAAGACATCTCATTACTAGAACAAAGAAACATACACCAATTTGCTTACTATAATTTAAAGCATACGTTAGAGTCTTATCATAAAAATTGTTCATAAGAATTAAGAAGTTGTAACCATTAAATGATTAACTAAACTGATGCATGGATCTAGATATATGTTCATCCGGATAGAGCACAAAAAAAGTAAAAAATATCCATGTTGTGTCCACTCCTAAATATGTACTACTAAAGAGAGTAATTTTCAGTATAATCAGACAACAGTGTTAAAATTTTATATATTTCAGTGATTTAGAAAATAGAAACGAAGAACATGAAAAAGATTTGTTGGCGATAAGCCCCCATGTGAATATGTGATACGGCTTTAAACATCCATGTGTATGTGTTATTTTCAGTAGTTGTCTCCGTCAACACTTGACCAAATGCGCAATAATTTCCCTCGTCAATGCTTATGTACTTTTTTTCTTTTTTTGACAACAAATGCTTACGTGCACTTGACAAAATCAAAAGTGGGTGTGAAATCCTCAACGGTTTCACACGTGGCATTTAAGGACCCGGTTCTAACCGGACCTTATCTTGATCCGACCCGACTTCACTCGACCGGACCCGACAAGAAAACTTCTGTCTCTCTGTTTCTTGTAATGAAATTTCACGCGGACAAGAAGATCGAATTAACCTGTGTTTTCCTTACTCTCGAAGAAAAATCTCTGATTTATCTCTTTTGGTTATTGGGAAAGCAGAGAGATTCATAATCCATGGATAAGCCTCTGCTTTCAGGTAATTCAGAAGAACCTATGATCTCCTCTCTGTATATCTCATTTGAATTCTCTGATTCATAATTTGTCTTGTTGAAATTCTCTTTTAGGATCAGAGAGAACAAAGGAATCAGAGAGATGGGATTCATACCAGTACCTGCAGAGAAATAGCTCTTCTGCTCGTAACCCTTCTTTCGCCGGAGCTGGCGTTACCGTCGAAGAAGTCCGTTCCGCTTCAGCTGTTTCTGATCCTCCGTCTCTCTATCCTCCTGTTATAAACACCCCCGTTTCGTTACCCACTCGTAAGTCTCGTTCGATCTTTTTCTGATCCCTTAAAATTCTGGTATCGGCATTTAGTTTATTGATCATCGGAAGACATAATTCGTTTTTTGAATTTATATTTGAGTTGAGTTTTTTAATGCTACTTAAGGTTATCTAATACATGCTCCATTCTCTAGCTTTTGAATTTGATCGTCCAAATGTGAAAAGTTTCATCATTTCCTATAATCTCTTATCTTCGAATGTTACATTAGCTTTTTGCTTCCTCTCTCTCGGTGGTCTTGCAATTCTCGGGCTGGATGATGAATTTAATGACATAAAATTTATTTACACTAGCTATGTTTATCATTCAAATGTTATACAAAAGTTTTTTTCAAATCTCTGATTTCTTCTTGGTGTTACACAGCGCAAGCTATTGGTTATCCAAGTGCATCTAGAGCAGGTCATGAATTGCAAAGGTAAGTCCAATGAATATGTTGATCTCATTGCTGTTGTTATCCAGCACGTTCTAAGCATATGTTGAACTTATGAATTTTTTTTTTCAGGCAGTTTCTTGATGAGATTGAAATAAGAGAGCTGCTTATTGATCACATTGGCCATCGTTGCTGTTGGGGAAGCCGTCCTGCTCGTACATGGAAGATTCAAGCTGTCGAAGACTGCAATGTGTATGTGGGGACTCTTGACACTTTTATTGAGGAGAGGGAAGCTTTAACACAGACAGCGCCTTTCACTGGTGGTAATTTCAATGGAAAGAAACATGGATCTCAACCAGAGTTGTGGCAATTGGACATGAGATCGCAGTTTCCTACTCTCTTTGTTCCGTATAAAGAAACTCAAGTCCCGGTTCCTAATTCTGAGACTGTTGAGAAGTGCACAGGTAACAATAGTTATGTCCATGATTACCATTTGTACATTTTTGAATCTTGTTGAGACTGATGGGGCTCGGTATATAATTGATCCATAGGTTGCACAGGAAGAGGAGATGTAGTATGTCCAACATGTAATGCCGATGGGGAGCCGGGATTTTACAAGGAGAATCAGATGACGAAGTGCTCCGCTTGCTATGGAAGAGGTTTGATTGCTCATAAAGATGGATCTGACACAATGTAAGTCCATGTCAAGATCTCAACTTATACTTTGATGGTTGAAAACTTGCAAACTGTGGCTCTATTTTAAAGAAAACTTGTTTTTCTCCATAGATGCACAGACTGTAACGGTAAGGGAAAGCTCCCTTGCCCAACTTGCCAATCTCGCGGGTTAATCAAATGTCAGACTTGTGATGGTACTGGTTCTCTTCTGACAAGCAGTATCGCAGTTGTAAGATGGTAAGTTTTACAAACTTTTAAGAATATACAGCATTGAGTGGCAATTGAAAGATTTGGTTTTTTGTTTTCGGGTTTTGACAGGAAGACTTTGTCGAAGCGAAAGGTAAGTGCGACAAGAGGAGCTGGTTCGGTACCAGAAGAAGTATTTCACAGAGCAGAAGGAGTTCAGCTTTGCAACACACAAGCTTACCAGTGTACACCAGCTTACTTTGCAGACTCATACTTCCTCAACAAATTCTCCTCGGAAGTTATCTCGTTGAGAGCTGAGGTTCCACCCACTGCGAATGTGGTCTGCGAGAGACATACCATATCTGTTGTGCCTGTGACTCGTGTCACCATGGAAGATCGTGGGAAAGTTTTTAGCTTTTACATAATCGGTTTTGGTAAAGAGGTATACTTGAAAGATTATTACCCAGCGAGGTTTTGCTGGGGTTTGTGTCCTTGTCTGGAGTGGTTAAAGGTTTGAAAAAAACAAAGTCCGTCTTTGATCTTGTCTACATAAATGTAAAGAAACGAGAGAGAATGTTTGTAAACAGAGTATTAGACATGTTGCGTGGATATCAATGTATCATTATTGTGGCAACAAACTCAATTGGATGGGGAACTTGAGAGCTTTGAGAAAGAAAATCATACTGATTTGTAGACATTGTGAGCTTTAAATTATTTTTCTGGTGCAAAAAGAAGTCAATAATAAGATTAAAAGATAACGTAAAATATAGAGTATTTCTTTAACAGATAGGGAACAGCCAAAAATTTGTTTTGTGATAGAAGACGGAGACAGAGAGAAGAGTAAATTAGACATGGGAGAGTATCTTCACTTGGCCTTGTTGGCAGGCTTCTTGGTGATGTCCTTCCTAGGTTTCAACTTGTCTGACCTTCCTGACTTGTCTGGCCTTCCTGACTTCTTCTTCTCCTTCTTTACGTTGTACATGTTTATCGCCTAAATCATATTATATGCAACGGCTTAACACAATCTTTTCACACATACATAACACCAGAGGCAAGAGACAAAAACCAGAGAGGAAAGCTGAGAGTCTTTTGGTTTTACCTTGCCAACATTGAGGATCTCATGCGAATGCTTTGACAATAGCTTGTCAAGTACTTTATTCGTCTGTTCTTTTTCCGGGTTAACATCCCCGGCCCCTGAGACAACCGGTAGATACTGCAAATATCCCACAAATATCATCACCGATATGGTCATTTAGTAATCTCCTATTACATGTCGGAAATTTGATCAAAGGAGGGAAAAGATTGCTGAATTACCTTGCGATGTTTGCCTAGCTTCTTAGGAGCTTTCTCTCCGGGCAACTTTTTATCGAATTTTCCACCACTAGCGGTTGAAGTAGCGGCATAACCTGCTACGTCTCCAAGTTCCTCCTTTCCAATTTTCTTTGGTTGAACTTTCGTGCCTGATATGGGTAAAGCGGTTGCAGCAAGTTGGACATGGCTGCAAATAATGTAGACCCAGTTAGATCTTCAGTTATCAAAACCATGAAACAGGTGATATGCTACCCCGCGTTGAGCATAAAAATTGAAGAGCTCAAACCAAAAACTGAAATTATTGCGTTGACAAAAAAACAGCAAATAATCATCTTAAACTTGTAAAAGAAGTCCTATATGGAGCTAGCATTGACTTAAATTTCTTTCCGTCAGATAGAACTTCAAAAATAGCAACTATTTTGGTATGCTTATCTCAGGCAAGGATAACATTTGTAATACCAATCAAAGACGCTGTTTACCTCGGTAAAGCACCAGCTTTTTCGGCTGCTTTCAAATTCTGAAGTCGATTCTTTTCTTGCTTTCCGACTCTCTTCTTTTTGTCATCCAGTCTCTTGGCAAACGGATCTACTCCTGGTTCTGCAGTTAACCAAAAGCTTTCATAAATAGTAGGAAAAATACAACTCGTAATGCAACTCCATATCCTTGTTTTCACACTCAGAGAGATTAGATTGCAACAATGTATCTAACAACATAATCTAGGTGCCAAAAAACCGAAGATAAGATAGTTTGTTTTTCACAAGACCTACCATCTGTTGCCTTTGCCTCAATAATGGGAACATCATTATCATCGTTAACGCGATCATAACCATGGCGACGCTTAAACTGATCAGTTTGTTCATCCCATACAACTTTGTCCTTCTTGCGCTTCTGTATACCTAAGAAACAGAATCAAGAACATTTTCAAACAAAATAAACATTAATACCTTCAAACTATAGAACAAAGGGGTCGTCGACCCATCAAAATCTGAATGAACTCAAGCTGGCAATCCTTGAAACAATTTCCCAAACAGCTTTACCTTTCTTAAGCGCAAATTCTTCCCACTTTGTAGGAGGCTTAGGCCTGGGAACCTGGAAAAAAAGAAGAAGGTTAGCATGCTTTAGTACATCCAAAAGATAACTGATGAGCAGAAATCTGAACACCCTTGTAAGATGCTAGATCTGTTGTTCTTGTCGTTTGGAAAAGCTCATACAAGAAATCACTTGATTGTATTTCGAAGTGGTTATATCAATGTGTTGTCACAAATTTGCAAACTTCCAAAACCCATACTATAACAACATCCATTGCTGAAAGTGTCGCATGAGATAGTGACAAATAAAAGGGAGATCTTACATGTTTCTCTCTAGGAAGTTTGGTTGTAGGAGGAGGCAACTGGACTATAGGACCATCATTAGTTTCAGTAGAAGGAAAGTTGAAAAGCTTATTAGCAATAGCCTGAACAAGTTTCCCTGCCTCCGTCAGGCACTCCTTCACAAGCTCACCCCTAAAACAAATCGGAGAAACAGTCATCAATAATAGAAACAGAACAAAACCTCTCAACAGAAGAAACAAGCAACTCAACTCGGACGATATTTGTGATAGCGACACAGCGTTATTCCCTAATTACAGAAGGAATGTATCTGAGAAAGATGATTAACTCCCAAAATTCTAAACAGCACTGTGAGAGGTGACCTTAATTCACAACCTTTTCAATTGGGTCAAGGTTTAAGATATCTAACTCACTCTTGTACTTCCGAGATTGATGTTTAGAGAGACTAGTATGAGAATGCATCTCTTAAACAAACTAATCTTAATCCAAAACAGATACAGACAAGGCAACATGACAAATAGAGTTAATGTTCGTCTCGCAGGCTTTTCTTCGATCGCTAGTTAGCTTCACCAATCCATATCCAATTTAATTAACCGGAAAAACTAAACAGTTTAACCACAGCATAAAGAGACATTAGAGTCTCTTACTGGCGAAAATCAAAGCTTTTACTAGGAAAAATGCATACTTTACTTCATTTTTGTTCAGCAATCGAAACATGAATATAAACCCACCACAAATCAACTAAACCAGGATAAAAAAAATAGCCATAAAACAAAAATAAAAATCAAGCCGCCGCCGCCGCCGAAGAAGAACTCAACACAAATTAATAAGGCGAGAAAGACGAACCTTGAAGAAGGAGCAGAAGTGAAACGGTGATTCGGATTGAAAGCTAAGAGATTGCCGACATCGACCTGGTATATTTGCTCTGGCTCCGTCTCCATGTCTTCCCGGCGCAGTGTTTTGGAATTGAGAGTGGAGCAAGACAGAAACTTTTTTGTTAGGGTTTTGGGATATTTTGAGTTAAACCTTGCTCTCCTTCTCAACTTAAATAACGGAATATTGCTAAGAAATCCTTTTTTTCCCTAAACATTCAAAAATATGTTCAACTTTAAAAGATTAACAATTAAGTACTCGACTTTTTTTCTTAAACTAAGGGGGAGTTAGTGGGAGAAGAATTTGTATAGATTTTCAAAATTTTAATAATCCACTGTTATTGGTTCATAGATTTTCAAATTCATAGTAAAATTCATTGTTATTGGTTTGAGGATTTTCAAATTCCATTCAAAATCCTTTGTTATTGGGAAAGTTTCCTAATGATTGATTATAGAATTCTAACAAAATCTAATGTTATTGGGAGATGGATTCTCTTCATTTTTACTCATAAGATAGAATTCTCAAAATATCATGTATATAGATGAGATTTTCAAAATCAATGTAATAAAAAAAAATTAAATGAACAAAATAAAATTATTGGCAAAGATCCACTCCAGTTTCAAAAATCCAAATTATGTTTTCAATTCCAATTTGTCATATTTTTTATTTTCTTCAATTTCAATATTATAATTATTTGTATGGTGTTTTCATGAAAAAAATCTTATGCCTTTTATTTTTTGGTAGAATCTTATGTCTTTTCTTAATATAACAAATTATGTTAAAAAACACAAAATTCAAAAAAAATATTAATTAAGTGAAGACAAAATATTATAATCACAATTAATATATTATTCATCATATCATATTAATATAACTATCATATATTATTCTTATTTTTTTTATAAAATAAACATTTTAAACCCAAAAAAAAAAAACGTGTTTTATTAGAAAAAATTAGATTTTGGAAACTTCTAATTTAGCATTAATCATTCATTTCCATATAAGTCTATGAGAGTTTATATGAATCCATAAAGAGTTTAATGTAGAATTCCTATAGAATCCATGTAGAATCCATAAAATTTTAAAAATCTATAACCTTTTAGAATTCACAAACTCAACACAAATCAATCTCCCAATAACCCCCCCTAACAAGTACTCAATTTTTTAAATTTTTAGTCACACATATACTACATTATCTCCTTTGACGTAATAGTTGACTTAATTAAGATGAACCCGACCCGACCCAACGTTTGCTTCTTTAATTTCTATTACCATGACATTGCGCACTTGAAAATATAAAGGTACTTGTTAACTTGAGACTTACACATGTGTTGAGTTTTCTTTGAAAAGATTTGTAAGTCTAAGAAGTCATTATATATCTAATTCTATAGGATTTAACTAGAGGAAATATATTTGATAGGATCCATTTGAATTTTCGAGCAAGTATAGTTGTTTCAATCCAGATAATGGAAGACATGTTGTTAGTTTTGCGGAAGTAATAAGAGAGATTTGGAGAATAAGAAAAACAGAGAGAGTTGTAAGAACAGGAGATTTGATGTTTTGCAGAAAGATTAAACTAGAGAATAGGAGAAAGATGATTGTATTAATCGATTGAATAGAGTCTGCGTTACATTCCCCTTTTATAGGAGATACCAAAGAAATCAACAACTAGGTTTTTAGGCAACACAATGATGAGAATCGTCCAACAAGGAAAGTTGTACGATTTGCCATTAATGGGAGGATATTGCAGCGTCCCTCCTTATCAACCAACGGCTATATGTGTGTTCCAGCCCCTTCTAGAAGACTTCTCCTTGGGCTTGACTTGATAAAGGCCTCAAGCTTGACATCTCTCGGCCTTATACCCGAATGTTCTCCTTTGTGAGTTCCACCAATACTTCTATCCATCACTTTCATCGACCCATCTCCTTATAGTTGATACATAAGTCAGCTTGGTCAATACTCCCCCTCAAGCAAAGCCGTAGAAACGAAGGCTATGCTTGGAGGTCCGTGAGTCATCACCTCATTAAAAACCTTAACATAGAAAAAAAAACCACTTGGGAGAAAACTATGTTAAGGGAAAAAGAGTATGATGCTTCACGGAAAGGGGACATTAGATCACGGTCTTGTAAGGTCCACAAGTCCAAGTTTGCTATGTATATGATCGCAAACTTTAAGACTTGCGGCCTTAGTAAATATATCGGCCAATTGGTCTTCACTTCTTGTGTAGCAAGGTAGTATCGTCCCATCTTCAATCTTTTCCCTCACTTTATGACAATCCACTTCAATGTGTTTGGTCCTCTCATGAAACACCGAGTTTGTCGCAATGTGGATCGCGGCTTGATTATCGCAATGCATTGTGATTGGTGTTGATGACTCTATACCAAAATCTTTGAGTAAAGCTTTAAGCCATGTAAGCTCATTGGTAAGCTTTCTCATTGCTCGGTACTCTGACTCCGCGCTTGAGCATGACACAACTTTCTGCTTCTTTGTCTTCCATGTCACCAAATTTCCTCCAATGAAAGTGCAATAGCCGGTTGTTGATCTTCTATCTCCCGTATCACCGGCGTAATCCGCATCACAATAGCCTACTATCTCAGTGTTATCATTCTTTCCCATCCATATGCCTTGTCCCGGACTTCCCTTGAGATATCTTAGAATCCTTTCTACCATGCTCCAATGGTACTTTGTAGGAGCTTTCATGTGTTGACTCACTTGATTAACCGCAAAGCAAAGATCCGGTCTTGTAATGGTAAGGTATATAAGCTTTCCAACAAGTCTTCTATATTGTAATGCATCCTCATACAACTCGTCATCTTTCTCCCCCTTTCTATTGACCTTGTAACCATCTTCTAGTGGAGTTTTAGCCGGTTTGCAACCTAACTTTCCTGTCTCATTTAAAAGATCAAGTGTGTACTTCCGTTGAGATAAGAAGAGGCCTTCCGGAGAACGGCAAACTTCTATCCCAAGGAAGTACTTAAGCTCACCGAGGTCTTTAATATCGAATGTAGATTTGAGAAAGGATTTAGTAGATTCAATACCTTCCTTGTTATCTCCGGAGATGATAAGATCATCGACGTATATGAGCACTACGACAATGCCTTGGGGGTTTTGAAGAGTGAAGAGTGTATGATCCGATTCTGATTTCTTAAAGCCATAAGTCTTAAGTGCATTACTTAACTTATGGTACCATGCTCGTGGTGATTGCTTGAGCCCATAGATTGCTTTCTTTAGCCTTAGTACTTTGCCGGGCTTGATGGTATCTTCAAGACCGGGTGGAGGTGTCATATACACTTCATCTTCAAGTTCTCCTTAAGGGAATGCATTTTTCACATCCATCTGCCACAAATCCCAAGATAAGTTAGTAGCTAATGAGAAAACCACCCTTACCGTGTGTAGCTTAGCTACGGGTGCAAAGGTCTCCGTGTAATCGGCTCCATA
Source organism: Erysimum cheiranthoides (assembly GCA_011420285.2). Classification (NCBI taxonomy): domain Eukaryota; kingdom Viridiplantae; phylum Streptophyta; class Magnoliopsida; order Brassicales; family Brassicaceae; genus Erysimum; species Erysimum cheiranthoides. The sequence continues at coordinate 15,221,010 of CM022182.2, read as the reverse complement.
GGTTTGTGTGAATCCTCTTGCTACCAACCGGGCTTTATATCTCTCAATGTCTCCATTACTGAGATACTTGATTGTAAACACCCATTTCGAGCTCACGGCTTTCTTTCCTGGAGGCAAATCGGATTCTTCCCAAGTATGGTTCTTCTCCATTGCTTGTATCTCATCGCCGACAGCATTATTCCATTCTTCCTTTTCTTTGGCTTCTTCATAACTTTGAGGTATCGTATGTGCTTCAATCTTCCCAAGAAAGGCCTGATGAGCCGATGGTAAGAGGTCAATAGAACACACGGCTTGAATGGGATGCGCGACAGCTTGATTATTGTAGTAGGTCCGAGTATTCCTCTTCAGGCTTGGAGGTGTATATCGCTGGGGAGCAACGTGTGGACGTGTGCTTCTCCTTACTTGTGGTGCTGGAGTCGAGTTATGGATTTCTTCCTCCTCTGCTCCTATCATAGAGTCTTCCTCTATGGCCTCATTTTCTTGATGATCTTGTCCATTATCTTGAATTTGATTATGATCCTGAGTACTACTCGTGATAGGTTCTTCCTCTGTTTCCGTATCACTTGAAACTTCAACTGGTGCTTCATTCCTTTCTTGTCGAGGTATCTCTTGATTTCCAAGATGATCTAGTAGAAACTTCAAGCTTCCTGCTCGATCGGTAGTTGAATGAGCTAAGTCTTTTAAACTTTCCCAGTTAGGCTTGTCATAGTACCCAACTTCTTCCATGAACTTCACATCTCTTGAAACATGTAACTGGTTGTTTGTAGGATCAAAACACTTGTATCCTTTTTGACTTGTAGAATAGCCAATAAACATACACTTCATGCTTTTAGCTTCTAGCTTGTTTCTCAAGTCTTCGGGAACTAATACAAAACAAACACACCCAAAAACACGTAAGTGATCAAAATTAGGTTTATTTTTGTTCAGTACCTCAAATGGAGACTTGTCGGATAGAACTTTGGTAGGAGTTCTATTAATAAGGTAGCATGCGGTTAAGACAGCATCTCCCCAAAATCGTTTTGGTACATGAGTGTGAAACATCATTGATCTTGTCACCTCCATGAGATGTCTGTTCTTTCTTTCGGCTACACCGTTTTGTTGTGGTGTGTAGGGGCAACTTGTTTGATGCATGATTCCGTGTCTTGCTAGGTGTTCTTTGAATCTTTGGCTAGTGTATTCTCCTCCATTATCTGTCCTAAACACTTTGATCTTGGCATTAAATTGGTTAGTGACATAGTTTTGAAAGTTTGTGAATGCATCAAACACACGATCCTTAGAGGGAAGCAATGTGACCCAAGTATATTTAGATTTATCATCTATAAATGTCACAAAATACTTATTATTATCTCTAGAAACGCATGGTGATGTCCAAACATCCGAATGAACTAAGTCAAAACAGTTTTCATAAATATTAGACGATTTAGGGAAGACAGTTTTGCAATGTTTACCGAGAACACAAGCTTCACAACTAATATTATTGAAAGAGACACTAGGCATCATTAACTCAAGAGCACGAGAGTGAGGATGGCCTAGTCTAGCATGCCACATTGCATTATTTGAGACACCTAAACAAGACTTAAACGACTTAGAAGAGACTTTCGGGGAAGCATTTTCTAGAATGTAAAGATCATCTTTAGTTCCTCCTTCTCCGATCACTTTCCCTGTCTCAATATCCTGAAAATGCACATTGTTAGGACTGAATATTGCATAACAATTAAGATCTTTAGTTGCCCTTCTAACCGATAACAAGTTTGAGCAAAAATCTGGCATATAAAACGCTTTAGTCTCCTTGTTAAATAACTTCAAGTTGCCTATTCCACTCACAGGAATTTTACCACCATTTGCAATTAACACATTTCCCTTAGCCGGTTCTATGTTCTTTAAGAGACTACGGTTACTAATCATGTGATGTGAAGCACCCGAGTCAACTACAAGAGATCTAGATGGTTTTTGAGTTAAGAAGGTGATACCGGATTCTTTGAGTGAGGCAATAGACTTGAAGAGAGCTTCCAAGTCGGACTTTCTTACGAAATCATCACCATTTGCTATCATGGCCATCTCTCCACCGGATTCTTGAGTGAGGTTGGCCTTGTGTTCCTTGAACTTTGATGGCTTGAGATGAGGATGAAGGATCCAGCACTTGTCTTTGACGTGACCTTTTTTCTTACAATGATCACACATCAATGACTTCTTGTCCTCATGCTTGTACGCTCCCTTGTTTGCCGATGGTAGCTCGCTTTTCCCACTAAAGAGACCAAACGATCCTTGTTCCTTTTGGACTTGAGAGCACACACTATCGAGGCTTGGAAGCTTGTCCGCCCTTAAGAGATGCTTGATGAGATCATTGTAGGATGGGTTTAAGGTAAGGAGAAGAGCAAAGACCTTGTCTTGTTCCCTTCTTTCGTTGAGAGTTGCCGGATCGAGAGTGCTTGGTCTCAACATCTCGAGTTCGGCCCAAAGAGATCTAAATTTCCCAAAGTGCTTGGTGAACTCCATGTCTTCTTGACTCAGATTGTTGATAGCCTTCTTTACTTCAAATACCCTAGTAAGATTGGAGAGATTGCCGTACACATTCTTGAGTGTATTCCATAGGTCAATCGCGGTCTCACAATAGGAATATGCTTCGAGTATTGGAGCCTCCAAGGAGTTTTGGAGAAGCGAGAGAACGGCTTGATCTTCTTGGAACCATTTCTCTTTCTTTGCTTCTTTGGTATCCTTCCCGGATGAGCTCTTCTTCTCATCGTCTTCTTTGTCATCTTCGTTTGTGGTTTGGACATTTTCGATATGACTCCACAACCCTCGGCCACAAAGAACAGCCTTTGTAGTTCTAGACCACAAGAGATAGTTTGATCCTTTGAGAACGACCGGAAGCACAACCGGTTTAGTAGTGTTCTCCATTAGATCCATAGAAAAAAAACTTGTAGATGAATAAACAGAAAAGGCGAGGTCTTTGAATGAAATGAAGAGCTAATGAGACTGAATAACGGATCTATGCTCTGATACCATGTTAGTTTTGCGGAAGTAATAAGAGAGATTTGGAGAATAAGAAAAACAGAGAGAGTTGTAAGAACAGGAGATTTGATGTTTTGCAGAAAGATTAAACTAGAGAATAGGAGAAAGATGATTGTATTAATCGATTGAATAGAGTCTGCGTTACATTCCCCTTTTATAGGAGATACCAAAGAAATCAACAACTAGGTTTTTAGGCAACACAATGATGAGAATCGTCCAACAAGGAAAGTTGTACGATTTGCCATTAATGGGAGGATATTGCAGCGTCCCTCCTTATCAACCAACGGCTATATGTGTGTTCCAGCCCCTTCTAGAAGACTTCTCCTTGGGCTTGACTTGATAAAGGCCTCAAGCTTGACATCTCTCGGCCTTATACCCGAATGTTCTCCTTTGTGAGTTCCACCAATACTTCTATCCATCACTTTCATCGACCCATCTCCTTATAGTTGATACATAAGTCAGCTTGGTCAATACATGTCACATGTGACTCAATTTCATTCTCATGGTTGTTCTATCTATTCTCTAATACAAAGATCAATAATTTTGTGAAAGCTTTATTATGATCACATTCTGATACTAATTAAAATTTTAAGCTGCTAGAAAATACCAAATTCACTGTAGAAATTTTTAAAAAGAGAAAACATATAAAAATGAACACACGGTTTAGTGAGAGTATTGGTTGATTACTTGATTCTTTCAAACCGTCCATTAATCTCCAACTGCAGTAACAGTTGATTGAAAATTTTATAAGAACAAATACATGTGAATATTTAACACCTGCATAAATCTTGATTATACAAGAACATGACCGAAGGTACAAAGATTCTACAAAGAACTATAACAAAGATCATCTCTTAGTAGCACCGATTTTCTCATACCTATGTCTTCATTACGTGCTCTCTGTACCTGCAACAATCATTTTCTAAATAAGTCATCCTCAGTGCAGCAGCAAACACACACAATTGGAATTCTATGTTGTTTAACGCTTGATTTCAACATAATTCTTCTTGTTCCGTTCACTTCTTTTTTTGGAAAAAGAATGTGGCGTGTCTCTAAATCGTTATATACTCTAATAGTTCTTCCTTTTCTTCAAGAAAGAACTAAATAAATCACCAAACCATATTTTTTTAATAATTCTTAACATAAAAACAAAAACGCATATACATGTCCTATAAACTAGCGATCTCATATCAAACCGAATCTTCGACGGTTTCTTCTTGTAATTGCATTTTTGCCTGAAGAAACACAATGCTATCGTTTCTATATGACTAGTTAATTGAATTCACAAACGAAATCTAATTACAGAAGGATCTTTACGTAGATCATCAAGTTCTAAAGGAGGAAAAAAAAAAGAGAGAAATAATTTTATCACGTTTTAAAAATTTTACAACCGATGACTATCATTTCAAACATTATATATTTACATCCAAAAAATCTGTTAACGACGATCAACTTATAAATATATACTACGACAATATTCATAACGTTCCAAACATCACAACACAGCTTAATCGATTTGTAATACTTTTTTACTTTCTACTGCCTTCACATGTGTATACCTTTATTTTGTATGAATTTTGATTATTTTTTGTATAACACATTATTATACCTCGTCCGAGAGATTTATAAATGATTTGGTACTTGACTTACGCAAATGACAAGTTCACATGTAGGAGCAAGAGAGATCGTGTATCGGCCGTCTGATTCGGATCTAACGGCCATCAAGGCACGAAGAAGATGCAGAAGACGAATTTTACGCTGGTGCTTTTTGCCGACCGGCTTGAGATCCGGAAAGTGTTTGGAATGTATACACGTGGTATCAGGAGAGAGGAGGCTGATGTATGTGGTGAGTGGTTACGTGTCCAAATATATTGGCGGCAAATCTAAGGTTTGGCCCACATGATAAATCTTAATTAAGTGTTAATTTGTACGTTTTTCTGCTTATAGTGTAAAAAATTAGCTGAAACATCAAACATGAGCACTTAAAAAAGTCTTAAAGAAAAAGATAATACTTTTTATAACATGTAATGATAGCAACTGAGTTGGATGTTCTTTTTACCAAAACATAAAAAGAAAAAAAACCAAGAGGAAACGAGCGGTATCTGTGGCGTGACACATGTAGAGTGTAATTAGAATCAAAATCTCGAGGTTGGATATAAATTACTTTGTTATGGGGATGTAACTTTAGATGTTAAAAAGAGAAAAGAGATTGGTGAGTTAGACACTACATATAACGGTTCCAAACGGGCTAAATCTACACAGATGTAATAGGTTGATTTCACACATGATTTTAACTGAAAATATTAGTTGTCTTTGCAATTAAATTATATCGATCATATTTAAGTATAAGTTTTTAATATAGAAACAAAACAAAATTATTTTTTTTTAATTCACATACTGATCCAAAACCCACAATCGTAAAGACAAAGCAATTTAAGATTGATATTCTTAAAACTCTTATTTTTTGGCATACTTGTTTACCGAAATCCACAAATATTTTAACCCATCGTCAGACCAGACGGATGAAATGGAGCTAAATTTTAACATGATTTAACATTTTAGACAAATGTGTTTAAGTGTAATGATGAAATAATATTCAAAATTTACTGATCCGTAATCCGACCAAATTTGATCTAGTGTCCTGTGACCCAATAGATTTTTAAATATTGTCTATACCATTATTTTGTAATTGAAGCTGATTAATAATGAAACAGATGTTTAAAAAAAAAAAAAACATACTACACATCAAAATACGAACATCATCGTATTGGGAATTACCCCTGATTAGCGAAAGGCCCACACATACATAGATAAATCTGTACTATATATATATACATAACACACACATACACATGAATACGAAACAGAGAGATTAGAAAAAAGCTTCGACGCCTCTCACAGCTTGGCCGAATCTCACGGTGGCTAATACACATACCAAAAAAAAAACCATAACATGCCCAACCACTACTAACCCTCTAAATCCAAAATCACCAATCAAAAAAAAAAAAAAAAAAAACCAACCATTTCTTTTCTCTCTGTCTCTCTCTATTCAAAAAAAAAAAAAATCAATCCTTTTTCAATTTGGCGCTTTTCCGAGATTGATTTTGCTTCTCAGGCGGCGATATGTCGGCGGCCGGTGCAAGCCCTTTGGCCGTTGCACCAATCACTGCCCCTACCACCACCACACGCCGCCGTGTCGGAGATTCTCTAGAAACCACCTCCGAACGACCTTCCATTTCCTCCGATTACTGCAACAACAACAACACAGTTAACATCACCGTCTCGCCGGATTTAGACGACGGCGAAACCGGTTTACAAGGCGGCGCGTGTTTATCACCTTCCTCAATTGGTTCCTCTTCGAGCGGATCCCATTACCACCACGATCATCACTACCATCATCATCATCCAACGATTCGGTACCTTCTCCTCCGTAAACTACGGTTACCGTTTCTCTTCGACGGTGGTGGATCAACGGCTGTGGTGAGTCAAGGATGGTTCTTTTGTTCCGGGAGAAACGTGGGCCGTCGGATCTTGGGTCTTCTCATGTTTCTCGTCGTCGCTTCTCTCTTCCTTAGAGTCTCTCTCATGAGTGGGCGCGTCGTTGACCACGCGCACCGGAGAGATTTGAACGAGCTCGTCGTTGTAAGGACGTTACACGAAGATTGGTCCATGGCTCAACGTGCTATGACGGAGAACGTCGTCCATGAGAAGCTTCCCGTAAGTTTTCTTCTTCTTCTTCTTCCTTGCATTTTGCAAAATCCATTTTCCCGAGAAATAAAGAAACAAACTTTAAGCTATACGCATTTCGATTCTGATGACCAATTGAGTAAAATTAAAATCTGCAATTAGTTTTGTCATTTGATCAATCAATGCTTGTGATCAAAACCAAGATACAATTTAGGAGCTAATTTTTCCTCTGTTTTTTTCTATTTTGTTAAAAGAGTTTCTATTGGGTCAAAGATCGGATTTTTAACGGAAATTCGGCGCTTTGTTTTTTCTGTCTTTTTCTGGGGAAAATTCTAATAGAAAAAAGTGGGGTATGGGACGTACGATACAACGTGGAATTCTCGGAATATCTGTAATGATTGCGTCACCGAATAGATTAAACTACCGAATCATTTTGGCTTTACCAATCAAAATTCGTTTGCATTATTCTGAGATTCGTTATGTGAATTTGACGAGAAATAGTCAAAATGATTTTGAGCAGCCTTTGTTAGGTATGGATCACCACTTTCTACAGTTTCCATTGACCTTCTACTACATTGCTGTAATCGTTATAGTTATTAGTATTACTTTTGAAACTGATGCATTATTGAATAATCAAATCGAAAAAGGCCTGAGATTTTTGTCTCTTTGTGTCAAAATCTAGTGGATGGTGACCTTTTGATTCTTGGTGAAAACTAAAACGAAACATCTTTTAATGTTTATTAACTCCTTTGGGTTTTGCATCGTTTGACTATTTTTTAAAGTTTCAGAAAACAATGCATTTGTTGTTGGGATGATTGCAATTTATGAACTTTGACTAAATTGATAACCTTGTATGTTTCTGAACTGACTCTGTTTCTGCAACGTATGAAGCCAAAATCATTATGAAGTTTGACTTAAATTTCCAAGGATTTGGCTATGTTTTTGTATAGGTTCCAGAAATATGGCAGAAACCTGAAAGCGGAAATTATCGCCAGTGTGTGGCACGGCCCAAGAACCGTTCAAGTAAAGCCAGCATCTTGCATTTCCTGATTCTTTAAACAAGAGTTGCAGTTTTTGGTTTCCTGAAATTTGTGTCTGATACAGGGCTGCGTAGGAAAACCAACGGTTATCTTTTAGTACACGCGAATGGCGGATTGAATCAGATGAGAACTGGGGTGAGAGTTCATGTCCAAGTATCTTACAGAGATTTGATCTCTTGTTTCTTACCTTTCTTTATCCATGCAGATATGTGACATGGTTGCTGCAGCAAAGATTATGAATGCGACACTTGTTCTTCCTCTCCTCGACCATGAATCTTTCTGGACTGACCCAAGGTTTTTTTTTTATCTTATTTACTCTACACAACAAGATATTCTTCAAGAAAAGAAGTGGAATTTGAAGAGATATTCGTTGTAAATTTGCAGCACTTTCAAAGATATCTTTGACTGGAGACACTTTATGAATGTATTGAAAGATGACGTTGACATTGTCGAGTACTTACCACCCCGGTATGCAGCCATGAGACCTCTCCTCAAGGCTCCTGTTTCTTGGTCCAAGGTCTGTGCTTGTTTATACCCTTACCAAAAACAGAATTTAGCGGCTTTTGTGGTTAAAGTTCAGTCGCTTTACGCAGGCTAGTTACTACAGAAGTGAAATGCTACCGCTGTTGAAAAAGCATAAGGTGATAAAGTTCACACACACCGATTCACGTCTGGCCAACAATGGCTTGCCACCATCAATCCAACGGCTAAGATGCCGTGCTAACTACCAGGCATTAGGATACTCAAAGGAGATTCAGGATTTTGGGGAAGTTTTGGTTAAACGGTTACGAAACAACAGTGAACCATTCATTGCTCTGCACTTGAGGTAGAGTGATAATTCTTTTTGCATTCCTTATTTTTATTTTCAGGACACAGGTTGATTAAGATGCTGAGATTTTTAAAATGCAGATACGAGAAAGATATGCTTGCCTTTACAGGCTGCAGCCACAATCTCACAGCAGGGGAAGCTGAAGAGCTGAGAATCATGAGGTACAATGTGAAACATTGGAAGGAGAAAGACATTGACAGCAGAGAGAGGCGGATCCAAGGCGGTTGCCCAATGTCTCCCCGAGAAGCCGCTATATTTCTAAAGGCAATGGGATATCCGTCTTCCACGACTGTATACATAGTTGCTGGTGAAATCTATGGAGGAAGCAGTATGGATGCTTTCCGAGAAGAGTACCCAAACGTCTTTGCTCATTCAACCTTAGCAACTGAAGAAGAGTTAGAACCCTTTAAGCCATACCAGAACCGCCTGGCTGCGTTGGATTACATTGTGGCACTTGAAAGCGACGTTTTTGTGTATACGTATGATGGGAATATGGCTAAGGCGGTACAAGGGCACCGTAGATTTGAAGGGTTTAAGAAGACTATCAATCCAGACAGGTTTGAATCATTATTATTCCTTGTGCATTAGCCTTTTCATTTTGAACTCTTTAACTGATATGTAGTCTGTGAATGGCAGGTTAAATTTTGTGAGACTGATAGATCATTTAGACAACGGTGTCATGTCTTGGGACGAGTTTTCTTCAGAGGTGAAGAGATTACATAACAACAGGATTGGAGCGCCTTATGCGAGACTGGCGGGTGAATTCCCTCGGCTAGAGGAGAACTTCTACGCGAACCCACAACCAGATTGCATCTGTAACAAGTCTGAGCCTGAGCAACTCTGGAAATCAAGAGAGTCAGATAGAAGGAAGAAGAGTGCTTCAAGATAGAAGAAAGAATACAGTTAACACAATACAAACACATTGATTCAAAACCTTTTTTTAGCCTTCATGTACAATAAATATAGGAAAGCGAAGAAGACGATTTCTTGGAAGATCCTTACAAATGTGTAGAATCGAATTCACCATATACAGGAGCATCAAAGATATAGCATTTTTTCTTCTTCTTTTTGTGTCTCTTAAGTCTTGAGAGCAGCCTGATTAGAAATCCCAATAGAGATGTTACTGATCCTTTTACAAAGCAGCATAATTTGGTTTTTATTTTTGTTCCACCATTATTCTTTCCTTCACATTTTTGTTATAAGTCATCTTCAAAATTCATTGTACATTGGAGTACCGGATCATACATGATACATAGTTCCCTGCAAAATGTTGTCTCTCCAGATTCATCAGGAAGAATCTCAACTTCTAAGTTGATTGCTTGGTAACGTGTAACATGCTTTCTTGATCACAACCCTTTGTCCCATAGAGACAAGAGGAAACTTTATTAAAAAAAAAAATTAAGTAAAGTCATGTGATTGGGTCCTGATCCGAGAAGATTAAAACCGGGTCAATCCACGGAAACAAACCGGGTTCTAGTTCTTTCTTAATTGATGGTTAAAGTTTAAGAATGTGAAAAAGAAAAACAAGAGATCGAAAGGCTTCGTCCCTTGAACAAGATCTCACCAATTCGATTCTCAACGCCGTCGATTTTCATCTCACCTGTAAGTATCTCTCTCCTCCTTCCTCTGCTTCTCTCTGTCTCTTTTCAGCTGCTCATTTCCGGCGGGAAAGTGCAGTTCGGACTTTATTCAACTCTCAAACTCGATCTTTGTTTTGAAATCGATCCTTTTTTCTGGTAAGGCTGGTTGCGAGATTTGGGGTTTATTTCTTTAGGGAGATCAATCAAAATCACTTTGCTTGTATTTTACTAGAAATCGTGGATCTTTCGATGAAATTATAGGTAATCCAATTAATGATCTATTTAGCCAGAATTTGGATTGCTCTAGTTTCTGCATCCAATATCATTTGTCTTTAAGAAAGTGAAAGAGTGATCAATGGAATCTGTATTTCCAACAAACTTGAGCTAACCGTCAAGTTTCCTTAACTCAATATGCATTTTTCCTAAAAAAGTATAATCTTTCTTAAATCATTTTTCAAGGCTTATCTACTGTCTATCCTCACATAGAATGATAACTCACTATCTAAAAAGGATTCAATTTTGTAATCTTAATACGATTTTGTTTGTTGAGGTTCACCTTTTTTTAATCCAGAACCATGTCTAGTGTTCTTAGCTTTACTCTGTTTCCTGAGGATAGTTACTTGGTATGATGGTAATGGGAAGTCCTGAGGTTGTCTTGCAATTTCAAGACAACATTGGAAACCAGTTTTTTTTTATCTTTCAGGACACCAAATAATAAAAACTAGGACCTGCCGAGATCACTGCAGCGCTTTAGAGTAGCTTAACAATTGGTTCTTGTTCAGTTATGTGTTAGATTCAAGATTTTGCCTTGCTGCTATTGTGGCTTTCTTCTAACAACGTTTAGATACAAAGCTACGAGTTCTCTATCTTTCAGAACACCAATAATCATAGTAGTGGTTCATACTTGACCGCTTGTTTCTATTACAAATGAATGCGTGTTCGTTGATAGATACTTATTTCCACTCTTTCCTCGTGATCTTTAATAATTGTTTTCAATCCTTTCCACAGAGAAATCATGGGTTTCTGGACACTGATGGAAGGATTGCTGCTATTTGCAAACGCATTGGCTATCCTCAACGAAGACCGTTTTCTAGCTCCCAAGGGATGGACGCTCGCAGAACTTCACCAAACCGGCAAAAGAAACTCTCTCAAAGGCCAAATCATTGGTCTCATCCACGCCTGCCACTACATGAGGCTTCCTCTTATGCTCTTTAACTTAATTGTCATTGTTGTTAAGCTTTTCTCCGGTTAAAATTAAAATGATCAAAACCCCTTTTTGAATAAATTCAATCCAAACATTTTTTCTCCTACTTCTTCTTGAACCCTTATAAGATATAGCAGTTTGTTGTTGATTCATTCATTCTTATAGAATCTAAAACCAAAACCTCACATTGTATACATTATTGTTCCTTACCTTATAACTACAAACACAAAGTGAAAATACAAGTTCTTTGAAATCAAAAGCTAGAAACTTTGGATCATTCATTATTCAACAGGAATCATGACCTCGTTGGTCCTGAATGATGGTATCGTCCATGGCGGATTATACCTAGCAAGAATGAAATCTCCGGTGATCTTAAACCCATCTTTCTCAAGATCACTCGTCAGCTTCTTCACCTTCTCTTTAACCTCACTCTCCGACGCCGTACCATTAAACTTAACCACACCGTACTTTCTCCCTCCTTCCTCCCTAATCACAACCCTCTCATCCGTCGGACGCGGCGCCTCCTCCGCCTTCTTGTACATGGACGGCAACAGAAACTGCATAGTCACCATCTTCTTCCCTCCACTACTCTCTCCTTCCTTAGTCACAACCGGAGAAGTCATCTCAATCTTCTCACTCTCCTTCGTGATCACCGGAGCAGTCATCGCGATCTTCTCACCTTCTTTCGTGATCACCGGAGCAGTCATGGCGATTTTCTCCGGCTTCTCATTCTCCGCTTTGCCAAAAACACCTATGTACTTTGCCAAAACCTGAAAGCCTCCGTCTTTACCACCTTTAAACTCCGATGGATCATAAGTGATCTCCGCCGCAACCGCCGGTGGATATTCACGGATCTCATAACCGTCGCCGGATTTAGTCACCGTGTATTTTGGAGTCTCCACAACGATTTTACCAAAGACCATTCCCATTAGGTAAGCTTTACCAAAAACTATTCCCATAGGAGAATTACTATTTATCAGTTTGCTTCTTTCGGTTACTAAACGCAAACGTGTGGTTAGCATTATTTAACAAGGTTGTGCATATAAAATATTTATAGAAGAAGACGAAGAAGACATCGATAAACTCAAAATCGTATTTTGGCTTTTTGGTTGAAAAATCAGAGACGCGTCATGGTTACTACTCGCTTTGATGGCTAAAGTTTACAGAAGCAGTTTGACACGTATCTCGTTTGTGTGGTTCAGAGCATTCGTGGAGGTTCTAGTTCCACGACGAAGATGAGAGACTATTCTCGGTGATTAAAACGGCACGCATTTTTTAAAGATTTAAAATAAACGGCATGCAGTTATTTTCTGAAAGGATAGTGTGTCCTTTCCTTGTTACGGTTTAAGATATATCTGTTACCAAATACAAGAGTAGGGTTTTGTTTTTTTTTTTAATTCTCGACGCCCTTATATAAATATATATCTCGAGCTATTGTATCTAAAAATCTAGACGGCGATTTGACTGATTCTTTCGTCTGTTTTCTAATTCGATCTTAGTTTTTCTGGGATTTATATTGTTTTTTTTTTTGTCTTCTTGGTTTTTGTTTTAATGGAGCATCGGTGATGAATCCATGAAATAATTGTTATCCTTGCACTTTGATTGCTAGTGAAGAAACAAATGGGGTTTTTCAATTTCTGAGATGCTCTCTACTTTTTTGTTGCGTCTTATATGTGATTCAATGCTCGATTGTTTTTTTTGCTCCGTGTTCGGATTGGATCGATGATTTATTAGTTTAATTACTGCGTTATCTTTCTTGAAATCTCCTATAAGGATTTGAAGATAAACCAAAAAAACCCTTAGATCCAATGTTTTAATGTCTTATTTTAAAATTGTTTTGGCTGGTGTTAGATTCAGATCGATGATGTTATTTATTAAACTGCGTTATCTTTCTTTAATCTCCGAAATAGGAGTTGCAGACACTAAACAGAAAACGCTGAGATCTGATCGGTTTATGACTATGGCTTGTTGATTAGTTTCTTAATTCTGGTTTTGGGATTTTGCTTTCGCCGTAAAGATGGCCATGTTAAATGTTTTTGATAGTTATATGGCACTTCCAAGTGTCCTGAAATTTTCAATGACTTCGAAAGCTATATGAACCAACAACTGTCCTAAAAACCAAAGCAAAAATCGTATCCAAAAGATTTATCCTAAAAACAATTGTCCTTTTCATAGTGGTTGTTTTCCGTGTAACTAAAGCCTCTAGCATCCTTTTCACTGCACCTAGATGGTTTCAGGACACTTCAGAAGCTGTTCAAAACACAGCGTTGTTGCTTTATTTAAGAAAACCTGATTGAGCTGAAACATGATGCTAATTTCTGGAACTGAGAAAATTTATAGAATATTCAATTCACTTAAATTATCCCTTTCTCTTGTCAGCATAAGACAGAGATAGTAAAATTGACCCAATTTCGGAATCCTTGCTGTGTTTCAGGGTTTTCAGACAATCTTACATCACCAGGAAGATTGACATTTTCCTGACAAAGCAGAAGATTGACGATTTGACGGTAATGGAGAAAGGCCGTGGCATGGATGTGATTCGTGACGTTACTAATTAGTTAAAAACGGTTCCTTCCAATACAGAGATATAATATATTTAGATTCAAACTCTGCAATGGGGTCAAGTTTTTTTTGTTATTTTTGGATATTGTTCCAGAAAAGAAGAACACTGATAGATAGATGTTGGGGCTAATGCTTTTTGAGTTCCTTATTCTCCAAGTAATCATCTTTGTTGGATCACGTTGACTTCCTTTATGTCAATTTTGTTACTAGAAACTGTTTTGCGCTTTCACGTGACAATCTTGTTATGTGTTGTCGGTGTTGCTTCCTACAACTATAAGCATCCTTTGAAGTCAAGAAGTGTGTAGTTTGATTGCAAGACCATAAGTATCGTGGGTTCAAGAAGAAGATGAAACATGGAAATGAAATATCCAAGATATAAAGAACCCAAAGACCATACAAGCTAACACTAAATTCACCAGTCTCTGTGGCTGCCACCTGTTCTCCACCGCCATTGCTCCTCCACCTCCTTCCGCCGCCGCCGTTTCCCCACCACTTCTCAACTCCCTCTGTTCCGTCGTTGACCCAACCATTTCGTTCGCACCACCCACGTTTCGGGCTACCGATTGGCAAATCTCGCAGATTCTGTGTCAACAAAATAAGGTTGGATTTTTAAGTGTACAAAACTCTCGGGTGCATAATTATGATCTAGTTAATAGACTTAAAAAAGTATCTTTCTTTAATTCTCATATAAAATATTAGTAACAGTGAATTTTGAGTGGTTTAGCTACACTTGTTTTTTAAAATCCGTTTGAAGAAGAAAACACTTTATCCCTAGCTAAGAACTTAAGCTTCACATATTCGATTTCACAATTAAAAAGTTTGACAAATTCCTTAATTGAAATTTAATTATAAAGAATAAGTCAATAAATTTTACACCAAATTAAAAAAAATTAAAGAAATCAATAAAACGTCCTAAATAAATGGAAAAAAAAAAAAGAACTCAAGAGGAGAGAAAATATACTGAACGAAAACAACAAAAAGATCTCCTTTAAGAATCCTTACAAGACTTTTTTTTTTTTTTGTTAAAGAAATCCTAACAAGACTTATGATCACGTTAATTAACTCGAAATTCAAGATAAGATTTTTAAAAGTAATGAAGAGCTGAAAAAAGAAGAAGTAGTTTAATTACTTGTCGCCTTTGATCTTGAACCAAGTCTCAGCACATTGTTTATGAGCAACAGCCAAATCGTCCTTACACGAACACCCTAATACAATCCCACCTCCACCGCTCGTTTCCACCCCCAAATGACATATACGACAATCTTTCTCCGGCGGCGCCGTCGCATCATCATCATCATCATCTTCATCTGTCTCCGACGACGGACTCATCACCGACGACACTTTCCTCGACTCTCCTTCATATTCGTATGATCCTCCAGTCGTCGAATAGAAGTAAGAGTAGCATGACGTCACATCTTCCCCGTCTGAATAATATACGCTGACGTCACTTTCGTCAAACGACCTCCGGTGATATCCAAAAGCTCCTCCTCCTTGTTCTAAATCGATGTCCGTCATTATTACACAATTGAGAGAGATTTTGGTTTTTGTTCTTTTTATAATGCCACAGTAAATAAACACGGAAATGAGAATAGAATTGAAGGGATTTAAGGAAGTGTGTTTTTGGTGGATTTGGTGAATTAACAAAAATAAGATATTTTATTTACTGAGAAAATTGAGTAACGAAATTGTAGGAGTGAGTGAGTGAGTAGTGGTGGAGCAGGAATTAATAAGCTAAGAACACAAGTGAAAGTGAAAGTGAAACTATTATTAAGGAAGAAGATATTCTTCTACAAGATGAAGAATATATTAATAATTTAAAAAAAGTATTTGGAGAGATTAATAAACATTTAAAAAAGAAAAAGAAAAGGGTACAAGTTTATCTCTGCTGCTTGTACAAATTTAATGGATTTTTTTGCTCCGAGTAGAGAGATTCTGTAGTTTGTAAAGGTTCGACGGTACAACGTTTAAGCGACGCGATCACACCGTATCCAACGGCTCATATTGCGGGATCGCCGAATTCCTCTAAAAAGTAATTTCATAACTGTATAACGCATTTTGTTCCAAAAAAAAAAAAACTGTATAACGAATAAATAAGTCTAAGGAAAACCCGATTCGGTCCTTGATTGTTATTCAATAAATAGAAACCACAAAGGGGTAGTTATGTCATTACCTAAAATTTCCTGTTTTGGATAAACTTTGAACCATTCCCGCCTCCGACCACCAATTTATAATCACGGCCGGATTTGTTTTCTATCTTGGGTTTATTAATGGTACAATGGAAAAATCTACGGTTTAAAATGGTACGTACTCTCGGGTTTGAGTCACCTTTTTGTAGGACTTTGTTGTCTTCTCTACTAGGAGTCCAATTGTCATTCACTAGTTATTTCATAAAATATTTTACACACCAGTAATCAAACTGTGGGATTCTTTGAAAATTGATTTTTTATCTGAAATGATTATAGAAATTATAGAAATTCAACTAGTTTATTTGAGTTTTAGCATATATATTTTTGTAAATATTATCTTCAATTGAACGATTTCACGTATTTACCATAAAAAAATATTGGTTTTTTTTTTATTGTCATTATTTTTTTGTTTGTTAAAAATTATTTGTATTGTAAACCATAAATAACGTCATGTGCATCTTCCAAATTTCCACATCACTTTCAGATTCTCTTGAGTTTTTTGGTCCTCAATCTCATCATCCTAAATAAACACTTCATCCACAAGTGGATTTGTCATAACATTATGAAAGTTTCTTTCTTGAATGAAGTTAACGGTGGAACTATATTTAACCAACAAAAAGAGATGTATTATTTGATGTTACACAAAACAACAGATCTAAAACGGGGATTAAATTTTATATTATGAGAATGAAAGATTTTTCAAACAAGCAAGGAATATCTATTTATTCTTAAAGCCATATCAATTAAAACTAAAAAGAAATAGGAATCTCATTTTCCACGTCAAAATGTTGAACCACCATGGAAGCCAAAGGAATAAAAGAAAGAAACAAAAAGGGTTAAACGAATTTTGATGGCGAGAAAAAGAAAACAACAGTTTATCAAGTTGGTGGGTCTGGTTCTAATGACAAGACATACCTATTCTTGTTTCATTTGAATCTTATATTTGGAGTTTTTCTTCTATCAAAATGACAAAAATTTTAAATATATAAGTTCATTATCCCTTGACAAAAAAAAATAAGTTCATTATCTTTTTAAGCATGTTGAATATTTGGGAGCTAGTAAAATTATCAAGCTCTGACAATTTGTTATTCGATCGTATTCAATGTTCTAACAAAGAACACCGAATATTTTACTAGTAAATATGACCCAAAAAAATGATTGAATTTAAATAAGAATAAGTTCATTCTTTACAGAACTCAATTTTAAGATAAATTAAAAGTTGCCATCGTTATATAGTTAAGGTCATTACAAATATTGCAAAAAAATTTGAATTATAACAGATTAAAATATCCATTCAACAAAATTATTAAATCTAAAATTCCAAAATGTGAAAAACTCTTACATACATTTAGTAACTAGGACATTAAGTTAAAGATCACCTCGTACGAGGTGTAGCTCATATATCCTGCCCAATTTTTTTTATTTTTTTTCTCTTTTTGTTTATGTTTTGTTTGTTAATAAACATCGAAAGGGACAACACAAGTAGTTACTCTGTCTCAACAGTTCCATGTTCAAAACTGGAAAAGTTGTTTATACAAGACCAGAAACTGGAAGTATTTGAATGTTATGTTTTGTTCAACAGAAACATTTGGCTGGTGGCCCAAATTAGGTGGTCAGAAAAAGGTGAAGAAGGTGGAGAAGTACTTGGTTTTGATTCAGATAGTTTTGTTGGTAATCCATAGAGACATGAGTTGTAAAATAACAAATTAATTCTACTTTTATCAATAGTCATGTAGAGGATTGAGCTACCAAACTATACTAACTCAGAGGAAATATTTAATAATACATTATACATATAACTTACATTTAGAACTAGTTAGGAGCTAACCAAAGGGCTTCATTCTCACAACATATCCGACAAAAAAATCTAAGTTAATTTTGAAGCTCTCAAATGCATAGAAGCATGGTGGGTCAACTCAGAGGACCAAATCAGTCAACTGTGACTCTCTGTCTGCAATTCTTGGCTGCAGATAGAAAAAAAAAAAGTCATGTTAGGGAGAAAAGATACATACTGAGTAAGTATACGTGCCCTGTGGTATGGTGTCACAGTGAGAAAGAGCAATTACCAGGACTTAAAATTCGTAGGCATTTTGTTATAGACTTTACAGTAGTCATGGAGTCAGATCCTGCAAATTAAAACAGTAAGAGTTTATCAGTGAAAATAGCTATAACATATTATATCTAAAATATTAAGTGAAGGCTGGACTAAACCCACCTTGTGTGTCCATGTCTTTCCCTTGAATCATTTCTGTCACTGTTGATGTATACTCTGATACAACCTGCTCAGGCTCTAGATTCGTGTTTCTTGAATCAGGAGATGATGACCTGTGATTCAGAATTGGACCTAATAAGTAAATGGCAGCAGATAATTGGAATTTTCAGATGGCTATCAAGCCCAATAGAAGAGAGATATACCCTGAAGCAGTCTCCATTTGAAAATTTGTTGGTTGTGGAAGGCAAGGGTCTAGCGTTCCTTGACAACCAAGATCGAAATCGACTAGTATCTCAGAAAATGAAAAGTCTTCACTCAGAAGATCTATATTGGAAAAATCAAATAGATCTTCTTCTGGTTCAGAGCCAGATGAGGAAGTTGAAACATCGCCAGTGGCAGGTGCATCTAAGTGCATTGTGGCTTCAATGTCATCAAAGTTGAGCCTTCCTTTCACATGATCTCTTTTACTCGATATCTTCAGATTAGACTTGACTGGCGAAAAAGAAGAAACCGTATGGCTCCTTTCCACTGTATAAGAAGCAATTTGTTTGAGAGGACTGACCGTAATTCTCTCCTTAGTAACAACTGTGCAGTTTGTAGGGGTAACTTGTTGGTGGGGAGTGATAGATTTATCACTCTGATTAGATGCTTGCTTTTGAGGTGTCCTCGGACAAGCTGAATTGGTGGTCGGAGGAGACATGTCTGATTTGTTAAACAAACACTTTGCCACACTTGGCGTATGATCAGAGGACTCATTAGCTTCACCGTTGTTCATCTTTTTCATACCTGGAATGAGAAAAGAAGACACAAAACATGTTTGAGGATAATTGGAGGATTAAAGGTATCACATCAATAGAATCATTTAAATGAATAAACTGAAGTACAATTACCTTTCCTAGAAACAGAAGGAGCTCCTAGAGAGACTTCAAGACTCTTTCGCTTTTTGGTTATAGAGTGAGTGATAGAAGGTGCTGTGAAATTCCCAACTCTTTTGTTTCCTGGTAATGATACTGGCATAACATTAGGTGTGTTGTACATGGTGCAGCCTGGAGATAAAAACATATCATTAGTTCCAGAAAACAATAGAGATACATCAGGTTATATATATCATCCTTCCAGTAAAAATAAACAAATCAACCAATTGGCAAATTTGGTGACCAAGTCTATAATCTATGTCATTGCAGCAAAAACAATGATAACCAAATTACAGCTTCATTCAGAAAACAAGAGCATGTAGCAATGAGGGTCAACACAAACTAAGATAGTAATCAATCCAATTAAAACTCAAAAGCAGTAGAAATATTGAGTACCTGAAGAAGAGACGCCGAAGTTATTCTGTTTAGAAGTCGAAGCAACCACTTGGATATCCGTCGAAGCTGCCGCCGGGATCGCCGGAGCGGTGGAGTTATAAGCATTCATCACATCCTGCATTCCATGTAACAGATTTTGAACACGAGTTTTCTCTTGATCAAGTTTAGCTTTCTCCTGATCCATCACCATCTTCTCCTCCTTGAGTCGAATGTATTCGTTCAAAATTTCATTCAAAGGTATCAAACTATTCGGAACCTAACGAAAACGAACCGGGAAACAAAAAAAACTGTAAGACCACTAATAGATGAATCAAATTGAGAAATTGAAAATGAAAATTTTCTATAGGTGCTTACTTCACGAACAGGAGAATTGGAGATTAGTGAAGAAGCTTCAGATCTGAAAAGAGATCGGGTTTTGAGAAAGTGATTATGGCAAAGGTATCGATCAACGAGGAAGGCTACTTGTATCGGAGTAACTTCACCCTTGCCTATTATACGCTCCAAACTCTTAGATCTGTTCGATTTCGCCATTTCTCCGAGACCCTAAGAATGACGGTGAAGCGAGAGTAGATGATTAGAAGAAGATGAAGAAGGTCAGGAGGAGCGGGAGATTCGAAACTTTGGTACGCTTTAATTCGATTTTGCCGGGAGATTCTGTGTGTTTCGTTGTGGCGGTGAAACCCAAATTTTTGTAAGGGTCAAAACACTGAACCGTTAAGATTTTAGACCATCCGGTTTTTGTTTGGATTACGAACCAAATTCTTCTTTATGTTTCGTTTTAAAAAATTTGAACTACAATGAAGAAAAAAAAACTATACTTTATTAAATTTATGTATTATATAATAATTTAAAAATCAAATGAATGTTTCATTTGATAGAGGAATTACAATTTTAAATCTTAACAAAAAAAAAATTAAATATCTATATTATTAATTGTGGAATCTTATATAGATATTTCTGATTTTATAATTAATGTTAAAACATTTTAACTGTGTTTGTTTGTAAGAATAGTAGAGAATTAATGGTAAGGATTATTTGGATACATGAATATAAATATTTCTCTATTCCATAAATATTCTTCATAATGTGCTTAACTATCTTATCTCAATAAAGGTTTTTTTTTTTCAAATGAACTTCAAAAATGTTAATATAGATGATATTTTCTCGGTCCATTAGTTTAGTAAATAACAAATATTTTTGTGGTTAACATAGAATTATATGACAATTGTCTTCTTTCTTAGTTTAACTATTTTATCTATCTTCAAATAACATATGATGTAAATATAATCACATAAAAAATATCTTTTATAGAAAGTTCTTTTTATTATAAAGGGATTTTTGTTTATATTTATCTTCCTAAATTATACTGCTGGTTATTTCATGCAGGTGGCTCACCTAGAAGGTACTGGCCATTACTTGACCGTCAAAGATAACTAAGTATGTCTCGATTTTACATTCTGTTACAGATATTGATTTCCCCATGATAGAGAAACTCCATATAGTTTATATCTGATGGATTGACTGTATACAGGTTAGTAGATGTTGCTCCGGATTACTATGATCTTTCCAACTTCCCCAATTGTGAGGCGAAAAGAGTCCTAGAGAAGTTTTATATTTATAAGATGTCAAAAAAGAAGTTATATTTATAGTCGATCATAGTTCATTAGCGAATAACCACTTGTCATAGTAAATCTACGATTAATTTGATTCCGTTTTCTAATTTTTATTTATTTGTTGTTTTTTTCAGCTAAACATTTGTTCTCAAAGTATATTCAAATGTTACAAAAAAATGTTTAGATCATGTTTTTTGGATCCTAAAAATATGTAATTTTCAGATGACTATTATTTGAAATTTTGAATGAATTGAATGTTTTTTTTTTCTTATTTTTTATTTCCAGCTGGTGAAGAGGTAAAAGAGTCTCGCTGATATAATATATATCTCAATGCATCGGCTTCATCGTTATTCTATTGGAGAATGGTTTGAGGAACTGATGCCGGAAAAGTGTTTTAAGAGCAATGGTGCAAAATGGGTTCACATGTCTCATTTGGTTTATAACAAGAAAATTGAGCACATTTATGCTTAAGGAATCCAATATTAGCTTAAAGCGTGTTAAAATAATATAATTTTATATATGATAACTAATATAAAGAATTATCATTAAAATATTAAAATACATTAAAAATATTTTTAAAAAGTTAATATTATAATCTTTA
This sequence comes from Erysimum cheiranthoides, assembly GCA_011420285.2. NCBI lineage: Eukaryota > Viridiplantae > Streptophyta > Magnoliopsida > Brassicales > Brassicaceae > Erysimum > Erysimum cheiranthoides. Next base: position 15,199,174 of record CM022182.2, on the reverse strand, counting down.
ATAGTTTATCAAACAAAGGCCTGGGAGTCGAACACAGGACCAGAGATTCAATTAAGTGCTACGTAACCACCGGACTAATGCTAATTTGTCGGAATATATGGCCTACAAATGTTTATATTTTTAAAGTGGCCTAAAGCAAAATGCTTTAGTTGCCTTATGGACGGCCGGGCCTGGATAGAATAGTAATAGCTTCCCCTCATGATGGACCTCGTATTTTATGGGCCTTTGGGTTAAATGCATTTTTATCGATTTAGAATTATGAATCAGTGTTTTATTTATATACATATCAGTTTAATTAGAAAATGACTAGGTTGTTCTTTACATGATTAACATGATAATAATTATAACATGTTATATAGAATAATAACGCGCTAACATTTTAAATATGTCCAATAAAATTACGCTTATCAGCTACTTAATAGATTAGCATGTTTTATCATATAGGAATTTTTCCAAACAAATTATTTATTATTTAGAAATGGATAATTGATAATAGAATACTTTTGTAGTTTTGCTAAACCAATTAATAAAAATAAAATATAAAATGCTTAAAGCTGTAGAGGGCAACAGAACAACACATAACAAGACCGTCTCATCAAAGCTCAAAACAGTTTCTAGTAACAAAATTGACATAAAAGAAAGACAACGTGATCCAACAAAGATGATTACTTGGGGGATAAGGAACTGGAAAATGTACAAATAGCATTTGCCCCAACTTCTCTCTATCAGTGTTAATCTTCTTTTCTGGAACAATAACCAAAACCAAAACTTTTATCCCACTTACAGAATCTTAATCCAATCGATAAATCATCGTAAACCAAAAGACCACAGGTCTTCATGACGCCATTGATTTGCTGTTTTCATATAGATCTTCTTTTCCAAGTTCAGTGCAAGTTTCATGCGCCATTCATTGAGTTATCGGTGTGAACTCCGTTGCTGTCAATCTTCCCGTTCACCTGAGCCCTTGGCCTCTGAAACCCGCATCAACAAATAACGTTTAAGATCAAACTATGGGATTTGTTCAGATTAAGAAGAAGAAGAACAAACACAAATTCAGATGCATACCCAATCAGCAGGATCAACACCGTTCCCATTCAAAAGCTTGTGGTTCTCTTCTTTGGTTCTGTCTTTTGAGATTACTGGGAGCAACACAGCAGTCCGATCTGGTAATTCTGTTGTATGGACGTTTGAGGAAGATATGAGAAACCATGTCTCCGCAAAGTAAGATAAAAAGTTTTACATTTCGGTAAAGAAGAGTTACTGAGATCAAACCTGGTAATTTCTTGTCTAGACAGAATACCACCAAATTCACAGTATACCTAAACACAAGAAGTCAATATATCTCTGTACTCAGTGAAGTTTTCTGTTGGGTCAATTTTTGTGTGATAGTAAGACATACCATGCAACAACGACATCAACACTGTAATGTTTACGAGAGGCAATGATCAAGAGGCTCTGCACGATTGCAATGAGCCACCCAAACAGCTTTATGAACCTGAGACATGGTATAAACAAAAGAGTGATGCAGAGATGTGATTTACAGAGAAGCTTTTAAGATGTTGCCAAAAGAAGTTTACAAAGTTTTACCTTTTAGTGCCGTATTTCTGGTAAGTGCGGACAAAGACTAGTGTGAATATCATGTGCGATGAGAAAATCAGGTCTCCACATCCGTACATCACCCCATGAGCTGATGAGATCAGAGTCATCACATGAGAACATAAGCAAACAAAGAAATGCGTGTGAACACAATCTGAGATTGGGGAAAGAGAAATATGTAGACTCACGGTTAATCTCGAGCACCTCAAGAGCGCTCTTGGGCCATGGCAACCTTGAAACTTTAGAGCCCTGTAAACAAAAAGTGGGCAAAACTAAGCTTAACCGATTAGACACACGAGACCTTGTGTACAAATCTCAGATGGATTACCTCGCGACAGTGATAGTTAGGGCCAGGAAGCTGAGTCGAATAGAAAGTTATAACACGGAGAAACTGGCAGGCCTGAGATAAGACACATCAACAAACTTCAAGATTAACAAGGCAAAGTAATTTCAGCAAGCTTAAATATAGTATCTAGTAAGGCAGGGCACTTACAACTAAGAATGCTAGAACTCTACACCATATCAACACGGTGTATATCTTTTTGGTTTTCAGAATGAATGGATGGAAAGTCCACTGCAACAGAGGCTCAAAGAGTATTAATATCGGAATATAATAATGGAATGGCTCCTTGACAAAACTTTTACAAAGTCTGATTTCAGCTGTTGGTATTGCTAGGAAGAGAGCCAATCAGTACATAAATCTTCGAATAACGAGGAAATTATCAAGGTCGAAAGACTCACCAGGAAAAACGAAAGAAAGACAGTAGTGAACACGGTTTCACTTATGTAGCTTCTCTCTTGACCAAGCTCCTATACATTGGAAAAAAAAAAGAAGCAATAAGACATCTATTCTGATCTGATGAAACAATGTTCTAAGAACTGGGCATATAGCTGAAATGTCTTAAGAGACAAACCGGAAGAAGAAAGAACCCAAGATCCTGAAGCGTCGGTCCTGGACGATGAATATAATGAACTCCTTTAGCAGCTAAACCATGAATGTACTGCACATAAGAAATAAGTAAACTCAAGAGGGAAAAGCTACATTTTGGAAACCAAGACAAAAGCCAAGACATATGATTTAATAATTTAGCCAAACGCACAAGCTTTCTCTCAAAAGTTACTATGTATACCAAAACAATGATCATAATCTATTACAGTATCCTACGTTTTCCATTTCAGGCTTCAACAAAAAGACACAAGAGGAGTCATCATTAACACTCAACATAAGAAATAACGATCCAAGTAATCTGAATCTGACGAGAATCATTTCAGAAAATGACTACAAAAAAAAGCTCTAGAAATTCAAATCAGGAGATAAAAGTGAGTGAATCTCACAAACCAAAGTTCTAAGCTATGAATCAAAGTCAAATCAGGAAAATTAAAATTTAAAATGAGAACCTGACAGATAAGACCAGCCAGAAGATATTTCCAGTTCTCAGCGAGAAGACCAATCTCCGTCGTTATCTCAGAGCAAAATCTCTTCCATAGCTATCAAAAGTAACAAATCAGCCAAAAATCTGAAAAACCCAGAAGTCGAATTAGGAGAAAAATAAACCAACCTTGGAAGATTCACGACGAATGTAAAGCGTCATCTTATTCTTGTTTGTTGGTGATGTTCTTGTCTTGTGACAATCAGTTCCATAAGTACTTCAATTGGGTTAACATCATCATCAACCCAAAACCAAACACTCAACAAAATTGTACCCTTTTAAAAATTCTATAACTCTCGAGCTTCACACGGGAAAAAAAAAAAGGTAGGATTTTTAACCGAACCCAAATTCGTAGGTCAACGATCGAGATGGTCAATCCAAGATCTGAGAGGAAGAAAACGAGAACGAGAGACGCAACGGAAAGAAAAAAGTTAACAGAGAGATCGAAGAAGAAAGTGTAAAAGAAGATTGTAAGAAGAACAATAAAAACTTTTGAAGTAGAAAAGCGAATTTCTTTAGCAGAATCTGAGAAATGAAGCCATGGATTAAAAAGGCCAGAGAGTTCAACACGGAGAAACGGTTGAATTGAAAATTATTAAAATAAAAACAAAATTAAATTCAAACCCCAAGAAAGAAATTAGAGAAATATATTTTATACACGAGGAAATAAGAAGTTTCTTTATATGAAATTATGAATAATGTTTTAACCAATAAAAATAAATAGAGGAATTCCTTAAAATACCATCATTTTTGTTTTCTTTCCAAAAATACCACTAATACTAAATTATTGTTCAATGGTATGAAATTTTAAATTTTTGGTTTGGATTGATTATTTTGCAAGTTAGGGTAGTATTTAGGGGGTAAGGTTTAGTGTTTATAATTTATAGTTTAGAATTTGAAAATTAAAAATTTAATTTTACTTTTGTGGTATTTTTGTCCTAAAAACAAAAATGATGATATTTTAGAGAATTGCCCAAAAATATATATTTTCGTATATTGTTTTTGCCGTATTTTACTATTTTTGTTGGTGATGGTTTTTAATTTCTAACATTTCCCAACATTAATTATCAGTATTTATTTATCACATGTTGATAGCTGTTATGAGCTATGATTTTTATACCAGTTTTGGAGAGTGACTGGTAGAAATTGTAACAGTTGGATATTTCTGTAAATTTTGGATGTATTTAGCTGTGATTATTCATTTTTGCTATGAATTTTAACTATTGATGAAAGTTTAAAGGATCTATAACAATTTTCAGATTTTAAATATAGATTGTATAAAATAATTTTTGTATTAGTATATGAAGCAACTTATCAAACTAGAAATATATAACAATAAATGAATAGTTTAGTATGGTCTATTGGTCGAGAAATTAGTCATGGAAATAAAACCTAATCTTAAGGCATGTTAACTACTATTTCAAATATGATTAGCCACTATATATTATCTTAATGATAAAAAGAAAGTCACCTATTTAGTATGAAAAAAAAGGTCACCTATTTAACAGATCCTTTTTGTCTATTTTGCCATTTTAAAAATAAGTATTTTAAATAGGAAAATATGTGAACTTATTTTAAATAGGAAGAAATGTGAACTGCAAAAAATTTTAAGGATGTTTTTTTTTTGTTTTTGAAAAAAAGAGAATATACAGAAATGGTGGCTATAGAAAAGAAAAGTCATAAAAGTCTCTTTAGGGAAAAATCAAATATATTGAAAGTCAGTCTTTCAATCAACCTATACCTATTAAACTTTGGTGTTCCAGTTACCATCACTTGTTTATAAGGATTGGGTAGTTACATTTTGGCCATTTTTGGTCCGACAACCCTCACAACTTCGGCCTAAATCTTCTTGACATTATCTTTTCTTGCAATCGTTTGCTACTCTAAAAAACTCGCAACAACTGTCGATTGATGTTTCTCATCACAATGAATCCTATTTCATGCGTTTTCTTAACGAATACATGTATCATGCACAGGGAGGAACCTCTTTAAAAATTCCTTTTAAAATAGCCTTTTGATTAAGCAAACTTGTGTATTCTTAGAATTCAAGAGAACTTCAAAACAAGTGTACCCATTTATTAAATTATTGTCAGAAAAGAAGTATGATGTTATTATCTTCATTCAATCCTGTTGCATATCTAACAAATTTAATTCACAATTAGAATCATTTTTCACTCACATCTAAACATTTTTGTTTTACAAAAGTTTTATAGTAAAGAACTTTTTATGTAATTTTTCTTTTTCAGGAGAGATATATCTATATATACAATTGTATGTCACAAAAAGAGTAATTTCTAACGTAATGATTGGTTTAGGAATTACAAAATAATTCTAGAAAAATCTTAGCAGTCCACCAGCCTGTGTTTTGTTCTAAAAGAACAAAAAGAATCTTCTTTTCTTTTTGAAACAATAATAAAAAGAAGAGAATTAATGCCAGAATGGTGTATGCAAAAATTGGAGAAAAATTTACCTTCTAAAAGAAAAAAAAAAAAGAGAAAACCCGTTAGTCTATGATCAATTATGATTGAAATTCTCTAAGTAGGAAACAAGTTCTATCGCTCGATATTAGTATAATTTTCAGAATTCTGATAAAGAGCTTTTTTCAGTAAAACTAAAAAGTAGTGCAGTGGTCACGAGATGAACCCACCAACCGTTATTGACGCTTTAATTTAAAATTTCGAAGGTGATGTCGGGTAATTAGAGTTTAGTAAGTGGCCAATTTGCAACTTTTTTTTCGTTTTGTTTTTTAATTTACAACTTAACAATAGAAGGTTTAGATATTAATCGAGAATAACACTACACGTGGAAGAATATGATTTGGAGGAGCATGTGGGTACGTAGGGTAAAGCAGCGAAGCATGTCTGTCAAATACGGTTTCATCCTCACATGCCCTCACTTGTCTATTTTTTCAATTCCTTTATCATCAAAATGGTTTTTATTTCACACTTTAAAAAAAAAAAATGTTTTGAATCAACCGTAAAAACGTCTTGAATTGAAAATAATTTTTATTTTATTTTTACAAGGTGTTGAAAAGAATTTTATGTTCGAAAGATTAAACTCTAACTATTACTCCAAAGGATCTGAAAAAAACTAGTAAAAACACAAAGAACACATAGATTGACCTAACTCGTTACAAAAGTTTATTAACCAAATGTACATGTTCCAAATCTTAACATAGGATAAGTATCGAAAAGTTGAGTTCAAACTTAAATACTAAAAATTTTCATTAGTTAGCTAGTTTTCGTAAAAAAGAATTATAAATAGATTGGAACTTAAACCCTATATTAATCATAAATGCATTTCACTATTTTGTACATTGAGCAAATTCTAAACGATTAATTATGCCATACAATTCTATCAGTAAACAAAATTATGTCATATAATTTCTTAATTACAACTATATTAAAGCCCAGCCCTGAGCCCACACCAGATCCAACACGGTCTAGCCCAGCCAGTTCTGCCCTCTCTGCCTCTAGACCCGACCGATTGGAGAAACCGGTGGGTTTGTTGCGTATTTCGCCGGTGTTTCTCTCTTCAACAGTCCATCTCCGATCACACCTGCTTCTTCTTCCTCCTCCTCACACCAACTCTGATGACTGCTTACTGCTAACGAAACGAAGAACGCTTCCAAAAGAGAGATCGATGAGCCAAACTCAACTGAGTGGAGTTCATCGCCGTGGCTCACCATTTTGAATGCTGGCTCGTCTTTTTCCTGTGAGAATCAATCAACTGTTAAAAAATGACTCAATTCATCAATGCCCAAAATTCTTCTTGAACAAGAACTAGTTAGTTTACCTGATCAAACAGTTGAAAGCTTGAGAAAGTGTGAGACTTTGTATGATCATTAGAGAGGACACGGAGTTTGCAACCGATGTCCCAACCGCCGCAGTCGCATGCTCCACCTGATTTCCACCGCTCAATCAACGGCAAAGGGGCGTTATTACTGTCTTTAGGCAATGTGTGAACTCCACTTGGGAGTATAATAGTGGTTGAGCTATGTCTCTGGCTCATGTTTCTTGTCTGAACAATTGCTGCAAGCTCTTCATCTGTCGAAGGACCAAACAAGACAGATTCTGATTTGTGGATTGATGAGTCTGAGGTGGAAGAAGTAACAGTCTTCATTTGACCGATAATCGTATGTACAAATGGGTGTTCATTCTTGTGGCGGCCTAACCAGTTTCCACTCTTGTTCTTTACTTCGTTGACTGTATACAATGTGTAAGACCGTGTTGAAGAATTTGAACTCTTCATGGTGGCAGCGAGAACGTTGTTGCTGTTGTCTCCAACCACAAACTGAAACAAATTGATACCTTTTCTCAAAGTGAATTGCAAAAGAGCGTGAACCCTTGAGCTGCACTGCTTCTTCTCTATGGTTGGTGGTATTTTGTTGGAAGGTTTTGAAGCCACTTGTAATGGTACATTCTTTTTCTCGGTCTTGGGTTTCGATATAGGACCTGATCTACTTCTGTTGTGACCATTCGGCTTTGTTCTGGTCGAGTGAGTGGCGTAAACTGAGTCGGTGAATGTCAAAGGACCTGATTTAGCCGAAGCATGAGATACGCTCGACAATGCAGGAACAGACGATGAACTTTCTTTGGAACTGAAACTTCTACTCATCTGACTAAAACTGAAGCTAAATCGCCGGTTAGGGGAAGGACCTCTTCCTTTTTTGGATGACACAGGGGGACTATTTTGATCCAACAAGCATGGTTTCTCAACAAAAATTTGGTTCCTTTCCATTACATTTACCGGATTTGAACACTCGCCTTCGACATCATGCCTTCTATCTTGACATTCAACTGATCTAAATGCCTCAGATAAAAGCTTGGAACTTGTCTCTGACCCTGGAGAGATACACGAGCTAAGCTCAGAGGCATTACTTAGTTCTTTCTCTACTAGACTCTTATTTGGAGATGCTTGATGATCTTTCTGCTTCATACTCAGAAGTTGATGATCTAGTTTTCCCTTTTGATCCATTCTCATCATTGTATCAGCATCCATTGCATCTGAATATGCTTGTGATCTAAGTGAGAAACTGTGATTTCTCATGTGTGGCGAAAATTTCAAAACTCCTGCTTCGGGCTTCAAATCTACCTCCAATCTTTTGACTACCCCGGTCGACAAATCTAGTTCCAACGAACTTGCAGCAGTTTCCCCATAACTACAACACGATCCTTTGGTTCCTTCTGCATTAGTATCCTTCCATTTTTCCAACTGTTTCCAATCCAAAACCCCAAAACTCAGCGCCTTTCCGCGGAAATCTTCTTTAGTTCTTCGGAGATACCTTGGCGGATCCAACATATCGTGCTTCACCAGCTCATCCTTGCCTTGACACAAGGGATATCTATCCTCATGAACCTTGGAGCCTCTTTGTTGCCTCATCTTAGTGATATAAAAAACCTGCAACCTCAAAGCAATGGTTCTATATTGCATTCAAGACTATGCCAAATCTTAGTTTCTTCATCCACCTTTTTACACTAAACACTCTGCAATAACAAGATATGACACAAGATTATCAGAGAATTTTGAATGAAGTCACACAATTAAATACTTCATACTCAATTCTAAGCAAAGCTAAGCAGTATCTTGAATTATTGAGGCTCTAGATCTCTGAATAGTTCTTAGAAATCAAATTACACGGAACGAATGTTTAACGCAGGGAAAGAAAAGCACAGATCTAACTAAAAATTAGGAGAATCAGAAACCTTTGTTAAGAAATCAGCAAATTAGCAATCGATCAGCAAAGACGAAAGAGAAAGCAAACGAAATTGACACTTTCCCTTTTCTTTTCTTCTCACTCCGACAAAACCAGAGAGAGAGAGGGAAGGGGAAAAGTGGGAATTAGGGACCACTTACGAGAAAGACTCAGGTAGATCGGAGAAATCAAAGCGAGAAAGCTGTGAGAGGAAGAAGAAAAGCTTGGAGCTTGATGGCGCGAAATGAAAAGGTAGATGACGAAGGGAGATGAAAGAAATCAATCAATAGTGTATTAGTGTTTGTAGATTCTGACCGAAGCAAAGAACTTAAAACTGCCACTGAAGTCCAAACACTCGAGTTTCAGTTACTACTACTTCTTGTAATTCTTTATTTATTCCACCATTCTCTCTTCCGTTAAATATCCCATTTTTACTCTAATTTAATTATTATTATTTTTTTAAAACAAAATATCGGTCATAGAATTGGTGTCTTTTACTCTTTTTGGTGATGGGATTTCAAGTACGACTATGGGATTTGTAGATACAACCAAATTTGTAGAATTTTAAGATGTTAGTGCAAGCATTCTCTAGTTTTCTAAATTTGGTAATTGTATTTTCTTCCTCTCTTACATTTAGTTTGATGATTTGGAGATCTTGTCGTGACGAAATCTATTGGATGTGATTTTTAAATTGGGGTGGTCCAAAGGTAGTGTTGCATGAGGTGATGAGTAAGAAAGCTGACAATGATTTCATAGGGGAATTTGGTCCGGCTAAGATGGACTTGTTTTGTGGGTTATTTTGCTATCTTTTTTTTTGTGTGTGTTTTAATCATTATTGAAGCACAGTTTCCGTTGAAGAAAAACAATAGAAAGCTAGGCACTTAATTGATTGGTTTTTTATAGGTGCCTTGACATTAGATCTAGATTCAAAACCAATTGTTCGAATATATACACTTTTACATCAATCAAGTGGGATTTTAAACGCATTACAGAAAAGTGTAATTTTGAAATAGTTTCTACTCGTCACAAAAGTGTAAAGGTGGTGTTAGTCGAGTTGATTTCGTTGGCTATCCGTATAAACAAAGGATAGATGATGGAATAAAATAAAGAGTGAACTACCATAAGGAGAGAGTGGGTTGAAATCTTCTTTTTGTTGTCGTCCAAAGATCTTAAAATCCAGCCGTAGCTCTTCTTCAATCTACTTCTTTTTATTATTATTTTAAGTAAAGTTAACGTCAAAGACATATATCGTTTAACACTTCCGATCCGCCATTTTTAAAATGAAAATACAAGAAAAACAAAATTTGTAGAAAAAAAAATGATGACTATAGTGCCGATACCATTTCAAAATGTACGTAGCTAGGATTGCATTTCAATGTTAATTTACATTTTAGAGGATCATTTTTTTTTCTCCAACGAATTCTATATATACTAATTATTCTAATATCACTCACTACTCGTTTTTCAGTTTATTAAAATTCTTTTATAAATATTTGAATTTTTTTTTAATGGCATATGACAAACTTTATTCTTATTGTAAAACCGTTAGAAATTTAATAATTTATATACAAATAAGAAAAGCCTTTAACAAAAATATATATTTTACATAGACAAAAGATACTTTACCTATAGTTGGCTAGCTACTTAGCTTACAATATATGTACTAGGTCTTAACCCGCGCTACACCGCGGGACAAATGTTAAATTTATAAATTTTAAAATTCATGATTTGAAAGTTTGTTTGTAACGTAAATATAAAACTCTAATTGATCTATAAAAGATATTAAACGAATCAAAGACATAGTGACCCGTTGATCTTTATGATACAAAAGTTTGTTTATATATTCCGATTTCAAATTTCAGTAACTCGCTGATATTTATGATTCAATGCAATTTTTTTACATTTTTAAGTGATTATTTATTGTTTTTGATTGAATAGTTTTGTTCTTTACTTTTTTTTGTCAAAGTTTCTCTACTTTTTATTCAAAAATATTAAATACTCTTTGGATGCGTGTTAAATCAAATATTAAAATATTAAAATTCATTTTTTATTGCTAATTAAATAAATTATGTCCGTTTTTAAAAATTCAAATCACAACATATGTGAAAAACAAATCTAGATTTTATTTATTCAATTTTTGTATTGATTCAATTTTTTTTTTTTAAAAAAAGTATGATTATAAAAAGATGAGAGATAAGTTTTTAATAAAATTTTTGAAATATTTCTAAATTAGACGGAAATAACTTTGTTAACAAAATTAGAGGGAAGATAAAATTTAACATTTCCTTAAATAAATTCAATAGGTAAAAGTAGAGTTAGCCTGTTGAGAGTTTTGGCTAGGATTTTATTTTTAAAATCAACATTGAGCTCTCTAATGATGACACATCAACATTTGTTTTGTCAAAATGTTTATCTATTAGTATATAGGGGATAATATCAATGATTATGCATCAAAACACAAAACAAATAAGATAATAAAATACCTCATGAGTTGTATCATCATACGTGTAGGAATTCCGATCTCTCTCCACCACTGACCATCTATTAACTGATCTAGCGAATCCACTTCTCCCTTCAAATTTTTCTTAGCAAAAACTGCCAAATCATATAAACAACACATCCACCTTTCTAGGCATAGATAGGAGGAATTGCCCAATTGCTTAAATCCATAGTACCTAAGGACATTACCATGTGTGTCTGATTTACATAGTAGTTTCCTCTCATTTTTTATCTCATCTTCCCTAGAGAGAGATGGATTCAGCTGAGACGGTATGTTCCGAAAACACCCTTGAAAACAACGCCATCTCTTCTAGCCTGTTTTCTAGTTATCAACAAATGTGAGTATTCATCGAGGATGTGTTAATGTGAACATTAGTTTCATTCCTCACATAAAAAAAAAAAAAAAAAAAAAAAACATTTGGATTAGTGAGGTTTAGTTTAGAAAAAAAGTTCTCTTTACTGCCATTAATGAATTAAAAAGATAAATCAAATTCAACTCATATATATCATGTCAAAGATAAATCTTCTTTCTCCTTATTCGCCATTATCATTCTTCTTCATCTTTGTTTCATATGATTTGTGTTCTCCATCGTTAACCTTCTGTTTCATTTTACTTTTTGGTGCAACAACCGTTCAACAATAATCAGATAAAAAATAAAATATACTTCATATCATATGGTGCATGTATCATGCACACTTTTTGAAGTCGTAGCTCTTCTTCAATCTACTTCTTTTTATTATTATTTTAAGTAAAGTTAACGTTAAAGACATATCGTTTAACACGTTCCGATCCGCCATTTTTAAAATGAAAATACAAGAAAAACAAAATTTGTAGAAAAAAAAAATGAAGACTATAGTGCCGATACCATTTCAAAATGTCGTAGCTAGGATTGCATTTCAGTGTTAATTTACATTTTAGAGGATCATTTTTTTTTCTCCAACGAATTCTATATATACTAATTATTTTAATATCACTCACTACTCGTTTTTTCAGTTTATTAAAATTCTTTTATAAATATTTGAATTTTTGTTAATGGCATATGACAAACTTTATTCTTATTGTAAAACCGTTAGAAATTTATATATTTTACATAGACAAAAGATACTTTACCTATAGTTGGCTAGCTACTTAGCTTACAATATATGTATATATGAATTAATGTGTTTATATATAAGCTGAAAAAATCGAACTTTGATTACAAATATACGGCCAAAAATACTTTATTGATGGACATGGTGTAGCTTTTTGAAAGAAAAATCCGACAAGCAAATCTTGAGTTTGCTTCATAACATGAACATAGCATATAATTAGTAGGACCAGTCTCTTCCTCTTAAGACGAAACACTTTTATAGGCAAGACTAGCGAGTCGTCCCCTATTTCCACTACGACAACGACCTCCCAATTCTCTTTTCCCACCAAATTAAAAGAGATGTTGTCGAGCAAAAACGTCGTCACAGTAGAGGCTTGGAACACCACCACCACAACGCAAACGCAAACGCCAACGCCACATAGACCGTCACTGTTACACCCAACCTTTTATTGGGGTTACAACTGCCAAGTGCTCTTCTCAGGATGGCCTGGTTCTGACCGTGGGATGTATGCTCTTGCAATTATCTTCGTCTTCTCGTTGGCGTTCTTAGCTGAGTGGCTCGCTCGGTGCTCTGACGCAGCCTCCTTCAAACCGGGTGCTGATAAGCTTGCTAAGGTTGCATTTCGTACGGCTATGTATGCCGTCAAGTCCGGCTTTGGCTACCTTGTGATTCTGGCTGTTGTTTCTTTCAACGGTGGGGTTTTCCTAGCCGCGATTTTCGGCCATGCTCTTGGGTTCGCTGTTTTTCGTGGGCGGGCGTTTCGGAATGTGGGTCGGGTCGACGGGTAGGAACCGGGATATCCAGTGTTTTCGGGTTTAACCGAACCGAATGGAAATGGAATTCATTTGGTTGTTGATTTGATTTGTGTGTCTTCTTCATTCGAATGAGAAAAAAAAAAGAAGAGAGTTGTTTTGTGAAATGTTGCATTTGGTGAGTGGAGTCAAGTAAGTGGCGTTTTGTTATTTTGGTTTTCATTTTATTTCTTTGTGATAATAACTTCTAAAAGAATGTACAAATACTATATTCTTTTGTGGAACACATCTACAACAATTTCAAATATCTCTTGGAACGACTAAAGATAATAATACTTGCTCTGTTTTTTTAAGATGGATGTTTTGGAGGTTTTTTGTGAATGAGTGGTCACACCATTTATTCTTAATCCATTTTCAGTGTGGTGCAAGGATATAATCATTCATTTACCCAAAAAGTACATTTTCCCAATTTCTACTAAATTTGCCAATTATGGTAATTTCTTAAATTAGCACCTTTCTTTAATTATTTTAATCGAAGAAAACAAAAAATAAAATAAAAATCTCTGAGTTGACTCATAAAAATTGTAAAATTAGGAATTTTGTTTTAAGAGAAACATAAAAAAAGAATTTTCTGAACAGATAAAATAGTTCGCTCGACTTCCTCAGCACTCTCGTTAGATACCAATGGCCACAATGATCGGATTTCGCCTCTCCTGCTGCAAATCAATATCGTTTTCATCATCCTTCTCATCTCCGGACCTCAATTCTCTCCACTCAAAGCTCTCTTTCCTATCTCTCAAACCCTCTCCACAGCCACGAAAATCAACAATTATCCGTATGGGCGGTGGTCCGAGAACATTCCCCGGCGGTGTCTCCAAGTGGCAATGGAAAAGGATGCAAGCAAAGAAACAGAAACAGCTTCTCAAGGCGAGGTTATCCCGAGAACGACAGATTTACGAGATGCGGAAACGCGCAGAGCTTAAAGCGGCGGTGGCTGAGCTTGAACGACCATGGGAACCGGTTCAGAAGCCGCCGAATCTATTCTCTGTTTGTGCTGATGAGCAAGTTAAGGTACTCGCTGATCGGTTTCAGAAACCTGGCGGATTCGACCTCTGGACTGATCGAGATGGTCCGCAATTGTTTGAGAGCGTTGATGATTTGCCTTCCGCTAGGTTTTTCCCTAAAGGTGTTGTTCATAGTGTGAAACCTTATGGTAAAATATCAAGATCTGTTGATGGTTCAGATGGTGAAGAGAGTGAGCTTAAAGATGAAGAAATTGGGGGAAAATTCGGTGAAACTGGGAAGCTACGTGGTCGTAGGGTAAGGAAGAGAGTTGGAAGCAAGGGTATAGAGAGAGGTGAAGGAAGTAATAGGATTGAGAATCGTGTTAATGGTGGAAATTTGAGAAATGGAAGGTCTGAGGTATATGAAATGACTTTGAAGAATGATGGGAGATACGAAATTGGTTCTTAGATAAGAGTCTGCTTCAAAGCATTCAATAGTATTTGTTCTTTGCTGTGTTCATAATTAATGATGTCTTTGAACATAAACGTGTATGTAACAGTTTAAACGTGCGTATGCTAATCACAGATTGAGCTGCATTTGCGAGCCTTTAGTTTCAGTATTATACTTCTCTGCTGCTTTCAGTTTGTGTACATTAAAAATAAGGATTTGTACCACTCTTCTGTTGCATTGCTTTGTAGAATGTTAGTCATCATATTGAATATGCTAAAATCTGTGGTTAGTTCTGCAGGTTAAGTTTCCAGGATGTGGTTTTCACTGATGGGAGATGTTACTTCTGATATGAAATGAAATCATCTTTCCAATTCGTTTGAGCTACTGAGATTGTTGTTACATGTGCAGTTATCTATTTAATGCCAACACATGATCCTGCAGTAACTTTAAAAGGATGATTGAACAGGATGCAGGACAAAACAAAGTTCTTTTAAGTAACTGACCATTCTTCTGCTGGAATGTACCATACCATAATCATATCGCAAAGAGCCAGTCTTGATAATACTGAGGTAAGGTACATTGTCCACATCAGTGAATTTCTCTATATTCGTGGCATCTTTAGTTTCCTGCCATCCTCCTTGACCTCTGTGTTTGGTCAAGAAGTCTAGTACCTTTCAGCTCTCTCCTACCTTGTTCCTTTCTAATACTTTGTTTCACATGGTAGTCAAGAAATCTAGTGCCTTTCAATTCTCTTAAGCTTAGGCCACCCCATTGTCGGTAGCTTGTTTTCAATATCTGATTTCCGTTTCCAGACTGGGAAATGGGAATCATCAATGCAGAACAACTAGCTCTTGATCTAAAATCTTTTGCGTTGGAGGTGAAGATTATCTTAGTCTATAATTCATTTTAGCTTGCTCTGCTTATTGTGTGCTTGAAGGATTACTTTTTGTATTGGTGAGAGATAAGAAAGTAAAATATGAATAAGTAGTTAGCAGTATCCTAACTCAACGCAGAGTTGCTTGACAGAGGAATTGATGTAGAAAAAAACAGGAATATGATATTTATCCTGACCAAAATCCAGTGACAGATTCTCCACGTCTCAGGACATGGCGAACTCGATCCAGTTGTCCATGTAAGGAAAACATGCTGGTACAGATACGGAAATTCATCATCTCGGGTGTCCTGTATCAAGCTAGGTTTTCTTTATCAAAGCAGTATTCAATCTATCCCTATGGAAGGGGAGAGAAGATGTATTGGACCATACATGCCTCCATCGTCTGGTCAAGACAGAAGTTCTGATGGCGAATCTGGTCGGAATAGAGGAGAGGATACGTTGGAGAATCAAATCAGGAAAAGAACTGATCAAGTCTAAATCTTCCCTCGCACCTCCTGCTTCTTTGATGTCGCAGTCGCGATAGCTAGGGCTTCCTGTGGCGATGGCTTGTCCAGTTGTCCCTCATCCGCCATCTTTAATTTATCAACTGATGAGGACGGTAATTTGGGTGCAGTTTTTGTTAGGGTTATTATGAAGCAAGCGTCCCTTTTAAGTAATCTTTTCTTTTTGGTATTCTTTTTGGTAATTATCTTTTCCCTTCTTTTAAAGTGATCTTATGTCATTGAATGTGCGAGTCGTGTAGAAAACCCTTTGAGTTCGTTAAGTGAAAATTGGATTGCTTTTTTATTCTACGATATACGAGAAAAATGCTTGCTGAATTGAAATTGTTAATCTTCAGAGTGATCCTGGTAATGTTGCCTCAGTATGGTTTTCGTGTAGGATTTTATCAAGTCTGGTGGAAATGATGTTTTTTCTTTTTTGTGTAATAACATATGAGCTAATGGAAGTCATGTTGTATGTGCAGTTATCGTGTCAGTGCTCACATGTCATTCCCTGGTAAAGTTGGAGGATGGTTCATGAACAGGATATGGGATGGTAAGTGGTAAGTATTTGTTGGTATGTTATTGGAGCATCATCAGTTCGACTCGGATCATCATATGTGATTTGCTAGGAGACCTTAAAAATGCTCATACAAGGTAATTGAATATCATTATCTTTGAGCTAATTCTCGTTCCTTTGCACTCTTCCTTGGCCTTATTGTATCGTGCATCATTCTACTTTCTCAAATCTAGAGAACAGTTGTACTATTGCTTGGCTTATACATAATAGATTTGATTGGTACCAGTTTCAAGAAAAATAAGATTTGTTTGTGATAGTATACCAAGAGGAGTTTATTTGTTATGTTCAAAGATAAAGTATAAACAATCTAATATTGTTCATGTATATGAATTGTTATGCAGAATAGAATGAATACGTTTATTATGATAAATGAAAAAAGCAAGCTTGTGACCAACTTCTTAATGCATTATCTCGTTTTGCTCACATAATAGATGTTGATTGAATCTTTTTTTCTTCTTCGTTATTCTTGCTCAGCATTGGTAAAAAGTAATTACTTAATAAATGGTGGTAATCCATATGATAATGAAATAGCTTAAGTCTATTGGTTGTCAAAAAGTATGTTTTGATAATGGCATGATCCACAATTCGTTTTCTTGCCGCTGCTTTGTGTAGTACGTTTATCGCAAAATCAATGATTAGATGATTCGACTCCATGTCAAGATAAATTATTGTTACTATTTCTTCAGGTACTCTTAACACAATATCTGATCCATTGGGGGTTGTTCAACTTTAAAGACCATTGGGTCTGCTTTGATTGGTTAGCCATTTTACCGACGTTCAATTTTGTCATCTTTAGATCTTGATGGTAACATCCTCTGACTCATCAACCATTGCATGGTGCTTCATTTGATTTACAGCCATTAGTGTTGGTCATATGTATCCTGTGACCCACTTCTACTGTTTTAGCAGTGAGTAACAATGGGACACTGTATTACAACTTTAAGTGTAGCAAAGCACGTGAAATAGAAGAATGCTTAGTGGAGGTTAGTTTTTCCATCAAAATTAAATCAAGTGTTTTCTTATCTTGTTGCCATGACAACCATGTGAAAGTAGTCATTCTAGCTTCCGTAATTTGAGCTCTTTACTTCTCAAAGTGTCACTTTCAAAAGAAAAAAAAAAGAGAAAAATTTAGAACCCAGCATGTGGTACATGGGCTTTATGTTATTCTGTGATTCTTAAAAGGGGAACTCTTAAGCCAATTTTAATTGTTTTTTCTCCTTACAAAAGTAACTTCACTGAAGTGGAGGTCCTACTTCCAGGCAAATCAAGTTTTTTTTTTGTTAAGGGGGTGGAAAAAAAGACATGAAAAATTGACCATTCATTGAAAAATGAGGTTTTGATGTGGCATTATCAAAATGATTTTCTTTAAGATTCCCACCATTTACATAGTCATACACTCATACTTGCTAAACTGCGCCAAGTCTTGCTATTGCTAGAAGATTCTATCTCTCTTTTCACTATATGTTTTTGTTGGTATTGCTTGTGGATGTTTCAGTTAATAGTGGTTAGCACTATGGGATAAGGTTTATCTGTTTTCCTCAGCCATATGCCATAACCATAAAATCCCATTTGATACAAGATAAGAGTTGACTTATTAATAAAAATGATTGTTTAAATGCTATTGGAGCGTATAGTATAAACAAGATTTGGAAGATATGTTTGGGTTTTGGTTAGCAATTGCAAATCCACTAAACCTTGACAACTTTCCCATGGATGATGACAGACTAATCATTCGTTGGTGTCCATTTAAATAACATTGTGATAAAGGAAAATTATTTTGTAAGATGTTATGAGCTGGTGTTTTGAAACTAAACATAGTACAAAACATTAAGCTTTTGTTTTTGATCTTATATGATTAATCCGTAATTGTGATTCTTTACCTTTTTCACGAGTGATTATGGTAATGGTAGTGTAGAGTGATTATGGTAATGGTAGTGTAGTAAAGTAAATGATATGTAAACTATATTGTTTAGAGGTTAAGAAGCTATAAGAGATATAATTATAAGCTTAATATTTTCTGGCATGACATTGTGATTTTTTGCGGCTGAACTTTATTTGTGATTGTTGAATAGTAGGTATGAGTATGATTAGAAGGTGGAGGAACTGGTACTGAAGTAAATGATAAAATGCCTAAGAGAGATGAGACTTATTGTTTCACAAAAAAGGTTAGTAGAGAGACTAGAGAGTGAAGTAAATAAAGGAAGCATTGGATTTATTGAACTAAATTAAGCATCTCAGATCTTAGTGGAGTAGGGGAGTTAGGAATAAGAGTTAAAAAAGAACATGGTGATATTGTCTTAGAATGATGATTGACAAGATGCAGAATATTGAGCGTTTTGATTCCCAACAAGAAAAGTAAATTGAGTGGGTAGTTTTTACTTGATTTCATATTCTTCACTTTGGTCTGTCAGAAAAGGATAATCTTTTCAGTTTACCGTACGTAGGGTGATAATCTTTCAGTTTACCGTACGTAATAAGGGAATCTTTCTTTTGAAAAGGTGAAAAGAATATAAAAACATCCAGTAAATTTTGTTGAAGGACAAGTTCAGGATAAGATTTGAAAACTTGGAGTTTCACTTTGGGTTTGGATTTGATGAAAATATGAAGTTTAACATAAGTTTTCATAGACCAAGTTGTTGGACAAGCAATTGAATTGGGAGCTTTGTTCTGTCTTTACATCTCTCTTCTCTTTTATACTTGCGAGTTCTTGCAAGTGCAACTTTATGTGACCTTTTATATTACCTATATTTTTATCTATGTGAATAAGCCCGTTGTGTTGACTCATCATCCTCAACGTGAATGTGAAACAAAATAAAGTAAATTAGAAAATGTAAAGTTGAAAAACTGCACGAGGCTGAGAATAAGGCATTGTGAAAAACTGAGCACATGATCTGGAAAACACTATAGAAGATGATGAGTCAACACAGCGAGCTTATGCTTATATATAGAGGACCAAGGTTTCTTCTTATCTATCACACACACACACACACACACTCCTTAAGAATCAACTCCCTTGTGTAGTGTATTTTGTCTAATAAAGTTGAACAGATGGAGCATAAGAAGATTGGTGAAGATCTTCAAGATTCGTACGATGATAAACAGAAATGGGTTCTTGATTCTTCTCTCGATAGCAGAGGACGTCTTCCTCTTCGGGCTCGAACTGGCGCTTGGAGCGCTGCACTCTTCATCATCGGTACAGTACTTTCTTTGAGATTGTATATACTGAAACTTTATACCATAGAATTGTAACGCTGAAAGTTTGCTATAGTAGTCCAAAATGTAAATCTTTGTGAAGTCTTTTGTTTCATCTATACTGCGCAGCAATTGAGTTCAGCGAGAGATTGAGTTACTTCGGGTTAGCTACGAACTTGGTGGTCTACCTAACAACAATTCTTCACCAAGATCTCAAAATGGCTATAAGAAATGTGAACTACTGGTCAGGTGTCACTACTTTGATGCCTCTTCTTGGAGGCTTTGTAGCCGACACTTATCTCGGCCGCTACACTACTGTCTTGGTTGCAACCACCATTTATCTTATGGTAATATATGTTCTTACTTGTTAACTACCCTTATCCAATTATTGAAAGATTTATAAACAACATTAGACTGTGTCTTGATAGCTCTTTCTTGTTCCTTTTTAAAAACAGGGTTTAGTCCTTTTAACAATGTCCTGGTTCATACCGGGCTTGAAACCTTGTCATGAAGAAGTGTGCGTTGAACCTAGGAAAGCACACGAAATAGCCTTCTTCATTGCCATGTACTTGATCTCCATAGGGACTGGAGGTCATAAGCCTTCCCTTGAGAGCTTTGGTGCTGATCAATTCGACGATGATCATGTTGAAGAAAGAAAGATGAAGATGTCTTTTTTTAACTGGTGGAACGTCAGTCTATGTGCTGGTATTCTAATGGCCGTGACTGCTATTGTCTATATCGAAGACCGGGTTGGTTGGGGTGTTGCCGGCATCATACTAACTGTAGTCATGGCTATATCACTTCTCATCTTCCTCACTGGAAAACCATTCTATCGTTACCGGACACCTTCGGGTAGCCCTTTGACCCCGATGTTGCAGGTCTTTGTTGCCGCCATTGCTAAAAGAAATCTACCTTATCCCTCTGATCCTTCTCTGCTTCATGAAGTTTCAAAGGCAGAGTTTACAAGTGGCAGGCTTCTCTGCCACACGCAGCATCTTAAGTGAGTAGAAGCAAACTCAAAAATGTCTCATTGTTACCATGATAATTTCTGATTTCTTGAACATCCAAAACTGATTTCTGATGTGGGATTTTCCTTGAAGGTTTCTTGACAAGGCAGCAATTATAGAAGACAACAATCCTCTGGCCCTCGAGAAACAGAGTCCATGGAGACTTGTAACGTTGACAAAAGTAGAGGAAGTGAAGCTGATCATCAACGTGATTCCCATATGGCTCTCCACGTTGGCCTTTGGCATCTGTGCAACACAAAGTTCAACCTTCTTCATCAAACAAGCAATCATCATGGACAGACACATCGCCGGCTTCACACTTCCTCCAGCTTCCATGTTCTCTCTCACTGCCCTCACACTGATCATCTCGATCACCTTCTATGAGAAACTCCTCATTCCCTTGCTAAGACGCATCACAGGGAATCAAAGAGGCATTAACATTCTCCAGAGAATCGGGATTGGTATGCTTTTCTCCTTCATCACCATGACCATTGCAGCTCTAGTTGAGAAACAACGATTGGACCATAACAATAACAACAAGCCCATGAGTGTGCTATGGCTAGCTCCTCAGTTCATAGTCATTGGCATTGCGGACGCCTTCACCCTCGTTGGACTCCAAGAGTACTTCTACGACCAAGTCCCTGATTCCATGAGAAGCTTAGGTATAGCATTTTACCTAAGCGTGATAGGCGCGGCTAGCTTCCTTAACAATCTCCTAATCACAACGGTTGATGCTCTTTCGGAGGATTTCTCGGGGAAAAGTTGGTTCGGAAAGGACTTGAACAGCAGCCGATTAGACCGGTTCTACTGGTTTCTTGCCGGTGTAACCACTGTCAATATATGCATCTTTATGGTTGTAGCAAAGAGATGCCCTTACAAAAGCGTGCAACCAAGCCAAGCCTTTGCTGACTCGTCCGTCTAAATCAACAAGACGTGCAATGCAAGTATATGTCGTTAAGCTTAGGATTTAAGGCCAGATAATGAAAAAAAGTGTGATGCAGTTTACATCTGTAGACTGTTCAATAGATAGATATACGAGAGGGAAGAGTCAGATCAGATGTAAGATAAGATCGTATAATCCGTCATGAAATAGACATCTCTACCACCATTTTCTTAAAATTTCATTGGTTGATGCTACAAACTTAGTACCAATCGAACTCAAAATATATTTTAATTGTTGTGATTGGTAGTTTTTTTACCTCTGCGGTAAGAAGCATACCACTAATGTGGTTACTAACTAAAATCAGCTGTTGTGTACTATTTCTTACTGCTACTTTTTTATCTAAAGATATGTCACTGATCAAGAGCACTAGAAATTGGCCGAAACTAATTGTCATAAAATTGTAATCAAAAAAATTATAATTTTAGTTAAAAAAACAAAAAAAAGACAAGTTGAGAAACCAAACAGTGTCACAGTGACGCATATTCGGCGTATCTGAGTATCTTAGCCGTTTTACGAATATACCCTTCTTCCTTCTCCAAGCAAGTTTTAGGGCTTCTCTCAAAGAGTTTACCTTTTCCCTCTCTCCCATGTCGATTTCTCCGATCTCCATCGTAATTCAATTTCCTTCAATTGATGTGACCTTCGATTCCAATTTCGCCAACCCAGAGAAGGGTTACTCATAGAAAGTGTGATAGAGAGAGATGAATGTTGACGCTAGAGTCGGTGTGGCGGTGGATGGAGCACATGGTGCTCTTAACCTTAACACTGCAACCACTGGCCATAGTAGCGTCGTGCCTCAGATTAAGCCTCAGGCGCAGCTAGGAACCGTCGAGAGTCTCCTCGCTGGAGGTATTGCCGGCGCCTTTAGCAAGACCTGTACCGCTCCTCTTGCTCGTCTCACCATCTTGTTTCAGGTCTGATTTGAATTGAGTTTCCCCTTTTCGTTGGTCAATGTAGTTATCACTGATAATTTGTAAAAGTTGGGTCTTTTTGAGCTTGCTGCTTGGTTTTGGGGTTTTAGATTAGAGAATTGATGTAAGGGTTTTAGAACATTTAGCTGAGTTCATGAAGTCATGAGTATTTTGTTTTTGCCATTTTGGTTTATCACTCATTTTGACCTCGTAGCAAAGTTCGAGACTTGACAGCTTCTTGTTTCTATTGATTTTGTTAAAAAGTGTGTTGTTTATTTCAGTTGCAAGGCATGCAATCAGAAGGTGCAGTGTTAAGTAGTCCATGCTTATGGCGTGAAGCTTCCCGTATTATCAACGAGGAAGGATATAGAGCCTTTTGGAAAGGAAATCTCGTTACTGTAGCACACAGGGTTCCCTATACTGCAGTAAACTTCTATGCATATGAAGAATACAAGAAAGTGAGTTGCAGTCTAGTCTATATTTTCTAATTTGTGTCTTCTGTAACCGTTTATCATGATCTGTCACTCATCAGCCTTGCAATGATTTTTTGTTTTGCAGTTTTTCAATTCAAATCCAGTCTTACAGAGTTTTATAGGAAATTCCAGTGGCAACTCGATTGTGCACTTTATTAGTGGTGGCTTGTCTGGAATAACAGCTGCTTCAGCTACCTATCCCCTTGATCTTGTCAGGACTCGTCTTGCTGCACAGGTAATTGATTTCTATCCTTCAAATTCATTTTTTTTTCTCTTGAATATGATGTTTGTAAAGCTTTATTATTCCCTTGATCTAACCAGTTTTTCTTTGTCTTTTTCGTGGCTTTGAATTGCATTGTATTTTATCCTTCCCAGAGAAATGCAATGTATTACCAGGGTATTACGCATGCTTTCCGTACCATATGCAGAGAAGAGGGACTTTTGGGTTTGTATAAAGGACTTGGTGCTACATTGTTGGTATGCTTTGTTTGCTTCCCATGTTCTCTTGTGCAAACAGTGTTGATTGTTAACTTCTTCTTGGTACATCTTTTGTGATGCAGGGTGTTGGGCCAAGTCTTGCTATCAATTTCGCTGCGTATGAGTCTATGACATCATTTTGGAAATCTCATAGGTAAGTCATCTATGATTGGGATTCCTCTGTTACTTTTGCACTCACCTATTGAGCATATTTGTTTGTTTAGATGCTAACTCGTTATGCGTATCTTACTATTTTCTTTGAACTTCTTCAGGCCAAATGATTCGAAATTGCTTGTTAGTCTTGGTTGTGGAGGTCTAGCTGGAGCTGTTTCTTCAACAGGTTTACTCTTCAACCTTACCTTCTCTCTGCATTGTAGTTTCGAGCTTTATTTTCTAGAGACAGACATATCTGCTCCTTATTGTATATAGTTCAGATGACAAACTTTTTGATGCCCATAACTTTGTAGCTACATTCCCGTTGGATCTTGTGAGAAGAAGAATGCAAGTGGAAGGAGCTGGTGGAAGAGCGCGAGTATATAACACAGGACTCTTTGGAACATTCAAACACATATTCAAGTCAGAAGGCATCAGAGGGATATACAGAGGAATATTGCCTGAATATTACAAAGTGGTTCCTGGCGTTGGCATTGTCTTCATGACATACGAGGCTTTAAGGATCCTCTTATCTTCTCTCCCCAATTGACAATTCCCACTTATACTTAGACTAATTTTAGCTGCTCATAGAGTTGGTAGAAGAAAGGAAAAACATGTTTATTTCCCACTTGGTCATCTTTTCAAACACTTTGGTAGTAAATTTTACTTTTCTTACTGCCGTAAAACAAAAATAGAGAAAATTTTCCAATGTAATTTAAAGGCATCATATATATATATATACTGTTCCACGCGAGCAATCTCCTGAGATAACAATTTGTCTTCTTTCTCTGTTTCTGAATCAATCTTTACAGTTTTATGGAACTTATGTAAGTTTTTGTTTGCTTCATCCTGCGTTTTTGTACTTGTAACAATGATGAGATATCAACACAGAGTCCTGGAATGACAACGTTTAGGTACTTCAAAAGAGATTTTACTCGTAGCAAATCTTGAAAAAAATGGTCAATCTTTCTAACAAAACAAAGATTACACTCGAGCAAAACTTGAAAAAAACATCAATCCTCCTAAAAAGAATGTTTTACAAAGATCAAGAACTCAATCCAAAACGACCCACAAAGAAATATCTTATCAAGAAGTCAAGAACTCAAGAACTCTCAACTCTTTTCCAAAAGAAAGATCTTTAAATGCTAAAAATCTGAATCCCTACTGAAAAAATCTCAACTTTTTTCATCTGTCCTCACAAATCTCTGAACCAAAAACTTGATGAAAAGTATTCATAAGTTACCCCAAATGACCAGCTCAGCTAGACGTCCTGAGCAAGAAGATGCTGAGTTCTTGAGCCGAGTTAGCATCCGGGTTAATGAGATGAAACGACTCCGAGTCAGAGCTACCCACAACGTGCTCATAATTCGCCCTCATATACATAACCTCATCAGTATCCGATTCACCCGACCCAGATCCAGATGGCAACACGCCCGCTCCAACCGTCATAGACTCCAATTTCTTCAACATCATCCTCGTCTCTTCATTAGCACTTCTCCGTACAGCAAACCCTAACTTCCTCCCGTTACAAAACATCGTCCAAACGGGTACGGATCTTAGCAAGCACGACTTCAATTCGGGTCGGGTCGGGCATTCAAGAGCGACACGAACAAGACCTGAACCCATCTCGTGAACTAACTGGCTCGTAGCGATTGAAAGCTCGAGGAGAAGAAGTGGTTTAACTGAGAGACGGTCGTGTTGAACACAGAACCACACGTGTCCCTTTCTTCTTCCAAAAATCGTCCCAATCACCATAGTCTTCGACGGTCTCTGCGGCACCGTCACGGCGGATAGGTTGTAGTCAGCAGCGGAAGTAGCCTCGGAGGAAGAGGCGGAGGAAGAAGCTGAGTCTTGAATGTCGATATCGTCTCTAAGGGAAGTGCTGAGACGTTTCTTGGAAGCTCCGGTGGATGTTGTTGCTCCGGCTAAAGAAACGGTGGTTGGATTCGTCGGAGGTGAGATACATGGAAGAAGAAATCGACGGAGAGAGTCGATTTTGGTCATCTTCTTTATTTCCTTTCTCTCTCTATTTTTGAAAGGTCAAATGGATTTTTCTGAGAGTTGCAGAGAAATCTGAAAACTCTGTTTCTTTGTTGCTTTTTTATAAAGAAAGGCGGGAGAACATGAGAATATCCGTTGTGGCTTTGACTGGATTTGACTGTATTTACACGTGGATTTTTGTTAACGAGCCACGTGGAAAGTGAATCTTGGATTCTTTGTTTCTGAAAAGATTCTATTGGCGACGATTAACTGTTCACCGGCGAATTGGGAATTTTGGGTAGATTTATTTATTTTTAGGTATGTTTAATATTGAATGACTTTCAAATTTGTTTTTTTGTTGTTACTGTGACTGAACTAACCGTACGATTTTCTGCATTACATTTACTGCTTAACATTTGCAAGTGAAAGAAAAAAAGAGTTATGTTGTGCGGCTTTCAAGAAATTGGTCACTCATATTTTTGTTTTACTTTGAAAAAGACAATTGATAGATATCCTCCTCTTTTACTCCTAAACTGTCGTTTTAAAGTTGTTTTTTTTTTTGTTCAAAGTTTACATTTCCAATATGGTTTTTTAAAATTAAATTCTTACTTTACTCTTTATTCAAACCAATAAATTTTGAATTTATATCATTATCGTTTAATTGGTACTCCATATATATGTACTCCCTCTGTTTCAAAATGTAATATGTTTTAGAATTTTTTTTTGTTTCAAAATATAAGATGTTCTCTATTTTCTATTTATAATTAATGACAAATTATTGAATTCAAGAAAGATAACTAAATACTATTGGTTTAGAGTTGTTGAAAATTGTAAATCACAAAAAATAATGTATTTTAAATATGGTTTCTTAATATGTGTGAAAATTCTAAAACATCTTACATTTTGAAACAGAGGGAGTATGTTTTAAGAAAAAAATAATTTGTATGAAATATGTCAACCATTTTTTTTGTATAACGGAAAGAATAAATTTTATACTTATTATAGTTTTTGTATCCATTTGTTTTGTTTTTCTTTTCTGATATTATATGTGTTTTGTTTTGAACCGTTGGAGAATGCAATTGATCTAATGGTAACTAAATTAATCCATAGTATACATGTCTGATATCACTTGATCGGCATTTGATTCACAGTTTTACACAATGTATTAGAAAGCTTTTTGATAGGCGTGGACAGCTAAATCAGAGACACAACATGCAAAATGTCATCATATTAGACAAAGTAAAACCATCTCATAATATAATAAATCTGCATACTCATAGATAGTCCAACAGTAGATTATAGATTATTAAGGATATCTATAGTTCACAGTTCTCCTCTACAAAAAGTAAGTGAAAACATTTATTTTAATCTTAACAACTCCTCATCATTTTGATCCAAACCGCGACGCCATGGGGATTTATGGAACAATGTAACCTGCAAAAGAATCATAAGACATGTAAAAGATCAAGTGAAGTTAAGTTCATGTTATATTTTACTATGAGATTTAGAAGAATCGAATCCATATTCCATACGTCCACATCGTTTGCCAGCGGGACGGTTGCGGATGTTACAACGTTTGGGGACACCGATTGCGATTCCAGGATTGATTCCGGCTCTCTTGGCTAGAGGAGAGAGCATGACAGCACAAAGACAACGAGGGTTGGTTCTAATGAGAGCACCGACTTTGGCACAGCAAACCGGTGGAACCTTACCCCTTGGGTTCTTTGTAGCTGGCAAACACGGGCTTAAGCTAGCCGCGGCTTGACCAATTGGCATCCGACCACACTCACCAGCCGCCTCAACAGAAGCCACTGTGATCAGAAGACTCATCAAAGCCACTGCAACAAACCTACAACACTTCATGCTTCTTCTTCTTCTTCTTCTTCTTGTTTTGTTGAGTGTCTTAATTAGTGCTTTGATGATTCTTATATAGTAAGATGTTGTAGTGGGGTGGTTGTGTTTTGGTGACGTGTATCGGTAAATTGGATCTTTATAATTTTTCCCATTCTGTAATCATTTGGTTTTTGCTTACTTTGATTTAGATTTCACCATCTGTTAAGTGTTTAGTCGTTTGATTTCTTGCGTGTTTGTTTTTGTTTCTCATGTTTACATTTCTTTCACAAAACATATAACAACTTTTTGCACTCTAAATGAACATTTCACTGCCTATTACCTTTTTTTTTTTTTTTTTTTTGGACAAATCACTGCCTATTACCTATTTCGTTTTCATTGCCTTAATTTTGACACTAATTACTAATTAGACAAGGCTAGAAGGAGTTGGAGCTGAGATTTTGTATTATTGGATATAACAACGGAAATGTAGAAAAACATATCGAAATTAAACCGAGAGGGCTACAGCCATATATGGTTTCATCAAATAAGACACAAACAAGAGTTTTGGTTGTTTTCACTGACAACCGCTCAATCTTGCCCAGTCTACAAACTGCATTCCACCGTAGATGTTATTGGCCAACCGTACACCAACGGTGAAAGCCATAGCTGCCGGAGGCACTTTCTTGGCGAACGGAGATGCTTCCACCACTCTCTCTAGACCATTGATGATCTGATAACGGGTATTCGAAGAAACACTCAAGAATACACCTGCAATTAATCACCGTTAATATGGAGATTAATGATTTAGTAAAGTGAAAGTAAATAAGGCAGAGAAAGCTAGTATATGTATCATGTATGTATATACCCCAGAGAGCTGCACTCTTGATTAGCGGTGGTACCGGGATGCTCTCTTCTGATTTGTTCATGTTTCTGAGAGAAGAGAATGACAAAAGAAAAATGTAAGCCAAATCCAAGAACTAAGTGACCCTTTTGATTTTAGCTACCGGAAAGAGGGGTGTTACCGTTTGGCAGTCATGATAAGATTTGCAATGCCTTGACCTACGATGCCACATCCAAACCCAACTGCACCATACATTATACCCTGAAACAAATGTAACAAATTGTTCAGCAACAGCAAAAGTTATGGAGCAATTGAGATAGTGACTGTGTACTCTAATTACCTTGTAGAAGTATGTAGCAAGTCTCTGTTGAGCGGAAAATCTACATCCTGGTCTTTCAGCTTCAAACACGCTGCATAAGTTTAACATCTCAAAGTTCATTAATTAAGTTACAAAATGAGAGATATACGTACTATATGAGAATTGAGTATCTTTTTGAGGAAATTTACCTGCTAGGAAGCGCATTATAAGCAAAAGCCATGCGTCCTAAGAAGCCAGCTGATGCGGATGGCTGTCCAAAACGGACATAAGGCGCCAACATACCGACCAGAGCAACGTTGACCACAGTTCCGACCAAAAGATCAGCAACATACAACTCAAACTCAGCCCAAAAATCCTTCCCTCTCTTTTGAACTTCAGCAACAGTGGCACAACAAGAATCAATGACTATCTGAAATTGGCATATCAAATGCTTCTTATATCTTCAATGCAAGCATGGTATTGCACAACGAATGTGAATGTACAAGGAGAAACTATCTTCTAAATGAAAAGTATGGCAAGAGTGTCTTACCTCAGCTCCTATTTTGAAGAGGAAAGATGGATCAGCCAACATTCTGTTACGAAGCACAGACCATGATCTTATAGCAAACCCAAGCAGCCCAGCTGAGCTCTAAATCCGAGAAACCGAAACTCAGAACTCTTCTCTAACACTACTATTTCCAGAAGAAAACAAACAAAAGTAATGAAACATGTACCTGCAAATCCAAGTACCTAAGGAGAAGCACTTTACGGATCCCATAAGTCTTAGCAGCTTCCAACATATCAGAAGGAAGAGTAGCTCCTCGAGCTTCAGTCTCCTTGATAACCTCTTCAAATTTCAAAAGGGGTCCAAACTCTTTCTCTTCGTAGTCTTCTCCATCACCTTCTCCTCCATTCCCACCTCCTCCACCGCCCCCATTACCACCACTACCATTAAAACCATCCCCAACATTACCATCATTATCCAAATTCTGAGGCTGATCAGTTCCCAAGTTTCTAACATAGTCTTTCCCTAAGATACTATCATCACCATCTCCTTTCTTCAGTTCAGTAGCCGCAACAACACCAGATTGCGGCTCAGCAGGAGACTGAGACATATTAACAATCAAAAGCCTCGACCTTTGCTTACCCGAAACACCCTTAATCCGCAAAACAGGCACTTTCATTGCCTTGACCAAATCTCTAAATACAAAGTCTCGATTACAAATCCTTAACGAAGAGATCTCGTTTCTCACTTTCACAACACTCGAGAATTGAAAATTCATTCCACATCCTGCCATTTTGCCTCTCTCAAACAGGGATAAGTCGACAAATAAAAACACTCCTCAAAGCTAAGAAGCTTCTTCCACACAAGCTTCTGCAAGACAACAAAACCGAGAAAATGAGACCAACACGTAACGATAATTACAAAGATTGAAACTTTGGGCGAAGAGGATCAAAACCCTTACCTTGAAGAGACGGAGAGAGTGGTGACTGCAAGAGTGATTATTAGGGCCAGTGGCGCTTAATTTTTCTTCGGCTTCGGACTGTATTTAATTATCTCAAGTCCCTTGTACGTGCGGTCACATCTGCACATGTGTGGAACCCTTCAGGTTTTTGTCCTTTACTTCTTCCTCTTTTATTCTTTTTTCTACATTTAATTTTCTTCTTCTTATTATAATGAGATACGAACAAAGTACATAAGAAAAAGTACTTTAGATATTTCTTGAGACTAAAAGTACCAACAAAACGATAATTTTTATTAAAAATGTATTAAGGGAAAAATCATTTTAAAAAGATTATCATTAATCTACTTATACATAAATTACGTATCCAAAAATCATCATAACAAATTTTGGTATCAAACTAATGGAAAAACAAAAGGATTAGGATCAAAGATAAAACAAAGAAAAAAATGTTACAACATCCATCACACACATTATATCCCCCAAAGTCCCTCCAGCTTAAACCCAAAAGAATAAGAATAAGAATATATGATTTTGCTGTACAAAACAAATACATTTGTTCTCTTTTAGAATAAAAAAGGAACACAAGAAACAACAGAACCCAAACCGGAGTGAATGGAATTATGATAGTCTGTTCATCGTTGCCAATGATGATCCTTGCATCTGAGCACCTGAACTTCTTCTATTATGTGATTGCAGATGTTTTAGTCTTCTGCTGAGGAAATCGATGTATGTCCGGAGACGATACCTTACTGAGTTTGTGAGAGACAGTGGCGGATTCAGAATAAGTGTTGGTGCTTCTACTAGAAGGAATACCAGCAAACGCACCGCTTTCGAATACTGGTTTCCAGCGTTCTCTATATCTCCCATAAGCTCCTTAACCTGCAGAAAATGCCACAGCCACCAATGGAATTGAACTTTTTAGATATATGAGAATGAGCATAATAGACATATTGATTGTTTAGTTTATAGTTTTGGATTGTTCATCAAATGATTTGGGAAAAGGAAAAGGAAACTTACTCCCCCAAGTTTTCCAATATCAAGGGCTGCTTCAAATATCGTCTCCATTGCATCTGGCATTTTCGTATTTCCTACAACCAAGTAGAGGACAACCTTTTAAGATCTTGAATACCTCAAAAACACAAAGAAGAAATGTTTTTTCTATTCCTAAGGGAAAAAAACATACCAGGTTCGATACTTTTGGCAAGTTCTTCAGCAAGCTCAACCTCCTGGATAAACTGCCTCTGAATCTGAGAGGATATCTCCTCCGAT
This sequence comes from Erysimum cheiranthoides, assembly GCA_011420285.2. Classification (NCBI taxonomy): domain Eukaryota; kingdom Viridiplantae; phylum Streptophyta; class Magnoliopsida; order Brassicales; family Brassicaceae; genus Erysimum; species Erysimum cheiranthoides. The sequence goes on along the minus strand of CM022182.2, from coordinate 15,167,858 downwards.
CCATCGTGGCTGATATCAGCGATTTTATCAGAATTGTGGGTCTCGTGCTTTAGGCTGCTAGTTCTTAGTCTGTTAATGTCTTGGCTAATTGGGCTTCCTTCCAAACCTGAAATTGCCTGAGTATGACATATGTGCAGTGCCTGTTTCCAAATTGCCAGAATCGCCAATTGGATCGAGAAAGCGTCTAAATGTTTGTCAGATTTGATCTATGCAAAGAAGCATAAAAAAAATTACTCAGAAACTCATGATGGCCAGTGATGGCACGATGATTATACGTGACTATCCATAAACAGTGTAAAGTTTAGTTACCCTTTCATGAACTAATTCTGCAATTGTTGCTGCACATTTTCTCAGAGACCTGATTCTTGTCAGGCTGTGAGTTGATGGCTGTTCAAAAGCATCCCCAAGATCCAGAGACCCATGAGAAGTGCTCGGGGCAGTGTTCTGACTGTCCAGGCTCCCAAACCGACCAATGCTGTTGCCAGTAGCACCAATTATTGGCATGGGAGCCGTTGAACTTATGCTTCTGTTGAATAACTCTACAGGAGGAGACGACTTGAATGGAAAATTATAAGGCTTCGAAGAACTCGATGAAGATGATGGCATATCCACTGGTGGTCCAGATACGAGAACGAAATCTTGATCCATGGAGTCTTGAGAATCATCTACTGCAAAACTGACATATGTGAGAAACCGAACAAGAAAGCTTTGTTATTCTCTAGGGTGTAGAAAATAGTAGAGATTCAAATATTCAATCACCTCTTCCTAGAGCAACAAGTGATCTGGAATCAGTCAATGTTGTAGGTTCCCTAAGGTTTCTCCTATCGGAATCTATGTGAGTTTCAAATCTAAATCTATTGTTTTCCGCTCTTTGGTTGATTCTACTATCTCCAGACGGAAGTTCTGTATATTTTAAAGCAATAGATTCCACCTCCCTTCTCTCAATTCTGGTATCAACTTTAGGTCCAGAGGACGGCTTCATTGAGGACGTCCTTTTCAAATATGAAGGGCTCCCCTCAGGTCCACTATAATCATCATCTAGAAGGAATGGCAAACAGTCTTCTTGAGAACTTTCTTCCATGTTTCTCGAGGGACTGCTTCCAGAAGAAAGAAAACCGTCCATTGTTCTTATGCCCAATCTACTTCTGCAGCACAGATATTTTCATCAGTACAAATGTTTGGATAAAGGAGGAAGAAAACATTAGCCACGACAACTGTCACATCTACCTTGAGAAATCATATGACTGCCTGTCCGAAAGAAAAGGGTGGTTAAAGAACTCTTCAAATGTCAAACGTTCCACTGCGAAAGACAAGATATTCAAAAATGGCTTGTAATCGCATTGTATACACACAGAGTAGGACCATAAGCTCGTTCATATAAAATATGTGGTGTAGGAGATGAATAGAGCTTATTGTAAACCGCTATTCAAATCACAACTCCAAGTTCAGGACAAATCTGCAACTCTCGTTGATATGAGTTACTCGGAAAGTTAGGCCAGTCTTAGACTGAAATGGCAACAGTGATAACTCTTCTTTTCAATTATGCTAATCAAACAAACAACTATGAACAGGGTACATATTAGAAAAGGTTTGAATTGCCAATCCAACGTGGCCACAATTCTATATACTTTACATTTTTAGACCAACACTACTTCCAGCAGAATTTACTTTAAACAGCTAACCTGGATTACGGCGCAGTAACTTCTGACACAGATCTACACAGTCCAAACTTAAATCTCTACAGTCCGCTGGAAAATGTAATTCAGTTGATCTTATAATGTTTTGGAGCAACTGTGAACACAAGATGGAGAAAGTGTAAGTATTATGCACCAGAATACAAACACTTACATACTATAGAAATTAGTGAGACAGAGAATACAAAACCTGAATTTGGCTGTTTCCTGTAAAAGGGGTCCTGCCTGTCACAAGTTGAAATAAAATAGCACCAACACTCCAGAGATCTGCCTGTGTATTAAGCTAGGATTGTAAGGAGGCAATGTTAAGTGAAAGGTCTAGGTAGCTTAGTAAGAGAAAGGTCTGACCTTCGCATCATACTTCTGAAGTTGCATTATCTCTGGGGCCATATACAATGGTGAACCGCATAAAGTCTCCGCGAGCCCCCTAGGTTGCAACGATCTGCATTAAGAAAAGTGTGATGTTCAAATTGCAGACTAAGAAGTTCAAAAAGGGGGAGGAGGTGTAATAAGCATAATCCCCCAAGAAAAGAATGAAATTACCAAGAAAACAATATACAATCAAAAGCAGCTTGAGCCCATTTGAAACCTTCTCTAATTCAATCATATTACACTCTTTGATCTAGTAACAAGGGGTGCTGATGACAATACCTTGCAAATCCAAAGTCAGCAATCTTCAGATCTGCATCATTTTCATCTGTGGATAGAAGAAGATTCTGTTTCAAAAACGAAAGAACCTTAGCATTTAAATTTCAACAAAGATGGAATCTCTAAGACTTTATCTCTGCTTGGACATGGAAATTCGAAACTAACAGATAACCCTTCTAAAGCATCTTTTCAGCCTTTTAAAAGTTTTATCATACAACAATGAGCTCACACTAAACTGTTTAACAAAAAAAAAAAAACATAAAGCACAGAAGATCATTGAACGGAATGAGAATCAGAGACACCTGAGGCTTTAAATCGCGGTGAATAATATTATTGTCACGAAGAACTTGTAAGCCGGCCGCTGTTACATAGAAAATCATCTGAAGTTAATAACAAAAGAAAGAAAAAAAAAGAGTATGTGTCACCAATATTTACCTAACTGCTGCATAAAATGCTTAGCAGTAGCTTCAGGGACACTTCCACGTCTCTGGACATACACAGACAAGTCACCTCCTTTGCAGTATTCCAACACCAAATACACTTTCCCGGGAGACTGCATCACATTGCCCAAATCAAAAAAACATCAAAATTTCCAAACCAGACCCGAAATTTTGTTCCACAATTCAAGCTTAATTCCATACATATGATCCAAAACTCATGTCATTGTGATCCAAGATTGACATTGGGATGTTCAAATTGGTAACAAACATCTTAACGAAGCTAACTTCATTCGAAATTTCTACTTACAAAAAAAAATCGAAACTTTAAATTAGAAAACCTTGATCATGTCGATCATACGGATGATGTTAGGATGATTGATCCTCCTTAGAATGAAAATCTCAGACATGAGACTCTCCTGAAGCTTCTTGTTAAGCCTATCCATGGCGATCTCCTTGATAGCGACCTCAGTGCCGTCAACGCGGTGCCTCGCTTCCCAAACCACAGAGAACGAACCCGACCCGATTTGGCGACCCACCAAGTAGTCTCCAACCATCCTTCCCGTGGACTGAGCCATGTTTTTTTCTCCGAGAAACCGGCACCGAGAATCTAGAGGATCGAAAAGGTTGGAGCTTTGAAATTGAGCTGAGACGGGAATCTTTTGGGAATTTACGACCCGTCGGGTTGAAAATGGATTCGATTGGGCCTATTCGGATAATGAAGACAGAGAGATATACATGAGAGAGGGATTAATGAAATTAATTAATGTTATTAGTAAGTTTTTATTCTAAGAATCTTCGTGCACTGCCGTTTTATTTGGCTTATATGATAAGATCGGGTAATTATTTTATGTTAATTAATGTCGTTGTTAAGATTATGTCATCGCTTAGTGGGAAAATGGGATTTGTTGTGGGAGAATTAGCGGTTTGAGATTCCCAAATTTAGTTGCTTTTTATGTTTTTGACGGAGGAGATAGATTCAAAGATTGAAGCTAGAAAATGGTAAATAAAGCGTAGAGGAGGAGATATGCTACAATGCGGGACCGTAACGCTTGTTTGATTTTCTAAATAAACCGAGTTGGTATAAATCCAAATTACCAAATTGGAATTAGACCGGACAAAAACTGAAATGTGTTTACGTACGTGCGTGCACTTTTCTTCTCATGTCTTGATCTGATCACGACCGTGTCAAAGATGTCACACCGATTGAACGTAAAATCCAATTTGGAATTCAAGTTCAGTTGACTTTCAAGTTCAGTTGACTGAGTCAAACCATGTAATCTTTTAGACAAAGATATAATAAGCATATAATTATCGATACTCATAGATGTAACATATATCATATATGCCTATATGGCATCAAAGAAAGAAAGCAAACATCATACGGTACTTCTTCTCAAGTTTTACCCGTAATGAACATATGACTAATCAAAGTCTAATTCAATACAAAGTTAACACGGTATTTTTATGCAGGAAAACCTCAGCAAGAAATAAACTATATATATAGATATCTAGGATAACTTCTAAATGTAGCGATTTTGCATAAGATGGAGACTTGGGCAATAATCATCATAGCTTTTGCTTCTACTATTGGTGTTTTTATATTACTTGTGGCCTTGACTGGAAGCGGGCGAGGAGGTGGAGGAGGAGGAGGTGGAGAAGGAGGAGGAGGAGGTGGAGAAGGAGGAGGAGATGATGGCGGTGGCGGAGATGTGGAAATGGGTGATGGAGGAAACGGAGGTATCGTTGGCGGTGATGGAGGCTTAACAGGTGGTGGTGATTTTGGGGGTCATGGAGGGTTTTGGAGTAGTGGCGGTGGAGGTGACGGAGGTTTTGGCGGTGGTGGTGGTGGCTTTGGCGGTGGTGGTGGCTTTGGCGGTGATGGAGGTGGTGGTGGAGGAGGCGGTGGCTTTGGCGGAGGAGGAGGCGGAGGAGGTTTCTGAGCTTCGGTCTCCTAATGTTTGGAATATTCTTTTTTTTTTTTTTTTTTTTGTGTGAAAATTCAATTAGTTGATTATTTATGTATATAGTATTATTTGTAGTTATAGTGAAGTTGGTTTAAAGTCCTATTTTACATTAATACCTTTACATATATGTGATGTAGTAGTTTGGATGAGATTTTTAAGACTAATAATTAATGTCAACGTTACGATTATGGCTTTGTGGGAAATGGGAATTGCTTTGGGAGAATTAGTCTAAGATCCCAAAGTTAGTTGCTCTATGTTTCGACCGCCGAGATAGATTCAAAGCTTAAACCAGAAAATGTTAATAAATCGTGGAATGGAAAATTGTTTTTTGTTTCCTAGAGAATGGAAAATTGTTGAGTATTTGTGTAACATCTCTAGTCTGAAATGAGTATGTTACAATTGAGAAATGGATAAATAGTTTAGTAAAATGGTGATAAAACCATCACTAAAGTCGACTCTTCCTTTGCCAAATTGTGTTGATCACTGTTTTCATTCAAGGTATTAAATTGAATTTGAAGTTAATATATATAGGTAAGATTTATGTGATTATGATTCCGGTTAAACTAGTAAGATTTATGTGAAATTCGATAATCAGATTTGTATGTGTATTGGCCTGCTAGGAATTATGCTCCTTTTTTTTCTTTTCCTAATGTGACTTGTCTGAATCTTTGTCGAATGCTAAATTAGCATTGCTAATTGATGTTAGTTTAAGTATCGAGGTTCCTGGAATGTGTTGGTTCGGGACAAATGTATTTGTAGGTGTAGTATGAGTGGATAGTAATGATGATTGCAAGTGAACAATTATGATTTTCTGAGACTACCTGAGAAACCTATTGTGAACCATATAATATTAGAATTTGCATGAGACTGTGTAAACCGTATAAGATTATATTGTGGATTTTAATGTGCTATAGTTGACAAAGATAATTGTTGACCAAAAAAAAAAAAAAAAAAAAAGGTTGACAAAGATAATCGTTTCAAATTCATGCTTTAGGGCACGAGAGATAAATGGTTTGATGGGACGGGATTTTATTACAAATTAACCAATTGGAAGTAGACCGGACCGAAAACTGAAATGTTTGGATCTGGTCAAGACTGTGTGAAATATATCACACCGATTAAACATAAAAACCAAGTCCAATTGACCGAGTCAATCCATTTATATCCTTAGATAAAGATATAAAGCAATCTATTATTTTACAGTAGGCACTTGGCGTCAAAGATAGCAAGCATCATACGGTACGGACTTCTTCTCAAGTTATATCCGTAATGAAAACTTTGAATATGATATTAAGAAATAAAGTTTTACCCGTAATGATAATATTTGAATATATAAACATACGAATAGTAAAAGTCTAAGTCAATACAAAACTTAACATGTTATTTGTCTGCAGGAAAAACCTCAACAAGAAGCTATATATATACATTTTCAGGATAATTAAATGTTGCGATTTTGCTTACGATGGAGACCGGGGTAATAATCTTCATAGTTTTTGCTTCTCTTGTTGGTGTTTCTATATTTCTTCGGGCCTTGACTGGATGTGGGATCAGTGGCGGGGGTGGTGATAACGGAGGAGGGGGAGGAGGAGGTGGAAGAGAAGGAGATGGTGACGATGGCGGAGATGTGGAAACCGGAGGTAATGGAGGGTTTTGGAATAGCGGTGGCGGAGGTTTTGGTGGCTGGTTTGGTGGTGATGGAGGTGGCGGTGGAGGTTTTGGAGGCGGTGGTGGTGGTGATGGTGGAGGTGGTGGTGGTGGTGGTGGTGATGGAGGCGGAGGAGGAGGCGGAGGAGGAGGTGGAGGAGGAGGAGGTTGATGAGCTTCGGTGTTTCATATATATCAGTTAGAAAAAAATGTGCGGAAAATTCTTTATATTTGTTATGTGAAAATTTAATAGTTTTGTGAATCATATAAACTTTAAGTAGTTTATATTGGATAATTGATTATTTGTATATTATTGTTGTTTTTGTGAAGTTGGTTTGGTGTTGTTTTTGTGAAGTTGGTTTGGTGTCTATTTTACAGACTTACAGTAGCGCTGTTGTGACCAATATTTTCTCAGTTTTGAACTTTTTATTTGTTAATAATTTTTTTTCTTACTTTCCATATTTGCTTTTAACACTTTAGGAGGGATCTTGTAAATTTTAGCTGCTTAAAATCCCATCAACTATATAAATCCCATCAACTATATGGGATTTTAAGCAGCTAAAATTTACTTCCTCCGTCCCACAAAGATTCTTGTTTTAGAATTTTCACACATATTAAGAAATAATTAATAGGTAATCATAATGATATTAATTTTTTACAGATTACACTTTCCCATAAATATTAACCAATAAAAATTAAGAAAATTCATATATGTATAATAAATACTTCTTGAACTTTGCAATTTTTTAACATTAATTAACAAAAAGTGTGTTGAAAACTTAAAACTTGTATCTTTGTGAAACAAATTTTTTTTCTAAAACTAGGATCTTTGTGGGACGGAGGGAGTACTAAATATCTATCGCATGGTTTATATAAAATGGTTTAGTCTGACGCCAAAAGTTTTGGTAAGTAAGTTGTAGACATACCTATATATGACTCGCTTTGTTCTTGCAAACTTGCAGCACCAAACGAAAAATAAAAATCTTCCAAGCAGTTAAGACAGGGAATCTTGATATGGTATATTATTCCGGATGATCACTTTCTACTATTCCAGACCGCATTGTATTTTAAACCCTGTTGTCAATAATTGTTGAAATTAGCCAAATTTCAACAAAGCTTAATCATGCTTGACATGTTTCATAAAATATATATTTATATTGTCACTCTAACTGGTTATATATGTAGAAAACTAAAAGAATAATTATTGTCTTTATAACCTTGAGAAATCTAGTTTTGTTTCTTATCATGTGTTTAGATTCAGTCAAGTGTAACTTAAATAACAATTTTAAACCGGTAGAACAAATTCTACTTATTAAACATTAGTACATACCAGTACGCATATAGATGATATAATACGTTGTTATGTGTTCTTTTAACCAACCTATCTTTGTATGATTCTAAATGCATATTAAACATAATAAGAATAGAGAGACTTTTCCACCTCTTTGGTCCGTCAACTCATCGAAAGTCAACTGATAACGGTGTGACACTCTGTCTCAATAGTAAACATAGACAACTCTCATTTTTATATTCGGAAGAAACATCATTATATTCCAACACCAACACACAACTGTCTCTCTCTCTCAACCAAAAACTGTGAATTATGGCTCCAAGGACACCAAAACGGCGCACCATTCAGCATTTCACGCACATTCATCCATTAACGGAGTTTGATAGCATCAGTGACTTTATCTGTGATGGCTGCAAAACCTACGGCTCAGGCAAGACATATCGATGCGAACCGTGCAACTACGATCTCCATGAATATTGTGCCACATGCCCCCTTACCCTCCCAATCTTCATTCATCCCCAGCATGCGCTCAGCCTCGTCGTCCGCAAACAACAGTCCACACGCCAGAATGAACGTGCGTGCGACATCTGCGACGAGTCGGTGGAAGGGTTGTTCTACAGATGCAAGATATGTGAGTTTGACGTGCACCCTCTCTGCACGCAGTTGCCTCAGCATGTGAGGCACGTGCTTCACCCTGCCCATCACTTAGAGTTTCGCCTAGGGGGACCTAGCCCTTGTATGGTTTGTCACGGCCCGTGCCAATCTTGGAGATATAGGTGTGAATTATGTAGGTTTGATATTCATATGGAGTGTATCTTAGCTATGTGCAACACGTCACCTTCTGGCCAGAGCGATGGTACTAAGAGCAGAGGGCTTAAGCCACAGGGAGGACAACCATCGTCGTCGGTGCCGTGGCAACAACCGCATTTTGGGTACCCGTATGCGTATGGACCGATGGGTCAACAACCTTATTATCATCATAATCCTCATAATTACAATAATTTCAATTACATGAACGGGTTCAATATGAATCCGGGTCAAGTACCAGTTGCTGGGGCGGGTCAAAAGCCGCCTCCAAGTAAGGGATGGAGAATGTTTACTATTGCATCGAAGCTAACAATGGGAGTTGTTTCTAATGCACTGTTTGGGTTTTCCATTGAAAATCTAATGTCGTGACCTTTTTTAATTATTATAATTTCGGTGATGTACTATAGTTACAAAGCCTAATTAACCATTCAAACTATGCAACCATATTTCACGCTATTAACAAAATATATGTATTTCAAGCCGTTGTTATATTTTTGTATCAATTTCTCATATCCTTATTTATTCGTAATTATTATTTATATATATATACCGGGGGTTCTTAACCAGAAACTCAAAAGATAATCTACCAAGAATCCACATCCATGATCAATCTCAAAAGATGTAGAAATATTTTTGCAATTCAAGTCATACACATTAGTTAATCATGAAAAATATAAGTTAAAAGAATTCTATTTGATCTCTCAACCATAATTCCTATATAGGTTAAAAAACCATTGACTAGTGCCCAATATTTCATAAATGAACACACTAGCGATGTTGTCATAAACTCATAATGTGGCAAGCAAATATATATACATATGATTTTCCAAAAAATATATGTACAGTATATATATACATATGTATGTAAATCAATTCATGCCGGCTCAAGTGATCTATATTTACAACAAACAAAGTCAATCAATTTTTAATATAAATATTACATCTTGTGGAAAACAGAAAAAGTTGCTTGTTAAAGAGGAAGTGATTAAGCAAAAGAAAAAAAAAAAAAAAAAAGCAAGGATTCTCAACTCCATATGCCTCTCATGACAGCCGTCGTGCTTATCATTCTCTTGGTCTCAACCGGTAAATTATATAGTTGATTGATTTCTACTTACTGTTTTTAAGTGAAAGTACGTATCCCCTATAAGATTATCTTAGGGACTGTAAGCAAAAAATGTAACTATAGCTAACCTTCATGCTTAACACAACAGGAACTCGGCTCGCACAACTCCGGTCACATTATCGTTTTGTATGCTGAAAAATGGCCTACTATTTGTTTTAATTTTATAGATATACCAAAGAGCGAGGCCAAAACGTGCAAGCTGTTCAGAGGAGAAGGTCCAGTGGATCCATGTGACCCCATAAAATGCGACCAATGTTGTATTAGGACATAATGTCCTAATATGTTGCAGCACAACCTAGGTATCATATTATTCCACACTATGGCGAATTTTCTATATGTATCATCATATTATTTTGTTTAGGTTTGAGTTGACTCAGTGTCAAGCTAATGAACATATAATTGTACTTTTTACTTGCTTGAGTTAGACTCTTGGCACCGAAAGTGACTCCGCAATAGGCAACCAAAAAAATTTTAATTTCAAAATTGAGTAAATCTAACGGCAGAAAAAGTTACTCCCAAAAGTTGTTTACGATCGAAAACATGGAGGAACCCAGTCTTTAAAAAATAAAAATAAAACACCTCAAAAAAAGAGGCAGCATTGACCAGATAGGCATATATGGTCAGTCATTTAAACTGCTCTACCACATTGTATGAGTTTGAGTTTGTAACGACCGAGTCCAAATATTATTCATATATAGGAGCACAAGTGAACAAAAGTTTACAATTTTTGTAACCACAAGTGAACAAAAGGAATTATTTATTTGAAAGGGTCAATCAAAAGTTTATATTTTGTAAACACAACTAATCGAAAGTTCTTGCTAATTACTCAAACAATGTTTGGGATTAATTGGTCCATATTAAAAAAAAAAATGTTTGAGAATGGTCTATAAAATGTTTACCACCATTCATTCTCTAGATCCTCACTGTTCTAAATAATAAGATAATAACAATAACGAGATGTCTTCGTCGAGGCCAGAACAGCTCGTAGTCCAACATTTCACCCATATCCATCCATTAACGAAGGTTGACGGATACGGCGAGTTCACATGCGGTGGCTGCAAAACCTACGGCTTTGGGAAGACCTACCGGTGTGCCTCGTGCGACTACAATCTTCACGATCATTGTGCCACGTGTCCCCCTAGCCTCCTCAGCTTTATGCATCCACAACACGAGCTCCGGCTAGTCTTTAGGGGACCAGAGCAGACACACCAAAACAGACGTATGTGTGACATCTGCGATGAATCAGCCGAAGGGATCTATTACCAATGCGAGCCTTGCGGCTTCGACGTCCACCCACTCTGCACCAGGCTACCTCAGCACGTGAGGCACGTTCCCCACCCGACCCATCTCTTAGAGCTGAGTCACTGGGGAGCTAGCAGTACGTGCATGGTTTGCCGCGGTGGGATCCGGTCTTGGCGGTACAAGTGCGGTCCATGCAGGCTAGATGTTCACATGGAATGCGTAAATTCTTCTGCATCAGTGTCGGCGACGGCCACTCAGCAAAGGTGTTTTGGTTCGCAACCACAGTTTCACCCTTCTCAGTACTATAACCACCCTTATTACAACCACGGATACAATTACAATCAAGGTCAGGTTCAAGAGTCGGGTCCGAGTAGAGGAAGAAGAATGTTTGGCATATTGATGACTCTAACGGTTGGGGTTGTTTGCAATATCATCGCTGCCCCAGCCTCCCAAGTCCTTAGCGGTTGCTTTTGAAATGGCACGTCTCCAACATCACGCCATTATATGTCTTATTTCTCTATTGTTTGTCTGCTTTGTTTCTCATTTTATAGTTTATACAATGAATTTTAATAATGTACTTTGTTACCATCTTAATATAATAACTTCGTAATAATGGGTCAGCATCGAATATAATTGGAAAAGTACGTAATGTCTTTTCCGAGGAAATATATCAGAAACGTCTCTAATGGCGTTTCATTTTGAAATGGCACGTCTGTAAGGTCATGCCATTATGTTTTATTTCTCCATTGTTTGTTTGCCATAGTGTTTTGTCTCCATTGTTTATGCTTGGCTTCGGTTACTTTCTATTCAATAAATTTATTACCTGTATTCTGTTAACATCTTCAACTATAAGTAACATATTACAATAATTTGCATCCAAACTTCGTAATAATGTTCCGGTATCAAATATAATCAGGTAGCAATGTATTTTCTGAGGAAAATATTGAAAAATGAAGGAGAACCAATTGAGAACCGATTGTTGAACCTCTCCATAAGAACCAAGTTGCATTACTAAAAAACTGATCTATGACAAATCGGTGAATGATTTGGCACATACAATGATCAAATCAGCCGAGTCTCATATCTCACCGTCCCAAAGTTCTTCAAGACTCTTATAAGGACTCGTCTCGTGAACAAATGACATGCCTCTCACTAACCTACCCTGCAACATTGAAACACGTATCTTCAATATTCGATAACCCAAGTTTGGACAGCAATGAGTGGAAAATCACGCTTACCTGTTCAATCTCAGAAAATTTGGATAACATGTCATCGGGTATGAACCAGTTGAAAACATCGAAATTCTGTTTGATCCTGTCTTCATGGGTGCTTTTTGGAAGAACACTTTGACCCATTTGGAGACCCCAACGTAGTGCAACTTGTGCAGGAGTCTTGCCGAGCTTCTCAGCAACATCGCCAAGAATAGGGTTCTTGAGAACATCGCTCTTGAGCCACGTTGTCCCAGGAGAACCCAACGGAGAGTATCCCTACAAAAATATCAACTAAAGTTTAAATTCCAAGATCTTTTGTTAGTTTTGCATAAAAGGATATTGTAGACATGTTTGTTCTACATACTGAGAGGTGAACGCCTCTAGATTTGCAGAAATCCCTGAGCACGTTTTGTTGCCATGAAGGGTGACACTCCACCTGGTTAACAGCAGGAGGGACACGAGCCACCTCCAAGAGATCTGCGAGTTTCTTTGAGGAAAAATTGCTGACACCAATAGCTCGGGCCTTGCCCACATCAAAGAGTGATTCCATTGCTTTCCATGTGCTAGGAATATCAGTTGGCAGTATGTTCTCTGGTTTAAAACCAGTAGAACCTTTCTTGAGGCTAACAGGCCAATGAATCTTCAAAAGGATCACAACAACTGTTAGTAAACTGAAATGATTCCGCAAATTAGTGTAAGAAGTCAAGTAAAAGGAATTTAGATGTTTGAACAATATCGCATACTAGCCTTAAGACTATAAACAAATGCAGTGATATACATAGTAAATAAAACCACATCCATAAGCCCGACTCACATAAAGTACTGAAATGGATTGCTGCAAGATATGTTGAAGAGAAAAGCACATAGATAATTGTCCAAAGGAAAACAAAACAAGGTTTTCTAATATATTACTTACGAGATAGAGATCGACGTAGTCAAGCTGTAGATCTTGTAGAGTTCTATTAAGTGCCTCAGGCACTTCTTGAGGATCATGATAAGTACACCTTTCATATGAGAATGTAACCAGGTTAGAAGCTACATAGACTTGACTGCTGATTACAAAAGATCTATAAGGTATCTAGAGCACAGTGATGGAGAATACCAGAGTTTGGATGTGATGAACATTTCCTCACGCTTAACAACTCCATCATCAAACAATTTCTTCAGGACTAACCCAATCTGCAAGAGGAAGAAGTTGGTAGTGGCGAATAAAGTCAGGTAGACTCAGTCAGTCACTAAATCATTCACATTGTTGGGTAATGACAAGAATACACAGAGAGAAACAAGCCTATAATTGCTAAATTCAAAACAACAGAGATCATATCAATAGAATGACAAAAAAAGCATCAACATATGTAAAAGAAATGGGCAAAATCCACCACTCAGGAATTGGGGAATTCACAAGTGAACACAACACAACGCATAAGCAAGAACACAACTTTTTTGCTTCAAGTCCCATAAAAATCAAAGCTGCCTCACACAAGTATCAAATTGAACTAAAGAAGGAAACTTTTCTTGAACCAATACAGCTTAACCTATAAAATTCAAAACTTCTACAAGAAACAGAACAATACTCTCAATGAAACATAAGATGAGTTTTGGTTTACCTCTTTTTCGTTGCCATAGATTTGAGCACAGTCAATATGGCGATAGCCAATCTGCATAAGTAGAATCAATTTAAGTGAAACAATTGACTCAGCAACACATAAAGGAGGAATCTTCAATTTTAGCTATACGATCAGTGACCAGTCGCAAATGAATCGCAAAATCACAAGACGAACCTTAACAGCGGCTTCGACAGCGTTTCCGACGAGACCAGGATCGGCCTGCCACGTTCCGAGACCGACGGATGGAATCTTAGCTCCGGTGTTAAGCTCAAAGAATCTGATTTCCTCCGCCATTTTCAGAGCTACGAGATGAATTTCCTGAAATCAACACTCACAATGATCTGTTTTCTTATAGCCGACACTAATAAGACTGATATTTTAAGGCTTAACGTCAAGTGAGAAGACCGTAGAGAAATAATATTGTGGTACTATTGCCTATCAAAAGGAGACAACAAGATATATGAGTTTTGGGTATATTAATGGAGTTTGCATAGCCCATAAATATAGTGAAACTTAGGCCTTAACAATTACGGTAAGATTAATATGGTTATTATTGATTGATGTGAAAAAAGATTATTATGGTTATTATGCTAATGAAGCTATTTCACACGCACACGAAAAAAAAAAAAAAAAAAATGAAAGTTGTTGGGCAGAGACCAGGCTCAATACATGTATATATCAATTTATTAACACTATATCTTAATGGTTGAAAACTTGAAGACACGTCCCAATTGAAAACCAGTCATTTAGTCGAACATTTCAACTTAAATTCATGTATAATAATCAACAATTTGAAACAGAAAATTTATAAATTAAGTGACCTTTTCTTCCGTATGATCAGTCAACTCCACCAAAGTCAACTAAAATATCAATAATACCACTAGACATTAGTGCATATTTTACAAACATATTTCTTATTAAGCATCAAGATCAAAAAGCTTTTAGTTGTCCCCAACCAATCTCTCTCCCGTTCAACCCCCCCAAACTGCTGAGATGTCAAAAGGGCACACGATTCAGCATTTCACGCATAACCATCCCTTGACCGAAGTCAATGGTGTTGGCACATACACGTGCGATGGTTGCAAACTGTACGGTGAGGGCAAGACCTACCGGTGTAGCGACTGCGACTTTGATCTCCATGAATATTGCGCCATGTGCCCTCAAAGCCTCAGAAGTTCATGGCACGGGCCTGATCATGAGCTTAGCCTGTACGGCGGTCCCACGCACATGACCGAACGTTCGTGCTACGTTTGCCGATATTTAATCCAAGGGATGTTCTACAAATGCAAGCAATGCAGTTTTGAATCTCACCCACTTTGCACAAACGTTCCAATGCATGCCTCATCTCCGGATGCAATGGTAACAAAGCAGAGAAGCTTACATAACCATGCTGGACAGCCATCGCCGCCGCACCACTATGGTCAAGGAAACCACTATGGTTATCCACATATGGGTCAGCATGGGCCATACCCTCATGGGGGTGGTCATCATCATCATCATCATTCATACGTGAATTCGGGTTCTCCAAAAGCGGATTCAAGTTCAAGCACGCCTAAAACGAAAAATAAAAAGAATGGATTCTTTGGAGCCATGAAGGCTGTAGCAGCTGTAACTGTTACGGTAGCAACCCAGTTGGCCGTTGCAACAATCGCCGAAGGCGAGTTGACTGAATACTAGTTAATTTTTGTGATGAATTTTTATCTTTGTTGATGGTTTATGGTGTGTTTTGATTTTATTTTTGATGTTGTTTTACGTTACATGCATATATATATATATATATATGTGTGTCTCATTCTCAGGCAATCGCATAACTTCAAATTAATTGCTCATTCATTGACGTAAACTTTTGTTACACGTACGGCAAAGTATTGATATGTTTTAATCTGATCATTGTTTCCATCTCAAAGTGATCTGTAAGACTAAGAGAAGAATGATTATATGATCCTTCAAATTTTTAAAAATACCATACGTTTTCGATTGTGAGATTTAGAATATGTCGTCTCAAAGTTACAACTTCTTGACAAATTCAGTCAAAATTCAAATATGTAAATTAAAATTCAAAATAAAAACAAACGTGATTGTAAATTAACATATCAGTGACATGTCAATTCTGTATCATCCATAAGAAATTGAAAAGTTCATCAGATAGAGAAACCTCCAATAATTTTGACAAAACAAATAGATCAGCTAAAAATCATATCTCGCCATCCCATAATTCTTCAATAGACTTATAAGGGCTCAGTGTCTCATGAACAAAGAAGGTACCAGTCACTAACCTAGCCTGCATTTAATCCAAAGAAATAACTCTCAATGTTAGATCAAACCGAGGAAGAGCAGAGCAACTAAGTTTATGTAATTAAATAATGAACGTACCTGTTCAATCTCAGAAAACTTAGCAAACATGTCATCAGGTATTGACCACTCAAAAACATCAAGGTTCTCTTTGATTCTTCCTTCATTGGTACTCTTGGGAAGCACACTGTGACCCATTTGGAGTCCCCAGCGAAGCGCAACTTGGGCAGGAGACTTTCCGAGTTTTTCCGCAACCATATTGAGTATCGGGTTCTTCAGAACATCGCTCTTCAGCCATGTTGTCCCTGGAGAACCCAACGGCGAGTATGCCTGCAGAAAAAAACTCATTCAATCAATGTACAAGGTAGAAAGTAAATGGACTAGTGAGATGAGTAATGCTTACACTGAGGTGAACCCCTTTGGATTTGCAGAACTCTCGTAGCTTCGTCTGTCGCCAAGAAGGATGACATTCGACCTGATTAACAGCAGGAGGGACACGAGCTAACCCCAAGAGATTAGCTAGTTTCTTGGTGGAGAAATTGCTTACACCTATGGCTCGTGCCTTGCCTGAATCATAGACTGCTTCCATCGCTTTCCATGTGCTAGGAATATCTACAGGCAAAAAGTTCTCTGGCTTAATTCCAACAGAACCTTTCTTCATCCGTGCAGGCCAGTGCATCTTCAAGAAGATCACAAACAAACTGTTATGCTATAATCTTTTCCCATAAAAAGTAATGCTATATAGATTACGTTTAAGCAAAGATATAATAAACAGGTTTGCACACTTGTTGACCATAAATTGTGTAACTGTTACAATGAAGTGATGTTTACCAGATAAAGATCGACAAAGTCAAGCTGCAGATCCTGTAGAGTTCTGTTCAATGCCTCTGGCACATCTTGAGGGTCATGATCAGTACACCTTGGATAATACACAATTTGTAAATGCAAGATATTTAAAGCTACACTTATTCACAGAATATCCATTAGTTAGATAATCACAATATACCAGAGTTTGGAGGTGATAAACAATTCCTCGCGTTTCACTACTCTGTCTTCAAACAATTTTTTCAGAACTGCCCCAATCTGCGCATGAGAAGGAGTTTTTTTCAGTATCTTCATAAGAAACACAACCAGACAGAACAAAAAAAACACAACCAGACAGAACAAAAAAACACAACCAGACAGAACAGAGGACAGCATAAAGATGCAAGAGATTGAGAATGTAACAAACAAAGCAGATCATTGACAACAAAGACAATTAATAGAAACAAGACAGTCAAGAATTGATGGGCAATAATGTAAGATCAATTCAATATCCACCAAAAAGATAGAATTTTCAGCTCGACTAAATCAAGAATCTGTGTGTTTTACCTCTTTTTCGTTTCCATAGATCTGAGCACAATCAATATGACGATAACCGATCTGCATTAGAAATTAAGATTAAACATCTTCAGTTCTACAGTTATCGTATTATCACTAAAACATAGTACGGAATCGTCAAGCCGAATAATCTAAAAGATTTAGATTACGAAAGAAAAACCTTAACAGCGGCGGCAACAGCATCGCCGACGAGACCAGGAGAGGCCTGCCATGTTCCGAGACCAACCGAAGGGATCTTAGCGCCAGTGTTGAGCTCAAAGAAATTGATAGCGTTCGCCATTATCAGATCTGGTGTTGGTTCAAGGCACAGAGCGTTTCTCAGCGTCCACTATTTCAAGAAAAAAAAGAGTGAGAAGTGAAAGCGACAGTGGCGGGAGACTCGTGGTGAAATTGATTTTTTCTTTCTCTAAAAGTATTTCACGTCAGATATTACAATCATTACGTGGATGGTGGACGAATCTTATTCGCTCATTTAGATTTCCTCTTTGCTAATCTTGAGTGTGACACGTTTTTGTGTCCACACGTATAAATATTGCGCCGACCAAAAAGCCAAAAGTTCAGCGAACTCATCCGTACATTTGCAATATCGACCTTGTAATTTCCCTTTGAAGAGAAAACATTGGAGAATAATTTGGGAAAACTTCCTGTAAATATCTAAAAATACATTATTCCATTCACAATGGGTACAGTTTTAAAATGTTAAATTGTTAATGTAGTTTTTTGATGAGAAATAACTAACTTGACTTTATATTCAGGATTCAGGATTAAGAAAGAGCAAACCCCAAGTTTTCTGACCGTACAAAAAGATCTCCATTTTGACATGTATAAGTAAAAAAGATTTTATCTATCTTAATTAATATAGAGGAGATATAAGGAGACAGTGAATAAAATTTCTTACCAATCTTAATATTACATATATAGTCAAATATTACATAAAATTTCATTTTATAGATTAATAGATGTATTTAATATGAAAAACTTAACCAAAAAATCAAAAATGTAAATTGAAAATAAAAATTTTTTGAATATCTGGATTTTTAAATTATATCTTCTATTTATGTCATAACTTATAATGTATCACCAAAATAAAATTTAATCAACCTATGATACGTATCTTGTGTTTTCAATTTATAATTACATCAAATATAACAACACTAAAAAAAGAAAAAAAAATTTAAAAAATATAACAACACTAATATGATCCAATTTTTATTAATTCTTCAACTTCTTAAAAAGACTTTAAACTACACATGTGTCCAGAATCTGATATTTACATTCAATATATATATATATATATATATATATATCTTTATCTTTTGAAGAAATGTATAATGACATATCCAAAACTTATAGAAAAAATAAACAAAATATGTCACAATAACATTTTTTCCTGATTAAAATTAATTAAGATAATCTCTGTTAGAGGTTTGGTTCTCTTCAAGGCTTATAAGATAAGACAAATCAATAAATGTTTTTCTAATATAAATATAAGTGCATGCTTAGGGACATGAGAGAAAAAAAGATCATCAACAAACCCTAAACTTATTCAAAACAATAAAAACAAAAACAAAATCTTAGCACGAGTGACGGTATGAAACTACCCCAAGACCTAATTGAGGAGATTCTCGAGAAACTTTCGGTGAAGTCGCTGTTAAGATTGAAACTTGTGTCAACACAGTGGAAATTTACGATCAAATCTCGATATTTTAAGGAAAAGCATTTGATATGGCGGCAATCAAAAGATCCGGATATTCTTATCTTTAATCAGATTGAACGGTGTGGTCCTCCTTATGATGAGAAGGAAGAAAATATAACAAGGATGTTTATGTTGGGTTCGTCGGATGTGATCAGACTTCCTAATCTCTGCCCTTTGCTTAAACCGATTCTTTTGGAGATCACCCCAAAACCAACTTTGCTATATCTAACCTATTTAATTTGTGGGAGCTGTGACGGTATGATATGCTATTATAATCACTACAATTCTATATACGTAGTCAATCCAATTACTAGATGGTTTCAAAGTGTCCCTCAAGCGAGGTTTCAAGCAGTTGTTCTCGACATGATGAATCGAGATAGCTGGAGGGGAGACCATATCTCACTTTGGAATCTATCCTTTGGCAAAGACAAATTCATAGGCACATACAAACTGGTTTGGTTATACAATTCATATGAATTAAGCCTAGATAACACTACAACTTGTGAAGTTTTTGATTTTAGCACCAATGCTTGGAGGTATGTGACTGCTGCTCCTATCCGTATTCTTGATAAACAAAATCCAGTATACCTAGATGGGTCACTTCATTGGTTCACTGAGGATTATATTACAGAAACAAGGGTATTGTCTTTCGATATTCATACAGAAAAATTTCACGTCATCTCAAAAACTCCATTTGTAGAAGCAGATTCTAAGAGAATCATCATGTGTAGTCTAAATAATCGTCTATGTGTATCGCAGAAAGAGTGGCCCGTGCAGGATATATGGTCATTAAATAATTCAGACATGATTTGGGAAAAGATATATTCTTTAAATGTACAAACTGATTCTCATTGGTTTGCGATAGATCGACCACTTCAGTACTTTCGATCTGTCATTCCATGTGTTGTTCCTATCGCAGTTTCGAAAAAGAAGAAATCACTAGTGCTTTATGATACGTTTGCAGATAATCCCAATCTTGTAGTATATGATCCTGAATTGAAATCTTATGATTTATGTTTCGTACGTGATTACGAAGTTCATCTTGAAGGAACTGCGGTCTCTTATTTCCCAAGCATGATGTCAATTGTCTAAAAAGTAGCTAAATTTTGAGATTTCTTATAATTTTAGTTGATTTGTCATAATAATGTAATACTAATATTTTAACTTTATTTGATCATATTCGCGTTGGACTACAAAAAAAAAAAGGGTTGAGATATAACTTTACGGAATCTATTAACTTTAGTGATCATATTTTCAATTTCGACCGAAAATTTGAGATAGAAAAAATCGAAACTGAGATTGTTAAGTGTTTAGGATATGACTTAATGATGTGTTTAAATTGGGTGAGACAACAAAAATTTACGATTTAATGGAGAAATATAAAATAGTTAGATATATTCCACCGGATACAAAGTTAAAGTTTTTTCTCGACAAAATTACAAAGGTGACATTTTTTTCATTTTTAATTATATGTTTCTTATTTTATCGTATAGATCGTCTAATTGGAAACAAAGAATTTAGAAGTCGATCTTCTCCCAGGCGACATTCCCGAGACACCTAAAGCTTTGTCGATCTCCGACGCCGGTGAAGCTATGGCTCGCCGGCGTCGGACTTGTTCTTCTTGCTATGGGTTCTCTGCTTCTTTCTCAACAGTTTCATTGTGTTTCAAGGAAAGAACCTCCTTTGTTTTTCCAAACTTCGCACAGAGCCGCCAGAAACGGTTCACCGGTTCAAAATCCGGTGTCTCCTTGCGTGCCTCTGATGCAGAACCTTCCGACACCAAATCGAACGAAGAAAGCATGGTTTTGGTGGCCAGGGAACCTGGATCTCCTCAGATCTAGCGAGCACGTCCTCCCACCTCCGTGTTTCTTTTGTTGTTTGTTGATCGAGACCCCTTCTCGGTGTATAACCGAAGATCTTTTTCCTATCACTCCTGCTTCTCCGGCTTTAACTTACTCATCCCTCAACAGCTGCCATCGTCCGCCGCCTCTGCAACTTGGTTCATCTACCGCAGCTCTCTCCACTCTCACGCCGCCGACCTCAATCTAGGGTTTCAAGAGTTGCTCTTCTTTTGGGCTTGGCCCATCAGCTTTTCTCCTAAGGGATTGGATAGTTCATTTAGCTTGGTGGGCTCAATTGACAACTGGCCCACTTGGAGTTTCTATTTGGTCTGGCCTATTAACCCAATGGTGACTCACTTATCACGCTGCTTTACGCCTGAAGATTCAAGGTGCTGCAACCATCTCCGATTTGCTCCGCCATCGCTTCTGGTCTCATTCCCACCGAAGTCCGTCCCTGTGGTGAACCCTATCAAGGAGCCACCTCCTATTCCATCGAGCCTCCTCCCTCGACCTTCAGTTAGGTACGAATCAGATCCTAATCTCCGATTAAGTCTAACGCACCTCGCCACACCGCTTACTCTGTCTCAACTTTCCTCCTGCCAAGTCCAGGAGAGATCCATCTCTCTATCCTCTTATTTAAAGGAGGTAATCATATCGCGTCTAAGGTTTTCCATGAGAGTTGATGTTTTCAGTCTTGGATATCTTTTCCTTTTTTCACCGCCTCGTTATCAAAATTCCTCCTGCCGGGGCCAGAGAGAGATCGCTTTTACCATCCTCCTTCTTGAAGGAGAGAACTTTTCCACCATCATCCTTGTTTTCATGGCTCTTGTGTGCTGTGCTTGTGTTGCACGATCAGGCCTTGAATTGGAAGGAGACTCTTCAGAGACTTTGCTCTCTGATATCGTCAAAGGCTCTGCTAACGTAGCCGTTTCTATGATTGTTATATCTGTCTTAGTTGCAGTTTCAATCGCAAACAATAGATCACTCTGTGTGCTATATGTTTCCCAAGGCATCATCTCACTCACTAGTTCTAAAGTTGTCAAGGTTCGAAGACTCCATGACATTTATGGCTTAAGTGTTAAGATTGCATGTAACTATCCTTTTATCTTTCATGTTTGTGTATTCCGCTTGCCTTTTGAAGGAGCGATGGCTTTGTTGTCCTCTGATGTAACGAACTCCTATGGAGAGTAGTAATCTATAAAAAGCTTGGTGTTCAAAAAAAAAAAAAAAAAAAAAAAAAATCGTATAGATCGTCTGAGTTCTAGAAGATTTGACTTGACATCACGACCCAGACCGTTTGTAATGCTGTTGTTCTCTTCAAGATGATCGATAACAAGCTTATGAAACCAATCTTTTTAAAAAACTCGTAAGGTTCATCTACACATAGAAACGTCTAAGTGGCACGCATATGGCGTATCCATATTATTGCTGTTTTTCGTAGTATATGCACGAATCTTTTATAGACATTTAATTATATGATCCTTCAAAAATTTTAAAATACCATACTTTTTGATTGTGAGATTTAGAATATGTCGTCTCAAAGTTACAACTTGACAAATTCAGTAAGTACTTCACCAAAAGAAAAAACTTATTTGACACATTCAATTTCGGTTAAATCCTTATTATTTTGATTGTAGTCTATATCTTTCTTGCGATTGAATACTCGAATTTGGACTTTTTAGCTCTAAATGTGAATATTGATACAGTATGCTCACAAACATGTTCACAAACATATGCATGCCAAGATCACATTTTCGATTATTACTAACAAATACACTGCAAATGCATAATATAATTATTTTAAATTAAAGTTCAAAATAAAAACAAATGTCATTGTAAATTAACATATCAGTTACATGTCGATTCTGTAACATCCATAAGAAATTGACAAGTTCATCAGATAGAGAAACCACCAATAATTTGACAAAACAAATAGATCAGCTATAAATCATATCTCGCCATCCCAAAATTCTTCAATAGACTTATAAGGGCTCATTGTCTCATGAACAAAGAAGGAACCATTCACTAATCTAGCCTGCATTTAATCCAAAGAAATAACTCTCACTGTTAGATCAAGCCGAGGAAGAGCAGAGCAACTAAGTTTATGTAATTAAATGCGAATAACGTACCTGTTCAATCTCAGAAAACTTAGCAAACATGTCATCGGGTATTGACCACTCAAAAACATCAAAGTTCTCTTTAAATTGTGTTAAATAAGAAACACTTTTGTATTTAAATTCAAACGCTTTTTACATTATTACATAACTCCAAGTGCACTGGCATGCCAAATTAAATCGATGAACAAGGATCTTGTGGAAAATGAACAAAGAATTACAATATGAGGAGATAGAAGATGAGTGTTGTAGACTTTAAGCCTTAGATCAAAGGGAGAATTGAGGAACAATGATAACTTTTTATATGCAATATTTATAATGCCAATTTGGCTTTTCTTTAATGTGTACACCAAATATGTATTTTTACTCCCACCAGTCATCTTCACAGGTCAGTCCATATAATTATAGAGAGATGAATATAATATAGAAAATTATCCTAATTTATTGGTTTTGACATGTGAAATCACACGGGGAACTTAATTTTACGTTGAATTATTATAATGAAGAATCTTGGCACTGTAATTTGGTTGCAAAGTTAACAGCGTAACTTGTTATGGCACGAAGATTAAACTGTAAAATTTTGGGAGGAGTCAATAGTCAATGGTTGATTTGTTGATTAAGATTATTTCTTGTTGATAAAAAAGCCCCCTTTTTTTTACGGTTAATACTTAAAATATGTTTGTTGGAATAGAAATATCTCATTTAAATAGTATTGATAAAAAAATAGTACCTTATTTTTAAATTGTTGGTGGATTCGTACCTACTACCATTACGGAATCATTTGACAGTGGTAAATTTTAAACCTCCATATTTTAGTCGATATATATATATATATATATAATATATTTACGCAAGTTTCCGAGTATTTTGTTGTGGTCTAGTGTGGTCATATGTGGTTGCAATTCTTGATAGATCTGGGTCAGCATGGGACATACCCTCATGGGAGTGGTCATCATCATCATCCACACGTGAATTCAGGTTCGATCCAAAAGCGGATTCAAGTTTATTTTGTGATGAATTTTTATCTTGTTTATGGTTTATGGTGTCTTTTGATAATTTTAAATTAAAATTCAAAATAAAAACAAATGTGATTATAAGTTAACATATCAGTGACATGTCGGTTCTGTAACATCCATAAGAAATTGAAAAGTTCATCAGATAATAAGAAATTGAAAAGTTCATCAGATAGAGAAACCTCCAATAATTTTGACAAAACAAATAGATCAGCTGAAAATCATATCTCGCCATCCCAAAATTCTTCAATAGACTTATAAGGGCTCATTGTCTCATGAACAAAGAAGGAACCATTCACTAATCTAGCCTGCATTTAATCCAAAGAAATAACTCTCAATATTAGATCAAGCCGAGGAAGAGCAGAGCAACTAAGTATATGTAATGAAATGTGAATAACGTACCTGTTCAATCTCAGAAAACTTAGCGAACATGTCATCGGGTATTGACCACTCAAAAACATCAAAGTTCTCTTTGATTCTTCCTTCATTGATACTCTTGGGAAGCACACTGTGACCCATTTGGAGTCCCCAGCGAAGCGCAACTTGCGCAGGAGACTTCCCGAGTTTTTCCGCAACCATATTCAGTATCGGGTTCTTCAGAACATCGCTCTTCAGCCATGTTATCCCTGGAGAACCCAACGGCGTGTGTGCCTGCAAAAAAGAAACTCATTCAATCAATGTACACAGAGTAGAAAGTAAATGGACTGGTGAGAAGAGTAATGCTTACACTGAGGTGAACCCCTTTGGATTTGCAGAACTCTCGTAGCTTAGTCTGTCGCCAAGAAGGATGACATTCGACCTGATTAATAGCAGGAGGGACACGAGCTAACTCCAAGAGATTAGCTAGTTTCTTGGTGGAGAAATTGCTCACACCTATGGCTCTGCCTTGCCTGAATCATAGACTGCTTCCATCGCTTTCCATGTGCTAGGAATATCTACAGGCAAAAAGTTCTCTGGCTTAAATCCAACAGAACCTTTCTTCATCCGTGCAGGCCAGTGCAGCTTCAAGAAGATCACAAACAAACTGTTATGCTATAATATTTTCCCACAAGAAGTTATGCTATATAGATTTCGTTTAAGCAAAGATATAATAATAAACAGGTTTGCACACTTGTTTAATAGTTGAACATAAATTGTGTAACCGTTACAATGAAGTGATGTTTACCAGATAAAGATCGACATAGTCAAGCTGCAGATCCTGTAGAGTTCTGTTTAATGCCTCCGGCACATCTTGAGGGTCATGATCAGTACACCTTCGATAATATACAATTTTGTAAATGCAAGATATTTAAAGTTACACTTATTCCAAGAATATGCATTAGTTAGATAATCACAATATACCAGAGTTTGGAGGTGATGAACAATTCTTCGCGTTTCACTACTCTGTCTTCAAACAATTTTCTCAGAACTGCCCCAATCTGCGCATGAGAAGGAGTTTTTTTTCAGTATCTTCATAGGAAACAAAACCAGACAAAACAGAGGACATCAAACCAGAAGAGTCCTGCGATGTTCCGAGACCCACAGAAGGGATCGTAGCGCCATGCCATGTTCCGAGACCCACCGAAGGGATCTTAGCGCCAGTGTTGAGCTCAAAGAATTTGATAGCGTTCGCCATTATCAGATCTGGTGTTGGTTCAAGGCACAGAGCGTTTCTCAGCGTCCACTATTTCAAAGATAAAATAAAGAGTGGGAAGTGAGTGGCGGGAGAGACTGGAGACTCGTGACGAAATTGATTTTTTCCTTCTATAATTCTAAGTTTTGTCACGTCAAATATTAAGCATTACACGGACGGTGTGGACGAATCTTATTCGTTCGTTTAGATTTCCTCTTTGCTAATCCGACCAAAAAGTTCACAGAGAAGTCATCCGTACATTTGCAATGTCAACCTTGTAATTTCCCTTTGAAGAGAAAACATTGGAGGATAATATGGAAAAACTTCCTGTAAATATCCAAAAATACATTATTCCATTCACAATGGATATCGTTTGATAAAGCTAAATTGATAATGTAGTTTTTGATGAGAAATAACTAATTTGACTTTACAATCAGGGATCCTTGGATTCAGTAAGGGGATTAGAATTAAGAAAGAGCAAACCCCAAGTTTTCTGACCGTACAAAAAGATCTTTGAAATATCATATAGTATTCAAAATTTATACATTTTTCCAGGGTTTGGATTTTAGACTTCGGATATCCATGTCCATGATGAGGAGATGTGTTAATTTTGGTATCACTTGCTTGATCCAATTGGAGTTCATGAAAGTTTGCCAAAGTAATGAAGTTTAGAATCTGTTAACAAAATTTTAAAGGACAAATATATTTATCTAATATGGAGAGTTAGCTAATTATATTTGCCATGATGAAAATGTGATTATGGTAAAGATATGTATGTAAGATGTAAAATGAAAAGGACAAACTTCTTATGGTGACTAGTGACGATGATTTGACACATTCAGAGCTAATTCGACAGTGATTATCGAGGCAGGAGGAGTTCCGCGGATAGTTTCGGCAGGAAACCTGGCGAAGCACATCCGTGATAACTGTCTCGTGTACAGTCTTCTGATCACCGACGACGTCGAGTCTATCAAGGCCATCCGTCAAGAGAATAATGATGTCTTCATCATAGGTCTCACATCGGAACCTGAAGACAACGACGCATTCTTAGCGGCAGGAACCACAATGTGTCACTCGGAGTTACTGAGTCTCGAAACCATGAAGCAAATAATCAAACGTCTCCCGGTCCCGGAGCAAGCCCCAGCCGCCATCTAAATCCACCGCTACGTTTTATCTATCAGTACATATTATATAATTTGAACTTTAGAATAAAAATGGGTTGAATGTTGTTTCCCCGGCCGTTTACTTTTTAATTTCTTTCTTTTTTCGTTAATATTGTTTCTACACTACAGAAACTTCATATGACATCATACGCAGCATGATAATTTCACATTATAATAAAACTGACTGTGTTTCTTTTTAAACAAAATATTATTTTTGATTGTGTTTATATATAAAATTATTATGATAAATAATTAAATCTATAAATTGAATTTTAGTATTCATTATTTTTAACTATTCAATACATTAAAATTGTTGAAAATTTCAAAAAAAAATAAAAAAATTGACAAAAATAAGTAAAAAATGAGCAAAAGATAAGCAAATTTTTTTAAAAAGTATAAATTTAATTATTTGTTGGTTGAAAAGGAAGAAAGAGTTTTACTATTGCAATATCTCCCCATATAGCTATATGAAAACTCTGATTGAAACTTCAACTTCTAAAAATGAGAGGTTATTTTGTTGGTGATTATCCTCTCTAATTTTAGATCATACATAATTTTTGCGGTTTGTAGAAAATATTGCGAATGAAGGATATAATTGTTGGTTGGACTAAAGCTGTAATGTTAAATTTGTAATACTAGTTGAAATTTTTTTAGGGAAAACATTGTTTGAAACTTCATGTGTTAGCTAGGTTTCTCATCGAGAACAAACATGAGGAGATTACATAAACATAATATAATTCGATGTCCTTCAGGTCTAGATGAAGTTTCTCAAATTTCACCGTCCCATAACTCATCAATGGTCTTATAGAAGCCGAGTGTCTCATGCGCCAATTCAGCAGCTCGGATTAACTTCTCCTGCAATTTTTTTAGGGGTTGGTAAAACCATGATTCAATTATCATGGTTTTAATAAACAAACCCAAACAAATAATTCACCTTGTACTATTTTAATAAGCAAACCCAAACATATAATTAATTATTTTAATAAACAAACCCAAACAAACAATGCACCTTGTACTATTTTTCTTTGGCCTTTAATTAACAAGGAAGTTGTTGAAACCTATATTGTTTTCTTCGAATAATAAGATGTTTCGACAGATGCCCGTGTGACTGAATTGAAATCTTAATAAATACTTAAGGGATATTGGTGATAACGAGCTGCCGTACAGTGTTATTATAGCGGACAAGATCGAGACTATCGAGGCCATACGTCAAGGGAATAACGACGCATTCATCGTCGGTCTCACTTCGGGACCTCAAGACGAAGCTACGCTCTTGGACGCCGGAGCGACGATGTGCAACCCTGCTTTTCTGAGCGTCCAAGCAATGCAGCGAATATTCGCACGTCTCCTGGCCCCGGCGGCCGTCTAAATCTACGACTATTTTTCTTCGGCCTTTAAATAAACAAGGAATTTGTTGAAACCTATATTCTTTTTCAAAATTCCTAGCTGCATGTCGCCTAAGAAATTCTGATTTCAAATGTTTCTATTTGTGTAATGCCTTCGGAAATATGCTCTTTCTATAATTAACTATTTGTATAAAATCTTTCCTCTCCACGCTTTATTATCAGTTTCTGGCTCAATCTATCTGTTCCGTCAAAACACAAAGCAACCAAATTTGGGAATCTTAGACCACGAATTTCCCCATAACAAAAAAAAAAAAAAAACAGACAATGGCTTAGTGGGAGAAGGGAATTATCTTATGAAAATTCATCCAAACTACATTTCGCTAATTACCTTTGTAACTATTCCCTCTGTTTCAAAATATAGGATAACTTTATGCGAACTCTTGGAGAATGTTGCCTTAATTGCTCCCAGGTTTCTTTGGAGGAGAATGTTGCCTTATAAGCTTAAGAAAATGGATTTAGGAATATTCTTTTCTTAATTATTTGCCAGCGACAATCTTTAGTGTGCCCAAACAATTTAGTCCACCGTCTACAATTTTAATTTGTTAACAATGAAGAAAATTAACAATACCGGAATCTAAAAACATTCACACGAATAAACTAAATATTTATATAAATTTTATACAATTAAAAGAAACAGATAAATCAAATTTTATAAAAAAAAAATTATTGAGTTTATATATTAAATTATTATGATAAATAATTACATTTATATAACGTCTTTAAGTATGCATTATTTTTAACTATGGAATACATTTGGAATACATTAAAATTGTTGAAAATTTTGAAAAGAAAATATGACAAAAAAAATAATCAAAATATAAGCAAAACATAAGCAAATTAAAAAACATATATATATATATATATAAGTTTAATTATTTGTTGGTTGATGTCATTGAGGAAGAGGAAAGAGATTTTTAGTATTTTAATATCTCTGCTGCAGAGATAACTATTTGAAAAGTGACTAAGTATGAAGATTGAACTTCCAAATGAATAACTAAGATTTCCTAGATAATGGAGCTATATATATACATGCTATAGTAACAAGTTTGAAAATTCAATGTATGTGTATTAATTGTTTAGAAAATTGGACATTGAAATCTTTTTCATTTTGAGCTGAAATTGGCATTTTTTTTACTCGTGTTTCTAAGGTTTGCATGGTGAGATAAGACCGGAATTATACTGTACCAAGAGTCGTTTAGTACGATTGATTTGTAGCTTTCGTAGTGTTTTTTTTGTTGAATTCTTCTTTTTTTTAAAAAAATTTGGAAGTGCTTCTTTATTTTCCTTTACATGCACTACTGAACATAATTGATTGTGTGCATTTTTTTAATTAGCATTTTCCCGGTTGTAAATTTTTAATAAACAACATGTTACTGTAGTCAATATGCTATTTTATAGTATAATACTGTATGTGTTATTTAATCAAAATTATATAAATTAAAATATTCGTAGTTGGCCAAAAAATTAGATACCTACAGTATTTACTTACGACTTTCTTATTATTTCATTTTTCCATATAAGTGCCAAAAGGTAGGCTATGGTAAACCTTTTGCACAATTGAGAAAAAAAAAAAGGTAAACCTTTTGGCCACAATATCATAAAGACATAAAAGCTTAAGGAAATGGATTAATTAATATTCTTTTCTGAATTATTTGCCAGCGACAATCTTTTGTATGCCCAAACAATTTAGTCCACGGTCTACAGTTTTAATTTATTAGCAATGAAGAAAAATAACAATACCGGAATATAAAAACATTCACACAAATAAACTAAATATTTATATAAATTTTATACAATTAAAAGAAACAGACAAATCAAAAGCCATGAGAACCCTTTTGGGTTTAACCACGATTGTTACATCAGGCTGGTTATTAAACCGGTCAATAAACCGGTCCAAGCCTAACTCGTTTTTTTTTTTTTTTTTTTTTTGGCAAAACCAAGCCTAACTCATAAAGAAAATTTAATACATAAAAGTCACGAACCCTTCCCTTCATGCACATCATCAGGCTCCCTGAGAAGCGCTTCTTAATCACGTGACGACCTGACGAGAAACGGGTGACTGAGCTCCCGTGTAAACAGCAAAAGTTGTGGTGGTTTTCGACGATGACGTCGTATTGGAAGAAGATCCGAGACCCGATAACTCGAAATCGGATCTTCCAAACCGACCCGAATCGCCTGGAAGGCGAACGTAGTGAGAAGAAGAAAGTTGCGGATCGTTACCGTAACGGATTTGCATGACGGCTCTGTAAACAAACGGAATTAGACCTTCCATTTGTTCTTGTTATTTTTGCTATAGCGACCAAAGAAACAGAGCCGGTTTGGTTTTTATAGAGAGACCAAGATTGTTACGTGGCACTTACGATTTGTTGCGGAATCCACAAGTTTTCCCACGTCATTAGTTACTATATTTAAATATTATATATATGAGTCTGAAGATTAAAAAGATAAGCAACCTTTGAATGTGAAACTGGCTACAGGAAGAATCTGAAAGCTACATTCAAACTGATAAAAAACCACGGCTGGTCCAATGGATTTATCTTCAACAGAAGTATTAATATAAAATTGATTTATCCACATCCAGTTTTGATAATGGTATGTAGCTGGACTGCTGGAGAATTGTAAACTTGGGCTTATTATTTTACTGTATTTTTGGAAAGACAAGATTATAAAATCCATTTTTTCAGACTTTTTCAAATGTTGTTACAAAAAAAGGTCTACTGTAGTAGTTAATTAATTGATTTTACGAAACAAAATTGTTTTATAAAATCTTTGAATAATGGGAAATATATCATAATATATTTAAAAAAGTGGAAGATGTGTTTGGTTAAAATAGAAAAGAACGTGTAGTGTCCAAAGATTTGTTAAATGATGACGTTTGGGGCGTAAATAAAATAAGAGTGGCTTACGGAATTGTGCCCACTAAACTATTTTGGTATAGTCAACATATTAAAAGCTATTAGGCAGTATTAGTTATTGAGAAATTGATTAATCCGTTGGTATTTAAGAAGCCAATTGAGTATGATTGACTATTGTTTTGATTTAATGTTTATCTTCATCTGCGATCTTGGGCGCACCTGGTATGATGACTACGATTTATATATTTTATAATCTTTTTAGTTTGATTGACCTTATATGACTAAGGTTAACATTAAAATTGTAATTATATAATCAAAAGACCTTTCTTATATTCTGTATTATTTATTAACATTATCTCCTAAAATTTAATACATAAAAATAAAATATGTGATTGTCTCCAATTTTACAAATGAAGATTAAATGTCTATAACAAAAAAACGTCATGTCAATAAATATGTTTGAAGTAAATTAAGTTTACGAGTTATTAGCATTGTATTTCCGCTAAAATTATATATCATGAGTTTCTTGAAATATAGGAAGCCAAAAAGTGCAACAAGAAAATATTGAACTTGTTGATTGCTTGTTGTTCATTGAGAGTTAAGTCATTACCGTCTAGAATCAGGTTTATTGAATAACTTATTCGTATTCATATGGGCCTTGACTGGTTAAAGCCCAAAACCTGGTTTGCTCCTTTTGATCTCATCTTGCCCGATAAAACAAAGAAAACAGAAGAAAACATACTGTATAAATCCTTTTTACCATTTTTTGTAATTCATTCAAAAACAGGAGTTTTACCATTTGTTGTAATTCATTAAATATCTTTTACAAATTTACAAAGAAGATAGACACAAATGCTTTTTAGAAAAAACTACCGTGTTTAATTTGACTTAAAAAACCAAAAATAAAAGTTGACGTATTTGAAAGTTCGATATGACAGGTTAGGACATTCCAGTTAACAATGACACATGATTAATGAGAATTCATATGGTCATCAACTAAAAAATCATAAGACTTTTCAGTCTTATGAATTCTCTTGAATTGCATGGGCAATCCATCATTACCAAAATCGAGGATGCAATAAACCTACATGTATTGTTTTAAAAATATTGTTTTGGTATTATGAGATTTTGTAATTTTTCCTTTTACAATTATAATTGTTTTAGTAATTTTAAACACAAAAAAACGAAAAATTAAAATAAATAATTCAAAAAACGTTTAAAAATAAAATTCTATAAACACTAAACAAAATACCATGCTATGATGAACTCTCATACTTTTCACCATCAAAAATCAAAAAGTCAAAAACCAAAAATCAAAATTCAACAAAAAAGACTATAAAACATTCATGATCTTAGTTTACTAAAAAACATTATTAAAAAATATTTTTGAAATATCATAGTTTATTACTATTTCATATATAACCACACAATTTATTTTATCCATTTTATCGTGAGACACAGTGAAAATCGTTATTAAAAACCACATACAGTATACCTTATTAGAAAACATACACGTACACCTAGCTTTGTATATTTATGATATACATTACACGGATTACATTACAATACTATAACTACTGTAGATTCACAAGAATAATATTATACCCAAATTTAAAAAAAAACTAATATACGTTCACTTGCGGGTAGCCACTTGGAACAAGCAAATTAAACATAATAGATTTTAGATTAGTCAGCTAACTTTTACTAAAATCCAAAGTTCGTATCATCTGTTGCCCTCATAAAATCCCTACGGTCCAATTAATCTATATAATTAATTATAACCCCTTGATCGTTTAAAATACTCCACTCGTTTTGGTTTTAATTTCTTTTTATCACATCTTGACCTCCATTATTTTCATTACACCATTCTTGATCTTTTCCGTAATCCACCAACTAATAATAATCATCTAGGCCTCTAGGGTTCCTCTCTAACCACCCAAGAAAAGAAGGAAGAAAAAGTTTCTTCTAGGGTTTGTCGTCAACTTCTCAATTATCCATCTACAATGGAGAAACCTGGTGGCATCTGGATCCCCAAGAAAAGCAACAATGAGTCATCGTGGGAAGAGCTGGCCTTCGCGGAAGATGATGCTGCTGGATCTTTGTGGCCGCCGAGATCTTACACTTGTACCTTCTGTCGGAGAGAATTTAGATCGGCTCAAGCCCTCGGTGGCCACATGAACGTTCACCGGAGAGACAGAGCACGGCTTAAGCAAGGCGATGACCAGTACTTATTCCCCAAAAATCCATCATCTCCGGAGTATCCATCTCATAACGATGGCGATGATATTCGTGAAACTTCTTGCTATACTTTGGTTTTTAACTCCAAACCTAATTGTTTTAAGTCTCAACACTCTTGTGTTATTGATCTTTCTTCTTCTTCTTCTTCTTCCTTACCATATTTGACTCATCCTAGGGTTTCCTCTGGCATGCCTGGAAAACAAAATACTTCTTCTCCTTCTTTCGTTGTAGAACCATCCAAGAACTCTAAAAAGATCCCCTCTTCTTTCCCATGGTCGTGCCCGAGTACTTTTTTGGAGCAAAAGCGTTGTGATCTATATGAAATTCCGGTTATGGAAGGAGACAAGAAGAGAAAGATCGAGAGTGATGTGCCGAAAATCGAGCATAAAGCAAAACTTAGTCTTGGAAACACCACCGATCTATCAGTGAGCATGAATCTGGTTATCCACCAAAGTTTTCCGATTACTGCTCACGGCGATGATGAAGAGATCGGACGGGTTGATATCCGTAAGAGAAGACGAAGGCATGAGAGTTCATCGCAGCCGTCAATTTTCATTTCAAGTTTATCTTGTAAGAGTGACATAATTACAAGAAACGAAGAGATCAAATACAAGGCTGATCGCTTTGAGGATTTAGATCTTGAGCTTAGGCTAGGGACCGATCCACCAAAGAGAAATTGATTGATGGACGGATGCATGATATCCTACCAAAAAAAAGGTAAGGAAAATATATATAAATAGAAACATTTCATATGGTGAGCCAAAAAAAACAATTCATATGGGTGTATATGTGTATGTGTGTTAATTGGATTTATATTTCCTTGGTTTTGTGTGTCTAAAATGTATCGATCGATGTATACAGATTTTTGGGTTTTAATTCTTTTGCTTTCTTTTTTTTTTGGGATAAATCGTATAATGAAAACACCATTTAGTAAAAATAAAAAATGTGAAGGAAGTGTAGAGTAGTATATGTAAAGCACTTAAGGTTTGAGAAAACGTTTTCATATACAATTTTGTCGTGCTTAATATATTTTCTAAGCATTCTTAGTATATTGACACCCTAAATCATTCTGTTACTATAATTATTACATTTCTATATCATTTTTTCCACGAATAAATCATATACAATACTAAGATCATTTATTTCTCAATTTCTAATACAACGTTAAGCTACATATTCGCAGAAAAAAAAAAAAAAGAAAAGAAATTGGTTTATATATAGGGTCAGATGAACCAAGTTATGATTAAGTGTTTTGGGTAAACTTTTTTGTTATGATTAAGCTTGAAATATGAAATGAGCATATGAGCTCTGCAGGTACTAAATATCATTGAATATATATATAATTAGATGCATTATCTTTGAAATGATAATGCTTATGAAAAAATGAATATGACGATGTTCTGGCAGTCCAAAATATTGTGCATGAAGATAGTTTAAGTAGTTGGATATATAAAACAAGAGCAAAGTATTGACTATAACTCAGCTTCTATATTGATATACTAGCTAGGGGATCTCTTAAAAGAAATGAGCTTTAAAATTAATCTCATGTTAGAATTTCACTGCTGAAAAAATGACTATTAATTTGTTATGGTTTATATATGTCCGAGAAAATTATGGACTTAAGGTCGGTTTGGCCAAAACAAAGAAAAGTATTGACAATGTAAACTTCCATTGGTGATTTGAAGCATGTTGTGTAACCACAATCCAAAATAAAGTCACATGAAGAAGGAATATTTTCTGTCACAATTTCCGAGAAAGAGAGAGAATGATGAATAATTGTCCCATAGATCTTAGTTGCTTTTTAATACTGAAAGATTTTCGACTCATTAATTAGCCTCTAAGTGTAGTACTCTGAGGCAAAAATACAATTTTCACGAATATCCAAAAGAAAGAAAGAATTATATTTCACACTGAAATTCCCAACCAAAAAATATAGTAACGAACTTAATTAATTTTTTTAATAAAACAAGTTTCTTACTTACAGCAATGAAAAATAAGCTAGAGAAACTCGGAAGCAACCAATGTTTTCTTCTATTATAATTGCAGGAAATCTGGCCAATAAGTTCGTATACAGAAAAAACGAAAGTTTTTTTTTTTTTTTTTTCTGAAACAATAACGAAAGGATGTAAAAATAATAATAATAACGAAAGGTTTAAATAACCCTCCATAATTTAATATTTATTAATTCCTTTGTGAAACGTCGTTATAAGCTCGTTTCCACATACATTCGCATCTCAGTACGTAACATGACATTCTGTCAAAATCATAAAAAATAAGCATAAGAAAGAGCACAAGAATCCAAATATGTCACAACACATATTCCCTTTCGCTTGTTTTGTCTCAATAAATAATTAATAAAATCAAAATTGAATAAAGAAAACTATATATGTTTATACTACTCCAACCAATTAAGTCTCTACCCTAACTTTTTTAGCCCCATGGGTCACCAACTCTTCTATCGCTTAGACTTAAACTATTTCGTATATGTACTGTAAACTAGGTTTGCACTATATATATCTATCTAACCACCCATAATGCATTGGGAAAATCTGCTTTTACTCAATTATTACATTATCTAAGATCATATAAACCCTAGAATTTTCACTTTTTCTATATATCTACCATCCAGTTGTTTTATCAGTTGTTTTCAAAGGTTTGATCTTTTCTTTTAGCTTCGTTGATGTCTCGTGACTCTATCAACTCTCAACCAAGCCTTCTTCATGGTGTAACGTGAAGAAACAAAGTTGGACGAGTTGATAGGTATTATATTTAAGTTAGATATATATATATAACCCCAATATTAATTACTCAATTCAACTACGTACTTATTTAAAGTACAACCTATTAGCATAAACTTCAAAGCTATAATTCTTGTGTTTACCTAGGGTTTGGGTATTAGTTAGATACGCTCTTTAGATTTCTATAAAGTATAATGAAGTGGTCTTCTCTGTATTTAACAATGCATAGGTGGGAGTGAAGTCTTCGAATAGGGGCAGAGCTTCCACATGGGGAATGAATCTCATTCTTATATATATATATATACAATATGTGAAGATAATTTTCGTTTGGATTCTAAGAATTAAGTGTCACGGAATTTTGGACGATTCCTTAATAATAATAATATAATCCATAATACTCTTGAGAATTTCTGAAAGAATAAAGAATGGTCATCAATTATTTCCCATTATTCAATGTATAATATATTTAGAGTATATCTTAATTTACTTTTTTATATTTCTTGTGAGTTGGATGAAATAATATATATTCCACACGGTCGAACGAAAAGTCATGGCACATGAAACTAAAAATCAAGTTAACCATTTATTTAAAGATGGATTAATGATTTAGGGTCTGGTTAATTATTAGTATTTTTCCCCCACGGGTCTGATTATTTCCAGCTTTCGTGTTTTATAAAATTAAAAAAAAAATTGTTGGCGAGGGAAATCGCTTTGATCCTTTGGATATGACAGCTAATTAAATATCGTCAAGATTTTTTTTTTTTTTTTTTTTTAAATATCGTCAAGATTAATTTGCAGATTTATTTGACTTCAACATATTTGGGATTCCACTAAATAAAATGGTAGACAAAAAGTAGCCTGTGGAACCGATAAATTATGCATCTACATGTCACCTCCAGTTCCAAACTTCACACTTTCCTCTGACAGCAAACACGATAACCTTGTATGGTCAATATGATCCTGACTTAATAATGGAATTTCGATTAGCGATTCAGCGTGTATAAACAAACACTATTGCAGCGATAGTAGTTGTTGAACAGATTCAAAAATTCTAGTTTTTCAATATAATTGAAATGGTTGATGAAGTTTTCCGTTAAAACACATGAATTAATCTATAAAATGCGAAATCGGATGTACTGGCAGTTAGTTTACATTAGGAAAATAATATGGTTAATTTGGATGTCCTTTTAGCATTATTCTTCTTATATACAACTGACATAACTAAATAAAGTCGATGATTTGAGATTCACATGGTTCAAGACGATTCTTACATTGATAGTTTATTTTCTCAGATTTGTAAGGGAACTTGGTTTTGTATTCATTTCATAGATCTATATTTATATATTTTTTTTTTTGTGCTAAAGATCTATATTTATTTTAAAAGCTTTAGTTTGTATGAATACGGATAGAAATTGCAGCAAGACTAGTTGTTGTCGCAGCCCAGTCGCCATATGTCTGTTTGAATTAACGAGTAGACTTCGATTAATAACTAACATATAATACGCCCAAGTACACTTGTACATATGTAAGCGAATTAGCGAAAGTTCTACAGAGGATCCTGACAACAAGAAAAGACCAAAAATTCTTGGTTGGTCCGCTTTACCAATCTGGTTTTTTTTTATATTTTATTCTCAAATATAAAGAACAGTTGTCCACGAGTATAATGTTAGTATATATTACAAGTCTCATTCTGATTCATCATCATATAAAACTCTCATGTTAGAGTTTTATAATGTTAGAGTTTCACTAAATAATGACTTAAGTTTTTGGTTTGCTTGAATTAATTAGTACTTAAAAGAAAATAACAAAATTTGATGGGTGTTTCTCATTTTACAAAAAGATTTCCACCGGTGTAAATAAGATTTCAGTAAGACAACGTTAGCTAGACAAGATAATAAATACCAAAATATGTTTTTGTCCAAAAGCTTTTTTTTTTAAGAAAAAGAAAAACTTCTCTTCCAAAAAATTTGATGGTCTCCTGAAAAAATTCAGTTCAATCGAGAAAATAATTAAAGTAAATTATGAATGCGATAACATGAATTTAAAAGCTATTGCGGGACGACAAACCATACTATAGTTTCCGCACTCGTATATCCAAGAGATACGACAATCTTCAAATGTGGTTATTGTCTAGTTATACACACAGCAATTGAATTCAAGATTGTTTTACTGATAGAGGTTGATAAAACAATTAGATCATCATTGTCTCCGAAACATGTGTTTCATGCAATATCTTTAGCTAAAATGTCCAATTCATATTTTTTGTAAAGTTAACGTACAAATCTTATTCACTTTTATTTTATAAGTAACATGCAAGTCTCACTCACAATTATATATCATTAAATTCTCTCTCATAGTAAAACTTAAATGTTTTGATGTTTTATTTTGTAACTAGTATATATATACCATTGACCAGCTGTGTAAATCATTCTTGACTAAACGTTTTCTAATTTGAAGTCAATTGACCAATATAGTCCTTCTTGTACTGTCATAAAACAAATACCAAGTATTTAGCCATTTTTAAGAATGTACACGAACATATTTGATCTCTATAAAATACATGAATGAATCATTTGTCTCAGTTTAATGCTCAAAATTTATCAAAGTTATTGTATTTTACATTTTTAACTTGACACAATTTAACATAACTAACATTATTTTCTCATTAAAAAAAAAAAAACTACATGTAAAAGTCTCTATATATTATTAATTATGTTAAAATAAGAGTGTAAGATACCTTTGATTCAAGTTTTTGTTCCTCTTATGGTTAATAGTTTTTGGGCTTTTCAATTGGGATAATTGCTAGAATTAGAAGCTTTGTAACAAAACTATTGGGTTACTCGTGCCTCCATTTTTAATTTAATCGAAAACTTAAAAAGATTGACAAAAAAAAGAAAACTTAAAAAGAAAAAAGAAATACTCAACCATGGTTGGCCCAATAAGATAGATGTGCAAATAGCTAAAGGTTCATCACTTTTTTCCTTTTTGTTTGCGGTCAACAAAGGTCCATTATTCTATAATTATATCAAAAGAGTATTTGGGGTTCAATTAAAGATGAGATCTATAAAAATAAAAGGAAAACGACCAAAGATTGATGCCTGCCCGACCTTGCCAAATTCCATTAAACTTATCTTGAACATTTTAGAGAAAGACTAGCTAGAATATATTAGTACCACCAAACTGTAATGAGATTTAGCTACAGAAGCGATTTTTTTTAAAAAAAAAACATAAACTATTACAATGTTCTTTTACTTAGTTGTAGGAAGGAATCCTAAGACTTGATGAAAATTTTAGTAAGTAGCATACTATATTTCGAAAAACATATGTGGTATTTCAGGGTATTCGTTTTTTCCTTTACAAAATATTTAAAACAGGTTTGAATACTGTATAAGTAGCCATGTATATAAACGAATTTCAACTATCATAGTTATACTATATATATCGACTATCTGTCCATCCCATATGCTTAAAACTATTCATGTTTTTTAAAAGCAAGGTGTTTCGAATTCAAAAAAAACAATGTCGATGATTGCATCTGAACTAAAAAGATTTGTTTTGTCGAATCATATATTTGTTTAACGAAAATAAAGGAGTAGGAATATTCGTTGAATATGGACTTTCTCAATTTGTACTGCAATAAATAAATATAAATTTTATTTCTACTAAACCCTATTCGTACAGTCATAATATATTTGTGTAGATACAAATTAAAATCCCATCTCACATATTATAAACATATATAAAAAATATGGCCATCCTCGATCCGTTTAAGCTCCGCCACAAACAGCCGTCGATTTTTCCGACAACGACTGTAAAATCTAGCCATGTTCTTTCCCTCGTCGCTAAATTCTTCTTCACCATATGCATCTTCATCTCCGTTGCTATGATCTTCTTCTACATCATCTTCTCCGGTTGCTCCAATTGCCACCGCATCACCGGCCACCGTCGCTTAGGCCCTGACAATGTTAACTTCACTACGAACTCCTCCGCCTCCTCCTCGACCATCCTCCGGCAGAATGAGTCTTCGGAGGCAACCGATATCTCTCACATAGTTTTCGGGATTGGTGGCTCCATTCAAACGTGGAGAGATCGCAGCCGCTACTCCGAACTCTGGTGGCGTCCCAACGTCACCCGCGGCTTCGTCTGGCTTGACGAGGAACCGCCTCTTAATATGACGTGGCTCCCGACTTCTCCACCGTACCAAGTGTCCGCCGACACCTCCCGGTTCAATTACACTTGCTGGTATATATTTCTACTTAATTCACTTTTAGCACAAGTATTTCAACCAATTGATACTAGTCAAGTTAGGTCAAGGATCAATTCTCACAAATATTTTTCTCCAAAATTCCGAGAACATAGTGTTTTTATGTTTAGCAACATATTTTGACAATGTATTACGATGAATACCTAACTATATATGAAGCTATATTAATTTCCTTTATCCGATTTCCATAATTTTAAAGGTTTGGTTCAAGATCGGCTATACGAATGGGGAGAATCATCAAAGAGACTTTTGAGCTAGGGTTAACGAACGTGAGATGGTTCGTGATGGGTGACGACGACACCGTTTTCTTTGTGGACAATCTTATAACAGTTCTCAATAAGTACGATCACAATCAAATGTATTATATCGGAGGAAATTCAGAGAGTGTAGAACAAGACATCGTTCACTCTTACGCCATGGCTTACGGTGGCGGAGGAATAGCAATAAGTTACCCATTGGCCGTCGAGCTTGTAAAGATACTCGATGGATGTATTGATCGATACGCATCATTATATGGATCTGATCAGAAGATTGAAGCTTGTATAAGCGAGATTGGAGTTCCCTTGACCAAGGAACTAGGGTTCCATCAGGTATATTCACATTTCCTTTTTGTTTTTCTCATTACTGGAAATTTACTTATCCCTACCAATAAATAAATGGAAAATCACTTATATGGTATCTAACTTTTAGCTATAAAATTAAGATCCACCGTGAAGTAGTGAATTTCCTTTTATTTGAATATTCAATTTTAAATTTCAAAACGTTCATATATCTTAGAGATATATCATATATATCCCTTGCCAGTTTAAACTTTAAAATGATTAACTGATAATTATTGAATAGCATGTCTTCAATTGGTAAGAGTTTAGAAGCTTCGATGCTCAGATTTGGTGTCCGAATTTTTATCAACGAAAAATTATCCTAACCACGATATTGTGTTATTTCTAGCTTAATTTTAAAATCTTTTATAATAATAACTCGTCTTTTAATATTCGAATGACAAGATAGTGAAATTTCAAAATTAGTCTCGTGGTAATAGGTTCAATAATTTAAGTGAAAATTCTGTTAAAAAAACCATAATTAAGATCGAGATTTAATGATTTTCTTTGCATGGTCAAATCCAGGTTGACATACGTGGCAATCCTTACGGTCTACTGGCTGCGCATCCGGTGGCTCCTCTGGTCTCGCTTCACCACCTCGACTATGTTGAGCCAATTTTCCCAGCAACGACCCAAATTGACGCCCTAAGAAGACTCATGTCAGCCTATAAGGCCGATCCAAGCCGGACCCTCCAGCACAGCTACTGCCATGACCCGACCCGGAACTGGTCTGTCTCCGTTTCATGGGGTTACACCATCCAGATTTATCCGTCTTTGGTCACGGCTAAGGAGCTTGAGACGCCATTGCTTACGTTCAAGTCGTGGCGGACGTCGAGCTCCGAGCCTTTCTCGTTTGATATCCGACCCATCAGCGAAGATCCGTGCGAAAGACCCATTATTTATTTCCTAGACCGGGTTTATGAGGTTGGGTCGGGTCAGACCCTTACAACGTATCGGAAACATGTTGAAGTGGGCGAGGCGCAATGTGAATCGCTGGATTATTCTCGTGCCAATTCGGTCGAGTTTATTGACGTTTCCGCTACTACGTGGATGCCGGATCTTTGGAAAATGGTAAGTAAAATATCCACTTATATGAAATTTAAAATCTTCGCGTGCATATATTATCCATTATTTATAACAAAATTATAAACATTGAAAATCGTGACAATTTTGACCCAAAAAAAAAATCGTGACAAAAACAAAATACATAGAAAGTTTTCGGGGTAATTTCGTGACCACTCTAAGAGCGATTTTTTTTTTGTGAATTATTCTTAGGAAGTTTCTTGATTACAGTTATATATAACTCTTTGATTTATAACAATAACTTGTGCTTTAAAAATATTTGGTGATTTGATTCATAATATTATTTCTTTCTATTTGATTGGGTTGACAGGCTCCACGTAGACAATGTTGTGAAATTGTCAACAGTGAAGAAGACTCAGAAAGCGTAATCAATGTGAAGATACGGCATTGTAATCCTTTCGAAAGTGTAACTCCTCATTCAAAGCATCCGAACGACAAATGGACCGACTCCGTTTTATCCACAGAGACTATATAGTTTCCATATCAAGAGGAAATCAATTTTCACATTCTTTTATGTAAGTATCAGCTAACCGAAAATCAAAACTTGGATGAAGTCAAAATTATACAGATTGTTAGTTTTTTAGCATTTCATTTTAAATAATATAATCTTATGATCTTATCTAGTCATGTAACACATGTTTTCCCAAAATATCTTTATTTATATAGCCAGAGCTGGTTTTCGGCTCAAGCAAGACTAGATTGGGCTCGGGGCCTAGATGATATTGAAATTGATTGTTGAATTTATAGGCAGAGGGCTCTTGAAATTGAAGTTAATAAGAAAATTGATTGTTGAACAACTTCCATTGCTACTAAAGGAAAAAAAAAAACCAACAAACTGTATTTCAACTAGAGCCTTTGTTTTTCTCCCAGAAAGATTGCAAGAAAGAAAAAAACCCCTTATTATATAACAAAGAACCAATCCATTGAACTACTTGTGTGCGATGATGTTGAATACATCAAAGTTGGGCAACGAGAAGTTCATTCCAAGGATCTGGGATCCCGGGTAAGCACCAATGCAAGCAATCGTTGGTCGTTGGAGTTGAAGTAACGTTACTCGCGTTTTTCGGTTTGAGTTTAGACCCTGCGATATGAGCTTCATCTCTTAGCTCAGAAAGTGCAGTTATGTCAAGCATCTTGATCCTTGTCCCATTCACAGCACTCTCGACTATTGTATCGATCGATCCACCATGGCCAGTGATTGTGCTTCCTCTAGACAAAGGGACCGTATTGTTACATTTTCCATGCCTAGGAGAAATCGTTGTAAAGAAAGCTTTCAGTCCCGGATGCAATGGGAGCTGTGAATCGAGCCACTTCACGAGGCTGTGTATTGTAAAATCTTTGGCGTTTCTGATGTTCTTGAGATATCCACCTTCGACCCGTGTTCCATTTACGTGCATCACCCAATGATTTTCTTCGATCTTACCTCTGTTCCAGTGGTGACCGGTGTTTAGAATCAATACATGGAAACGGTGAAGGTAGTTTCTGATGAATGCTGGTGGACGGTCCAGATGCATTGCAATAAGACGAGGTGGATCTGTATTGTTCATCGGTACCAAGTCTGTTAAACTAGCTGACCAATAATACAAGATAGTTGTATTTGTGGTCGGGAACCGATAAGCCCAACCATCAGGTCGGAGAGCTCCTTTAGCTTTCACCAGACCGTACTCCCATCCCACGTTTTGAACCTCTGGGCTCTCTTTACCTCCAGTGGCCATACACATCAGGGATTCAAACTGTTCCCGTCCCAATGAGTCTCCTATAAATGCTATCGTCTTGTTCTGCATTCTTCTCAAGAAGTTGACTCTGGCAAACTGTGGAATGTTGCAACCTTCTGGCTGCCACCGGTAACCCTCAAATGAGAAATCGGGTCTGCCCATTACCCTGCAGGCAAATATGGTTGATAACCATTGCTTACATTCAAAACCAGAATACAATGGTCGGTTCCGGTCTTCAACCCATTTCCCCTTTGCCAAGTTACAAATTTTTACTTCAGCATGAGAAATGCGATGCGGCTTTTTCTCGGAAACCGGGAGTATTGTCACCAAAAGAATGAGGATAATCAAGACAAGAGATACACTCCCTCTGAATATGTAACTTTTTCCACCAAACATATTAGATTGAATACTAGAGAAAACACCAACTCTCTCAACAAAGCAAGATCCTTACTCTGTTGTTGAAGTTCAAGATCCGGAAACGATTAATGATGATCAAATCTTCAACGAGTGAT
Source organism: Erysimum cheiranthoides (assembly GCA_011420285.2). Lineage (NCBI taxonomy): Eukaryota > Viridiplantae > Streptophyta > Magnoliopsida > Brassicales > Brassicaceae > Erysimum > Erysimum cheiranthoides. Next base: position 15,123,666 of record CM022182.2, on the reverse strand, counting down.
GTGTAGATCTGGAGAGCAATCAATTAAAAAATACTACTCTGAATTTGGATCTCTCGCGCATGTTCATTTGATTCTGAAGTGTAGATTTGTATTTTTTTTATAAGAACATGTTTTCAGATAGACTAATTAGTGGACCATAGTTTTCTTTATTGTAACCTTAGGATATTCATGCTCTTATGTAGAAATATCTTCTTCTCTGTTAATCATGACTATTGCAAGTAAGAGAAAAGAAGGTAGGGACAAAGGTATAAATTTACAACAAAGGTATTCATAAGAAACAAGGACATACATCTTCGACAAAACAGAAACTTCACTACCACAAAATAACTATGGTACAACAACTTAGCTTTTCAAGACCTCCTACCATTCTTTAACAAAAAAAAAGATCTCCTACCATAAATACCCCAAGATTATCTCATAACATTCACTATTTACTCGTGATTCGATTATGCACAAGTAAAAAAAAATTACATTTAATATAGTCGTGTGGAAAAAGACTTCAGATGACTCGCTATAAGACGTGATCAGAATTTTTTAATTTTTTTTGATAAAGGGTTCGTAAGAGAGAGTTGTTTGACATTTGGGTCGAATTATAGTAAAACCAAAACTAAGTGTAAATGGAATATTAGATCGGTACTTTTAACTCAGAGAAAACATTTTCCCTAACAAAGATATATTGAATGTCTCAAAGATCTCTTTAGATCTCTTTTTTTTGTTGTTAAAGAGATCTCTTTAGATCTCTCTATGGTAAAAACGTCTGATCTCCGTTTCAACTTCTTCCTAGCACACCACACGTCGGGACAAACTCATCTACTTTAGACCACGACAGAGTGTAGGAGAGAAGACTTTGTTAGCATACGGACAAGCTCACGCAAAACTTCAGTAGACAAAAAAAAAATAATTCACATCATCACATGGTTGACTTAAAAAAATCAACGATTAATCCAGTCGGAAGCTTCCAAGATTAGAGTGGACCCCTTTCTAGTCTATAAATTTTGACCAGTTGTTCATTTCCTACGTGGGGCCCAATCTGTCATTAAGGTCATTTCTAGTTTCAGCCCACCAAGTACCTCATTATTCAAGATAAAACTCACAAAAGTAAAATGCTGTACCCTACAATATTAAATTCTCTATGGTACTATGAGATAGCAAAAGAAAAAGTTCTCATGGTATCATACTATCATGATTTGTTAACAATGCTGGTAAAAGGTTGGCAATTTTATACATATGATTGAAAAATTATCTTAGTTTAATTTACAAAGTTGCCATATATATAATAATTATCATAACTTATTACCTACCAATTGACAAAATTTTATATAGTATATATGTTCCTTTTAAACCTTCTCATGAACGACAAGGAGTTAATGCAACTTAAACTATTGAATTATACTATAGTTTAAGTATATATAAATGTATACATAGAAAAGCAAAATATTTCATTTTTTCTTTACAATAATAACATATGTAAGAGAATTCTTTTTTTTTTTTTTTTTTTTTTTTTTGAGAATTCTTTTTTCCTTTAACAAAAACAAGCAAGAATTCCTATAAAAAAATAAAGTAAGGAGTTATGTCGTCGTCGGGCAGGAACTTTGAAACCATTGAGGCTTTTGTAGTCCACATAAATCCCCAATTAGATTCTTACGTTTGATTGGTAGTACGTGTCTTCCAATATCTTTTTCACATCATAACTTTATGAAATGTTGAAACTCGCTGTATTTGGTTGGCTTATTAGACGACTGTGAGTCTGTGACTTATTAGACGACTGTGAGTCTGTGGTACAAGAACAAATATCATAGAGGCAATAGTTATATCCAAAGCTAAATTAAAATATTAAGGACTAATTACTCAAATACTCCTTGGAAACGTGACAGCTTATGCTGATGTAATTTCTGATGTCAGTCTTATACTACGAGTCAACTTCATAAGCATAATAATTAATTCGTAATGATTATAAATCTTAATTAATTATTTTTAAAATTCTGACATCATATGAGATATATAATACCACTATGTTCTTCTATCTCAAATAAAATTAAAATGGTCACTGTTATAGTTACCGTCAAATCTTCCATCATCACCCATAAATAGTTGATAATACTAGTTAGTGCCTAAAACATCTTTTTTTATGGTTACAGCATAATGAGCGTGATAGATGACAGATTTTAATATTGGTAATTGAGTATAAAAATGGCGTATTTTTTAAACAAAAAGATAGTTAATTAAGCTTTAATCTTGGAAGTTGAAACACATATCACCTACCTTGATGAAATTTCTCAATCAAGAGTATCCCCACAAAGGAAAAATAAACTTGTTTTTTCTAGAAATAAGAAGAAAAAATTATTTGAAAAAAGAGTGAAGACTTTTCCACTCTTCACACCATAAATTGTCTCTCTTTCTTCAACTAAACTAAAATATCTAAAAACAAATAAAAAAAAAACACACACACACAGAGCAGAGAAAAAGAGGAAGCCATGTTCTTGAAGCTCTTCACCTTCTTCTTCTTCAGTCTCCTTTTCCAATCCCTAAAATCCTCTTCTCAAACACTCAATTTCACTTACAATGATGGCTTTAATCCACTGACCGACATATCCATCCAAGGGATCACCACCGTCACACCCAACGGTCTCTTGAAGCTGACCAACACGACCGTCCAGAAAACCGGTCACGCCTTCTATACCAAACCAATCCGGTTTAAAGATTCTCCAAACGGCACCGTTTCGTCTTTCTCCACTACCTTCGTCTTCGCTATTCACTCTCAGATCCCGATACTTAGTGGCCATGGCATAGCTTTCGTCGTCGCTCCTAATCCAAGCCTCCCTTTCGGCAACCCAAGTCAATACTTGGGTCTCTTCAACATCTCAAACAACGGTAATGATACAAATCATGTCTTTGCTGTCGAATTGGACACGATCTTGAGTACAGAGTTCAATGACACCAACGATAACCATGTCGGAATCGATATCAATAGTTTGAAGTCTGTAAACAGTTTTCGGGCTGGGTATTGGGACGAGAAAAACCAATTCAAGAACCTTACTTTGATCAGTCGTAAGCCGATGCAGGTTTGGGTCGATTACGACGGTTTTTCTCATCGAATCGATGTGACGATGGCTCCGTTCAACGAGGATAAACCTAAAAGAACGCTTGTTTCGGCTGTCAGAGATCTTTCTACGGTTCTTCACCAAGATATGTATGTGGGTTTTTCCTCTGCGACAGGTTCTGTTCTGTCGGAACATTTTGTTCTCGGGTGGAGTTTTGGGTTGAACGAAAAGGCTCCACCTTTGGCTTTATCGAAACTTCCGAAGCTTCCTAGGTTCGAGCCCAAGAGAATCTCTGAATTTTACAAGATTGGGATGCCGTTGATTTCCCTGTTTTTGATTTTCTCATTCATCTTCCTCGTTTGTTACATCGTGAGGAGGAGGAGGAAATTCGCGGAGGAGCTCGATGATTGGGAAAAAGAGTTTGGGAAGAACCGATTCAGGTTCAAAGATTTGTACTTCGCGACTAAAGGGTTCAAGGAGAAGGGACTTCTCGGAACTGGTGGGTTCGGGAGTGTTTACAAAGGTGTGATGCCGGGTACGAAGTTGGAGATCGCTGTTAAAAGAGTCTCGCACGAGTCTCGACAAGGGATGAAAGAGTTTGTGGCGGAGATCGTGAGTATTGGTCGGATGAGTCACCGGAATTTAGTTCCTCTCTTGGGTTATTGTCGTAGGAGAGGTGAGCTTCTTCTCGTGTATGACTACATGCCCAATGGAAGCTTAGACAAGTACTTGTACAACACTCCGGAGGTAACACTTAACTGGAAACAGAGGATTAAGGTCATTTTAGGTGTTGCCTCTGGCTTATTCTATCTGCATGAGGAATGGGAACAAGTGGTGATTCACCGTGACGTCAAAGCCAGTAACGTCTTGTTAGACGGAGAGATGAACGGGAGACTCGGGGATTTTGGTTTGGCTCGGTTGTATGATCACGGGTCGGATCCTCAGACCACGCACGTTGTTGGAACATTGGGATACTTAGCTCCTGAACACACTCGGACAGGACGTGCCACGACCGCTACGGATGTTTTCGCGTTTGGGGCTTTTTTACTAGAAGTTGCGTGCGGTAGACGACCGATCGAGATCCAGCACGTGACTGATGAAACGTTCTTGCTCGTGGATTGGGTTTTCGGGTTATGGAACAAGGGAAACATCTTGGATGCTAAAGATCCGAATATGGGTTCCGAATATGACGAAAAAGAGGTCGAGATGGTATTGAAACTGGGTCTCTTGTGCTCTCACTCCGACCCACGGGCTAGACCAAGTATGAGACAAGTGCTACATTATCTAAGAGGAGATGCAAAGTTGCCGGATTTGTCTCCGTTGGATTTGTCCGGGAATGGGATGATGTTTGGGGTCCAAGATGGATTTAGTGAATTAGGGATGTCGTACTCTTCCTCGGTCTTTAAAGGGTTTACTGGTGGATCTTCTATTGCTGATTCTCTACTTTCCGGTGGGAGGTAAATGATGTTTTGAATATTAGAACGGTTCTATGTTTTGCATTTCATATGTAGAGAGTAGAGACTATCCGGACGATATGGGACCATGTAATTATATTTCAGTGTATGTTTAGGTAATATAATTTAAACTTCTAAGTTCTATCTAAAGAATCTTTTTTTTACCTTTGTTTCCGCTTTGTTTTCCTTTATTTTCCTTGTTTCGATGAGTTGTTGTGGGTTTGGTGTTTTGATTTATATCAATTTTTGGTTGATGGAAAAGACACCATTTGGATGAAAACGAGTGAAATAATGATGCAAAATCATGCATAAGCATCCGAAAAGATCATGTCGGACGGAAACTTTACCATAGTTGGAATAAGCTCAAAATTGACACAATATATATACAATTGAGTCGCCTTGCATTAAGCGGAGGCTTGACAAAATTTTAAAAGTTATAACAGATTTAGTCATGTATGTGTAGAGAGTACATATCTTCTTTTAGTTTTGAAATGTGAAATTTATTAATCAACAAAAGAAAAACATATATTTACACAAGTTTGGAAATTTGAAAGCCAAAGCAAAACAGAACATTGTTCTAAAAACATGAAAAACAGAGCATTAAATCGATAGGTGATCAGCCATTAGCAATTGCGCAGACCATGGGCCATCTAGTCAACAAGCCCCAACTCAGCCCACAACATCGATAATTGTGTGAGCCTGTGACTGTGACGTATATTTCAGATTATATACATACTAGCATGCAGGGACACAAAATTTGTTAATTATATATTATAGCTAAGCAAGATGATATTTTAAAAGTTTTAAAGTAATTATATTTTTTTTTTTTTAAAACACAAACAAACATCAAATTTTTACGAAAAATAGTGAGAGCAAAGTGAGAAGAACAAAAAGAAAAAAGTGAATTCATGAAAGAAAAACCAGTTTTAAGTCATTAAAATGGAGGAAGAAACAGTTCCATGAAAATCATAGAGAATAAACATGAAGAAGAGATGTGATGTTAGAAATTTGCAAATATAGTGGTTAGCTTAAAACTATAAACAATTAACTAAATCTTTTTTTTGTTTTAGTTAAATGTTGTTATATAAAATAAAAATAAATTGTTATAAATTGTGGTGTTGACACGTTAGAAAATGTGTACGTGTTATTTAGAGGATGTAGCAGTTTTCTGAAAAGTGACTTGTCATTTAGTATATATAGATATATTTATATAATATATTAGTACTATAAGTTTTTCATGGGTTCTTTCATCGTATACATGTCGAAAACATTTTAATTACAGCCATATCATATAGCGGCAATTAGTGATTCAATTCACTTTCGGCTGCTCGTCCCCTGGTTTATCATTTCGAGCGCTGTGAAAAAGTATTAACAATATTTTTAAAAAGGGTTACAAACAAAACATCGTACTTCTAGATATCTAGTCCTTTAACATGATGGTATATGAAGCTATACTAAACAAAGACCCAGCTTCGGTGGAAAAAAGCAGCTCCTACAATTTTTAACAAGAAATCAAAAATTGAAATACAAGAAGAAAACAGCAAGGAGATTGTCAAACAATTGGGAAATGCCAAATTTGTATAGTCAAATGAATAGCTTAGTATTGGGGAAGCGTGTAGAATGAAGGAAATTTAATGAAGAATCATTCAGGCCTCGCAACTCCCCACCAATAAAATGGGATCTCTTATCAGTTAAACTTATATTAGGTTAATTTATAATATTTATAGACTTTCGGAAAAAGGAACTCTCACATGTGCCGCACATGTGAATGCGTCAATACGATGCATGCCCTCTATTCAAGTTTCTAACTATGCATGTGTTTGTATATATATATATATATATATATATATAGTACATACGCACATGCAAGGAGTTGGAAGGACGTGATTGAGTTATCATCGATCATCGGAGAAAATATGGCGTCGAGACCAGGTGTTTTAACGGACTGGCCATGGACACCTCTTGGTAGCTTTAAGGTCTCATTCATTTCCCCTTTTACTTTATAACATCTTCATAACCGTTTTTCTTATCAACTATTAGTCTTAATGTTTGAATAAATATGAGTAAATTGCAGTATTTGGTGTTGGCCCCGCTGGTTATCGACAGCATCTACTCATATGCAACCATGCGAGATCACGAAAAACTTTTGATAGTGGCCATGACGGTGTGGCGGATTGTTCATAGCCAAGTATGGATAAGTTTGTCCCGTTACCAAACTGTGAAAGGAACCAAACGGATTGTGAACAAGTCCATAGAGTTTGACCAAGTCGACCGAGAACGAACCTGGGACGATCAAATCATCTTCAACTCTCTCATTATTTACTTAACCAAAGTGTACGTCTTAGGGACCAATACCCTGCCCTTCTGGCGAGCGGATGGAGTGATTTTGGTTGCTCTTCTCCATGCTGGTCCGGTTGAGTTCATCTATTACTGGTTTCACCGAGCACTTCACCACCACTTCCTCTACTCTCGCTACCATTCTCACCACCACTCCTCCATTGTCACCGAGCCGATCACTTGTACGTACGCTTTTAATTATGTTTTATTGTGGTTGTTTTTATATATGTATGTCATATAGATTGATGTTATGAAGTTATTTCTTCTTGTAACTTTACTTTCACAGCAATTATTGTGTAGTTATAATTGTTAAAGTTTTTTACTAGTTATATGAATCGAGAAATATGTTCACTATCTTACATATATATTTTCATTAATATGTGCGGAAAGTTCTAAACAATGGATCTTGATTGCAGCGGTGGTACATCCGTTTGCGGAGCACATTGGATATACGTTAATCTTGGGGATACCTCTAATAACGACTTTGCTATGCGGCACGGTCTCGGTTGTCTCCATTATCTTATACGTAACTTACGTAGATTTTATGAATAATATGGGTCACTGCAACTTCGAGCTCATTCCAAGATCTCTCTTCTCCCTTTTACCTCCTCTTAAGTTCCTCTGCTACACTCCCTCGTAAGTCCTTAAAAATCCACTAGAATAGTAATGTACAGTAGCCTCGATTGTTTCAAACAAGTTTACATTTATGTGAAAAACCGAGTTACTTTGTACCAGTTAAAGCATTCATAGTGGACAACTATGATTTAAAACAATCTGAGACTAAAGTATATATCATGATTAATTGTAGGTTTCACTCGCTCCACCACACGCAATTCAGGACGAACTACTCTCTATTCATGCCAATGTACGACTACATGTACGAGACCACCGACAAGTGCAGTGACTCATTGTACGAAACATCATTGGAGAAAGAAGAAGAGAAGCCTGACGCGATTCATCTGACCCATTTAACATCACTCGACTCTATTTACCATCTCCGGCTCGGCTTCGCTTCCCTCTCCTCGCACCCCCTCTCTTCCCAGTATTACCTATTCCTCATGAAGCCCTTCGCTCTTATCATATCATTCATTCTCACTTTCTTCTCTTCTCAAACTTTTGTCGTCGAGAGAAACCGCTTCCGTGATCTCACACTTCACTCCCACCTTCTTCCCAAGTTCTCCTCTCACGTACATCTCTCTTCTCTTCTCTAATCTTTAAACAACCAAAAATTTCACGTCTTGTAACAAGTTTTATTTGCCAATCAACAGTACAAGTCGCAGCAACAGAAAGAATGTATCAACAAAATGATAGAGGCGGCTATTCTTGAAGCGGAGAAGAAGGGTGTGAGAGTAATGAGTTTGGGGCTATTGAACCAGGCATGCAATTAATACAATGATTTGTTATTCTTACGTTTTGCAATTTTAAGGAGAGATATGCTCTATATATATATATACCCTAACTATTAATATCCTCAGGGAGAAGAATTAAATGGATATGGAGAATTGTACGTAAGGAAGCATCCAAAGCTAAAGATAAGGATAGTAGACGGAAGCAGTCTTGCAGCTGAGGTGGTGCTTCATAGCATTCCTGTTGGGACCAAAGAGGTTCTCTTTAGAGGCCAAATCACAAAAGTTGCTCGTGCCATTGTCTTTTCTCTTTGCCAAAATGCCATCAAGGTACCTATTTGTTTTAATAATTAAACAATTTGAATGGACCTTTTTTTTTTTTCTTTTTTTTTCTTTAAGATAATATATTTTTTTTCATCGACCTCTAGTTGTTAATAGTTTATAAATATATAGATAACGCTAATTTCCGCGTGGGAATAGGATCGAACAAATAAAGTCAACGGAGTTTCCATGTTAACGTTATGCCACTATTTATTTAATCCTTTGATAGGTAGCTTTGAGACACAAACAATGTCATCCAAATCAATTTTGACATCTCATTTTATGATTTGGTTTCAGCTTGCCAAAGATATACATTTTAAAGCATTTTAATAACTATTTCAAATTGTAGAGAAATTGTAATCGGTTTTCATGCTCCATAAATTAAAATAAATATATATAGGTGATGGTGTTACGCAAGGGAGAGTATTCCAAGCTCGCCGAATTCTTGGAAGATAATTGTAAGGAAAATCTGGTACTCACAACCAATTACTCCCCAAAGGTATGTATAAATTACAAATGACATTAAATTAATAATAACCTAATCAAGATTACATACAAATATGTATCCTATGATGTAGATTTGGTTGGTGGGAGATGAGCTAAGCAAAAAAGAGCAGAAGATGGCAAAAGAAGGAACTCTCTTTCTTCCTTTCTCTCAATTTCCTCCTACCAAACTACGAAAGAACTGCTTTTACCATACCACTCCGGGTATGATCATCCCTGACTCTGCCCAAAACGTTGATTCCTGTGAGGTACGTATTTTCAATTCCAGTAAAATAGTCTCTACAATTTGTTAGCATTAGCTTTTTTAGGTTTACTTTTTAAACCATGTCTAAACGTAAATGTCAAACATAATTATTCGTATGGTGTCAAATTATTTGTATCTTACGAAGATATATTATGATTGGTACGCTATATAACACATGTCTCTGTCTATAGAATTGGCTAGGGAGGAGAGTGATGAGCGCGTGGAGAGTTGGTGGGATAGTACACGCGCTTGAAGGGTGGGAGGAACACGAGTGTGGTCTCCACAATTCAATCCTTAATCCTCCCAGAGTTTGGGAAGCTGCTCTTCGAAATGGTTTCCGACCTCTGCTTTCGCCATCTTGAAAGACCTAAGGGATTCTACAATTCGTGCTAATTGTTGATTTCTCTAATCGATAGCTTTTGGCAACCGATATTTGTTTGTCATTCACTTTTTATAGCTAAATGTCTTTTAAAGTTAAAATTAAAAACACTTGTCTGTGGGTGGTAATAGTCACATTAGAGTTTAACAATGCAAAGAATTTGCTCAAGTCACTTGTTTAGTTATTGATGATGATGTTGAAAACTATAACCTATATTTCATTTTGGTTTGAAAATGATGATTACAGTTGATCCAATAAGTTTATATTGACTTTCAATTAATTAAGTTTTAAATATAAAGCGGATGGAAATCACAACAACAACAAGAGACTAACTCAAGAACTGAGGCCAACTCTCAGATCACTCTTCAAGATCTTGGCAGCAAAATCAACCAGGATGGTTCACTGGTTCAAATACGATTCCCAACCTTCTGTCTCAAGTTTCTCTCCTTTAACCATGTTCTCATCTCTCATGTCTTTCTGGTACTGACTCATCCTGAACAACCAAACCAAACCCACAAACTATAACTTAGGTTCCCAAGTTCTTATTCTATCTAACTCTATGTAATAAAAGGAAAGATGAGAAAAAAGAACCTTGACACAAGATCAGTATCAGAGATTCCTAACATCCGGACTGCAAGCAAGGCTGCGTTGGTCGCATTGTTTATTGCAACTGTCGCAACAGGAACTCCCCTAGGCATCTTTGGTCAAAACAAAAAAGTAGATGGAAAGGTTTATGAATCGCAGACCTAAATCGATTCAAACAATGCACGCAATTAGTAGCTGAAGTTAGTCATAAAGCAATGGGAGTGTACCTGAACGATGGAGAGAAGTGAATCAACTCCATCCAAACGGGTAGCGCGTACAGGGACACCAATCACTGGTAAAGGAGTTAGTGAAGCAACCATACCTAATTCCAAAGAAAGAAAAACACATCCGTCTTAGAAAATACAGTGTATATGGTACAATGTGGTCGGAGGGGCAAGATGCATTCATGTTTAAGACATACCTGGTAAGTGAGCAGCACCACCAGCACCTGCAATGATGACTTGAACGCCTCGACTATGAGCTGAGGTTGCATATGAAAACATCATCTCCGGGGTGCGATGAGCAGATACTATCCTTACCTGTAAGAAAATGATGAGTCATTTCTACCATATCATACCATTCAAGATGTACAGAGGTTAAGGCAATGAATTTTGTTGTGATAAACATGAAGAAGAGACCCTTCAATTTGATAGGGGAGGCTGCTCCCAAAAATGTTGTCACAATCAATTTATCTATGTGACTAAAAATTGCGCAATGCATATCTTTGATTGCAGAATAGTAGATACTATAATCTCCCTGAGATGACATACAGGACTATATTTGAGCTTCTCCACAGATAGTTTTACCAAATTATAAATTTCAGCTTTCTTATATTTGTCTCCAGTGCATTATAATTACTTCATGTAACTCGTTCCAAACTCAATGTTTCAAGCAGATCTTAATATTTACCTCATGTGTCACACCAAACATGTCCAGAATTTTGGCAGCATCCTTCATAACAGGAAGATCCGAGTCTGAACCCATGATGATACCAACACGAGGTGTTTCTGCAATGTGTAAACAACAAGCAACAACAATTCAGTCGGATACATTGAAAATTCATGAAGGGTTCCATAATCAAGAAAACGTGGGTAGGGGTGCATAGTTTCATAAACAAGTTATACAACAGATTTTGGTGTGATAAGTCTGAAGGCATTTGGAAACTAAAAGCCAATGTAATAGAGATACCAAATGATGCTATGGAAACTGACCGTGTACTTGTTGGCTTTGCTCACTTAATATACATTGTAACCTGTGTTCCAAAACACCCATAGACCGCCCAACAAGAGTGATGTGGCCCATCTTCCTCTGCTTTCTCATTTCTAACAATAAGAGTTCATCGTACAAGCTTTGTGAGTAATCAAAATAGTTAATAAAACTGACAGCATTAACACAAGAAAACTGTAAGAGAGCAAAAATCTAACCTGGCTTGTCATACCAATGAACAGATGCACCTGGAACACACAGAGCCCTTGCAATAAGCCAATTAGCCAACTTGAAACCAGCTTCTCCCTGAAATTTAAAAATTGAAGCCAAAAAGCCACTGCATGTTTCATTAAACAGATAAGAAGAAAATGCAATCAATATTATTATAAAGAAACTTCAAACAATTAAGTAAAGACAAAACATCCATTACATCATCTTCGCCCAGAATATTGTACATAATGGACGCCGGAGTTCTCATTGACGGATCACCGAGTGGAAGACCAACAACAGCCCGCAAGTGTTGTTCAAACTGTGAAGTATAACAGCACTCGATCGTTTGATGGCCACTGTTATGTGGTCTAGGTGCAACTTCGTTTAGCAGGATCTGGGAGGAACTAAAACTCTGATAAGTTACAAATAAACATAAAAAAAGGTAGAGTACCTAAAATGTATGAGAATACCTGACTATCCTCTGTCAAGAACAGCTCAACTGCAAAAACACCAGCGCCTTCTAAAGAACCAACAGCCTTTTGGGCAACATCAGTGGCAAGTTTGTTGATCTTCCAAGGCACATCTGCAGGAGCTTTAACTATATGGCATATGTTATCCCTAGAGTGCATTTTAAGGTGTATTAGTAGAAAGTAAAAATTTGTACCATATCTTTCAATCTTCTAAATAATATTTAGTCGAGCTTTTGAGTTACCTGTGAATGGTTTCTACGACGGGATAACTGACCATGGAACCATCTCTTCCCCTTGCCACAATAACAGCTAACTCCTAAAATTTGATATGCAAACGATTATACACATCAGAGCTAAATAGGGTTACTAAAGCAAACAAATTTTATCATCATTTACCTTGACAAAAGGTGCCCATTTCTCGACATACAAACCACGACTGAAACCTCCAAGAGCTGGAAAAGAGATAAAATATTGAAGCAAAAGCAGGAAAATAAAGGTTACATTGTAGAGCTAAAGTATGTCACATATACTACAAATACCAACTAGAAACTGTGAAACCACATTACATATGCTTAATTAAGAGTTTACCCGTTACAGCTGAAGAAAGCCCATCTTGGCTGTTGGCAACTGCATTTCCGCGTCCATCATAAGCCAATCGTTTGCTCTTGAGCATAAGAGGGTAACCGAAAAGTTCACCTGCTCTTCTTGCTCCTTCAATATCGCCTATCTGACATGGCGAGGTTTAGGGGTTAATATTTAACAACTCCTCATAATTCATGGAGAACTTCATGAGTGGTTCTTTCAACAAGGCATAATCAAGGGCCTAACCTCCATAAAGTCTGGAAGAGGGATACCATGCTGAGAGAAATGAACTTTTTGCATGTATTTATCCTGGAAAATCAAACTGCCTCATATAAATCACATTGCTGGAAAAACTCAATTATTCATAACATAGATATTTCATTTTTTTTTAAATTAGAAAATAGACTCCATTTAATGAAAAGATTTGAGAGGCTAGGAAACCTGTATTATCCTGATAGTAGAAGCTTTCGGTTGGCAATCCACTCCTTGTTTCTCAAGCTTCTCTAATGTTTCCACATCAACATGTTCAATTTCTACGGTCAAGACTCCACATCTAACTACGACAATAAACAAAAAAACCATCAATGTTGTTACCGACAATAAGAATTTGAAGTATTCAAGAAACAAAACAAAAGAAGAGACCTCTTTGCAAATTCTTCTACTGTAGCACTGTCGTCAAAACTATCAACCATGTGACCGTACGACAATGCACTTGCTGAACAATTCTCTGAAGGATCTAAAATCATCACTTTGATAGCCATTTGAGAAGCAGCTTGGCAAAGCATACGACCCAATTGTCCACCCCCAAGAACTCCGACAATTATCTCAGAAACTCCATGGACAGGTTTTTTCTCACTTTCAAAGAGAAAAGAAAAACAACATTAGAAATTCCTTCCCCAATCTTACTAATTTCACATTCTCATGTCTAGTAACAGAGAAACGAGAACTGCAAGGAAGCATAGCTAGTTTCTTACACATTTTCCTCATTGCAATTGGTGTGATCCAATCTTAACCTTAATAGCTGTGGAATTACTCTAGTCCATAACACTTACAAGAAAAGAGAAAGTTTTCTTCATTTCCACAAATTCATATATGCAAAGCTTAGTTGATTCGGTTAAAATAAAACGACTTTCAACATTGTAAGACAAATTCATGCAAAGCTCGTTTATTTTTTTACCCACTATAATCACAATAGCCAAGAAAATAATAAGAACCAAGAAAGACTTGAGAAGAATGGTTATGATGTGACACCATTATACTCAAAACACATAAGATTCGTAACCTAATTAAGCGTATATCCGAACTTAAAGACACAGTCTACCTTGAAAAGCAAACCTACAGGGGACATAGGTAGTAGTACCTGATAGGAGAAACGTCATGAGAGCTACAGGGCACCGCTGAAGCGCTGGAGGCTAACACCGGATTCAATTTCCCATATGAAGAAGTGGGAAGCTTCTGCAAATTTGCCATGGTCAAACTCTGGGACGACTGCGCTCTGCTCACTGGAAAAGGTTTAACTCCAGAAGTGAAGCGAGAAGTATGAAGGAGTGGACTTGTATTCCCAGCGACAAGAAGAGCAGCTGAGCTTTGTTTCAGAAGCAACATCTACAATGCAACAGTATTAGCATCCAAACACGCAATACAAAAAGCTCATGTGAATTGGATTCAATCAACATTCTTAGAGAGTCAATAGCTAAAACTAACACAGCCAGAGAATATGGAAGTGTGCCACTTAGAATAATAGTTTCAATTAAATTGAAAAGAAGACAAAACCTGGTGTATAGAGGTGACAGAAGCGGCTAGACAAAGAGAGTAGTCGAGAAGTGAGCTCCAATCCAAAGGTTAGATTTTTTTAACAGAGATGAAAAAATGCTTCTTTCTAAAAGAGAGAAACGCCTTTATTAGAGCTAATGGGTTGAGAATCTGCAGAAGTTGAAGAAGTTAGAGGCGCCGGCGAGGAGAAAGTGAGAAGATTCGGTCTGACGGGAGAGACAAAAGGGTTTTGCTTTTGCTTAAGAGTTTAGCCCGCAAATCCTCCCAAGTGGTGACTAAACCGGAGAATCCTAAAATCCGCTTTATATTATTCTAATCGCTTTACTAAACCAAACCGATCGTTTTTTTGTTTTTTTTTTTTAATTTGGTCAACACCAAACCGATCGCTTAAAACCGCATAAATCCGTTTAAGTAACAAAAATGCATATTTCTAACAAACGGTCGATCGCTTCCTCCGGTCTATAACTCCACTCGGTTCGCAAGAATTTTACCGGTTTAATTACGTATTGGACAACTTAAACCAGATTATGATGAGATGTGTTGGTCGCGAAAGCAAAGGATCGGATATTTTTTTTATCAGACGGCAAAGAGGAGAGGGAAGAAAATGCCGGTGAGAGTTGTTGAGAGCAACACACCTGCTCAGGTTTCAGGTTTCTCTCGCTTCTTCCAATTTTTAATTTATGGTTTGTTCTGTTCCTATTTGTGTCTCATTCATTGAGATTTGTTGCCATTTAGGAACTGATCCTGGGAATCGATCACCACTTCCGCCTAGTTCACTTCTCGGCGCTGGCCAGGTAAACCAAACAGAAATTGTTTTGTGTAAAGATTAGAAATTTCTTTCTAGGATTGGTACATCTTAATACTTTTGGATTCACAAGTTTTTTACCTTCGTTTAACATATTGATTGAGGTAGTAATTGAATCCATTGATATACTTCTCCCATTAGATCTGCAACTTATACCAATCTTCTAGTTGCATAAAAATTTCTTTAGTAAAGCTGATTTGTTTTTTATACAAATTAGAAGTTGGCTTTGTCTGCTTTGACTGGCTTGATATCTTTTTCATGTTGACATATATGCTAAATCCAAGTGCACTTACTTATATCTAGTGGGGATTGTAGAACATTCATTAGCACTAATGAGATTGTAATTCATAATGAAGATAAATAAAGATGAGGGCTTTTGAGTTGTGGCATATGCATATGTTTTTATGCTGCAGGCATTTTCTGGTACGCAAAATGTCTCTAATCAACAGAAGGAGGAAGCTTGGAGAGTTAACGTTCAGATACAGGGCATTGACCTTGAACATGGCTATCTTTGTGGCACCATGGAAGCTCTAAACGTTCCCATGGCTGACACTCCTGTAAGCCTTTACAGTCTTACTCGTTTGTTGTCTTCATGTTACTTCCCCCTTGGAATACTATTACGGGAAACGATTTTTGACTCTCGTTGTACATGTCAGGTCATAACGTTCTGGGAAGGGGAAATTGTTGATGGAAAGAATTACACTTTCTACACCGGAAAATGGGAAGCCACGTATGTCCCAACGCATATTATCTTGAAGATTTGAAACTGATGATTTCTTATCGTAGAATAACGTTTTGAATTTGTTCTGTCACAGGAGGGAAGATGATATGAGACATTGGTCAAAGTTCCCATCTTTTTCGCCTCTTCAGGTAACGCACGATTAACTTTGCTTGTAGAGTCAGTAACATCTCCTGAGCAACGTTCTGGACTTAATCCTGCAGGGACAAGTTGAATCTGACGGTGGCAGGCAATTGGATCTTAACAATTACCCTTATATATTTATGGTAAAACTCTCAATGTTTCCTATCGATTCCAATCATCATTTTCTCTCAAATACCCTATAATTCCTGCAACTCTGGTTTATATTTTCTGGTGATGCAGAGATGGAAAGAGCAATACTTTGTAAATGTTGGCACAGATTGTGGACTAACAATAGCTGGATTCTACTACGTATGCTTCTCCTGCAGCGACGGATCAATCAGCGGTTTCTATTATGATCCAAACAGCAGGTTAGTCCAAGATCTTCCTCAAGTTTACAAACTATATAACCTGTGATTGTTGTTTGAGGTATAGAAAAGCTGAATAAATCTTGAATTTTTTTTGTTTTGGCCAGTCCTTTTCAGAAGCTGGAGCTAAAAACAGTTAACGAAGGAAGATCTGGTTTCAGCTTTTCTTCTTACGAGTTGCAATGATGAAAGCCAAAATCATCAGACAGCGCCATATGATACTCCTCGTGGGCACATGTTCGGCACGTGATCCAGTACATTATGACGTGTCAATTATAGGATATTTTTGTGTAGGTAGCAGACCAGACCAGTTATAAGAACTAAAATACTATTTTGTCATTATGGTACGGGCTAATATTTTAAGTCATACCACATTTTTAAATAACAAATTGCCCAAAAAAATATTACCAAGTAGTTAAAAAAAATTTTCTTAATTTTGTAAATTGCTTTTAATCAGTTGTATCAAAGCTTCATCAACCAGTTGTATAAAGCGCAGTCAACAATTCTAAAAATTCTACATAACTTAAGATTTATATTTTTTTCAGAAAATAAAATCATAAATATTTATAAACTACTACGTCTGTCAAAAAATGATAAAAATAGACCTCATCCAAATCCCATAAAATCGTTATGGGTCAATAGTAAAAAATTACAAAATCGTATGGAGCGAAAGCTAAAAATAAAATCGGTCCCGTGAAAGAAGATGGGTCACCTCTCCAACACCTAGATTCTTCTCAAGCTGTTAATACACGCGCCAAATCGAACCCAGTGTCGACGAGATCAACGGATTCAAATTGTCCATGTAATACACGCTCTAACGTCGAGCGTCGTATTCTTTATGATAAATTTATATTTTAAAAAGTTCCAGTTTCTAGATTTTCCGACCCTCTGAGAGGGGAAGGAGCATTTTTTAAAAGAGAAAGAAAACAATTATCTTCCAACCTATCTCTCTGCGATCTATGCCTGAAGTGGAAGTAGATGACAACGAGAAGCCATCTGAGATTAACAGGTTTCAGTTTCTTCCTTTATTAGATCTCTATGTGTTACTATTATCTTACTATGCAAAATTAGTGTTTTAACTCTTTAGAGATCATGATCTTCTCAGTTTCTTAAAGCAACATAAGATACCGATAATGATTGATTTAACTTATATGTATTCATGTCAATGGTTGACCAAATTCACAGCTACAGGTTGAAGTATTGTTTTGTTTTTAGCTTATTTCAGTCATTGAGATTTACAGGTTTCCATTTCTATATATTTCCTAAAACCCATATCAAGTTCAAGATTAATACTCGATTCATATATTTGATGATTAAGATCCATTCACTATATGTTTATCTTAATATGTGCTGTTATCACGGTTTCTTTGCAGTTTCCATCACATGATCATCAGTAGTAAAAATTTGTTGAAAATGGAAACAGTTGAGATGAGCAAGAAGAGGAAATTTCAGACAGATCAATCGGAGTTATCATTACTACCTCTATCGAAGCACGCTTGTTTTGCCAATGCCGCTTGTTCCGAAAATACCAATGGTAGCTCGGAGATTGATACAGAGTATTCGATGTCCTATATGAACACAACGACTTCTATGGAATGTAACAATGAGATTGAGATGACAGAGGAATCATCTGGATCGTGCGGTGAAGACAAGACGACCTGTTTCGAAAGCCATCTCGATTTCATTTATGGGACTCGGAAACTAGAAGATTACTCAGAGAAAGACATTGAAAACATTCTCTATCATCGCGATGATGAAGAAGAAGAAGAAGAGTCAAAAGGATGTTGTGGTAATGCTGCTAAGTTTGTTCTGTCTTCTGGGAGATGGACTGTTAACCAAGGTAAAAACCGGGTTTTGATTTGACCATATTGGTTAACTGAACCGGGAACTCACTAACTTGTTTCATGTGTGCAGATTCTACTCTACATGACACAAAGAAGCCTACAATTGATCAAGAATTTGAACAATACTTCTCAACGCTAATGTTGTGACGAAATGATGTTAGACTCAAAAACATATATGAAGGTGTATATAGAGCTGTATTTGATTATGTAATATCTTGTCGTTTTGATTCTTGTCAACCATAAAACATTCATCATAAAGTGATTAGAAAGCTTCTATGAAATGTTTTTTTGTAAACAGGATACAAATAAAGCAACAACCTTTTGCAACTCTAGTCTCCAGCTTTCAAAATTTTGATTAGCTATAAAACAAGTCTGCTTATATATCCATCTTTTGTCTGGATAAAGAACAAAATTAGAATAACAAAATCTGAGTTTGTCCAAAAAAAAAAAAAAGAGAATAACAAAATCTGATGGTCTAGAAACTCTGATCCTTCATATAAACCATTCTTGTTTTCAACAGTATCCATGATGTATTAAAGTACCAACTTAACTGAGAGTCAGTGTTCTTTGACAAGTTTGTACAGATAATATTATCTTTTTTTTTCTTGTTTGTTATTGTTGGTTTGAAACTTTTTGGGTCCTTTTAGTGATGTATTACCGTTATTGACGTTGTCCATCAGCTTCGTAAATTCTCTTTGCTATTAAAATTTTGACACGATACTCTGCTTACATTTAGTCCTGTGAATTGTCCAATAATACACTTTTTGAAAGAAGTAAAATACATCTCTTCTACCTAAAATTAAAATGGTAAAAAAATTCTGAAAAAATCATAACTTTATTATGGACAACAGTCAAAACTCTTCATTTTTTTTTTTTTTTAATGTAAACTCGGATAATTAAGAATATACACATGTTTTTTCTTACCAACCCAGAAATCTAGTAAAAAGATTATCAAGATTTTGCTAGAATGTGATATTCTTCCGGTGCACAAAAGAAAAAAAAAAGGTGATATTCTTCCTAGTAGAACATTTTGGCATGATAGTCAAGATTTGCTAGAATGTGGTTCCCTCGCATTATCGGCCTTCTTGGTCAATGCCTAAACCCAAAAATGGATTGATAGATTTTAAACTTCACATATTTGCTAAGGTATTCAATCTAATCATGTATATTGTATTCACAAATTCCCTATAAAAAATAGCAAAAACAAAAAGAAAACAAAAAGTTGTTGATAAAAAAAAAAGGGAAAAAGAACTGAAAAACAGTTATTCTTTGTTTTTTCTTGACACCAACTTGAAAATTAATTATCTTTATAATTTGTTAACACGTAAAGTGGGAGATATATGATTTTGTTCACATTCATAGTCGAACCGCGAACCTAAATTAGAGGCTTTGAAGTATGACGAAAGCAAAACATGCTTCCACGACCTTTGGTTGAATTTAAGATTTTAATCTATCATTCATTTAAATTAAATTTATAGTTGGGTTATAGAAAAATTGAACGTGAAGAGATCGATGTCTTACAATGACAAACACGTCTTACACACTTTCCCCCATAATTCCCGATTTGCCCATCGTTCCATAACGGTGCCTGAAACAACAATGATCTGCCTAAATTTTTTAAAAAACCAAAATCAAAAATCTGTTTCAATTCAATTTCTCTGTTTATGCAAAAATTGAATATCGAAATTTGGTGGGAGTTTGTTAGATGATGGAAGAAGGTAATGGAGGAAACAAATTGGATCGGAAGAAGACAATGACGATGAACTGGGAAGGATTAGGAGATTTTGAAGATGAAGATGATGATAGATTCTTCGAAACTCATGATCGTCTCTCCTCTGCTTTAGCTTTCGACATGGATGCTGCTGCTTCGTCTTCCGATGAAGACGAGGATTTCGACGATTGTCGACTCTCCTTTTCCTCCGCCGTCTCTTCCTTAACCACCGCCTCTAGGAAGTTTCGAACGCCGGCCATGTCTCCTGATTACGATATTTGGATGGCTGCTCCGGGATCGATTTCTGAGCGGCGTCGTCGTCTTCTCCATGGGATGGGGCTTGCTAGTAATAAGGATATGATCGCTGGTGCTGTCTCGATTCGTCGTGTTGTTTCTAACGCTGCTGTTGTTAGTAATGGTGAAGATAAGAAGATGAAGAAGAAGGTGAATGGTGAGGTTGAGGTTGAAGATGAGGTTAACGGTGAATCGGAGATTCAAGATCACGATCACGCTCCTTTAGTTCCTGTTATGCTTGCTCGGTCGAGATCAGATTCAGATATTGAGAGATTCTGGATTGAGAAACGGAGGAAAGAAGAGCTTTTAGGGAAAATCTCGAAGCAGCGTCTTACGAGAACCTATTCGACAATTGGAGCTACAAGGACAAGGATTTGTCAGTACCAAACACCAATCAGACAATCACCTGCGGTTTGTCGAAATGGAAGAGGTTCTCGTGGTGGTGGCTCGGAGGCTTCGACATCGGTTATGTCGGACGCAAGGCTTGGTGCGTTTTTCTTGATTAAGAATCTTGACACTGGAAAAGAATTTATAGTGAATGAGTATGATGAAGATGGTATGTGGAATAGGCTTAGTGATTTGCAGACAGGAAAGCAACTAACTTTGGAGGAATTTGAGAAATGTGTTGGGTATTCACCTGTGGTTAAAGAGCTTATGCGTAGAGAGAATGTGAATAGGATTAACTACGAACCGTTAATGGATCTTCGGAAGTTTAATTCGTATCTTTCGAAGAGCGTGAGGCTGAGTAAGAGAAGGGGAGCTGCGTTGTTGAAGAACATTAAGGGTGTAGCTCACTCCATGAGTTTACGGGTTGCGGATAAAGATGTAAGCGATGGAAGCACGGATAGTCCGAAAAAGGGGAAAGATCATAAGCATGGTAAAGCTAATGAGTGGGTGAAAGTGAGGCCAACAGGGAAATCTTACAAGGAATTAAGCGCTTTGCATATGTGTCAAGAGATTCAAGCTCACGAGGGTGCGGTTTGGACTATCAAGTTTAGTCCAGATGCTCATTATCTCGCGAGTGGAGGAGCGGATCGAGTCATTCATGTATGGGAGGTTCAAGAATGTGAACTAACGTCTA
Organism: Erysimum cheiranthoides; assembly: GCA_011420285.2. Lineage (NCBI taxonomy): Eukaryota > Viridiplantae > Streptophyta > Magnoliopsida > Brassicales > Brassicaceae > Erysimum > Erysimum cheiranthoides. The sequence continues at coordinate 15,102,252 of CM022182.2, read as the reverse complement.
TGAATGAAGGGAGTCTAACTCCCATTCATCCCTCACTTTGTGACTCTGTGGAAAGATCATTTGCTGGAAATGAGATAAATGTGGTAGACAAGAAAAAGAAAGGAAAAGGCTCATCGGGAAGACGAAGCAATCACATTCCGGATTACGTACATGTTCCTGAAACCGTCTTCTCCTTTTCTGATAAGCCTGTTTGCTCTTTGAAGGGTCATTTGGATGCTATATTAGATCTGTCATGGTCCAAATCTCAGCTTCTCCTTTCCTCTTCCATGGACAAAACAGTCAGGTTATGGGATCTAGAAACCAAAACATGTCTCAAAATGTTTGCCCACAATGACTACGGTGAGACACATCTTTTGTATCCGGTACTTCACATCTAGCTATTAATTTGCTGCATTCCCTTTTGACACTTGTCCCATTGATTCAACAGTGACATGTATTCAGTTCAGCCCAGTGGATGAAAATTATTTCTTAAGTGGTTCACTTGACGCTAAGATAAGGATATGGAGCATACAAGATCGACATGTTGTGGAATGGAGTGATCTTCATGAAATGGTCACTGCTGCTTGCTACACTCCAGACGGTCAGGTATTTGCTCTGTTTCTTGCAGTAGTCTTCAAAATCCAATCCATTGCGGTTTTTGTAATGATGGAAGTTTTGGTTTTTTTTGATTGAAGGGTGCACTTATCGGGTCACATAAAGGAGTTTGCCGTGCTTACGATACAGAAGGTTCTTCCTAAGCTCTTTCTGATTCAAACATCATTTTCCCAGTTGAATACCCCTTTCATTGCTACGCGCTTTTTTCTTCTGTAGAACAGATTGTAAGCTGAGCCAAACTAATCAGATTGATGTTCAGAGCAATAAGAAATCGCAAGCGAAAAGGAAGATCACCAGTTTTCAGGTTCCATTCTATGAAAGCCAATCCTTCTTTAAGACTTTAGTAAACACCATTCAATGTTAACAAGTTGATGCATTATATAGTTTTCGCCGGTGAATCCATCCGAAGTTCTTGTCACATCCGCTGATTCACGGATTCGAATTTTAGACGGTTCTGAAGTTATTCACAAATTCAAAGGTAAATGCACTAGTTACAAGCAAATAACCGCGTATCGATAAGCAACAACAAGAAAAACAAAATCTGATACTTTTTGTTGACAGGCTTTAGAAACACGTGCAGCCAACTCTCTGCTTCGTATAGCCAAGATGGGAAATACATAATATGTGCGAGTGAAGACTCTCAGGTTTACTTGTGGAAGAATGACAGTCACCGAACAAGATCAACACCCACCACACAATCTCACGAACACTTTCATTGCAAAGATGTCTCAGCCGCTGTTCCTTGGCACGGTCATGTTAGAGGCGAGCCACCACCGGTTCAGATTCACTCTAAACGCCACTCAAAGCGCATATCCACTTCGAGCCAGCCTTCATCCACCACAGGCTCACCAACAAGAGAAGAAACCTCAGCGACGGCACCAACTACATCTAACCGCAATAAAAAACCGGGGTTACCTCCTATGCCTAAGAAAGCAGCTGCTACGCAGAGTTTGCAGCAACCAGAGGAAGAAGCTGGACCGGAGCTGGGAAGCAGTGAGTCGTTTCGGTCAAGTATGAACGGTTCGGAGCAGCATTCATCGAGGTTTGGGGAATCTCCGTCAATAAACACATCGTCAAGGCTATCTTCATGGTCGTGGTTCGACAGCGGGGGCCACGGTCCACAAACTATACAGCCAACGGCTTGGGGGATGGTGATTGTGACGGCTACAGTTCATGGTGAGATCCGATCTTATCAAAATTTTGGCTTACCGAGAAGAATCGGTCGCCAAACCACTCTCTTTTGATTTATAAGGAACAACCCTGTGTTTATTTTCTTGTTGTTGCTTGTAGAGTACGTAAAGAAAACCTACTTAGTGTTGAGAACCTCTCTCGACGATTCAAAATATTGAGTTGTATTGTATCGATTCGACACAAAGAAAGATTTGTGTAGTTCTCCAAATAGAAATCAAAAACATAATTTGTCCACTTTTTTTCTAAATCTCTTAGATATGTTAATATATGTATGTAATCAATTAATTTGAAAATTGAATATTGAATGTTCTGTAAATTATGTAAAAGAATCTACAAGCAAGAACACAAAGCTACACTAGCATCGGTAAACTAATGATGCTGATGATGACCGCCACCAGAAAAGTCTCCACCGGAAAAGGCACTGTTGTCATGAGGATGATGATGACCGTCAGTGTTATCATGATGATGATGATGATCAGGATGGCCAGCGCTGGTCAAACTTGAAACATCTTGTGTTCCCGTTTGACTATGTTCCAGGTCAACGGCATCGGTCAGATTATTCTCCTCGCCGTAATTTGTGCAACCAGAGACGACACAGCATACGAGAAGAATCACAGCAACACAAGCGAGGGCTATAAATTCAACGAAAGCAACATCCATCTTGATCTTATATCTTTGCTATTGCTTTTTGCGTGTCTAAGATATATTATTGGAAGGGCAGATTAGGTATTAGGCTTGGAGAAGAATGTGGATGAATTATATTTACTCAATCTAGAAACCATATATATCTTTTGTTAAAAAAAAAAAAAAAACATATATATCTTGTACTCGGTAATTTTGAGACTGGATTGTGGATTCACTAATACTACTAAAGTCTAATTGCATTATGAAACTTAATTCTTTATGGAAAAGGAACTTGAGAAATGGCTTGTACAGTAGGAATCAAAGGCGTTTTTATTCTTCCAATAAAATTAAAAAGGACTTAAGGTTGAATAGTACTACTATTCAAGTACAGTAGTATGTATATAAGTTATTATTATTTTATTTTTTTAAAGTTAATTTTCATATTTTAGTGTTAAACGATAACCAATAACAAGCGTGGAATGTAAGATATACATAATTAAAACTAGAAGTACAAAATTTAAGTAAAAAGTTTAAAACGAAAACCTGCTAAACAAAAATATGTAGAATGTTAAACTAAACGTAAGTTTGCAAGTTGACAATTATTTTTGTATTTTGCCTGACTTTTGTAGCTTATTGGATTTAAAGAACCTCTTGTTAGTTCCACCTCAAGCGTTCGATGCAAGGCAAATAAAAATAAATAAAGAAGGAAAAAAACCTAAATTATAAGCAATGTTTTGATACCCGACTCGGACAGTGAACCGGTTTCCTTTCTGGGTCACCGGGTCATCGGGTCAACCGGGTTCGACCGCGGGTCAACCAATTTTTTTATTTTAATGTATTTATATTTTATAGATATTATATGTATAGGTGTAATTATAAAAATAAAAATAATCATGTTATGTTTACAAAATATGAAGTCTAACAATAATAATAAAATAATAAAAAAATTTAAATCCAAATATAAATGAAAAATATGAAAAGAAAACATTAAAAATTTAAAATTATAAGCAATCACTAATGATTTACTTATTTGATGCGCAAGAGTTGAAGAGAGATTAGAGAGTGGCCGCTTAAGAAAAGACGAAGAGTTGAAAAGATTCTACAAACAATTGAAATTCATTAAAAGCCTATATTTTATTCCTAAAATCAAAAGAATTTTATTGACCCATCGGTTGAACCGGTTCACCGGGTCACCGGGTCACGGGTGGTTGGCGAATTTTTCTGGATTTTTCCGGTTTTATGATTTCCGAATTTTAACACTAAACCCGAACCGGAAAAACGTCTGGGTCGCGGTTGAACCGGGCCGACCGGGCGGTCCGGGCCGGGTATCAAAACACTGATTATAAGTATATTGATATTTTGATTATATTGTTAGCCTAATTTATCAGTGTTTAAAAGTAAAATAAAAGTTTAGTGGGAAGATCAATGTATATTTAATATCAACCAGCTAGTTTAAGGAACGGAAACTATGAAATCATCAAATGCGAAAGGGACACAATGGTCATTTTCAAGATGCCAATCACACGTACACGTACTGATTGATGTACTTGAAAGTTATGAACTTATGATAATTGAGAACAATGATGATAAATAGTACTACTTCCACACGTCAAGCGTGTCACCATTAACTTCGAAATGATATAGGATAAGTTGTATCTATATTCTATATATAGTATCCTCAAATTTTAGGATAACAGTGATCCCAAACAAAACAAAAAAATTAGGATATGGAGTGTAACAGGATTCGGGTTATAACTTATAACTATCAGAAATCCAGATTCGTGATTTTCGAATGGATCGTATAATTAAGAAAGGGTTCAAATTCAATAAAGGTACTAAAATAACTAAATACAGTAAATTATTTGAAGACAATAATTAATTACCAGGGTACAGTAAAGATTATAGTAACTTATTGGGATTGCGTAATGAGTGTGATGTATTTATAATCAACCAGCTATAAAATTAAGTTATTATAGGAAACAAAACCGTGTGGTACAAGTCCTCTTGTTGATCAATTATTGTTTGATAGCATTGTTGATCAATTATTGAAGGGTTAGTTTGTTCGAAAACAAAACAAAACAAAATTAGTAATCAAGAATAATAGAAAATGAGAAGGTGACAGCTCATCGTTTTAAACTTTTTTGTGTTGGTCTACCATAAGTAATCACATGATTCTTTTGTTCATAGTTGGTCATTAATCAATAGCTGTATTAACTGCATTTACACCACACACTTATGCCTCGGATCGAGTATTCCCTTAGTTTTCTTCTCAACACTTGGAAATAACAAACAACTCTTATAACAACTATCAAATGAACTGGTAAAAATAGTTATTTACTAGGACAAGATTATAGTTTCTAAACGATAATCCAAAATATATAATCCGCAATTAATAAAATATATATATTGCTAAACAATTATCGTATAATGTTAAAATATTGTATATATTTTTGGAAACACAAAAAAGAAAAAAAAACAAAAAGTAGATTAACAGTCAAAATTTAGACTAAACTTTCCTGATAAACGTTTTTTAAATAATATATTGCGGCAATGGATTCAACGGTAGATATTTTGTTACCAAATTAAGGTACGTAGACATTTTTTTTTTAACTAGAAAGTTTATGTAATAGATCCCTGATTATTTTGAGTTTGTATATTAAATCTGACAAATTGATGGTAAACCTAAATTTCTATAGTCAGAAAAAGTGCATTGTTTAGTTCTGGTTGACGCAAATAAACTTTGGCTCAAATTGAACACGTAACGTAACTGTATATATTGTAAAATATTTTAATAAGAGATGCATGAAAAAGGTTGCCAAAAAAGAAAAGAAAAAATTGGGAAGAACGTAAAAGTGGAACACCGCGTTGGCTTTTCTCCTATATAAACGCCTTTTGCCTCTAATCTTTCTCCTTCCCTTCTTCTGCCTTGTTTGGCCTCTCACCACCACTTGTCCTCTGCGTTTTCATTAACTCTCCATTTGTGTATTGGATCAGGTTCGATAATATATATGCTTCTTCTTTTTATTTTTTTTCTTTGTATTGTTATCCTCGTTTTTCTTATGAGTTGGATACATGTTACTTCTAAATTTTGGAAATTATAGGTTACATGCATTTTTTTTTTTCAAGCTTGAAGTTATTCTATGTATCTAATTGTCTTCATAGTTAGTATGATAAGACTACATTATACATAGGATTTGTTAATTGTTATATAAGTTCTCAACGACGTCAAGATTGACAACCAATTTTAAACAATACTATATAGTTTACTCTTTCGTTACGTTTTGCTTATTTTTTACAATTTTTATGAAACTGTTTTAGATCAAACAGAATAATTATTTGACTGTAATCTTGATATTAAAAATGGTCAGTGCGAAATTAGCCAATCAAACATAATCCTTATCCCCAAATACATGGAGAGTTAAACTTGCACACTTTGGCTGTTTTGATCCCACCACTTTTGTCTGAATCTCTGTTTCCTTCTCTTCTTCAATAAGCATCATTGTCACTGAGTGAAGATTCTCTCTTTATATAAAGATTCTCGAGGACTGAGTAAACCAGCAACAATCATCTTCATATATCTACTAAAAATGGAGATTGAGTACCCAAAATATGATACCCTTTTATTTGGTAAGAGACGAATTGCTCTGTTTTTCTCTGTTTTTCTCCGGCAATTTTCTCTGTTTTCCTGAAAAAAAAACTATAACTTTGTGAGAATTTTACAGATCTTGATGATACCCTTTATCCATTGAGCTCAGGGATTGCTAAAGAATGTGGACAGAACATCAAAGGTGACTTCATTTTTTGTTCTCCAAAATCAATTTCTTGTGTTGCAAGCCATTAGATGTTTTGTAAAATCCTTCAAGTACTGAGACTTTGCTATTGGGGTTTTTGACAGATTACATGGTGGAGAAGCTTGGAATCGACAAGAGTAAGATCCTGGAGTTGTCTAATTCACTTTACAAGAATTACGGAACTACCATGGCCGGTCTCAGAGTAAATTGACTTCTCTCTTTTACTTGAATTAATCACTCAACTTAGTCCACAGGTTAATCTTAATCGATTTTAATCATATTTGTTTTCAGGCCATAGGTTATGACTTTGATTACGACGAATATCACAGGTAATATATACAAAAATATCACTGCAAGTAGTATATAACAAATCATAGGATGTATCTGAAATTTGTCTCTCTTTTTTTAACAGTTTCGTACATGGGAGACTACCTTATGAGAACATCAAGCCAGATCCCATTTTGAGAAGTCTTTTACTTAGCTTGCCTCTTCGCAAGATTGTAATATTTCTTCTAAATCCAAATCTTGCCTTACATCAAAAACAAAATCTTTTCATTTTCTCATATATATATATGAATATGTCACAACTTTCAGATCTTCACGAACGCAGACAAGTTACACGCAGCTAGGGCCCTAGAGAGGCTAGGGTTAGAGGACTGTTTCGAAGGAATACTCTGCTTTGAATCATTGAATTCTACTAATCGTGAAAACATTAACGATAATAAGGATGAGATCTTTGACATAATCGGATACTTATCTGATCATCCAGAGCCAGTTTCCGCTTTGCCTAAGACACCTATTGTCTGCAAACCATCTGAAACCGCCATAGTAAAGGCTCTTGAAATCGCCAACATCGACCCTCAAAGAACCGTAAGTGTCAACAATCTGGCAATCTTTTGGATCCATTTGTTTGTTATGATGATATCATAAAATTAACAGTTTTTTTTTTGTCTTGTAGTTGTTTTTTGACGACAGTGTTCGAAACATTCAGGCCGGTAAACGCATTGGTCTGAATACGGTTCTGGTGAGTTATAAAAAAACGTTTATCCTCTACATAATTCAATCTATAGCAGAGTGATGTGAAGATTAATTGTTTTTATTTGGTGTAGGTGGGGACTTCACAGAGTGTGAAATGTGCAGATTATGCGTTAGAGAACATTCATAACCTGAAGGAGGCTTTGCCGGAGCTCTGGGAATCGAAGGCAAAGACTGAAAAAGTTAGGTACTCCGGCAAGCTTCCCTTTGAAACTCCGGTGATAGCTTAATTAACCCGCCTTGGTTATTTGAAATATTCTTGCAGAGAATTTCTTGTTTTAGTTTTTCTTTTTTTTTAATAACTCTGCTTTTTTATTTTGTATATAGCATTTTCCTCCTATTAATATTATCTTATGAGTTAATTAATAAATAAATAAATAATTAAAATCGGATTATCGAAGTACAAATTAAATACAGTTAAACACTGATTTTAGGAGACGGTCAATGGCCCAAATTAAAACCAGGCCTGGTTAAAGCGATTGGATTAAAATATATAAATAAGATTCAAATAATTCAAAAGATAAGGTGACGTGGCGAAAATCAGAAAAGACGCGATAAGGTCTCTCACACTCTCGGCATCGTCTGAGCAACCAAACTCCAGTCAATGGCGATGATGACGACGACGACGAAAACATTCTACCATTCACTTCTTCCTGCTAACAGTCACAAATCCGGAGCTGTGGCTTCTCCGTTTGTCTCAGTTCCTCGTTCGTCGTCTCTCCAATTTCGCTCGCTTGTTTCAGATTCGACGTCGATTTGTGGTCGCACTAAGTTTACCGGAAAGCTCAGAAGAGTATCTGTTATCGTTTCCGCCGCTGCAACAACTGAACCTCTCACCGTCCTCGTTACTGGTGCCGGTGGAAGAACAGGTTCTCTCTCTTAGATCGTTATGTTTCACTCTTTCTCTCTAGTCCATCATAATTAGCTCTTCTATGAAGATTTTAGATTCTCTCTACAATGTGGTATTCTGCAATTTTATAAGAACACTGTTCGTAGCTGTTCTAAGAAGATTTTCGATTCATTATACAATGTGGAATTGTGCGATTCCATAAGACGAGTGTTCAATGTTGATAAATTATGTATCAACCATGGAATTGGTGTGACAGGTCAAATTGTGTTCAAGAAATTGAAGGAGAGGTCGGATCAGTTTGTGGCTAGAGGTTTAGTGAGGACAAAGGAGAGTAAAGAGAAGATAAGTGGAGAAGATGAAGTATTCATTGGAGATATTCGAGATCCTGCAGCCATTGCTCCCGCTGTTGAAGGAATTGATGCTTTGGTCATTCTTACGAGCGCTGTACCGCAAATGAAACCCGGTTTTGATCCTAGCAAAGGAGGGAGACCTGAGTTCTACTTTGAAGAAGGAGCTTATCCAGAACAGGTGACTACACTACTAGTGTAGTGTTGTGGATTTCTTCATTCTCATTGGTTTTTGATCGTTTATTTTTTTGGCAGGTTGATTGGATTGGTCAGAAGAATCAGATAGATGCTGGTTTGTATTTTCATCTCTTTGAGGTTTTGTATGTGTGTTTAGTGGAGGTGCTAATGATGATTGATCGTTTTGTTGAACCAGCTAAAGCTGCGGGAGTTAAGCAGATTGTTTTGGTCGGGTCGATGGGAGGAACAAACATTAATCATCCTCTCAATAGTATTGGCAATGCCAACATTCTGGTGATTCCTCTTTCTTTGTTTTCTTGAACAGAGAGATAAGTATCATAGCAAAAGTTCACAATCCTTAAGCATCATTCTGCAATTTGTAGGTTTGGAAGAGGAAGGCCGAGCAGTACTTGGCTGATTCTGGTATTCCGTACACCATCATCAGGTAAATTTATTGTTTACTTGCATCCGATGCAAATTGCAATGGCAGAATTCTCATCTTGCAATATTGCTCTTGGATTCAGGGCGGGAGGTCTGCAGGACAAGGAAGGTGGCATTCGAGAATTACTCGTGGGAAAAGATGACGAGCTTCTCGAGACAGAAACAAGAACAATTGCAAGGGCTGATGTTGCAGAAGTATGCGTTCAGGTGTGTTCATCATGACAAAAAAGGCTTCATAAACCATCAAAGGTTACCATAATTTTAAAACCAGTTTTGCTTCTCCTAATCCATGGTGTGTCCTATACGAGCAGGCGTTGCAGCTTGATGAGGCAAAATCCAAAGCTTTTGACCTGGCCTCAAAGCCCGAGGGAACAGGCACCCCAACAAAGGATTTCAAGGCGCTTTTCGCTCAAGTAACCACTCGGTTCTGATCTTATGATTTAAGTATTTTTTGCTCTCTTTGTCCTTGTAGCAGAGTCCTAGGATTGACACTGAGAGGGATATGAGTTCTTTATGTCTGAACCGGCTCTTTCTATTTCTCAACTGGTCTTGCCGATGCTAAGTAACATAAAAAGCTTTTGAAATATATTTAGAGATCATCAAAACTCACAAATAGCAATGAGGGACCACAACTAATAACTAGGAGCTCAGATTCCAAACCAAAGAGTTTTCCAGAAGTAGTATAGCAAATTATAAAGGGAGTAAAACATCTTCTTTCAATGTAGCATTGGTCCTCGAGTGTGTACATTGGAGAAGTAAAAACCTTCTCTTGAAAAAATAGTTTCTCTAAGCTTCCTCTTATATGTGTTACAATCTAGACAAGTTAACTCTGCTAGCAATATACATAATCTCTTATCATCCCTAGCTACAAGAATACCGTTAGGAAAGCCTAGCTGATAAACCAACAAATATCCAGCTAGAAAAGTTATATAACGGAACTTACATCAATGTCATCTTTAACCAGTTATACGGCGCGGCATTCTCTTCTTTCATCTGCAAAAGAGATGACAATCTCAGTACAATGCCTAGAAAGAATCAGATGGCATTTCTAAAGCAATGTTAATATGCAACCGAGTCGTACCTGTAATGCTGTGTCTAGAATTACAGGAGAAAAGAACAAGCGATGGTTCTCTCTTATGCTAACGAGGATTTGTCGGTGAAGCCTTGGACTCAGGTTTCCAAACAGAAAGAGCCATGACAGTTCTTCCTTTCCAGCCTTGCAAGAGCCACCGGTTATCTTGATCGATCACAAAATCCTTGTGGTAGAAGGTGTGGACCTTATGCAGCGCTGTCTTCATAATGCTTGGGTCAAATGGAACTTGGACCAGTCCTGACCTCATAGCCCGGACATGCCACTGCTTGTAAGTCTCAGGCCTCTCCACTCTTTCCCAACCTTCGCAGGCAATCACATTCAATGCCTCCCTCCCAAAGACTTCCATCTCAAGAAACATCCTCTCTTCATCTTCCCGTGGCACAATTGTCTCAAGCATGTCGAAAATCGAGGAGAAATGAAATAGAGCCTCACGGAACCGTGTCACAAAGAACGGTGCATTGTATGCACCATTCACAATGCCAAAAACGAAAAGATCGGGATTGATCTTCCCGATCAAATTGAGAACAGTGTCTCTACAACTTTCTACTTTGACCGACTCGTCATGCAAATTCTCAGCCCGGTACAGGCAATTAACAATAGTAATCTCATCCCTGTCAATATCGAGATCTTCAAGTTGAACTGCATCCCACTTCTTAGCAATTGCTTTATACTCGAATGGCACCCCAAATTGTTTGGCATACGCTGCTAACCTTTGACCAGTTTCTTCAACCCGCTGTGCTGGACGAAACCCAGGCTGCGGAAATTCAATTCCGGTAATCCTAACCTTCGGTGATCCATACATCGAAAACCGATGAATAAGAGTTGGCCATTGGAAACCATAGAGAATACCAAAATCAATAACATGAACTCGCTGAGAATCCCCAACAAAATCGCGTATCGTCTTATTAGTTATGAAATAAGAGAGCTTCCTAAAAGGGCAACATGCAAGAAAAAGCTGGTGAGCCTTCAACACAGCTGCAGCGGATCTCGGTTTACTCACAATCCCTTTGTAAATCTGACTTCCAGTACCGGCTAACCTCGCCTCGAGACCATTAGCAAAACAATGAGCTAACCTCTGATTCCCATCACCAAACGGCGTAGAATGCAGTCTTATCTGTTTCAACAACTGACCCGCACATCTACGATCATCAGCTGCAACAGCTTGAGCACAATGTATCAATAAACTTCTCAAATCCACAACTTCTTTTTTCCCATTTTGCCCTCCTCCTCCTCCTCTCCCTCGTCCTCGTCCTCTTGCTCGTCTCTTCCCACCTTGAGCCACCGAGGCTTTCTTCCTCTCCACTCCTTTCTTCAAAACTTCACGCAAGGCATCAAACTCCTTCATGCCCTCTTCTCCTGGAACATGAACCAAGATCTTATCTACCACATCTGACCTCAAAATATCCTCAGCAAACACTGCAGGCAATTTGCTACTCCTCTCTTCTTCCACACAAATCTCATCACGGCTAGAGTTTTTCCTTCCTTTGTTATTCCTGCAATTCTCCTCTCTGAAATTCACAATCAACTCGTTTTGTTCAGGAAGAGACCTACTAGCTTCTTCAATCCCACGCCTAAACAACCAAACAGATTGATGACTCTCCCGATTCGAATCAGGATACAAACTCTTCTTCGACGATTCTTCAATCCCATCTCCATAGATAGTAATCAAACCATTAGATTGTGGAACACTTAGAACCGGAGAACAAATCTGAGGATTTCGAAAATCCAAAGTAAAACCACCACTCAAAGGCTTGATTTCACCGTTCCCAAAACCTATACAATCTCCTCCAGTGTAGCTTCCTGGAACCACACGGTCAAGATTTTCGCCGTTTCGTTCAGGAGATGGAGGATACTTCTTACCGATAGCTTCGTAGAGAGATCTCTCAGCTGCTTCGAGATCTAGAGACTCTTGAAGCATGCAGGCTTTATCTTCCATGTCTTCCTCCATCAACATCTGACTAATGTATCCTAAAACAGCATCGGAGAAATCGAAATCATCCGCCGGGTCTTCTTCTTCTTTTTCTTCCCTCCTAAAAAACGAATTCTCCGGCGCTGCTGCGACGGTGTTTCTATGGTCGGAGGAGAGATTGTAGTTGAAACCGTCGAATAGTGTCACCGGAGTGAAGCTATGATTCGGGAGTAGCGTTGCGGATTGATCGGGTAAACCGGTCCGATTGATTGAACTCGAAAGCCCGGTTAGACCTGGTTCAGTAATCATATGGATAATTATTTTTTCCAACAAATTTCACGATTGAGAAATTAAGGAAGAAGATGACCAAAGAAGAAGAAGAAGAGAGACGAGGTTAGAGGGTGGAGAGGGGACCGAAGAGAGAGAGAAAGGAATCGGAATAAATTAAAAAGGTCTAATCTCCGAGGTAGGGAAAAGCAAATCACAGCCGTTGGATCTTATGCGTTTTTGTGGGGACCTGTCGTCGTCGTGCTTTTGTTATTTTGACAATTGCTAAAATGTGCTTTCCTAATCGGTTGATTGATCACCACGTGTCGTGTTTACAGTAAGTAAAGCTTACTTATCTTTTGTTAATATGCAATTAGTAGTACACTTTCTTTTTTTTGGTTAGTAGCAGTACAGATTTAATGATTTATTTATCTATGGAGTACTTTTTTTTTCCCACAACTTGGATGTACTAAAGTTTAAAATTAAACCTTAATTAGTTTTCTGAGAACCTTAAAAGTTGACAAAATCCTCTTAACTTAAATGATTTATTAATTAAAGTACTTGCTAATGACTTAATGAGACTATGAGAGAGCATCCACCTTCCCTAATAGCACAGCGGCTATGAACTTCGTTTCCAACTTAAAAATAGAATAATCTTCTGTAGTATTACTAGTTTTAATCCGTGCTATGTGTTCAATATCAATAAAAACCAGAAATTATACCCCCCAAAAAAGGAATTCATGCTAAGTACGATTTAAAATTAAACAGGTTTATGTAATCTTTTTAATGTTTTTTTTTTTTTTTGAGCACCGTAATCTTTTAACATTGGTTTACAGATTATTATAAAACAATTGAATTTAGATGATATATGCCTCAACTAATTTCCTTTTTTTTTTTGGTGAATCAACTTATTTCCTGTTTGATGACGACCTCAATTTTTTTTTAATTTTTTTTTGTAAATTTTGTTTTCTTCTGAATTAGTTGGTGGAATATAAGCTTTTAGGAATTTGGATGCTAATCCATGTTAATTACATTTTGTTAGCATGATAACTGGTATACCTAGTTTTTTTGAATTTTCAAAGCAATTTGATTTCTTTTAGATTATCAAGACCAGATTTTTCTGATTGACAAGACCCGTAATAAGACCACAAGATGCATGAAATGCAAAATTCTTTAATCTCAAAGACATTTAGAAAATGATAAAACAACACAACACTTTCAGACATCTCAATGTTCACAAACACTATAGTTACAACATCGTCTTTGTGTTCCCAATTCACAAACATCAACACATTTATTCAAATTTTAAGATCCAAAATTAAAATCAAAGAGAGAGATAAAAAAAAAACAAATTTAGAAGTTTTCCTTCATTTAAATCTACAAAGTCAACATATTCATCAATCAAAGCAAGAGTGTACTAAACCGGAGATAAACCAAAAACCTTAATTTCCCAATTATTTTCTTCAGATTCTCAGATCAAATATTGAAAAATCAGAGACACATAAAAAGAAAAAACAAATTTGGAACTTTTCCTTCGTTCAAATCTACAAATTCAATCAAAACAAACAAAAGTGTATCAAAGCAGAGATAAACCAAAACCCTAATTTTCCAATTTTTTTTTTTTTAGATTCTCAGATCAAATATTGAAAATCAAACGAATTATTAAAAAAAAAAAACTTCGAAAATTTCCTTCATTTCAAATCAACCAAACCTTTAAATTAAATACACTAAACCGGAAATAAACCACGTATAGCGGTTTACATGACTAGAATTGATTAATGATTAGTTTAGTGCGCCACGTGTCAAAATGTTGTGTATGTGTGTTTAGGTTATGTCAGTAAAAAGTAAAAGACAGATTCCGAATTTAGTAGTAGTATAGAAAATCTATCTAAGAGCATGTGCATTAGCGGTACTTAGAGCATGTGCAGCGCTCGTCCTTGCTTCCGTCCCACACATTTTTTAATTTAAATAAAAAAACAAAAAGCTATTTATCTGAAGATCGTCGCGTTATTGGGACGTCCTTGATCCGTCCTTCATCTCGTGGCATCATCCCATTGGTTGGCCATAGAAACTCCTGCGTCCTCCGTCCCACACCGTTGCACATGGTCTTATGTCCGTTTTTAGCCAAATAATTTTTAAATTTAAATCAAAATACACTACAATACAGAGGAACAATACTTAATAGAGAACGATTTTCTCTCGTTCTTATGGCCACGTGGACGCTTATCATTAGTCGACTTATTTGGGGAGAGAAATCGAAATCGGGTCCTTCACATTTTTTTGTGTTTTCATTTTCTCTCCTCTCGCCGGCGATTTGATAGGCGATTGTTGGTATTTATCCGAAATGGGCCACTTTTATTCAATCTATCCGACTTCCACAAGGTATGAAAAATAAACGATTTTCTAAAAATCAAGAAGCTGTGCGGAAAGATGTTGAGCGTGCATTTGGAGTCTTGCAAGCTAGATTCGCCGTTGTTAAAAATCCTTCTCCTTTATGGGATAAATACAAAATGGCAAATGTTATGAGAGCATGCATAATGTCGAGGATGAACGTGGTACATATAGTTTCCGAAGCATTGTTTCTGAATTTCAACACAGAGAAGATGTGGATCAAACATTTACCGTTGGTACCGCCGGTGTGGGTTCAAATATCGGCACTACGATTACTCGTCGAACAAGACTTCGGGATAAACAAACCCATGAACAATTAAAAAATGATTTGATTGAGCATATTTGGACTAACTTTGGATATCTTCCGGATAATGAAGATTAATTTTAAAATTTCTATGAATTGAAGAAAATGTTTGTTATGATATTTTGATGTTTGTATGTTTTATGTTTTTCATTTTTAATGTTTTAAATTGTATGTTTTCGTTTTTTTTAACTTTTTGTAACTTTTTAATTTTCTTATGTTTTCAATGTTAATGTATGATAGTTTTATTTCAATTAAAACTTTTATTTACTTATTAATTTAATTAATTAATTTTAAATTATCAAAATATTATTAATTAATTTAATCATGGGACAAAATGTTAAGGAACACCAATGCTCATAGTAAACTTAAGAAACCCTCAAAAATATTCTTATTATATGTTAAGGAACAAAAACACAAAAACACCAATGCCCATGCTCTAAACTTGCTCAAAAAAAAAAAAAAAAAATATATCTAAACTGTTTAGAGTTTAGAATTTTAGATACGTGTATCTAACGAGAGAGGAAGAAGAGAAGAGGAGAAGCTTGAGTTCATCATCGTCACATCCTCTGGATCTGACCTCGGAGGTACTCATAAGGCTGCCTGCATGCTAAATCTATTGCGAGGTCTAGGTGCGAGTCGAAGCATTGGTCGTCCTGCACCACACTTGCATGTTTCAACAAATCGTTCACAGCTCGGTCCTCCCAAATCCCCTGTCTTCTGATCTTGGCACTTCAAAGCGACAAGAAGCTGGTGGGTTTCTCCTTGCCAGAAGAGGGGAATTCGGATTCTTCTTCTTCTCCGGTGGACAGTTTTCTAATCAAATTCCCCGAAAAGTGGTACTTTATCTTTACCAGTTCAGTACAGGGCTTGTACTGCTTTCAAGGACCATCAGGGCTCCTACTTTGGAACCCAACCATGAGGCGGTTCTCACCCTTAACCAAACCCGAAAGCTGCTGGAAAAACATGACAGGCTTTGTAGGATACGATCCGATCGATGGTACATACAAAGCTCTGTGTATGCCTTATGTTGCTTATCCTGAGGCAAGGCCAAAAAACAGCAGCAATGAGCCTCGGGTTCTTACATTGGGAAGATCAGGTCAAGAATCATGGAGAGTCATCCAAGGTAGCTTTGAACATTTTCCTACCAGTCCTTTCGGACTATGCATCAACGGGGTTGTGTACTACCAAATCTATCTTACATCTGATCACGCCGAGCACTGTATGATGAGCTTCAATGTCAGGTCTGAAAAGTTCCAAATAATACAAGTTCCATGGAAGGAGTGTTCCCGTGGCAAATTCCTAAGTTACAATGGGAAGTTAGCTTCTGTTATTTGTTCGGAGTCCGAAGTTATTTCACTGTGGGTTTTGGAGGATGCAGAGAGGCATGAGTGGTCCTTTAAACGTTTTACTTTACCTTTTCCTCTCGATGATCCAGTTTTGCAAAAACCTTTAGAGCTAGCTGGTGTGAGTCATGGTGGTGAGTTCGTTTATGTACCTTCAGGGATTCATTTGTTGAGTCGGTTTCATGCTCTGTATTTCGATCCACAGAGAAGCAGCTTTAGAAGAGTCGTATATGAAGGGATTGGGGACGACGAATTTAGGCGCCGTAGCGGACTTGGAAACGAACCTCTACGTGGCATGCGTACTCTTCCCAATCACGTAGAGACTCTCATGTCTTTGTAACAGTTTTTTTTTCTTTTGTCTTGTGTTCTCTCTCTCTCTCTCTCTCTTTTCTTTGGAATAATCGCACACTTAATCCTGTACTCATTGCCTTGGCGGCTGGCCTTTTCATAATGTTATCACTCCTTTATTTTATTTGAAATCCTTTCACAACATGTTGGATTAGCCTTTGCTACTTGTTGTATCTGGATTTGCACCAGGTTTGGTTCTTTAGTATCATCCAGCTCCTACCTGTTGGATTCCGGTTTCTTCCGCCCCCACCACAAGCTTGGTCACAGGTAGTGGAAGATGCTTTAATTGACACGCTCTCCTAATTCTTCGAAAGTAGATTCTCGATCACTTTCCAAACACATAAATGACTTGATAGTACCACCAAGATCAACACCTTCCTAGCTGTTTTGGTAGTATCAGTGAAAACATTGTTTAGACGGTGAGTCGGCAACGAAACTGTTTCAGGTCAGACTTTTGGTAGTATCAGTGACGCCTTTCTTGATCTGGTAGGTTTACATATATGCTTCGTAGTAATGACATTACAACCTCCTCATGTTCTGCTTTTTAGGCGTGTGACTGGTTCCTAGCTTTAGTATTGTTGACATCACTGCAACGTATGTAGAATCAATCTTGCAGCTGCTTTTGGTTTGATGGAATCGAACTGCATATCCATGTTAACTTGTTAATTATCTAGTACCGTTACCATGTTCGAATGGCTTAGATTTTTCTTTTAATATTCTCATTCTCATTGTAAGTGAACAAAGGAGTAGAGGCAACTCAGGTACTTTGCGTGCCGATGGACCATCCTCGAAATTTGCTTTACACGAACTCTCAAGACAAAATAGGGTATATATCTCTTGACCATTCAACATTGTCACCACTACAAGAAAATGTAGTAAAGATAGCATATGAAGATAGCGTTTTTTTCATTTCTGCTATAATTAGTATAACGGCTTATTTTCGATAGCGTTTGCTTAATTTGTAAACGCTATCTTATGTTTTTAGAAAGTTACAGTTTTTAGAAGAGTAGTTTAGATAGCACTACAAGGTATAAAACGCTATAAAAAGTTTAGGCGGACCAAAAATTTTCGATTCCCGGGTAAAGTACTTAGCCAAAATTTTTTCGTTTCCCCCAATATTTTTCATTGTTCCCTCTCTACTCTGTCGTTTTGCTTTGTCGAAACCTAAACTCACTCTCTCTTTTCTCTCTTCTCTCTCACAGAACCTCAAGAGCTAGGGTTTTTCAATTTCAATTTCTCAAAGACAAAACTCATCTCTCTCCGAGATTCTCTTCTCTCTCGCTCATTGTCGAAACCTGACAGAAATCTTCATCTCTCTCCGAGATTCTCTTCTCTCTCAGAAGTTTTGTCTGCAAATCGATTTATCGAAAGCGAAGGTATATATTCTGAGAAGGAGTTCGATTGAATGTTATATATTTGTTGGATAATCGATTTATGGTATCTAATATGTTTAGATATGAGTTCTTATTGACAAATTTGTGAAAATTTAGGGATTATCTTTCACTTAGGGTTTGCGTTTTTGAAAGAGACAACTTTTTAAGGTTATTCGTTTCAGTTTGGGTTTCGTTTCAGTTTTGGGTTTCAGATCTAGGGTTTTCGGAAATTTATTAGGATCAGTTTGGTTCACGCGAAGCTTAGGGAGGAAAAGGACTCTGATTTCGAGCAGTGTTCGTGAATCTCTGTCTAGGTCAGCCGTTGAGATTCCGATACCACCTGACTCATCGCCGGTTAAGAGACAACGAAGCAGAAGAACAATTGTTCCTTCTTCTTCCTCTGAGAAGTCTCGACTTGAATCACTGCCTCAAGATCTCTTGGTAAATTTAGTTTGGTTTAAGTTTCTTAATCTGATTCGATTTGTTATGATTTAACAATCTAATTCTTAACAGATTCGAGTGATTTGTGGTGTTGATCATGAGGATCTCAAGAGTCTAAACATTGCTTCTAAATCAATCAGAGAAGCTGTAAGTTCCATCATTTGAAGATATCTTCTTGTTTTAACACAAAATTTGATTGATTGAATGTGTGCTCTAAGATCCATAGTTTCGTTCTTATTGGTGGAAGAACTAAATTTCTTCTATTGATTACTTGAGTGTTTTGATGATAAGTAATGTTTGTTCAGTTCTGATTTGTTACAATGTGCTTAGATGGGATGCTCGTTGGTTATCATCTAGATCGTGGTTTCAGATCATGTGTGCACAAAGACACTAAGTCTAGCAACATTCTGATCAATGTGGTGTGGTGCAGGGTAAAACACTGGCCTTTGTGTTGCCTATATTGGAGTCTTTGACCAACGGACCTGCAAAAAGTAGAAGGAAGAATGGATATGGCAGGCCACCAAGTATTTTGGTCCTTTTACCGACCAGAGAATTGGCCAAGCATGTAATGATTTAAGCATGTTGTTATGTGATATGGTCAAATTCGTTTTTGGTTCTCTAAGTTTTATTGATGGTATGGTTTTCTTTGTTAGGTGTTTGCTGACTTTGATGCATACGGAGGAGCAGTTGGGTTAACTTCTTGCTGTCTTTATGGAGGTAACACAATAAACCGAAACTGAAAACTTCCATCTCTCTTTGTCTGACACTCATAGGTCTCTCAAGTTTGTGTTTTTGGTTTTCGATTACAGGACATAGTAAGCTATGTGTCAAGTGTTTAGGACACATGTGGCTAGAGTCTCAGACAGATACAAGTACTGCTGCTGAGCTTCTTCAAAAGGTCAAATCTTTTTTGGCTATAGTTGAAACTTTAAGACTACAGATTGAGGCAAGGGACAATCTCATGTTTAGTAGTTAGTGAAAATAGATTTTTGTTTTGTTTTTGTAGTTCATTGTTTCTTGTAAATGTAATTTATTGTAAGTTTGTAACTATGGTGTTTATATATGATAATATTATTTGTTTTTTATCAATATGTTCCATTAATAATCCAAATAAAGCAGCAGAAATAAATATGCTACAAAAATAGCCTACCCAAAAATTATGCAGAAAAACAATAAATAATAACAAATATAAAATGCTATTATAAAATATACAATTGCAATAAAAGAAACGCTATCTAAAAAGACAATAACATAGCAGACAGAAAAAACGCTATGTAAAGTGTCATATCTATTATAACGGGCGCACACATAGCGTGCCTAATACCGCTATGATATCCTATTATAGCGTTTTTCGGACGCTGTATATGTGACATTTTCCTGTAGTGCACTCAGGAAAACAAAAAAAATTAATATGTGACAGGAAGATCTTTATTTGATAATGCAAGGTTTTTGGGCTTTGGTTTCGTTGGTCGGGCGCAAAAAGAAAACATCAGCTTGCCATGCGCGCATCAATCGTAAATGGTGGCCGGGCCTCCCTTTTGAGCTGCTATCTGTATCTGCCTGGATCAGATGTTAATGTTTTTTTTTTTTTTTTTTTTTACAATATGAAGATGGTTATGCTCGTGCCAGCAATTTTCGACTTTCAATATTTGCGTTTTAATAATATACGATATCAACAACATGCTCGCGTGAAAAAACCGTGAAACACCGGATAGAGCAACTAGTGTTGGCGTTAGCCGTTAGGTAAGTCAAGCACGTAAAAATACCTTTTACACTTAACGAACTCTCGTGTGTCTATCCCTTCAATGATATTTTATTTGGAGTGATATTTGGATTGTTTATGATGGATTCTTTGGATCCTAGTATTCTGTTATTTGCTAATTTTCTCCTTAATATTATTAGCTCATCGTCGTTTTATGCATAAGGTGTTTTTTTAATGTTTTATGCACATGCTTCTTTCTTTATCTAGCTAGTTTTTTTTTTTTAGTTAATTTTTGTATTTAGTTCCTTAAAATAAAATAAAAACTTATTCATTAGTTAAGTTTATTTCTTACAAACAAAACGCGCAACATCTCAATTTTTCTAAATCTGAATCTTATTTACTACCGCGACAATATAAGTAACCCATCTATTTGTAGAGTTAAGGAGTTGTTGAGCCCCAAAAACTTAAATGTTACCTAAATTGCAAGTAAATTCTGGAGAGTATATGGTTGTCGTCGACTCAAACCAGGCAGCATCAACATCCACACGCCAGGGATGACAACTTTGGTGAAGAATATAATTTTGAAACTTATTAGAATCTTTTTTCAAGTAGATTGTTGTATTTTTTTTTCTTTACATACAAGTTAACTGTTGTATTTTGTAGGGAAAATAGTTACTCTCTTTATAGTAGAGAAAGATTCGAAGTTTTACATCTTTTTAGTCCAACCGTTTTCTATTAGTTATTTGCTTCTCTATCAATGTTTTTATGACCAATATTTTCCTCATGCATGTTCTACTTACAAATGCTTCGCTATATTAATGTGTACCAGAGCTGGCCCTCATAGAAAGCTGGCCAAGTACTAGCTTGGAGCCCATGATTTTTTTTTAACCAATATATTTTTAATTTTGAATATATAATCATTTTGCTAGAGGGAAAAAATCGTCTAAATGTCAATGGTTGTTAGGTTGTTCACTTGTTTGAAGTCTCTTACTGTTTAAATGATGGTTACAAACCTATTGCTTCAAAATTTCAGATTACTTAGATAAGATATGTTTAGTTATATACTGAGCCTTCTAAATTTTTTTATCTATATGTTTTCATTTACTTAATAATTTCACCATATGACGTTGTAGTCATAAAAAGCAATTTGTACTTTTTTGGAGCGTTCGAAATAGTGATCTCAATTATTGTAAAAGTAACACAGAGCTGCTCTGAAATCACCTATTCGGAGCCTTAAACTTACAACGCACATGGAACATAGAACTTGTGTAACAATTATATCACAGACAATCCACATGCTCATGTAATACGATAACTCAAGAAGCTTGTCATTCAACTATTGCGGCCCTATGTCATTCATTTAATACAACTTTATTATTGTTCAGAAAATTTATAAATAAATAATATTTATCTGCTGCAAAACTAATATATTTATTCGTATGTCGACCTAGTCTAACCACATGCTCTTAATGTGATGATGCTCGACTCGTTTGGGTCATTTATAAAATATGTTCAAATATTATATACATGAAAGATGCATACATATATGTTTACATGGGCTGGAAACAAACAACTAGTCTACCCAGTAACTAAAAACTAAAAAACTATATTCATGCGTGCATGCGTAGATAATGGCAAATAAAAACATAAACATATACAGTACGTGACTGCGTTTGGCATTCGTTTTTAAAAACATTTCGATTTTTTGTTTTTTTGGGTTTTCAACTAGTGTATGTATACAGCGAACTAGATTAAAATTCTTGGTGGCCGGTTCAATTTGACTTAACCAGTTTGATTGTTTTTGTTTATTTTATAATTTATATGATTTTTAAAAGTTTTTATACAAAATTTAGTTTTATTGTATTATGACTATTTAGATTTTGTAAGGGGTTTTTTTTATTATTCGGGGTATGACGAATAACAATATCACCGTTTGGCATAAACGGAAATGTTGACTCGGTTTAGTCGAAGTGAAAGCCCATCAAACCGGTGAGATGGGCAGCAATTAATATCAAACCCTGTAAATCTGGTAAATTACAGAAAATTCACCAGAATTCTACTGTAAGGTTAAAAAACCCCAACCAGCCTCAGTCCCGATAAATACCCTTGGTCCTTCCCGCTATCTCTCAGTCCTATCCAATACACAACATCTCTCTCTCTCTAATAATGACGGCGGCTGCGTTTGGGATCCGCTTGTGGTTGGCCGTTACGGCTTCCTTTCTGTTAACCGCTACAAACGCCAAAATCCCCGGCGTTTACACCGGCGGTCCGTGGCAGAACGCACATGCCACCTTCTACGGCGGCAGTGATGCCTCCGGCACCATGGGTACATATATATTCACTATTCATTTCATATGTAACCATAAATTATAATTCCTAGTTTTTTTTTTTAACGAAATTATGATTCCTAACTAACTCTTATTTCCTGCCAAAAAACAAACTTAACTTTTAATTATACTCTCTATTTTCGTGTTTGGCGCGTGGGGTTTTGCTAGGCGGCGCGTGTGGGTATGGGAATTTGTACAGCCAAGGATACGGTGTGAACACGGCGGCGCTGAGCACTGCTCTGTTCAACAACGGATTTAGCTGTGGTGCTTGCTTTGAGATTAAGTGTACTGACGACCCGAGGTGGTGTGTTCCTGGAAATCCGTCGATTCTCGTGACGGCGACGAACTTTTGTCCGCCGAATTTCGCTCAGCCGAGTGACGACGGAGGATGGTGTAATCCGCCGCGAGAGCACTTTGATCTCGCTATGCCGATGTTCCTGAAGATTGGTCTGTACCGTGCAGGCATTGTCCCCGTCTCCTATCGCAGGTCTCTAGAGCTCTCTGCTTTTCGGTGTTATTTTTTATCTTTTTTCCTTTTCTGCACCGTTTTGTTTTGTCGACGATTATAATTTGGTGAATCAGTAAGAATTTAGGTGTGAATAGACCAAATTAATAGGGTAGAGAAACTACGAATAAAAGCATATGGAGAATACTGACTTTTTGGAAATTTAGATTGTCAAGAGGTCAGTAGTGTTTTATTACACTATAGTATTAGAAATTTTCATATTTCCTTATTACACTATAGTATGCTAGACAAATAGAGATTTTTTTTTTTTTTTTTCCTCTAGGCTTCTAGCACTTTTGGGAAAACGGTCTACTACGTGTGTGTTCAGAGTTCAGAAACTGAAAACATCACTCTCAATTATTATTATTTTTTGTTTTCTTCTCTTTACATTTTAAATATTAATTACAAATATCAGTTATTTTATAGTATCTCAATTATCTTTTGGGGAAAACAAGCAGGAGATAGATAGGCAGTAACCCAGAGATCCATCTCTCTTTATCTGTCTCTGTCTCTGTCTCTCATGTCTTGTTCTTATTATTGTCATTAATTTTGTTTCTTCTCTGTTTCTCTGAAGAGTACCTTGTCGGAAGCTAGGAGGGATAAGATTCACAGTTAACGGGTTCAGATACTTCAATCTAGTTCTGGTAACTAACGTCGCCGGCGCCGGAGATATTAACGGCGTGAGCGTTAAGGGATCGAAGACAGATTGGGTGAGGATGAGTCGGAACTGGGGACAGAACTGGCAGTCCAACGCTGTCCTTATCGGCCAATCACTTTCTTTCCGAGTCACCGCCTCTGACCGACGTTCCTCCACCTCCTGGAACGTCGCTCCTGCCACGTGGCAGTTTGGCCAGACATTCTCCGGCAAAAACTTCAGAGTCTGAGCCAACCCAAAGATGGATCAAGATGTTATTTTATTTTATTTTTAATATGTGAGACAGAACAAAAGAAGAAGAGATCAGACATTTTCCCGCCCTGGGTTTTCCCTTTAATTTTCTCGGGAAAATTCTGGTGGCTTGGGAAATTTATTTCCTTTTTTATTATCATCATCAGCAAAATTTCTTTAAAATGTTTGCGATTTTTAAGAGTGATTTGGTTTTTATGGTTATTTTTCCTTTTATTATTTCGTTGATGGCATTTTCAAGCCAAAGAGTGGAAACAGTCTATGATTGAGTCGGATGGACCGTGTAATGGGCCATTGGGCCAGGTTTTTTTAATAATTTGTATGAAACTCGAGTTCATAATAATACGCTTGGGACTCCGGTCTCCGCGTCTTAGAATAAAGACAAGTCTTAAAGGTTATTGGGCCAGGCAAATGGTTATGGAGTGAAAAAGGTTAATAAGTTCTATTAAATGTCGGAATGGACTATCAAGAACAGAGATGCATATAGAAACGGATTTGCGAGTTTGTGAGGTTACGTAGTCATTACTTTTTATTGCATTTCTACTTTGTGTGATTGTGATTGTGATTTCTCTAGTACATGTGCTGATGTAGGTGGATGTTATGCTTTATTTTATCCCTATCTTGTTTATTGTTTAGCTTTTTTTTTTTTTTTTTTTTTAAAAAAGTTACATAGTCATTACTTTTTATTGCATTTTTACTTTGTGTGGTTGTGCTTGTGATTTCGCTACTACATGTGCTGAGGTAGGTGGATTTTATGCTTTATTTTATCCTTATTTTGTTTATTGTTTAGCATTTTTTTAATTATTGTTTAGCATTGTTATTGTTATGTTGTTTGTTACCATTCATAATGATCCATAGTCTATGAGCAAGTTAAGTGTTCAAGATTTTTGGTTTTTGTTTTACTTTAATATGTTAAGTCTTCACGACTCTTTATGATTGCAAACTAGCTATGAAGCTCAAGTTAGAACATGAATGTCATAAATCAACATCCATGCATCATACACGACGCACGACATTTAACCTAAATCCTAGTAAGTACCATAGTCTTCATCGCATTACTGTCGGTACCCATATTACCTTGGCTATTAGCCTATTACGAACAAGATCCATCATACACCAAACAAATTTTCTCAAACCAAAACTCAGTGCGGGACAACTAAAAAAAAAAATTGTGTGGTGCAGTTCTAAAAATATCGAAAATATATGTGTATATACACACATGAATGTATATATTTCTTTATCAAAAAAAAAATGTATATATTTTTGTTTTTGGTAGAACCACCTCGCAGTCTCGCACTATGCAGGACGGTCTCCATTCGAACCTTAAATTCTATTAACATTTAAATAGGTTTGATTACACGAAATCAGCGAAGGAGCAAGTCAAATTTAGAATGGCTTGTCAGACAACAAAGTGGTTAGACGGACTAAGCATCCATGACCCAAATTCTACTACATAATAACCTGAATTATAACGTATGTATCTAAATAATTCATATTTATTTAAGAACAAATTATAAATAAACGAGTCAATTTTCTTTGTGGTTCAGTAATCAGTACACATGTTATACCCCGTACCTAGTTGTGACAACGTCCTAGTTTCCCGATCCAAACTCATAATTTCGCATATACCATAATGGCATAATTCCAAGTTAAGTCCAATAAATCTAACAGTAGCCCTGGGCATAATTTATGGGTACCGAAGTACCGCTCCGGTTGGCACCCGGTTAAGGCGGTTCGGAGCGGGTTTGGGTTATGATGAAATCACCGATTGGGTCTCGAATTGATGTTACAATGGGTATCGGTTCGGAGCGGGTTTTTATGGTAAGTTACAATGGACCCCCGTTATACCCATCTTCTAAGTCTAAGCAATAGTTATTAATCTCATTTGAACTTGTTCAATCTTTTGTTATGAGATGGAATACTTTGTATTTGGTTTTGAGATTGTCAAACTTAATGTTATGGTTTTAATTTATGGTTTGATTACTTAATATTTGGTTATTAATCGATTTTTGTTTGGTTATTTAGTTGGTTATTTCTAATTTTAATCGGTTATATCGGGTTTGAATCGGTTATTTGAATACTTTGGTTACTAAAAATAACCGAACCGATCATAACCCGAAATAATTTCGGGTTACTTGAACCGATCCGAACCCGGTTAGTTACTAACCGAACCGACCCGAACCCGGTTAGTTACTAACCGAACCGACCCGAATTTTTTATAAATTACCGAATGGGTTCTCTAGGCCTTATACCGATTTACCCGACACCCGATTGGGTACCCGATTGCCCAGGCCTATCTAACAGTATTAATGCTCGAGGAAATCAGGAAGCGAAAATATGGGTTTCTAATTGGTTCAAAATGTACCCTAATCACCCTATTCTTCTAGCTTATTAGGGAATGCTCAATTTATGCCATCCAAACCAATGTCACGCTTTCATGAACCAAAACCCTTACAACTCTGTTATTCTATAAATCATTATACCTGAGCAAGCAAAACCGTTAATTTAACCGAGCCAATTTTCTTTGGTTCTGTAGGCATGTTAACCGGCTTACATGGATAAAAAGACAAAGACGAAATATAATTCAAATTAAAACCATACTAAAATCCTGAATATATCCTACTGCTATTTTTTTAAGAATCAAGCTCCAAGTACATATTCCTAGAAATTGATGCATTCAGCTTAGATTTTTTTCTTCGAACATGATACATGATTCTTTACGGTTAAATATGCATTTATGCAATTTGTTTTACACGCATAAGTCATAACACAACAATAAAAAGAAAAGTTCGTACCAAAAAAAAAACAATAAAAAGAAAAGTAGATAGTGATATTAGATAATAAGAAAATTGTTAGTATAAAAATATTCAAGACAAAAAAAAATTGTGACTATAAGAATTTAAGTTAGTTAGAAATTAAATAAAACTTGAAAAAAAATATATTAGTTCAAATAAACTGATAATTAAAATAGCGCAACTATCAACACGTCCAAAAGAAAAATTAGCTTAACTACCCAAAAAAAAAATATTAGTTTCACAAACACTAAAGACAAGTTTTATTTTCAACCAAATTTCCCTTTAAAAGAAAATTCCATGTAAGAATGTATCCAAATGGGAAATATTATAAATTTCATAGTTGTAGGGAAAAATGTTGATAAATAGTAAAAAGAGAAAAAGAAAAGAGAAACAAAAAAGCCGGAGGGGATGGAGCACATGAGGTAAAAGGCAAGAGATGGCAGAGAGAAGATCAGAGAAGGGATCTGCCTCAATTTGACAACTCATATGTCATGTCATTTCCCTCACAATTATTTTCTATTTTTTAAATAACTTTCTCTGATTCCAACAGCATTTACTTTTTTTATTTACTGTCTTTGCTCTGTTTCACATTCTATATCTAATACTATTATATACTTTTGTTCTGTTATTTACTTATTTATAATAACTTTTCTCAATTATCAAAAATTCTAAAATGTATGTTTTATGTTAGATATCATTGTTAGGTTGTGAGTGGCATGCATATCATGAAGGATGATTAATATACGTGGATCGTCACAAATATTATTAAAGGTTGATGATCCTAGGTCTAGAGAGAGTCAGTGACTATGGATAATAAAATGAACCTACTGGATATATATATAAAAAATCATTGTTAGGTTTCCCAAAGCATACAATATTATGAAGTATTTTTTTTTTTTTTGTCAATATTTGGGTCACAACTGGCCGGCCTATTAGCCTAATTCTTACAAATTGTAGGGTCGGAGGCTCGATCCCTGGTGTGATGGTGTCTGTCTTCTGTGGACTTGCCATTAAACCAAGATCACTTCACACAATATTATGAAGTAATGAGATAGCAATTAGTTATAATATCGTTGCAAAATTAAGTTTACAATTCAGAGTGATGAAAAATTAAATGGTATTATGTCGAGGCGGATTATTCCGTTCGCAAACAAGGATTTTTTATTTTTACCATTCACAATTATTATTTTTTGTAATTTTGAAGACGGAAAAAGTAGACAACAAAATATTTTGTCACTATGTGATGGTCTTTTTTTTTTTTTTTTTTTTTTTAAACATATTGACATATTGTTTGAAAAGAAACCCTCCCGTTTATATGTAACCTGATTTTTCCGAGTATATGATATTTCTGTTCAACCTTGTATACTACATGCTTTAATTTGAACCGGTTTCAACGAATGTACCAAATGAATTTGAATTTATCTACAATCAATAGTATTTATGTTTATAATTTTTTTATAATCCATCCTCTAATAAAAGAGCAACCAATTTACATCAAAGAAGATTCGAACTTATCCACCAAAAAAAAAAAAAAAAATTCGAACTTATGTTTGCATAATCTTGGACCGAGCATTAATCACAAAGTATTTATTTTGGAAAAATATAT
Organism: Erysimum cheiranthoides; assembly: GCA_011420285.2. Taxonomy (NCBI): domain Eukaryota; kingdom Viridiplantae; phylum Streptophyta; class Magnoliopsida; order Brassicales; family Brassicaceae; genus Erysimum; species Erysimum cheiranthoides. The sequence goes on along the minus strand of CM022182.2, from coordinate 15,073,894 downwards.
GCGATTAAGCATACATCTTATCTTATGATTCGCAACTGGAAAACATGCCCTAACCCAAACTTACAAGTTACAAAACACCACTAAATTCTATCAAATTTTTAAATGAACAAAATTTATATTGGCAAACAAACGGTCAAGTAAAAAAACGGTCGAGTAATTATAGACATGAGACATCGGTGTAAAAAAAATTTATCCTTCAAAGCAGGCCCATCCAAGGCCCACCACTAGTCTCCTATCATCATACTTTTCTTGTGTAAAATCAACAAACCATGTTGGTTTGTTCTCTTCACTAACGCATAAATTCTTGAATTTCTGGTTAAAACACCACAAAGCAATTTAACAACAGAAAAAATATTAATACCCCAAAAAAAAAAAACAGAAAAATGGAAATATATGTAGATGTGTTTGATTCTTTGGACGATATTTTCATTTATAAGTTATCTACTAAAAATTTATATCTTTAAGGTAGCTTATTATAAAAACAAAACAAAAATCATGTACAAAAGAAACGTGAATAGTAAGTTGAATTATTTTTGAGCGTTTGTTGTCTATAGATTTTTATCATTTTTTCAGCAAAATTTATCGGGGAAAGATAATGTGTTATATCACTATTTCTATAGTAATTTTTGTCTTGAAAATTCTCTTCACTTTTTTGTAGTTAACATTCTAATTTTATGAAAATAACTTTTAATATCGGATCATGTCTCTTAAAAGTTTGGATGACAAAACGATATAATATAAAATGCATCCCATTGCAAACTTTTTTTCTTAACAAAATAAAAAGTATTGACTTAATAATGGTGACTCTGTTTGCTATATCTCTTGCGAAATTCCTCCTTTTCTGTTGTCTAGCAAGAACAAAATTGCAGAGATGATGCAGAGAACCGAAAACTTGCTTACTTCAATTGAAAAAAAACGTTGGTCTTATAAAGACCTTACAACTCAAACTTCTTGACCGAAACAGACTGATCTAACAACTAACAATCTTAGTCCACTACTCCTACAAACCAGGAGGACTTATTCTTCAAAGACTCATTCAAACTTAAATTAAACGATGCTGTTTTATTCTTCATTCCCTCCCTTAAACTGAAATCAGTTCCTTTTCAGTTTACTCTTCTTTGGTGCACACACCCATTCTTCTTAGCTTCTCCTTAATCGAACAAAGACTTCCATGTCTACAACTTGATCCTCCATTCCGCAAGACACTAACTTCACCACCTCTTGTTTTGCGAGATCACACAAATAATGGTACCTCACATCGATGTGTTGAGTACGTCTAAAATCCAACGTACCTTTCAAGTATGTTAACACACTCTTAGCAGCTAGCATATGCCCTTCTCTTGACTTTGCCATGAACTGAGAAATCAAACAGGCCACGTACATCATATGGGGCATAAGTGACCCTGTTTTATTTTGTAACTCACACCACATAGCTTCCATTTTCTTCACGTCCACCGATGAACTCACAAGATCCCATGTTTCATTCTTCTGAATAGCTTGTAACTCACACCTCATCGCCTCCAGCCATTCCTCTTCTTTACATGTTTCTGCAAATTTCACACATACCTCTGCACTTTCTTCATCATTGGAGATATCGTTACAGTCACTCCTCTCTTTGCCAGCTTTCACAAATTTCTCCGGATCTTCTTCGGCCACGAACATCGCAATCAATTCCTCACTGTCTTCTTCTATGATTGCTTCCATTCCATCACACCCATAATCCTTCGTCCACACCGGCTTGTGCTTACTTCTCCCGATTTGGCTGCTGCTAACAGTCACCTGCGACGTCTCAATTTTCTCCTTCTGCGATGGCCTATTAACAGTAGCTTCAGGTGTTGGCCCAATAATTGCAGCAGATTCTGTCCCACGGACGTATCCTTGTTCACTGATGAATTCTGGCCCATAGCCTTTTCCTTGTTCATCGTTGATTTCTTTCCTCTTTTCTTCTCCAATCGAAACAGTGGACTGCGAAATCAATTCCTCATCTCCAGCATCTATAAGGAGCTCTTCACCATCGATATTCTCCACCGTACTTGGCAGATTGTGTGCTCTTTCCGTGTCTTTGGGTCCTTTCACCATAGCATATACCACAAACATTTTGTTGGTCGACATACTTGAATGCATAATCATTCTTCTTTGTTGCTTATGCCATATCTTACAAATATCATCTTCAATGATAATCCTTAACCCCTTTTGTTGCAGTTGTCCTACACTGAACAAATTATTTTCCAGACCTGGAACATAGTAGACAGAAGTGATTATTGAGGTCATCCCATTTATCTCCAGTCGCAGGTTGCCTCTGCCTTCTACCACCATTCGCCTGTCATCACCAAGTTTGACATTTTGGCGAAAGTTAGTATCTAACTCAATGAACCACTCCTTGTTTTCACACATATGGTTGCTGCAACCTGAGTCTAGAAACCAAATGTGCTCTTCTTCTTCTTTAATCATGTTCACGTGTGCCATGAGCAACATATCTTCTTCCATTTCCACATAATTGGCTTCCTTTTCCCATTCTGGGCACTCAGATTTGTAATGTCCCTTCTTATGACATTTGTAACACTCCACCTCATCTTTGTTAAAACTTGTGGTGCCTCTTCCTCGTCCTCCTCTACCACCTCGGTATCTGCCTCTTCCTCGGACATATCCATCACGTCCTCTTTCGCCTTCAATCTTAAGAGCATGCTCTTCACCATCATCGGCATGCTTGCTCAGATTCTGCTCATGCACCAATAAAGAGCTTTGCAACTCATCAACCGAGAGAGTCTTGATATCCTTTGACTCTTCTATGGCACATACCACGTATGTGAATTTCTCCACCAAGGTTCGAAGGATTTTTTCAACAACTTTGGCATCCGGCATCTCTTCACCCAAATTTCTCATGTCATTTGCCACCACCATTACCCGCGAGAAATACGTCGTAATCGTGTCACCATCCTTCATCTCGAGCACTTCAAAGTTTTTCCGCAGCCTCTGCAACTGAGCGCTCTGTACCCTCAAGTTCCCTTGATACTTCGTCTTCATCGATTCCCAGATGTCTCTCGACGTATCTTTCTTTGCAATTGTCTTCAGAATTTTTTTATCTATTGATGCAAATAGATAGTTCTTCACCTTTAAATCCTTGAGCTTCAACTCCGCAAGCTCTGTTCTTTGTGGTCCTGTCAATATGACGTTTCTCTCTGGTTGTGTGACTCCAGTCTCAATGAGATCCCACCATTCCTTAGATCTCAGCAAATTCTCCATGAGCATTGCCCAATGCTCATAATCACCATCGAATTTCGGAATTCTTAGCAACGAATCCTTATCACCCATTTCTCTCACTTTGTGTTTCTCTCACTCGAACTTGTACAGGTTGGATTACAAGCTCTGATACCACTTGTTGTCTAGCAAGAACAAAATTGCAGAGATGATGCAGAGAACCGAAAACTTGCTTACTTCAATTGAAAAAAAACGTTGGTCTTATAAAGACCTTACAACTCAAACTTCTTGACCGAAACAGACTGATCTAACAACTAACAATCTTAGTCCACTACTCCTACAAACCAGGAGGACTTATTCTTTAAAGACTCATTCAAACTTAAATTAAACGATGTGGTTTTATTCTTCATTTTCAACTATTACATCACAGCTCTGAATTGTCAATGCATTAGTATAATAGTATTACAGTAAAACTATTACAACAATAACTTAATTATTATAATAGTATTATAAACGTTAGTGACGTACGTCATATATAGAAAAAATGTGGTTGCCTAATTTGTATAAGCTAAGATACTTGGGGTGGTAGAGTGACTAGTAGAGGCAATAATAAAAGGGTGAAAGTTTTGTCTGCCTGATTATAGGCGTCGGAGAGATATGCTAAGATACGCTTGAAAAAATTTGGTGCATGGTAGCAAAAATGGAAGGGGAGTGAGTAGTGGTAGTCGGATGTGATGGAACAAAGAAAGTATTTTTGGTAGGGTTATGGGGAGAGAGAAGGGGACCATTTAACACTTACATGCTTTCCCCTAAAGATACCATTCCCATTTTCTGACACGTGTCCATCTCACCCTCTATTACTCATACGTCCAATCCCAATTTAATCAATAAAATCAAACTTCTTCAAGTAAATTTATTTTATTTATGAGGTATAGCCAAATCTATTCTATATTCAAGAATATACATTAGAAATTTTTATTTCTGTATACATTTTATTACTTAACGGAAAGATTTTAAAGTGGATTTTACAAACATGAATAACTTATTTTATAACAAAATCTAAAAATTAAAAGAATTATAACTAATATTGATGATGTCTTGTATTTGATCGCGCTCGCAAAAACTTTCATTGTAGCGTCGTACGGTTCTTTTTTTCTCTTAGTTATAATTCTTTTTCTCAGTTTGTTGGTTTTTTTTTTTTTTTTGCCTATCTCAGTTTGTTGTTATTGTTCTTTATTAATTGACTCTCAAAACTATTCACATTTTTCAAATGTTTTTATTCTAGTTCGATGCTAGAGATCTTCTAATTATTCATATATGACAGTTTTCATCTTTCCTATTTATCCGAAAGTGGTTTACCTTTCGTATAATTTTCATAGTTTCAATAAAGTTTTGTGTTAGAATGATAAGTTATATCAAATTATGTGAAATAAATTGATTTTTTTTTTGTTAATACTGTTATATGAAAAGTGTTGATAAAATGCTTAATCTTAAACCTACCTACACAATAAATATGATTTGAAACAATAAGTATTTTTTTAGTGAAAAATGTAAATGTTAGTCAAATTGAAAATAAACTACATAAAAATTTGAGTGAACGAAGGAGTTAAAATGGAGCATTATTTTTCTGAATTTTTAGTGTTTCTTCTATCATTGTTTGCAACTAAAATTAACAAGTAAATGGATATTTTCTGAACCATCAAACTTACAAACCTAAAAAAATACAATAGTTGCAGTCACTAAAGTACAACTCACTTTTGGCGATTTTTGGCTTCTAATTTGAAAGCATCTTTCCACATATTATTTTTTTATTATATTTTCATAATGTTTTTATTGAAAATGAAATTTGAGATCCCTATGTAAAAATTATATTTAAAAAATCTAATATTGGCAATAGCAACGAACTTATGGAATTTCAACTTTTTACCTCCACGCGCCTACTGTCAGAGAGTTTTTTCCCCACTTGTGTGAAAAAAGGTAAAAACGTCTGTGTCTCAGTCGGTAAACTTTTTCCCTCATTTTTTGTTTGTTTTTTTTTTTTGAGGATTTTTTTTATTTGCCGTCTCTGTGGTCTAATCGTGTACGTCGTCTGGTTTTAAAAGCCTCTCACTTTGATCTTTTCGTTTTCTCTTCCATTTTCTCCAACCAGAAAAGTGAGAGCAAATCTGTGTGATGGAAGTTGCTTTAGAGTTTGGGATTATTTTCCTTTTCAATATCATTTGGTGAGCATTTTTTTTTAAATAATTTAACTCTCTTATCTTAATAGCCTATGCTAATAGTGTTTTGGGGTCAGCATTAATTTCCTCTGTTTGGTTTCCAGAAAAAATAAAAGACTTTTGTATAGTGATGATAACAAATCATTTTCAAGTCTTCTTGCTTAAAACCTTGTTATTTTCATTTCTTGAAGATTCTTGGGTTTGTTATGCAATGGAAAAGATTTAGACTTTTCTGATTCCAAATTGGAATACAAAAGTTAAAAAGTGAGTGTTAGATCTTGTAGATGTGTGTTTCGATCTTGTAGAGTTTTTGAATTGTGGAAAATTTATGAAAAGGGTTGATTTTGAAATTGGCACAGATGAAGAAGGATGGTGAGATGGGAAGAAGTGATGTCAGGAGGAGCAGGAGATGAAAGAGAGGCAACGTTGGAGTGGTGAAGAAGATGCATTGTTACGTGCGTATGTTAGACAGTTCGGTCCGAGAGAATGGCATCTTGTGTCTGAGCGTATGAACAAACCTTTGAACCGTGACGCCAAGTCTTGTCTAGAGAGATGGAAGAATTATCTTAAGCCAGGGATTAAGAAAGGCTCTTTGACTGAGGAGGAACAGAGGCTTGTGATCCGTCTTCAGGAGAAACACGGCAACAAGTGGAAGAAAATCGCGGCGGAGGTTCCCGGGAGGACGGCCAAGCGGTTAGGGAAGTGGTGGGAGGTTTTTAAGGAGAAGCAACAGAGAGAAGAGAAAGAGAGTAACAAGAGAGTTGAGCCTATAGACGAGAGCAAGTACGATCGGATTCTTGAGAGTTTCGCTGAGAAGCTTGTGAAAGAACGGTCTAACGTTGTCCCTGCTGCTGCCGCGGCTGCCACGGTTGTGATGGCTAATTCGAATGGAGGGTTTCTGCATACTGATCAGCAAGTTCAGCCTCCTAACCCGGTGATACCTCCTTGGTTAGCGACTTCTAACAATGGGAACAATGTAGTTGTAAGACCACCCTCGGTGACTTTAACCTTATCGCCTTCCACCGTGGCTGCAGCCTCGCCTCAACCGCCCATCCCGTGGTTGCAGCAACAGCAGCCTGAGAGAGCAGAGAGCGGTCCCGGGGGACTTGTGTTAGGGAGTATGATGCCGTCTTGTAGCGGTAGTAGTAGTGAGAGTGTGTTCTTGTCAGAGCTTGTGGAGTGTTGTAGAGAGTTGGAGGAAGGGCACCGAGCGTGGGCGGAGCATAAGAAGGAGGCGGCATGGAGGTTAAGGCGGTTGGAGCTGCAGCTAGAGTCAGAGAAGACGTGTAGACAAAGGGAGAAGATGGAGGAGATTGAGGCAAAGATGAAAGCTCTTAGGGAAGAGCAGAAGAGCGCAATGGAGAAGATCGAAGGAGAGTATAGAGAGCAGCTCACTGGTCTGAGGCGAGACGCCGAGGCCAAAGACCAGAAACTTGCTGATCAATGGACTTCTAAGCATATCAGACTCACCAAGTTTCTTGAACAGAACATGGGTTGCAGATTAGACCGCCCTTGAACTGCCTCCTAAGCTCTTTGTTGTCATGTAATGTAAGCTTTTTGTTTTGGTTTTTTTTTTTTTTTTTTTTTCCTTTCTTTGATCATTTGGTGTCTCCAATGTTTAACTCAGCTTTGTATTTGTTGCTTCTCTTTCTTTCTTCTACCTTTGTGTTCCACTTACCACTTCGGTTTATCCATGGATTTGTTTTCTCAAGCTTGGTGTTGAAATTAGTTAGCTGCAACACTTTCCCATCGTTTATAAATAAAATTGATAATTTGATATACAAGTTTACATATGTAAATGAAATTAGTTTTATGTAGAAGATAGAAAACAAATTGTTACATAATAATTAAAGAGAAAGAGGTGTGTACTTATTCACTCAAAACAGTTGCATTAGATTTTAACCAAACTACAAACAGATTACCATAAATCCTTGAAAATGTCTTTGGCATGATGAATTCCAAAAGATGAAGGAAGAAAAACAAAGAGCAGCATAACGGAAGATTAAAAACCAGGCTTGAGGAATGGTCGGAAAAACCCCGGCGAAGCTTCTTCTCTGAAAAATGATCAACTTCGGACTTAGAAGCATTTCCTGTGAACAATTGACGGACCTGACTCGTCGTACTCTGCCTTTGCGATCCACATCTGCACAAGTCAAAACATAGTTTCAGGGATAAACCGATTAAGTTAAGCTGAGAGTGATGAGAAATTAATTAAGTTGGTGTAGGGGAAGGAAGTGATGGGACTGTGTGTACCTGCTGGAAGGTACTGAGGGAGGCCAAGATGGACCCTCCAATCCAGACAGAGTATTTCCTCTCGGGAGGGGCAACGACTTTGATCTTCATGCTGCTTGGAGCCAAAGCAGTGATCTCTTTGCTCATTCTGTCGGCAATTCCCGGGAACATTGTGGTTCCACCACTGAGCACAATGTTACCATACAAGTCCTTTCTGATGTCAACATCACACTTCATTATGGAGTTATAGGTGGTTTCATGGATACCAGCATTCTCCATACCAATCATAGATGGCTGGTAAAGAACCTCAGGGCAACGGAACCGCTCAGATCCGATGGTGATCACTTGCCCATCAGGTAGCTCGTAGTTCTTCTCAACAGATGAGCTTGTTTTGGCTGTCTCGAGCTCCTGCTCATAGTCAAGAGCAATGTAACAAAGCTTCTCCTTTATGTCTCTGACAATTTCACGCTCTGCTGTGGTGGTGAAAGAGTAACCACGCTCAGTTAGGATCTTCATCAGCGCATCCGTGAGGTCACGACCAGCAAGATCAAGACGTAGGATGGCATGTGGAAGGGCATAACCCTCATAGATAGGAACGGTGTGGCTCACACCATCTCCAGAGTCGAGCACAATACCTGCAAATTCATGATCCAAAAGGCTTTACATTTCGTTCTGCAAAAGGTACAAAGATTCAAGCTTAATACCATAAGAACACAAAAGGGGTTCACTCACCGGTTGTACGACCACTAGCGTAAAGAGAAAGAACAGCCTGAATAGCCACATACATAGCCGGGGCATTGAAAGTCTCAAACATGATTTGAGTCATCTTCTCACGATTAGCTTTCGGGTTAAGCGGTGCCTCAGTGAGTAGAATCGGATGCTCCTCAGGAGCAACACGTAGCTCATTGTAGAAAGTGTGATGCCAAATCTTCTCCATATCATCCCAATTGTTGACAATCCCATGCTCAATGGGGTACTTGAGAGTTAGAATACCACGCTTCGATTGAGCTTCATCTCCAACATACGCATCCTTCTGCCCCATCCCAACCATCACTCCGGTGTGACGTGGACGACCCACAATGCTAGGAAACACAGCTCGAGGTGCATCATCCCCAGCAAAACCAGCCTAATAGATCAACACAGACAACATAATCTTAAAACAAAAACCAAATGATACATTGTTCATAGGATCATAAACAACGTGAAAATGATTTGTCTAAAACAAAGAGAATCACACCTTGACCATTCCAGTTCCATTGTCGCAAACAAGAGGTTGAATGTCTTCACCATCAGCCATTTTCTACCTTTCTACAAACCAAACACATTATAGATCAATTCTTTATTAACAGCAATAATACATTTCCAAAATTCAGATATTGGGAACAATTTGGATAATGTGTAAGCAATAGAATTATAATATTACAAAGAACAAACCTTTTTTTTTTAAACGAATCAAATAAAGACAAAAATCAACCTTAAAAATGGAAGAAGATGAATATCATATTATAGATCCAGAATCACGTAAAACCAATTTCCAATATTATTAAATTCAACAAGAAAAAAAAAAAGGATTTTTAATATAAAAAAAAACAGTTGAAAACATCAGTCGCGGTTGAGAAAATTGCTCGATTAAACAAATAAGAAATGGTGTGACGAACATACGATAATTAAAATCGATAAACAGAGATCGGAATGATTAGCTCAAGGATGATGATAAGACCCCAGATCCAAAAAAGAACTCAGAAATTGAACGACGATAATGTATTTAAATCGATGCAAGGAATATCAACGTAATTGGGGTGTTCGAGAATCACAACAAAGGGTCTCAAAAATTACCTGAAAATTGAGAGAAAGAAAAAGTAAGATAGAAAAGTTTGTAGCGGCTAGAAAATGATTTAGGCTAAAGGGAAGAAGAAGAAGAGGAAGAAGAAGAATGAAATGAATGGAGAGTAAATAAAAACGGGTCCAAAGGCTTCGACTTCGGCTTACCTTCTTTTCCGGTTCTAAAATTCATTTCAAATGGCTCCCCAAAGAACAAAAAAAAAAAAAAAACAATTGAAATGACGTGTTTACCCCTAAAGAATAATACTCTGTAGTCTATTAATCTCCCCAAAATATTTTGATTTAAAAAGTATCTTTCCGTGTCAAAGAGCGATTTGATCCAAAGACACAAACATTATCGACCCCTTATAGGCTTATACTATCATTAGGGCCATTTAGGCCCATTATCCTTTCGGTGCCATCTTTGTTTACCCACCAAGTTTTTGGAATTAAAAAGCAAAACATTCTTGTTAATTGTTTCCAACTATTGTCTTAGTCTAACATGGAGAGGACAAACCAAATTTCAAATTAGTTACATCGTTGTTGAATAATTCTCGTGGTCTACAAGAAAGCTAAATATTTTGTTTGCATCTTTTTTGATGAGTGTGTATTGGTTATGTTGATGATGATTTCCAAAGCGAATGTCAAGTACACATATCTTTTGGATCTCTTTGAAGATTGTTTATAAGTTCAAGACTGATCAGAAGAAGATGGATGAATAACGAATTCAAAGAACAACCAACCTGGATCAAGGAAAAAAGCATAATTCATGGTGTTAATTCGATCGGGGTGTTTAAAAATAGCACTATCTCATATTCTCATTAATTAAATATTGATTAGAAAATACATTATAAGCCTTAAACCAAAGATATTTATAAATTATGACCGTGTTTTTGTTGTATTAATAACCATTTTTTTCAATAAGAGGCAATATAAAAATGAATCTCTTTTTCTTTGGAGTTACAACTATATAAGGCAGCATGCAACTCCTATTTTCTTAGGTTGTAACTAAATAATTCTGGCTGAAGTAAACAATAGAAAAAGACGAGACCGGCCAGAAAAACGGTTTGTGGTGTTTAAGAGAAGGAGTCATTTAAACAGACACAAAAGAAAAAAAAATAAAAATAAAGAGAGCTTTCACAGTGAAGAACTCTTCCATTAATGATTGAAAGATGGCTCACAAGCGTGTATCTGACGTCATTTCACAATCTCATCGACACTTTTTTTAATGCTCCATCATGTACGACATAACCTATGTTTTCTAAATTTGCGCCATTCACATGCGATGTTATAGTGAAATAAATATCATGAAATTCACCAATATAATGTCTATCATGAAATTCACAAATGTCGATTTGTTAAAGAAAAGTTATTTTTGGGTGAAAAAAAAATATTCTTATTTTGTCTACAACAAAATATAACTAAGAGACATTTAAAAATTAGTAACTTCAAATTATTTAAAATCATATTGATCATTGATCATTTATAAGTGTGTATATGTACTACTTGTAACATGTAAGAGACTTTTTCTACTAATGTTTCTTACTTTTACTATTTTTATTTTACAAACATGATGTGTATATCGTATACGTTTATCTCTAATATGATAGATGTTAAAATTTTCTAGCTATCATATTTTTTTATTTCTAAATGATAGAAATTAAAAGATTTGTACATGATAGAAACTATCATATATATATGATATCTTATTATATAAAGTACAGTTTTCGAAGTTTCCTATCATATATAGTTACTTTTTAAAAAAGATCTTTTAATAAAAAAAGTAATAGAAATTATAAAATCGTTACAATTCATATTTTTTTAAAAAAAAATTCGTAAACATAGTGTCATATAATACATAGTACATATTTTCTTGCAATATTTTTAAAATTGTTAAAATATATTATCCTATTTGAATGTCTTACATATAATATTATTCTAAAATATATAGAAGAATTCATGTATTTTTTTTTTGTTAAAGGAAGAAGTCATATATTTCGGTAAATATTTATCTAAACTGGACGCATATCACACCTCATAGAAGTCATAAATTATAAAACTATAAGAGTTGTTCTCCTTTTAAATACACAAAAGTTATTAGCAATAAGATTAGGTGGTAATAAATATGAGTTAGATACGATATTAAAGTCTAACGGCAACAATATTTGTTTTTTCAGGAGGAAAATAAAAAGCGCACATGGAGTTTGGAAACGTAAAGGCAGACGTCAATTTGGTGCTTAACTTGCGAGAAGCAGAAAGGCATCGGCGATAATTTGATTACTTTATCGACGATATTATAACGAGTACATTATATCGTAACGGTATTATGCCGCATCAGGTCTCCTTCTGAGTGATTCAGAGGGTTTGAATACGTTATGTATGCCTTTAGACTCTCCTTGCCACAACCAACAACACACAATAAACTCGCTCCAATCTCCGACTCTAAACAAACCTGAAAAAAATGTTAAAAAGAAAAAAATAAAGCTGACAATTTTCCTGATTAATATTCCATACCACGTTGGATCTATCTACATCCATCAATCATTATTTCTTCTTCTCCTTCTTCTTTCATTCTCTCTCTAGAAGAACAAGAGTTTTGTTTTTTTGTTTGTTTCGTGCCATTTCTTTAGTTTCTCGAGTTTTGTAGATTTATAGGTATGTCGGAGACGACATTGGGAGAGGAAGAGGTAACGTTAGGTGTGGTTACAGAGACGAGAGAAGATGAATGTTCGGACAATAAACCTGTGTTGGAAACTTGTCGGAAAAGGAAGAGATCAGATGATGAAGAAGAAGAAGATGTTGTGGAAGAAGGGAATGATGGATTCAAAACACCGACTCGTCCTGAGAATAGAATCCCTAAGGTCAGAAAATGTCCTCCGGCGCCTAGGAAACGGGAATATTCGTCGGAGATGCTCAGAGGTAAAACAACGTCGTGCCGGAGACGGTTAAGTTTTTCGCCGGAAGGTGACGTCAACTCGTTTATAACGGATTTGCAGTGGAGGACGACAACAATGACGATCAAGAAATAAGATTAAGGAGAGAGAAATATTAACTTTTTAGTGTTTTTGAGTTTATTTTATGACCATTTTTAGGTCACGTTTGGAAAATATCTGAACGTTTTTTTCCGCAAATAGAAAAAAGAAAATACTTGATTAGAAGAATCACTAGATTGGTATTTTTATTTTTTTAAAGAGTTCTGGATCATATAGAGATTTTCGTTTCGAGATGATTTGTTCATTGTTAGTTTCTTTTGATATGGATGATATTTTTCTTCTATATATTGCTGTTTTTTTTTTTTTTTTTTGTATATATAGTTTGCAACCAGCTAATTGCTTATGTTGCCGATGTTTTTTTTTTTATTAGTAAAAATTATATCGCTGGTGTTTAATTACAGACTAAACTAGTTCTCGAAAGGAACTTAAATATGTTTTTTTGGTGATAAACTCGAATCACTCGTATGACATGAGGGCTCAACGTTAATGAAATGTACATTCAGTTAGCATTAGTCAACCAGTAGCCTTGTGATATGCCTAAGCTACATTATAGATATGTCATATGTTGACAAATGACAATTGTATAATGTATACTTGTTTACCAATATTCAGTCACAATGAACGAAGATGATATTGTAAAGTTAAAGGTAAGTAAAATTAGATAGAGAGAGAATAAAAGTGGAAAAAAGGGAGAGAAACATGAAGAAGAAGACAGGACAAGAAAAGAGATTTGGATATAGAATTTTATAAACGCTTTAGGGGTCGAGGCCTTATTTAAGTTCCTTCGACTTCTAAAGTTAGAACATCCAATGCTAATTTAGTAAAAAGGCTACACGAGAACTCCTTCAGCTTCTTCCTTTTTCTTATGGATCTTCAAAATCCATTTTTTTGCAATATTTTATTTCTTTCTTTTGTTGCCGTTATGTTCGTTTCGTCTATGTTACTCTCTTTCTTTTATGTAGCTTTCGGTTTTGTTGACCTGTCTCCTAATTTGTTAATTAATTGACCATTAATTATTATTTTGATTGCAGCTTGAGTGAAACGTTATGGTTTTCTCATTCACCAAAAAGAAAAAGATGGGAAAGAGATCTACTCCACACGTAAAGATTAATGTGAAAGAGCTCAATATAAATTATAAACTCCTTTTTTTATTATATATTTTTTCCATCATTTTCTTAACTTTAACAAATTTTCCTCAAATTTTAAATTGAAATATAGATTAACTATGAAATAAGCAAAACAATAATTTTTTTTTCTTGAAAATTCAAGCTTGAGAGAACATATTCTTTTTAGGTGAGCGAGAAAAATTTTTCATGAATTGTTTGATGATTTTAGGTAAGCCAGAAAAAGTTTCCATGAATTGTTTGCTGATTTTATTGGGAGATTTAGTCTCTTATGTGTAATTAGTTATTACTTATGTACCATTAGATAATATTTACATAATGTATCTAGGTATCTTGTGTTGTATATAAGGCATTGCCTTAACACCGTAATGAATAAGAAATCCTTTACACTAATTAGGTTTTCTTGACATGGTATCAGAGCATTAACCTAAAATTTTAGGTTCATCGATCTCTGCCTCCTTCTATCGAAAACATATTTTTTGATCTCTAATTTTCTCTTTCAAATTCTTTCTTTGACCTTAGTACTTCGATCCTTCCGTCGTAGTACTCTTCTGTACCTAAGATGTCTGTCGATGAAAGTCAGATTCACGATGGTACTGCAACCTCTCAACCTAAGTCTCGACCGCGAAAAAGGATTGATCCTTATGATCTCTCTTCGAGTGATAACCCTGGATCTATCATCTCACAGCCACATCTCAAAGGTCCGAACTACGATGAATGGGCCTTGAACATCCGACTTGCTTTGCGAGCAAGGAAGAAATTTGGCTTTGCTGACGGTAGCATCCCACAACCTGCTGCAGATTCCGGTGATCTCGAAGATTGGTGGGCGAACAACGCTATGGTGGTGTCATGGATCAAACTCACCGTCGCACCAGATCTCAGCAGTTCCTTATCTCATCATGAAGTCGCTCATGACCTATGGTTGCACATACAGAAACGTTTTTCTGTTAAGAATGGCCAGCGAGTTCAACGCCTCAAAACGGAACTTGCTACTTGCCAACAACGGGGCTTGGCCGTGGAAGCTTATTACGGCAAGCTAACAAAACTTTGGACCTCTCTTTCTGATTTCCAGCGAGCGAAAACGGCGGAGGAAATCGCAAAAGAAAGAGAAGAAGACAAGCTTCATCAATTTTTGATGGGACTCGATGAATCTCTCTTTGGCGCTGTCAAATCGTCACTTTTATCTAGAGATCCTCTACCTTCACTTGATGAGGCATATCAAGTTGTTATTCAAGATGAAGAATCAAAACGTGGCGGTCGTATGCTTGAAGAACGCAACGATGGTGCTAGTTTTGCTGTTCAAACTTCTGCGAGGCCACGGCCTCAAACAGATTTAGTCTCTTATGTGTAATTAGTTATTACTTATGTACCATTAGATAATATTTACATAATGTATCTAGGTATCTTGTGTTGTATATAAGGCATTGCCTTAACACCGTAATGAATAAGAAATCCTTTACACTAATTAGGTTTTCTTGACAGATTTTAGTCCAGAACTATATTAACCTCATTATATTTTTTGAACATATTAACCTCACTATATTTTTGGTAAATTGTGTTTTTTTTTTTTTTTTTTTTGGTCACCATTGTTTTTTTTTTTTGTAAAGAAAGGATCCCTTATTTTTGGTCAACGGGATGCTTAACTGTTTATGTACTTTATGGGCCCAAATTCATTTCAAGGAACTTAGTAGAATTCATGAGTAGAGATGGTCTAAGTTACTACATTAGCATCACACCTTCGATTCTATATTGGCTCACTTTATTATAATTGGCATTAAATTTTTTAAAGGGAAAAGAAATGACAAATCTCTGCCTAAGGTTGAACGATTTTTCACTGACTCACCTTTTCTTCTGTTGCTCTATTTTTTCTTTGTTTTTTTTTTTATCGGATGTTCCCGAATGTATTTTCTTTGTTTTTTTTGTTGTTGTTGTATCATTCACAAGTTTTTATATTAGATATATATTTGTAATTATATTGAAAATGACTAATATTCAATTATGCACGGCACTGTATGTAACAATCAGATCGGAGAACTTGCTGGACTAGCAGTAGGGTCAACGGTGCTACTTAACGTGATAATTGCCGGGTAATTTTTTACTCATAATAACAAATCTATTTGTTACCATCGGACGTCATATTTTCCCATGCAACATCACTCCTCTCTGGCTCTCTTATAAGACCATAAGACAGAACAAAGGCTTTTTAAGTCGTTTAACGATGGCGTCAAGTGATAAGGTTCCGGTGGCGTGTCCGGCAAGCAGCGGAGAAGGTAAGGAGCCAATGGGAGATCCGACGAAGACGACTACGGCGATGTTAGATAAAGGAACGGCTATGATGCAGTCTATGAAACCGATAAGGCAAATGAGCCTCCACGTGTGTTCATTCGCTTGCTATAGCCACGATCCTGGCCGTCAGATCGAAGTTCATATCTACGGTCACCGTGTAAACCAAGAGTTTCTCCAATATGCCGACCACGATTCCAATTCCTCCTCTAAGGCTCATCTCATCGATCGGTACGACGGTACATATAATTCGACCTCTATTGTTTGTTACCTTTTGTGATGTGTTTACTTAAGAAATGGCTTATAACTTTGAGCTTAACAAGTTTTTTTTTTTTTTTTTTAATGTAATTAAACGTAACCGAATGTAACATATCGTTTTAGCCAAAAGAAGCGACTTGACTCTCAATACTCCACCGTTGACCAATACTCTGCCGGAGATTCTTATTTTCGGTGTGTCTATGTGTCACACGTTAGAGGTAAATTAGTTTATGACTAAAATTCTACTAAACGACTCTAAAACTGGTTACTGTACTTTTACCAAAAAAAAAAAAAAAAAAAAAAAAAAAACTGGTTACTGTACGCTGTTTCTGTACAGTAATAGTCCCCTCGCCACAGCTGGTTGGTGCTCTCCATCTTTACTTACCCATCTCAGGTTCGACTTCTCCTCCCTGACTTTTTAGTTGTTTTTCTTTTTTTTTTTTTACTCCTTTTTTGTTTTGTCTCTCAAAAAAATCAGAAAATTAAAGATGCTCTTATGTGGACCCAATATACATACTTTGTACATTGATTTGTGGGCTTAAGCATATTTAAACGGGCCTGAAACTCCGATGGAGTTTTCAGTTTTTGGAACGTTATAACTTACCTCCACAATTATTATTATACATGACCCATTAATTTATGCAAGACTCTTTTTAATTAGAGATCTAATGTGTCAAAAGTATCTGCTCGACAGAATCTGATATGCAAGGTTTCTATCTCGTTCCTCTTAGTCAGTAATAATTCATACGCTAATGTACTGTAACTATTTTGAAATGAAATCAGAAGAAAAGTAAGAATATAATAGAGTAGGATAGAGAAACCAAAGTGCATATTATTCAAACTGGGGAAATTATCGAAACAGAGTTCGTAGAGATATGCTAATACAAAGTAAAGAAGAGAACCCACACCAGCATGAGAGATGCTCCTCAGTAAATCTGCTGGCAGCCATCAATCAAGCCTTTATAAAGAGTGAGAAAAAAATATAGAGTTAGATTGAAAAGTTATAAATGACAAAGAAGAAAGTGATAAAAGCTAAAAGAGAGAAATGGAGGAGCTTCTTTACAAAATATCCCATCTCGTCCTCAGTCAATTCGCGGATCGTACACTCAAATATGATCCAGGCGTCGTATATTGAAATTAGACCTGATTCTTAATCCTCAAGTAAATTTTTGTTTGAATTGATTTTGATTGCAAATAATATAGCCAAATTTATACTACACAAAACAATTTCTGATAACATAGAATCAACCATTGAGTTTTAGCAGACTTTTTTTTTTTTTTTTTTTTTGATAAGGCATTCATCGATCACGACATAGTTTTTTTTTTTTTTTTTCTATTCTTCTAGCCAATAATATCTTCATATCTTGATAATCTCACGAGTCATCTAAATAACAATTCGCGTCATTATTCTTCCAGATGGTTCCTTCAGATACATGTTTTCATCTAAGTATGCACTATATCTATAATCTCGAATATTTATGAGGATATAAATGGAACTTTCACAAAATTTGTACAAGAAAAAAAGTGAAAAATAATGAAAATTAACGAGTCATTAATTTTTTTTAAATATTTTTTTGTTGATAATTTGTTTTATTATATGAAAAAGAGTGAAAAAATTAATAAGAATTGATTTTGGGTTTGTGTCAAATATAAATGGGTTCTACCAATATTAAGTTTTTATTGGATCAATTAAACGAGCCCATTAAAATATTTAGCAAATGAGCCCAATAGGTTGATAGGTTAGGGTTTTCGTTTTATGGCTGTATATATAAAAGTTTGCCTTTTTTCCAAAGATTCGTTGTTTTGCAGCGGCTGCTTCTCCATTGCAGGTTCGGAGTCTGATCTAACTCTCTCTTCTTCGGTATCATTGTTTAGGTTTCAAAATCAATTTCTTAACTTCGTCTCTGTCAATCATTGAGTTATTGCAGGAAAAAGATGACAACTCCAGCAGTGAAGACCGGTTTGTTCGTTGGATTGAACAAAGGACATGTTGTAACCAGACGCGAGCGAGCTCCTCGTCCCAATTCTCGTAAAGGGGTATCAATCTTTCTTCCCTCTGATTACGAAGTTTATTGCTTTAGAAATATGGCTTTTGTGGGTCTATGGTTTGAGCTCGATTTATAGTATTCATAGAGATAAGCTTGAAAATGGGTATAGCACTCGTTGTAGTCCATGTTGTTTAGTGTTGATTTGATTCTTTAGCATTTGGTCACATAGTTTTACTGGAAATGTTGAGTTTTGAGCTGAGAAATGGTCTTGTTTTGAGAAAGAGAACAATGTTTAGCTAGTTTTTGGACTCTCTGCTTCACAAGAGTTTCGTTTTTACTTTCTCCGGGATTCATATTTCAAGAGCTTTGTTTTGATGTTTTTGTTTGGATTTGTTGTATCTTATAGAAATCGACCAAGAGGACATTGCTCATCAGAAACCTGATAAAGGAAGTAGCTGGAATGGCTCCTTATGAGAAGAGAATCACTGAGCTTCTGAAGGTTGGGAAAGACAAGCGTGCTCTTAAGGTTGCTAAGAGGAAGTTGGGTACTCACAAGAGAGCCAAGAGGAAGAGAGAGGAGATGTCTAGTGTTCTCCGCAAGACGAGGTATTATTTTGATTTCATTCGTTTTCTGCTTCACACATTTTGACACTTCTTTTCAATTCCTCAAGATGGCTTATCTATTTGCATACACATTCTTTGTATCTCTTATTTTCGAAAATATTTCGTGTCTTTTAGCATTTGAATCAGACTGAATTTTGGATTTTGTCTGACTACTTGCAGGTCTGGTGGTGGTGGTGCTACTGAGAAGAAGAAGTAAACATCTTAGGCTTCTATGTTATGGGATATTTGTTTCTTTTGGAACTCAAGTTTTGGCTTCTGTGTGCCCAAAAAGCGTTGTGTTGTGTTTTTGTTAGGGATATGGATTGATCTTGTTTCACTCTGTTCCGTTTTTATGATGAAGCCTATTAAACTTATTACTTTTATGCCAATGCTTTGTCCCCATTTTGTTAGTTTACAAAATGACCATTATCAAAAGCAGGCCCCAGTTTACTAAAATCATTCACTTTTGGGCATCCAATGAATTTGTCCCAACAAAGGAACAAACAACACTTCATTTAAAGTCGTCTCCAACAATTCTCAATTGAATATTTTTATTGCTTTGAATCAGTTCTTAGGATGTTGGATTGCTCGAATGTTCATATCATTCTGTTGAAATAAAAACCTTTTTGGAAGGTGCTATCAAATTCTAATTATAGCAAAGAGTAGGATCTATATGCATGTGTGTCAATCTCACTCAATCTCTTACAAAACTAGCATCTTATATGGTTTTTAGGAACATTTCTTAGCTAAAAATAAATGGTTTTAGTAACATTCTCACCGATTTTCTTACCTTCTGGGTACTTGTTGGAAACTTCTAATAATCATTGTTACCTTTTTGTGGTGGTTTGGGAGTTTACATAGGCTATCGAAAGCTTTAGGAGGTCTCAAAGTCCAGTGGGTGCTCCCGAAATCGTTAAGAACTTCCATAAGTTGTTGGAAATTTCAGAAAACGATAGAATTAGATGCGACCAAACAATCTCTTTAAAATCCATCCATTTGATGCTCACAAGCTCCAACATTTTATTAGCGTTTTGAAATCAAATTTATTTCACTCAAACACATGCCACATATAATTCCAAAAGAAAACAAGGGTTATTGTAAATTTGTAAACGGATGTTTTTATTGCATCTTACTGGTATTATACAGTACTAGGCTTTACATGATGTCAAACAAGAAAAATTAAACTCGGTTTTACATGTCCCAAAGTTAGTATAAGTTTCTGTTTGAGATCTAAAATATATCGGATAATTTATATAAAAACGAAATGAATGGTACATATATGCATGCACAGTTATATAAATACATATGTACGCTTGTGTACTTTTTATAAAGTGTATGGCTAATAAGGAATCTTTGGTCTGGAAATGAAGAACGTGTGTGGTTGATGACAACGTGAGGAAGAAACGTGACAAGGCAATACTACTAAGAGATTATAATCTCTTCACCACTTTATCCACATGTATGATCCTTATAATTACATCTATCAGTTTCAAACACCTAAAAGATGATAGAGACTCTAGATCCTTTTTGTATATTTTTTACGTATGCACATATCTAAGTATATTTCGATGATTATATGTGACTCTGCGGAACTTCTAGAGAAGCGATGATGCTATCACACTATACCAATTAATATCACAATTTGGCTAATTGTGAATATATAATACCAAGTTCTGCATGTTCAACTCCGGTGGTAGAGGATGAACTAATTCAATTCAATTTGTAATTTTTTGGTTCCAGAAGAAATTATGAATGGAAAGTGGAAAGATCTATAATTTTTCGGTTTCGTACAAAAGGAAAAGTCCATGTTCAATTTTTATCTTAAAATATCCATTGGAAACTTGTGGCATCTGCATATAATAGATGTTAAGCCGCCACAATATCCTTATCTACAAGACACAAAACAACTCGCACTACAAAACGCGGCTACCAAAAAAATGAAGTTTTGATCTTTCGTTCGTTGATTGCAAATGCTGCATCGGGATTTATTATTTCTTACCTCAGATTCGTCCAACCGATCAAGTTATCATTTTGGCCCAAATCGACGTGGCAGTGTCGTACTGTCGTGTACTATAAAGTTATATATGCGGTCAGGTAGTGGGCCAAATCTTCGGTTTTATAACATATATTGTTACCCCAGCTAGCTAGTATCGAACTTGGGAAGACCCTTGGGGACCTAGTGCAAAGTGTTACGTTTAATTAACAACAGTTAAACGAGAGCCAGGCCTGACGGGAGCTAATAAACAACAATTTCTTATAAAATTTGTATGTTAATCATCAAGAAAATTTCAACACAGATGCTTATTAATATTGGAACTTTACCATCAAGAAATTTCGACAAATATGCTTCAAAAGTAATTGTATATATGAAAAAAGGAACTAATTGTGAAATTATATATGTTTCTTTATCTGTAGTCTCAGGGAAGTGAGTGACAAACAAATGCTGTAAAAGAGAAAGTTGCTGTAGTAGTAATAGTACACCAGTATGTTGGTCGTCGTCTATATATGCCTAGACCTTCGCATAAATCTAGACATGGATGTTCCTACATATATAAATATATATATTTATGCACAGAAATACATACATAATCAGGTGACAAGATTTAACTTGGATTTCTGAGCCTACTATGCTTATGTTGGGGCTCATATAATATACAGAAGCCTATCTTGATTTATGCCTCACTATTATAACTTCAAATCATTAATTGACGAGTAGCTGATATATAAGATAAAAAATGTTTGGGTTAGTTAAAGTTTTTATTTAGAAGCAATGATTATGAGATTAATTATTGGAAGCCGGTAAAATATCTCAAGCTACATGCTCCAAAACAGTCTTTCATGCCAAACAAACATGTATATATCTATGTAGTGTAATACTCAAATTTGTTACAGATTCTTATTTTTATTCACTTACGTGTATATCGACGTTTGAACCTGAGTTCGAGTGATATATAATCGAATTCGAGTAACCAATGTATCAAAATTATCTGAAGTGAATGGTTAAAATTTTGAAATGTAAATGTAAATTGATATGAATTAATATGATAATTTGTGTTGTAGACTAAAAATGACAAGGTTAAATTAAAGAATTTGTTATACTATGTCGATGATTATGTTTAGTTTAATAAAATATTAAAATTAATATAGGTAAATTATGGGAGATTAAGTAGGTTTTTATTATGTGGCTTAGCTTTATAGGTTTGAATGTGCTTTATTCCATATTGGTGAGCAGCCTTGGTACTTGCAAAAGCAGAACACAATCATCTAATTTAGATTCCTTTCTTTCACTATGAACCAATCCCTCCTTTTTTAGGACCCAAAAAAATTGGGTATAATATATCTTTCTGTCTACTCGTTTTTGAATTATCCTTTTCGAGGGATGAAGGACGTTCGGCAAAGGGCTATAAATAATTACTATAGAGTATTCACTTTTTTTTCAATTTTGAACTTTAGTACGTAAAATCAATCAATCTCCATAAAATTTGAAACTCTTTTACTCAATTACCATGTTTGACGTTTTCTAATTACCGTTTAAAACGTAGAAATTGATGAAAGGTAAAAAAAAATTGTAACCAGTAAGTGGAACATTTGAACAAAGGGAAGAAACTCTCATAATGACCAAATCAGTAGAGACTTGAGAACGAGTTCTACACTTAAGAGTGAAAATGGATGACGTGGCCCACACAAACTGACAAAAAAGCAAATTTGTCGCCTAGTGAGTTGTGTACACGCGGCCCAAGACGCGTCAAACTGACAACTTAAGATTAAATTCTCGTCCCGACATTGATTCTCTGCTTCTGTCCTTCTTATATACTGTAGTATGTTTCATAGTCACATGTAAGCAAAATCCGGCCGTCATCTTAAGACTAATTATTTAAAATTTGATCAACACAAATTATTTAAATTCTGTCCCAAAAAATATAGATTACTAACTACTTTAGTACTTTTAACAAGCAATTAGAACATGTTCAAATCCTCTAAAGTGTATCTTTATAAACACAAAATATTACAGTAACAATATACAAATAAAATATTTAAGTGTTTTCACACAACATCTTGATAATAATATTAGTTTGTTCTGAAATCAACCAACTAATTATGCGCAAGAAACGGTTTTACTTTGGACATAGAAACTAAAATATGGAATTCTTAAACCTAAGACTCCTTACTTTTAATTTGGTTTCGTCAATTCAACCCAACCCACAACAACAATTGCTTCTCTTTCTTTCTATTTCGTTTCTTCTATTCACATCTCTTTTATTCTTCCATTATATTTAAATCTTCAATCTCAAGAATTAGACAAGAATCCTTGTAAATAGTGTTTTTTTTTTTTTTTGTGGTAAAGTGCACCTTTTAATTAGACCAAAGTTTTAATTTTTTTTTTTTTAAACTGATAATAAAATCTGTATAAGAAATTGAACGTAATCCTTAAAGGTGTTATTTTTCTATAATGTTATATATTTTTAAAAAAAACTACTGGAAAGAATATACATGATCTCTACAATCCAGTGGATTCATTAAAGCACTCATAGACACGTCTATTTTTTCTTTCTAATTAAGGATTCTTATGTTTCGGTCGTTACACATAACATAAGATGATAAGAGGAGCATTTCCCCCACTACACTCTGAAGTATCATGTCTCTTATTCTGATTTAGATCAAAGGTTGAGCTGGAGATGTACAAAGATTAATGGTATAACTTTCAGAATCAACTATATCGTAACCATTTGGAGACACGATTTCTGACGAGGTACCTCTATAATGACACGAGGTTGAACTTGGTAAAGATTCTCATGTTATTTACATTTTTTTTGTCTAAATATATGCTTTCAGTTCATATCATTTACTCAAAGTCGAGAGTTGGTGGTTTCGTTTAAAACAATGTGGTTTACAAATTAAATATACATATACAATCAATTGGCTTCTAAGTACGCCGGGACAAAAAATTTCACCAGTCACACACTATAAAATTAAATAATTAACAACACACGATAAGTCTTATTAGGACAAAAATAAAATCAAGGGTTAGGCAAAATTAATGGGCAGTTAATTAACTCGGCCAACATGTCAGAATTTTAATTAAGATGTAATACATTAAGTTCATTTTGAATCAAACTCCAAAGATAGTAGTGATCAAACTCCAAAGATAGCAAAGGAACAGTGTTGACAAAAATAACAAAGGAACAGTCTTAAAAACATCCAATAGCTAAACTACCTAGAACCATAGATTGAGAACGCAGAAAGTCGTAAACAACAGTAACTAAACAAAAACGCAAAGTAAGACAAAATTAACCTATTAAGTAGTACAGTAATAACTAGTAACTAGGGTTTTTTTCACCAAAGTATACCCTCATGTTTCCTTCTTTTTTTTTTGGTTGAACTCAACGGGAAGAGCCGAAAGTAGAAAGATCAGTCCAGGAAGAGCAATTACCATTGACATTAACCCATTTGTAAGGATTATCTTCAACTTTAACCGACGAAAACTGTGA
Source organism: Erysimum cheiranthoides (assembly GCA_011420285.2). Lineage (NCBI taxonomy): Eukaryota > Viridiplantae > Streptophyta > Magnoliopsida > Brassicales > Brassicaceae > Erysimum > Erysimum cheiranthoides. The sequence goes on along the minus strand of CM022182.2, from coordinate 15,049,689 downwards.
TGCCAAAGCAGAAGAGATTGACGCTGAAGTGATCCTCGGCGACTCAAAAGGGTAAAACCCATTTGAGGATGGATTATGATTAGAAGAATCCTCCAAATTTCCACCGCCCAAACTCGGCTGCTGATGATGAGAAGTCGATCTCCACTCATCAACACAGCTCATAAGCGAGCCACCAGAAGATCCCATGTGGATTGACCTCAAGTCTTGACTCAATCCTCCATAGTTCAACAAGCTCATGTTGTTGTCTGTTTTTGTATTGTTTGTGAGATCTCCGAGATGATTATAAGTAGGATTCATTAGCCTCGCCGGAGACAAAATCTGGCTTAAGATACTCTCTTGGTTTCCTCCGTAATGGGAGGAGAGAATCGTGCTGATGGTGGATGCATTCCCGGAGGAGAAGCTTGTGTTGTTGCTAGTAGCGGTGCTGTTATTGTTGTTGTTGCTGCTGCTGCTTTTGGTACGCCTGTTTCTCCGGCAGCCACCGCCGACGGGAACGTTGCGGAGGGCACCGCCACGTGTCCAGTATCTCCGGCAGGTCTTGCAGAAGTGGCGTGGCTGAGTGAGGCTGTAGTTGTTGAAATAGCAGAACTTGGTGTTGGTGGATTCGCATCTTGGACATTTCAGTGCAGCTTCGGGCAAGGCTACGTTTGCTTGTCTTGCTCTGTCCACCATCGATCCTGCTCGGATCAAGCCGCCGCCTCCTCCCCCGCTCCCATTAGGCTGCGGCTGCTGCTGTTGTGGCTGCAGCTGAGGACGAAGAACATGACCTCCGGCTGCTGAGGCTCCAGCCCCGTCCTGATTATAATTGCTCGGAGGAGCCTAAAGTTATAAAATAAAATAAAAAAGAGAGAAATTATTGAAATTGAACAAGAATATTCAAGAACATGCTAAGCAAGAAGAACTTTTTTGTTTCTTTTCTTTTTCCTTGCGTTGAATTAATACTAGTACTCTTTTTTGAGTTTGATTCCAGAATTAATTAGATCATGCTAATTGCAAAGCATGACAAATTTATTTTGTGTCTTTTCTTTTTCTTGATATCAGTTAAGATTTCTCTTTTTAATTTTGATTCTAAATTTAGAACATGTAATTGCTAAGCAAGAAGAATTTTTGTGTGTCCCATATAAGAAGTGTATATATGGAATAGTAAAGCACTTACTTGTTGCCAGTTGGATGAATCAAGATAAGCTTGGATGGAGGAGAAAACCATGGTTATTCTCTTTGTTTTTCTCTTTTGATTTTATTCTTCAAAATTCTTAAAGTAAAGTTTTTCTTTTCTTTTTTTCTCTTCTCTTTTTCTTGGTTGGTGATGGATTAAAAATAGAGTAGAGGAATCAGATCACTAAGAAAACAAAGCGCGGAGAGAATGAGAGGAAGGTTGTGAGAATGAAGATGGCTAAAATGTAAAGTGGATGAACCTTTATATATATATTTATGTCTATATATATATATGTGTGTGTGTGTGTATACAATAAATTTGTATGGAGATATAAGAAAATAATTGTCATATATGTAATTATTAGGGTTTGTGTTCCATATGGGGTGGGACTGACATGATTCTTTTTGTTTTCTTGCTTTAGTTAGGGTTTAAATTTCTTATCGCTACTTCCACAAATATAAGTATAATTTCTTAGTACATAAGCTTTTATCTTGTGATGGTCGTCACTTCATAAATCCACACATTTAGACCTGAGATTTATAGATCAAATCAACAACGCTAGCAAATAGTACATCCGTTTACATTATAATGTTGTTGTAAAAAAATATTTTTTTATAGAGAATATTGTTTTTATTTTAAATACATTTTTTAAATGAAAAATTCGTTGTATTCCTATTATTTTAGATTATTAATTAGAAAAATAAATTCATTGATGTATTAATGAAGGGTCTAATAAAATTTAAACATTTTTTATATCTATGATATGGAACATTTATGACAAAACAGAGGTAGTAAACAATTGTTATATTATTCATAGAAGAAATACTTTTGACATATGATAAGGATGATATCTATACCATAGAAAATTAACTCTTTAACAATTTAGTAAACTTAATCTCGCTTTGGATGCTCATAACAATTGTTGTTATGAATCCAAGATGACAAAAAAACATATTGTTATTCTGTTATTATTTAGAAAGAAGTTCAAAAACAGTGTAATCGAATTGGATGAAGTCCTAATGTAAAGTTTCCCTTGTCCCCCTATAACAAATGACCACAAAGTTTATCAAAAAATTTTTTACCACAATGTGTTATTTGTATATGTAGATTCAACTCAAATAATCTAATTTTCTCTGTTTAACAATGATTATATAGTTGATTTCTGTGTAGATTGATCAGAGTAGAAAATATGGAGTGAATTTAGGAGACAAAGGTGTTATGTAGACCGAATTCCGAGGTGTTACCATAATGATTATAATAGGATCGTTGATCATATAATGATTCATAGTAATAATTTGAAAAAAAGAAAGAGACTGAAAATAGGAAAAGTGGGTAAAATGGGTGCTTTGGTCGTTGGACGACAGCCGAAGCATCGCGACCGGTCCATCATGTTCCCTCTCTCTCTCTCTTTGCTTTTCCTCTGCATGGCAATATCTCTCGTAGATGTGATTGATCCTCACGCTCCCTCGAACCGCGTGATTTTACTCTCTCCATCTCCCTATACGTTGAGGTTTGGGCCTTGGGTCCATTTTCCGAGGTTTCTTTTGTAAGTTTTACCTACCACTCAAACATTCTCCACACATTTCGATAGATTTCATCTAGTACACTAAAAACGGCAAGCAAACTAATTTGCAGATTTAAATATGTGTTTATATATGTTTTTGTTTTTTTTTTGTAACACTCATTTATATATGTTTTTGTTTATTTTTATTTTTAGTCATAGATTTCCGATAGGTTTGATCAGTTATGATTCATACGGATCACCTAGCAGCTACAAACTGCAAAACAAAATTAATTTGCAGGTTCCAAATATTTGTTCATTCTATTATATATGGTGTTTTGATTTTTAGCAATATCATCATTTTGCAGCTTTACCAATCAGAGCTATGTCACAAACAAACTATAATTTGGTAATACAGAGGAACTACAAGAGTGTGTTGTCTAAAAGTTCAAGTGTATGGTAATAATAAGAATCAAGTCCAACTTTTTGATCCGTATTATTTTCTTACATCATTTGTAGGATAAAATGAATTCACATTAGGATAAACAAAATTTTAAGATGACATTTTGGAACAAAATTTACTGTTTATGTGGAGAATTCTTTAGACGAACGAGAACAAATAGACTCCAATGCCAAATGACTGGAAGAATAATCAATAATCAAGAGTTATACAACACAGAACTATTTACATTGCTTAGCCCTGAAATTCTCATGGTCAAGAAGCCTAACCATGAGCTTCTCAAGCCTCTTCCAACTTACTGTTGGCTTAACAACCTCCGGAGTCTTCAACCCCAATCCACCGTCCGTTTGACCCAGCAGCTCCGTGTCGATCTTATCGAGTACGAGGTCATCCTCTCGAAACTCCCTTGCAAATGGAGCCCCACTTCGGACCATATCGCGGAAATTCTCAACCGTTAGATTCAGGGCACGCTGTTGGAGAAGCGGATCCCAGTTTGTGTAATGCAGATTATGGTTAACCGTTGTGTTCTGATAATCTTTATTGTTGCACACAACTGTCTGAAAATAGCCTTCGGATGACAAGAGGAAGTTGGTATAGTACATCAATAGCGTTCTTGGGAGATTGTCCCATCCCCAAATGCAAAACTCGAGGAATGGTCTAGTTAAAGCTACGCTGGTTGAACCTATTAGAAGAGATTCATCCAGACAATGAAGACGAGGCGCAATCATACGCTTAGGATAAGAGTGAACATGAAATGAGATTGAGTGTTTTTTACCCATGAAAAGTTTGAATGAAGCAGGCAAAGATCTCCGTTCTTTAGCCCAAAATACACCAGATTTCTTCAAATGGTAAAAGCCAGGATCAATAATGATTGGTCTTGCTCTTTGGTTCCTGCGAAATTTACAGTTAGAGCTGTTTACACAAGAAGCAACGCAAAAGGATCTGTTTTTATTATAAAACAGAGAACATTCCAGGTAGGTATACATAATATTAGCTCCCTCACTCTTTCCAACCAATGTTGCTTGTGTGCTCGATGAAGTTCAGGTAGCGCGGCAAGTATGAGAATATATGCAAAATATCTGAAACCAAAAAAGAGACGAGAACAATAAGACCACTGAACTGTAAAAGAAGAATCGATAAGTCGAAGCCAAAACCACAAATTCCGCACCTTCTTATGTTTCACATTCAAGTCCAGTGTTCATAGGCTAGTTATAGTCAATACACAGAAACCAATGAAACATATATACATCATATGGCATCCTAATTCGTATGCAATTCAATAATGTTAAACCAGGTTAAGGGGACAATCAAAAGCATAGAGATTTTCTTGATATCTACACAACTCAATCTTATCTACATGAGAAGTCAATATTTCTCCAATAAAACCAAATACGCATGAGCCAAAACTACATAAAGTTTTTGACTTTGTTGCATATGATTTTCATATTTCCTAGTCAAATGAACATTGCCTACAAAAGAAGTATCCATAATCCATATGACAAGCAGAATCTTAAGTCCTGTTTAATTTGATTTTGGACATCCACTTTTGATTTGATTTCACTTTGAATCTCCCAATGAACTTATCACACTACCAAACACACATCCGAGTTTAGAAATCTGATTTAAAGATTGAACAAAATTTACCATCTTGAGGCATGAGAGGATAATCAGAGGAACTTAGATTAATAAACCAATCCCAATCCTTAGCTTTCTTCAACAAAATTGCAACACCATGAAGCGTACTAGCTAACATCGTCGGACCTTTCTCCGTAACCAAATCAGCTAAACCCATAACCATAACATTCTTCAACTTCTTCTTCTCCGATCTCACATACTTCGCCAGCTCCATTCTCTCTTCATCGGAAGCTTCAAGATCCAAATGAAGAAGATAGTAATTTCTCGGATGGTGTATTGCTCTGAGTAGCCGCTTCACACGTTTACCATCTCCTTTCGTCCCCGTTACCAAATACGCGAACCTCGGAATCCTAGATTTTCCGGTTAAGCTTCGATTTGGGGTTAAACCGGAGGATGAATCGGATGGTTTTCGAGAGGTTAGTGTTAAACCCAAAAGAAACAAGAGGAGAACGCCGAAGACTGTAATCGCCGGTCGAGAATAAGAACGAGGAGAAGAAATGTGAGATCTTTTCATGATTTGATCATAAAATTAAGATTTCTCCGGAAACATGTCGGTCCAGATCTGAGCCGACGGTGGTGAGAGAGTAAAGCCGGGAAGAAGACGAAAGTGTTGTTTTTTCATTTGAAAGTATCGGTTGGTGAATACTAAAACGTTGTCGTTTAACGTGAAGACGTGGATGAATATGAACCGTCCGATTAGTCTGAGATCTTCATCCACCGTAGGAATGTGCGTTTCTGTGTAAGTCAACGTCAGAGTTCCCATCACAAACACAGTCACAGTTGCTTACGGAGTTACGAAGCAACCAGTTACATAAAAATAAATAAAGATAACGGACATAATTTTTTCCGAAATTTGTTTACAAAATATCTCTAAAAAAAATTGTGGAAAAATCATGAAATCGAGAAATAAATTATAATTATAAAATAAAAATTCAAACTAAACTAGAAGCATCAGGTAGACCTTGACGCCAATCGTCATCTCTATTTGTAGCCGAAACTCGACGGTTTCCGCCGCTGCGATTCACGTTACCGTTAACGTTAACAGTAACGTTGGTGGGTTCGGTCTGTTGTTTAACGGAGACGTCAGCTCGGCAAATGGGACAATTGGGATGATCCTTAAGCCACTCCTCAACACAAGACACGTGGAACGCGTGTTTACACGGAGTTAGCCGACGGATTTCTTCGCCGTCGGCGAACACCGAAAGACACACGGTGCACTCGTTTCCGATCTCCTTGGAATGTGTATCTTTTTGGAATATTACGCCGGAGTCAGGAGCTGGGGTGGGCTCGGACGTGATCGGCGGGGATATGTCGACGGTGACGTGAGGTGTCTCGTTAGAGGAAGAGCTGGTGCTGTTGCTGCGGCGGAAGGAAGAGGAGTTACGGCGGTTGGAAGAACAAGGGACGGCGAAGAAGAGAGCGTAAACTAAGGCCGGAACGGCGACGATGGCGATGACGACGAAGATTAGTTTCAAAGGAGTAAAGTCGATGCTCCGTGGAGGAGCTGGGAACGGTGGCGGAGGTCCGAAGATGATGAAGGTGGAGTTTGAAGTGATGGCGGTGCCGGGGAAGACGGTGGTGGGAACTGTAACGGCGGGAGTTGGGACGACGGCGCCGGAGCCGAAGGTTGTTGTTGCATTATTGAACATTATTATGTGATATGAAACGTGGTGGGGGAGAGAGATAATATTAGTGGAAAGTGCTTCTAGCTAGCTAGCTAAAGTTTTTTTTTTTCTCCGGCGAAAGGTCAAAATTATATATTTGTTAAAGTGAAATAAAACCGGCCACGACTCGTCCTAGAGTGATAGGTCTTCCAAATGTTGTTATTTGTAACGACAAATTAGTAGTGTTCACTTACAGCTTGTATAATAATTTGATAATCTCGAATGCAACAATCACTTTCGTAACTATTTAACTACACTACATTACATAACTCTTTTGAGTTTTTTTTTTCTGTAATAATACAAATTTCTTTCGTTGGTTTAAATGGTTTTATTTAATTTTGATAGCATGTCTTTATAATCTTCTAGTGAAAGATGAAGAAGGATCTTCTTTGGTGTTTTGTTATGATGGTTACATGGGAGTAGTGGTTGGAAATTTGGTGGTTTGTCGGTGCCACCAAAATGATTTATTCTTTATTTCCACCTTATATAATTATTTATTTATCAGCGACTCTTGGTTCTTCGGTTTGGGTTGTAAGATAATGGGCCAGTGATTTGAGCTTTGGGATGTATTAGAGAGTAACGATGGATTTTAGCGGTGCACACTTTTAATTATGGGTTTACATGAGGTACTAGTCAATTTCTACTATGTACAAATAGTAGAATTTACGAAAATTTGCAAGAAGTTATAATAAATGTTAAAAAGTTCAATTTAAATTGGTTTCAGCAAAATGCTAGAACATAGGTAAGGTATTAGGAAAGTTATGAATGTATGACAACAAAGATGTCATATGTTTTAGAATTGAAGAGAGTCAAGTTCTTTGCCAAAAATTGATCATCAAATAAATATTTCATAGTTTTGAGATGATAAACATAAATCATTAGATGATTTATTTTTGTATACTTCTCAGAATTGGTTCATGATTGGGCTAATGTAGGTATCAGAATCATTAAAATATATTATACGACTTTTTAATGTACAGAACTATTTCGAAGATAACATGCACAGTTAAGCCCTAGGAGATACTCCAAAATATAGCAGAGACCTTAACCACATAAATAGTCACATGAATTACATGTTCTAAATAAGGAATAAAAAAAATCCACAATACAATAATCAAATTCATGAAGTTTCGTTTGATGGAAGAAAAAGGTGAGAACATATAAGACCAGAAGTATAAAGAAAATTTAGACTAACGATGTAGACGCAAATATGTTGTCGTTCTATATTCACCACAAATTCAACAACGTTGGCTGCAAACCAAATCTTTTATATGCTTTTCTTATCACCAATTTTTTTTGGTTCAAATTATCACAAAATTTTAAATTTATTTAAATAACAAATAATTAGAAATTAGAACACCCATCTCACCTCACTGATAACATATGAAATCCTTGTTTTTTTTTAATTTTTCTCTTTCTTACTTACGGAAAAAATAGAGTTGACGGTGTCTATAGAATATATATGCGCACATTAACGAAGCAAGCGGCCAATAAAATACACAATCATCGTCACCGTTAAGTAACGGCGGAAAGTTTCCACGGTTCCATCCAGGGCAGGCGTTTACTCCGTCGGTCTGTATCTTCTCTCTCTAGACAAAAGAGGAAGAAGAAGAAGAAAATTTGTTGTGTTGGCGAAGCCACAGAGACTGACTAATTTATTCGATTTTGGTTGCTAATGATGATGACGATACCATCTGCATCGTGCTCATCTTAGCTTCCTCCTCTTTCTGGGGTTTATCTGTATTTATTCCACAAGTAAAAAAAAAAACTCCTTTTCTTCACATCTTCTTCGATTTTTGTGGGTGTTTATAGGATTTCACGATTAGGGTCTCTTCATATTGTGTGTTTACGGAGGATTTTAGCTGAATATTTGGGAATTTAGGACTTTTTAGTTCGATTAGCTTTAAGTGGTTTGGTTCTATTTAGCAATTGTTTATCTTTGGGAGTAGGAAGATGCGAATTGCAAGTGTTGTTATGGTTATTGGCTATGAGACTTGTCTCTGGTGTGAGTTGAAAAGGTAGATACTTTGTTTAACGTCTTGACAATGGAGAATCATCATCCTTCTACTCTCTTGTCTATGGATTCAAGTGCTTCTTCTCATGAGGAGCTTGATTTGGAGATGAATAATAACAGGCAATCTCTGCTCTCTGGTCCTCCTGATATCAATTTGCCTCTCTCGGCTGAGCGAAGTCCTCCTCCGCAGCCTTGGAATTTGGATTCTTGTGACATTTTGGATGTTGGGTTAGGTTCACAAGCATATGAGACTGAGAATTATATGAGTGTTGTGCCTAAGGTTGGGCGCAAATGCGCTAAACGGGTTGATAGCATCTGGGGTGCTTGGTTTTTCTTCAGTTTCTACTTTAAGCCTGCGTTAAACGATAAATCCAAGGCGAAAATCGTCCGGGATAGCAATGGGATATCCGGGTTTGAGAAGTCAGATCTGAAGCTTGATGTGTTTCTAGTTCAGCACGATATGGAGAACATGTACATGTGGGTTTTTAAGGAGAGACCAGAGAATGCGCTCGGGAAGATGCAATTGAGGAGTTACATGAACGGGCATTCTAGGCAAGGGGATCGTCTGTTTCCATTTAGTGTTGAAAAAGGTTTTGTAAGGTCTCACAGAATGCAGAGAAAGCACTACAGAGGTTTGTCAAATCCGCAGTGTGTTCACGGGATTGAGCTTGTTCCTTCGCCAAACCTCACGTGTCTTGATGAGGAAGAGAGGAAAAGGTGGATGGAGCTTACTGGCCGTGATTTGAATTTCACCATTCCACCCGAAGCTAGCGACTTTGGTTCGTGGAGAAACCTTCCCAACACTGACTTTGAGCTCGAGAGGCCTGCACCTTCTTTGAAGAATCCTTCTGCAAGCCACTCTAAGAAATTACTCAATGGATCGGGGCTCAACCTCTCAACTCAACCATCCAACCATACCAATGGTGAAGCAACCGATCTATCTCCGTCAAGCCACAAGAAGAGGAAGGACTTGTTCTCTAATGGGATCCATGAGGAGGAATGTTGCTTAACCGTGAACCCACCTCCTGTTATCGAAGCTCACCAGAACGAGCTACCAAATTGGTCAAACGAGTTTAGCGGGGCCATGAAAAACGTTTATGGACCTGTTACTGCTGCAAAAACGATCTATGAGGACGAAGAAGGCTACTTGATCATAATCAGCCTTCCCTTTGTAGATTTGAACAGCGTTAAAGTCTCGTGGAGGAACACTCTCACACACGGAATCATAAAAGTTTCATGTGTCAGCACATCGCGCATACCTTTCATAAAGAGACATGATAGAACATTCAAGTTGACTGATCCAGCCTCCGAGCACTGCCCACCAGGAGAATTTGTCAGAGAGATCCCGTTATCAACCCGAATCCCGGAAGATGCAAACATTGAAGCGTATTACGATGGACCTGGATCAGTTCTTGAGATACTTGTCCCAAAACTAAGAGCTGGCCCGGAAGAGCACGAGGTGCGGGTGTGTCTCCGTCCACATCTTGGAGGAAACGATCTTATGCTAACTTAAAAAGAGAAACATCTGTTCAGTTTTCTTGTTTGTAGAAGCTTATTATAGGAGCCATCTCTCATTGATATTGGCCACTCATATATAGGCGTTTTCACTGTTTTAATGGGATTTTTCATCACATTGCAATCTTGTGTACGTTGTGTGTCGGAATCAACCCTACCCGTAGATTCAATTTGGGGTTTGTACAAAGAAAGGAAAATTGTTATAATTTTAGATGGTACTAATCTACCACATTAAGAGCTTTGAGTGCTGACTATAACATTCAATTAAATATGTAAACCATGTGAACTATAATAAATCGTTCAAGCAATAAAAATGAATCATATCAGAAATACAATTTCAGGCTACTGACTGAGATCAAGCAACAGCTGTCTAAGTGCATCCGAAGAGAGAGGTATATTCAAACACTCTTGGCCATCGGAGTTTCTCTTGGTCTTAACCAGTTCGTGGTCTTTAAATTCCGTGAGATGAGAGTTCAAAGTCACTTGACTGCTCACAAAGAAGCGTTCCCGAGAGGCTGAATACAGATCATCAGTGGGCATTCCGTCTTCATCTGTATGTGAAAGTTGGTACTCTGCAAGAATCTTGAAGACATTCTGAGCATTTGGTGTTAAACTCTGTAAGACAATGGCTGCTGTTTTGGCGGTTTGGGCTGTGCTTCCTTGTACAAGAACCAATGGGAAGAATACACCTTCAACATTGTATGGTGCAAATGTTGGAACATGGTGCCATAGCCAATTAAACTGTTTGTGCACCATTTTCTTGTCCCACACTGCCAATGGATAAGAGAAACATCACCTCAGGTCAAAGAAGCAGTACAGAAGATCTTAGAAGTATTTCACAGATAGCAGTGAGCATAAAGATTTGCAATAGAACTCAGCCATGATGAGCATTTAGCAGGAGAGATATATAGAGAGATATAGAGAATAATGCTTCTTACATAATGGAGCGTTGACATGGTCAATAGAGGCAATGAAGCGTATGTGCGAACATGAAGCAAGCCGGGCAAGAGTTTGTTGTGATTCGGGGTCCCTTAGAGCAGGGCCGTCAATGTTATGAACAACAACACATATGAAGCAGTCTTTATCTTCGGACTGAGGACCATGTAGAAAGGAAAGAATATCATCCATGGAGCGTGTCGGAAATGTTTCTTGACCTTTAGACAAGCTCCCGGAACTCTTTCGTCTACATTTTAAAAGCTCGGAGAGAAGTTCAGCTAATGCTAAAAGAACCTGAATTTGCAACATAGAAAAGAAAATTTCGTTATTACTTAAAACTAATTTCTTTCCAATCTGAAGAACATAGAGCTGTGCAAGAGAAAGAATTGCTGCATCCAAACTGCCAAAAGAGTACCTGTTTTAGATTCACGGAAGGGAGGTAGCCATTGATGACAACAACGGAATACTCAGTCACAGAAGCAGAAGCAAAATCTTCAATTAAAGCTTTCTTAGATCCAAAGCCATACATTAGAAGGCCAAAGCCACACCTAGAACCAGCAAATATGAAGACTCAGATGGAACATAGGTGGCTAACTTCAGGTTCTAACTTGTAAGATCAATATATCTAGCAAATAGAAGTATATGCTTGTTAAAAGCAAGAAGCTTTTCTCACCTGAGTTCAAAGACCCACTTTGGGTACATACTCTTGTAATCACTCATAAGCTCAGAAATCTCTTTCCCGTGCTTCATTTCAATTGTAGCTGCTGTTTCTCTAAGCTCCTGCAAAAACACAATAATGTTTCTCCATCAACTTGTCAAGAAAAGCATTTGATCAACAAAGCAGAATTTGGAAGAGAAATATCCAAAAATTCACCTGCTCATCAACAATATGAATATCAGAGAGCTTGTGAGCTGAACGCTTACTCGCCCCACCCAATTCTTTAGCCAGAAAATAGTTTCTTGAGAAACCACATTCATCTTCTTCTATGTTGTCAATGTCCTCCATTTTTCGTGGGACAAAACAAAGAACAATATCACCTTCTATGAGTGTCCTGAGAGAACAGGAACAAGAGAGTATTACCGATTTTTTCAAGCACTAAGTAGGAAACTAACAGCAGAACAATGGCTAAACAATTCATCAAAACCTCAAAATTCACCAGAATATAATCAGAACGAGAATTTACCTTTATAGAATCGGGACACTGAAAGAACAAAATCCCGGAAGCGATAGAGATGCTTGAGATAGAGTAAAAGCAGAAAAATTGGCGAATCTTGAATTCGATTGTGCCCCTTCAGATCGCCGGTAAGAACTTCGACGATAAGATTTAGCAGCCGGAGACCAAAAAAATTGACCTACGACGATAAGATGCAGTCTCGATTTTCCCGCGCTTTGTTTCTTCGTCTTCCCGGTTACAACTCGACGACGTCGTTTTACTTCTCAATGCCGTAAAAATCTCACGGTTGAGATTCTAAAAGATCCAACGGCTCATATGTTATGTGTACATACATAGCCACTAAACGTAAATCACATGGATCGACCTTTTAAAACCGTCGATTAAAAAATACAATCGAACGGATCATATCCTCTCCAAAAAATAAAAACAAGAAAACACAAAGATGCGTCTTCCACTCTTCCTATATAAACCTCTCATCTTCATTTTACACATCGCAAGTCTAACTTCACACGTGTAAGAAAAAAAATTTCAATTTTATTTTCTGGTAAAAATCGAAAAAATGTCTGGGAGAGGAAAAGGAGGAAAAGGATTGGGAAAAGGAGGAGCGAAGAGACATCGGAAAGTGCTCCGGGATAACATTCAGGGGATTACGAAGCCGGCGATTCGTCGTTTAGCGAGAAGAGGTGGTGTGAAGCGTATAAGCGGATTGATATACGAAGAGACTCGTGGTGTTCTTAAGATCTTTCTTGAGAATGTGATTCGTGATGCTGTTACTTACACTGAGCACGCTCGCCGGAAGACTGTTACGGCGATGGATGTTGTTTATGCGTTGAAGAGGCAAGGACGAACTTTGTATGGATTTGGTGGCTGAAAAGGGGATGAAATCTGATTTTGTAAATTGTTCTTAGGGTTTGTTAGTTTTGGGAATTGAGATCCTCTCAGCTCTTGTTAGGGTTTCGTATGGAATGTTTTAATGGTTTGAATGAATGAATGAATCTGTTTCGCTATTTTTACTTGTTTATGTTTCTACTAATTGATCATCGATTTGATTCTGAAAGTTTCCGTTAAGCATTGTTTTTTTCCTGAAGATTAATTAAGAAGAGAAATGGTACATTTGTGCCATTTGAGTTTCTTTTTATTGCTCTGTTTCAGTTTGTGCTTCAACGTAATTAAGAATACATATGTTTTCCATTGGAGATTATATATGTTTGAATCTTCGATTCTTTCTTTACTCCCTAATAACAATAAGACAGGTCTACAAATTCGATCATACATATGACTTAGGCTGGTCGCGTAGTTTTATGTCATAGAAGAATCATCCAATGAGATTAAAAAGAAAGAAAGAAAAGCATCATTAACGAGGTTGAGGGATATGGTTTGAGTGGTTGGAAATGGGAGTGTGGGAAAAGCTTCTAATGAGCAAGGATGGCATTTACAGCTCTCAATTTTGGCCCATTCACAACTTTTTCTAAAGTAATGTAATGCTATTGGTGATGTATGCCAAAAAAGTATGTGTACAGGATCAGCCGTTGCCTTTTGCTTCAGACGTGTGCAAATGTGAAACAACATTGGTAGATTGAGGACAGAGATCCGATACAGACCTCACCGAGAGTTTGGAAGAAAGAAAAATAAACAGTTAATGTTAGGGTAGTGGCTAAATATGACATTACATTTTTTACCAAAAAAAAAAAAAAATATGACATTACATTTGTCAAGATAATTTGGAGGCAGTTGATGAAACATCCCATTAGCCGGCCCTGCCAAAAGTCTTATTACGATAGTGTTTGTGTCTTTTCACCATCAGTTTTGTTTATGGGCCGCTTCCCCAACACTTGAGCTCGGGACGTCGAGTCATGTCTGTCCAGGAGATTGGGCAATATCTTTTGGCTCTCCTCTCGGTCTCCTTTCTTTTTTTTCTTTTTTTTTTGATAATTTTTCTGATTATCATTATATACAATAGTTTGTATTTTATTCATGTAATAATTTGGACTTCAGTCAGAAGCTTAATTACTTTCCATTTACAAAACCAAATAATCGAAATTATATCATATGGAAGATCCAGTTTATTTTCTTCAGTCAGAATCTTAATTACTTTTGATTTACAAATCGAGACACGGCTCTGTTTGGTTTAACTATGTTTTACATACCTTTTTGTGCTATAATCATTTGTTTTTCCCGTGTAAATACTATAGGGTTCGACACGTTTCCAATTAAAAGCCAGGGTGTTTAAAATATACCAGTATAAGAAAACAGAATGGTTGTTGGCACAAAGTCAAAAAGATACTCAAAAAGATACTCAAAAAGATACTTTTAGTTAGTTTCATCGTTCATTCTTATGTAGTGGCTAAGGCAAATTCTACCCATTCTATTGGAGCGATGCAGACGCCAATAAGCCTTCAACCTTGTTATAAAACAAAGGTTTGAGTCGGTAATGGGATATTGTGTCTTTATCCACTTCGGTCAACTCAGTTTCATCAGATGAGACGTATATGCGACGCTTGCACCTACAATCGTATGAAAATACGATCGGACGACTCCAGTCCACTCATCGGGTTTAGGCATTTGGTCTTCCTAGCCTTTAACATACATATTAATACATAACTATATGACCTCGTTATATTATAGGAGTTTCTTTATTATGAAAAAACTTGGTGATCGATTGCTTCTCTAGAAATATCAATATGGGTGCTTTCTTAATAATGTGAGTGGCGTTCTCTTTCTTTGACAGCGAGTGACATTATCTTTTAAAGTAATGGTTTCTTAAGTAATGTGAGTGAGCACGATGGGTATAAGCACAATAAAAACTAAATATATAATAACAAAATGATGTTTTTATCAAAACAATACTAATAATAATAACAAAATGATGCTGACAAGAAAAAAGGAATGTTTTGCATTACAAAAAAATTGTATAGAATTAAAAATGGAACTTCTCTAAAATTCCATTGTTGCAAAAATTAGTGGTTTGTCATCAGCCACTCTCCTTTATCGGTCTATAAAAGGGGTAATCGGTCGTTCCTAACTTGTCATAAGATCTTCAAATTACGTTAGTGAAGAGGCCACAACAAAATCTATAAATAAAAAAAAAATTGTTCCTTTAGTTTCTTCGTTCACATGCAAAAGTAAATAAAAAAGTTAAGATCGTTTGGGGTTTAATTTGTTATTTTGATTGAAATTGAATAAAATGGTGGTAAATGGAACGAGCATCAAAACGGCGTCGGATGGAATATGGGGAGGAGACAATCCTCTCAATTGTGCTTTTCCTCTTTTAATAGTACAAGTCGCCATAATCCTTTTTACGAGCCGTTTCCTAGCCCTCCTCCTCAAACCCCTTCGTCAACCTAAAGTCATTGCCGAGATCCTCGTAAGCTCTACACACACACACTATATATATATATGCCTCTCTCTCTATATAAAAGGGTGACAATAACGTCGAGTTTATTTATAACTTTATTATAGGGAGGGATACTGTTGGGACCTTCGGCGTTGGGGCGGAACGACGAGTTTGTTAAACTCGTGTTTCCCACATGGAGCACTCCGATACTAGAGTCAGTAGCAAGTATTGGTCTCCTTTTCTTCCTCTTCCTAGTAGGTTTAGAACTGGACCTCACGGTTCTAGGTCGAACGGGAAAGAAGGCTTTTGTTATCTCTCTAGCCGGAATCTCTCTCCCTTTTGTTCTAGGCGCTGGTATTTCTCTCTTCCTCCGTAGAGCCGTGGAGGAGGATCATGATTCAGCTGGATACTGGCAATTCCTTCTCTTCATTGGAGTCTCTCTTTCCATCACAGCTTTCCCAGTCCTTGCCCGTATCTTAGCTGAGCTCAAGCTCTTGACCACAAGTGTTGGTCAGACAGCCTTAGCGGCCGCTGCCTTCAATGACATAGCCGCATGGATCCTTCTTGCTCTAGCCGTGGCTCTCCCCGGTAGCCATCATGACCACCACAAACACGCATCTCCGCTGGTATCCATATGGGTTCTCCTCTCAGGTCTTGCCTTTGTACTCTTTATGGTTTTTGTGATCCGACCCGCCATGAGATGGATCATCAAGGACTATGAAAGCACAATGCACGAGGCATGCATATGCCTATCTTTAGCAGGAGTCCTAGTCTCCGGTTTCATCACAGACCTAATCGGACTACACTCCATATTCGGGGCGTTCATCTTTGGCCTTATTATCCCTAAAAGTGGATCTTTCAGCGACAAGCTCGTCGAGCGGATAGACGACTTTGTTTCGGGGCTTCTGCTTCCCCTCTACTTTGCATCTAGCGGACTAAAAACGGATTTGGACAAGATCAAAGGTGCAGAGGCGTGGGGGATACTGGCCTTGGTAATATCCACGGCTTGTGCAGGCAAGATCATAGGCACCTTCCTCATGGCGATGATGTGCACCATACCGGCGCGTGAATCCCTCACTTTAGGGTTTTTGATGAACACTAAAGGGCTCGTCGAGCTAGTTGTACTCAACATCGGCAGGGAGAAGAAGGTACGTACTAGTATAGTATTATACTATATAGTATATACACATCATTTCGCTATTATTTTCTTAATTATTATTTATTGCGCTTTTAATTGATTTTAGCAGAAATTTAGTACTCTTTTATATTAAAACAATTCTCAAAATACTTTGATTTTTATATTTCAAAAAATTACTACCAAAATTCTGAAATTCCAAAAATACCACAAATATTATTATAGGAAAAAAAAAGATTCCTAAACTTTTATAAGTTTGAGAAAATTTTGGAAGTGTTTAAAGTTATGGTATATTTGGAACAAAATTTTGGTTTTGTGTTATTGTACGATTTTACCCTACAAACATTATAGTTAGACTTAAAAAAACAAAAAACAGAGAAATAAAAAATGTGGTAGGACCTAAACTATACACTGACAAAATATCCATGACCGATGACCGATGAACGATCGAATAGAAGATGTCACATAGAACATTTTGGAATTTATGTATGTTGATTTACTGGTCAAGAAAATAAAAATCTTATTGTGAAATAATTTAGTCTTGTGATGGATCTACTTGCGATAATAATATTGATCAGGTGCTAAACGATGAGATGTTCGCGATTTTAGTGTTGATGGCTCTCTTCACAACCTTCATGACGACTCCCTCAGTTTTGGCTATATACAAACCCTTGAATAATCGTGGTTTGGACTCTACATGTGATGGAAAAGAGAAGTTACGCATCCTAGCCTGCGTACGTGGTCCCCAAGACGTCCCTTGTATAATCAAACTCGTTGAGTCTCTTGGTACGTCCAATGGATCACTCAAAGTATATGTGATGCACTTGATTGAACTCACTGACCGATCATCATCCATCTCGATGGTCCAACGAACGAGAAGAAACGGTGTACCGTTCATAAATAGGTTGTGTAAAGGGAGGTCACGTGACCAGATAGAAGCTGCGTTTAGTATTTACGGACAGGCCAGAGACCAGAAGCAGAGGATTAGGACACGCCACTTGAAAAGTGTGTCGGCGTTGGGAACGATGCACGAGGACATATGCAATGTGGCGGAACATAATAAGGTTGGGATGATCATATTACCGTATATGGTAACGGGATGGGGAGTGGTCAACGAGAGGGTTATGGAGGATGCTAAATGCTCGGTTGTTGCGGTTCTAGACCGCGAAGAGACTGCAGAAAGCAGTAGCCGCGAGGGGCCAAAAAAGGTAGGACTTGTGTTCATTGGTGGACCCAACGATAGAAAAGCGCTTGAGATTGGAAGCAGAATGGCCCAACACCCCAAGATCAACGTATCACTCTTGCGAGTAATCTCCGATTCAGCATATTGTGAAAAGGTGACAAAATATCATTTTACCATTAACTATAGATGATGACAACTATATAATCAGCATTTCTAGAAATTCAACAAGATATTGAAGATAAATTAGGCAAAAAAAAAAAAAAATTAGGCTCCAAATGGTTACGATGTATTAAGTTAGTGAACCGAACTTACTAAAATTAAACATACAAAAATATTTTGTATAATCCGCTCCAAAACTAATTAAATTTTGTGATGATGCAGGAGATTGATGATATAGCAGTGGAAGAATTTAAGCAACAATGTGAAGGTGTAGTGGTAGAGTATGAAGAGACAGAAGTTGAGGAAAATCTAGTAGAGGTTTTGGAGGCAATAGGAAGGAGAAAAGACTATGAGCTTCTGATAATTGGAAATGGACAAGTAACAAGTGGTCAAATGGGAGAAGTAGTGGTTTCAACACTAGTCATTCAAGGATACAATGAAAAGAACACAACTAAAACTATTGTGGGAGACAATGTTTGAGACGATGATTTGATTACTAGTCTATATTGGTATCCAGCTAAGATCAACCTTATGTACAGATTATCCAGCTAAGATGATGAACCTTAGTGTTTTTTAATCAAAATATCACTAAATAATCAATAGCGAGCAAGTAAATTTGTGGTAGCCGATTACAATACTCTTTTCTCTCTGTGTTTTTCTTATAAAAAATCTCTTTGAATTTCGTAGTGAGAGAATGACAAATTATTACAGACCTATGTTTTAATATGTTAATTTTAGAACAATATTTTATTTTTGTTTTTTTGTTTCTTCTACAAATTGGAGCAAGAAAATACCAATAATTATTGAAAATTTTCAGTGAAGCTGCCGCGAGCCTCGCACGTGCCAAAAAACACGCACAGAAAGAAAAAAAAAATCCAGGTTTATTAGCAAAACGATTGAGCGAAAAAACTCGTCAGTATCATCAGAATCTGGATCAGATCTATTCGGGTCGGGTCGGGGCGGATTGGATCAGATCCGATTACTAGCTGATCGGCGAACCAGCAACACAATGGCGGCGGCGAGGCGATTACGAACACTCCAATCTCAGCCGGAGAACAAGGTATGTGTCGATTGCTCACAGAAGAATCCGCAATGGGCATCGGTTTCGTATGGAATCTTCATGTGCTTGGAGTGCTCAGGGAAGCACAGAGGCTTAGGTGTTCACATCTCCTTCGTCAGATCCGTCACCATGGATTCATGGTCCGAGATCCAGATCAAGAAGATGGACGCCGGAGGCAACGAGCGTCTCAACAAATTTCTGGCTCAGTACGGGATCTCTAAAGAGACCGATATCATCGCTAAGTACAATTCCAACGCCGCGTCTGTGTATCGCGATCGGATCCAGGCTTTAGCTGAGGGACGACAATGGAGAGATCCGCCGATTGTTAAGGAATCGATTGGTGGTGGAGGGATGAATAAGAAGCCTCCGTTGTCTCAGGGAGGTGGTAGAGATTCTGGTAATGGTGGATGGGATAATTGGGATAATGATGATTCATTCAGATCTACGGATATGAGACGGAATCAATCAGCGAGTGATTTTAGGTCATCGGGAGGTCGTGGTGCTCCGGCGAAATCAAAATCGTCGGAAGATATATACTCGCGGTCTCAGCTGGAGGCTTCGGCGGCTAATAAGGAGAGTTTCTTTGCAAAGAGGATGGCTGAGAATGAGTCTAAGCCTGAGGGGCTTCCTCCTTCGCAAGGAGGTAAATATGTTGGGTTTGGATCTAGCCCTGGTCCAGCTCCGAGAAGCAATCAACAGGGTGGTGGTGGTGATGTTTTCTCTGTAATGTCTGAGGTAAAATTGGATGCTTTTTGAGAGTGATTTTGATTAGATGTTGAGTGACTTGTTTGTTTATTCTGTGAATGATTGTGTTTGGTTTACGTTGTATGTGCAAACAGGGTTTTGGAAGATTGTCTCTTGTTGCTGCATCAGCTGCGAATGTTGTTCAGACTGGAACCATGGAGTTCACTTCCAAGGTACTTCTTTTATCCTTCTGCTTCGCTGCTGTGCTTGATTTGTTAGGTCAAGCACACTTTTTGGTAACTATCTGTAATCTAGCTATCTCGTATTCCATAATAGTTAATACTATGGAAATGTTTGGTGTCTACCTGCAGCTAAACTCAATGTTTTTAGGTTAGCCCATATTCGACATTGTTAGAGTCTTGTGTAGCTGCATAATCTTGTTTAACTGCAGTGTTAAAGCTCATTGTGTTTTGTCTTTATGCCTCTGCTAAATCTCTGAGATCCACCAAAAATCTGAATAGAGCATAATGCATCATGTTCTCTCTATGAATACTGCTGATAATAGTTTCTTGGATCGTGAAGGCAATTGAGATAAGAAACCTTTGTTCATTGCAGGTCAAAGAAGGTGGCTTAGATCAAACGGTCAGTGAGACTGTTAATGTTGTTGCGAATAAGACAACAGAGATAGGACAGAGGACATGGGGGATTATGAAAGGAGTAATGGCAATTGCCTCACAAAAGGTTGAAGAGTTCACTAAAGAAGAAGCATCAACCTGGAATCAACAGAATAAAAACGAGGGAAACGGTTACTATCAGAACTCTGGGATTGGAAACAAAACAGCAAATTCATCTTTTGGAGGGTCACAGTCATCATCAAGTGGTTATAACAACAGTTATCGTAACAACTCCAATTCTTGGGATGACTGGGGAGAAGAGAAGGATACCAAAAAAGAAGCAGCACCAAAGGTGTCGACTTCTAATGATGATGACGACGGTTGGGCTGGTTGGGATGATAATGATGCCAAAGATGATGATTTCGGTTATCAGAGTGCAGGCGATAAGAAATCTGTAGCCCACAATGGGAAATCAGACACTGCTTGGACCGGTGGAGGTTTTCTCTAGCGGTAAGCACCAATCATGCAACACTAATCCAACACTTTACTGTCATACAATCGCAATAACACTATTCTCTAATCGCAGGTGTTTCAGGATAATGATGAATGAAGTTGTACAATTAAGGAAAAGCAGAGCCTGTGGTCTTGGCTGCTCTGTCACAAGAGAGAGCAGAGTGGTCATCTCAACCATTAAGGCATCACAGGTCCTTCTTTCCACATATCAATTGCTTTGGCGTTCAATCAATCGATCGCAGCCATTATTTGTTCTTCTACAATATAGTTTCATTTATATTTGTACAAGCTTCATAGAGGACTGCTTACTAAACTATTCGGGTTAGTCTTCAGCTCTTTTTTTGAGATTCAAACTTTTATTTTCTTGAAAATTGTAATGACCACAAAAACAAATTTTTCTTTCCATTTTTCTTTCTCTTTCACATGTTTTTTTTTGTCCAGTTACTATGATACGCAATTTCGTTTCTTAGTTCCAACATAATACCAATTTATGTGGTGTGGTAATGCTATGCGGAGACGAACAGTTTTAAATATAATGACGTCACTCTCACTAAAGATTGTTATACCAAGCAATGTCTCTTTCGAATATTGAAACTTAAGGAAGGCAACTGAAGTTTGCTTAACGTATACGATGCAACTGAGTTTATGAGTTCATGTCATATTTTCATTTTCACGTCTCATTTCATGTTCGTATTTCAATTGTATATAAAAAAAAGAAGTTGGTCAACGAAGGATGACAGAGAGAGCATGTCTCTCACACGTTCTAGGTTCTATACTTCTATCGTACAAACCGGACCAGTTCACACTTCCATTCAATAATCCGACATCCTGAACCGGGTCAGGTTATTGATTTAATAATTCTTATAAAATTTGTTATAATTTTAATAATTTTTACAAGTCTATAAATTTTAATAATGAATCAATTATAGTAATTGTTGACAAAAAAAAAATCAATTATAGTAATTAACCATCTTTCTCCCAATAACCTGCATAGAGTAAATATTTAGATTTATTTCATTATCTGGATTAGTCTTACTATATTACTAGTTTGTTTTCTATTCAAGTTCAACCAAAATCTAAGCATTAATTTTGATTAGCTGTCAACAGCAAACTCTATTCTCATCTACTTACGCGTGAGCCTATTTAAAGCCGCACAAGTCTCTTCTTCGTTCCTTACCATCCACCTGTATAACTCTATTTCTTTTCCATTCTTCTTCATCTGCAACATTCTTAGGGTTTATATTATTGGTTTCTTCATTTTGTTTTCTGATAATTTGTAGAGAGAGAGAGAGATAAAGAGAGATCATGGGAATATATGGAATCGTGACAGGCAAAGCAGGAAAGAGTGGATTTGGATCAGCTTCAACAGCTGAAGATGTCACTCACTCCATTGATGCCAATCATCTCACTGCCATCATCACAGGTTCTTTTTATTTTCTTTTCCATCTGATACCTTTTCTCCAAATCATGAAAAGAGAAAAACTAAGCAAATCTAGTATTGCGAAACAAATTTATTTTACGTTTTGGTGTTGTGGAAGACTTTCTGCCATAAAGAATTGAAAAATACTAGATAATTCAGTACAAAATTTGTGTTTTCTTTAAATCCAATCAATGTAAGATAATATCTGACTGGTTGAAGAAAAGTCAAACCTTAAAGATTTTTAGCGAATGTTAGGATTGAGACATAATTAGAGATGGTTTTTTTGTGTCAAATTGTAACGGTCATTTTAACACCAAAGCTTATTTTTCTTTTCCGTCGTGAGTTTCGTGACCGCTTAAACTCGTATAATGAATATTGTTGTCGATATTTTTTCAATGAAAACTACACCTAAGATATATATACATGAAATATATTAAACTAATAAAATCGGAAGTTTATAATATTTGACATAAATTTGTTTTGATAATACTTTCCGGCGACGGTCGTTGGTCAACCTGTAATTTTTTATTTACAATTGTTTCAGCTATGTCTGATAACTTTACACTGACTAATCTATGCATGCATCTTACTTAACTTGTAAAAGACATGAAAGTGGATGTCAAAAAAAAAAAAAAAAAAAAAAAGACTACGAATCTTAGTTGTGTAATTAGTTGTACGTAAGCCCGTTTGTTGGAACATTCTTTTTTGTCTGCAATATATATCTTGAAATGATAAAAAACAACTTGCAAATGAACAAAAAGGTGGAACAAGTGGGATTGGATTGGAGGCTGCAAGAGTTTTAGCAATGAGAGGAGCTCATGTCATCATTGCCGCAAGAAACCCAAAAGCTGCTAATGAATCTAAAGAGATGATTCTTCAGATGAACCCTAATGCTCGCATCGATTATCTTCAGCTCGATCTCTCTTCCATCAAATCAGTCAGATCCTTCGTCAATCAGTTTCTTGCCCTTAATCTCCCTCTCAACATACTCATGTACGTATGAATATTAATGTTGATTCTTTTTTGTTTTTCTTTTGCAGCGATTAAGAAGAGTTGATGTTAATGATCTGTTGTGTCTTTGAAATGTTAGAAACAATGCAGGTGTTATGTTTTGTCCTTTCCAGCTCACTGAAGATGGGATTGAATCACAATTCGCAACAAACCACATTGGTAAGATTTTAAATTTAATGTTTCCTTGTCAGAGAAAACTATATCGAAATATACAATATTTTTGTTATCGACGCATCATGTTAGTACATGAAATATATAGAAATATACTAAAGTCAATAAATCCTTTTTATTATATTACGTGAGTTCATCTATATCTATATTATAATTAATGAATCGTCCAGGTCATTTTCTGTTGACGAATCTGCTTCTGGACAAAATGAAGAGTAGCGCAAGAGAAAGTGGAATCGAAGGACGGATTGTGAATTTGTCATCTGTTGCTCATACTTATACTTATCCCGAAGGTATCAAGTTCCAGAGCATCAACGACCCTGATGTGTAAGTTTTAGTCTAATTTTATACTATATTGAACTTGAGACTAGAGTTATTGACTAATGTGAAAACAAACTATATATGCTTTCATTATTTAGATACTCGGACAGAAGGGCTTATGGACAGTCCAAACTCTCGAACTTGTTGCACTCCAATGCACTCTCTCGTAAACTTAAGGTATTGTATTCACACGTACACACACAGATATAAGTACATATATTGTTTATATGTAAGGAATTAAAATTCGATGTCATAAAATGATGGATATATCATATATATGTAACTAAATTAATATGATTTGTGGTGTAGGAAGAAGGTGTGAACATCACAGTAAATTCGGTACACCCTGGACTTGTCACCACTAATCTCTTTCGCTACTCCGGTTTCGGAATGAGTACGTACCGGTTCTCTATTCTTCATTCTTAGCTACACTTAAACTTTAATTTTTTAAAACTCGACATTTACGTATATATTCACTTATTCAGAGGTCTTCAAGGCTATGACTTTCCTCTTGTGGAAAAATATACCTCAGGTGAATTACCAGCCCTTTTAAAATTTTTAATTTTAATTCTCTTATGAGTTATATTTTTTTGTATTAAAATGTTGTTATTTTGTTGGGCATTGTCAGGGAGCAGCAACAACATGCTACGTAGCACTTCATCCTGATCTCAAAGGTGTCACCGGAAAGTATTTCGGCGACTGTAACGTCATCACTCCGAGCAAATTTGCTACCGATGATTCTCTCGCCGATAAGCTTTGGGATTTCAGTGTCAAACTCATCGATTCTCTCCACCAAAAAAGTTCTTAGACATTCTAAAATTTCTTTATTGTTTATTTATGATAATTAATTTTTCTTGTTACATTGACATATCTTTAAATAATCACCGCATATTTCTATTTGTTTATCAAACTAATACTAAAATACTATAATTTGAAAACATTATCGTTCACATATTTTTTGTTTTAAGAGTTAATTATTTTCATCTAGGTATCTATTATTTCTCCAAATGAAATAAAGAAAGTATAATACAAGGTTATAAAGAAACAACCAGATTTATGAGAATGGGTGGTCTAAGGCTCTAAGCAGTGTCAATAATATTATAATGGACCTAAACTAATGGGCTTCTTCAGCTTCCCAAAGGCCCATCGTCCGTACGACGATGGCAGAAACAGCCACAACAATTGCTGCAAACACCGGCGGCACAACGAGGTCCATCTGCGACCGCCTGAATAGATTCGCCGGTAAACACAACACCTCCGTAGGAAGATCCAACGGCACTAAGACGGCTGCTTCGGAACCGCACCGCCGCGAGAACCCCACGGAAGAAGAAGACGACGGGTAAATCGCGGAGACGAAAGCGAATTCGGGTGCGAGCGAGATAATCGCCACCGTGATCGTCAGAAACAACGTCCACGTTACGCCGTATACGAAAAGTGGAATCCGCCAGGCGAATCGGTGAGTCAGAGATGAGAATAGATGGCGAATCATCGGTTTTCACTTTTCAGTCTAAAGGATTCTTCTTTCTCTTTATTGATTTATAGATTGACCGATTGAAAATAGTTTCGCCATAGAAATTGGAGTAGCTTCGAAGTAGAAAGAGAAGATAACCTAATCTCACACCTGCTCTTGGTTTTTCTAACGACGAATTGACAGTTGAAACGACCAAATTTTATCGCCGTTTTGATGTCGTCATCCACTTCTCTGATATTCTGATTTTGGCAGCACAAAGAGAAGAAGAACAAGGTAAAGTATCAAAATCATGACTAATGAGTAATGGACCAAGTTAGAAATATACAACTTTTGCCTATTGTCGGAGTTTAAAAAAAAAAAAAAAAATTATTAAATTGTTTACCAAAAAAAAAAAAAAAAAGTTTGTCAGAATTAGATTTGACCAACACTAATGTTTGCTGATATTAGACCGTCAGAAAGGTGAATTTAGAAACAAGCCTAAACGTCTAATATGAGAACTCCATTGGTTCATATAGAAAAGTTTGATAGGAGAAAATTGATTTAAAGGTTTATACTTTATAACACAAATTGGATGGGACTATACCAGTGCTAATGTATCCGATTTCGTTAAAACTCTTAAGTTAAACAACTCTATTTAAACGTGTTTGGACGAAAGTATTAATAAGATATATGATCTTTTGGAATATTATTGTGTTGTAGTATCTTTTTTAATTTGCTGAAAAAAGGTTGGAAAAAAAATGGGAAAATTCCAAAAAAAACCATTAAGGTGGCAACCACTTCCACTTTAAACCTCCAAACTTTTGTACTTCTAACTAAAACCCTCAATTTGACAACTTTGTTAAATCAAACCTTTAGAGTGGCTTTTGTGTTCGCGGACCCACAATAATCACCGGAACCGTTAATTCCGTTTAATTTATGTGTGCTATTTTTTATTTTTAAAAAATTAAAAAATAATAAAATAATTGTAATAAAAATAAAAATAATGAAAAAACAAATTCCAAATCGATTTGAGGGTAACAGTTTGTGAAAAAAAAAGAGTATTGAAGAAGAAGAAGAGAGACGAACGAAGAGGAAGAAGAGAGAAGAAGAGAGACAAACGGAAAGGAAGAAGAGAGACGAACGAAGAATAAGAAGAACGACAAATCGAAGAGGAAGAGAGACGAACTAAGAGGGAGAGAGAAGAGAATCGAAGGTTGCCATCTTGGTGGTTTTTTTTTGGATTTTCCCGAAAAAAAATTAACATATTTGATGAACTTTACACAATGAATTTTACAAGAGTAAATTTTAATCATTAAATTTTCTTAATCAAATTTTTCTAAAACTAATCTTTTTTGTTTTTTTTTTTTAATCGTAAATTGTGTTTTTTTTCCATCCCACAAAGTAATAGTATTTTTGAAAGATTTTTTTTTTTGTTTGGTTGTACTTGTAGCTTAGGATATTTTTCAATTTAAAACACTAACAAAGACATCTAATAAAAAAGGGGCCACATATACACGTGGATATTTCACCAAGTAAAAATAAAAAGAGCACTGAAATTATTTTGGTCCCTTC
Organism: Erysimum cheiranthoides; assembly: GCA_011420285.2. NCBI lineage: Eukaryota > Viridiplantae > Streptophyta > Magnoliopsida > Brassicales > Brassicaceae > Erysimum > Erysimum cheiranthoides. The sequence continues at coordinate 15,023,009 of CM022182.2, read as the reverse complement.
TCGTACCTTCTTCCAAGATGTCATCAGCAACTGCCACGATTTTCTTTCCTTTCGTTTCCCCTTTTTCTCTTTATTTGCATAAATTCTCCCCATAATTTCAGTTTATTCTTAAACAAACTCCATACTTTTAATTGTCTTATATTTACCTCGTTTACTAAAATCAAAAACAAAATCCATTTTTACTTGAACAAATTTTCGATGACCGACTTAAAACTGATATTGAGCATTATAAAACCAGACATAGAATTATCATTCCAAAAAATTAACACAGAATAATTAAACGCAACATTTTTGTTCTAAAAGTAGATTGGATTGCAATTGGTTAAAAGGTAAAGTAATCTGGTCAAAAAGTTAGAATATGTAAACTGTAAAGGACTGTTTTGTATATTACTTTTTCAATTCGGATTTACTGATTATTATTTTCCTTCTCTTATCGCCTAATTTCCTAAAATTACAAATATAAAAAATATCAGTTTTTCAGTTTTTTTTTTTTTTTTCTCTTTCTCTTTTCTGTGCTTTGAAAAGTAATCTGGACCGCGAACAAAGCTCTTCGTTTCTGGTTCGTTGCCGCCTTGCACGTTCCTTCTTCTTCCTTCTCTCTCTCGTCTTATCTCATTCCCCTTTAACCCTAACCCTAATTCTCTTCGCCGTCCTCCCTAATCTCAATTGTTCTCAATTCGAATTATCTGCAGATCTTCTAGATCCGTAATATTCGAATCCTTCCCTTCTTTTAATTTTTAGTGTTGTCTTCCTCGTTTGATTCATATGATTCCTCGTATGAATTGATTTTTTTTTTCCTGTAATTTTCATGATTTACGGATTGAATTAAGAGTATCAAATCAATCTGTAGTTCCTTTGACAGTTTCTTCCCCGACTCGGATTGGAATCAGAATACGAGGTTTTACGGATTGGATAACGCAATTCTAGTGGAACTGTGATTGGATTTGGAACTGCTCAACGCTTACTGGATTCAATTTCAAAGGTTCAGATCTAACTTGAGATAGTGTTAGTGTTGTTCTATTGGATGCCATCGTGCGATGGGAGAAGGAACAGTTTGTTTGGAGATGCCAATGGAAGGAATCATGGCGGAGGAGAAGTCATCAAAGAGCGAATTGAAGAGAGAGCGTCTTGAAACTGACGAAGGTATCGAAAGAGATCACTTTCCCAATAAGAAACAAGCCAAAGAAGCTTCTAACGATGACATTACATCGGAGATTTCTAATCCCGTCCCGTCTCCGGTTGAAAGCACATCTCTTTTTCGTGATGTCTCTAGCCAGCCGGTTAAATCCGGTTTAGGTGATCCCGTTGAGTGCTCCGGGAGTGATTTTGGTTCTGTAGAGACTATAAGCGACGAAGAACGAAGCGGAACGGAGCATTCGAGTGATGTGTTACCATCTCGTTTTGTGTTGGAGATTCCTAAGCATCTTAGCTCGACCGGAATCACGAAAATCACGTTTAAGTTGAGTAAACCAAAGAAGGATTTTGAGGAATTGCCGGTGATAAAGGATCAGACTTGGGACTCTGGTGTTGTGAAGATGCCGAAGAAGATTGTTTCTATCAGTTACCCATCTAATGTAAAGAAGCTATTGGAAACGGGTATTCTTCAAGGCGCTCGAGTGAAGTATATTTCAACCCCACCAGTGGTAAATTTTGAATATTTGTGGTTTCTTGTGGCTATGGGTTTCGATATTTTCATTTAGGGTAATTTGTAGGTGACTTATACACTCTTATATCACTTTTGATGGCTATCAGAGAGAGCTTCAGGGGATAATCCATTCGGGTGGGTATTTGTGTGGCTGTACGACTTGCACTTTCTCCAAAGTGAGTATTTTGTTCTCTTTGCCATCGTTACTTATGGTTTTGTTGTTTCTATGATTATTTTTTCTGTGTTGATTAACGATGTCATCTTTTGTTATGCAAAAAGGTTTTAAGTGCGTATGAGTTTGAGCAGCATGCTGGTGCAAAAACTAGACATCCTAATAATCACATATTTTTGGAAAATGGAAGGGCGATCTATAACATAGTTCAAGAACTGAAGACTGCTCCTCGTGATGTTCTTGAGGAAGTGATAAGGAATGTAGCTGGTTCTGCTCTGAGTGAGGAAGGCTTACAAGCTTGGAAAGGTGATGGCCAGGTGTCTAGATTGTTTGTGAATTTATGCTACTTCTAGCATTTAAAAGCGCTCTCTATAGATTTTCTTTTGCAATCATTTGCTTTTTGAAGAGTAGAATTGAGCCTGATATGTTGTTCTTTCCTGCAGCAAGTTTCCAACAGAGTAATAGCTTGTCTGACAGGAACCATATCATGGAACATTCCGCTATCAGGTACTATCACCTCCTATTTATGGTCTACTAGATTAGTAATTGGGGATTTTAGTTGAGATGATGGCCAGTGATACTTGGACCCTGTAGTGACTTACCTGTTCCGTTTCATATAAATTTTGGTTAATGCACTCTAAGTTGCCATTTTGTGTTACTATCTGTAAGTGATTCCTGTGAAAGCTGCAGTTATCTTGGTCATGGTCCTGGTCAATCTCTTGATGAGAGTCAGAGTCTGACTCCATGCTCTGTGGAGAACCATTATTTTCGAGATAAAGCATATGCAAAGGACGCATTAGATGAGCCGAAGCGGATAGCAAAGAAGTATGCATCTTTGATATTTTCATTTGCAAGTTAATTACTGTAGCAGTCTAGGTATTACTTATAGTCCTCGTGGACAATTATCTATAGAGCTATGGGAATTTATTTGGTCGCTGTCCTGTAGGCTTGCTTCTCATGTATCTGGTACGGGTTGCCATAAGAAAGTTGCTGAAGGAAGCAATAGAAAGAGGTTTGTGTTTCTTTTTGATCAACCTCATTGCTTGTTTTTTCTGTTAGCATTTGAATCTCTAAATGCAGTCCGACATTGATGAAAAAGATACAATCCTTCGTATATAGGGACAATGATTTACATCGGTTGCTGTTTATGCCTAATGGGCTTCCGGACGGGACTGAATTGGCTTACTATGTGAAAACGCAGGTTTGTTATTGCTGATGAAGGACTCTTTCTGCTTATTTTCGCTGAAGTTTGTTAGAAGTTTAGTTTTGCTAACAATTTTTTCCCTACAGAAACTACTGCAGGGTTACAAACAAGGAAGTGGTATATTATGTAGCTGCTGCAGCAGAGAGGTAAAATGGTGGATGCAGTGGCTATGTAGATTATCTATCAAACTCAGTTTGAACTTTGGATATAGTTTCACTTATATATATATTTTTTTGTATTTTCTTACAACAGATTAGTCCTTCACAATTCGAGGCGCACGCTGGAATGGCTGCTAGACGACAACCGTGAGTATCCAATGAATATGTTATTTTTCCCTTATGTTGGAATCCGCATCCTAAGGTTTTTTATGTTTTGCAGCTATCGTCACATCTACATCTCTTCTGGATTGTCATTGCATGATATAGCTATGTCATTGGCAAATGGACATGTCATTACCACTGGTGACAGTGATGACATGTGTTCTATTTGTGGGGATGGTGGAGACTTGCTACTTTGTGCTGGATGTCCTCAAGCATTTCATACAGGTAGGTGTGGATAATTGTACTCTTGCTCCTGTACTTTACTATATTAATCATGCAACTTCCATGTTTCAAACTGAAAAATGCTAAATTGGCTTCCTCAATCATAATGCGTATGGAGCTTTTAATTAGCTGTCTTAAACCATTTTCTTTGAGTTTAAATTTAATTTTAACGTAATGATTTCAGGAACAACATTGCTTAGATATCGACTCTCGTAGCATTCTCTGGTTCTGATCCTTCATGTCTTTTTTCCTATGCAGCTTGTTTGAAATTTCAGTCTATGCCTGAAGGTACTTGGTACTGTTCGAGCTGTAATGATGGACCTCTCCCTAGTAAAAAGGCTACTCCTACTGATCCTTTGGGCAACTCTAAGCCTATAGTCATAAGACTGTCAAGAGTTGTTAAAGCTCCAGAAAGCGAAATCGGTGGCTGTGTGTTCTGCAGGTTGGTTGCATATCTATATTCACGTTTCTCGTATGGATTTTAACAGTTGTGTAATATGTAAATGCATGTGCAAGCCACTGCAATAGGCAGTTTTGTTTACTGTGCATGAGGTGGAATCTACATGTGGATTGTTGTTTCTTTTTTGTTTTGGAAGGCACATTAAGGTGCCACTTTCTATATATGTATTGTTCCCTTGTGGTGCTTAGTGCTTACTGTGTTTCACTCTCGTTTATCGTTGATAGGTCCCATGATTTTAGCATTGGAAAATTTGATGATAGGACTGTTATTCTCTGTGACCAGGTACTCTCTTGATTCCTAATCTCTTTTATCCAATTTTCACATTACCAGTTCAACGTTTTCTGATAATCCTCGTCTTCTTTTCTTTTGAAGTGTGAGAAAGAGTACCATGTTGGTTGCTTGAGAGAGAATGGGCTCTGCGATTTGAAAGTAAGTTGTGTAAGGCTGGCTCCTTCTGCATTGTGTTAAACAAAACTCATTCAACCTTATTTAACTTCTCTCCTGAATGCTGTAGGAAATCCCGCAGGAGAAATGGTTCTGCTGTAGCGACTGCAGCAGGATTCACACGGCAGTTCAGAGTTCTGTATCTAGTGGACCACAAACTATTCCTTCACCTTTGTTAGACATGATAAGCAGAAAAGACAGAGAAAAAGGAATATTTACTGATGAGGGGGATATCGTCGAATGGAGGATACTTAGTGGAAAAAGTCGATACCCAGAGCATCTGCCCTTGCTTTCACGAGCTGCTGTTATCTTCAGGGTATGTCTTGACTTGATATGTGTTCCAATTATCTTTTGACTTTATCACTTGTTAGAGATGTGCTCTCGGTCTATATGTATGGTCAATTTCTCGCATTTGACTTTGTCCTTCTTAAAATATGTATAACAAACATGCAGTCTAATTCTTGCCTTTTAAAATCTTTTAGGAGTGTTTTGATCCCATTGTTGCAAAGTCTGGCCGTGATCTCATTCCTGTCATGGTGTATGGGTAAGCAATGACGTGACAAACTTTGATACATTAGCCATTTTTTGGCACTGGTTGATTCGCCTTGTAATTCTTATGATATATTTGCAGGAGAAATATATCTGGCCAGGAGTTTGGAGGAATGTACTGTTTGGTCCTGATTGTAAAGTATGCTCTCTTTCGGTTTATTACTGATTTGTCTCTTACAACTTCTGTCTTGTATACTAATTTTTTTTTTTTTTTTTTCATGATGTACATTAGTTCTCTTGTTGTTTCTGCTGCGCTGCTGAGAATATTTGGTCAGCAAGTTGCTGAACTTCCTATTGTAGCTACAAGCCGAGAGTATCAAGGAAGGGTAAGCTTGTGTTCATGCCATTTTATTTAAAATAATATCTCAGGTATCTATTACATATGGTTTAAATTACTTATATAATTTGTGAATGGTCACTAGGGCTACTTTCAAGGGCTTTATGCTTGTGTAGAGAATCTTCTATCTTCTTTAAATGTTGAGAACCTGGTCCTTCCGGCAGCTGAAGAAGCTGAGTCTATATGGACAAAAAAGTTTGGCTTTACAAAGATGTCTGAACAGCAAGTAAGTCAACTATGATTTTCTATGGAATTTTGTTGTATTCAGACAAGTGGGGAAAGATATAGTTTGAAGAGGTTGAGGCATATAAATTTGGTTAGCAGCAAGATAGTAACAAGCAGTTACGATGGTGTTTTTGCAGTTGCACAATTACCAAAAGGAAGTGCAGCTAACAATCTTCAAAGGAACCTCAATGCTGGAGAAGAAAGTACCCAAGAGGAGTTGATCAGAATCAACAAGTCTCATCTGATCTCATCTTTAAAAGATTCGTCTAGATTTTTGGTGTTGGGATCTTTCCTCTTCTTAGTTTTTCTGGAAGATGGAGCAGTTTTTGTTTTGTAATATTTTGTTCGTTTTTTGAATATAGATTGTAGGTTGACAAAGAAGATCCAGAACAGTTGCATGTTTGTATAGAGACCAAAGAGAAGAAAAAAAAAACAAATAAATAGATACAGATATAAACAATTAAACATGTTGGTAGGAGTATTATTAACCAGAACAGTTGCATGTTTCTTCAATACTCTTGTTTAAAGAAAAAGTTTTGTGGAAATATTATGTAAGAAGATTTGGATAATTGGATCTATATTAGTAAGTTTGAAACAATTTAGCCTTGGCTAGCATAGTAGTATCATTTGTGAAACAGAAGAAACGGCGACGTTTTGGATGATTAATAGAAGATGTGTGTTTTTCGTTAAAACCCTTTGATAAGCCCTAAAAATGACTCAATTTCGATCTCAAATATTTTGTACCAGTAGCTCCAATGGCGTTCGCTTCCACTTTTCGCCGTCTCTTTGTCGGATCCAACAGCCACTTGTCTTCGCCATCCTCCTGTGTTCGCCACTGCTCAACTCTTACGTCTCCCAGGCTCTTCGTTAGCGGTAATTTCTTTCTTGAATTGTCAAAATGAATTTCAGCTTCTTCTTTTTTGGACTTGTGCTATGGATGATGTCGATATGCAAGCTTGGACGATTTTGATGATTAAGTGTTTGTTTTTGTGGATCAGTGTGGACCATTTTGAGAAGTGATCTTCTTATCTTCAGTATCAGTGAAAAGTATATAAATGTGAATGTTTGATCAAAAGCAGAGACAAGAAAAAAAAGTATATAAATGTGAGAAAGGTATAATTAAATTATATAGCAGGATCGGATCAAAGTGAAAGGGTCTTTAACCATTTGGTAAAAGTGAGAGCCTTTTGGCTTAGGGAGAGATTAAGATGTGTGATTTTATCAATCAGTGTCTGGGAATCAACATCAAGGTTTAGACCTACTTTCCATTTTTCTGATAATTGAATTTAGTGGTTAGTGAGGCATTGGGAGGCTTGTGGTGAGTGTGCTAATCGTCTTTGTATCTTTGATGGAAAGCCTCAAATTGTGGAACTCATAAGGATGTTCTGAGTTATGGATTGCTTTAAGGACCTATTTTGTTTGTTTTATTTGACTTTTAAAGGCCTCAAGATAAAGAAAGATTATATGATGAACTCGTGTCTCTTTGGTGGCTTGAATAGGTCTCTCTAGACTCACAACAAATGAAAAGCTTCAAGATGCATTTGCTTCTTTTGGGGAGCTCGTGGATGGTAACGCTCTTGGATTCATCATCTCTTGGATTCCTTAACCAACATATGTACAAAGCATCAAAATCATAGATTTTGTTTTTTTTTTTGTTGCAGCGAGAGTGATCACAGACAGAGAAACCGGGAGATCAAAGGGTTTCGGTTTTGTGACATATGCAACAATAGAAGATGCAGAGAAGGCCAAGAAAGAAATGAATGCAAAGTTCTTGGACGGTTGGGTGATATTTGTGGATCCTGCAAGACCCAGAGAACCAAGACGGCCTCTGCACCAGGAGCCACCTCAGTCTTCCTCTAGATCTGGTTTCACAACCAACAAAACCATTGGGTGGTGTAAATGAACAAAATCCCACCACTTATGTATGAAATGATAAATAAATTCTTGGAGCCATTTATCTATTTGGAGGCAAAAGGCATAACCTTTTAGAGTTTAGACCTTAACTTATATGTTTTTGCGATATCATAGGTTGCAATAATTGGTTACAAAACTGACAAACGTGCAACAAATCATTCTCAAAAACCCTTCTCGTTTCACTTTCAATTTTTAAACGATTACAAACGCAGATAACAAAACACAGCGTTTTAAACACAACTCTTTCTCTGCCACGGTGAATTTTTTACCTGTCACTGTGACTTTCCTCTAGGGTTTAAGAAGGTTTAATTTTCAGACAAAAGTACAATAAAGTACAATTAATCATTCTGCAGCTTCCTGATCTGGAATTCGGCGATTGGTCTCAGAAGATGCATTCTTGTTTTCATACTCACTTGGTCTCCTTCAATCTTCCTCACTTCTTTGCGCCAAAGGTCTCTTCTGAGGAAGCCCTTTAATCTGTGTCTGCTTTGTCGCCAATTAAGAAGCAAAGTTTAAAACTTTTGATTTTTTTTCTAGAGTTTTGTGGCGCCTTCACGGAGAGAATTAAGAGTGTTCGCAGTAGCAACCACCGTGGAGGAGGCGTCTGGTAACATACCAGCGGCTCCGATTTCTTTACCTGAAGGATCATGGAAACAGGTTTTGAATTGCATCTAAAATTAGGAATCTTTTTGAGGAGTTGCTTTCCAAAGTTTGAGAATTTGAGAATCTTGTTGTTATGTTTAGATAGCTGGTGGAGTTACAGCTGCTAAAGGGTTTAAAGCTGCTGGTATGTATGCTGGATTACGAGCTGTAGGGAAGAAACCTGATCTCGCTCTTGTAACCTGTGATGTCGAAGCTGTAGCTGCAGGTTCAATACTAGCTTTTCTGCTCCTTTAAAATGTTTGTTCAGATGCAAACAAGCTTTTTTACTTTATCTTGCAAAATTTTCAGGGGTGTTTACTACTAATGTGGTTGCTGCTGCTCCTGTTGTTTACTGCAAAAAAGTTCTTGAGACTTCGAAAACGGTAATCCTCTACCTCATTAATTAGATTTTGGACTTAGAACAATACATTTTGTGCTTCTGAGCTTATGTTTTTTTTTTTCTAATCTTTAGGCGCGTGCAGTGTTGATCAATGCCGGTCAGGCCAATGCAGCTACGGTAAGATATCTCAGCTCTAGTCTGATACTCTGATGCTTTCAATAAGTGGAGATCTCGAGCTGTGTTGTTCAGGATTTAATTCATATGATTGTGAAGTAGCCTGAAATGAATCTATAGGGTTGTTAGCTATGCATCACTCATTATTGTTATATGTTTTAAGGATTTAAGTAATTCCTTTTTCAGGGTGATGCCGGTTACCAAGATATGTTAGATTGTGTTGGATCTATTGCAACGGTATGCCTTGGTGTCTTTCATTCCCATGTCTCTCGCAAACCTCATATCGTTCAACATTGTTCCCGTTTGTTTCTTTATTCTTGTAGCTACTTAAAGTGAAGCCAGAGGAAGTGTTAATTGAGTCAACTGGTGTTATCGGTCAGAGAATCAAAAAGGTATAACTTGTTTCTCATTCTTTTTCCATGCAAGTTCTCTGACAAAGTTAGTTTACCTGTAATTCTTTGCGGGAAGAGCTTCTCCAACATGTTTCTGATTCTTTTCCCGTGCAAGTGCTCCGATAAAGTTAGATTACTCTTTTTTTTTTTGCAGACTGAGCTTCTCCAAGCACTTCCAACTCTAGTCAACTCGAGATCAGACTCTGTTGAAGAGTATAATCTTTTCTCAATCTCTCTCTGAGTTCGTAGGTCACAGTCTTCACTTTCTTTGGTAGCCATTGGACATAACCATATGAATTTGATATGCAGGGCAGATTCTGCGGCTGTAGCAATCACGACAACAGATCTTGTAAGCAAGAGTGTTGCAGTTGAATCACAGGTAGGTTTAATAAACACGTTGTATACTCTATTTCTAGCATTTCATATATCTTACAAAAATTTGAGATTGCTCAGTTTGGTGGAATCAAAATTCGAGTTGGGGGTATGGCAAAAGGCTCCGGGATGATCCATCCAAATATGGCAACTATGTTAGGTGTATGTCCTTTAGCTATTACTTTCTTTTGCCTGTGTAGTTATTAAGACATCCACATTGATGTTAAACGATGCCAAATCTATCTTTGTCAGGTCATAACAACAGATGCACTAGTTGAAAGTGATATCTGGAGAAAGATGGTAAAGGTTGCAGTAAACCGAAGTTTCAACCAGATCACTGTAGGTTACACAATTTCAAACATTGCTGTAATTAGATTATTTTATTTCCAGTCTGATTAAATAAAAGCATGGTCTTATAGGTAGATGGAGACACGAGTACTAACGACACAGTCATTGCTTTAGCGAGCGGGCTATCTGGATCACCTTCTATATCATCTTTGAACTGTAACGAAGCTGCACAACTTCAGGCATGCCTTGATGCGGTATGTGTGTGTTTTTGCTATCTTCCTAACAGTTGTTCATGAGCTGGACTTAACATGGAACCCTCTTTTTCAGGTGATGCAAGGACTTGCTAAATCAATAGCTTGGGATGGTGAAGGCGCTACATGTCTCATTGAGGTTCACAAAATTTTTTCTTTTTCCCAACCCTCTGGTTGAAAACAAATCTTAACCAATAACACAAATATCACCAGGTAACTGTTAAAGGAACAGAAACTGAAGCAGAAGCAGCGAAAATTGCACGCTCGGTGGCTTCCTCTTCCCTGGTCAAAGTATGAGATCCAAGATATATACATGAATGATCAAAGGAGCTTTCTTGTTTCTAAATAATAGTAAACGGTCTGTTGTTGCTGGTGTGACAGGCAGCTGTTTATGGGAGAGATCCAAACTGGGGACGCATAGCTGCAGCTGCTGGCTATGCCGGGGTTTCGTTCCAGATGGATAAGCTAAAGATATCGCTGGGAGAGTTCTCACTCATGGAGAGTGGTCAACCTCTTCCGTTTGACAGGTTTATCTTACAACTGATTTGTCTCTTAATGGGAAAATGAAATTAGATCATGTTCTTACACATGTACATACACAGGGATGGAGCCAGTAACTACCTCAAGAAAACCGGCGAGGTTCACGGAACGGTTACAATCAATATATCCGTAGGTAAGAGATTCACCTGGCTAGCCTTATTAATTCAACCATGCACTGTGGAGCTGAGTGCGGTTTTGTCCGGTGAACAGGTGAAGGTGCAGCCATCGGAAAGGCATGGGGGTGCGATCTTAGCTATGACTATGTCAAGATCAACGCTGAGTACACCTCATAGGACCAAAATCGAGAGACAGAGTTTCATGTACTGTTGTTGTGTTATGATCGCAAATTATAAACCGAGTTTGCTTCAAATAAGAGAACAACGTTTCAATAACAAAGTTCCATTGAGTTCTTCTCAAAAGTGAAAACTGATTCCAAAAAGAAAAAAGTAACAAATTTTCACAATAGTTTTAAGGATCACCATTACAAGAAAAGTTGTAAAAACTCAAAAGAAACACACAAAGAGATTTGTTTATTTATCAGACAAGAGGATGCCAAGCTCGTAGATGTGCTTGGTAATTAGCAGCCAATGGCATTCAAGAAGATGCTGCAACTATAGGCATCTGAGTTGCCCATTCAAATTTGTCGCGACTGTGTTTGCGAGAAGCTTGCTTCTTGTCTTTGCTGCTGCCACCACGCGAGGAAGAGTTGTCTTTGCTCTTCTGTCCTTTCTTTCCGGTCTTCCTGTGGTTGTCTTTGCTCTTGGATTTCTGCTGCTGTTTCTTGCTTCTTGTGTGGGAGGCTATCGAGGGAGGAGGATCATACACATCAGCCGCCCATGAAACACTTGACTTCCTCAGAGACAAGCCATGCTTCTCTCGACTGCCTTTTATGGCTGGGATGAGAACAATTGGTGTCTGTTGCAATTCAAGAAACAATCAGCATAGAATAGAGAGTACACAGCCTTGGCATGAGAGATTACAAGGACCTCAATAGGAAATGAATCGACCAACGACAGCCATTTCCGAAGACTATTAAACTCTAACTAAAGTACAAACTATGGAACTCCAGAAACACTGATTTCTTGAATCAAATGTTTCCCCTGCTTGGATTATATATGGAGCCTCTTGTAGACTTATTCTTTCAAAAACTTTCTGGACATGAAAAACAACTACACATGAGAAATATCAATGACCCACGAGCCTAGGCAAAACAACTAACTACTGTGATCTTTCAAGCTCCAAAAGATGGTACACAACTTCTAGTCTTCTACCTAGGCAAATAGCCAAAGACAGTAAACGCTGAAAACAAAAATAGTCATTTAAACAGTATCTTGAGAAACATAGGCTGACTTACAGTTGTAAGGTTCTCATCCTTGTCTTCATCATCTGAAGAGTTGGGACTTAAAGTGGATTTGCCAATATCCTTATCAGCGGTTTCTTCATTCACAGTTTGGTCAATATAACCAGTTTCATCTCCATCAGACTCCTGCGAATCTTCAGATCCAGTAAACGATGTATCTTTCAAGCCTTTAGAACATTGCGTGGGACTCGAAGCCGAGATCTCAAAGTCTGCATCTTTGAAATCCAACTTACCACAAACAGAGCTCATATCCAAACTAAAAGCAGAATAGAGTCACAGTAGTAATAACTGCACAGAAAAATTCAAAGTTATCATTCAGTGAATGAACAAAAACAAAAACCCCAAATGAACAAAAATCAAAGCCTGCAGAAGTCAAAGAGACAAAAGTTTCACCTTTTTGGGTTGCAAATCGAACACTGACAAAAGTTAAAACACCAAAGATCGATGAAGAATGTGTCGAAGCTAGGAAAATCTCAAGAAACAGATGAGGAAAGTCTCAAGAACCAGACGAGGACGAGAGAAGTAATGGTAAAAGGAGAGCAGAGAGAAGAGGAATCGAAATGTTAACTAAGATTACCACGCCAATCAGACTTTTCAAGAGGTTTCAAACGATGCGAACTCAAACCAGAATGATAAGGAGTCAACGAAGGAATCAATGAAAGAAGAAGGAGGACGAGTAGCTTAGAGGGCACCGAAGGCATTATTATCTTATGCTCTTCGAAACCCTAGAACCAGAAAAAACCCTAATTCTCGAATCTCGAATCCAAGAAATCGCAGAGATCTGAGAACTTTGATGCAGAAACAAAACACAACGAAAGAGCTAGATATACAAAAACGAAGCCGCGAAAAAAACCTTAGAATCGGATCATGGAAAAAGAACCAGAGAATCAAGGAGAATTATATCCACAACGAATCTCACGCGTGAGGAGGATGATAAAAAGAATAGCTAGCTAATTTGAGAAAGAAGGAGACCAACAAGGAAGAGAAGAAACGAGACATGATGATTGATGACGTTTATAAACAAGAAAAATCAACGGCCATAGATGTGGCGGCCTACCTTCAGACAGATCTATGACTGTACACGTGTCTCCTTACCTTTTAAGACTTTTCTTTATGGGCTTTGATATTTTTCTTTTGGGTCTAATGGGCTAAAAATAATAAATTCATTTAAGGAAAAAAAATTACACCAAACATACAACCTAATTATTAATAGTCTGCCAGATACTGTCTGGATTCAACGGCCTATTGGTGTAGTTGACGTCTTAACGTTTGATGAGAATTCAAATACATAAACCAATTGATAACCAATCAGGTTACCTTAGAGAAGTAGCGTTTAGTTTTCAAAGTCTCAGACGCAAATGTCATACATACACAAACGCAGTATTCGACTTGTAACACTGGATGAATTTGGAATAATTGATGGGCTCAAGTTTAGTTTTTAAATAGTTGATGGCGCAATTTGCAATTATCCAGTTTTCTGGGAGTTAAACATCAAATAAATATAAATGATTGAAAGGAAGAATCAAATTCAACCATCAATTTCAAACCAATAGATTGATCAAACAATTCACGAAAGCATAAAGATCTAAAGAAATTGAGTCTAAACCAAACATTTAAACCGGAAATTTACAGAAACCCTAACTGGTGAATTTGGTAACCGCCTTTGTGCCTTCGGAAACAGCATGCTTAGCGAGTTCTCCAGGCAACACAAGTCTGACAGCAGTTTGAATCTCCCTCGATGTAATCGTCGGCTTCTTGTTGTACCTAGCGAGCTTAGACGATTCCTGAGCGAGTTTCTCGAAGATATCGTTGATGAAACTGTTCATAATCCCCATAGCTTTCCCAGAGATTCCAATATCTGGATGAACTTGTTTCAGAACCTTGAAGATGTAGATCTTGTAAGTCTCGACGCTCTTCTTCGATTTCTTCTTCTTCTTCTCGCTTCCTCCTTCTTTGCTGATCTTCTTCTCCGCCTTGGGGAGTTTCTCCGCCGGAGCTTTCCCGGCTGGTTTCTTCTCCGCCGGTTTCTTCTCCGCTGCTTTCGGCGCCATTAGAGATTAATGAAATTGAGTTTAATTGGAGTGATTTGAGAGTGTGTGAGAGATGCGTTGATGATGAATGAGAGATTTGTTTATATATAGATATGTGATTGCTTGTAATTGGGTATCAGTATTTCACGAGGATCGGTGACGTGGTAAAAATAAATAAACGGTTGAGATTATTTGGGACCTTTACCATCTGACGCATCGCTTCTTTTATTGTGTTGGACCTGAAACTCGCCTCAAGGCCCATAAATAGTGTCCTAACGAGTAACGACATCGTGTTAAACATCGAATCAGTTATACTCCCTAAATAACTCTTGTTAACTGAAAGTCAGTCCAAAGCCCATAAAGAGTGAGTTTAAAGTCAGCCCAAGGCCCATAAATAGTGAGTGTTAACAACAGTCGTTTGCGGTTTGCATATCGATCTCTATTACGAACAAGATCCAACGGTCTAGATCTATCCTTCCTTCCACTTCCCTCTTCTCCCGAAAACAAAACAAAAATTCTCTGAATCTCCGAAATACGATCGACCGGAATGCTGACGTACTCCGTTCTTCCGCTCAATCTCCACCGAGTAGATCTGGTACATCTCTCTCATTCCATTTCTAGGTTTTTCCGATTTGAATTCCGCTCAGTACAGTTTGTTTTTGGTCATTGATTGATTTTGTTTCGTCCCAGAGATTTTGCTTGACTTTTGTGTTAAACGTGATGGCTAATCCTCCTGCTAGAGCTCGAGCTGATTACAATTTACCTCATAAAGCTTCTCCTTGATTGAAGACAGAGGTACTTTCCTCATTTGAATCATCACACTACTTTTGATTCATGTCCTAAGCAATGATGTAACTGAACTGTTTCATTATTTTTACAAAATGACTGGATTGTTCAAAATTCTCATTTATCTCTTAGCTTCGTTACGACCATCAGCTATGTGTTTATTGCATGCTGTCGTTATCCTGATCTCTGCTAGTTTGTCTATTTTCACTCAATCCAATTTACAGTATCGATTTCAAGATACGGAACATTGAGCTGGATGGGGAAGTGAATGAAGCTGTAAATTTGGGATAAGTCACAACAGGTTTATTTCTGATATTCTCTGAGAATCTATCCCATTTTTGCTTTTTTTTTATTTTTCTACTGTTATTTATGAATGTATTCCTTCTTTATTATGGTGGGAATCTGGAATTATCGCCTACTTGATTTGATCTTATTGAAGCATACTAAAGAGGAGCCATTGGCATTTTATTAGATGAATCATCTTTCATTAGAGCATCCACAGTGGTAAAATAGGATGGGTGTGTGTTAGTGGGATTTTATTAATAAAATAATGTAAGAGTTGAAGTTTAGAAACATGGTGTTAGGAGTTGATTATTGGTAGAATCTGTTTCTTAATAATAGTTTATTAATATAATTAAGTAATTCATAAAACATTTTTTTAAAATTAAAATAAATTTTAAATTGAAAACATTAAAAACTAAAACTAAAATTTATTTCAAAATACAAAGAAACCCAAAATACAATTCCAAATTTAAACTGATGAAAACTACCTTAGAGGATATTTTTGAGAAAATAAACTTGTGTTTTTTTAGAGAATGAACTTAATATCAAACTTAAGTTTTTTTTTTTTTTTTTGAGCAAGGAACTTGAGAGAAGAATGAAAGAAAGAATACAATAAACATAAAATTGGGTAGGCCACAATTTTTTTCTAAACCAATCTTTTTGGAACTTTGACAGATTTTGAGAAAAGAGAAAGAAAGGGTTTTAGTTTGATCTTTAGATGAATGATACACCAGGTATAAGTAGAAGGGAAATTTGCTCGGCCAAAGTCATGTGAACTTTGTACTTCATATATGTACAAGACTCATTATTTTGTGTGTACTAAAATACAATTGCAATCATAATAACATCCTTCAAAAAACATTCATAAATACAAAGATCTGATCCAATACATGAACCATAATGTAACTGATTCATACACTAGTACATGAATTATAACAGTTTTTAGGATTCATAAAACAAATCTGTAATACAAGAACTTATTCACCTGTTCCATACACTAACACAAGCAATCTGACCTACTTCTTAAACATGACAAGGGCTGTTAGCATAGTCACCTGTTCCATCCACTAACACAAGCAATCTGACCCATCTTTTGTTATTGAACCTGAAACAAAAAGAAACATAGATCAGTTGAAAAACTATATGAATCAGGAAACAAAAAGAAACAAATAATAAACTTGCAAAACTATATGACTCAGGAAACGAAATCCACAAATGAAGTTTGCATTAACAAAAGAAGTTTGCATTATCAAAATAAACAAAATACACAAAAGATGAAACATGAAGAAAGAAAGACAGAAAATGAGTTTGCAAACTCACTTGAAACATGAAGAAACAAAACAGAGGAGTCTATAAGGATCAACATTGACATAAACTAGATTCAAATTAAATCGCTTTCCTTAGATCACATATATGATATATCCAAATTCAAACAATTCAGTATTACCTGGTACTATTCCCATTACCAAGAACAACATTCAATCATCAAACACTAACCAAGTGTACATGGAAAACAGCTTAAATCTTAATTGCAGCATGAGAAGGGCAACAAGTTGTTCCAGATTCATATCAAAATGAATGAAATGCGTAAAATATTAAACGTTTTTACAATCAATTTACCAAATTTGAGTTTCAAGTTCTTAGCTTTTCACCTAAAGAATCAAACTTACATGATTATAACACTCCTCAGATAGCAAATATCTAAAATTCTAAATTCAAATAACTTTGCATCATCATCATCATCATCATCAAGAAACAACATTCACTCATCAACCACTAATCAAGTGTACATACAAAACAGCTAATATCTTAATTACAGCATGAAAAAGGCAACAGAATGTTCCAAATTCAAGCTAAATACTTAGAAACACGTAAAATGCTATGCGCTTCTACGATCAATTTGCTAAGATGCTACAAGCGTCATCGGTATTATCATCATCGACTTGCCGTTCAGATTCTTCGTGGAAGCGTCGAAGAAAAAAATCAAAAAAGCGAAAACACACAAATACACAGAAAACACCTCTCTCTCTCTCTCTCCCTCTCTCATCAGCACAGGAAGACACGTGTAGCTAACACCCGAGTGTTAGCTAACACCCGGATTCAGTCTCTAAAGGCACTGTTCCCTTATTTTCCCTTTCTTTAATGCTTACACCCCTCACTCAATTACGCCATTGCCTTTGGTCTTAGTAAATATTATCTTTACTCTTCTTAGCACATGTTCAATGAGTTCAGTTTCAATTATAATCTACTAAGTATAACTAGGATTCCTTCTTTGCTGTTTTTACTTTGTGTAGACATCAGGAATCAGATCCGTAACATTGAGCAACACGCTTCTGATAATGTCAACAAGATTCTAGTTGCTGATTTGATTAAGAATCAAAAGAGTATCTCTCTCTACCTTCACCCTCCATGTGTAGTATCTTCCTCCTTATTTTTCACGTGATTTTGTGTTTTTAAGATGTCAACATCATTTCTCATTTCCAGGCATATGCCAAGATCCAAAGGGCAAGCTCTTACAGGTGAATATGGAAACAAGTTATTTTAGACCGTATATTATAGCTCTGGGTATTGTTACTGCTTTCATATATACGCAGACGTTGCTTCATTTAATTGGCTTATGTTGATACAGAGTGCCAAGACGCATTTGAATGAAAGAAAGTTTTCTCTTCAATTGCTTATGCAAAGACTTGCAGATACTGATGCCGGGGCCGAGGTTTGTATCGATGAGCTCCTTAGCTTTAGACTTACTTCTCACCAACTTATCATGTGGCGTAGGTATACATAGGTTCAGTGCGGTTCAGAGCAACCAACTTGTATAGGACCTTAGTTTTACTCGAGATAAGTGTTGGAGACTTGGAGTATATTAACTTGAAAAATATTATAGTAATGGAAAAGATTTCTCTCTTGAGATATTGTACCTGCAATCTTGGTCTAAAACTATATGTCGGTCTCTCTAATCGTCAATTAGTGTAGGAACCAAAACATGAACTTTGTTTTCCGTAAGTTACTAATATGTGTTGAATGTAGCAAAATAACATAGTCAATAGGAAGGTATATATTAAGATTCTTTTTTTCTATGGGTTAATTGGCATCCGAGCAAGACTAGTCCATACATTATCCTACTCCCAGTTCATCAACCTAGATGCATTGTGGAATCCAACACCAGTTATATGATTGACAATTTATTGTCTGTCGTCTTATCATTTATCATTCTCGATGTTTTGATCGTAACCTGACCTATCATCTATCATGAACTTTTAGGCACAAACAATCAAGATCAATCAAGCTAATCAGGCTATGGGAACGTCCCCAAGCTACGCAAAAATCAGCATGTTGCGGTTCTTAAAACGCTAAACGTAACTCGCTAAGGATAATGTGCTTGTGCATGGCTTTAGTTTCGTCCCTAACGTTTATCATCGAATGTGACCGACACATATCTCCATTTCTATATTTATCTAAACCATACCTAATGATTTAGAAACAATTAAAGAGAAAGAAAAAAGAGAAGACAGGTTAGGATTGTTGAAAAATCTTTTGGTATGTGATTGGAAATTATTTGCACGTCTTCAGATATGTAATGGGTTCGCTTTTACTTTCTTTTTTGTCGCAAGTGATGCCTATTGTCTGCTTTATAGTTCTCAGATCAAGACTTACTCGCATCTTATACTCCTAATTCTTCTTTATTTTGCTGATTCCATATCTTTATTAGCATTAGGATGAGCATAATTTACTTTCAAAGTTCAAACAATATCCATTTTCTTTTTTTATTATGTTTCATCAATTCAACATTCAACACGAGTAACCCAATTGGAATATATATATATATATATATATATATATATTTAAAGTTCCATAAGATATGATTCATATGAGTGAGCTTCTTTCATGATTGGTGTCACAACATAATCTATGAAGTGTCTCGAGTCATGATTAAAACTATTAATTATCTATTAGAAAAAAAACAAGGATTATGGGTGGTGACTGATTATAGATAGGTCAAGGAAGTTAAATCTGATGAAGAACGCACCAAAGAAATAAAGCTGCAAGTGGGCGATAAGACTTGATGTCTGAGTCGACTTACACCATTTTACATTTCAGACAGACACACTCCAAAGTAATTTTTATGTTCCCACCAATCACCAACTACTTCACTTAGATCTGTTCTCCATAATCTCACACACATCTTCTTTTCTCATCTTTTCTAGTTAGTAATTGTTACTTTTTTCTACCAACATCTTTTAATTAGTAACTTCATTTCCTTCTTTTAGATTATAGTATTAACACTCACCAAGTACGACTCTTATCTACATAGTCTAACTCGAAATGCAAAGACATTTAAGCTGTAGCACGTAGGACTTAACTTTTTGGACGTTGGATTGTGTGAATATATAAGCTTCAACTTCCAACTTCACGATTTTTGTATATGCCTCGCAATTAGATTTTTTTTTTTTTTTTGGTCAACACCTCGCAATTAGATTTAAATTCAGTTTACTCTACTTTTAGTTTTATATAAAATAGATTCACTATAATCAAATCAAAACTATGTTTGGTATAGATTAGATTTTCGGTTCAATTCGAATTATTTAAAAACTGCTTCTATTACGAGTTTACTTGAGTGAGGTTGTATCTATAACTTTCCTGACCATCTATCAAACTTTGTGTCTCTATCTTTAATTTTTGTTTGTGTTAATTTTTTAGCCTTACGGTTTGCTATTCGGAATTATCCGTTTAAACTCATCTATATTATAATCGTTTAGCTTATCAGTGAAAGAATTATTTGACAGAAAAAGAAAAGTTTATCAGTTTTGAATATTTATACAATTTGCTTCCGATAAGAGGAAACCTGATAAACAATCAATACAATTTGAATTCGGTTCAATTCTATTGATAAGAATCCTTATATTTTTTTGACCAAAAAAAAAAAAAAAAGAATCCTTATATTTTACTTTTATATATGTGTGAGAGATTTCTAAACAATTTGTAAGAATACAAAATAGGTGGAAAACGAGACAATGTTTTTCTTTTGTTTACACTATAAAAATGTAAATAAAAAGTGATGTATAAAAGCCCGTGTGTATATTTCACTTTTCAAATAAACGAAGAAGAATACGATGAATGATTGTAGATTTTTTTTTTTTTTTGGTAGGGATGAATGATTGTAGATTAATATCATTAATATTTCCTACCTATAGAAAAGGCTAATAAAAAAAAAGAGGTTAATGAAAAAGGAAACGCTAAATCGTTAGAATCGCACTCGTGACCACAATTAGTACTCCTATCATCTTATAATATTTTCTAAATAACACAATATAGATATTCACACTAAAGCATGCCCCCCATAAACAATCATGCTCAAATTATTCTCAATTCCTA
Organism: Erysimum cheiranthoides; assembly: GCA_011420285.2. Taxonomy (NCBI): domain Eukaryota; kingdom Viridiplantae; phylum Streptophyta; class Magnoliopsida; order Brassicales; family Brassicaceae; genus Erysimum; species Erysimum cheiranthoides. The sequence continues at coordinate 15,002,687 of CM022182.2, read as the reverse complement.
TATATAATATCTATAAGATTACAGTATTACGTTGGGCACTTGTATAGCATATAAAATAATTTAGATATTTAATAGTGAGATGATAATAATTGAATTACTAGTGTTGGTTAGTTCATCCATAAATGTTGGGAGTAAGAGAACGGAGTCATGCATATATGGACTATAACGTATATATATTATTAACAAAAAACGGAGATCTACGAGCAAATCCATCTTCATTTTTCTAATGATTTTTAAGAAAACAAATAATATAACTCCACTAAATAAAAGTTCATAACTTCTGTCTTAAAAGAACGTTAAAAATCATAATTATTATGGAGTTTGTGATTAAAAAAGAAAGTATTAAAAAGAAAGCAATGCCCATGTGTATTAAAATGAGGACCGCCCAAAGCATTATAAGCAAAACAATAATGCGGAGAAAAGCATTAGTAGGCAATAATGCGAGAGAAAGCATTACATAACAAGTTAAAAGAAAAGGAGCAATTGGGAAATTTTGATCAGAAGAAGATCTAGACGATCATTATCTTTCTTTTCGATTGTTGTTTCTTTGACCATATAAATTAATGGATCCCATTCTTCACCTTTTTCTTTCGATGCCTACAGATTCAATTTGGAGCTTTCAAAACAGCCTTAAATATGCGGTTTCGTATCGTTTGTCCACATACATATCTAGGAGATATTATAGGTCATTGAAACGTTTGGTCCCTATGAAAACAACATTGTAGCTAGATTGTAGATTGGTGGACAAAACTCGTATTTACAATCCTATATTAAGCTATGTAATACGGCGTTGTAATTAAAAGGTTTTATGCAGATATCATATAAGTTTTCAAATATCAGTTATTGGTTTTATTATAAGTCGGAGGTTGAATTCCATAATGTACATATATAACCAACTTAAGTTCTCTCTGAACGCTTCAGCCTTCATAGTTATATAATGAAAATGCCAAAAGATCGTCTAATACAAAGTGACTTTGAATTAGAACTTTTAACTTCGCATTGCATTATCCGGATTTTGTAATACCGCTAAATATATATGAAAACGAAGTATTAAATGGTTAGCAAGGAGAGATATTTATTAAAATCGCACCTTACCTTTCATAAAAGAAGCGATCAAGAAATTTTTCTTTCAAATAATAGCAAATTATTCATCCCCAATCTCTTATCTTTTGAAAAATCGGTGCACCACACGGAATCTTACCTTTTTGTTAGCCCAAAAGGGAAAGAAGATATATATATTTAGAAATCCCCAGTGTAAATTCGCACGTCTCTTATTGGTTCTTTTTTTTTTTTTTTTTGAAAATTCTTACAAGGCACGTTTAAGGTTTTGGTCAAATTTAAATTGTAATCATGTGTATTATGCATAAGATTTGTTTCATATGCAGACGTCATAATATATATGATGTATTATGCATAAGATTTGTTTCATATGCAGACGTCATAATATATATGATGTATGTGTAACTTGACTCAACTAAGCGATGTATGTGCGACTTAACTTGACTTTGAAATACTCATTCTTTCATGTCAAAAAAAAAAGAAATACCCATTCCTTTCAAATTTTTCTAGAAAACCCAGTGAACATGTATAAGTGATGTCACTATATTTTTTTTCATGTTTCATTTTGGTTGAAATACATGTGATCTCTGGAATACACATGTTTGTCTGCTGCCTTATTTTACTTTATGGTTTTAATTATGAGTATTTTCTATATTTAATTTGAAGAAATTAAAAAAAAAAATATATATATATATATATAAGTTTTAAAATATATTTCTATTATAAAGGAGTATATTGGTCATGCAAAACGTTGATAATGTTGAGACAAAAGAGTTTACATGAATAAATATCACTTACAACATTACGTATCATTAAGCCCACTGTAGCTGAGCCAACCAACTTTAATTTGATATACGTCTCATACCGTGAATATTCACCCCTTCCCGGTGCAGAATAATGAATCAAAAACCTTATATTGATAGAGAACCGATCCTTCGTGATTTTTTTTTTTCGTCTAAACATTCATTATATTAAATTTAAGAAATCAGTACAAAACTGTTGTTCCAGCCATATAGGCGATCTTTCGTTTTTTAAAACAAGATTATATGCAAGAAAATAATCAAAGTGATTCCACCAGAAACTAAGTGGCAAAATGGGAACAGTGCAAAGGACCCAAAATATTGGCGATTATACGCACCTACGTCAATAAATATTCCAGAACTATAATAAATTAGAAAATAACTTAACAAAAAGGAAAAAGCAAAAAATTTAACCAATAATCACTCTACCCAACAGTGTCGGTATATCGTGACTCATTAATCATTTAGCTAGTTTATACTTTATACTGGAAAGAACTCGATGCATCAACACCTCCCCTGGAGTTAGGGCATCTCCAACCCCACTCTATTTCCTCCTCTATAATAGAGTTTAGAGTAAATTTCTCTCCAACCCTACTCTATTTTTTACTCTATTTTAGAGTAAAAAATAGAATTACTCTATATATAGAGTAACTCTATTTTCTACTCTATAATTTTACATTAGAATAGAGAAAAAAATAGAGTTACTCTAAAAATAGAGTGGGGTTGGAGAGAAACTCTATTTTAGAGTAAAAAATAGAGTGATGGGTTGGAGATGGTCTTAGGCGACCATATACGGAAAATTTTTAAATTATGCTTGGGACATTTATAAGAAAAAGTTGTACGGCTGATGAAAAAATCTACACAAGTTATGAAAATTCTTGTAACAAAATTTCCCTAGTTTTCAAATTTTTATAGGCCTAATTCGCGTTATAATATTTTTACAAAATAATCTTCAAAACTATGCCCTATGCTTCGATGGTTGTAGATCTTGGATTAGTACAAAACGATCCGATACATAAAACTTCAACCATTTTGATAGCAGAACAAATATAATATTTTTTTTGTCGTCTCAAGCATTTTGTTAGAAGCAGAGATAAAGTGTGAACAACACAGAACATGCCTGCTCAAAACAGAGCACAATTACGCTCATAATATTCCACGCAATTACTGATAGAAAAATTCAAAGGAGACTTCCCGTTTGTCTTCTTCGATGCGTGTGTGTAAGCAAGCAGGACCTCCACTAGCAAGGTATGATCGAAAGCGTCCATCACTTATTACACTTTTTACGATATCCCTTGCAATTTGATTTGTTTTTGCGGAAGAGATCTGTAACGATACCTTACGAAAGCCTTGGAGAAGACGATGCATTACTGCACTTATGTCAACTTTTGTTTGTAAAATTAACAATGCATTTTTATGAATTATGAAAATCCAAAGCACTTCGGTCATATTTGTTTAATTAGTTCCATTATGTGAAGATCAAATTCAAATTTCCAAATTTATGTATCTTTTTGTGGTTCTAGTTGATAAGGTAGAGAAATATGGCCCATAATTTAGGGTAAGATTTGACAAGTTGCGTCAAAATATATAACAAAGAAAAAAGAAAATTATAAACTACGTACACACATATTTTTATAATATGTACTACACTAATTAACATAGACGTATAAGTTTCCGTAGAGAGAAGAATGTTCACATCACATCGCCTCCTTTATCTTTGGCTCTATATAAAGAGAGATAACCAAGACGATAATAACAACTCACTCAACTAAACAAAAATCATCCCATATATCTATTGCTACTACTTTATAATATAATCAAATTAGAGAGCGATAGAGATTGCTGATCTTAAGTTATTAGGATGGAGGAAGTAAAGAAGAGGGATTGTATGGAGAAGGCAAGGCCATTCATTTCAATGGTAGTGTTACAAGTAGGGCTAGCAGGAATGGATATTCTCTCAAAGGCTGTCTTAAACAAAGGCATGAGCAATTACGTTCTTGTTGTTTACCGTCACGCCGTTGCTACCGTCGTTATGGCTCCTTTTGCCTTCTATTTTGACAAGTAATCTCTACTTTTTCCCTTATTTATATACACCAATATAATTCACTCACAAACTAAAATCAATGTTTGGCTTGAGGAGTTTGAAGACCATGCTAGCAAAATATTATCAACACCACGATTTGTTGTTTTGCATTTACGTGTGCATTTGAGTTTACCTTGAAATTATATTATATAAGAAAACAGAATATTATTGGGAACTATATTGAGTAGTTTAAAGACCATAATAGCAAGATATCATCAAGTTTTATCTATAATGGGAACTGAGTTTATTTTACCTTTGTATCTCTATGTGATGATATCTATAATCACGATAATATGAAAATGCAAACACAGACGTAAAAAATTGTGGTCATAGTCTAGTACTAATTATATTATATATCAAAAGATGAATGATCATACATATATATATTATATTGTTGAGTTTTTTTTTTCTAAAAAATTGTGGGTGATGACTGGTGCTTGGACGTTTGGTGTGTTGGAAGGATGAAAGTAACAAAAAGTGAGGCTTTTGACGTAAATATATGATAAGAAGTGATCACACATATATTAAAAGACAAAAGACTTGTAACGGTTTTAAATTTGATTTTATGTGGCTTATGTCATGTCATGCATTGAATGTGAGTCCTTAAAATATTTAGTGTTTCTCTTTGCAAAATAATACACTAATTCAACATCTAATGTTTAATTAAAAGCTGGGTATGCTTCAGTAATCATGATTGTAATCCAGTAAATCTTACACATGCTATGAACCAAGTTGAAATGATTCTGAGTTCAGTCCTGGATGCATAGTATATGTTCCAATCAATTTTCAGTTTTCTGATAAATTTGATTGTAATTAAGTGATGCGAAGTGCGTTAAAATGATTGAGAATATTGTCTGTACTATTTATTGCTGAAAAAAATCATGGTACGACGTTCTGATGTAATATGATGTTAAAAAAAAAAAAAAACAGGAAGGTGAGACCGAAGATGACACTGATGATATTTTTCAAGATATCACTCCTTGGTTTACTCGAGTAATATTTTGTTTTTCTTCAACTTCATTTTGTTTTTTTTTTTTTTTTTTTTTCTTAACTTTATCTAATTAAAATTTTCGTTTCATAACTTTTGTAATAACTAAGGCCAGTGATCGATCAGAATTTATACTATCTGGGGATGAAATACACGACGGCTACATTCGCAACCGCCATGTACAACGTCCTACCCGCAATCACTTTCGTCCTCGCCTATATATTCGGGCTCGAAAGAGTGAAGCTACGGTGCATCAGGAGCGCAGGTAAGGTGATTGGGACGCTGGCTACAGTTGGAGGAGCCATGATCATGACACTTGTTAAAGGCCCCGTTCTTGAACTCTTCTGGACCAACGGAATCTCTTCAAAGAACACAGCCGGGACCGATATTCACAGCGCCATCAAAGGCGCAGTTTTGGTCACAATTGGTTGTTTTAGCTATGCATGTTTCATGATTCTTCAAGTAAGCCGAATTTTCTCTATATAATAAAAAACACTTATGAATCGATTTTGACAATGAAACAAATGTTTTTCAGGCAATCACATTGAGAACTTACCCGGCTGAGCTCTCTCTCACAGCATGGATATGCCTCATGGGGACATTAGAAGGAACTGTCGTGGCATTAGTGATGGAGAAAGGAAATCCTAGTGCGTGGGCCATCGGTTGGGATACTAAACTTCTTACATCCACCTACAGTGTAAGATTCATACATATCTCAGTAAACCAGTTGATTCATCACCAATTGTATTAATAAGTTAAATCGTTGGAACGTAAAATATATGCAGGGGATAGTGTGCTCGGCATTAGCTTACTATGTTGGAGGAGTGGTGATGAAAACTAGAGGTCCTGTGTTTGTAACAGCTTTTAGTCCTCTCTGTATGATCATAGTAGCGATTATGTCGACCATCATCTTTGCAGAGCAGATGTATCTAGGAAGGTAATCAAGTCACCGGAAAATAACATCAGACAAGAGCTTTAAATATCGAAATGAGTGTAATGAAAAGATCTTGTTCTTTGGCAGGGTTCTTGGTGCGGTGGTTATATGTGCAGGACTATACCTTGTGATATGGGGCAAAGGCAAAGATTACGAATATCCTTCCACGCCGTTAAGAGATGATGAATCAGCACAACCAAAGCTAGAACTAAGCGGAATCGGGAAGGATAATATTGATCATGAAGTCATTATAATCAGCAAGCAAGGAGAACAAAGAAGAACAATTGTAGATTCAGTCTAACTTAACAGTATATCGGCACAAATGTTTTTCATAACGTATAGCAGTTTCACTGGAGTCTACTATGTATCAGAGAAACTGTATAAAAGAATTGCTAACTACCATGGAGGGAAATAATTGTCCAAGAGGAATAGAGAGCAAAATTTTATATATGATAAAATTATTGGATTCATGCACTAGACAATGAATATATAGTCACTGAAGTAGCTACCTATACTGCAGAACACATATTGACAATGAAGTTACCATTCTCTTGAAAGTGAAATTCTTTAACCTCCTTTGTCTTCAGTGTTTTCATCAAAAATAGCAGTGGCAAAATTCTACCACATCGAGACACACTCATACGTTTATCATTGTCTAAGGAAAAAGAAATAAAGATTGCATTGGAGCTGAGAAGATTTCCTAATAGTGCCATCTAAACCAGACTTTATCAATCATGACTAGTAAATCCTACAAATTCCAGGTTTCCTTCACGACAAAGAGCAATAATCTCCACACGAGGTAATAACATAGTGAACAAACTAAGAACTAAGAAGCAACCCGTAGACTGACTCTAGCATTCGCAATGACAGCACTGAAAATTAACTTTCATTTATATAGAAAGTAGAGAATAGAATGATAGTTAGTTCTAACTTCTGAATATTTATAAAGAAAGTAGAGAATAGGAAGACAATGTAACTCATATTATTTTTCCAATGAAAAAGGTAAAAACGTTAATTCTCTATTGGATCAATTTACCAAGAATGAGTACAAGACTTTGCAAAGATCAACTTACAACTAAGCAAAGATAATTCAGAGTAGATTTCCTTCTTGCTTCCCGTAAATACGCTGAAGTTCCCGTGTAGCAGCTAAATAGGATTCTGAAGATGAAGATTTAAGACATAAAATTAGAATAACCACCGGCTGCTCTCTTTTAAGTAACTGAAATATCTTGCCAAGAAAAGCATGAACTATTCACCTTTCCATATACGAAAGGATTTTTGGTTGATAGACGAGCCAGTCATTGTTGGGATAACACTGAACAGCATATCTTGTGGTGTGTTTCTGAGCTCTTGAACTATCCCGTAGATGGTCTTCCCATTCTCAAAGTATATATGATTATTTGGATGCTTAGTCTTGCAACCCGCGTGTCGTTCAAATTCATATGCATTAACCACCTAGAGAAACTTTTTTTGTCAGAGGCAGAGATAGTAATCTGCATAGTTCAATAAATGTAGCTTACCTTAGAAAAATTGCATGAGTCGCATCCACATAGATATCCAGAACCCTTGATAACACCATGAAGCTCCTTCTGAAATCAGCAAAGAGAAAGGGAAACAAAAATTAGAAACCAATGCCCGTCTTTTGGAAGTCGAGCACAAGTAGATTAGCTACCTCACGTGACCAAGCAATATACTTTACTGGAACTCCATCAAGCATACAAGTAGATAGCAAACTCCTTACATTAGAAGGAAACTTATTGCTCTGAAGTTTCTTAGATACTTTTGTTTCTTCTTTCTTCACAGAAACATCAATACTAGAGAAGGTAGTATTGGTACCAATCTCGTTGGTTCTACTTCCAACCAAATCTTTGCTTGTTGGAGTTTCAGATAATTGAGTTGTGGACTGAGACTGAGACATCAAGAATTCATAGCTAGAGATAATCCTTCCAGAGTTATTTGCATCATCATCATTGGAACCACCAAAAGATATGATTGTACTCTGTCCCTTGCTACTAGAGTCTGCTAAGACATTACTGTTCCTATTATATACACCATCCCTACATACAGGTGTCTTCTCTTTGTGAAAGATGCTACCCTTTGATGCATCACTGTCGTCAACATGGTTGTATGTTTGACTCATGGATATTAAATTACCGTCAACCTTGTTGAAAGCAAGATCAGAAGCAAAACTGTTATTATCATTGTAGGGAGCCAACAACATACTTTCACTGCCCTTACTATATAGTTGGCCCATTGAAATAAAGACGCTATTCTCCCTGTCATAACTTTCATGGATAATATTTTCCTCTTTCTTACCAAATGCAAGACCAAGACCCATGCACATGGAATTCTCATTGACTCTATACAAATTAGTCATCAACATAGAACTGTTTCCAGCCCTGTCATAGCTCTGCGCGTTTGTAGATGATACAAAACTGTCAGAATCCTTCACCTGGCTAACTTTCACTTTTCTGATTCCACCATAGCTAACTGCTGATTGTGGATCCTCAAGTGTGTGGGACATTGATAAAGCAAACGAGTGATCACTATAAGGTTCCTCAGTCCCACTCCTTCCTAGAATGACCTTCTCAGTGTTAATCGAATGAACGGTTTTATCATGAATATTGGAAGCCCTGATAGTTTCGGCGTCAAATAACCGTTCCGTAAATTGACCAGGAACAGACTGAAACAAGAAAGTGTTTCCCCAAGAAGGAACATTTGAGTTAATAACTCCATCAAACAAGTTACTGGTAAGACTTTCCGGCACATGTTTCTTGTTTGGAAGTAAATCAGCCTCGTAGCCATCCAAAAACCACTGATGAGAACGCTTAGAAGAAGCATTATCAGAAGCCATCTCACCAACACTAAAAATCCCTCAACTCTTAGCCTACGCCATCCAAAAAACTTTGGTTTGCAAAAGACTGCAACGCAGATACGAAAAAGAGCTTATCAGTCATCACATTATTATCATCACTATAACGTATCTTTCAATCCAATATGCAAACAAATTAATAGCTTCAAAATAACAAAAACAGTCAAGTTCCAGTATCAAATTATGAACTATTGACCCCCGGTGAATCTCTGATACTCACATTATACAAAATTTGAAAAGCTCTGATAAATTGAAACGCATGAGACTACATAGACTAATCCACATTTACCATAGCATATCACACATAACTAGATATCAGAAGATCATCGGACTCTTAAAACTCGGAAATCGCGTAGATATAGTGAGATACAATTTTTCAAATAGTAGTTACTCTAAAAGCGAAACAGAGGAAGAAGAAGAACACAAAGACGAGAATACACAATAGCAAAATCAAGACACCTGTGATCAGTGAGATTTTTTGTGAAAGTTCACTGGAGGGAAAATGATCGGAACATCGCCGGCGAAGTGTGACCACCACCGCGATTTTAATTTATTTTTCAAATAAATTCGATGCGTCGTTTCGGAATAATAACTTTTTTTGACTTTGCTTTTCTATGAGATTTTTATTAGGAAACACTTTAAGGCCCCTAATTGCTCTGCACGACGATTGGAGACGCTAGATAGAGAAGCTTAGGCAATTTGGGCTTTCATGTTTGAGCCCATTATGAAGTTTGTCTAATTACCTGGAAAACAGTAAACTAATATAATTAGATTCTTTTTTTTTTTTTTTGTCAAGATAATTAGATTCTTCAATTTTTACTTTTATAAACAAAAGCTTTAATATTCCACTTGTAATTTATAAACAAAGTCAAAAACTACTAATCTCCACAATTTGATCTAAACCAAAACTTAGCTAATAGCCTAATAGAGGGAACCAGAGAAAAAGGTTAACCCAATATTAAAATAATTTAAACAATCTTGCTTTTGCCAAATTTCGAAGCTCCATTGTCCAATCCTAGGAATCCATGTGTCATCTCTTCTTTTGGTAACATGAAAACATCCAAAAAGAAATAGAAAAAAAAAAAACAAAAGTAAATTAGGAAGCAGACGATATAAGTCTAGGTTGTGAATCTATACAACTCTGTGCACGTTTGAGCAACAAGATCTCTTCAGCTTGAACTTTCCCGTGGCACGTATAAGGCAATACCGGGTTTGGACGATGATTTTGGTTAATCGGTTTAGTTTTCCAGTTCGATTGATTCTGAGTCATATCAATATGTACCGAAAATAGAGATTGAACCGGTCTATGGTCCGAGAATCTTGACTCTCCTCTCACGTACCAAAGTTGTTTCATCCCGTCACCTTTCCACAATATCCGATCACACCTGAAATAAATAATTTTGATAATAACGTTAGAAAAACAACGTTTAATCATCATCATTAAATAAATATTGAGTGCATGTTAATTATATTACCAAGCCGGAGTTCTTCGCTTTTCCTTTGATTTTTCGGTCTGGGCAACGTAAGTATCCGAGTTTATTAGATATTTATACGTTGGTGCGAAATAAATCTTCCCTTCTTCCCATCCCTTAAAAATTCTACCAGCTCTTTGTTCTATCTTAAGCTGCAAAGATAAAAGAAAGAAACATGTTTTAGTTTAAGTACTCTTAGATAAGTACGTAATCATATAAACAGGCAATCAATTTTAAATTAAAAGTTATTAACCTGATCTTTCTCTAGAAGTGCTTCCCAATTATGATTCCTAAGCTGTTCATGCACGTCACTGCTCGCCCTTAGCCGATAATTCAAATCCCCGAGCCATATTACTTTACTGTAATTCACAACCACATAAAACAATTAAAAAATGAAACTTCTTTTTTTTTTTTTTTTTTTTGTCAAACAAAAAATGAAACTTCTTATATACAAAAACTGTATTCGAAGATTTTTCGTTGACTTACTCATGGTCCATTATCGTCTCGGGTTGAGAATCTTTGGAAGATCGTGAAAATCTTGTCCTCTTAAATATTTCGGTCACATCTAAGTTTCTTCTGACCTCGTCGCCTTCTTTTTCTCCAGACGTAAGATGCGTACAAACGAAGCATAGACTTGTCTCATGCAACGACATGCTGATCGATACCGATCCCTACACAAGGTTACATCGTTAGCTACCAAACATACACATAACACAATTATCAAAATATATTAGAATCAGCTTTATAACGTATATATATGCAAATCTTGGACTAACCTTGTTTCCAAGATATCCCATGATACCACGGCCAACGCATGAAACCTTGAGGTTGGTTATACGTTTCCGAAGATCATCTCTAACCCACACACACAAAAATATCCCCACCATCTGTTTACTCGCCGCAAGGCTATACCCGCGAGGAGGGGTCGAATTGCATGGAATTGGGTTATTATCTGAGAGGCCTGAGAAGCTGAAACGGGGCTGTTGTGATGATTTGAAGGAGGTTCGGTAATTTTTAACAAGCTCGAGTTCATTTTGCGATAAGTTGTTGTTGTTGTTCAAGGCTTCTCGGATAAGAGACAACCACTTAGCCGCGGGACCATTGTCCTCTGCTCCAAGTACGTTACCGGCATTTAACGGCACGATTTCTTGAAACCTAAACAAAACAAAGTATGGATGATATAATTAGTCAAAAAATTGTATTAAAAGTAAGAGAAACTAATTAATATGATTGATTATAGCATACCCTAGCACGTAAATGTCGGCATCGGCGGGAGATTTAAGCCAATCTTTTAAATCCAATCCATCATGTGGCGACTTCCCTCCCACGTTCCATGTCCCCACAAACATTCTAATTATCAATCATTAAAAAAATTACAAGGTTAATAACAATATACTTTAAAATCAAATAAAATAGAGGTTAATCATGCAAGTATTATTTACTTGAGATCAAGATTGTCATCAACACGTGTCGCGTGCTGTTCACCGGTTGATTGTTTTAAATCCCCATTTTCTTGGCCCAACCATCCTATTTCAACCACAAACATAAAAAAAATCAATTAATTACGTATTTAATTAGTATCATCAAAAAAATATTATAATTAGACAAAGATATGTATAAAACAAAAACTGGTGAATTTAGAATAGCAAGTACACCTAAAACTTACGACTTTTTTTTGTAACTTACAGCCTAAGACTCATCTCTCACCCTACACGTGGAGCCAGATGTTACAACTAATCTCTTTTTCTTTGTTTTTTTCCTTACAACTGAACTAATCTCATTTTTCACTTTTTAAATACAATTTTCAAGAGAAAATCTCGGTTCCCTTATTTGCCGTCGTTTTTACCACAGATGTCTAATCCTACATCTAAAGAGTAAAGATGGACCCAAAGCTTTATATTGTACGGATACGGTCCAATTCAAGTACGGTTTACGGACAATAGGTGCGACGCCGTTTTTGAACAAAATTCATGAGCTGTTTTTTTTAGTATATTTTTACCTGGAAAATCTTCCGGCACGATCATGTCGGAGCAGCTTTTTCGCCTTGGCTCCATCCTCCCTAGGAAAACAAAAAACCTCCGGTAAGTCGACGAGAATATTACGGAAACGGCACGAAGTTCGGAGACAAAGATCCAAAACGGCACGAGTCAATCTCTCACCTTTGACTGGGTAATCAGAGTGAAATTCGTAAGCGCTGTTACGTAGGTTTAGCCACTTCCTCACGACGGTTCTTGGCCAAGAAGACTGTAAAACGCGGCCGGTTTTAGCAAAGAGATACACAAAAGTAGTGTAATAAAGGAGAATATAAACGACAGGTAGTTTAAGATACCTTAGATTTCAAGATCTTCCCCATATTTCTGTAATGGAACGCTCTGCCGTTTTTTCCGCCACCGTTGTTGTACAAAGTCAAGAACCACGAATCCAAGGATTATAAAGGATGAGGATCTGGAAATTGAGAGGTAAGCAAGATATTAGTACGCCTAAGAGAAAGCGAAATTAATGAAAAATAATGACGAATAACAATAAGAATAATATTTATTTAGCAATTTGGGTCTAATCAAAGAGCAAGAAAGACAGAAATTAAAATGTAAAATAAGAAAACGCAGACAAAAATTGAACCAAAAATAATACTACTAGCTAAGAAATTCAACGGGAAATAGAAAAAAACCTAGTTGCAGGAGAATCGGAGACAGATATTTTAAAACTAGATAAATAATCAATTATAGAGACTTAATTAAGGAGAATTATATAAAAATCATGTTACAAAATTTAATTATCACATGTCATGATGCGTAAGAAGCCATGTTCTTCCTTTTTTTGGTCTAAGCTTCTCCTTAACACTGAGGAAAAAAAAACAGAGTGTATGGAAACAGAGTCTAAGATCTTTGTAAACCAAAATTGAAACCTTGTTTCTTGTTTTCGAAATCAAAGCTAATTACCCGAAAATATAAACGTACCCATCTTTGAAATAGGGAGGTGCAATAACGAGATCGATGAGAGGAAGGATAAAATTGAAAAATATTGATTGGAAAAAGCAAATTTTTTTCTGTGGTATGGTGTGTTAAAGGAGAAAATAAGGAAAGAGAGCTATCATGAAGAAGAAAACAGAGTAAGTAAAGAAAACGAAGGCACGAGGAAAATTCAAGCAACGACATTAGTAAGTTCAGACAATAAACAGTCTTCTCCGAAAACGACTTAAGGAACAACTAGGTAATTAGAGACTTATTAGCTCTAATAATTGTAGATTTGTAGGGGAAGCTATACTTACATGAGTATAAGTTATACAAAACAAGGTTTTGTGAACGAAAATGGAGAAGGGCCAGTTTAAAATTTTGGAGGAGAGAAAGTTGTGAGGGAGAGAGAAAAGTTGTGAAGGATGAAGAGAGACGTTGTGCACTTATACGGCTGTAAATGGAATTTATAAAAGTTGTGTTATGTGTGAGGTGGACTGATTGGACCAATATTGTCAATATTTTATGTGTGATATTTTAATATTTAATGATACTTTACATTACCTAGGCAAGGTTATTAAAATGTGAATTAGGATGGGAAGGTTTAGTAAAAAATTATGGTAATCGTTAATAAACAGGGTTGCGAAAAAAGGAAGTTCTAGAAATTTTCTTTTATTTTGATATTGAAATTTTACTAATTTTTCTTTTTGTTTTGGGAGATCTAGAAATGAGGAAAAGTCTGTGGATCAAGAAAAAGGTTTGATTTGACTGCTCGGATTTAGCGGATTTAGCTAGGGCCCAGGCGGATGACTCAACTCCGGCGGAGGTTATAGCAGATTTGACTGCTCGGTTACGAGTGGCTTACCATGACGAGGAAAGTTACTGGCATACGAAAAGTAGGAATCAATGGATGAGATGTGGGGATAAGAACACCAAGTTCTTTCACGCACAAACCAAACAAAGGAGGGCTCGCAATCGGATAATAGGTCTTTACGATAACCAGAACAAATGGTCTACAAAGGAGAAAGATATTCAAAATATAGCGGTATCTTACTTTGATAATCTGTTTTCCACTTCGGAGCCTCATGGTTTTGAGGAAGCTCTGACGGAGATCCAGACGGTGATCACGGGGGAGGTAAATGATCATCTTACGGCCCCAGTAACGGAACTGGAGATTAAAGCGGCCTTGTTTATGATGCATCCAGATAAAACACCTGGACCGGATGGGATGACTGCTTTGTTTTACCAGAAGGCATGGGATGTTATCAAAAAGGATTTATTAACGCTGGTTAATTCCTTTTTTGATAATGGAGAATTTGACCCACGGTTAAATTTGACAAATATTTGTCTTATACCAAAAGTGGACAAGCCAGTACGCATGACAGAGCTAAGACCCATTAGCTTGTGTAACGTTGGCTATAAGGTAATCTCGAAGATTATATGTCAGAGATTAAAAAAGGTTTTACCATCGGTAATTTCAGAAACTCAATCGGCCTTCGTGCAAGGTCGATTGATATCGGATAACATTTTAATCGCTCAAGAGATGTTTCATGGTTTACGTACTAACCCGTCTTGTAAGTCAAAGTTTTTGGCTATTAAGACGAATATGAGTAAAGCGTATGACAGGGTAGAATGGGATTTTATAGACAAGTTATTAAGAAAAATGGGTTTTTGCGAGAAATGGACTTCTTGGATTATGCGTTGTGTATCATCTGTACAGTATCAAGTGCTCATAAATGGTCAACCGAGGGGATCAATAGTACCGGAGCGGGGGCTTCGACAGGGTGACCCTTTGTCACCCTACCTATTCATCCTTTGTACGGAAGTATTAATTGCTAATATTCGGAAAGCAGAGCGGGAAAAGAGGATTACGGGAATTAAAGTGGTAAACAAGTGCCCACCAATTTCTCATCTTTTATTTGCGGATGATAGTTTGTTCTTTTGTAAAGTAAGTACGGATCAATGTGGTGCTATTATGGGGATCCTTAAACAATATGAGAGGGTTTCAGGACAGCAAATAAATCTTGCGAAATCATCATTACAGTTCGGGCACAAAGTAGAGGATTCAACAAAAACGGCGATCTATGGGGTTCTGGGTATCACAAATCTGGGAGGTATGGGTTCTTATTTAGGTCTTCCGGAAAGCATGGGTGGCTCCAAGACAAAACTGTTTTCCTTTGTGCGTGACATGCTACAAAGTAGGATTAATAGTTGGTCGGCCAAATTTTTATCCAAAGGAGGGAAAGAAGTAATGATTAAATCGGTAGCTGCGGCACTCCCCACCTATGTCATGTCTTGCTTCCGGTTGCCGAAATCAGTCACCTCCAAGCTAACTAGCGCGGTGGCTGATTTATGGTGGTATACGGGAGGTGAATCAAAAGGTATGCACTGGCAAGCATGGGAGAAATTATGTAGCAGCAAACAATTGGGAGGTCTCGGGTTTCGTAACGTTAATGATTTTAATACGCCTCTTTTGGCAAAACAACTATGGAGATTGATGGAGGTGCCTGATTCTTTATTTGCAAAGGTTTTTAAGAGTCGGTACTATCGGAACACCAATCCTATGGAGGATATAAAATCATATTCACCATCTTATGGATGGCGAAGTATGGTTTCCGCTTGCTCTCTGGTAAAAAAAGGACTAATTAAACGAGTAGGTTCAGGTGAAACCATTTCTGTATGGAATGACCCTTGGATACCTTCTCAATTCCCGAGACCAGCAAAAAGTAACGGGTCCATTATGGACCCTTCTCTACAAATTTACCAATTGATTGATCATCATACAAGATCATTGGATCTTGACAGGCTGAAGACTATCCTCGACCCACCAGATGTTGAGTTGGTCTTGGCGATTCCCCTAGGGTACAGCACCATTCCGGATTCATTTGGATGGCACTTTACAAAGAACGGAAAATACACGGTCAAATCAGGATACCATACGGCACGCCTCCCGTCTCCAGATGGGGCTTCTCTCGGCGTACATGGGCCAAACTATATCCCACTTCAAGCAAATGTATGGAAGATCAAATGCCCCCCGAAAATCCAACATTTTATGTGGCAGGCTCTAACTGGTTGTATTTCGGTCTCTACCAATCTCAGCAGACGAGGAATAAATTGTGACTCGGTATGTGCTCGATGTGGTCACTCCGAGGAAACAATTAATCACGTTCTATTCGAATGTCCACCGGCCCGCCAGGTATGGGCATTATCCCACATTCCATCGGGATCACAGTCGTTCCCCTCGGAATCCTTGTTCACAAATCTGGATTACCTTTTTTGGCGGTAACCAGTACAGGCCCAAAGCGACTCCTTTCCTTGGGTAATGTGGTATATTTGGAAGGCTCGAAATGCCAAAGTTTTTGAAAATATAGATGAGAATCCTCTCGAGGTGGTTCGATTGGCTGATACGGAATCCCAGGCTTGGCAGCAGGCTCAGGTGGAGGAGGAGGGCACAATTTCGCCTATACTAGCCCATCCTCTTCCACCTTCAAACCCTCTGCCAGTCTCTTTTAGCGGTCATCGATGTTATGTAGATGGATCATGGAAGGCGACGGATAGTTTTGCAGGTTATGGATGGTACTGTACATCCCAAAGCAGGGTGATAACGATGGGAGCTACCAACCGACGGCGAAGTCTATCAGCCCTGCATGCAGAAATGGAGGCCCTGTTGTGGGCGATGAGATGTATGATTGGAGCTGGCAATCTACATGTGGCGTTTATGACTGACTGCTCTGACCTGGTGAAGATGGTGTCTTCTCCAACAGATTGCCCGGCATTCGCAGTTTTCTTAGAAGACATCGCATCTGATAGGGAAGAATTATCATCTTTCTCTTTATCTCTTATTCCACGAGGCGAGAATGTAAAAGCGGATTCCTTGGCACGAAATGTTCGTACCATGCCGTACTACGTTACCTATGTAAACAACATTCCGCCAAATTGGCTTTTATAAGCTAATCTATATATTGTGTTGACAAAAAAAAAAAACAAGAAAAAGGTTTGATTATCCTATCAAATATTTTTGGTTTCATTATTAAAATCTAATTTTTTGTTAAAGCTTGTAGACGTTGTGTCTACTACCTTCTTTTGCTTATTAATTTTTTCACAAAATATTATGAGTATGTGTCTTCTCAATCATATATATTAATAAAACGCAATTTCAAAAAGTTTAATAAGTTGAGAATTGCCCATAAAGTTTTCCAAAAAAATATTATTTTATTAACTTATCAAGTTTATAGAGGTTTTAGTGTTTTACTATATACGCTTTACATGAAAACCCTAAAAAAAAAAAAAAAAAAAAAAAAAAATTTAATACTAAGTGTAAGTGAAAGGTCTGTAGTAAAATTTCTATACTAGATAATGAAAAATTCTACATCAGGAGGTTTGGGGTTCAATCCCTGGAAGACGTTATTTATTTGGAGATTTTAAGGAGACACGTTTACATGATATCTTCTGCGTGGAGCACGTGCAAGCGCTAGATATGGATCTTCGTAGAGGCCAGACGGTAGAATTATCCGTCATATGAGTAGCCGATGTATTATTTATCATGATTTGCAATTGAATAATAATAATCTAGTGTTAAAAAAAAAGATAATGAAAAATTCATGATTTGGATTTTGGACTCGCTTCAAAATCACATAACATAAATTTATTTATGGAGTACATAAATTGCATTTTTCCACGATTTTAAATTACGGTCAACTCCTTCGCATCTCTCAAATGAATCCCGTTGTATGGTTGACTTCTTGAGACAAGTTTCACATTGAGCCCACGGTTTTGTCTTAACATTGAAATTATGAAATAAAACAAGTAGGATTTAATTACAATAATAAAATTAAGTAATAACGATGTTTAAAAAAAAAAAATTAAGTAATAACTTACGACTGAATTATAAACTCAATTATGCAGTCGTCCTCTCCAATACTGTATTTGTCTTAAAATATTAAATTCCTTCCAAAATATGGATAAAAATGAAATTTTACACCCATGAAATATTCCCCTTTGTTTTCCTTGAAAATAAAAGAAGATGCTTTTCAGGAAAAGAAAAAATAAGTTTTCTGACGTGGAAAATATTGCAAATCAAACTGCAATTGGCAGAGTTGACACATACCGTACAAATGTCTTGGTCAAAATCAGTTAAGTTCTTTTTGAAAACGTGAACTATTTTACTTTCTATCTTCAAACTTGCTATTTTTCCCATATACTGGAGTATATAACTAATTATAAAAATTAAACCACTTTTGTTACACATATTATTCACATAATTCCTGCCACGAAAATATATAAATGACGAGTTTCTCGTTTGGGACATTCATTAAATTTGAAACAATTAATAGCAAAAATATTGAAATGGATCGAGTATATATTACTAGTTGGGTAACACAAAAACGAAGCTGCATTTATCATTATGAAGAATTGAATCATATGCTAAAAGAATGAAGAAGCTCGATGCATTATGCGATTATTCTCATGCTTCAAACATGTAAAAGGTAGCAATATTAAGAAATTATTGGTTTAAACCAGTTATTCATCTCTACAGTTTACACTCAACAGACAAAAAGTTATTGGGCTCTTTTCATGAACGTTAAGTTAATGTATATATTTCTACAATCTGCACCATCGAAAAGAAACCTTATTGATTTCCTTGAACGTTTTAAACATTTTATTGCTCATTTTTAATATATTTTTTATATTTTTATTAGAGCCATCGGCCTCTATGTACAGACGCCTATGTGTGTGTTGTGTGTGATAAAAAACCTCGGAAAAATTGAACTTTTGAAGGCCTTTTTTGACTTACCCACAAAAACCTACGAATCGTCATCGTGCTTCACACTCGACATGTGTTCCAACTCCATTATTATTATAGTCTCGTACAAATCAGAATTCCACAAACATGCATTTAAATATAATTAATAACCAACTAATCACATAATCTCAGATGACACGTCCTGATTTATCTACGGTCCATTTAATATTAACGCAACATAAATAGATCAGGTAGGTTAAATTCTCGCATTTATTGATCTCCTGTCTCTCTCACCATGGATATGATCTTATCGATCCATTTACAAGGAGAGATGAAGATCCATGTTCCCCGATGTATTAACAACTATTAATCTCTCTTCTAAAGCTAATTAACTTATTAAGCTATTTGCTCTTTCGGAGTTTTAGATGTTTGACTAGTCGAAGAAGCTTCCAATAACATAATTTTTATCGCTTATATATTTCCCCCTTTGGATTAAACTATTGGAAGATTTTAACATTTTGCAACTGTGGCTTATTTTTACGGGTCTGCCTAGATTAATTGAAATAATGCGGGCGACCTAACATGCACGTCGGATTTTAGACTCACAAACGACAAGTAACGTTTCAATTTCATTATCTTAAATCTCTTAACATACTATACGTCATATTATCCATATTTTGTTTCCGAGAATTCGATTATCGTTTATAAGTCAATAGTAATAATTAACATATACTTTTAATAATTAAATCGGTGAAGTAACCTTGTTCGATGAAAATATAAAATGACGTGAACATTCTAAAATATTAGTATAAAAGATATCGTGTGTGCTATATATTGCACTTTACAAGTTTATATTGTGGGTGTAGTAGAAACTTAGGTTAACTTAAAGTGCAATTCGCAGTGATCTAATCGAATAAAATTAGGTTGAATACAGCATTCTATCTAAATTCACTAAAATTTTATTATTTACAGTAGCTAGATATTTTGAAAAACGAATTTCCATAATTTAGATTAGAAAAACAGAAAAACTGAAACCTTTTATATAAACGTTCCATCTTCTTAGAACAGTGAATATAAAGAATGAAACATCAGCATGGATAGTACTTATTACATACATTAGCATGGATAATACTTATTACAAACATTAGTTTCAAAATAATTTAATTTGTAATTTTAATTTAAAATAGTAATGATAATATACGTTTTAGAATATCAGATAAGATAATGGCAGAAAATATCCTATTTTAATTATAAGATTACAGTCTAAACTTTTAATTAACTCGGTCATGTCACCTTAAACATAATTCTCTAATTAGAATACGTCTAATAAGTTTGTTCTTTATACGAGAGTTCAATAATACAGTGCCTCCATGTGTAAGAATAAAAAAATAATTAGCTAGATATGACTATGATCACCTCTTAAAAAAGTGGATTAGTTTACTTTTCACTAGACATTTAGGAGGTAAAGGATTAAGACATCTATATTTATATATATTGATAAAAGAATAAATTTTCTTTTGGAGGTAGATTATGTGATTTAGTGTTGACTTTATGCAAATAAAACTACCCCATGGGAACAATTTAGCTGTCCTCAACGTACAGACATGAAATTTGACAACAAAAATGGCTCGAATACTATAATCTTAGTATTAAAAGTAATTCTTGATTACATGCATGTGTCATTAAAGTCATATTTTTTAGCCATTAAGTAATAAACCAAGGTGGTCGACACAAAAAGAAAAGGGGCCGGGATAAGCAAGTGAAGATCATAAGAAGACAAATACTATAAGTTTAGTTGGCGATCATACTCATGGTTTACAATTTACGGCAGATATTGACCTGTGATCACAGAGTTTTTACTAGGTGTCATCTAAGCTTAATTTAATTTTTTTTTATATCCGAGTAACAACAAGAAAATATGTGTTGTTTTTGCCAACAACAGGAAATATATTAGACCCTAAAAACAAGAGTACAACCATAAACTAAATATCGAAAATATATAGAGAGTATGAAATACTAAGTCGTGAACTTGTGCTTAGATTAGAAGATAGCCCCATGCATGTTTAAACTTAATTAAAACAATCATAGACAATCATATATTTCAGTATTACATAATTAAATAACATTTGCGTTTGTGAAGTCATATATATCGGCAATATGTATAACCAACGACAAGAAAAAGAAATTCTGTGTTAGTACACTAATCACGAATTGTTGTTTTGCAAAGATGGATAATGATGATTCAGTTAAGTTACTAGTAAAAGTCATTCTGTAAAACATAATTGGTTAATTGAAATGGTTCTTGCTGGATCGACTTCTAATTACGAGCGCTGAAGTTTTCTTTAAGACACTACCAATGTTTGTATTTTAACTAATTAAATATCGAAAAAGCCAACGAGCGTTTGAGATGGAATGGAACACATAAAAGTGGGTTTGGTTAGTTAATCTACAAAAGGAGAATACAAATCAGAAAAAGGCTAAAGAACGAAAGTATAATCCAATTATTTGAGTTGTAACGATATGATTAGTGATTAGTGACTACAATCAAGTGTTCTAATAATTAAACTCACTTGCTAAAAGTTAAGTTCCCAAATAGATGCACATGTCTGATCTATATATATTTTATAAAAGGGGGAATGGCAAACTATATTGAATGCTAATGATGAGAAGTATGTCAAAGGCCATGCATGAAATTATTTGCAGAAAAAAAATTCAGATTTAAAAAGGTACTAGAGGTGCATGTGAATATCGAATAATAATCTAAATATTATGTAACAATGTAATTTTTTTTTTTCGAATGTAACAATGTATATAAATACAAGCGCTAAAATAGCATAACAACAAAACTTTAAAATAATATAAGTATGTTTTTATTTTTGTTAAAGGTAAATTTATTAGCGTCAAAAAGAAATGATAAATTTATTAAATATATGTATGTTCTTGGTTAGTTCATGATAAATTAAGTTTTGATCAGTTCAATTTATCCGGTGATCTATAAATTAATAATCACTATAAATTAATAAATAAATTAATACTCTATAAATTAATAATCACTATAAATTAATAAATAATGCCGGTCCCGAGTCGGGCCAATGTAAAAATTGACGAAATTCGATAAGATAATAAGATAATAATTTTTTTGAAACTCCTATGTAAAAATATGGTCCCAATAATATCATAAATTAATAATCATATAATATTTATATATATATATATATATATATATACATGAAAATAATATATTTGGTTATTGGTTAAGTGTTTTTAAATGAATTTTTCTTAAACTTAATTCATGACTAACTTTTTAATATAGAAAATGTTATGTTATGTTTTTAAACTATTTTATTTTATCATCGTCTATAAAAATACTTCATGAAAATAAACAAATTTTTTGTAAATTTTTAAATTCTGAATATACTTCATTTTCATTTCGATAGTCATATAGACGATTTAAATAAAAAGAATTGATATGACTAAACATAAATTATATGTATATTATTTACATAAATTCATTTATTGTCTTTGAAATATCATTCATTTTTTCTTAAATACTTCTATAAATTAATAAATATTATTTTATTCTATAAATTAATAAATATTAATTTATAGATAAATTAATATCACTATAAATTAATAAAATGTTGTAGTGCCAACATTATTAATTTATAGAGGTTTTACTGTATATATATATGTTTTACTTATATACTTAGAAATCTGAAATTGAAAAATATATCAGAAAGCTATAAATTGTTGTTTTTGAAAAACGATTTAGCAAAAGATTGCTACTAATATATCATTCGAAGAAAACTAGCAATTCTCTCGTTCTGTCTTAGTTTTTATGTGCTTATATTATAAGTCCACGCCCTAAGTCCAGTGCTTTGTTCCTATCTAGTTTACTTTTCGCCGCTTTTTAAATGCTCATCGCAAACTTACGGCTTCATATACAACTTTTTGCAGGCTCATTTTTAAAGAAAAGTCTAATTAATAAAAAAACTAATTAATGGGTGTTTCTTTTGATAATAGAGTTGAGAGACCAATGATTTGGATCGTAATATTGTATGAAGAGGGAAGTTGGTACCACTACTCTCTTAGAAAGTGCTCTCATATGGCCAGCTTTGGCAGGCAAGCGAGTGACCCACTCTTCTTAATTATGCCCTTTTAGTCTAAGTGAATCGTGATTAATATCGCTCTCATTCTAATTGAGTATGATATAATTCTAATCCACGTTATTCTTAGAAGTTTCCATCTGAAAACCATTTAGCCGTTCGTATTCATGATTTTGACTTTAGTTCACTTTCTCTTTCTTTGAAGTTTCTACTAGAAAAGTATTTACTATTTAGCCTTGAATTATATATTTGAAATTGTGAAACGAAAAAGCTACTGATCAATCAATTAATACAATATAGTGAAAATTTTGTTAGTTTATAAAACTATTACATGGTAATGTTATAGATTCGAAACTTTTTATTTTATTTTTAGTCAAAATATACATGATTGAAAAAAAAATTTAAAAAGAAATATAAACATATGCTATTATCAATAAGGGAAAACTGAATTAAACATAGTTAACTACTACTAAACTATAATATTATCATTTCAAAGAAATTTGTTTTTCTTAACACATTCTTAGAATGATAAGTCAGCAACTATTATATATTAATTTAATGTTTTCATATAATTAAAGATTATTATTATTATTATTATTATTATTATTATTATATTTAGTAATCATTGTGGTAGGACCTCGATTCCTATGAGTGTGGTTATGGTTGGAAGCAATCGCAAATACGGTAACTGCTGAGATTGGGGTTGGGCAGCTGAAGCTAGTTTCATAAATCTGTTCTAAGTATAACAATAGTATATGCATACTATGAGACATTCCAAGTATGCATATATAGACTATACCTTGAAGATAATATAACTTAACTTCGCAACCAGTTATATATATTGGTTATGAATGATACTCGATACCTGTGTGGTCATAGGCTCATAGCATTTGTTTGTTTGGCTCCAAGTAGTCTTGTGACGACTCTTGTTCAAGTTTGAATGAAATCTTAGTTTACCACAAAAAAAAAAATGATACATATACACCACGTTTTCTTTCACCTTTTTATATCAACAACTCAACAACATATATGTATTATATGAGTTTAAATCAATAGAATGAATAGAATGCATCACGAGCATTAAACAATAAACTACATGTCATGCTCCACGTTTTTCACTTTTTAAAATGTTATTACATTGTGTATATACCATACCGATATGATTACCGACGTTCACAAAGTTTTTTTTTTTAAACAGTTGATTTTTAATATTTTCTATTTTCAAAACTATAAGTACTTTTTTTTTTCTTTTATTCTAATTATTGGATGTTAGACATGAGATGAATTTCAGAAATCCGAATGTAACATATCAGTTAAACCATGTACAGAACAAAATATACAAAAGGCAAATCCTTTAACATAGGGTGTTTGGAAAGTTGATCAGCAGCTTTGTTTTACATCCTCGGTAGTCGGTACCCATTGGACTCAAAACTATAAGTAATTAAGAACAAAAATTGGGTCACAGAGTTTACTATCATGCACAATTATCCAAAAAAAAAGTGGTACCGATCGATCCTATTGATTTGGCCATGCATTTGACTCTATTACTGTTATACATTTATATGATACATGGCCAGTAATTAGTATTTTGAATTAGGAGTTATAATGAGATTTTAATTAAAATTCGTTTAATATATAGTAACTAGCTAAGCAATGACGTGAATGACTCCTGCTTTTCCCATTCACGAGAATCACATGAAATGCACTTCACGCCCAAGCAGAGTATGATTTAAACTCTCTTATTATTAGCCTAATCAAGCATTATATTGATATTAATCATATTATATATAGTTAATATAAGAATATATATTACGATTATTTTGATGACTCAATAACCCACTTAGACCAATAAAAAAATGCTTTTACGATCTCTAATGCAGACAATTAATCGAATTTGGACCATCGGGTTCGTTGGGATTGATTTCCATCTTTACTAGTGTCCTAAAATTTTGGAAAGCACCACCACCGACCTATTAGTGATAAACTAAATCAAACCTATTAATTAATATTATTTGTGAAGTAATTAAGTATTTAACGAATGATTTGTTCAAATAAGTGGGGATATTCGGCGTATTAGTTAGTAGGACCTATTCATTCTAGGCTTCTAGCTAGTAAGTATTGATATACATAGACGTTAATGTGATATACGTGATTCATGAATCATTAATAACCAATGAATTTGAGCATTTTATGCATCGATCCAAAACGAAATTCCTCGATGCTAATAATTTATGTATTGTTTAAGATTATGCAATTTTAGTGGTGGTCACACACACAAAACTGCCCCATTACTAACCAATAGAGTTGAGCATTAGCGAGCATTTGATAGATTAGCGAGTGGAGAATTAATATGCATAATGCATACGATGCTGAGAACACAAGTGTGTTATCTCATATATATGCATGGACGATGATGAATCCATATGTGTTTGGCTACGTTATATATGGCTATATGAATCTCATCCACTCTAACGTATAGGAATGTTAATGACCAGGTAATCCGGTCTAATCTGGTTATAATTATCTTAATGTTTGAAGATATTACAGTCAATTAATAAAATCACTAACTATGCATGGATCCGCATCTACACATACATATATGCTGAACCGGTGGGTCCCTTTCAAATACAGTCTCCACTTCTTCAGAATAAAAACTCGATACATCGAACTACATTCCACAATATAATAAAATGAGTCATCATGTTTAAAGCCGCGCATGCATATATTATTACATGTTTGTCTTTTATATATTTGTACTTGTACGCATGAATATATTTAGTAAACTATAGATGTGGACCATGTGATGATAGTGGTCGATGCGAATTGGTGGTTATCACATGTTATGCTAAAACTCTTTTTAATTGGTCCGCTAAAATTGGCAATTAATTGCGTGCTCCAAATTAGAGGACCTTTGACTTTCTTCAATACGCAAAGTTAATCTTTTGGTTAAAGCCAACTTTATAACATTGTTTTTTTTTTCTTTGTCAACTATTATCTTTGCTCTGTTACAATGTTGGTGAGCAAGAAAATAAATACATTTTACAAAGTTTCATCTTCACTAACTGGTTAGTCCTGAGCTTGTGGCTATCATCAGCGTTTCCAAATATTTCTCAAATTAGACTCACACAGCAGTATATATGCAACACTAGGCTCCTCAACACCTCCTCTTCTCCTGCATTAGTTGTTTTCAAACATATTGATCGATAAATTAGGGACACTTTCCTAATTCGAAGAGAACGACCATGATTTATAAGACTATTCCACAAATCACCATTACAGAGTTTAGCAACGGACGAACGAACTCGAATAGGCACTTCTACTTTAGAAACACATTTCACAGTCATAGTCTTAAATGTTTTGTGAAAACATAAAGTCAGTCTCAAGTACTCTTAGATAAAGTTTGAACAACAAATAGATTAGAGAGCTTGGGACTCTAAAAACAAGAAACGAACAGGGTAAATAGCAAAAGTAGTAGAAGTGTCATTATATAACTAGACTCGGTCAGTTATCACAAGAATGCTTGCGTCTGATCACCACCCGGCCGGTATTAGACATTAGACGATGGCTCCTGTGTCAATCTGAGGATATCAATAAAACAAAAAACATTCAGCAGAGTGTACCCATACCCTAAGAAAGGAAACGACTCATCAAAATGTAAAAAAGACAAGATAATTAATATACCTTGGTTTCTTGGGATCTTCTTTCTCCGGAGCTTCTCAATGGAGTGAACTGCCAAAAACAAATCCAATAGAATATTATTATAACCAGTTTCAAATTGATCTCAACATACAAGAAAACAAAGATAGACCAATCATGGTGGTTACCTTTTTTCTGAGGTTTGAGGTCGCATGAGATAAAATCGGCGATACCACCGCAATAGCAGAGCCTAGCTTGGAACTCTTTTGAGTCATCATCGGAAGGTAGCTTACCTTCAAAGGTAATGTAAAACATGAGGCCAGCAGTAAAGTTATGATTGACGTTGATAACCTTGACATATTCATAGTTTGTACTATTACGTTCATTGAATATACTCAAGAGATTTCCGAGACATCCTGTCTATAAACTCTCTGGTGGTTTCTGGTCCACCAACCACGTCCGTGTCATCGAGATTAAGAGGTTGGTAATTGAAAACGCAGCGCAACTTGGTGAAATCGATGTCAAACCCCTAACAAAACAAACACACAACATTCTCCAAACAGATAAAGAAATTGACTGACTTAAATATGCCTTCCTTAACTCTAGATTTTACCAAGTATCAACATGAAATGAAAATGAAATCCCTAAAAAAAAAAAACATGAAAATGAAAACCTTGGAAGCCTTGACTTGGTCCTTCAAGAAGCGATACTCTTCCTCCACCGTCATATTAGGCTCTTCATCCTTACGGCGTCTTATAAGAGGATAATTATCCCCAGGAACATCATCATCATAATCACCATCCTTGTATAGCAAACATACAGGATGCAGCATAGTTCTCCAATCTGAGACCGTAAACTATCCAAACTTAGGGATTTGATTCCTTCAAAGAAATTACCAGAATTGAATTCGTACCTGCAAAAAAAATCATCTTCCATCGAATTCGCCTTGCGTTTTACTTAAAAAACAAGAACCCTAAACCTTAATTATTTGGAAAAATGATTGTCACCACAATAGCTAACAATAACTACCAAGTATTAAATTTGCATGTATATGCCAAACGACCAAGAAATAATATGTTTTACAATTCCTGACCCAGGCATAGTTGGGCCCAAAATTTGGCCCGCTATGAATACGTAGTTGTAATTCGGTTAAATTTTTCTTGTAGTGTACATGATAACCAGGAACGAACATAACGTTTGAAGTTTCTTGACATTAACGTTTAAAGAACTAAAAGAATGGGAATTGCAATAAAAATGATTGAGAGAAAGAAAAAGAAAACCTAAACAACAAATTTCTTCTTTTTTTTTAAACAACGAATTTCATATCTATTTTTGGGACAAATGTCTTCCCAAAAATATATTCAAGATCATTCTCTAACGGAGTTAGATTCAAATCCAAACACAAAACCCTCTTGCTACTACTGCATCGTTTCAAAACCGGCATGGTAGGTATCACCGGAGAAATGAACGATGGTTCGACCTTTATGCTTGACCTATGCCGTCTCATGTGACCACCTAAAGCCTGTCCGGTCCCAAAACTTTGACCGCATATGGAACACTCATGCTTATGAGTTCCTTTGTAATTATTACTAAGATGTTTCACATCTTTCTGCTCAACGGTAAGTTTTGGCTTCTTATGGCTTGCCCGGTGACCACCAAGGGCTTGAAACGAAGAAAATCTCCGGTTACACGTCTTGCATTCAAACCGGTTACTTGTATTGCTCTCGGAATATTGGTTCAAACCGATCTGTTTGAGCATGGAGGTTTGTGATAGTATCATCAGACATTTAGCAATGTCAAGATTCTTGATGGATCCTTCGTAATCAGATCTTTCTCTCTTCATATTAGTTTGGTTGGTATGAAGCAAGCAAAGTAAATTAAAGATTTGAGAGGGTCACAAACAAAAAAAGAAGTATAAAGGTTTGAGTTTTTGCTTACTAAAAAAGAAAAATGAGTTGAGAGAGTTTCTAATGAAGGTTGAGAACTTGGGAGTATGTATATATATTTATTATAAGAGCACTACCTAAAAGTTTGACTTTCTAGTAGTTTGACCAAAAGAAGTCGTCTAAACTAATATTCTAACACCAAGCAGCACTGATTGTTTGACTTGGGAGTTGGGACACATTTGACATTTTCAATATCACCCTTCGACCGCCGGCACAATGCATACCATCTGGGTTGAATTAAAAGGGTAATTATATCGTCTTTTCAAGTGATGCATCACATAGTTCTCACTTCTTAGAAACTTCTACTCCTAAAAATGTGAATCTATCAAAAGAATCATAGTCAATAAATGTACACAACGGAGAATAAATCTAGCAACTCGCCAACTTGGTTTCTCATTACTTAATATCAACACCTAACCATCGATGTATATTTATATATTTAGTTCAAACTGTATCCTAATCAAATTTTCTTAAATTAAGGATTATCAAATCGACTTCAGACTAATCATTGGAAAATACAGCCGTAACGAGCTCTAAATAAATAATATTTTTTTTTTTGGTAAACTGTTTTTCATAGCTTCAAACTTGCGCAGCAAAATACAAAATTATTCTTCAGATCCAAGCTCGAATACAATCATCACCATGTTCAAAGAGAAAATTCATGAGTTTGTTCAAACACATGCACTAGAGACCAACTTAAACCCTTTTTGATACAACGTATCACTACATTGTCCATCTAGATGGTAAGAGTCAATAGACAGTCAGATTGAATATTAGTTTCAAAAACCTTTTTTGTTATGTTTTTTTTTTTTTTTGATAAAAGACTTTTTTGTTATGTTTGACTGAAAAATTTCTCATTCGGCTTTCTTGTTTAGTTCAATCGTGTGATATCACATGTGGAGAGCCAAGCCAAGCCAATGTCTGTTTCTCATTTCATATCTGGATCAACAATCAAAGCTTACGAACAAACACCCAAAGTATGAGACCATAAGTTTTAAATTTATTGATTAGATAATCAGAGCCTATCCAAAGCATAAATACAACCAAACACAAACTACAATAACTCATCTTACTAGCTTAATAAGACCAAAAAAGATCAAATAACCAAAAAGCATAACAATCATCATTTTTTTTTATAATAATCATCATCTTGTTTATCTTGGACTTAAATTCAGCATTTGCTTCCAAAAAAAACCTTTTCCACCTTTTCGATTATCTTTCTCACAAATGGAAGACTTAGTCAAGAAGTTGCATAATTTAATAAAAAGTTTATTGTATATGTAATAATAATATTAGTAAAATAATAATAAGTTAGATAGAAGACAATTATTTACCTCAGGGTACATATCACTTGGTCCCCATATATTTTGAAATTGAAAGTATGAAACTCCAATTTCCGTTAAATATTTGGTAAGTAAGACAATGTGGTTTTCTATGCGACGCACTTTTTTTTTGTGGATGGCCCATAATACATATCCTCCTATTTAAAAAAAAATGTCAAATCTTATTTAAAAGAATGTTAATAGAGAATTATTATTTACTCACATAATGTTTTGAGTATTCTCCAGTGACTTCTATCTCAGCAGCAATAGGTCCACGTGTCTTCAACAGATGAATAATGTCCGTTTCATTGACATTCTTTTTCTCCACAACGATGAATTCAAGAATCTTGAACACTTTTTGCACAAAAAAAAAGTTTTGACCCTATAAAAAGAGTTTTTTTTTTAATTAAGAAAAATGTCAAGAAGATATCTTTAACAAAAAAATAAAAATAAAAAATGATCTTTTATAATTATGCAAATAAGATGTACTCAACCTGTCACATGTGTGGCTGAGACAGCGTAACCTAAATTATGTGGAGAATAAGAAAACCTCATTTTCTAGGCTTTAAAGGAAAGTTAAATTAGGTCTAAATTCAATTAGAAAATTGTTCTAAAATTACTTAACAAAAAATTACTAATAGTTACTTGAAAGCGTGTCACTAACCTTTATTTTGTCGCATGCAACGGAGCTAACACATCCTTCATCTTTTCCCGCAATGCATTTACAATCTTGTTCTCTAACTAGGCTCTCGTCCTTAAGAAACATTTTCAAACCACTGTAGCTTTTCAGAAATCCATTTGGAAACTTTTCATCGATATCGGCAAAGAGATGTTTAGCAGAGAGCTCCAAAACCAATGACACTTTATTGTGAAAATATAGATGACCGCCAATCATCCGGTTGTACACGATACTCCAACAATAACCTGAAAATAAGATTACTTCACATATTAATTCTTATTAAAAAAGTAACCAAAACAAAACATAATTATGATTGATTAAGGAAATGTTTTTTTTACTTAATTATTATTTTAAACAAAAAAATAATCTCTTTAACATGGTTTTGGAATTAAGCTCATTAACCTGTATTTTTTCTATTTTTGTGATATATAGGGGATATGTCTAACAAAAAAATATATCTTGTAATAAAATAGTGATAACATAGATTAAAAAAAAAAACTTTTTAAGAAATATAAATGACAAAATTTGCCAGGGATAAATTTTTAAAAACTGAAGCCTAAACAACAAACGTATAAGCTTTAAGTCTATACAATAAAGTAATAAACTAAGCTTTAAGGTTGAATAATTTAAAATTAAGGAAACATACCATTTTGTAAAATTTTAAGGTTAAGTTTTTCTAATTTGGGGAATGTCTGAAAAAGCCTCAGTTTTTCTAATGTGATAAAAAAATACCTAAAGTTTTCATAAATCCTTCTATTTAACATGTAAATTAAAACCGTAAAATAAATTATTCATCTTTCTAAAAAGTGTTTATTTTGAACGTTGAACATTATTTCCGTTAATGTTTCTAAACGGTGTCTAACGTTGAAGTTTCTTAGCATTAACGTTCGAATAATTAAAAGAATGGGAACTACATTACAAATGAAGTTTCTTGCATTCAAACCGGTTACTTGTATTGCTCTCGGTATATTGGTTCAAACCGATCTGTTTGAGCATGGAGGTTTGTGATAGTATCATCAGACATTTAGCGATGTCAAGATTATTTATGGATCCTTCGTAATCAGATCTTTCTCTCTTCATATTTTTTTGGTTGGTATGAAGCAAGCAAAGTAAATTAAGATTTGAGAGGGTCACAAACAAAAAAAGAAGAATACAGGTTTGAGTTTTTGCTTACTAAAAAAAGAAAAATGAGTTAAGAGATTCTAATGAAGGTTGAGTTATATAGGAGCACTACCTAAAAGTTTGACTTTCTAGTAGTTTGACCAAAAGAAGTCGTCTAAACTAATAATATTCTAACACCAAGTGCTATTGTTTGACTTGGGAGTTGGGACACATTTGACATTTTCAATATCACCCTTCGACCGCCGGCACAATGCATACCATCTGGGTTGAATTAAAAGGGTAATACATCACATAGTTCTCACTTCTTAGAAACTTCTACTCCTAAAAATGTGAATCTTACAAAAGAAGCATAATCAACAAATATACACAACATGGAATAAATCTAGCAACCTGGTTTCTCATGGATTTGCTTACCACGATCATTACTTACTATCAACACCTAACCATCGGTGTATATTTATATATTTAGTTCAAGCTGTATCCTAATCAAATTTTTTTAAATCAAGGATAATCAAACCGACTTCAGACTAATCAATGGAAAATACAGCCGTAACGAGCTCTAAATAAGTACTATTGTTTTTTTTTTGGTAAACTGTTTTTCATATATTCAAACTTGCGCAAAGCAAAATACAAAACTACTCTTCAGATCCAAGTTCAAATACAATCATCATCATGTTCAAAGAGAAAATTCAGTTTGTTCAAACACATGCACTAGAGAAACTTAAAGCCTTTTTGATACAATGTATCACTACATTGTCCATCTAGATGGTAAGAGTCAATAGACAGTCAGATTGAATATTATCTCTATATATATTTTTATTATTATTGAGATCGTCATCAGTGACGCATTCGTGACTACAGCATATTCATTTGACCGATAAGCAAGTCAAAGTAAAGAAGTGGAATTATGTGCTTTATTTTTGACTTTATTATGTTTTCTTGTAGAAGCATTTCAAATTCTTGGGTTCCTTTTTGTTCCGTCTTCTCTTTACTCTTTTTCATAATTTGGTTGATCAAAATGAGAAGATTAGCCAAAATTTAACCGGAAACTCATCCCTAAGATTGAATGTAACCAAATAATCCATGACAACATAAGCTTGCGTACTATATAACAACCTTTACACACACTTAATCTTCTAAACTCATCCAGCTAATGAACTTAACTGCTAAAGCTTGAAGCTTTTCTTTTGTCTAATCACTCAGATGTTTACTTCCAGGAATGGAGTTCTGTTGTTAGCTTCGTCCTGTCCCTGTTTTGTTGATCTTTTTTCCAAACTTGTGTGATCTTCGCTGAGAGTATTCTGCGAAAATAAAGTCCTCATCTCCTCAATCGAAGCCAGGCTTGGCACAGTTATGGACTGTTTCTTTGGTGTTTCGTTCTTGTGCTGATCAACCTGCTCATTGTATCAAAAGCGTTGCTGTTAATATATTAACATGTAGATCATCACACTATATATGTTGTTATATGATTGCTTCAGTACCTGATAGTCTTTTATGAGAGACTGTTCTGCTTTGTTTCTAACATTTGATACGGCTTGTCCATGATTCTCTTGCAATAACGTGACTTGCTTCATGCAAGTCTCCACTATGGCGTCGGTTGTTTCTTTGTTCTCACGGTCTTGCATCAACGAGTCTGTAAAACCAAGGATAAG
The DNA here is from genome assembly GCA_011420285.2 of Erysimum cheiranthoides. Lineage (NCBI taxonomy): Eukaryota > Viridiplantae > Streptophyta > Magnoliopsida > Brassicales > Brassicaceae > Erysimum > Erysimum cheiranthoides. The sequence goes on along the minus strand of CM022182.2, from coordinate 14,969,322 downwards.
GAATTTTCTTCCTGAATTGCAAAAAGCAGTTCTTGAGTAGGGAATGGAACAAGGGTTTAGTGTGGTTACCATTAACAGCTGCGTGAAGTTCGTTAGTCCTAGTAACAAAGTTAGCATCCATTGAGGAAAATGTGGATGCAAATTCACCGTGCAGTCTCTCATTTTCTGTTGCCATGTCCCTATACGTAGAAGAGAGTTTATTCAGTGAAATCATGTGGAAAATAGAGAAGAAGCAGGGATACAAAAGGACAAAACTTACCCCATTGTGACATTAAGTTCTTGTTGATACTTCGTGTTAAGGTTCTTTATGCCTGTCTCAGTGGTCTCCCACAGTTTTTTAGATTCACTGGCCCTTCCCAAGCTACAATTCATACAAATGTTTGTATGAGAAGATAGAGTAATAACTAAGTGAGAGGTTTTAGTTGAATCAAAGCAGTGGGGAGATGAAACTTATACCAATCTTCAAGGTAACTATCCATGACTGTGATAGACTCAGCTGAAGCTATTGTGTTTTCCATGAAGTGGGTTTTCGCTTTCTTTAGATAGTCACACAATTCCTCCTTTGCACCAATCGAAACTTGCTGGATACCAGATATGTGTTCATACAATCTCTTCTCTTCCTGTATGTCATGTTCCCGGATATTGCTTGATGCATCAGAGACCTAGAAACATGTAAAGCATCAGACTTTGAGTGTGATTCAAGTGGTGAATAATTAAGGCCTAATGGGGTTATTAATAGTTAAAGACTCACCATTGCAGTTTTCTTTGAAGTTAACTTTGATAAAATCAGACTGATATCATTTAAGGCTTGTTTCTCCTCTCTTTCAGCCTCCTCCTGTTTTTAGTAAAGATGATGAGTATGGTGTGAATCTCTCATAACATATTTAACTGAAGTCTTTAATAGTTTGTCTCAGCTCACCTTAAACTTCATTTCAAAAGCAGCAAGCTGTCTTGATTTCTCTGCTTGGCTTGCTCTAATGGCTTCCACCATGCTGTGAGCTTGGTTGTAAATGTTACTGAAAATGGTTGAAGTCGAACTGGAAATTTCTTGCGCAGATCTCATGCTTCTGACCAATCCCTGAATAATTTGAAACATAGTTGAAATTTTCAGAAAAATAAACTAAAGTAACAAGAAACCAGCAAATGATTTTTACAACACCTGTTCTTGTTGTCTTGCAGCAAGAGCTAAGTGCTTCTTCTGATCATTAAGTGAATTATGGATGTCCTGGGCGACTTCAGAAGCCTCTGTTACTGATGTAGTGAGAAACTGAGGAGAGAAAGGCACTTGAATTATTACCCAAACAAATCTTGAGATATAGAAACACAGTAAGAGGTGAAGTAGTAGTTCATACTTTCTCAACAGCCTCTATTTGTGATACTATAGAGGAGCTCATCTTCTCCAGATCAGATGAGGCTTTCTTTTGTAGCATTTCAGATAGTTCCTTCAAGGCTGTTATTCCTGAAGTATAAGTATCTGCTGTTTTCCCAATTCTTGATTCCAGATCGCGTGTTGTCTGCGTGTGTAAATAAACCAAAAGTGTGATCAAATGGTCCAAAGCAAAAAATGAACTGACATAAGTATGGTCTTTTTTCTTACATCATATTTATGAGCAAGAAATGAGTGGGTATGTTCTTCCATAGTTCTCAATTGTTGATGTTGCTGAGAGACTGATCCAAGAACTGTTCGGTGCAAATCTTTAAGGTTTTGATCAAGCTGTGAACCAAACTTCAGAAGCATGCTCTGGTTTTCAGATTCCAGCTTGTCCTTTTGGTCTGCAGAAACAGGTAAAATCAGCACTTGACAGATCTTGTTTTCAGCCATTGACATAGGAAAGAAGAAGTACCTAATCTTGTGAACAGCAAATTTATATCATCTGACGCATGCTGCAAATCAGACCGCAGCCCCTTTGCGCGGTTGATCAAAGAAGTCTCTGTCCAAGAAGATAATCAGTAAAACGAACCAAGCAACAAACAAAACAAAGGGGGAGCCCTTATACAATTTATGAGATAGAATTATTACCTGAATCTTTCATTCTTGAGATGATGAATTCTCTCTCTTTTAACTGTGAGGTAACATGGATATAATTCTGTTTGAGATCAAGCAACTCCTTCTTACTAATATCCAGGTCTCGCTGCATCATAAATGTTTGAAAATTCAACTTAACTCTCATTGAAAGCATCTGAGTAATCTAGAAAGTAAATCACTGATGTTTCTATCACCTTGCAGTCCTTAAGGTCACTTTCTACGTCCAGTAATTTCTCTTTCTCAATCTCGTAAAGGTCACTGAACTTGGAAACTTCCTGCATAAGAGAAGCCACTTAAGTTCCAAAGGGAGAAAATTAGTTTAGTTTCTAAACAGCTTGAAAAGAAAAGGTGAGGCAAACGTACAATTTCACTGAGATTTAATTCATTCTCCAACTGTTCTATCCTCTCGATTCTTGCCTGAAACAAAATGATCATTAGCCGAAAATGAAATTGAATATAGACTTTAAGTTTTGTCCTTTGAACCTACCTTCTTTTCAGCTTCTTCTTGTGTATATCTTTCATGTGCAATGTAAACACCATTTTTATCCCTTGCCGCTCTTACATCTGCATCGATTGTACAACAATTATTACTAATCCAGTACCTCACTTGATAATGTAGAAACAGAGAAACTGGTAAATATTGACAGAATATTATGTGCGTAAACCTTCTTTCATTCTCTCAAGCTCCAAGTAAAGGTCTTTAAGCAGCACAGCCTTGGATAATTTCTGGTTTGCCTGCAGAAAAACGTTTGGTTAGAAGGATAAAAACAAAGATTACATCGATATATCAAGATGAGATATGATAGCGTAAACAAAACCTCGGGTTTGTTCTTGATATTCTTGGCACGGTAGGCGTAATCCAAAGTACTTAAGGTTTCATCTAGGGAATGAGCAGATGGAGAGATTGTAGCAATGATACAAGTTTTTGTCTTTCCTCCTAGAGAGTCCCGTAAAAGCCTTGTTAGCTTACTATCCCTGCAAAGATCAAGACCCACAATTATGCTTCAAAACACACAAATATTATCACAGTAGACTCGTATATATAGTTGTGGGACAGGGCAAGTACCTGTAAGGTATATGGGAAGAATGTTCCACAAGCGCATTAATCACACGGCCTAGCGTGAGCAAGCTCTTGTTTATCTCTCCTGCTTCTCTTGCACGGCCATCCCGAGCTCCTGAGCGTAAAATGTTCTCGGATCCTGCTAGATCCACAAGATTAAGCTTGCCACATTTGATTAGCTCTTCGTCACCCATGGACTCTTCCTTTATGTGGACTGTGATTGTAAACACCGAATGAGAACGACTGCTTCGCTTATTCAATAAGGTATCCGCTGTGCGCCTTTTGGATGAGCCTCGTTCAAGAAGAGCATATATATCGTTAGCACTGTACACAACTTCTTCTTCAAGGCCTCTTAAAACAACAGAACCTTTCCCATCCTCCATCAAAGAAATGGGCTTCTTCTGCTTATCCTCAGAAGATCTTGAGGAGTCATCTTGAGCTAACAAATCCGTAACTTCTTCATTGTAGAGTTCCAAGAATGTTACTTTCATACTGTAATCAGCATTTTGCGCCTCAAGAGTATCGAAAATATGTCGAACAGCTCTTGGAATCACTCCAGCCTCCGCAGGTAAATCCCCTCCCTAGAACCAAAAAAGAATCAGTAGACAGTAAAATCAAAAAGAAACACTCACAAGAGGAAGAGGAAGCTCTTGGTACCTTTTTCCGCATCCCACCCTCCATTGTGTAAGTCTTTCCGGTTCCGGTTTGCCCATACGCAAACACAGTACAGCTAAAACCTTCCAAGACTTCATGAACAATAGGTGCAATAGCTTGGTCATATATAGACCGTTGTTGTGATTTAGGACCAAAAACCTAGAAACAAAACACAATTAACACCCAACAGAGACCAACAAAAAAAGAGCCAATCTTCGAATACAAAATCATCAAGTAGAAAGACAAGAAACAAAAAGACAACCTTGTCGAAATTGAAAACACGGTCTACTTGCTTATTAGCAACACTGTGAAGAACATTGACTTCTCTTCTGAGTTCATTACAAGAGATGACTCTAGGAACATTAGATTTCTGCTCCTCTTCACTTAGTGGTCTGCATCGTAGAATGACCTGAACATTGACCTCTTTACTGTCTCTATCGAGACGGCTAGAGAAAGAATCAGGGCGTCTTCTCTCAAGACGAGGAGTGAGAAACGGTGCAGGTGATGGGATCACTCCTACTCCACTTTTCCTTGTTACCACCTCTGGTGTAAACGACATCACTGATCTTCGAATTTCTGAGAATCAAAACCACTAAAGAATTCAAAATGTGATGGTTCCCTAATCAATTGCAAAAGGCTAAATTCAGAATCACTCATGAAACCCCAGTGCAAGAGATCTACACAGAGACTAGTAGTAAGTTAAAAATTTAAACTTTCTTCCGCAAATTGATTCACTTACAGAAAAAAACAGCCGAATCTTGCAGCAGTAGAGCCAAAATAGAGAAAAATTCGAAATCGAGCAGAAAAGATTTTAGGGATCTTTGAGATGGAAAGATGAAACTTTTTTCTCTAAAATTTTGAAAAATTGGGGTAAGTAACCGTTGAGAACCAAAAGCTATTGGGCTTAGTGTATCTATAGACGTTGAGAGAGTACAAATGTGGGCCCGGCTGGTTCCAAATTCGAATTAATCAAAGCACTTGCGCTCCCCTAGATCGTTTATTTATACATGTATGTTTGTTCAATTGTTAAAAAAAATGGAAACTTGTGTGTCTTGTGCATTTATATTTCAGTTTATTGAGATCGATTTTGTTTATCTAGGTTGATGTATGTGTGTGTATATACAAAAACGAAGATATTAATATCTATGCCAGTCAAAGAATTGTTTCAATTTTCCATTTGTTAAGATTTTAAATGAATCAAAAAGGGATTTCGTTTAATTGTACATCTACTTCTTTTTTTAAAAAAATAATAATAATAATAATTTCTTCTTACCAACATTGTTGGCAATACAAAATTATAAAAGATGGATTACTACACTTTTTTGGGAAATAATTTGGAATCATCACTAAAGATGAATACACCAAAACTGATTATTACTATAATTTATTTGACAAAATAAGATAAACACAAAAGAATTTTTAATTTAATCTGAAAGAATTTAATTGTAGACATAAGCTATAGATTTTCAAGTAATGTAAAGGATTTTGTGGGGTTTGAATGTATTCATCTCTCTTTTTTTTTTTTTGTCAAAAATTTATTTATCTATAATTCTAATGCTTTTTAGAATTTAATGTCTACAAATTCTTCAACACATCTATGATTTGAAGACAAACTAGTGTTCAGATCAAACCACAAAGAAACCATTTTAAAAAAAAAAAACGAAACAAAATTAACAAAGATAAAAAGAGAAAGAGAAGGCATCAAATATTTTGTGTGATCTCTCCTAGTTTCCATGAAACACGATGCATAAGATGCAAAGAGATGAGCATCAAGACTCATCCGTAGAACAACATACAGTAGTAACTACCTCATTCCTGAGAGCAGCGCTGATCCGTACAACACCAAATATGCATGGCCTGTCATGTAGATAATGTTGTCTGTCTTCCTTTTTCTACTCTTATCTCTAACGTTAACCTGATATAAGACTGACACTAATTGCATATTTGTGATTTTCATGTCTTATTTGTTTTAGGTGATTAGATTTTTCCGATATGTATCCTAATTGCACATTTCAATAGTTAACATTTCTCAAAGAGAACGATCAATGGATCTATTTATCAAATCAAAATTTTGGAAGGTAAGAACTTATTTGTATTAAGAGTCTCATCTACATCAATTTTTATAAGATCGATACATATTTGTTTGTGCTTCTCGGACATTTATAAAAGCTAAGATAGAAACAAGAAAAAGGGTACAGTACATAAAATTAAACGAAAATATAGAGAATTTTTTGTCCATATACATATGTGAAAAATTATTAACAAGCAAAAGCAACCACCCAAATTGAGGGAAATAAAATAAAATAACAAGAAACCATAATAATAAGAAGAAGAAAGAAAAAAAAAGCGATGCCGGAGAAAAGTCAAAAACCAAACAAAGTGTCGGGAAAAAGAAATTAGAAAATTAAAACGCTGTATTTTTGTTTTGTAGGCAACCCTAATAAAATCCTTCGCGCAGTTTCTTCTTTCTCTTCCTTTTCTCTCTCACCGTCGCGCCTCCTTCATTCTCTCTCCCTCTCAAGCTCGTCGCTCATCCTGCCGATTAATTCCTCGCAGTCTCAGGTATACGCTTCTTTGATTTTTCCTTTTTGCATCAACAACACGTTCTTTTTTCATTTCCCGTGGATTCATTTCAATACGTAAATTTTCTACCTTTTTCTAAGGGTTTGTGTCGATCGTAAAGTACGGAGCTTTGATAAACCCTAATTCGTCTTTCTTCGATTGTGTATAGTCACTGTTTAATTGGAATTAAGTCAGAGATCTATTTGTTGATTTGCAGTGACTTAGAACCCCCAATTTCAGAATCGACGATGAAATGATTTTTCCTTTAATTTTCTTACTATTGTCTGATAAATCAATCTTCTTTTGATTCTCTTACTTACAGGTTTGATAGCATCATTACCTGAGGGATCTATTGGGGTAAATCAGGGATAAATTAATGGGAACACCAGAGACATCTCGAGAGCCTTGCCCTGATCGTATCCTCGATGATATCGGTGGTGCTTTTGGTATGGGAGCTGTTGGAGGAGCTGCCTTTCATTTCATTAAAGGGACTTACAATTCCCCAAAAGGTAGTCGCTTTGTTGGAGGAACACAAGCTGTGAGCATGAACGCTCCTCGTGTGGGAGGTAGTTTTGCTGTTTGGGGAGGTTTATTCTCGACATTTGACTGCACCATGGTGTACCTAAGGCAGAAGGAAGATCCGTGGAACTCAATCATTGCTGGTGCTGCAACTGGTGGGTTTCTTTCAATGCGACAAGGTTTTGGTGCAGCTTCAAGATCAGCCGCTTTTGGAGGGGCTTTGCTTGCTTTGATTGAAGGAGCTGGGATAATGTTGAACAAGATACTTGCTCAGCCGCAAAATATCATGATGGAGGAGCCTGTCCCCGGAATGTCTGGGATGCCTGGAATGCCCGGAATGTCTGGAATGCCTGGAATGCCCGGAGTGCAGATGGGGCAGATGCAGAATCAAGCACAGATGATGTCAGAGAGTCAAAACCAGAATACAGCTTCATCATCATCATCATCATCATCATCATCATGGCTGGGAGGGTTGTTTGGTAAGAAGAATGAGGAGGTGCAACCGGGCAGTGGAAGTAAAACAGAGGTGTTAGAGAGTTTTGATGCTCCTCCGGTGCCATCATTTGAGTACAAGTAAGCTTGTGGACATCTCTCTGTCATCCTGTGGTTTGCCTACTGCCTCCACAGTCAGTTCCATTTTGTCGTATTTTGATCTATCCTCGTATTCTGCTGAATTCTTCTTGTTCATGGAAGAATCAGCATACTCTATCTTCTCTCCTTCCCCTTATGATTATGTTGCAATGAGCTTATGTACTCAATCTAGGAATCTTATCTTTGTGCAACTATTCCACATATATTGTTGGATCTTAAATAATGTAGTTTTAGATTTTGACAATAGTTTTCAGTGAGACTGCTTGAGCAATGAAAATGAATCCCTTGGTCCGAGATCTGAGAGTTACAATGAACGTTGAGTCACATCTAAGAGTGTTCCTTACCCAACAACTCAGAACAATAGACAAAGCAAGTTTTTTTATAGTGTTTAGCTCTTGGAAACCTCCAAAATTATCAATCTAGTGAACAAGATCTTTCTTGGAGCTACATACTTAGACAAAAAGCTCAAAAGCAGAGTGGTTTGCAAAATCTTCAGACCAAAAAGAAGATGAACAATTCTAACAGCAATCATACATAGGATTCAAACTTGAGCATGTGTTGATGTTTTGCATCACCAAATGACCAATTTTACTACGATTCATTACTCATCATTGTTCAATTCATGTATAGACTCGGCATATTCGTGATCCGTGAATTACAAAAGCAAACGTACAGACTAATCTTGATATATATGGATTAAGGAAAAGAGATTAGCGTTTGATTTGTGAAAAATACATTTCATCATCTTTCTAGTTCCGGGCCTATAATAAAGGCCCAAATATTTGGACCAAAACGACGCCGTAACTTACAGCATATTCGAACTCGAAGGCTCATTTTGATCTTCTTCTTCCTCAAATCTCACTGTAGGGTTTTTAGGGGTTATCTCTCTCTCTCTCTGCAATCATGGAGTCTCTAGGGAAGCTACAGCTTCATCAACAACCAAATCACCTCTCATTCACTCATTTCTCTTCATCTTTCTCGAAAAATCCTTCGTCGATCTCTATCAGATCCATACCCAGATCAACTTCGTCCTTCAAATGTGTTTCTGTCAGAGCTTCATCATCGAAATCCCAAGACCCGAGGCTCTCAGCTCTCAAATCCACCTGCATCACCTTCACTGCTGCAGCAGCGCTGTTCCTTGTGAATCTCCAGCTCAAACCTTCACCGGCGATTGCGGCTCCTGTGGCGGCGACGCCGTCTGTGGAATCTCTTAAACAGAGTAACGGAGACGTTTTGTTGGAAGAAGAAGAGAGATCGCTAGAAGAGCATCTTGCTTCTCATCCTGAAGATGTGGAAGCTCTACGGTCTTTGATGGAGGTAAGGATCAAATCTCGGAAGCTATTAGAAGCTATAGAATTGATCGATAGGTTGATTGAATTGGAACCAGAGGAGAAGGAATGGCCAATTTTGAAAGCTAATATCTTTAGTTACAGTGGAGATTTAGAGTCTGCTAAAAATGGTTTTGAAGAGATTATAGTGAAGGATCCGCTTCGTGTCGAGGCTTATCACGGCCTAGTTATGGCTTATTCCGACTCTGGTGCTGATTTGAATGCGGTGGAGAAGAGAATTGAGGAGGCCATTGTGAGGTGCAAGAAGGAGAAGAATCGTAAGGACTTGAGGGATTTTAAGCTACTAGTGGCGCAAATTCGGGTTATTGAAGGGAAGCATAACGAGGCGTTGAAGCTGTATGAGGAGCTTGTGAAGGAAGAACCGAGAGATTTCAGGCCGTATCTATGTCAAGGGATTATATATACAGTGTTGAAGAAGCAAGATGAGGCGGAGAAACAGTTTGAGAAGTTTAGGAGACTTGTTCCAAGGAATCATCCTTACAGAGAGTATTTTATGGACAATATGGTTGCCACTAAACTCTTTGCGGAGAAGGCGCAGCGAGAGATGGCTGGATCAAAGACCTAAATGGGAAATGCTGATTGTCTTTGCAAAGTGGTAATGCTTGGTGGTAGCCAGCTTGAATGTGATTTTGTTGGTTTTTTCTGTTGCTAATGATTTAGATGGGTGTAGTAGGTAGTTTGAGAATGAATTGATATCAAGATCATGTGTTGTAGCATCAACTGGATACTTAATATGGGAATCTTGAATCTCTTGCACTGTTCTTTTAGATGTGTATGTCAATGTCTTGTTGCCGTTCTCTACTCCTCAGAAGATGACTCTGTCTGATACAAAGAATTTGAACAGTAAGACCAAGGCTATCATCTGATGTATTCAGACCAACAAATTAGAAACCCTAGTTCGAGAAATACGGTGAATTATGAGACACTATGAAATACAAAGAATTTTTTTAGATGTGTATGTCAATGTCTTGTTGTCGTTCTCTTGTGAATTATGAGACACTATGTTCTTGTGAGATGGACGAAACCATTCACATACTCCATCAACGCTCCAAGAAAATTAAAGAAATTACAGCTGCAACCAAAAAGAACCAAAGTATGTCCATACATGAACATACATGAAGCGGAAAAAGTGCGACCAAGGCATGCTACAATTGCCCCAGAACTACAAAAAAAAAAAAAAAAAAAAAAAAAGCATGCTGCAATCGCCAGCAAGATCAGAAAATAACTAGAAAAAAATATACCAATGATCAGAATTACAAAAGATGTTCATTATATATTTATATGTCACAAAATCAGTATATGTGTAAGACCAAGGCTATCATCTGATGTATCCAGACCAAGAAATTAGAAAACAAGCGTAACATACAAACACACCATTAAGTAGTTAGATTTTCACCTTTTGCATCGTTAAATTTCAACTTAACAAACGGAACACAACAAGCCTTGGTCACAACTTGGTTTAACTTTGGAAGAAAACAGAACCAAAAAATAGTAGAAACTACATAAGCAAGTGTTAAGAGAGGTATCCAAATATAAACTATAACTAGCGTGGTATGGGTTTATCCAAAAAAAGAAAAACAACTAGAGTGGTAAACACAATCTCTGGAATCCGAAATCCGATCATTTTGAAAAACTTGGATATTCTGGAGCTCTTGGTAACAAATCGGCAGCTAGATGTCTTGATTTGATTATAATCAGGATCAAGATCCGGATGATGTCCAGACTCTGACCGAAGTGGGACCAAATTCTCGAGACAAGAAGATATAACACATATATCCTGGGAGAGACAACAAATCTCATGTGTATCAGGGTTATATTTGAACAACCAGTGGTGATCGTTATAGAGGAGAAGATTCCCCTGCTTGGAAACAGCGAGCGGCGTGAACCACATGGATGGTAGCATAAAAGCTAGACCAGCTAGATTTATGGAGTAAGTCTTGGTCCATATTTCTTCTTGTGCATTCATGGTACATATCTCTAGTATCCTTTCAGGCCCAAAAGACATATTGGCTATGGTTAGACGGTCCTCAAGGTTGGCTAGCTGGGTTTTTTGCTTGAGCCCACACTTAGCTGGAACAGAGACATAATGGAAATCTTGTTTGTGAAGATCCAAGGCTAGAATTCTGCAACCCCTTCCAATTAGATACGACGCAGTTGATAACCAATAGATGGATCCATTCACACACACGGATTGTCTTCCCACCTGGACCACATAAGGAGGTACCCTCAGGTTCCTCCATTCACCACTTTCAACATCAAGAACATAGCATCCTTCCTCTGCAGGGTGAAAGCACATCTTCGCTACTTTATATCTCCCCGTTACTTTGTCTCTACCGAATCCCATTGCCCAATTTATCCGAAAGAAATTAGGCTCTGTTCCTAAATGTAGTAGAAGTTTCAACAAAATCTAAATTTAATTTCTCATATCAATCATTGCAAAATCCAAAAGAAAAAAAAAAAAAAAAGTACCGTTTATAAATTGGGAGGACACTGGATCTGGGCCGGAAGGGAATCGCAGGAGTTGTCGGGTCGAGGGGTTCAAAACGGTGATTGAATCTGGTTCAGGGATGCAGACCAAACCATCGCAAGCCATCGAGGATCGTTCGTCGGTGCAGTGTAGATACACGATCACTTCAGCGTCCCCATCGGACTGGGCCTCGCGGATGATTCTCGGCCGGTCGCCACAGTGGCAGCTGCAGCCAGCAATAATTATCCGCCTCTTTTGAACATTCATATGCCTTTCCACGAACATGTTCGATTCCAGGATTGATTTCCATTCTTTTGAGACGGTTTTCAATTTCAGGATTGATTTCAAGGGCAATCGAAGAAAAATTCCTTCCAGTATATCGGGAACTATGTAGATCGAATTCGATGTTTTTCCTTCATCGACCATCTTTGTTGCTTGCTTGTGTGCTCCGACTTCTCACGACTCTTTTTTTTACTTATATTACTTTTTTTTGTCAAAAGAGATAATAAGTATTACATGATCCCCAATTACGTACCTCTCAACGAAGCCCAAACCCAGCAATAAGTCCGAAGAGGATAAACTAGGAACGTGTCGGATCGATAGGGATAAGTTAAGCACACGTGTGAAGTTCCACTTCCACTTATATTTGAATTTATTGAGATAATAACTAAAATATAAATTTACTTAAGTACTATGAAATATATGATTTTGGTGATGATTATCTTTTTTTTTTTTAACTCAAACAGCAACCTTTATTAATCTTGCAAATCATTCTCAGAGTGGATTACATCAATAATCTCAATAGGAATAATCGAATGAGATGTAAAAGTAACATTTTCAAGATGCTGCTTACGCGCCAATTTATCTGCAGGTTGATTTAAACCTCTTTTAACCCAGCTGAACTCAATTTCCTCAAAACGATTTCTCCAATCCTTGATTTCCGAAATCCAATTATACACATCAAATCTTCTTTGCTTTCCCAACAAACAATTAACAAGAGTTTGACAATCGCCTTCAAAAACCACTTTTCGAAAACCCTTAATCCAAGCATTCTGCATAGCCATTATCAAAGTTTGGCATTATGCTTCTAAAGTAGTTAACACATTTCCACCCGTGGCTTGCGCCGCCGAAATGAAAGAACCATGAGCATCCCTAAACAACCAAGCCGAAGTCGCCACAGTAGTAGTATTAATGAAAGAACCATCACAATTACATTTAATCCAACCTTCTCTCGGTTTTTGCCAGCAAGGGGTTTGAGAGCTACCATTAGGAATCCGAGAATTCAACATTTCCGATCTTTGATCACTGCCTATTGATAACCATTCCTCATTATCCTGAAGGGCTTCTCTAAAATCACGCCTCCAAGAATTACTCTGTCTCTCAAATACTAGCTTATTTCGACTAATCCAAAGACGCCAAAGAACCCAAAAGGGTAAAACCAAATTACACCAAGGAACCGAAGAACACTGTGACCAATCCAGAAGAGCTTTAAGCTTCACCTCCATAGAAATCTGAGGATTCACCAAGCAAGAAATGGGAATCCCTGCAGCCCTCCAAACTTGAATAGCGTGAGGGCAACTAAAAAATAGATGATCAGAAGTTTCAACCTCACCTACACATCTTTTGCAGAAACTGTCAGTAACTATATGCCGTCTTTCTAACTCTGATCCAGTTGCAAGGGCCCTGGAAATCATTCTCCAAAGAAAATGTTTAATCTTTGGAGCAACCTTCAATTTCCAAAGCCGAGCCTTAAGACCAACATCTCCTGGTGGTGGATCAATTTCATCAACACGGACAACAGGATGAGTAGCCAACCAATATCCCGATTTAACATTGTAAACCCCATTATCCGAGTAATTCCAACCCAAATAATCATGACCTTGAGTACGACTAGTTTTTGTAAGAAGCACATGAGGAACATCTTCTTCATGAATAACAGCTCGAACCAGATTCTCATTCCAACCTAATCTATTGGGCAAAAATAACTCACTAACCCACTGCACATCTACAAGAGCATTAGCCTTACGCCTAGGAGGAATTATACCAGTCTCGAACTCTATAAGGAGAGGGCCCAGCGTACAGCTTCGTCGGTGATGTCATAAGGAAAGCCGCAGACGAAGCCGGCGTAACCATCGTCCATCGCCAACGAAAACGGAGGTAACAACAAAATCTTAGAATTAAATATGGGCCAATAAGCCCACTAAATATGGCACGTTGAAAAGACCCAAACAAAAAACAGCAACCATTTGACAACGGAAAAACGAAAACAACAATACGTGAAAATCACAAACACAACAACACTCAAAAATACTGAGCCAACGAAAAACCCACTCAGGAACCTCACCAAAGCCCTATCCCAACTAAATTTTAATGCTTAGAATGTCCATAATAATACAGTAAAACTTAATTTATAAAAATTAATTTTTCGAGTATTACTTTATAAAAATTTAACCAACATTTACAATATATTATTGCAAAAATAAAAATAAAAAACAAGTTTTTTAACAAAATAAACAACATAAAATAACAACTCATACAATTTACTGAAAAATATTAGAAAACTATTACCATAAATATAAAAAAATACAAAAAACAACAATATAAAATAAATGACAAACAACAAACAAAACATTACAAAAACAAACATCTAAAAAAATGTATGAAAAAATCCTGCAGCATCGCGCGGATATTTACCTAGTTATATTCTAAATCACCACAACACTTTAAAAATCTTGACAATGGCTACCAGCAAACAACCTCAGCAGATGAACATTGGTCAACATTGAGTCTACGTGGCGTTTTCTGTATTCAGTGGCTTCTTCTATTTCGTTTTGAAGAAATGTTTTAAACAACTTTAATAATCGAAGGGAATTTGTTGATGGTTTTTAGTTTACCTAAACTGTTAGTATATTTAATCTTTTTTTTTTTTTTAGATCTTACTTCTACTAATTTCAAAAAGCAAACGACGGTGTTATTTCTTTTAAAATGTGTCATATGTTCAGGGCTTTCGTCGATATAGATCTCGTTTTCTCTTAAAGTTTACACAAATTTTCATTGATATTACTTCTACTAATACCTTTTACACAAATTTTCTTTTAATACCTCCCAAACAAAGAAATCTCATTGAAATGGAACATTCACATGTTTGTACTAAATAAATGTAAAAGATTATCGATTTACCAAACAATTCCAACCACATATGCATTATATCTGTTAAATCAAATGAGAGAAGTCATAGATCTGCCTAGATATTTTAGCCTTTAGTTCATGAGATCAGAATTCCCACCGCTCCTTAACGCTATTGGGTTTTGCCCAAAGGCGAAAACTTAAAAACCACGTTATTTTGATTTGGTTCTCTGAATATTCTAGAGTCTTAGCCTTGTTCTATTTGTCTTAGAACCAGAGTACTCTGTTTTGTCCAAGGCAATGACTTAAACACCTTACTTTAGCTTTACTTAAACATCTCCATGAGTCTTGATTTTCTTAAAAACAAAATTGATATGTTACCACTCTAGCTTTACTTTGAAAATTTTGTGGCCTATGAAGTTTGATTAAAGAATGTGGTGATCCAGAAGCTATTATTTGCAACACTGACGCGTCCTGGCTAGCTTCAAGGAAAATCTCAGGCAGTGGCTGGTGCTTTACTGACCAATCAGGGAACCTCCTCAGCAATGGATCAACAGTCAACCGCAACATCGGATCTCCACTAATAGCCGAAGCTCAAGCCCTAGTAGATGCAATGGAAGACGCGATCGCCAAAGGCCACAGCAAAATTCTCTTCGCTTCAGACTCGTTTATGCTAGTCAAAGCCACTCAATCAAGAATCTCACCAAAGGAGATTCATGGGATTCTACAAGATATCCTCACTTTATCTCTAGTTTTTTCCTCTGTTTGTTTTAAAGCCATCCCACGGGAAGCCAACATAAGAGCTGACCATCTTGCAAAACATGTGTTGTACCAGCTTAATGGGCCTTTTTCATCAATGAATTAATCTTTGAACAAAAAAAAAAAAAAAACAACAACATGTTAAGTAAAACCATGTCGCTAAACAATATAAATGAAATCATGATTTAGATTCCCAGGGAAGATTTTCACTTGTGAATTCGGGATGTTAAATCCTCACTTGTACCATCAGCTTCAGTTCCCACGTAGCACAAATGAAAAAGAAAGTGAACATGTTGATGTGTATAGACGAGGAAGCAAGGCACATAAACATTCAAATTATCAATAGCGTAAATACAACCAGCTATATAAATAAAGAAGATAAGCTGAGAAAAAGGAAGTTGTGCTATGGCCAATCGTATCTGAGGTAGGAGCAAGAGGTGGAATATGACCAACATCCATAGCAACTTTATGTACACAAATAGAGAAACCAGAGAGGGCGTTCGCAATTATAGAGGTCTGAGCTATAATGGTATTGTATTTATCTTGATGGTGTGTATTTGTGATGATGATGAACAATTTGCACTAACCCAACTAATTAAACCTTCTTAAACACTGGATTTAAACATGCCGAGATATACACTGAAATTTGAAAGAGCATGATATTTTTTTTACATTGAAAGTGTCAATATTTGTTGGGTTTAACAGTGGACGTGAGCAGTATTAGATTAGGGGAGGCCAGAAAACAAATTGCCGTTTTAGTAAAGCAGTTAGACACTCAATAACTGTGAATTATGAGATGTATCTGATTTATTATAAATTTATTGACGATGACTAAACATTTAACCTCATTATTGATGATTTCATTTTGGACTTTATCATCGCCTTTTCTCTCGCTGAGTCGCTTCTATTAAAACTGAATTATAGACTTTACGTACAAAACTCTAGCCATAATTAATTATGGTTTTCCGAAAAACAAATATAGTACGTGGTGTGTCTATTAGAACATGCCTTTCTTGAGAATTTTAAATTATTTTTTCCTAGGGCTGAGTTAGTTATTTTTTGTGTGTGGGTATAGCTCTAAATGGTAAAGAGTTGGTGAAGGGCCTGGGCAAATGGATAATGGGTCCAGGTTTGGGTAAACCCATTCGGGTTCGGATTTATCGGCTTTTTGAATTTTAAGATTTAATAGGGTAATTATAAATTTTTGGTTCGGGTCTTATCGGGTTCGAATCGGTTCGTGTTATAAATTTTAGAACCTATAAATACCCGAAAAAATCGAGTACACTTTAAATATTTTTGACCCAATTACCCAAAGTTTTACTTGATTAACCGAAATTTTACCTAGTTACCATATATTTTATCCAATTAATCGAAAATTTTACAGTATTATCCGAAAATTTATCCGAGTATCTGATATAAATAAAGCTTATATGTATATAAGTCTATGTGTCTAATACTACTAACTAGTATATAACCCGTGCTACAGCACGGGCTGAACTTTTTCATATATGGTCGTTAGATAATGTGGTAGCATTTTCGTCTACAATGTTTATATATGTCTTGTTGTATTGTGTAAAAATTTTTTAAGGATACGTGTTGTGTTTGATATCTTAATTTAATAAAGTATTGGTTGGTTCTCATACTATCACCCGCCTAGCAGTTGTTACGGACGGTTGCGATTGTAAGCGGTTGATACCACTTGTACAAACCGTTTCACACTACTTCAAACCGCTCGAAATCGCTGGATTTCAAAATCTCCTTTCCGCAAGCGTTTTCGGTTTTGACGGTTGCGGTTGGTTTAAAAAAATGAAAGAAGCTAAAAAAGGAAAATATGTAAATTAAAATATATATTATCAAATCCTAGTTAATTCTGAGACAATATTTATTCTCTAATTTTAATTTTTCAATATTAATAATTAATTGTGTTTCACTAAAATTTATTTGTTTAATATTTTGATTACTATTTAGTAAGTATTTATAATTTTTAATTATTAATAATTGTTTAAATTTTTATATTTTTCATAAATATATTTTTTTAGTGTTTTATATTTTTAACAATTATATATTATATTTATTTTAATAAATTTTGGTTTAGCTGCTATCGTACTCGTTGATCAATCAGTCGTAAATCTCCCTAAAACACACCCGTTTTTAACTGTTAAACCAGTCGACCAAAACGCTAAATAACACTTGACACTGTTACTGCCGACTTCCACAAACTCCCGCCACCGCAACCGCAACCGCTGCGTTTAAACCATCTAAGCCATTTTTCTTTGTACGGACAACAGTTCTTTTTATATTGTCGATTGGTAATGCAAAGGAAATTACGTAAATTAGAGATAGGCAAAAAAATCATATCCGAAAAAACCGAACCGTAATTAGGTGATTCGGTTTAGTTTCGTTTTCTTCCAAAAACCCGTTTGGTTAAAACTATTAAACTGATTTCAGTTTTGGTTTAATTCGGTTTAAAACCGTAAAAACCGTTCGGTTTTTTGGATTTCTAATTTTTATTAGAATATCTTTTATTTAGTTAGAATTAAATTAGAATAATAATTTACGTAAATATTTTGAAAACTCTAGTCATTAATGTTTTTTGTATTTTTTATACAAAATCGATTTTATCTATATATATAATTACATATCATATATTCAATAAATGCATATTTAAATATAGTAAATTTAATTGAATAACCATTCGATGTCCATGTAATGAAGTATGTAAATTCAATTAACCTTAAGATTCAAAAGATTTAAGAACATGATTTGATAAGACCAAAGTTGAAGAGATTCCTCCAAACCAAACTCCCAAGTGAAACCAACACTGCTTTGGTCTGTTGTTGTTCACCTTCTCCCTTCTTCTGATTCACCGTTGGCATTTCCTTCACTCTTAAACACTCCAGACCTATTTTCTCCCTAACCGATTCAATCAATTTGAAGTCGGCCTCGTCTCCATTTGCATCAGTTACATAGAATATGTTTGTCGCCATGTCGCTACTCGTTGATATCTCTGTTCTTGTAACATTGAGACCGTTTTCTCTGAATGTCCGCGTTACTTCCGCTAGTAAACCTTGTTTGTCTGGATGTCTCAGCTCTAATCTCACACCCTAAACACAATTTAAAACCAATGAAATGTTTAGATTTCCCATTTAACAATAAATAAATAAATAAATCTCAGGGCAGTGTTATTACCTCCAATGCTCTTCTTTCGACTGCAGCTTCTAAGCATTGAAGCACTCGTTGCCTCTCTGCTTCTGAACTTATCGGTGATCCATCCTTATGCCGGATATAGAATTCCTGAACAGATCAAGCAAACAAAGGAAAGATCTTTTAGCTCCAAATCGCACGGAAATATTAATTCAAACGAATTTGCAGGATCATTTCAAGGAACATACCAAGTGAGCTTCGTCTTCAGCGGTGTTGATTGTAGCATGGAACACGGCATATCCATATCCGTTAACGTATAAACCACATCGAACAGAAGCTTGGTCCGGTCCCGGCAATGAACATTAACGACAGAGTGACTCCTCTCAGCCCAATTTTGAACCGTCACAACCACCAATCTCCTCTCCTGTTTCTTGGATCTCCTCTCGTAGTCTCTATCTTCAAACATAAGCTGATCTTGGATATTCTCTGAGAATCAAGAATCGGTGCTCTTGAGCTACAATCTCTAAGATAGATTACCGAAGCAACTCTCCCGTTATCAGGGGCGGACCCAGAAAATTATTTGACTGGGTGCAAAATATGAAGAAAATATTTCACAGGTGACATTTGAACCCTTTACCTCTTGAATTAGTGGTGGCATCCCAAACCATTGTGCCATTATATCTATTGTTTTCTATGTAAAAAATCACATATCTATATTTTAGTGGGTGCAACTGCCACCACATCCTCCAACGTAGATCCGCCACTGCCCGTTATGTGTCCATAGCTTAGCGTCAACCACATCGAAGTTGAGATCAGAGAGAACCGCGAACATTTCAGAGAGTAAACCAATTTGGTCTGTTCCCGTTAACTCTAAGGTTGTTAAACCGTTTACTTCAATGTTTTCTCCGTAGTAAACCGTCTCAATCGACTGTAAAACCAGAAAACAATAAAGTTTCTATTTTTCCAAGTTCTTGAATTGAGAGACATTGTTTAAACAACAAATTCATGAAACTTTGAAATCAAGAAAGTACATGTTCAATGTATCTCAAGACGCTCTGGTCATTCAATTTATTTCCGTTTAAGTCAGTCACATGGAAAACTGCAGTAATTAAGAAAACGAATTAGGACGAAAGTTATATATGTAAGTTAATATAATGATCTTTGGATTTAAATGTTTTATTACCATCCATGTTCCATCTTCCATTAGAAGAAATGTAAGCTTTTTTAAAGACATAAACCCAAAACACCAAACATTAGATCTGAGCACACTACTTCTTTTTCTTCCAATCTATCTTCCATCACCAGCACCTTAACATTGAAACATGAGAAAACATAAACCTTTGATGCTAAGCAAAAACACATCAAAATTGATCAAGTGATCGAAAACCACTAATTCAATTTGATTAGCTATAAAACTTCCAACACTATTATTAGAGAAAATGTTCTTGAGCAATTAATTTTGATATGTTAAAGAAACCACCAAGATGAGGCAATTTAAATAGGAGCAAAGAAGTACGAATCAGCAAAAACATCAAATCCGACGCTAATGGATTAACAATCTGCGGCGATTCTGATGAGCTTTGACGAAATCACAATTTAATTGTACACGGATATAACATGAACTAAGCAAATGGCAACACAAACAATCATTAATCACACTCAATCATGAGTGTAAGCTGAAAAAGGTTTAGCTTTGTGTCCCAAGTGAGAAATCACCAAAAGAAGCTTTGAAAGAACAAAAAATGAAAGAGCAAAATCATTCCTTCTGTCGTGGATAATTTCTGCAAAATCTTCTAGTAAAATATAAGAAAAGTTAGATAACTTAGCTTTGGATCTGAAATCTGACATTAATCTCTCTGTGAAGTCGAACGAAACCCATATTCTCCATGGATCTCTCTTCGCGCTTCTCATTGATCATTTTCCTAGTCTCCATCTCCATTGCTTCTGCTCCCAAAATCAGAGATCCGATCCGATGACCGACCCATCATCGTCTCGAGCTCGACGCCTCCAAGATCTCGCTTTCCAACACCAATCCCGATCTGAATCCCTCCAAAGTCGGCTTCTTCCTCTGCACCAGAGACGCTTTTGGGTTCACGTTTAGGGTTTTTTTTTTTGTGTAAACTGCTGAAAAAAAAAAATCTGAGAAAGGTCTGAATCCCGCGTCCAAGTTGTCAGGATCCGCGTGTTTCTAAACCCGGGTCGAAGAGATCCGCGTGCATATCCGATAATTTTTGACAAATATACCCCCGACTATATAAATCAAATTGTTCATAAACCAAGGGCAATATATCGTAAATACTGTGAAAACTCTATCCATATTTACATTTGTACGGCTCGATTAATAGTATAGATAAGCATAATTCCCCATTAGATCGGGTTTATGGGTTTCCGTGTGGGTATCGGATAATAACTGAACCTGAACCCAAACCCACGGATAGACATGTATATAATCCAATAGATTAATTTAGACGTACCCATACCGACCCAACCCAATTTTTTTGGGTCAGTTTTGGGTTGGATTTTTGGATACGATTTTTTTATCCAGGCCTAGTAGATTATTACTATTGTTTATTTTGATATTTTGATATACTAAGATGTGTATGAGTTAATAATGTATGTTTGTGATTAAATAACAAGCAACAAAAAGATTGGCTGATGTGGGTTGATAATTAAGCCCACAACGGCCCAGTGTCTTCATTCCGAGATTTTTATATATTTTGATTTTATTAAACCGGATAAACCGGGTTCTCGAAGGGTATAAAGACTCAACAAATCTTCGTCTTCTTCATTCTAAATTCGATTCCTGAAACAGAATTTAGACTCAAGATCGTTTCTTCAGTAAGCTTCATCTTCTTTTCCAAGACTCAAGATCGTTTCAAGGATTTGCTCGGTTGGTTTTCTCGGTTGTACATTTGGTCAATTCTTTTTGATTTAAGCGAAGCAAGAATTGGGAAGTTTAATTCGTTTCTACGGTTTTCTTGGTTCGCATTCTCGTTTGTACATTTGGTCAATTGAATTGGGAAGTTTAATTCGTTTCTACGTTTTTCTTGGTTCGCGCATTCTCTGATTAAAATCCTTTTTCGTTTTCAGAACCCAAACCTCGTCTTCTTCAATCGGCTCTCTGTGCGTCTTTGATAAAGATATGGAGATGGTACTACAAGAAGATGGGCCTTCTGCTGCAATAGAGAGACTGGTGTTACGCCTGAGAGTCAGCACTGATAACGCTACCCTCCTTCTAATTGTACATAAGTGGTATATATTTGCTCATCTTTTTCTATCTTTTTTTTTATTATTTTTTTTATTTTTTTATCATTAATAAAAGTTAATACTAATTTGTTTAGGAACGAGTTACGTTTCACCGATAATTACTTGCAGTCTTTAGAGTATCGACAAGCTACTATGGACATAGTGGAAAAACCTAAACATGATCACGCTACTGTAAGTTTTATATTTAAAATTTTTTCATAATAATTGTTGGTGACATGGAATTAATTAATAATTAATTGTTATAGACTCGTTGTAAGATCTGCTCGAGGAAAGAAGTTTGTCAGAATGCTGGTTGCGGACACTATTTTTGTAACCAATGCTATCTTGGTATGTATATTATATTTAATATATTACCAAACTTCATGATCTTTTTTTTATTCCCTCAATTTAATAATTTTATTTGTTTTGTCAGAGAAACTGAATGCTCAAGTTGACGAGGACGACATTCATTTGTCATGTCCGTTTTATGGGTGTTCGAAGTATATGCCGCCATCGTTCATCAAGTCCAGATTGCACTCATCAGAAGAACTACGAAAATATGATGCTGCTCTGAAACGACACTACCAAGACTGTCGACAAGCCGCCATAGCCGTGAACAGAGAACAAGGAAACCAAGAGGCCATAGCCGTGAACAGAGAACAAGGAAACCAAGAGGCCATAGCCGTGAACAGAGAACAAGGAAACCAAGAGGCCATAGCCGTGAACAGAGAACAACGAAACCAAGAGGCCATAGCCGTGAACAGAGAACAACGAAACCAAGAGGCCATAGCCGTGAACAGAGAACAAGGAAACCAAGAGGTCATAGCCGTGAACAGAGAACAAGGAAACCAAGAGGCCATAGCCGTGAACAGAGAACAACGAAACCAAGAGGCCATAGGTAGAAGAATCACTCTTATTCACCATATTATCCTTTTTTGTTTTCTTTTTGGGATCTAATCTTATAACTTTGTTGATACCAGAGGTTGCAAGAGGAGAGCTGGAGAGGAGAAAGAAGAGGCAGAGATGGATCTGGGGATCAATTGCAGCAATCATTACTCTAGGAAGCGCGGCATTGGCATGGTCTTACATTCCTGCGGCCAAACCATTATCCGAAGTGTCACCTCTTAAAGATGAATGTTAATAATGGCTTTGTTTACGGAATTTGTGTAGAGGGCGTAGATTTTCTTTCACGTTGCAACTTTATATGGGACTCAGAAATCAGCATTAAGCATTTTGATGTTTCTGATCATCCCATAGTATTACTTGAGCACTTTGTTTACGTGATGTTATAGGGCAAGTGATCAGTGGACGTTGAGAACCGCTTTTGAAGGTAGTTTTGTGTTTCGTGTTCTCTGTTTTTGTTGATGAATCTGTTGTTTGTGATTTGAGAGATGATTGTATGACCATCTGTTTTGATGGTTTTTTGATTTGGATCAGGCTTGGTTTTTGTCTGATCAGATCGATGTTGTGTCGGTAGTGTTTTGTATGATCATTTAATTGATGGTGATGGTGATGGTGTTGATGTAGATCAAGCTTGTTGCTTCATGGATCAGTCATCAGATCAGTGACAATGATCTTGTTCCTTTGTTGGATCTAGAACAACCTTTTGTTCTTGTAGTGATTTGATCCTTTGTCTTATGACTCTTATCAGTATTGAAGTTTTGATTGTTTGATCATGTTGATGGTTGTTTTGATTCTCATAGTCATAGATCTTTATTCTTGTTCTTGATCTACAATGTAATGATCTGTTTGTAATCCAAGATCTTGAGATTATAGTTAGAATCAGTTTGATCGCTTTTGTTGTTATGAATCTGAAGTGTGTGACTTTCTTAGATCTAACCATTTGGCTTTGATGCTTATGTAAAGTGAAAGTGTATTCATGTTTTCGTAGGATGGGGTACGAACGAGGACTTGATCATATCAATCTTGGCTCACAGAAGTGCTGAACAGAGGAAGGAGCGCACACAAATTAATATTTTTATGTTTGCTTGAATGGTGTTCTATTACATTGAATATCTTTTCTACTTAACATGTTGCAATCTTTCATTTATGAAGTTTAAGAACCCTTTTATACCATTGGAATCCCAAAATTTAAATAATCAATCAAAGAAGTTATATTTAGCATTATTTTAATGATGCTCTTAGCTCTTTATTGATTTGTACTTGTTTGCTCTGATTAATGAACAAGGGGCTTTTACCGCAGTAAAGTTTGAAACTTTAGCTGTTTACCATTTATTTTACAACAGAGTAGAAGTAAATTGTTGCATAAGTAAATTAGAGATTTTGGGTTTCCACGTTTGGCTTTGGAATTGTTGGAGTTGTCCAAAATTGGGCATTTTTAACCTTTGAGATGCTATCCAATATTTCCATGGGAGTAATATCTCCGGTCACAGTCACTTTCTTTGCAGCAAAATCTATGTTGAAGGATGTTACACCTACAAGGAATCAAATTCATTAGTTATAAACCAACTTTAGACCAAAACCAGTTTGCTAAGTAATGGACCAGACCGGCTCGGGTGTGGACAAACTAAGTAAATAACCAAATCAAAGTGAGCATTTAGATTAAATTGGAATCGACTCCAGTCCTATTATTTCGTATTTTCCTTAAATTTTATTCATATATTTTCTAAACTGAACATTTTGAAACTAAACCGATACTTAACCGAAAGATGGAGAAACTGGCATTCTCGTAAATAGAGGGATCACCTTGCATTCTGGCCAGATGTTTCCTAACTTTTCCTTCACAGCCTCTGCAGTGAAGAGACACTTTGAGAACAACGACCTGCTGCTACAGAAAATGCAAAGCTAATCATTACCCTCTTGTCACCCTTTATTTACATTCATGCCAACAACAAAACAACGTACGTACCTGGTCTGAACCACCACCACAAGTAGTCTTCTTCTCTGTCAACGTTTTGTCTTCACCAGCAGGAGCTACAGTTCCTACTGTCTTGGCCGGATCCTGACCCGCAGACCCGGAAATAGAATCCGGGTCGGATCCCAAAAGATACCTTGTAGAACCAATAGGAGTTTTGATAAAGTCACATGCGGGTCTCGCAACACAGCTAAAACTCTTCCTCGCTAGGCTGATGTCATTGGTGATGAGTTTCAGCAACGCCGCTGCTCCGCCTCCACCGCCACCTCCGGTGCTTCTCCGGCCAGTAATGCTCCTCCTACCTTTATAGATCTCTAGCTTTCTGTCACTGATCTCTACGTCTTCGGCGGAAGCTGGTAATTTGATGAAGTCGTCGGCGAATGATCGTCGGCCATCTTTAATGATCGGATTGTGGCGGTCAATAGCTCGGCCGCTGCTTCGTTCATCCTCGTCGGTGGTGGTTGATTTATGAACGTGGTCCATGCTTGAACATATGGCTGTCGATGCTTGTGAAGCGCAGAACATACGTCCCTTCATTATATGGAGAAATAGAGTGAAGAAGTAGACAGTAAGAAACCAAAGAAAAAAAACACCAAACTGGATTGGAATCTTGATGGCCGAAGTTGTTTTGAGCAAATCTTAATGAGAATGTTAATATGTATATGAGGATGTTATTACTCGTATATAGAGAGAGAATTGGATTGGAATAGAGACAAAGAAAGTTAAAGAGTGTAACGCTCATATGATAAGAGTTATTTGTCCATATATGTAATAAGTTGTTCCGATGGCGTTAATATTTTACTTACGTTCTATTTTTTTTCATTTCCCCATATATCTTACATTTTCTCTTTTAAAATTATATGCAAATTTTACCCAAAATTGCATTCGTCGATCCTAAGTAAACAAAAACAAAAATCAATGTTGTGGTGGCCCGGTTGTATTATTATTTCTAAACTTATTTTTAAAGTTCATCGATTAAAAACCCAACTCAATACTTACGTGCAAGTTTAGTAAAACTATTTTTTTGGTATGGTATTATTTACATGACAGAATTTGTTTTGGAATTTTCTGTGTAAAAGTCTGAGAGAGAAGACATTGGTTACAAATATGAAAAGAAATAATAAGACTATTTAGATTCTGCTATATATTTGGATGGATACTAATCACGGATCACACATTCACACTACCATATATATATCATTGGATCCCTTGATATCAAAAGTACAAATATGTTTTGGAATACAGTTATACAGCATCACCAAAGTATCCACTATTCTTTCTTTTTTTTTGATAAATCCAAGGCGTCCAATTTTTAAAAGTTAAACGTAACGTCGTAGATTTTTTGTGTTGTATTTTGACCATAATTACGATATTTTATATTTATAAGCACGTAAGTGCACATTTTATATGTTGAACTTCTTTTGTTTGTTGAATGGTGTCAACTTAAATAGATATAGAGTTATCAGGTGTGAAGAGCTTAAATATCCAACTTCATGATTATTTGATGCTTAATAAGCTAGCTACATATATATAGTACTCGAGGGTTCGTTTCATTTCATGTCATGATGATGCTGAACCACACTTGGGATAATAAATTACTTTTCACGTGGGAATTTATAAGGTGTACCCTTGTTTTTTTTTGGTTGGAACTTATACTATTTGCATTAATGAGGGCATTTTCCCATAAAAATCTCTTCCTGAACAGGTCTTTTACTTAATAGTGGGTAACATCAACCGAATGCTATACCATCCACTAACAACATCAATTTCGTTAAGGAAAACCTAATATCATACTATCTGAGACAAATGTTATATATTAACACAAGGGATCACAATAATTAAATACACATATTCTCCTAAATCATATTTAAGTAAGTATTTTATTAGTTGTTAATATTGCATGCTCACTGTCACTGTCACTGGATGAAGATGCTGGGCGTGGACCGTGGGGCATCATCCTTCACGAGGCTTTTTTTTTTTTATTATTATTCCAAATCTTACTTCACACTTCTTTATTAGTTTTTGTTTTTTTGTCTGTTTTTATAAATTTAGATGATAAATGAAACACTCTAACTGTGTCAGAGAGAGCAACGGTCGAAAACACAGATGGTATAATGTTGAGAAAAGAGTATCGATAGAGCTTCCCTTTTAAGTGGACACGTGATGCTTAAATGTTAGAGCCGGTCAGAGCAATTTGGACGATTACCATAATTTATCTATCTTCTTCTCAATTTTGCACTGATTAAGTAATATGGATTGTTTATTGAGATCTGTAGCAATTGGAAACACGAGGAATATTCTTTGTTGGATGTACAAAACAATTGAGGGTGTATCCGGATTTAACCTTTTATTTTTCACATTATTAAAATCAGTTCGAACCGAAGTTCAGTTTAAACCTCCAACGTGATATTGAAATTACATACTGTCGCGCATAAGATATTAAGATGTAGTGTATATTATTACTTTTGTAGAATTACAAAATTGAACAAATTTTATATCAAAATTTTCATAACCGAAATAGTCTAAAATCTATACTTTAAACTCTAAATTCTATTCCTCAAACAACCTGAAAATCTAACCTCTTAACTCTAAAACCTTAACAATTTGGTTTATTTCCTTAATTTGTAAAGTTTTCACATGGTTTTTCTCTCAGTTATCCCCAATATTTAATAGTTTCATCTTAAAATGAGTCAAATATGAATGATTCTTATTACTAAACTATCATTGTTGAATTTGACTCGGTAATAGTTTCTGAATCGCTCTGTTATATATAAGAAGTCCCTTAATTAAGGCTTTGCTAAAATATGGGCTTTATTTGCAAGGAACGATTGTTGTTAAGAATTTAGGTTAAGCAATTATTAAAGCCCATTGGGCTAATAGTTGCTTTCCCGTTCTAAGGTTTCAGCCGAAGAGAGCCGGAAAGAGGAAAGAGACCTCGTCGGAGCCGATCGCAATTGGTGTAGCAGAGATGTTACCGGCTATCGTTGCGTAATGGTTTTAAAATTTGTTGCTTTCAATTGATGAGGCTACAGAGTTACGTTCGCTTTTGATTGCACATTATATTTTGATTAATTTGAGAGTTGAAAGTGATATGTTTCAACCGATGCTCTCTGATCAGAGTTTTTTTTTTTTTTACTCTAAAAGTGTATAATAGTGATGATCTCTCTTTCAAATGAGTCAAATCGTGTTGGGTTTTGCAGAATGATTTGACGTGGTTGTGATAATGTAGCAAGGTGGTGACTGGTTAGAAAATCAATAACCTAAATGCTAAGTAATCTTTCAAGTCTCAACTATTTGCAAACAGCTCATGATGCAATTTGCTTTACTTGTGATTGTTACGGACTTGTTTTGTTTGGTAAACATTTCAATCACTCCTATCCTCTTCGGATGCCTAATTGAGGTAAGAGATACTTTTGGCAAAACTGATGGGACATGAAACATCGTGTTACTTTGAACATATGTCTCATTGCCCTTCTCAAAAACATACAAAAGTAAACTCATTTGGATGATGCTACTGGATTTTTCTCCGAAATGGCACCATTTTCGTAGACATTGGTTTCTGCTTTTGTCCCATCACATCCCTTCTTGAGGAATGTTTTCAACATGCATTATTTATTAAACGTACCGAATGATATAATTAGAAAGATATGCACTAGCTACTTTCTTACGTCGAATTACGTGATCAAAGTTAAGTTAAACATAGTAGTCCCTACTACATATGTTCATTGCAACAATAAATTTGTTCTTGTCCAACTTTTTTCCTATAGGATTTGACTAAGTTGAGAGATGTCAACGTTATTAGACTAATGTGATTCTATCTAATGGTCATATTCAATGATTGTATCACAATCCAGCTTGGAGGATAACGCAAGTCTTATATGATTGTAATTATCCATATTCAATGTTCCTTCTCATTTGGTTAGGTGTGTTGGGTCGGGACTCTAGACAAAAGCTACAGTAACAGACGGAGCAATCCATATAGAGTGGAAAAAAGCTCTCCGGAATAGGGAAGGAGACAAAGCTATCCACAGACAAGTTGGTGGTCCGAAAACGCATACCTTGCTTCTCATTACGAAAAGCTTCTCTCTTTTTTTTGTCATTGTCTCTCTGTCTATTTGCTTTCAGTATTTTTGACAAAGAGGTCCAATTCACTTGTGGTCTCATTGCACTCCACATAATATCTCATCATGATAATTCGCCCGAGAATGTGGCTCGTATTTGATCTACAGCTTATGAGGATGGATGATTGAGAAGCAGAAACATAAGAGTTCTCTTTCTATAAGCGAGATGGATTCTAGTAGTTAGCGTTTACTGTTTAGAGAGTTGAGAAGTGTTTGAACAGTTAAAACCAGTTATGTGGGTCCCACTTTTTGGACATAATTGATGTTCTACTTTTATTTCCATTTTAGTTGGAGACACAGGATAACTCTTTTCGAGTCTTAGCTTTTCTGAAATGTCCCCAAAATTATTTATAGATTAATTTATTATGTTTTTTACGAGTATGTGTCACATGTTCGAATCTTGTAAAAAAAATTAATCGTACGAATAGAGACTGACAAGATTTAGTCGTCGATGGGTCAACGAAACTGTGGAAAGGCTCACTTCATCTTCTGGTTCCTGTTGTAGATCATGTGGATTTTTGGACTTTACTACGACGGGGAACAGTTTACTGATATGCAGGGGTCGAATAAGACTTTATTATTATAATATGAAAGTTGAACTGAACTTTATAATATTAGAATTTATAAAATTTATTTAGTATACTTTTGATATTTACAATTTATTATCGGTTGAATATTTAAACAATGCGTGTTGACAATTAATAAAATAAAAATGTGTAAGTGTAACTATGAGTAATGATATTGCTGGTATAATTTATTTGTTTAGCTTTTCAGTTTACGATTTTCGTTGAGATGGAACACTGGAACTAGTTGCACATATACATCTCAACCTGACCCATATCTGATCACTATATTGGTGTCAAATTCAAATGACCATTAATAAAATAGATTAATAAAAGAAGATATTTTTTCTAAAAAAAATAAAGAGTTTTCGATTTAATTATATACAGAAAATAAATATTTTTTTTATTAATTATCAAATTAAATTTTCATTTTTCTTTTATTATCATTTATTTTACAAAATTTCATTAATTAAAAAAAATGTAATAAAGCATCACTTTCATTCATATAAAATTTTCTTTGTTAATACATGTGACTTAGAAAAGGCGCCAGTAATACTTACTGTTCTCGTCAAAAAAAAAAAAATACTGTTCTCTCGACTCAATGTCACCAAACTAGCATGACTAAGTTCGAAGTCTCAAGTGGATTGGATCATAGGTTGTTTTAAAACCACTAGAATAGCAGACAAAAACGGATAATGGGAAACACATTTTAAGAGCTAATATTCAGTCAGAAGCAAACGTAAGGATTGATCCTTCTTGAAATAAAGTGATGAAGTTATGAACTTGCAACTTTCCGAATTTGTAGCTCCCGGTTCTCATACGAAGCTAGCAATCCTCTGCCTCGATTAATTATATACTCCTTTTTCATGTTTACTTGTTCAGCAAAACGGTTTATTGTAATTATAACAGAGACATTTATTATCTACTAGAATAAATGTGGGGTTTAAAAATAACCATATAAAACTAAGTGAAATTATTTTTTAGTCTCGGGCAAAGAAGTGAGGACTTTCTTCATTCAAAAATAAAAAAATAATAATAAGTGAGGAATTTCTTTTTTTACCTATGTATCTTATTTTTATTGCTTTGAGTTTGTTGTAGAAAAATAGTCGCACTTTAATAAGAATTTATGTTTTTAATAATTACACTACTTTAATCGTTACTTTTATGTATATTAATGAAATCAATGATATACTATAAGCTTAACTTTGATGCATGGAAAACGAAAGCTACACATTTTCATGCAGCTGACACTCATCATGCTTCCCATGGACTCATAAGATTTTCAACAGAGATTTTTTCTCCACGCGGATTTATTTAATCTATTTAACTAATCGAAATAGTACAAAACGATTAGCAAAAAAAAAAAAGTATAATATGATTTTTAAAAAGGTGTGTTTCTTTCCTAAAGGTGTACTATTTTGTTCTGTTTTTTTTTTTTTTTTTTCGAAGAGTTTATCCTCTTCTTTTGCAATTTAAACAAGAAAGTTTCTAACAAAAACAAACTGCAGACTGCTTGTTGAAGTTGAGATTGTATAACTGAAAGTCTGAAACGGCGAAACCCCACGAATTCTCAATTATAAGCATTATAATTCAAATCAGTATTTTAAGAGATTTCTGTGTAGTTGCTTTTTTTTATTTTTCATCACAGTATTGAGTTTTATGTACTGAATTTCAGATTGTTCTTGATATTTGTGTAAGTGCAGAAGTGCTATGTCACTTTTGTAACGAATAACTAAATTTGTCCACCTTTCATACATGGTACTCTCAATCTCGACTTTAACCAACAATACGAAACTATATATATTTACAACCACTTGATATTACTCATGTATACATGGCTACTGTAAAAATACAATATATTCATTTATATCTAGAGTCCAGCCTCTATTAGATCTTTAAATATTAAAATGCCATGTGTGACTATAGCATAAATAACAAATACTATATAATATAAAAACCAAAAAAACATAGATATATATATATATATATATTGTCACTGTAGCTAGATTGCAAAGAAAAATGCCAAAAAAAAAAAACAAAAGAAAAAAACCTTTGTTATCTTATAAACAATAATATAAATTATGTACTTTCATTCACTGCTCAAACATTTTAAACAAGTTATATTTCTCATCCAAAATCTTACACTATCTAATGTATGGCTTTGAATAAATCAAATAAATCATAATGGGACCAGATCTCTTGTAGTGATAAACTTCAAGAAGCTCATAATCATTGAAATCTTTATATTTGAAATATTTTTATAAAAAGACACTTTGAGTTATTCCTTTTTTTGTTTGTGGGGTTAGATTTATACGAATGTAAAGTTGGACCCCAAAACAATGGGCCTAATATCGCTTTTCTTCTTCTATTTTTACTTATACGATTTAAATAAAAGAAATAGATTATATGGTAACATATATATTGACCTATATTTAAATTGCATGGTATCCCTATGATTACATTTATGTTGGGTAAAATATTAATTTCCTTTCGGGTTTGACGTAATAGACAACCTATAGTTTTAAAAACATATAAAAAGGCACTTGAGAGAGAGATAGAGAGGATCCTCACTATTGCTGTAAAGTCCCTTTTATTCAGTTTGCTTCGTCCTTTTTCTTGTGGGTCTCTACTCACAATTCTCTTTTTCATGGCTAAAAAGAAAAACTCTCAACTCAAATGTTCCAATTTGATCAGTCCAGAAAAAAGGTTGGGAAGTGGGAACTGTAGACGGAGTTAAAAATATTAAAAATAAGGTTATTATAAATCTGATATTGCTTTGTCAAAAAATAAAAAAAAAATCTAATATTGGAAACCATAAACATTTCCATGTTATAATACAGTAAAATTTGTCGATAATAGATTTGAAACTTGAATTAATATAGTGATGTATGTACTATGTAGTCAACAATTTATTCTGAATGTTCACTATCATTTATCCAGTTCATTGAATTCACAAGAACACAAATTTGTATTTACTCTCTTTCAAGTTGTTGGATGTTTTGGATTTTTTTTGTTGTTTCACAAAGTTCTATATATTTTCTATTTTCTTAATGTACCCCTACTATTTTTAAATCACAGTTAAAGATAAAAACTTCAATAACAACTGATAGAAACAAAAATAAATTTTTAGTTGAAATTTTTAAAAAATAATATACGCGGAAAAAACCCTACAATATTTGACAATTTGAAATTAGTGGAGAACCCATATTTTAATGAACAAAAATAGATTGGAACTATTTTCTTTCTAAATTTTTGTTCATTAAAATATGGTCTATTTATCTATTAGTTGTTCATTTGTTTCCACAAGTGAAATTTGCTTTTCATATTTTAAGTCTTAATATTAAATCCGAAAGGTTGAATTAAAGCTAAAATTATGAGTTTAAAATTAAACCCAAAGTCATTCAACTTATACCAAAAGAAATTAATATATTCAAGTTGTATCCTCTTACTTTTACTAGTTCCATTTCTTTTTTTTATTAATTTTTTTTTAACAATCTTACTAGTTCCATTTCTTTTGATCTAAATTTATTATTGATTCTAACATTTGATGGAAAATATCCTATTCGGTAGATATATATTTATTAATAATTAATAACTCACTATTATTTGTGTTGATGCTATTTGCTTATTTGTTAATAATATGCATTGTATTAGATTTGACTCTGAATAGTGATAAAAATAACCATATCTATATCAACTATTAAACTATAAGTTTTGGTACAAACGACAAAGTATTGACTCTTTTTTAAATTTTGTTTATTTTATTTTATAAACTCTTAATTTTATTAACAGCTTGATAGAAAAATTAAAATAGTGTCGTAATAAATGCCAAAAACTAGTGACATGTGACCTCCTCTAGAATTAGCTGATGAGTTACATAAATGGAAAAGGTTTTAAGAGTAGAACACCACGAGATTACTATTGTTACCATAGCAAAACAAACTAGTAACGAATATGCATACTATAATGAAAATAGTTGTAAATGAATCCAACGATTGAGATTGATTTAAGCACTACAAAATTTTGACGTGTACACAAATCTTTCAACTGTGTCATGTGTCATAAATGCATATTGACGGAACAAAATCTACTACTAATAAAATGCAAAAAGAATAGTTAAAAGTCCAAACAAGATTAACCTTAAAATCGAATGTTTTTAAATGTTTTGGTGACTTTCACTATCTGTTTTTACGGTGGTGCATGTCATGATTAATAATAGTTTACCTAAAGAATCTAATTACAAAACTAAATATTATTACGTTTTTTTTTACATCTACTAGATATAATTACTATGGGTTTCACCATTTCTATAATCGGCGGTCAAAAGTATCCCCAATTAAATATTGGTCAACAAAAACTCTGTAACTTTTTTAGCTAGACAGCCGATTAATATTTTTGTTTTGACTTCTTTTTTACTTAGCCGAGTACTTATAATTAAATATAAATAAAAATCAGTAATTATTGTATCTAGCTCTTTGAAACATTAGATAGCATTAACAGCTAACAAAATTTTGAACACATTTTGAAACTATACCTAATCTCAAACGAAAAAAGAAAGTAGGGCTCTGTTCACAACCCAAATTTTAAACCTTGAAATTAGTAATTTTGTAGCATTGACATTATAACACATAAAGAAACCTCGAATTCAGCAAACTTCTACAACAAAAGCACACAAAAGAATCTAAAATACATAAGTAAAAAATCAGAGTAGAAGAAAAAAGTTATCTTTTTTGAACTTTTTTATGTCCTTTTTTTTTGTATCCTTTTGGAATGAGAATCAGAGAGAGCGTCACAGATCTGAGAATCTAAATCTTATTCAAGGTCACCACAAGTAGAAACAGAGGTTCTTGAAGAAGAGAGCTCAGATTCAGCCACATTGCTCTTCCTAGTGGTAAACGACTGCTTACAATGCTCAATCGCTCCTTCAATGGAGTTATCACTCGCGTTGCTGCTTCTCATCAGAGTCTGAAGATCCAAAGACCCGTTCGATCCAAAACTGAACGAAGAAGACAGTGAAGACGCAGACGAAGAAGAAGAAGAAGACGTTGAACACTTAGCTTGAGAATGTCTCTGTATCACACCAGAGAACGATCTTCTATGAATCAGTTGAGGATTGTCACTGTTCACAAATGGGTTCTTCTTTCTTGAGATTTTACTAGGTTCAATTTTGAATCTTGGATTGATCTCTGATGAATCTGAGCAGCCTGGTTTAGAGAACAGAGCTCTGATGTAAGCGCGTGAGGCTTTAAGCTTCTGTGTAATAGATGAATGTTTGATCTTTTTGCTCCAACTGTTTCCAAGATGATTCTCGTTGTTCTCAATGAATCTCTTGAGCTCTGTCGAAATCTCGAAGTAACATTGCTCGTCTTGGCCGATCTCGCTGCTACTGAATCTCCTTGGTGAGGACACGGTGGCGCGTGGGGAAATCGGAGTTTCTGTTGCGGCGGAGGAGGAGGAGGCCAGAAGAAGCTTTTGGACCATTTTGAGACGAGGAGGGAGATGAAGTGGGAGGAGTTGACCTTTGTAGAAGAGCTCATCGGCCGGAGATGTGGTTGATTCACCGGAAGCTACGGCGGAGGAACACATCTGGAACTCGAACTCTCGGCTTTGCGGCGGCGAGCTTGTGACGGGGAAGCTGAAGAAGCTCGAAGACGGAGAAGAAGAAGAAGCAGAAGAGAGATTGACCTCCAAGTCTATGTAACCATCATCACCATCATTGGACATAACTTTTGTTGTTGATTCTGATTCATGCAAATCCATGTCTCTCTATGTATGTAAATGTGTATGTATCTGTCTCTGTATATTTTCTCTCTGTGGTTACTTCTTTACTTACTTCTAGGGACTCAGAGAACTGAGAAGAGGGAAAGAGCATCTTTTAAAGTGAACTTTCTTTTATTTATTGTTATTTCTTTCTTTTTCTTTATTTACAATTTAATGCCTAGGTGGCTACTACTTTATCTTTTTTACAATTTTATAATACTTAAATTTATCACATTAAATTTGTAGACAACAATAAAAAGATTTGTAATACATCCAAATTATGTAAATATGTAATTATTTTTTTTTCTTTTAAAAGATTTGGCTACGGCCACCAATTCGTCCAGGGGTTCCTTATTTTGATTATAGAATCCCCAAGTTTACCGTTGGATACATTTTTATCAACCGAAGAAAATACGTAAATATTTATTTATATAATTTTGTTTTGCAGCGAATGAATTCCCATTGGTTATTCTTTTGCATGATTGATGGCCTATGATAGAGAGGAAGTAGTAAGGCAGTAAGTAGTATATTAATATACAAATGGGTTTCTGGGAAAAAATAAATAAAAAAAAAGAATATACAAATTTAAGTGATTGAAATATCTGTGAATGATTAGATATAGAATTATAAACAAATACTTTATTATATACATAAATATTTTGTTTGTCAACATTTATAATTATTTTAATGCATTGTAGATATTATTTACAAATATTGTTTTATTTCTAATCATAATCAATAATACATTTAGAATAACAATAAAATAGTTTGGTATATCTATCAATGATTCAATGGTATTTTGTCATGCATTACAACTTAAACTTTGCATTTAGAGTTATCAGTTTGATATATGGACAAGACAAAAAAGAAACATTTAAATGATGTTTTATATAGAAAACGTATTAGGTTTGATAAATTACATTGATGAAGAATCTTGTGCGGTACATTTATTGAAGGTTCATTCATGCAATATATATTATTATAAAGTCATATGGATTTGAAATTTCTTTTGTTTAGTCGTCTAACTCATACACGCATACAAATTTGTGATTTGTGATAATACAAACGATATGGTACAAGTTCCGGTTTATATAAATTGGATTTAAATATTACAATAAAATGATGAAGTAAAATAATTAAATCGACTAATGACTTTGTGGATCTATTGTGAAGTGCTCAATAGATTATGTTCCTATTCCTCGTACTTATGTTTGCCTTTCGCAACCTTGAACTGTTTTTCGATTTCATTTTTCTCGATAAATACACATTTTGCTACTAACTTCACTAATTCCAAAATCGTGATTTCAACTTGAATTGTCCACCGTGATCCAAGATTACTAGACATAAAATAATCTAATTACGTCTAAGATACATGCAGGTTATAGATCTAAATTACTATAGGATCTTAGGAAAGTTGAGTTACTGCAAGAAATATGATTATATAATTGCAAACACAAATTTAGTATACTTTGATATTTCGCTTTAAACCTAAATTCCACAACAACGAATAAGTTTGAATACTAATTTCATCCACAACGAACAGACTCACTTGTGAAAAAAATAATATAAACTCAGCACCACGACACACAAGATATCATGATATTCTGAGTTAAGTCCTGCCTCTTAACGGTTTTATTTCTGGTTTTGTTTGTTTCTGGTTTGATCAGCAATAAGTTTTAGCACGAAGACGGAAAAAAATCTACTAAAGATGATAAGTGTTTAAATCTTAGCGCCATGCTTACAAAAATCGTTATTTTATCCTCTCCCTCGTGTCTCATTGGCCACGATAACAACGGTCACGTGAATGGTAAAAGAGCACAAACGGTAGGTGACAAAAGTCACAATCTTTTCTTACATTATGCAGAATATATATTAAAAACAAATTACAATTTAAATGCAGAATTCTTGTTTCCACATATCAAAATTTTATCTTTTTAATCCAAAAAGGGTAATAATTTTGCAGGTTGTGGGTAAGTGGATTGTGACTTTCATCCCCACACTCCTATACTATTTTTTTGAGTCTTTTCGCTTTCTACTTTCTTTATTCATAATATAATCACATGTAAGATCTATATCCTTTCCTTTTCTTTTTTACCGAATAACGAACTTCGAAATAAATTCTGTTGCGTACAAATGAACTAAAGAGAAATTGATTTATGTACTTTTGTACTTCGTATTTACACATAAGATTATTAGAGGTTGGATTAATTTTAGTCAAATTTACATGCAATAAATATACAGTAATTACTTAACCAAATAATCGTTTTAAAGAATGGTAGTAGTCCCTTCCGATATAGTTATAACTGTAGACGAAAATTAGCCTGGTCCATACACAAAATTAACATGCAAAAATTGACAAATTGGCCAAAATTTTTTATATAAACAAAAAAAAAATATATAAGATAAAAAAGACCTTAATATGACTACAAAACACTTAAATTTTTTTTTGTTAAAAATTTGCAACATCGGTAGCTGAATCTTACATATTTTTTGGAATATAAAACCACCATCTTAAACACCTACTAATCAAAAATAATATATATAAAATTCATGGTAATAGAAAGGAAGGTTTAGTTAATTGGACTATTTAGTTGGTAATTCCGTACAAATAATGTCTTAGTTGGTAATTTGGTATTGGAGAGAATTGGAGTGGAGACTGAAACTCTGTCGTACACAGCGAAGTACCTAAAAAGGCAGAGTGAGTTAGTTCTTCTCTTTTTCAATCATTGAAACACCTCACAAAGTAAATGCCTACCATTTCATTTGTTTAGTAAAATATTTTCTAACTTCTTTTCCAACAAAAATTTAAAATTTTAGCATTCTGAGATTTTAGCAGATACATAGTGTGGTATGATGAGAACAGCTACACTTTTAACTTTTTTCTTAAATATCCCACACTGTGAATAAAAAGTAATGCCAACGACAACGCAATCCAAAATCCTAAATCTCTCTAACTTATATATGGTTTGGATAAGTAAAAGTAGGAAAATAGGATTGAAAAGATAAAACAAAGAACCAAAGTGGGGAATGAGATGTAAATTAAGTTGTAAACAAATCTTTAATTAATTTTAGATCCCACTATTATGAGTTAATGGAGTGAGTAGTGGGAAGCCTCTCTCTCAGTCAAAACATATGCACACCATAAGACCACCACACTTCATAAGAATGTGGACCTACCTGTTGTTATTTTTCTTATAGTTTTATTTACTTCTCGTAACAACAAGTGGGCTTGAAATTGGGTCTGCATTCATATCCGTAGCTACCACGTAATTCGAATTTGAACCTCTTAAAATATTGTTAAAATATAAGGAAATTGAACTATTCAGGTAGGACTAAGCCAAGACACCAAATGATAACAACAAAAACCATTCGGCAGCTTTTGTTGCTTCCACCAAAAAAATGTCAATCAACTCAAATCGGATCTCATGAGTTGTCTGACTTTTTAAAAAATACATTTTGAAGGATCGCTGATCCAGTTGAAGCAAACAAGTTGTGTGTCAGTGCAAACAAGATATATAGTTATAAAATTGAATGATAAATTTGTTGTTTAAT
This sequence comes from Erysimum cheiranthoides, assembly GCA_011420285.2. Lineage (NCBI taxonomy): Eukaryota > Viridiplantae > Streptophyta > Magnoliopsida > Brassicales > Brassicaceae > Erysimum > Erysimum cheiranthoides. The sequence continues at coordinate 14,930,948 of CM022182.2, read as the reverse complement.
CCTAATTTTTATCAAGTAGAGGTATATTTGATAAAAAAGGCAAATCTTATGTTTCTTTTTACTTATATATATTGACATTTTAACTTCAAACACAATCATAAATCAAATGTAGTTTTGTTTAATACTTTATTAAAATTTAGATGTGTATATTATACATATATATTTCTAGGTGGTGGGCGTTGGCATTGATACGACAAAAAAAAGTGTTCCAACTTTTTTTTAGTGCGTTCAATAAGCAATAAACACATTGTTTTGTGTGAGGTAACAAATGCATTTATATCTTTTGAAGTACTGAGCACAGTGAATGTATTTCCCATTCAAAATTTGAATTAATAAATTATGCCAAGAACAATTGCACTCACTTTTCTTTTTTTCTAGGAAAATATTTTTCAAGGCAAAACATGAATCACCGTCATGATGCATTGACATCCTCTACTTCAAAAATATCAAATAGGAACAAAAATGAAAAAATAAATATATAAATATATGTATTTCTAATCTCCGGCGAAGAAAAACCAAAAAATATGCCGGTAAAGAGTATGTACAAAACTTATTGGGTGGCTATAATATTATCTACACTTGATCATATTTCAAATTAAAAATTCAAAAAGAAGAAAGAAACTTACAATGTCCTTTCATATTTTGTACTCTGGAGATTCGGAATCATTTTAGTTAGATAGTAATTAGATATACTCTCTTCTTCCTCCATCATCTCCTACAACAACAACATGACAAAATTTAATATTAACTTGTCATTATACCCTAGATCAGCTGTTAATTGATAATGCTTATGTGCTGACATATCCACAATGCCTTTATTGCCTAAAAACATGTGAATTTGCAAAGCTTCTTGTAGCTGAGTATGAGCTCATGTGGCTTACCTTTGCAAAACTTGGGTCAGCTACTGGTTTTTGAGGTCAGAGTGTCATCAAGAGCGTCAAATTCCCAGTCATTAATTTCATCTGCCAAGAACTCTTCTCCGTCGTCTAATTCCAACTCGAGTTGTTTCTTTGCCGGGTCTTCTTCCTTCTCTGAAGACCCTTTTTTACTGTCTGGTGAATCACCATCACCGGACTGTTTCAGAACTTCATCGATAAGTGGAGTCTCGTGCGTTATTTTCAGGGACGGTGAGCGTGAAGAAGAAGAGGTTCTAGAAGGAGATTCAATATCCAGAAGCGGGCGTTCGATAGACTCAAACTCTTCTTTTGTTTTGTCCAATGCCTCGAATAGTTCTTTTACTCTTTTATCGTCTTTCCTGGATCCAAAGAACACCAAGTCAGGACAGAGTAGTGTTTTGTTACTCATAATTTTGTATTCTCCAAGGCAAAAAAAGAACAGAAACAAAAGTGCAGTCAGATCTCGACTGTAATTACTAAAAACATAGAGGCATGTGTTTTTGTAACTTTACCTGGAGATACCTTCCGTCTGTGAATAGAATGGCTTTTTCATCGCATCCACCACACTTAATGTTGTTACAAACTGCTAAAGCTAATAAATAATCAGAAGAGATGCTATGAAAAAGGACGGGCAGAGTAGAAACTTGTGCGCCACACTTTCTGGAATGCTTAGGAATGCTTTGTTTTGTTATGCACACTGAGAGAAGTTTTCTAGATCTCTATTTCATTAAGCCATTTACCTTAGCTTCGAGGTCCAGATACTCCTTTTCAAGCTGTTTTCTAGAATCGATTGGCTTTGTATCCTTATTGTCTGTGCTTTTCTCTGCTTCTAACCTAATATTTCCCCATAAACAGAGCAACTAGAGCTATCAGCCTACCTTGGTGTCAAATAAAATTTACAAGAACAGAGAAGTGATCATATATATATTACCCTTTACTTGGTTCCAAACTTTCCACGACTCTTCGGATCTTGGGTATAGAAGGATCCAATTGTTCCTGATTTGATATCAAAGATAGGAATGTGAAATATTTTCAATCTTTGGTTAACCAATTGGCATTCATTGACATCAAGTGCGACATGATAGGATTTGGAATCAAAAAGTTTCAAAAAATAAAAAAATACAGTTATCTATTGTATCATAATAAAATTGGCTTTGGGATAAACATTTTAAATTACCTTGTAGAAAGAGAGGAGTTGAACAATCAGGTCGATGAAATGGTCACTATATCTCTCCATCTCACCACTTGAGTATTGAACCATGGTGGAAGGAATGGCATAAAACGGATCAAATGCAAAGTAATTAAGGAAGGAACATAATTGCTCTGTTCTTTGCATAGTGGAGATAATACATACCTCACTTGTTTTTCCTTTTGTTGAGCAAATTTAGACTGGAGAATCCATGTCTCTTCCAAAAATTTGATCCACTTATTTACAACATCTGCCTCCACTCGGCATGAAGTTATCGAACGAGTCAGCTCTTCTTCCTACAATGTATGCCAGCCAAACATCACAAACTATCCTTATGGGCTAATTTATATAGGCCCTCCCTACGTTCCACCTAGCTAACATCAGGAGGGGAAGGATAAGCAGTTAGGTACCTTTGACTTCAGGTGCATAAGAATTTCATTACTTGCATTATCAAATTGCTCTCTTTCTTCTTGGGCATTGCGTAGGCGAGCCCGGGCAGACGTTATTGAGGTGTTAACCTTCAAAAATCATGTGCACTCTGTCATTTGACCTACATATCTAAATATTTACCAGTTTTATAAATTTCTTTGGAATAAAGTTCTTGTGAGTGTTGTTACCCTTTTCAGCTCAGCTTCAAGATCATCCTTCAAAATCTCAAGTTTTTTTAATTCTGCCGCTACATCCTAGAAATCACATTTGTACTCAGCCCATAATAAGAGGATGTTACCAGAAACATGAAAACTAAGTCCAGAGCTTTCAGCCAATATCTCATGAAAAGGCCAAAGAGATTAGGGGCTGCAAACCTTCTCCAGTTGACCAACTTCATTAGTTTTTGAAACCCGGTAGCTAAGAGCTTCTTCTTTCTGGCTTCTGCTTTTTCATATGGAAAAAGATAGGTCTGAAATATGGTAATAAAGATACTAGATAAAATTTGAGATTGCCATGTTGCATTTGCTCACCTATGATCCACGATTCGTTTTTCGGCTTTCGAGGTAGAATTGAGTAAGGATTCCGACAGAACTTTCAGTTTATCGACCTGCAAGAAACATAGTGAATCTAGGCAATAATTAAATAAGGTAGTTGAGTTTTGAATAATAGATCTCTATGTTTCCAAGATTTTGAGGAAAAAGAAGCTAATAATCTATATTGCAAGACAGCAAATCCATGAAATAATCAAGAACAAACCAACAAAAATGGTGAATATTCTAGATTGTCTGCAGTTTCTTACCTTCTCACTGTGGCATTGAAGGGAATCACCATTGCCTAATGATTTTTTCCTAAGCAAGAGTGCTTCGAGCTTTGAAAAAGTGCGAACTTGCTCAAGAATTTCTCGAAGAGCCTGCAGGGACCAAGCCTTTCAGTACATCTCACAGGGATTGATCCAGGGATTTCTTGACAAATTATGAAAATACTTGGGAGACAAAATGCAATAACGATTTTCCTGGAAACCTTACAGTACTTTCTTCCACTGGTTATATTCGTGAAAATCTAGTTCTACATATTACAGTTTAAGCAGTCTTCTAAGCAGGACAAGTAAATGAAACAATAGTTGGAATTTTGAGACCAAATCTAAAGTGACCAAGGCTTAGAGTGAACAATGTGGCAGTGGAAAGTAAAGTAGAAAATCTAACCTCCGTTGATGCAGCATTGCTTCCAGCGGTTTTTGAAGCATCTTCATTTGAAGCCTGCTCGAGAACCTTGACCTTTGTCTTATCTAGTTTCTCCATCAGGGTATGGGCTTCAATATCTATTCTGAGCCAGTTACAAACGAGAACCAAAACGAAAGAAGTAAAATATTAAGAGTTGAACATTCTTAAAACGCCACACAAAGCTTCAACACAGGAATATTTATGGAGCTTGTAAAAGGATTCTGATCCAAGAATACCTTGCAAGATCAGCACTGATTTTTAGCCCTCCAATAGCGCTTTGTACATATTGAAGCAGTTCCTCGCGTTTTGCCTAGAAAAGGATAGAGAAAGGCATTGTAAGGTGCAAGACCTCCAACTGTTCAAGAATATTTAAAATCCAGTGAGCTTGTTCATCATCTTGCAAGACAAGAACATGTGTGCTATGAGATTATCCAATCAAACAATCCATACTTGAAGGAAAAGACTTTAGAAGTCAGAACACTTGTTTTGCAAAATCCAGCACATCCTTACCAAAACTTCATCCTTGTATTTCGAAAACACCATCGCTAAGTCTTGCACATTTTGAATCACTGCCTCGTGTACTTCCTTCTCTCCTGACAAACAGAGCCTGTATGTATCAACCATGACCATTTGAGTTAAAATGCTAGGTTTCATGTTCTTGTAAAATAACTGAAACACAGTTTCAATGGAAGGTTAAGCATCACCCAAAGAGTTCAAGAAGCAGCTGAACTTCTTCCTCATTCGGTGCTTCCAAAATCTGATTCACAAAAAAAAGTTAACTTAAAACTCAGTGTATCAGCAATAAAAAGTCTTTATGATCACTATTACAATGCCACAAGAGCAGAAGCAATACAATGAATCTGTCTTAAATAGTTGCATTGCATTATCTAACTTACCATAGATAATACCATCCCTTCAAGTGCTTCACTATGAAGAAATACATCACGGAAAGTCATTGGCTCACCGGGTAGACCAGGATCAACGTAATAAACCTATCCAATTAATTTCACAAATCAGCATGATCATAAGCTAAAACTGCTGAGCCATAAGGCCTATGACCAAAGACATGTGGATTATTACTCACGGTGCTGAAATTTTTAGGAGAATCCTTGGCTTCTTCAGAATTATGATCATCGGTTTTGTGATTGTTGCGTTCGCTATTGTCGAAACACGAATAAGACATTCTCTCAATCTCTCTGAGAGCAACAAGCCATCTTCTCAACAACTGCACTCTCTCGCCGCCTCTAGAAGAAACCGAAACCTCTTCTAATCTCTTCACCGCGAGACTGAAGCTCTTCACATTCCTCGATCCCTGCGATCAAACAAACACATCGACGATCAGAATCGTAATCTTAACAACAAGACGAAATTTCGAGAAGATTACGTACGATGCGATCCTGGATCAGTTTCGCGCCTTCGGAAACGGCATTGCCGGCGGTAAGCACGACGGAATCGGCGTAATTGCGAACGGTGCGGGTGATGTTGTTCTTCCCGCCGACTTCAACTGCTTTGTGCACCGCCGATCTCAACCACGCCATCGCCGATCTTCTTCTTTTGTTCGTTCTTTCTTCTTCTCTAAATTCACAAAAGTTCTTGATGATCGAATTTTGATTTTTGAATTTGCCTAAAATTAGGGTCTCCTTCTGGTTTCTAACGATATTACTGGTTGGAGAAAATTAAGATCGCATGGAGAAAAAAAAAAAAACAGAGTGCTAATGCGAGAGAGAGGAGAACAAGTCAGACGCAGCGTGTTCTTTTCAACATTTTCTTAGGTGTCTTTTATGTTTTTTTCCTTGACGACCTTTTATTGTATTTAAGGTATTCAATTTTTGACTAATTTAATAAATTTATTTGATTACCAAATTATTATTTTGCCTTCATTTACACCAATTGTCCCTTATTCAAAAATAATCTTCTTTTCCCGACCAAAAAAAAATAATTAATAATCATCTTTTAAGATAAGATATAGAAAATTACCTTCAATAATCCCATGTCAAAAAAGAAATATCTTAAATAATACATTCTTGACCAAACAAAAACATTTTTTTTTTAAATAGCTAAAATAAGATAACCCATCAAACTTGTTCTCACCCAAATAATTAAAAAAAAAACACTCCAACTATGCTTTTTACAATAAACTCATGGTTGTTTCGGTGGCCAATTTATATATGTTATATTCATGAATACTTGAATATTCACATATACCGATTTGATATTTAACCACGAAAAATATGTCGGTCACAAACCATGTCGTAATGGTTTGATGTTAGTCTGTCGTAGTCATAGAACTTTTAAGTAAGTACGTAGTAATCATAGCACAATTAGGTAAAGTCTACCTAAATCAAAGAAGAATCAAGCAAGTTGGTCGTAGTCATATAGCAGAATATATATGTTCTACGTCTGCCATAATATATCGTAACACACTTCTAAAGTCTAGTCAACATTAATTGCAGCAAACAGATTATAAGACGACCAAAATGTTTCTGTATATATAGACTGATTGTTGGCGGCGAAAATAAAAAATTTATAGACTGGCATGGTGTTGGTCTGTTCTGTTGTAGCCGTAGCAGGCTTAAGCGATTCATAGTTCGTATGTCTTTGATGTGAGTTAACTTGCTGTAAATTTAGTCTTAACTGAATTTCAAGTACTATATGATTATTTGTACAGTATATATATAACTGCTTTTCGAGAAGCAGATCGAAATGTTTTTGCACTATTTGTCTCAAATATAGTACTTTATACTGTAACATTTAAGGATGCTTTTTTTATTGTATTTTCATTGATACTAGTACATAATGACAACTCTCTCATCGTCTTAATCTTGTCTTAACAACGCATAAATGTAACTGTAATGCATGTGGTTGTGGTTTGGTCGTGAATTGGTAGCAACTGGAAAATTAGATGTTTCTGATTAATGATTATCTGTAGTACCACCTTGAAAATTATAATTTGGGCCGAGAGAAGACATTTAAAGGATATAAAATAGCCTGAAAACATGTTTGATTGTAAGTATTTTGCTTTGATAGTTTACAATTCTGTTAATCCCGTGGACGTGAAAATGACGATATGCAATTCAGTTTTCTAATACTCAAGCACACAAAAACTTAGTTTAAAAAAAAAAAACTTAGCTTAGAATGGTATATTGCAAGCACTATGTAAGTTATAAAATGTTTGCTACATGTTTTGCTCTTTTGGGTAATTGTGATCTCAACTTCTGGGCATTGACTTTTATACATCCTATTCTAGCAATCCATGCTCAAAGGGTTTTAGATTTTGAAAGGTAATATTCGCATGACGAGAGCATATATATCTTTTATGTTGTCAACGAACACGCACAAATCTTCTTTATCAAATTGAATCTTTTATTTTGATTTCTTGCATAGCTCGATCTTAAAAAATGAAAACTTAAAAAAATTATTCTGATAAATAAATGATTACCGAAATGAACATGCGGGCATTTGCCTAGTGAAGTTAATACTTTTATTTTTTACATACAAAGAGTAAAAGTTAAAATAAATAAACAGTAGTTAACTAGTTATGTGATTATAGTCTAGTTTATTTGCGGTTGCTAGCGAGAACAATCATCAGCATACTTTGTTAGTCGGTTCGCAGTTACTAGCAACCAGTTACAACAAAAATTTATTTGTTTCATAATTGTTGTTCCAATAACAATTTTTTTTTAAAAAAAAAAAAAAACCAAAACTTGGTTTTAAATTATAAATTAGTGTGTGACAAAAAAAAAATTATAAATTAGTTAGCAATTGTTGTTATTGACTATACAACAAATGTAATTCAATCGATACAGTATATTGTTGTTGCTATAACTTATCACTGTGGCTAACGATTGCAAAATAAACATGATTTAATCATTAATTATGGTTTATGTCTCTAATGATTACAAAATAAACAAGACCTATGGATAATCTCGATAATAAGGGACAATCAAGAGATCATGTAAAACAGATAGACATTCTGATGTTTTTCGTTAGTTATATTCGAATTTTATTATCATATTTTCCAGCGAACTAGAACAGCCTCAATTTTTAAAATTAAGATCATTCTTGTTCGTCTAAAAATTAGCTACCAGAACTCTGTGGTTCTCATTTATGACATTTGTGTTTGTATATAAGAAATTATTCAACATTTTTATTTTCACTATTAAATAAAACTGAAAGGGATAGGCGTCATAAAAAAAAATATAGTATTACATGTATATTTTTCTATGGGTCAGGAGATTTCTTGTAAGAATGGGTAAATAGAATGTACTCATCATTTCGGTCTATATATGAAGCGTATAGTACAAAGTCCTGAAAAACAGATATAACAGCCATACCAAACGTTTATATGCCTACGTTTTCACGTTTAAGATTATATTATGTATTTTTGTAATGAGAATTTGGGGTTTTCGTGAAGCCCACCCATACTATTGAAGAAGTCGTGTCCATATCCTTGTTCCTATGACTTTTTTAATCCATTCTTTTTGTCAAATTAACTTGTCAAAAACATCACTGATCACTATATACCCATGTTGCACAGGATACCTATGTAATAATGTTAGACAAAAGCTTACTTATTTATTGAGAAACCTCTCACATTTTTTAATTGTACCGGCATGTTTTATATCGAAATCGAACTGGTGTACGTAAAATTTCATTGGCTTTTCATACATAATCAAATCAGTGATGATGACTATAATGAGAGGAGTGATCCATATTTGGTTTATCCAATTTTGACTTGTAATTTTGTTGCTAAATTCAATATTTTCCTCCATTTTTTTAAAATTTAAATATCTTGCCATGTCAACTATGTGATTGATTCTGAACATTTTTTCTCTTTGCTAAAAAATATGTTATTTTCTGGCATTTCCCAATAAATAATATCAACGACAACTATCCTCATTCCTCAAATATATGATGGTTTTCGAATGTAAAAAAAAAAAAAAAAGAGTTTGTAATATATTAATAGAATAAAATAAGAATACGATATCGTTATTTTTTGTAAATCGTGCGAGTCTGCGGTTTAGCACGATTTGGACAACAGCACTCACTCGCAGTTAAATGTAAATTTCGACGGACATTATCTCAAACACCATATGTGTCTCTGTCTATAATTTCAATCCCATAAAGTGATAACGTAACACACTAACTAAACACTAAAAGATAGCACAATTTTCTAAGTATCTTAAAGCTTAAGCCCCAAGAAATAGACATAAACATAAAGAGAGGAAGAAAAATTGAGAAGGGTTTTTGTACAACTTCCTCTCACCTACCCATTTACTTTTAGGTTAATACATTACATCAAAGGATACAAAACCCAAAAAACCATCGTTAGATACTTAGAGATTACCAACTATCTTGACCATTTCGTATCTCTTTCATTCTTATAATCAAAAATATCTCCTTATATAGTCTCTTCTCCTTCCTATTCATATCTTCGTTGTGGGTATGAGCTATAAAACCCATATAACCTGAGAAGACTAAGAAAAAAAACATAAAAAATGTCTGGCCTACTGGGAAAATTATCACCGGCCAAACGCGATGGCGGCAACAATGATCTTCCTCTGTTTTCTGTAAACCAAACGTCCATGGAGCCTCAAAGATCTCCAAGAGCCACGCCTAGAGTCTCTGTCACATTCGCCGAGCTTCTTATGAATGTAGAGGACGCAAGGAATGACCAAAGTACAACTCGCAGGACACTGGAAATTGCCTCACCTATCACTTCTTCTGCATCATCTTTCGACACATGGACCTCAGCTCCAGCTTCTTCAATATCATCTTCCCCGTTTGTTCTTTCTTTCAACGATTTAACCTACTGCGTGAAGACTCGGAAGAAGTTTGCGCCCCTCGCTTGCTGCGGGATGTCAACAAATGATTCTGCAGTGAACACTAAGATACTACTGAATGGTATATCAGGTGAAGCCCACGAAGGGGAGATGCTGGGGGTTCTTGGAGCAAGTGGGTCCGGCAAATCAACACTGATCGATGCATTAGCTAGCCGGATCGCAAAAGACAGCCTCAGAGGCTCTATCACCTTAAACGGAGAAGTTCTTGAATCCAGCCTGCAGAAAGTCATATCGGCTTACGTGATGCAAGATGACCTCCTCTTCCCAATGCTTACCGTGGAGGAAACTTTAATGTTCTCTGCAGAATTCAGGCTCCCTCGTTCACTCTCCAAGAGGAAGAAGAAAGCAAGGGTTCAAGCTCTGATTGACCAATTGGGTCTGAGGAGTGCTGCAAAAACCGTGATTGGTGATGAAGGCCACAGAGGCGTGTCTGGAGGAGAAAGGAGACGGGTTTCAATTGGAATCGACATAATCCATGACCCGATTATCCTCTTTCTCGACGAGCCAACCTCAGGGCTTGACTCTACTAGCGCCTACATGGTTATCAAAGTGCTTCAGAGAATCGCACAGAGTGGCAGCATAGTTATCATGTCGATCCATCAGCCTAGTTACAGAATCATGGGTTTGCTAGATCGCTTAATCTTCCTTTCCAGGGGAAACACGGTTTACAGCGGCTCACCAACACATCTCCCTCAGTTCTTCTCAGAATTTGAGCACCCGATTCCTGAAAACGAGAACAAAACAGAGTTTGCGCTCGATCTCATCCGGGAGCTGGAAAACTCAGCAGAAGGAACCAAGACACTTGTCGAGTTTCACAAGCAATGGCGAGCAAAGCAAGTATCAAGCTACAACAATGGTAACAACAGAAACACCAATGTATCTCTCAAAGAAGCAATAAGCGCAAGTATCTCCAGGGGGAAACTTGTCTCTGGAGCAACAAACAACTCATCAAACCCCAACCTAACAACCTCATTCCAAACTTTCGCCAATCCGTTCTGGATCGAAGTGATCGTCATCGGTAAACGTGCTATACTAAACTCAAGGAGACAACCAGAGCTATTAGGAATGCGACTAGGAGCTGTAATGGTCACCGGAATCATCCTAGCCACAATGTTCACTAAACTAGACAATTCCCCAAAAGGAGTCCAAGAACGTTTAGGATTCTTCGCATTCGCAATGTCCACAACATTCTACACATGCGCAGAAGCAATCCCAGTGTTTCTCCAGGAGCGTTACATATTCATGAGAGAAACAGCTTACAACGCTTACAGAAGATCCTCCTACGTCCTCTCGCAATCGATAGTCTCAATCCCTGCCTTAATCTTCCTCGCCGCAAGCTTCGCCGCTACCACGTTCTGGGCCGTTGGTCTCGACGGAGGCTCCAGTGGTTTCCTCTTCTTCTTCCTCACAATCCTAGCCTCATTTTGGGCCGGAAGCTCCTTCGTAACATTCCTCTCCGGCGTCGTATCAAACGTAATGCTCGGATTCACCGTAGTAGTAGCGATCCTGGCTTACTTCCTCCTCTTCTCCGGGTTCTTCATCTCCCGAGATCGGATCCCTCTGTACTGGATCTGGTTCCATTACCTCTCCTTAGTGAAGTACCCTTACGAAGGAGTGCTACAGAACGAATTCGAGAATCCGACGAAATGTTTCGTCAGAGGAATACAGATATTTGATAATTCGCCCTTGGGACAAGTTCCGGAGGCGGTGAAATTGAGTCTGTTGAAGAGCATGAGCGGTGTTTTAGGGATCAATGTGACGGCGGAGACGTGTGTGACTACCGGAAGCGATATTCTGAAGCAGCAAGGGATCACAGATATCAGCAAATGGAATTGTTTGTGGATTACTGTTGCTTGGGGTTTTTTCTTTAGGGTTTTGTTTTACTTCACATTGTTGATTGGGAGCAAGAACAAACGGAGGTGATTAAAATCTTCTTTTTTTTACTGAATTATTTTCTGGGAAAAAACATTGGTTTGAAATTGTCTTTTTTTTTTAATCGAGCTAAATATTTGTATTTCTCCGCTATAATTAATTACGTAAATCAAGGTGTATCTATTTATTAATCTCCTCTTGAGAAGAATAAAAGTTCTTATTTTGGAAAAATAAAAGATTTCGGTTTTGCTAATCTTTTTTATTTTATTAAAAATATAAATGTTATATGTCAAAGTAAAATTAAAATTCTAAAATAGTTTTAACCAATAATATTTAAAGTAGATTGATAAAAGGTAAACTTTAGTTAGGCCTGGGCATATGAGTATTCGGGTCGGGTCCTTTCGGGTTCAGGTATTTTTTTTTTAAAGATTTTAGTCCCGTTCGGGTATTTTTAAATTTCGGTTTGGGTTCGGGTCGGTTCTCGACATAAAGTCGAATATCCGTAAATACCCGGAGACTTTGCCGGTTCCGATTCGGATAGGTACTTTGAACCCAAATTTAAATAGTATTCGAATTACCCAAAATACCCGAAATAATTATAGCTATATTGCACTAAAAATATATAAATTATCCCAAAAAATATCTAAAGCACCCAAAAAGTACTCAAATTATTCAAAATTATTTAAAAAAATCTGAAATATCTTTTAAAAAGATATAATTTTGAGTAGTTGGATTATTATTAAGTATAAATATTACTAATATTTTTGAGATATATACTTATGTTTCGGGTCTATTCGGATACCCGTATTTTTTCGGGTCGGGTCCATTCGGGTCCGAGTACTTAAAAAAAAAAACTAAAACCCGTTCGGGTATTTGACCGGTTCCGGTTCGGGTTCGGTTCCTCATTTTTGAGTCGGGTTCGGGTCGGGTTTTCGGGTCTGAGTATTTGTGCCCAGGGCTAACTTTAGTTATAGAAAATAGATGTTAATGTTGAATGTTGTAAGCTTTTTAGCTACGTTTAAAGATTAGATGATCTAATTTCTTACAATAAATTTGCATTAAAAAGATCAAATTTAGGCCCAATAGTTTCGTCTGAATGCCTCTTTATATTAGTTTGAGCAAAACGTGATCAGAGTTGCAAGAAAGAAATACCAAAATTGCAAACCTACCTCAGGTCAAACCCATTCTTCTTTATACACCTGATTATATGGGCTTAGTACAAATTTAGGCCCAATAGATTGCAAAGTGGTAAATATCGGTTATACATCGATTCTTATTATCTCTTTTGTTAAAATACCATACCGTTGGTTTAGGAGGCAACACCAAATCACTACCGTTGGATTTAGTCGGTTGTCTCTGAAGCCCATTTATTAACTTTTTTTTTTCACTTTTGCTACCCACCGCACCGCTCTTCTTCCCCCTTCGTTTCGAAATTAGGGCTTCCGGCTTTCGCTGTGCTCTCCTCCGATACCCAGGTATCAAAAATCTGTTGAATTTGATCATCGGAATGAAATTTTGTGTTATCTGAGCTCGGATTTACGATTTTTACATCCGTTCGATGCATCTCCCGTGATGGTTTTCCTTGATTTCTGTCTTTCCGATGTTTTGATTTTCTTCCTTGTCTCCAATCCATCTTCTTGTCTCTAACCATAATAGCTGATTGGTATCTGCTTGAAGCTTTTCTTATTTTTGGGCGTTTTTCTTATATGTCTTCTTGAGTTAGTGCCTAATAGGTTATGCCCAACATTTGTTGTATCTTTATCCCTTTTTTTTGATTTTGTAGTTTGAAGATGCCTCGCTATGATGATCGCTACGGGAACACTCGTCTTTACGTTGGCCGCTTATCATCTAGAACTCGTACCCGAGACCTTGAACGTCTTTTTAACAGATACGGAAGGTAATTGAGTCTTCTCTATCTCTTCTATGATGAAGTATTTTGATTTCTTTGTGTTGGGGGTTTGTTAACTGGGAGTCTTAATGTGCTTCTCTTTTTATCTTTGTAAATTCTGAGAATTTGTTTGTTATTGTGCGAGGAACCAATGCAGAATGTTGTCACTAAGTATCTGAGGGGCATAGTTTTGCTTCTTTATTTTGATATATGTGTTCTTGAGGGAAAACTGTGGAACTTAGGTTTAGTGTATGTTTTTAACTTGAATGATCTTATTGAAGGTCTCTGGGATTTTGCCTAACCTGGAGGTGTTTGATGAATGGGTGGACTTGGTGGAAATTCTCGCCAAGTATATAGGGGGCGGGGATGCCTTGGCGATTCTGTTTGTAGAATTTTTTTTGTGTTTTGATGGAAATGGAGACTCAGTCTCAAAATGGTGTTTAGGCAGTACCTTAAAGTTATGATGGCCTTACTTTTCTGCCAACAATTTCTTCCGCAGAGTGCGAGATGTGGATATGAAGCGAGATTATGCTTTTGTTGTAAGTAAAAACTCTTTTTACCTTGAAGTTTTGATTGATCGAAAAAGGTCTTGTAGTTGTTTTTTTTTCTCTATTGTAACCAATGTATGATGTGGGAAACACACTATGCATGCGGGTTTTTTCCTCATAATTTTGAAAACAGGAATTTAGTGATCCTCGTGATGCTGATGACGCGAGACACTACTTGGATGGACGAGACTTTGATGGAAGTCGCATCACTGTGGAGTTTTCAAGAGGGGTGAGTTGTTTGGATCTCTATCTCCTGGTTTAATTATATGTATGTCTGAATGTGTTTGCCAAAGTCATTGATATCATTTTTGTATGATAGGCACCTCGTGGTTCTCGGGATTATGATAGTAGAGGCCCACCTCCTGGATCTGGTCGCTGTTTCAACTGTGGTGTTGATGGTCATTGGGCTCGAGACTGCACAGCAGGGGACTGGAAGAACAAGTGTTACCGTTGTGGAGAGAGAGGACACATTGAGCGAAACTGCAAAAACAGCCCCAAGAAGCTTAGGTACTACACATTTCGTAAAAAAAAGTGAAATTTTTGTTATCCTTCCAGGTTTTTATTATCCTTTCTGGATTGTATGGCAGGCGGAGTGGAAGTTACTCCAGGTCACCTGTAAGATCCCGTTCTCCTCGTCGTAGAAGAAGCCCAAGCCGGAGTCTTAGCCGAAGCCGCAGCTACAGGTTAGTGTTTTCCCTCATAAATGCTTGTTAACTTTAACTTCTTGGTTTGTGTTTAGATATTTACAACTTTACACGAATTGGATTTTTGGTATGATTCTAATAGCATGAATCTGAGTAACTGCTTTCTCTAGCTTTGTGTCTGGTTTAAATTGTTTAGTACTCTGACTAACTTCTTATTTTCTTTATTGTCAGCCGATCAAGATCCCCCCCAGTGAGAAGAAGAGAAAGGAGTGTGGAAGAGAGATCACGCAGTCCAAAGCGAATGGATGACTCTCTATCGCCAAGAGGCAGAGATCGTAGTCCGGTTCTTGATGATGAAGGCAGCCCAAAGATCATAGACGGGAGCCCACCACCATCTCCAAAGCTTGAAAAGGAAGACGGATCAGACCACGATGGCGGTAGCCCCCAGGACAATGGAAATGGTGGAAACTCTGTTGCCAGTCCCGTTGTGGGAACCGGTGGTGACAGCCCGAGAGAAGACCGGAGCCCCGTTGATGATGATTACGAGCCAAACCGCGCTTCCCCTAGAGGAAGCGAATCCCCTTAACTTTGATGGCTCATGGCCTCAGGTTACAGGCGTTGTAGCATGTGTACTATTGGATCGACTGCTAGATACATCCTTTCTTTTAAGTGTGTTTGCTTTGGAGTTTGGACCCTTTTTAGTTCATGTTATCAAGAGTTTTTCTATTTTAGACATAATGAATGTTGTCTTAATGTTTCAGACAAGTTTTGAAAGTATGGATTTAAAAATTTCAATCTGAGGAGAAGACGTGAGTTTGTAACTGGTAAGCTTTAGTGAAGAAAGATGGCCAACAAAGATACGTAGACATGATGCTACTAACCGTGGCTGCTCCAACCATCATGTTCATAACAACGATCTGTAGCTGAATAGCTTCAAGAGGTGAGGCACCGCCCATTATCATACCGGTCATCGCGCCTGGTAGAGAGATCAATCCAACGGTTTTACAGCTATCCAAGACCGGAGATAGAGAGATGACTAACGCTCTTTTCACCTGTTGCAGCGTCGCTTGTCGTGGCGTCGCTCCTAGTGCCAATGCAGTCTCCACCTACGGTTTATAACAAATCAAATTGAACCGGGGAATGTAATCGAACCGGGAATTTTATTTCGGTTAAAGTTGTAAAGGTTTTGTTACCAGGTTGAGTTGCATCTTGATGTCATCGCGAAGCTGTTTCATTGTAACTCCGGTGACAGTCATGGCGTTTCCGACCATCATTCCGGCCACGGGTATCATATACCTCGGAGTGAAAGGAAAGACGTTGAGGATGACGAGCATGAACATCGTGATTGAAGTTCCGGCGAGGATAGATACTCCGGCCACGTACTTTCCACGTGGCACGTGCTTCGCACGTTGTCCGGCAGTGTAACCAGCGACAGAGACCTGTATGGAATCAAATCATTTTGAAAAAATATATTAAAAACAGAGTAGATCCTCCGATTATGTGAAAATGATTTGGAACTGACCATGAAGAGATAAGCGAGGATGATCGAGCCGGAGTTCTCTTGGTTAAAGATGAATTGAAGAACAAATCCAATAACAGAGAGCTGAAGAAACGATCTGAATACAGAGTAGATCATTTCTCCTTCCAAAGAAAGTTTCTGCGAGTACGAAAGAACAACCGCCAAAAGCACCACGGCGAGAGCCGCCGCAGGCTTCACCATGCCTTTCAGAAACACGATCAGCCATTCGTAATCCTTGAAAAAAGCTTCCCAATCCAGATCCATCTCTTTCTCTCTACTTTTGTTTTGTCGTCGTCTTTTGAGTGCGGTAATAGTGGAGAAGGGTATATAAAAGAAGAGGACCAGCTGAAAGGTGTAGACACTTTCTTCTTTATTTCTTCAGCTCATTTTAAGATTCTATATTTTTTTAAAGATTCGATTCCTTTATGGCTTTATCAATCGTGCGAGCTCATACGGTCATACCGTAGAAATATAATTAATTAATTATAAACCAAAGAAAAGTTTTGCAGGAGTGTGTTTCTCCACTTCTCAGTATTATAATATAAGAAAATACGTCATATCGAACAAAGTCAAAAGAGTTGAGAGGGTTTAGATGGAGTCCTCTTGCTGCATTTTACCGCATTATACATCTATATTCATTTGATTACCTGGTTGATTCATAATTTAATGTGTTTTCATTACTTAACTATAAATTAATGTCTTTTCACTAGTAAATAGGTCTTGTTGAAAACCTAAGTTCAAAGCAAAAATAGATGCACATATATTAAAGAAAATATCAGGGTCTTGGTATATACACTGTAAAACAAATTAAGCCTAACTATGAGAGACGAGTAAAAACTAGAATTAATACGGCATTGTATTAGAGGAACTCCATGTGATCAATGAGACAAAGAAGAACATGAACAATCTCTGGCATTCTACAGTTGCTACCATCTTCGGCTTTAAACATGAAAACACTGTTATTGATCTCGATCCAACTGCAACCTGGATTTGTCCTCAGTCCTTTATCTTTCATCATCTTCCTCACTGTCGCTGCCTCTTTCCAGTACTGGACACTGGCGTAAAGATTCGCTAGCTGGACATGCGTGGCTGCACATTCAGGTTCAAGCATCAGCCGTTCCTCTGCAGCTCTGATTCCGGTCCACACATCTCCGTGAACACGGCAAGAGAAAAGCAGAGATCCCCATATTACCGAGTTTGGTTCCATTGGCATGTTCTCTATCAGCTTTAAAGCTTCTTGCAACAAACCAAATCTGCCAAGAAGATCGACTAGACAAGAGTAATGGTTGAGTTCTGGTTTCAGGCTGTGTTCCTCCATCAAATTGAAGAACTTTCTTCCTTCTTTTACCAGACCCGCGTGTCTGCACGACGACAGAACTCCTAGATATGTGATTGCATCAGGCTTTGTTCCGCTTTTAGGCATCATTACTTCAAAGAGCTCAATTGCTTGCGTTGCAAGTCCGTGCTGCGCGTAGCCAGCAATCATAGAGTTCCAAGAGACAACATCTTTGTTCGAAAACTCTTCAAAAATACGAAACGCATCCTTCAAATCGCCGCATTTGCAGTACATCGAGATGAGAGAGTTTGAGATATGAAGATACGACTTGAAACCCATTTGAAGTGTCTGGCAATGAACGCTTCTTCCTTGCCCAAGGGCTCCGCTTCCCGTGCAAGCGCTCAAGAGAGCCGTGAAAGTATAATCATTTGGATCAGAAGTTGAATTTCTCATCTTTGAATAAAGCTTCAAACAAATATCAACTCGCCATTCTTGCGCAAACCCTGATATCATAGCCGTCCACGAAACAACGTTCTTCTCAGGCATTTCTTCAAACACTTGGTGTGCATTGTCCAAATCACCAGAATCTCTGTACAAAACGACCAAAGAACTTCCGACGTACACATCTGAGATAAACCCACATTTCAGCGCTAAGCAATGAAACCCAGAACCAGTTCTAAAGTCTCTATTCGATCCACAAGCCCTCACGGCGGATGATAAACCATATGCATCTCGTTGCTGCATACCTCGATCACCAAAGCTTGAAGAATCCTCCAGCAGAACGTCTTTGAGAACGCTTGAAACTCCATTCTTGGTTCTTGAGAGGTCTAAATCCTCGGAAATTGCTTGAACTCTGAATTGCGTCGAATCTGTTTGTCGAAATTCCTGAACGAAACCAAAATGATTCTTGCGATTCGAAGCTCCACCAGATTTCGAAGATATGATATCCAAAACTCTCAAAGCACAAGCTCGTCTCTCAACTTCAATTGCTTCGTTAGTAATATCACGATTCAGTGATCGGCTATAGCTAGATCGAGATTGAATATAACTGAAAGCTCGACAATGATAATTTCTCAGACAAGACATGAAACTAAAAAAAGTCTCAAATCGGTTTCAATACTCATCTCACTCACTCTCTAATTCTCTATAATTGAAAACGATATCTATGGGCTAAAGGCCTATTAATAGGCCCATTAGTTAGACTCGATATAACCATATTGTTAATTTTCTCCGGTTTAGCTTTTTGGTTAGATATGAATGAAGGTGGGATTCGAAATTCAACGAGCCTTGCAAGGCTTGCTCAACAAGGCGGCGGTCGACGGCGGCGCGTACGGTCATCTCATCCATCATTTTACCCGTCACCAACTTCCTCTCCACGCGC
Organism: Erysimum cheiranthoides; assembly: GCA_011420285.2. Lineage (NCBI taxonomy): Eukaryota > Viridiplantae > Streptophyta > Magnoliopsida > Brassicales > Brassicaceae > Erysimum > Erysimum cheiranthoides. The sequence continues at coordinate 14,912,243 of CM022182.2, read as the reverse complement.
TTCAGCTTCATGCTCGACTAGTCGTCTTCTCAATCACGCCTGACAACTTCCTCGCTTCTAAGCTTATCAATTTTTACACCAGGCAGAATCGATTCAGCCAAGCACTCCATGTGTTCGACGAAATTGCCGTTCGAAATGCCTTCTCTTACAACGCACTTCTCATCGCGTATACTTCGCGTGAGATGTATTTCGATGCCTTTTCGTTGTTCTTGTCTTGGATTGGGTCCTCTTGTTACTCTTCCGTCACCGCCAGGCCCGATTCTGTTAGCATCTCTTGTGTGTTGAAGGCACTGTCGGGTTATGATGGTTTCTGGTTAGGTTCACTGGCTCGACAAGTTCACGGGTTTGTTATACGTGGTGGGTTTGATTCTGATGTTTTCGTGGGCAATGGGATGATCACGTACTATACAAAGTGTGACAACTTCGAGTCTGCGAGGAAAGTGTTTGATGAAATGTCTGAGAGAGATGTTGTTTCGTGGAATTCTATGATTTCGGGGTATTCACAAAGTGGGTCTTTTGAGGACTGTAAAGAGTTGTATAAAGCGATGTTAGGTTGCCCTGATTTGAAGCCTAATGGAGTCACTGTAGTTAGCGTATTGCAAGCGTGTGGACAATCAAGTGATCTCGTTTTCGGGATGGAAGTTCACAAGAAGATGATTGAGAATCATGTTCAGATGGATTTATCCTTGTGTAATGCTGTAATTGGTTTTTATGCTAAATGTGGTAGTTTGGATTATGCAAGAGCATTGTTTGATGAGATGAGTGAGAAAGATTCGGTTACTTATGGGGCGATCATTTCTGGATATATGGCTCATGGTCTTGTCAAGGAAGCAATGGCTTTATTTAGTGAAATGGAAAACATTGGTCTGAGTACGTGGAATGCTGTGATTTCAGGTCTTATGCAGAATAACCATCATGAGGAGGTTATAAGCTCATTCAGGGAGATGATCAGATGTGGCTTGAGGCCAAATACAGTGACTCTTTCGAGTCTTCTTCCTTCGTTGACATATAGTTCAAATCTGAAAGGGGGTAAGGAAATCCACGCTTTTGCCATCCGTAATGGCGTTGACAACAATATATTTGTCACCACTTCCATCATAGATAATTATGCCAAATTAGGATTTCTGCTAGGAGCTCAAAGGGTTTTTGATAACTGTAAAGACAGAAGCTTAATTGTTTGGACCGCAATTATAACAGCATACGCTGTTCATGGGGACTCTGATTCTGCTTCTAGTCTTTTTGACCAAATGCAAAGTCTTGGAATTAAGCCAGACAATGTCACACTAACAGCTGTTCTTTCAGCTTTTGCGCACTCGGGGGAATCGGATAAGGCGCAGCACATATTTGATTCTATGTTAACCAAGTATGACATTGAGCCTGGAGTTGAGCACTATGCTTGTATGGTAAGTGTTCTTAGCCGGGCTGGAAAACTTTCAGATGCAATGGAGTTCATTTTTAAGATGCCAATTGAACCAATCGCTAAAGTTTGGGGTGCATTGTTGAATGGGGCTTCTGTTCTTGGTGATTTGGAGATTGCAAGGTTCGCTAGTGATCGCTTGTTTGAGATGGAACCTGAAAATACAGGGAACTACACTATCATGGCGAATTTGTACACTCAAGCAGGGAGATGGGAAGAAGCTGAAATTGTGAGGGATAAGATGAAGAGAATCGGATTGAAGAAAATCCCCGGCACCAGCTGGATCGAAACTGATAAAGGATTACGTAGTTTCATTGCGAAAGACAGTTCGTGTGAGAGAAGCAAAGAGATGTATGATGTAATAGAGGGTTTGGTTGAGTCAATGAGCGACAAAGAGTATATCAGGAAGCAAGAGCTTGATGAAGCTTATTGATCTTTCTTAAACATCTCCTATGCATTATCTTGGTGGGTTCTCAAAGAGTTGCTATGTGCCTATGTGATGATTTGTTTTCCAAGATTTTGTAATTTCTCTTTTTTGTTGTTGTGATTGAACATGACGTTGAATAGTTGATAGAGGCAAGTCCAAGCTTTAACTTGAAGAGTAATTAATGATTTTGATTGAAGTGGTAGGGTTGCTACTAAATAACAAGAATATAAACTCTATATGGATTCATTAGTTTGGTTCACAAATTAAGCATTACAGTATTTTGAATAATGGGTTTCGTATTAATCACTCAAGTTTTCTTTGCGTGTAATCAATTTTTAATTATCTATTATGAAAACAAACTAAACATTAGTATAAAGTAAAGTTATAGTGAGAGGTTGGGAGCATTAATTTTCTGCGTGACCACTAATGGTTAGTCGATTTAATTTCGGATCTATGGAGGGTCACAAGAATTTCCCCATTTCCTTAATTTTATTCGATTACAGTACTGTCTGAAACTTACTTTGTTTTTTGCTATTTTACATCAACAAATAGTGCAATGCCGGACAACACAAGATGCAGAAGAGATAAATAAGTAGGCATATAAATGCAACCGATAACAAAAAGTTTCATTAAAATCAAAAATGAAAACAATAAGTTATTTTTGACAAAAGAGTTTTGTGACACTTGGTAAAACTAGAATCGTATCACAAAACAGTGAAGACTTTTATAATGATATTTTCTTTGGAATTAACGTCAAAGAACATTATGATTTATAGCTTAGCATTAACAATGTGCACATGCATATTTGTCATGTAAGATAATATAAGGAAAAATGCAGTAAATATATACTATACAGTGATTATATTTTTATCTTTAAAAAGGTGTTGAAGTGAGAGATTTACCAACTCACGGGAACTGCAGGCAACAACAAAAGTCCAAAGCCACACTGTCGTTTTGCTTACAAATCAACTTATTTATTGTCCCTACACGACAGATTCTGTTTGATGTTTTTCAAATAGAAACTTCAAAATCTTGGGTTTTTAGGATCATTTCCCTCCTCTCTCAAGTCTCAGGGGATTTGGATTTGAATCTGGATCTGTTTTTTATTTGAACTTGGAAATATTTTGAATTTTCTTTGGAAGTGTGTTGTGGTAAGTTGAATTTAAAGTATGATGTTGATATGTACCTTATTGAATGAACAATAAATGACATGATCTAACAACACATTGGTCTTATTATTGTTAGTTTATCTTTTTGCAGTTAGTTGTGAAGTTGAACTTTAAGATTTTACCAATTTGGTTTTGGTTGTTGAATGAAAAAACTAAGTATGAGTATGACCATTGACTCCTCCAATTACAACACAAATTGCAGGTGGGTCTCTCTCTCTTTCTCACTCTCTCTCTATAGATATATATATGTATATATGTGTAATTCAAGAAATTTTATGTAGAGATTGAGGAATTGTCTTTGTCTTTCTTTTTGGTTAAGAACAAATTTTGCAAGTAAGAAGATGGAAGAAGAAGAAAAGGAAGGTCTGAGAACTGTGGAGTGTTTAAGAGGGAGACTACTTGCAGAGAGGCAAATTTCAAGATCTGCAAAAGAAGAAGCAGAGCTTATTACCAGAAAGGTAACTCATCAAGTCCTAAGCTTCATTATTGTTTAAGAAAATCTGGGTTTGATCAAGAACCAAGAAAGACTCATTCTTGTTACTTAACTACCAAGTGAGAGAATCACTTACTCTGTTCTCGTTTCTTGGACCAAAAAAAAAGGAAATGTTTTCAAGTAGTTAGTTTCAGCTGGATTTGGTAAAAAACTGATATTTTTTCTCAAAGGCAATCTCTTAATCTCTTGGAAACAGATGGAAGAGCTTGAGCGTCATTTAAAAGAGGAGATCAGATTAAGGGAAAAAGCAGAGAAGAGACTAAAGTTTCTGATGAAAAAACTTGACTTCATTAAAGGATCACGCAGTTCGGAGGGATCAGAGCAATTGAGTTCATCTGAAGTTTCTTGTGTATCATCGGTTTGCACTTCAGCCTCCAAAGAAGAAGAAGAAGAAACTCATGAAAACGGAGCTGTGGAGGAGAAGAAAACCGAACATGCAACTGAAAATGTTGCTTCTATGGAAGATGATTCAAGTTCAAAGCTCAAAGATGTTTCTTTTGGTGAAGCAAGTGTTGTTGCTTCAAACTCAAGTCATGAAGAAGAATCACAGGCTGGTAATGAGTTTTCTTGGTACTCAGATGCAGCTTAAGAGTTCAAGACTCAAGAATATCCATTTTTTTCATCCCCTAAACAAGCTTGATTTGAACCGTTTCTCACGGTGGATCATGAGGTTACTAATAGTACTATAGTATACTAGTTTTCTTTATCACCAAATCAAGGAACAAGCTCAATAGAGGAGATTGATGGTAATTATGGAGATTCCAATGAACAAGAACAAGAAGAGAGAAGCCAAGATCAAAGACAAAATGTGGGTTGATTGATAGATACAGGGGACAATGGAAATAGAGAGGGCATGTGAATAAAGGGACTAATTAGGCTTTAGGACACATTTTGAGTTTGGTAGTAATAAATTCAAAGTGTTAGTAGAGATGGGGAGGACAAGACGACACACATGACATTATGTCTGTCTCTTTCTTCTTGTGACGTTTGTTGGAAATTAGTGATGAGACTCTAGAAAGGCACCATTCTACTACTGTTCATTGCAATTGCAAGAATGGGCCTTCTCCTTTTAGTACATTTCGGATCGAAACTCACACTAATATTCCAAGTGTTCAGCCATCAGATGGTTAAACAAGATGAGTTCAAAGGTCTAGAGTGACACTATTGTCGCGATCATATTTTGTAAGGGAATCATGACATTTTTATCGAGTTCAAATAATATTTTAAATATATATTTCGTAGTTTATGTATAATAAATATGGGGATTTATTTTAAATTTCTGTTTGAGAAAAATAATTGTAGTTTACATATTTATTGTGATAAAATTAACGTTATAAAACTAGGGGGATTTATTTCCTTTTATCGTTTCGAAATTCATCTTTTTTTTTTTTGGCTATTAAATTTATATTTTTGATGGAAAACAAAAAAAAAACAGCAAAATTTGATCGTGCATGACCGATCATGACGGAGCAACACTTGATTGTCGTCTACAACTACCTAAAAGACAGGTGACTCCATTTTTCATTTTTAATCGCATATTATTTAAGTATGTCCTGATTAATCGGTAATTAAACTCCCGTTGACAATTTCTCGATCGCAGTATATACGAAACCGATCCATGATCATAAGATTTTCTTTTCTTCTTTTGATCTTATCGTCGCTTCGAAACAAAAAATGGTTTAATTGCTCTAGTTAAATGTTAAAAGGATTAAGCTGTGTGTATGGATTTTGAGTATTGTGAGTGTGCGGTGTGCAATGTAAATTAAAACTATGGGAATTAGAAATAGTCTTCTTTGTGAAATATGTTGTTATCTTTGGTGAGCAAGCGCTCACTGGAGGTAGATTCCAGGTAAAACTTTCTCTAATCATTTCGCCAAATTTTGATTTGATATCATTCATTATTTGAAGAATTTTGATCTGCAGGGACGCCTATGGATTTGCCTTGAGACCTCAACACGTTCAGAGATATCAAGAATACCTCAGCATCTATACAGTGAGTTCTTGCTCATGCTTCATTTGCTTTCTCAGATCAATAGTAGTTCATATATCTATGGTTTCATCATTAGAGTTCTGTTTTGTTTTGGTCTTCTGCGTATCAAGTTAATGTATTGGGGTATTATCTTTGTGTTTACCTTCCAACTTACTAAATTGGATACTACTGGAATAGGAAGAAGAGACAGAGAGGGCAGAGAAATGGAAAAACTTTCTTGACCGGCAAGAAGGAGCCGTTGAACCGTGTTCCTCGGAGGAGGAGTTTCAGGATACATTTCAGGCTGATGGTGCCGAATCAGGAGAGGAGAGTGGTTCAGAGGAGGGTTCAAGAAACGGGAAACATGGCTCTGGTTACTTACAAGAATGTGAACTTAGTGGTACAGAAGTGCAGCATCTTGAAAAAGATAGCACTGAAACAGTTGGTGAGCTTTCAAAAGAGAGAGAACCAGCCGCGGAGGCACAGGTTCTTGACGAGCACCAATATTTGAGAGAGAAGAGTCTTGGAAGAAACAGAGAACCTGTGAAAGATGAGGAGGAGAAATCTGAATCTGACAAGGAGAAGGAGTCTTCAGTCGAAAGTGAAAGTGAATCTGATGAAGAGAAACAATCTCACTCAGTAAAAGAACCTGTAGATCATGTACACAGTCAACAAGAAGAAAAGCTCGTGGCAGAAGAAGAGAAATGTGAATTGGAACATGAAAAAGAACAAAAAGAAACAAAGACTCGTTCAGTTATAGAATGGGCTCATATTAGACCTTGCCTTGCGTCTATAGAGGCTATGATGTGCTCTCGTGTTAAGAACGTAAAGTACATGAAAAACGGGCCAAGGGATGTAAAAGAATCGCTGCCTTCCATTGAAGAAACTGAGCAAACTTCCGGGGAAAATGACCGTGACAGTGAGACATCCACGGGTAGATGCAATTCAATAAAAGAAGACAATGATGCTCAGGGTAATGTTTCTCCAGAGCCATTTTTCCCTTGGTATGAAGAACTTGAGGTACTTGTTCGTTTGGGAGTGCCGAAAGATCTCAGAGGGGAGGTAAATTTTATACTAATTATCTCATTCATTTTACCATCTCATTGGAATAAAGTTGTACATTTCTTGCCTAACTTTTGCATTCACAGGTCTGGCAAGCCTTTGTAGGTGTAAAGGCAAGACGAGTTGAGAGGTACTATCAGGATTTGTTGGCCCAAATAACTAACTCTGACGAAAGCAATGAACATCAAAGCTCATCTGATGTCCAAAGAAAGTGGAAAAAACAAATTGAAAAGGTATTGGACTTTAGCAATCTGAAGGGTTTTGTTATTGCCATCATGATCACTCACCATGCTTATTTTTGTTTTTGATTCTACAGGATATACCACGGACATTCCCAGGTCATCCTGCTTTGAATGAAGCTGGTCGAGATTCCTTAAGGAGGATACTTCTAGCTTATGCTTGTCACAACCCATCTGTTGGGTACTGTCAGGTGATGTGGGCTCAAAAAGCACATTTGAGTACATAATTTGAAAAACATGTTATAGTTTTAGCTGACCTATAGTGCATCTCTAATCATGTTTACTTCATTATCCTCTTTTTCTTATATAAATACAAGTAACTGCCTTTTGGCATATCTAGCTTATTATACGGTAGAGGAATTCAAATGCATATAGAACAGTTTTGTAACACATTATACTTTGTAAGGTCAGAAAGAACAATGAATCTGCTGGTGGAATTTTGCATAAAAGCATCTTTAACTCATTATTAGCTGTTACAATTGTTTCAAGGCTAAGCTAACAATGATCCTGTAAAAATGCAGGCTATGAACTTTTTTGCTGGCCTGTTGCTTCTGTTGATGCCAGAGGAAAATGCATTTTGGTAGAGTGATAAAGCTTTCTTCCCTGTCTTTGAATCGTCCACAAGCATTTACCATGAGCTGATTTTTGTGTAACTGAAATTTCTCAGGACTTTGGTTGGAATTATTGATGATTATTTTGATGGCTACTATACAGAAGAGATGATAGAATCTCAGGTACCAGTTCATTCAAAGGGCTTCTGATTATGTATTCTTACAACCTATCTAGAATCACCATGGTTGATTTACTTCTTCTCTTAGGTTGATCAACTAGTCCTTGAAGAGTTGATGCGAGAAAGATTTCCAAAGCTCGGTTCGTTTTTCATCTGATATTTAAGTTTCTCTTCATTTATTTGGATTTTCCAACTTATACAGAGCAATGTGATCGTTTCTTCTATTCCAATAATCCTCCTGATGCAGTTAATCATCTGGATTACTTGGGAGTGCAGGTAGCATGGATCTCTGGGCCATGGTTTCTATCTATTTTTGTGAACATACTTCCTTGGGAATGTGGTGAGTTCTTATGTTATGTCAAAGGAATGACATTACACGTTCGACATAGGAAGTTTCATATTTACCTTTTGCTTAGCTGAAGTTGTATTTCATCTTGATGTTTTTAGTTCTGCGGATGTGGGATGTGCTTCTCTTTGAAGGAAACCGTGTAGTGTTGTTTCGAACAGCATTTGCTTTAATGGAACTATATGGTATAGCTGATATACTTTTGTATGTATCAAGTGTGTGATGATTGAATTATCTCTGTGGCTCAAAGGAAACAGTTTTCAGTCACTCTTGTGTTTTCTTAGGTCCTACAATTGTTGCCACAAAAGATGCAGGAGATGCAATTACTTCACTACAAAGCCTTGCTAGTTCAACATTTGATAGCAGTCAACTTGTTTTGACCGCATGCATGGGTTATATATCAACAAATGAGGCTAGACTGGAGGAGCTGAGAAAGATACATAGGCCTGCGGTACTAGAGATTGTCGAGGAAAGAATACAAAAGGGCCGAGTCTGGAAGGACAAAAAGGGATTGGCTTCTAAATTATATAGCTTTAAACATGAAGGCTCTATCTTGGATGAACAAAAGCCTACTCAAAGGAATGATGGTGAGAATCAAGATGATGATGAATCTCGTTCGCCTAATGGGTCACTGAATCTTGATGGCGCAAATGTTGATTCCGAATTAGACTCTTTACCAGATCTTCAAGAACAGGTATTGTTCCATACTCTTTGTTCACGTTTTGGGGATGAAAACTACTGTTATTGTTCTATGCTTACTGAAGCTAATCATCTAGTTCATGATAATCATATGCTTCATACATATAAATATATCTTGTTCTTGATAGTGAATTCAAAGGTAAAATGATTGAGTTCATCAACAAAGTTCTTCTGTAGCTGTTAAGTATGAGAAATATGCAACTCCTTTTAAATTTCATCCATAACAGTTATTGTGCAGGTGGTATGGATGAAGGTTGAACTATGCAGACTGTTGGAGGAGAAAAGATCAGCTATAATGAGGTTATTATTATTACTCTATTTTACCTTCTCTTTCTCATTACTCAAGGAGTTTAACTGAATTGTATTTGATACTGGTTGATTTACATTAAGCTCAAACATGTGCTTATTAAACAACTTAAGAACTAATCCTAATATGTGTTTTATTCTTCTCTCCAGAGCTGAGGAGCTGGAGATAGCTTTGATGGAGATGGTCAAAGAAGATAACAGACTGGAATTAAGTGCACGGGTAAATATAGACTTCCTTCAGATAGTGTTACTAGCTAGAGGAAGTTTCAGAGATATCTTTTACTGCATATTCAGATTTCTGTTTCATCTCTCCTATGTTGCATTCAGTAGTAACCTGTAGATTTCTGACGTTAGGCTCTAGTGGGAGGGGCGTGTATCTCTTAATACTGACCAAGAACGAATATTTCGATTAAACTAAAAAGTAAACCTTAACTTATACAGATTGAACAACTGGAAAAAGAAGTAAGGGAACTAAAGCAGGTTCTTTCTGACAAAAAAGAACAAGAAACAGCAATGCTTCAGGTCTGTTTCATATCTTTGTTTTTTTTCCACAAGTGAAAAGTGCTGCATTATCCGCGTTTACTTGCTTGATGGAGTAATAAGCCATATAGTTTGGTATGGATGCTTCAGGTCTTGATGAAAGTTGAGCAAGACCAAAAACTTACAGAAGATGCCCGGATAAGTGCAGAGCAGGATGCAGCTGCACAACGATATGCAGTACATGTGCTTCAGGTGCTTTGTTCATCTTACCTTGTATTCTTCTAATATATTTCCTTTTTAATATGGCCAGTGACTGAATTAAGTTAAAATATAGATATCTTAGCTATATGCACAATGTTTTCATGGAAATACAGGAAAAGAATGAGAAGCTTGTGGCTCAGCTCGCTCAAATGGAGAAGAAACTAGTTACAGCAGAAACAACGCTGGAAGCTACTTTGCAATATGAATCAGGTCAAAATAAAGCATTATCATCTCCAAGGTACATGAGAACTCAGCTATTGTCTTTTCTTTGGCTCCTTTGATCTTCCAAAACTTGGTGTGTTATGTACCTTCATAAGTATCCAGGTACTCCTGCTCAAGACAATGTGGATTAAGAAGATAGTTACTATCTTGTTTCCTCTTCTATGTTGTATAGGTTTGCTCGTCCTGCACAGGAAAGCCCTAAAAAGAAGACAGGCTTCCTATCATTTGGTCTTGGCTGGCGTGACAGGAACAAGGTGAAGTACTTAACGCCATTGAGATGATGAAATATATATCCTGCTTAAATCGAACTTTTGTCTCTTTGACTGTAAACACTTGGCATTGCTTTTCCTCTCACTATTTGCATTTTCAACAAATTTCGAGAGTTATGCCTGATCTATCTGCTCTCTAAGGTTATGAACTAAGCTTAACTAACAATGTAATGTTTCTAAGTAACAGGCGAAACAATCTGAAGAATCAAATGGTGATAACACTAGTAATGCAACATCTGAAGCCAAATCTCCATCAAAAGAAAGCAAATCCGAAGATCTTTTAAATCCAGAGACAAAACGCTAACTGCAAAACAATTAGGTAATTTTCAAACCTTGCTAGCATCATATACACCTTCCTATGAGTTCTCTGCAACTACCCAGAGGTGTCTATTGAGTCTTAAATCACTTTTCCAGATTTATGAAAAACGAAACTATTATTTTTCTTAGGATCTTGAAGCTACTTAAGATCTTCTTGCATTGTCTCTTTGTCATCAAGGAAGAGCTGGGGGATCGAGCTACAGATTAAGAGGCTAATGCTTTGTCAGAATTATTTGGATGATGAAGTCTGTTTTTTTCAAGGCTTCCAACTTCAGGAGCTTGCCCTGCAAATCACTTATATTTAGAATAGTTTAAACTGTGCACAAAAGAACAATTCATATTTAAGTACATTTTACATGCAATAAACTCAATAGAATTCATATTCAAAACATTTGTTCTTGTTGGCATACTGTTATCATTTGCTAGTAGCTTGTGGTCTTGGTTATACAAGTTTTGGACCGTGTATAGGGAAAAGCTTAAGTTGGTTTGTGAATTGTGATCGATCATCGTTTTTGAAAGTTGAGTTTGGCAACAAAGAAAGCAAACATAGAAGCCAATGCAATTGGAAATGCAATGAGAATAATGGCTGTAATCATCAAACGATCATGATGGAACCCGAAATAGTCCTCTAAGAATCTCGCAACCGTAGTGGATTCTCCAAATGCAGTGATCTCGTCATGAATATCACCATACTGAGACGAAAAGCACAGGTTGAGCGTCCAAGAGGTCGGGGTTAGATAGTAAAACCAGACCCACCACTTTGGGATTTGCTGCATTTTTTCAACATCAAGAAAATTCACTTTATAAGTATTTGATTAAAGTAAATATCAAAGGTGATGAATTGATGATGACTTTTTCAAAATATCTTACCGGTCCTGGGATCAAGAATCCAGCAAAAAGGTTGAATGTAACAAAGAAAAACGCCTGGAGAATAGCTGCGACCATGAAGTTTGGAGTGATGGAGATGAGGAACAACGCGAGGTAGTTGAAGCAGAGCAAGTTACAAAACATTGCATAGAGACTCCAACACACTTTAGAGAAAGACGCGTAGAAACCAATCATAGGATATATTATGATCACAAACTCTGCGCTTTGGATGAATAGGTAAGGAATCTCAGTCACAACCTGAGCCAACGCATAGGCAAACGCAGAATACATTCCTGCAAATCTTTCACGGTACATAACATTACGCTCTGTGTCAAAATACTGCAAAGCTGAAGTGCAGTTGTTTATCCCCACAAAGAGGACAAGACCATAAATCGCCCCGAGAACTGTGAACAAATTCTGTTGAGTATCTCTGCGAAAACATACAAAAAGAATTAGTGAATTACCAAGAAAGTACAATGAAACTTGCAATGATTCAGACTTGCAATTTTTATGTAACTTACATCTTTTTCCCTTGATTCCAGAAGAGTAAACCAAAGATGAGAGATGAGATTAAAGTGTGAGCAATTCGCAGCAAATTGTAAGAAGGGCTTCTCCAGTAAGACAAACTCATCTTCCATAGACATGATTTGAACTGTCCCCACCAGTTCTGCGCAAAAGTTCTCTTGAAATGCAAGTCGCTTGACCCGAGATCCGGTTTGCTCAGCTCTTTAACAAGCTCGGCGTTGCTCCTTTAGAAACAACACATGAGCTCATTAGTCACGTCTTAGATCTCGCCATGATAAATGAATCGGTTTATAAACCGGATTGTAGTTGGTTTAAGATGTACTACTCACTTGTAAAGATTCGATTCATTGTAGATCTTTGCGAAATCAATGTCGAGTTCAGTCTCTACAGACTGTGAAGTGACCTCTAGCATCCATGTTGCTGGATTATACTTATCTTTAATCTTAGCAACTCCATGTATATTCTGTTATTAACCCCCAACAAAAATATAATTATTATTCTTGTGCAAACTTCAAACGTTACTTATAAAACAGTCAACTCCAGCTATAATTGACTTTTGTTATTACTTGTGCAAAAAGCTAACCTGAAAATACTCAATGACACGAGATGAATGTTGCCCAAGTGGTCCACTGTAAATTATGCGACCGCCTCTCTTCAGAAGAACCAACTGAACATAAACATTATGATATCAAAAAGTATAATATATTTAGAAATTTTTCGTTATAGAAATTAAAAAATTTAGAAATCTGGACCTCGTCGAAGGCCTCAAAGATGTGGATGCTAGGCTGATGAATAGTGCAAACAATGGTTCGTCCAGTCTCAGCAACATTCTTCACAGCTCTCATTACGATGGCGGCTGCTCTTGCGTCAAGCCCCGTCGTTGGCTCGTCCATGAATATGATCGACGGATTCGCCACCAATTCCACCGCTACAGTCAACCGCTTCCTCTGCTCCGTCGACAATCCGCTCACTCCCGCCACTCCCACCAACGCGTCCTTTATCTCCTCAAGCTCGATCGTCTCCAGAACTTGCTTCACGAATCTCTACATGAATTTAATTTTTCAGGTGAATTCGTCACTTTGATTCGAATTCCTAGGTCACATTAATTGTAGGATCAGGGGTTAGCTTACGATTTTGGTTTTGGGATCGATTTCTGGAACAAGACGGAGCCAAGCTGAGTAAATTAGGGATTCTTCAACGGTGATGTTTGGTGAGTGTATATCCGTTTGTTCGCAGTAGCCTGAGACTCTTGCGAATGTTTCTTGGACTTTAGGGAAACCACTGATTCTGATGTCTCCTTCGATGTATCCACTTGTTTTTCTTCCGGCAAGAACGTCGAGTAAAGTGGTTTTTCCGGCTCCACTAATTCCCATCAACGCCGTTAGAACGCCGGGCCTGAAAGCTCCGGTGATGTCTGAGAGAAGCTGCAACTTCTTCTCATTGTACCCTTGACCTCTCATCTCCTGTGATTAGCAAATATCCATAGATTATACTTTGATGGACATTGCAATTGAGAATGGTTTATTAATCAAGAATGAACATAAGCTAGCTTTTACCACTGGGACGTCTACGTAATAATTCAAGTCTTGAAATGTTATGGTTAGGGGCTTAAAAGGTAAGATCATCTTCCCTGTTGATCAGCAAAGGGATTATTATGTTGAAGGAAATGGAGAAGAAAGAGTACTTTGTCTAAGTAGAAAGAAAGACAACATATTTTTACCTGAATCCTCGTTTGTCTTTAGTATTGGTTTGTTCCTCTTGACTGGTAAATCTTTGGTTCCTTGCAGCTCAGAAAGCTTGTCTTGGGAAATCATGGCACGAGATGATGTGGGAGCTGTAATGTGTTTAAAAGAAGCTCTTCAGTGTGTGCTTTAAAGCATGACATTTTTTTCCATATATTGAAACTTACATTTCAAGAAACTCAAAGCTAGAGTGAAAATGGTGTTGAAGATAACAGTGAGACCCAGCAAGGCACATAATGAGACCCAGTACATGTAATCATCGTAGTTTAGTCCTCGGCTTTCGAGTATGGTTCGCCCCAAGGTAACATTCGTGGGTTGCATCTACAAATATACCCCGAAAACCGATTTAAGTCTTGGAGAATGAAGAGATATTGGATGACTAAGAGAAACAAGTAGAGGAAGAGAGAATCACTTGTTGCCACCGTGGAGCAAGAAATTCATTTACGGAGAGCCCAATCTCGGCGTAACTTACAGGATTTACCCAGAAACCCCACTTCATCCATCCCGGCATATCAGCTGCACCAAACCAATGTCATGTTTTAACGGAATTTGGAACATATTACTGAAAAGAAAAGACAGCAAGACTCTTACTATATGGGATGGCAAAACCGGCAAATACAAAGGTGATTAACATGGCAAAACTACCAGCTGCCATTGCAGCAACTCCTGTTTGAAAGATTGCAGCTATACATCGGAACATGGATATTGATGTGAAGTGAACAGCAAAAAACATAATGAATTGCCGGAAGAACCTGAAACATCAAAGATCTTTACATTACAAATTATGTCTGTCATTCTCAGGATTGGATGTGACCAGAGATCAAGCAAGAGAGGGTTTCAAGCTCTCACCGGTAAGCTTCAGGAGTGTATCCAATGACATAGTAAGTGAGGCAGGTCCAAACTAGAGATTCAATGAATGAGAGAGGGACCTTCAACACTGTTGCAGGGATTGCATAAGCCCAAGCTGGATAGAAACATAGTTCCTTCTGCTTGTAGAACACGGAAAGGCGTTGAACAGTCATGGAAAGCTCTGGGATACCATCAACCAGAAGTACAGTAGATGCAAAAAAGAGACAACTAATGTAAGAATTTCCATGAATGATATCTATGCCCATTCGTGTTCGAATAAACACAGTCATGGTGAGGATTGCGGCTACAACAAGCTGTGCAACATCAAAGCAACAAGGATTCCTTGAGGATTAACAATAGAGAAAAGGAAAGAGTTATCTGCAGTCGAAAGAAAGAACAAGGTACCTGAAACGTCTTGAAGAGGTAGACGAAATAGTTTCTCTTCATGAGAAGAAACTCTCTTGAGATGCATGCTCTGAATAGTTCCCACTTTGGAAGAGAATACACATTGAAGGAAAGAGCATCCTTGTGGGTTTTTGATTTATCATATGGCTTAGAGAGAGATACTTCAATCTTTCTTCCAATCTCTAAGTCCTTGAATCTTTTCGACAATGTGTCTACTGAGATAAAGCTATGGGGTAAGTCCTGGTGCAGCCAGTACTGTCCTTGGTCCTTCCTAGATATAACCTGCAAAACAAAACTACTTAGGACCATGGGATCAAAAGTTCAATGTCAAGGAACAGAGTTTTTTTACTGTTTACCTCCTGGAGAAAGTCTGCAACACCTTTCCTTTCTGGGCATTGAAAACCACATTCCTCAAAGAATTTCAAGACCTCGTCCCGTGGACCGTGATACACAATTTTTCCTTCAGCCATCAGCACAATATCGTCAAAGAGGTCATATGATTCTGGAGCAGGTTGTAGAAGGGAAACAAACACCGTTGCGTTGGTAATGTGAGCCAGTTGCTGAAGAGACTTGACAATCTGAAACGCCGTGGAACTGTCTAAGCCGTTTGTTATTTCATCCATGAACCAAGCTTTTGTTGGACCAACGATCATTTCAGCTGCAAACACAATTTTTTTTAGAAAACATGCCATGCCAACAAAGAGATTACCGGTTTTGCAGGACTCTTAGCTATGAACCAACCTGTGGTAAGACGCTTCTTTTGCCCCCCGGATATGCCTCTTCTCATCGCATTTCCAACCAATGTTTCTGCACAAATGTCAAGCCCGAGGATCTGAAAATGAAATACAAGACATAATCAAGAAGCTAATCAAGGAAGGGCCAGAAATGTGAATTGTGTCAGAGAAAATACCTTCAAAATGTAATCTGTTTGCAGACTTCTTTTAAGTCCTTTAATCGATATTGCCTGCACAATGATATTTCAAAAGGTTACAATCCACGGCCCGAGTTCAAAGATCAGTTTCAACGTAAGCTTTAGGAGTGGACCTTCATGTAAGCATCTACTTCTGGGTCAGGAATGATTCCACCATCCTTTTCTCTTTTACTAACCTCCATCATGATATCTGTTTCAACAGAGAGATATGTCAAGAAAACAGTTTAAAGAATGCTTCTGAAAGACAAATGATTATGACATTATCTACCTGTTCGGCTACCGACACCTTGACAACGAGCTGAGAAGTCAATTGTCTCCCTCACTGTCATCTCTGCAATGTGCAGATCGTGTTGACTTATATAGGCTGATGTTTTCTGAGGAACAACCTCGTTGAGTCCGTGTCCATCGTAGGAAATTTCACCAGAACACTGTGGAAAATCAAGGAGAAAACAGGAGACATGAGTTCACACATCTGCAACCAAAGTATCCAAAAGAGGAAAAATCTAAACCTTTAGATTCTTTTCCAAATTTCCAGACAAGGCCTTAAGCAGAGTAGTTTTGCCACATCCAGGAGGACCAAGCAACAATGTTAACCTTGAGCAACAAGAAGAGACATAGTTTGAGTGCATTACACAATTCTCAAAAACTTGGATCAAAAGAAAGCTCCCCCTGCAACTAACCTTCCCGGGTTAATGATGCCGCTGACATCGTCAAGTAGGTTTATCTTGGCTTCGCGTGTTCTTACACCACTCAGCTTCACCAAGTTCTGAACCAAAAAAAAAAAAAGAGTAGAATTCAACCTCAGCTACTGCCAACTTGCAATCTGCATTACGTTCTTGAGTAAACTCACTAAGAAAACGCGCTTCAAAGAGTTCCATAAAGTTGGAAGTGCCTTCCCTTCAACGACCTCACATTCTGCTTCAACACCTAAATGCTCATACCTCACCTCTATGCTCGGAAACTCAACACCGACCCTGCAGGTTTTCAAGCTCAAGTCTCATACCTTCAAGAAGAAAATTCATAATCATATTTTACCTGTCCATTCTTCTTCTGATTTTCTTGAGCAGCTTGAGATTATCATTCTCAATGTGTTTGATCAGCTTCTCAATCATCAAGTGACGTTCCATAGCTCCAAGCTTGGTGACATCAACGACTTTTTTCCCTTTCTCCCCAGCCTCGCCATGGCTGTCCACCAGAGACGATCTCAGCCGCTTAAAAGTCGGCAATCTCTGGATCTCAGCCCATTGCAGAGCATTCTCTGCCTCATCAACACCATCCTCAGGCTCATTTCTTGAAGAGCTGCTCCTGAAACTCGATCCGTTGCTTTTACCAATCTCTGCAAGCTTCATTCTCAGTGACTCTTGCTCTGCTTCTCCACCGAACTGAGTCACGCCTCAACGAGTCCCTAAAGTTCTCTGGTGAGATGCTCAGAAATCAATTCGTGAGATATGCATTTCTCTTCTTCTTTTTTTTGTCAACGCATTTGTCTTCTTTTTATGTACGTATAATATATGAATGTGTAAAATGGGGAATTTTCTTTTTAAAAATTTGTGTAACAATTAAGCAATTCGATTTTGTAGCGGACAAAGAAAAACAACTAAATTAGTTAAAGTAGCACAAGCAATTAGAAATCAACCGATTAATTATATTTAAGAGAGTAGACGAATCGAGTAGGTGGAGAAATCTACAGCTTACCTTTTTAAAAATTGGTATACTTTGTGACTTAATGTTAATGGTCACTTTCACGGGCTAACCTTTTTTTTTTTAGCCCCGCAGTATTAACCAAATTTTAGCCTAAAATTTGTAGGGGTCCCAAATTTTAAATTATTATCTAACATATTGATGAAATATATTTTTAATGCTATTTATTTTAAATTTGAATTTTATTAATATATTTAAAAAATAACTACTCCAGTATTTATTTCTAATAGTTTAAATGTTATCATTTTTATTAAAATTGAAAAAATATATAACACAGATAATATAAATTATATATTTATAATAAATAATACCAAACGTTACTTTTATAGATTAAAAATAATATTAATTATCTCTCATTTATTACAAGATAATATATTAAATTTTAGTAATAAATTATAATATATTTTATAAAAAATTATATAAATTTTTTTTTGTTATTTTTTGCTTTATGCCACCAATATTATAGGCACCACTCTGATCACTTTTGTTGGAAAAAACAAAAGATCAGACTCAGAGCCATCAACATTGTTTATGAATATTAACCAGGTGCAAAATAGATAAATTCATATCAAAATTTACGTTGAAATCATAAACGACGAATTGCTTTGGGCTAAAGGTAAATGAGATGGTGACCGCACGTAGTTGTCTAAAGGTAAATGATGTTCTTTTATGTGTTTCTATTTGTAATTTTTTTTTTATCACATTCTAGTTTCCTGTGGATATACTGCATTTGTCGACACTTAAAAACTATCAAAGTGTTTATCAGAGATTCAAAATTTAAGACAAAAATTAATAATTAAGGAGTATCAATCATGAATTATCATAGTAATTCATAAAACTCAAGCTTTGGCTTGTCGCTTACACGCTCCTTGTAATAAATTAAAGTCACTAGGACGCACGTCAAAGCCGTAATTGATGCGTTTTTTGTCGATGATGGTTGGCGGGCATTTTGAGAACTTATTCAATGCCACGTATAATGATTTAAGCAGACATGATGATAAAACCGTGCAAGAATCTAACTCTTCAAAATAGCCAAAAAGAGCTTTTCCATGTATATAATATAGTTTATAATCTAGTTGGTATCTTAACACAATTATAGACATTCCAGATTTATATATATTTTTTTTTAAAAAGACCAGATTTATATTATTATAGTATCTAAGTTATATTCTTATCGTATCTAATTTATAATTTTTTTTTCCCAAACTGTATTTTATATTATAAGAACAAACATGTTTACAACTTACAACAAGATTACAACAGTGGGTACAACCACCATAAACTAAACCTGGGATGATACCAAACTATTTCACGCCTTGGATTATCATAAGTATTCCTTTAATTTCTGTTAACAATTTTTTTGGGAACCTGCTTGTCTATTATGAGGTGAAAAGTGCTTGTACGATTTTTCACCTAATTTATATATATTTTTTTTGGTAAAGACAATTATCCAAATACAATTGTTCCTCCAACCAATCCAGTGGATTACAGGTAGCAGAATAGAAAGTAGAAAGAGTACATCCAAACTTTGCTAAGTGATAAGCAGCTTCGTTATAACATCGTTTCGTATAGATGAAACGAACAACTTGGAACTTTTTAGCCCAAAACATCATATGTTTTGTTGAATCCTAAAAAATAGAATTATCATCACTCACCCCATTAACGAAGTTAATGACTACCTCACAATCTCCTTCAAAGGAAACCGAGCAAAAACCTTGTAACCAAACTTGTTGTAGTGCAGCCGATAAAATCTTCGCCTCTGCTTCTAGTGGTGTATATATAAATGAGCTGCCCCCAATATTTTGCTGAACCTTGATAATCCCGGACAATCCAACCACTTGTAACGCGAGAAGAAAAGAGACTTAATATTCAAAGTTGTGAATTATGACTATTGAAAGATTTTATAATTAAAAAGGATAGCCCAAAATCCAATAGCCCAAAATCAGAGCACATCTGGGCCCAATAAAAGCCATTTTATAAACAGAAGTTAACTATCACTCATTTTTAGGGTTTTTATTCTTCTTCTTCGTGCTTCCACTTCCTTCTTCAAGCAGCGGCTAAAAGATCCCTACTTGTCTCCTCTTCCTCACTACACTTGCAGTCATGGCCGCCGCCGTAGAAATTGACGCTGAGATTCAACAACAGCTTACCAACGAGGTTAAGCTCTTCAACCGTTGGAGCTTTGATGATGTTTCGGTAATTTCCTCATCAATCCATTCTCTTTTTTTTCTTTCTCTTTGAACTCTTCAGAGTGTAACTCGTAGATTATATTTTTATGCTACTTTTAAGTTCTGTTTCAACCGATCTGCTCGCTTTCATATTTTCTGGGATCTAAATTAATTTTTGCCTTGAATTCACTTGCTAGATTTAGCTGTAATATAACCTTATTAATTATTTTTTTTCTCTTGATATGTGATGGCATTGAAATGATTGGTGTATCTTGATTATTAGAATTATAGATTGTCTGAAATAGAGTCGAATTGTTGACCGTCTCTTCCTGTCGGAAAAGTGTTCTATTACTGTCTTTGTCCATCTTCACTATAAGTCACGTTGTCTTGACATACTGTTTGTTTTAATATA
This sequence comes from Erysimum cheiranthoides, assembly GCA_011420285.2. Lineage (NCBI taxonomy): Eukaryota > Viridiplantae > Streptophyta > Magnoliopsida > Brassicales > Brassicaceae > Erysimum > Erysimum cheiranthoides. Next base: position 14,892,236 of record CM022182.2, on the reverse strand, counting down.
ATAACGCTCATTTGGGTCTTGAGATGTTTGTTTTGTTTTGGATCTCTCTCTAAATTGACATCGAAGGTCATGTTTCTTTGTGTGTTGCAAATGATTTGGGCTAATTTGTGTTTATTGATATGCATGATTTGTCTGTGTAGGTCACAGATATTAGTCTTGTTGACTACATTGGGGTTCAGCCAGCGAAACACGCAACCTTTGTCCCCCACACTGCTGGAAGATACTCTGTGAAGAGGTTTAGAAAGGCTCAATGCCCAATTGTTGAGAGGCTCACGAACTCTCTCATGATGCACGGAAGGAACAATGGTAAGAAGTTGATGGCTGTGAGGATCATCAAGCATGCCATGGAGATCATTCACCTCTTGTCTGACTCGAACCCGATTCAGATTATCATTGATGCCATTGTTAACAGGTAACTTAAGATTGTGATGCTAAAACAACCGGTATCTTGTGTGTGTGCTGCTATGAACTTTTTTTCTCATGAGGGTTTGTTCCTTGTGGAAACCAGTGGTCCACGTGAAGATGCTACCAGGATTGGATCTGCTGGTGTGGTTAGGAGGCAGGCCGTTGATATCTCTCCTCTTAGACGTGTGAACCAAGCGATCTTCTTGCTCACTACTGGTGCGCGTGAAGCTGCCTTTAGAAACATCAAGACAATCGCCGAGTGCCTTGCTGATGAACTCATCAATGCTGCAAAGGGATCTTCCAACAGGTAAAAACACCGTACCTACATTGTCTCTTGATGGCTTCACATTTGTGTGTTAGTATCTTATAAAAGCATCTTCCTTCTTTTCTCTTGCAGCTATGCCATCAAGAAGAAAGATGAGATTGAGAGAGTTGCTAAGGCCAATCGTTAAGGAATCTTCCTTTCCTTTAAAGTTTGCATTATATCAAGGAGTTTTTGTGCTGTTTCCATTAGCTTTGGATATGTTTCAGATGATCTCTCTATCTTTAATGAAGTTTTGACGCTTTTAATCGACTTGGGATCTTGATCAATCAAATGGTTTCATATTTAAAATCTTTTATATTTCTAATTCGAAAGTTCTATAGTTATGGCAGTTATATGGTATCCATCTTCACGAATTCTAGTTTCCAGTTAGCTGCTATTCTCCAAAATGGTGCCATGGAACATTTTCAGATAACTCTTGGCATGGTCCGAGTTCCAACCAACAATCTATTTAGAACTCTAGACCCAACCAACACCGCTAGTTTCCCTTTCAATCTTCCACACTATCTACACAGCATTTATAGGAATTTGGGCTCAGTGGTGGACCATACCTTAGGGAGAACTGCCTGAGAGAATGGAAATATTTCTCGAACTGTTGCTGCTTGACTGGTGGTCCATTCTTCTATACCTGACACTGCCTTTTGTAGCATTCCTGGATGGCCAATCATGTGTTTAGGCCCGCATGGCTATGAGAATGTTACGACTCAGACTTAAATGAGGTGGTCTAGTGCTTCTCAATTCCGAGACATGCCCCTTTCAATCCTATTAACAAGACATACAATGTATGATCCTGACATTTTGATTCTTTCTCCCTTCAATTCATACCACGAAAATGTAATTGAGTAGCGGATAGATTAGCTCATCAAACTTATGAGTTTATATTTTGTTCCTTGGATAAGTAGTAGGATACCAACGTCGTTACGGGATCTAGTAGATTTCGATAAGCCACCAATGTAATTGAGTTACATCAATGAAGATTGCATTATGTTTAGCTAAAAAGAATACAAAAAATGGTCCCATGAAACCGAATTTCTCACATCCAATAAACTAACCATATAGAAAGTTACAACAGGGGACACCTATATAACACTCTTTTTTATTTGGTTTTGTTAAATAACATCAGTCTTCTTGTCCTTCAATCTTGATGTAAATCAAATAAATTCACATGATTAATTAATTTATGTGGTATAAAGATTGAAGAAAAAGGCATGAATGGATCAAATGGCTTTGCTTAGAACGTTGTGGGGGGGAACGAAAGAGAAGAGCAGAGGAAGTTGGAAGAGTGAAGAGCAAATGGTGATTGTGTTTACCAGATTTGCTTTTTCTTTTTTCTTCTTCTTAACAAAAAAAGAAAAAGAAAAAAGAAAAAGCATGAATAGATCCAAATGGCTTACTTAGAAAGTTGTGGGGAGTTAAAGGGAAGAGAAGAGGAAGTTGGAGGGCTCAAGAGCAAATGGTGATTGTGTTTCCCCTCGTAGGTTGTAATGAAAGCTCTTGGATCATCACTCGCTCTCTCCACGTGTTTCCTTGCTCTGCAATTAGCACTCGTGCATCTGTAATAACTTCTCGGATACGCATTGCCTCCCACCACTTTTTGTCCGTACTTTCTCCACCTGAATCCATCTTCAAGACTGTCTGATTCCACCGAACCTTGTGATACTCCTGCTTCACTTGATTGCTTCTCGTTCTTCCTGCTGTCCAATACAAAGTCAATACAAGCAATGTAAACACAAACGTATAAATTAGAGTTTGAAACAATCTTACCTTCTTTTGCTTCTGGCTAGATCATCAAGCTCTCCTCCAATGCTGCCTTCATCACATTGGCTACTTCTGCAACCCGAATCCGAAGTTGCGGCTGTTGAATTCGTCGATTTGGGAACAGCAAACTCAAAAGGTGTAATAAGACAACCCTCATTCATCTTCTCTGTTCTATTTTTAGAAGAGTCATTGCTTTGATTGCTCCAAGGAGGACAATAGAGATTATTTGTGTCTCGTCCCATTGATCCTTCAGAAGCAATTCCTTTTGGTGGTTTCTGAAACCCTGAAGAGGTTGATGATGAAGCACGCCGTGGAAGAGGACAAGACGGCTTCGAGTGATTGTGTTCACCTTGATACACAATCTCTGAAACCTGACCTTCTACTGATCTCTCTACTTTCTTCTTCACCGGACATTTCGGGTGTGTGCATTTGTAGTAACTCCTTGGACACTCACTTCCTTTAACTTGCTTCTGTCCGTATTTCCTCCAGTTGTATCCGTCCACGGAAGATCTGTCCCCAATCGATGTCTCTAATTCCGAAAAGGTTGGAACTTTCTGTACTAGATTAGGACCCGCTCTATGTGTACCTTGGCTCACACTCTTCCCATAGGCTACTGCTTCGGTTTGTCTCCAAGTCTGTTGACGATTCCCCTGAAGCTAAAGAAAAAAAAAGAGTGTTAAAAAGACTTCCAAAAATCCGTAATCTGTGATCTTTTAGCTTTGAAAGCAACTTACCATATTAGCTAATGCAGAGACAGTTGCTTTGGAGACAAGCTTTGCTTTCGGTTTATATACGACGTAGTTTCTGCTATCTGAATCATCACAAGACTTTCCATTTCCATTACCGTTTCCTTCAACCTAAGATTATCAGAAAGAGTTGAGTCAAGACCACGATGCAGAAGATTCAGAAAGAAGATAACAATGCCAAGAACTAAAGAGACAACTCGATACCTGTGGACATGAGACCGAAGCTGCAACTGGCTGTTGGAACCTCAAAGTCTTTGGTCTTATAGCAGCGTCTACAATCACATGGCAATTCGATTGGGGAGAGACGGTAACTGAATCAGTAAGAAGCTCAGTGAATGTCCGGAAGCTAGAGCTTGAAGAAGGCCTTGATGCCACCGGTTTTGATATTACAACTCTTTCACCCTCCTTCACCTCCATTATTCGACCGTAATTATTAACACAGTCAAAAAGCTCACCGTTTCTATCAGCCTGATCAGAAACATGTATTCCACATTTCAATCAATTATGTAAGAGATATATATGCTTAAGAAACTCATTTGCCCAATTTAGGAAAGAAAAGGTGGAGCAAAATCAAAAAACTGATTGGAGAAACATCAACTCCAACATATATACGAGATCTATCGATCTGTAGAGCTTGAAAAAAATAGTAGCAAAATATAGCATAAAGAGAGAAACTTGATGATACCCATCATGTGCCATATATTTACTTATATAATTGTGAATCATTTCAAAACACAAACCCAAAAGATTAATCGGAAGCTAAAGCAAAAGTAGTACTCACGGTGAATGCAAAAACTGAACTTGTGAAAAGGGTTTTCTCAAAGGAGTTAGGATCGAAGAAATCTGATGGATCCAAAGCTTATCCGAATCCGGTTTTGATTATTGCACCATGATATACCCTTCGTATATCAGTTCGTTGAGCTTGGCCGACACTGTAACGGAGACACGTGTCACATTAGGGTGCGTTGGATGGATCAAGGTCTGTTTAGTCAGTGATGAAGAAGCCGATGAAAAGGAAAGAGAGACAAGGGAGACGATAGTCTCGTTGAACGTTAGTTGAGTTGGAAAGTTAGTTGGGAAACGCGGCCTATTCAAACGGCGTCGTTTCGGTTTTAGTTGAGCGACCAATGAGCTGATTGGTTGTTGACACGAGCACGAGCTTGTTTTGTTCGAAGTAAACACGTGAACTGAACTGTACCAACTTATTTTTTATGTGAACTTAACCGAACCAAATTAAATCCGGTCCAATTCGGTTACAACTGTTATTGATGAGGGATGAACAAAATTCACCGTCTTCTTTTCATATTGCCAACCTACATATGGAACCGAAACTAAAATATTTTTAACTACATTAGTTGATACAATATCATTAAATACCTACCCAGAGATCATTTAAAAAATTATATTTATGTAAACTACCAATTGTTGTTACTTTGTTAGCTTGCAATTTTCAACAAATATTAGAGTTTCAACAAATATTAGTGTTGACATTATTAATTGTCTAACTAATTTGTTAGGTTAAGTTAAGAAGATTGTTGAAGCTTAATTAATGTATATAAACACTTGTACACAGTTTCAATTTTATGAAGAACTCTCTTTTCCTATTAACTCCTCTACTTCTTCTTCCTTGTCTTGTGATTCCACAAATAGTTTTGCATTATTCATTTTTCTATTAGAATTCAAAATTTCAAATCTTCAGAGTTTTAGTGTAAAGTTAATATAATTATTTCGTTCACGACAATAAAATTTTTTTTATCTAGTTTTTTGACCCTACTACAGTGAAAGGAGTTTGAAACCAACTTGCGTCTAAAAACTAACTCTTACAGCTTTGATTGACCAACTTGGAAAAGCAAACCGGTTTCTAACTCATGCGTTACAAAGGCAATCGAAGTACATATTTGTCATTGTGAATTTAACTGCAACGGGTTAGGTCCGGTTTAACCTTTCACTCGAAGTACACGTTTGTCATTGTGAATTTAACTGCAACGGGTTAGGTTCGATTTAACCTTTCACTTGAAGTACCACGTTTGTGATTGTGAATTTAATTGCAACGGGCTACGTCCGGTTTAGCCTTTCAATTGGATCTGATTTCACTGTCCATAAGAAGGATTTGAATGCCACATCGGAAGAATCAAAAGACCCCAAAATTCTCAGAGCCGGCAAATGTAAAAGATAAGCTAGGTAGGTATTTGAGAATTGAGATCACATAGTGTAGTAATAGAGCAAATAATGCATAAGGACGGATAGTGAGCATCAAATTCCATGATGTAAGGAACAATTCTATCCCGCACCGCCAATTCTAGGACAGTCAAGAGCTGGTTATAAGTTCCTGTTTAATGTATGCGGCTGTTTTACTTTACTGTCTGGTTGAGTTCTTTAACCAGCCAGCTCGGCCAGCCGCAATATCATCACAATTCTCCAACAAACATACCAAAAGAGCATAAAAAACCTGATGCATAACAAGGACTGTAGAAGTACTGATACATTCATGAAATGTCACTAGCAAGCTCAAACAATCATGATACAGCATCTCTCTCTTATGGAGCCGAATCCCCGGCTCGTGGAAAGATAATATAGTTTGCAAGTGTGTATGGTTATTTCTATTGAGGTAAAAAAAACAATCTATGGTTTATCTTGTACTTTTATTTCCAACACAAAATTGATTAGGCATATGTCTTCCACATGCAAAGAATTTAAATACCGGGATTCGATTGTGAACTATGCCACGGCAGACTGTTTCTCTTCGTAATCATCAAGCCTCAAGGCTTCTAATAGCCTCGGCCAAGACTCCGGGATGCCTCCTGGTAAGTCAAACTCCATAAGCTTTCCCTTGCTACGGTAGTATTCTTCAAGAGGCTGGCTCTGCATATAGAAAATAAAGACACTAATCAACACTTGATATTTCTTCAAGTAGAGGTTTATACGCTAGAATGGAAAGGACAATAGAGGGTCTTACCGTTTCACTGTATATACGAAGCCTTGCTTTCACCACCTCTTCGGTATCATCTGCTCGAGTGATGAGCTTTGACATACAGTGAGGTGGAGGGAGAAGTGGATCCATGCTAATTCCAGGTCTTCCATTCTCACCCTTCAAGTTGATGTGAGCGATATTGAAACCCTTGCCACATTGACTACAGGTTCTCCTTCCAAGACATTTTTCAACCAAAACTTCCTCAGGCAGCTTCAAGTTCACCACCATATCGATGTCAGTTACATCTCCCAGGATTTCCTGAAGCAAAAATACGAAGTCCAGTGTTAGAAATGTTGATGGAGATTGATTATCAAACTTGTTTAATACGACTAAAGATGTAAACCCAATGATACTTACAGCTTGTCTCATGGTCCTCGGAAAGCCATCAAGAATAAACCCTGATTCACCTTTAGCTTCACCAGCCTCAAGTCTCTTGGACAATAGGTCTACTATGATCTCATCAGAAACCAATTTTCCCTGGTTTACAATCTCCGATAGCTGCATCAAGTAACAGTAAACTCAGATTAACATTCATATAACCATAACAAGAGACTATATAACTCGTATGCGTACAGATAACAAAAAAAACAAAAAAAAGCCATTGACTTTAATTTATACGAACAGATCCGTTATGATGCTGATTGAATATAATCAGATACACTTCAAAATGGACTTATTTCACTAGATCTGTCGAGAGAGAGAGAGATGAACTTCTTCAGATCCAATCGAAGATAGGAAACGAAACCCAATTAGCTAAAAACGTCAGCTTCAGATTAATTCGGATTCAAAATCGAACACAGAAGTAAATTTCAATCACAGCGAAGGAGAAACAAAGAAAAGGTCGCACCTTTTGGGAGAGAGGTCCAGATGAAGCTAGCTCTTCACGGACGAGATCTCCCGTGGCGATGTGAGGAACGCCGAGAAGGGTCGACAGTCTACTAGCGTAAGTGCCTTTACCAACACCAGGACACCCCAAAAACACCCACTGAACATTCCTATCTTTCGCAACATCCCTGCGAGCTCCGGCGGCGTGAAGAAACGGCGAGGGAGGTGACGCGTGGCTAGCTTCGGCGGAGGTGGAGTAGAATCGGTTTCCGAAGCCAAAGAGGGAGGAGGATCTCGCCACACGCACTATTCTCGCCATTACAGAAAGAGAAATGTAAAGAGATAGAAGCGGCTTGAGATTTGAGCGCTTACCCTAAACAAGAACGTGCACGAACATATGCTCTTAAAGGATCTTTAGATTCTTTTCCCATTTTACCCTAAACTGAACTGACGTGGCATGTGACTTTTTCTCTGAGTTCATGCTCACATCAGCCGCCACGTGTACTAACCCAACTCCACGAGATTAGTTTAACGGTATTATAAGAATCGATTAAATTGGGAATTTTTTTTCCAGCTTTCTCGAAGAAGCAACAATGGCGGTTTCTCTTTCGTCGTCGTCGACGATCACTTCCATAACTCTGCAGCCGAAGCTGAAGACGAATCATGGATTAGGGAAGGTACTTCCTGGTTATTCGATCAATTCTCAGTTTCGTAGTGTTTCTCTCCGACGTAGCGCCGTGGTTGTGTCGGCCATTACTGGCGCTTCAGGTGAGTTTTAAAGTGTCTTCTCTTTATATTCTATTTTGGAGAAATTGAATTTCTAGATTTACTAGATTATACCGATTCTCCACAGGAGCTGGAATTGGGAAAGATACTGCTGATTTGCTAGATAGAGTGAAAATCTTGGATTTGAGAGGAAATGAGATTCCGATTTCTGATTTATGGAAGGATAGAAAGGCCGTTGTTGCATTTGCTCGTCATTTTGGGTTGATTAATCTTTGGACTTTGTAATTAGATTTGATGAATTTGGCTAATCACTATGTATAACTCAAAGCTAATGCTTGTTATGTTTTCAGATGCGTGCTTTGTCGGAAACGAGCAGCTTATCTTGCAGAAAAGAAGGTAATAATAATTATTCATGTTGGTCATAATTGGGCCATTGGTACAATCCAAGTCTTTGAGTGATACATCTGAGATTTTGTAGGATGTGATGGATGCATCTGGTGTTGCTCTTGTTCTGATCGGACCGGGAAGTATCGATCAGGTAACACACATTTGAATACACAATTCTTGTAAGCAGTTTTCAGCTGCTGATCCTCACGTTAGAACCATCTATGCAGGCTAACACTTTTGTGGAACAGACTAAGTTTCAAGGAGGTATGTTTCTCTTTAAAAAATGAATAAAACAACCGGTGAATTCTTTTTATGAGAATCATCTAATCTATAATCAAATTTCTCTCAGAGGTCTATGCAGATCCAAACCATGCATCATACGAGGCGCTCGAATTTGTTTCAGGGGTTACTGTGACATTTACCCCCAAAGTAAGAGTGACTTCTACTTAGCATGTTGATTAGGTAACCAGAATGTTATGCCTTTGTGGTCTCAGACTCTCAATAGCTTTCTGTGGCAATATTATAGGCCGCTCTTAAGATAATAGAGTCTTACATGGAAGGCTACCGCCAAGACTGGAAACTCTCGTTTATGAAGGATACGGTAGAAAGAGGCGGCTGGTATGTTAAAGAGTATGAATCATTTAGAGAGATGAGATAACTTTCCTGTTTCCTTAACCATTGTCTCGGACCTTGTGCAGGCAACAAGGCGGAATCCTAGTTGCTGGCCCTGGAAAAGATAACATCTCTTACATACGCAAGGTAATCTCTTCTTCTTATTATTACTACTTTTTTTCTGGTGCTAACACTTGATCATATAAACACTGATCTTTGTATTTACACCGTGTCATCCACATGTAATACTGATTGTAAAACTAGGCTCAAATTTGCTAACCTGGTATACCGATCTTCTTTTCAAACACAGTGTCGTAATCAACAATTTGTTTACGGATTTCAGGACAAAGAAGCTGGAGATGACCCGCCTGTTGAAGAGATCCTAAAAGCGTGTTGCGCTTGAAGGAATAGCAACTAAAATGTAGATTTTTTAAAAACAGTACAAACTGAGAAACAACGCTTGCTATACCCGGATACTCATCTACAATCCATAAAACACCATTACCACACCAACCATAACGACCACATTAAAAAAGAAACAAAAAAGCCAGTCACTTCAACGAGGAAGCAATTGATGATGATTGCATCTTGGATTCTTGACGATCATTATAAGTCGAAATCAGCTAATGATAAGTGGCGGACCTTGCGGTATATGTAGTCCTTGTAGGCGATGGGCTTAAACTTGGGAGGATCGTCGTGGCTGGTAATCTTCCGGGAAAGGTCCGACGACCATATCGTTGGTAGGCCTCACAAGAACCGGCCAAGACATTCTTGTTCTTTCCTTATTCACTGTCGTTTTATGCAACACGTTCTTGTACCTTCCATTGCTCAGCCTCTGCAAGTCCGTTACAAATAATTAATTTCAAAAGTTTATGATATAAGCACATCAAATGAAAACATACTTGGATCTGATCGCCGATGATGACTATAACAGCAGATGGGATGTTCTCGACGTCGAACCAGTGATCATCCTTGAACACTTGAAGTCCGGGAATCTCATTGGGTAGGATGAGTGTGAGCCCACTAACATCGGTGTGTGGATCCAATCCCTCGATCAAATCAGAATGTGGACACGGCGGATAGTAGTTGACAATCATCATATACTCACCGCCGACAACTTCCTTAATAGCCTCACCCCATAACCCTAACCCCTCTGATAACCACTCCATAATCTTCTCAGATAGCATCTTCATATGCTTTGTGTATTCCTCGTTTGCTTCCCTAAACAAAAAAATTTGGAAATCATACGTATTTTTATATAATTGCTCTAGTGTAGTGCTTTGGCCGACCATAGGCTTAGAGTGAAAAAAAATGTGGTCCTTGTTAGAACAAAAATTAAAGTAATAATAATATTGTTTCAAAAAGTATAAAATATTGATAATAAAACTGAGGATATAAAAATTTGAAAGAATATTTTTTTTCCTTTTTTTCTAATAAATCATACATGCATCAAAGTCACGTAATCCAGTATCGAATTAAATTCCTCTTTATAGATATGAAAGCCGAAACATTCTATATCTTTTGTGACATGTAGTTTCTTTTTTGGGTAAAATTTGTGACATGTAGTTGATTGAAGGTAAAATTATCAATTTAAACCTTTTAAAAAAGAATTCTTGTATATAAGCAATTCAAATCGGAATTCTCTACCAAAATAAAATGAAAATCAGAATTCTAAGCAATATCATATAATTGATCCAAGTGTTTAGATAGCTTTCCATTGTTTTCGAAAAATTAAACACTTCAATTAGTTTCTTGGCGAAACTTCTCTTATAACTTTTAATTCAAAATAAAAAGCATTAATAAAAATAATGTAATGTACTTTATTTCTCAAACACCTTTTAAACTATACATAAGCCTAATTAAAAAAAAAAATTGTGGCCTTATAATTTTGTATGTGGCCTCGGACAAATGCCCTCCTCAGAAACATATTTATGAGGCATGTCTCTGACTAGCTCATAGCTTATAAAACGAGATATATTTTTGAAAACCAGTTGATAATAAATATAATGGATTGATGGGATTCGACAGTACCTGTAATCTAAAGGATTCTTAGGCCAGTATGTGTAGTTCACGGACGACGGTGGCCAGACATTGTGAAAGAGTTGATCGACTGTACCTGTTTTCCTTTCTAGATCCAATTCGTACCTCCTCGCGTATCCTTCCCGGTGGTTAGCTGATTTCGCCACGGCTTTCTTCTCCGCTTCGGGAAGCTCGAAGAATTGCCTACCAACATTTTGCAAACGTTGTATTACCTTCGTGGGGATCCCGTGATTGACCACCTGAAAAACTCCCCACTCTTCGCTCGCCTTCACCACCGCACGCGCTACTAGCTCTTGATTGGGATTGCTGAGGTCAACCACGGGTATGTGTGAAGACGGTATGTCTCGGTCTTTCTCAAGCACCATGTTGTCGGGAATTATGGCGGATTTGTTGATAGACGATTCACTAGGGGACATGGGATTTATAGAATGGTTATTGGGATCAGGGGAGGATAAGGGGGATATAAAAATCAATAATTGCGGCTATATATGCTACTTAGAACTTTTTTTCTTTAATTATGAAGAGTTTAGCTTCTATTATGCATGTATACTATATGCATGTGTGGTAGGTAACGAAAACCAAATTTGATGAAATTTTTGTCAATTCATAATAATTGTATAATTTCATATGTGGGTAGGCAAACATATATTATAATAAAATAATAGGCAAATGATAATTTACGTGAGCGCAAATAAGTTTGAAAAACACAATGTTACGTTATGATTAAAACGTTTAGTGAAAAGTTTGGTTACCCAATTAGTGTTGTTTAAAAGAAAACAAAAACTAAATACACCACACATGGTAATTCCATGCTTAAATTAATTAAAGAATCAATATATTAATGATTAAGAACTTTTAAACATTAATACCAACAAATAAATAAATACGATTTTAGAAATATACTAATTTAATTTTCTTTTAAAATAAAAACATACATAACACGTGGATGCTCACCTAATTATATAATATAACGTGTTCTTTTTGAAAGAAAAAAAGGTCCGAACTTGATTAGAAAAGGAAAAAAAAAAACTGTGCCGCTCAGGTTTTGTGATTTTTGTCTGCTCAAAAACAGTTTCTGCTAGAAAGTTTGTAAACCTCTCTCTACTCATTTGTTCAAACAACATTTTCACTCCAACGTAAAACCTGTATCAGACTCCATTTGTTAGGGCCCATCTATTATACACCGGGCCGGGCTTGATTGTAACGATAAACAGGCCGGGTTCAAATTCAGATAATACCCGACCCGGAGCAAGATCTTGGATCCAGTACTCTGCATTTCCTGCCTAAAACCCTACCAAAACTCTTGCTGTCTTCCTTCCTTCACTCACTAACTCTTTCATGTCAAATTGAAATTCAGAAACCAAGATTCTATTAACGAAGCTTCCATTTCAGATTTACAGGAATTTCATCTCCTGTGTAATGGCTTTCATTACCAGATCTAAACCCTATCAATCAAGAGCTAGGGTTTATCTCTCGCTTCCCAGATCGTCAGACTCGTCTTTCCTCTCGTTCTCTCGTTTATTCAGCTCAATCGAAGAAACCCAAACTTCAGGAGAAGCAAACCCAGAAACCCAATCTGCAGATGCAAATCCCGAGCCGAAGAATCTGGGCTCTTCTTCGGAGCAGAGGCCGCTTAGAGAGAGATTCCAAAGAGGTAAGCGTCAAAACCATGAAAAGCTAGAGGATACAATATGTAGAATGATGGATAATCGTGCTTGGACGACTCGTCTACAGAACTCGATCCGAGATCTTGTACCTGAATGGGATCATTCTCTAGTTTATAATGTGTTGCACGGTGCTAAGAAACTTGAGCACGCTCTTCAATTTTTCCGGTGGACGGAGAGATCTGGATTGATTCGTCATGATAGAGATACGCATATGAAAATGATTAAGATGTTAGGAGAGGTTCAGAAGCTTAATCATGCTCGGTGCATTTTATTGGATATGCCTGAAAAGGGTGTTCCTTGGGATGAGGATATGTTTGTGGTGCTCATTGAGAGTTATGGCAAAGCTGGTATTGTTCAAGAGTCTGTCAAAATCTTTCAGAAAATGAAGGATTTGGGTGTGGAGAGGACGATTAAGTCGTATAATACTCTGTTTAAGGTGATTTTGAGGCGTGGTAGGTATATGATGGCGAAACGGTATTTCAATAAGATGGTAAGTGAAGGTGTAGAGCCAACTCGGCACACTTATAATCTAATGCTTTGGGGGTTCTTTTTGTCTTTGAGGTTAGAGACTGCTTTGAGGTTCTTTGAAGATATGAAAACTCGAGGGATCTCGCCGGATGATGTTACGTACAACACCATGATCAATGGGTACTGCAGGTTTAAGAAGATGGATGAGGCAGAGAAGTTATTTGTGGAGATGAAAGGGAATAACATTGAGCCTAGTGTTGTGAGTTACACCACGATGATTAAAGGATATCTTTCAGTGGATCGAGTTGATGATGGGTTGAGAATCTTTGAGGAGATGAGATCTTCTGGTATTGAGCCCAATGCTACGACATATTCAACGTTGTTGCCAGGTCTGTGTGATGCCGGGAAAATGGAGGAGGCTAAGAATATTTTGAAGAATATGATGGCGAAACACATTGCTCCAAAAGATAACTCGATCTTCCTTAAGCTTTTGGTTTCTCAGAGCAAAGCGGGGGATATGGCAGCAGCCACTGAGGTACTCAAAGCCATGGCTACGCTCAACGTTCCAGCTGAAGCAGGACACTACGGGGTCTTGATCGAGAATCAATGCAAGGCTAATGCATACAATCGTGCTATCAAGCTTTTAGATACGCTTATTGAGAAAGAAATCATATTGAGGCATCAGGATACTCTGGAAATGGAGCCCACCGCGTATAACCCAATTATTGAGTATTTGTGCAACAATGGCCAAACATCGAAAGCAGAAGTGCTTTTCAGGCAGCTGATGAAAAGAGGTGTCCAAGACCAAGATGCCTTAAACAATCTAATCCGTGGGCATGCAAAGGAAGGAAATCCGGATTCTAGTTACGAGATTCTGAAGATTATGTCGAGGAGAGGTGTCCCTAGAGAAGCAAACGCATACGAGCTGCTCATCAAGAGCTACATGAGCAAAGGTGAGCCTGGAGACGCGAAAACCGCGCTGGACAGCATGGTCGAAGATGGGCATGTCCCAGATTCATCGCTTTTCAGGTCAGTGATTGAGAGTTTGTTTGAGGATGGTAGAGTGCAGACGGCAAGCCGTGTGATGATGATCATGATAGATAAAAATGTTGGGATCGAAGAAAACATGGATTTGATTGCCAAGATCTTGGAAGCTCTGTTAATGAGAGGACACGTAGAAGAAGCCCTCGGGCGTATAGATCTTCTGAACCAAAATGGACACTCAGCTGATCTAGACAGCCTGTTATCTGTCCTGAGCGAGAAAGGGAAGACGATTGCAGCATTGAAGCTGTTAGATTTCGGGTTGGAGAGGGATCTTAGCTTAGAATTTTCGAGCTATGACAAAGTGTTGGATGCGCTTCTAGGAGCCGGAAAGACTCTGAATGCGTACTCGGTTCTGTGTAAGATCATGGAGAAAGGAAGTGCAACCGATTGGAAGAGCTGTGATGAACTGATCAAGAGCTTAAACCAAGAAGGGAACACAAAGCAAGCCGATGTTCTTTCTAGAATGATCAAAAAGGGACAAGGAATCAAGAACCAAAACACTGTCTCTCTATAGAAACTTGACAAGTTGATTCTTTCTTGGTACTTTTTTTTTTTTTTTTTCCTGTTATCTGTTATCCAAATAAATCCCTGAAACTTGTTTTGAACGTCTGTGTGATCAGTGCTTTTTGGTAGGAACTGAATCGTTCACTGTGATTCTTTTTTTGTTTTTGAAATCCTTAAATAGTTAAAAGATATTTTTGAAGAGATTTTTCACTTTTTATCTTTTTTTAGCTGGAGCAAGTTGATGATCTGTGCTGGAACAAGAGTTGCAACTTCTATTGGCTTGTAGTTAAATATCTTATCTTCTCATAGATTTTTTTTGCCTTAGCACGAGACGTGCCATCTCCACTGTCCATCCAAAATTCGACGGTCCAGATCTCATCTCATCCATCATTTCACTTCAAATTTCGACAAGTAGTAGTAGAGACTGTCCCAAAAAAACGATAACCAAACACAACTACTTCAAGTGTGAATTAAAAAAAAAACACATATTAATCACAAAAATTATTTTTGAAAATCAAGATCCTCGTGTATATTATTTTTTAAAAAGAGCTAAATACAAAAGGCATAGTAAAAATATAAAGCTAAATACTGTAGTAAGTATTTTTTTTAAAAATATATATATATAAATTTATATGAAAACAAATTCTTGCAGAAACAGATATCAGAATATTTTAGCCAAAAACAATTAGTTTGAGGTAAAAATTAATTTGAGATATTTGGGAAAGCGTTTAGAGTTTAATTTTCGGCCATAAATATCAAAGACAGAGCATCTTATCTCCACTCTCAAATCTCAACCAAAACCCCTAATTCGTAAACCTTATCCCTTCACTTCCCATGGCTGCTTCAGCTTCGTCTCTTGCTCTCTCTTCCTTCAACCCTAAATCCCTTCCTTTCTGTGTCTCCAGACCAGCCTCCGTTTCCCTCTTACCTCCTTCCCTCTCCTTTAAACTCAATTCCGACTCCGTTTCCGTCTCCATCGCCGCCAAATGGAACTCTCCCTCTTCTCGTTTCGTCCGTAACGTTGCTGTTACCTCAGACTTCGAGGTGGAAGAAGAAGGCGGTTTCGCTGATGACGCGGCTCCCCAGGAGCAATCTTTCTCTGCTGACCTCAAACTCTTCGTTGGTAACCTCCCCTTCAACGTTGACAGTGCTCAGCTCGCTCAGCTCTTTGAGAGCGCCGGAAATGTTGAGATGGTTGAGGTATGAATCTTGGGTTTTAATGAATCTGTGAGATATTGAAGAAAGAACTGTTCTTTATTGTTTCTATTGATAATTGATTCTAAGACGAAAAATGCCTTAATGTGTGGTAACAGTGAGAGAAGAGATAAAAGATAATAACTTTGTGTTGTTGAGATTAATCGCTTTTGATTCTTTGTCTTGTAGGTTATCTATGACAAAATTACAGGAAGAAGCAGGGGTTTCGGATTTGTGACTATGTCGTCAGTTTCTGAAGTTGAGGCAGCTGCTCAGCAGTTCAACGGCTATGTAAGAAGATACTTCTCTACCTTACTCTATCTTTGATTGTTGAATAATGAATTCTCTTGAGGAATTGATTTATCCTTTCTTGTTGGTATATGTGTTTGTGTCTTGGTGTATACTTAATGTGTTCGTGTTGTTGTTCTATATTCTTATTATAAGCTGTGTTTTAGTGTTTGGAAATTGAAACTTTTTCTTAGATGAATGAAATCTTCAAACTTGTGGCTTCTTAAGATAAAACATGAAGCTCTGTGTTGTTGTTCTTATTGCATAAGTTTCGAGTTGCTTTTTACTTAATCACTTTGATGTGAAATTGCAGGAGTTGGATGGAAGACCCTTGAGAGTTAACGCAGGTCCTCCTCCACCAAAGAGGGAAGATGGTTTCTCCAGAGGACCCAGAAGCAGCTTTGGAAGCTCTGGTTCTGGATATGGAGGAGGTTCTGGTGCTGGTTCAGGAAACCGTGTTTACGTGGGTAACCTTTCTTGGGGAGTCGATGACATGGCTCTTGAGAGTTTGTTCGCGGAACAAGGAAAGGTTGTTGAGGCCAGAGTCATCTACGACAGGGACACTGGTCGATCCAAGGGTTTTGGATTTGTGACATACAACTCTGCTCAAGAGGTCCAAAATGCCATCAATTCCTTGAATGGTGCTGTAAGTATCTATCTTCTGCTCTCTATCAATATACTCTTACAATGCGATCAATCAAAAAACAACTCTTAATATACTTTTACTTGTGCCCTATAGGATTTGGACGGCAGACAAATTAGAGTCTCGGAAGCTGAGGCTAGGCCTCCAAGACGCCAATTTTGAGCACCAATCTACGACTTCCTATTCTCAAAAACGCATATTCTGGAGGGTATGATTTAACCATTGTACTTTAGATGGGCTTTCTGCACTAACTACTTGATGACTGATTGATCGAGTTGTGAAATGTAACAGGAGCTTCGAAGCAAAGAGGGTTTGTGAGATGATGGCAGTTTCAGACGGTACTAAGCTCTTCGCTTCGCCTATGTTTGTTGCCTTGGATGCACGAAGGTCGTAAAGGAATGGTCTTTTTTTTGAGAAACGTATAATTAAGATAGAAACTGGAGAGACCATGTTCTTGTCTGTCTGAATGCCTGCCATTGACTGCTTCGCTTTGGTTTGATTCAATTTTCTCTCTATTTCGTGGTCTACTCTTCGTAATGCTTCTCTGTTTTTTGATCCTCTGCGCAAATGAAATATGAACAGACTTGAAAACCGGTAGAACACTTAAATTATTCAATGTCTAAAACCGAAGTACCGAACCAATACAAATTGAGGTGGAATAAACAAGTAACGGAGTTCGTTTTCAAGAGGAGGATTGATCAAATAACCAGCCGGTTCCAATTTGGGTTCTCACAAGGGCCCAAATGTTGAATGTAATGGACCTAATGTCAAAGCTCCCCAATTTTGAATAGAGAGCAATTGCGATTGAATATTAATTGATTGGACTTTTTAGCATTTGATGCATTCATGGAGTTCAATTGGTCTGTCTGTCATATGAATTCATTAGAGAGGTATATGACTTGGATTCTGTTTACATGAAACATCGCAAATAAAGTAGATGTTGTTCGTTTGGCCAAAGCAGGATATGAGTTTAGATGGTCCATGTGTATACAAATGGTTTTGCATTAAAGAAAATTTGACTATTTTTAGTGTTTAAAAAAAGTGAAATCTATCTATAGTTTGACCAAAAAAAAAAAAAAAAAAGGTAATCTATCAAAACACCGAAATATCTTCACAAAAAATAAGTATAACTTTCTGCAGCTAAAGTTTTCAAAAAATTGAAATATCTTGACAAATTCATAAAACTATTTTTAATTCATGAACATGTCTTATTTGTTTTATAATTCACAATTTTTCGTCAAAATAGAGATATCATACGTGTAATTATTATAAGTTATTAAAAAAAATATATATATATTATAAGTTAAGCAGAAACGTGAAAGATACACTTTGGAAGTAGTTTATGAATTGTGATGATAAAGGGCATCACTTGCTTCCATTGCCAATAGACGTACATACGTAGTTCTGTTGGTATTTGGTAATGATGCTACCACAAAACGTTAATGTCGTCCCAATCTTTTTCCATAAGTACAATCTCTTACAACAAAACACAAGTTTTGTTATATATATATGTATATACATTGTTTTGTTATACTTATACTCCCTCCGTATTTTATTAATTGTCGTTTTAGAATTTTTATTTCTTTAAATTAGATGTCGTTTTCAAATTTCTATGTAAAATTTATTACTTTTTAATGTTTTATAAACATCATAAAACATTAAAAAGTAATAAATTTTGCATAAAAATTTGAAAACGACATATAATTCAAAGAAATAAAAATTCTAAAACGATAATTAATAAAATACGGAGGGAGTATATATGTATATACATTGTTTAATATTTACACTTATAAGATTAATTAGAAGGATAGTTTTCACAAAGCTCCAATGATCCTATCGGGGCCTTGGACACCTTAGCATGAAACATTTACGTAGGATTCCTACTTTATAGGGCTCCACTTATAAAGAAGTTACTCATTAGTTAATTTCATCAAAGTTTCAATATATTGTTTGTATAACAAGACCAAAAAGTAAGATCAGTAAATAATATATTTTTAAAAAAGTGAGATCCTCTAAATTGTAATATTAAAATTATAAGTAAATTGTGATAAATAAAAGAACGCTTTCGTAAATGTTTTTTTTTAAAAAAAAATATGCGTGCAAAGAACTAAAATATTAAAAGTAATAGAAATATTAGAGCAATTCCAACGGAAGTTCAATACAAGTTACTCTTTAAGAAAATAATAATAAATATGAATAAAAATATGAGAGAAAAAGAGCAACGTTTCTTATTTGAGACACTTAAGTAACGTTTCTCGTACACTTGTCACTTGTCAACCACCTATTGGTTTGTCTATTAAAAAAATAAAAAAATTATTTAATTAAAATATAACTTTTTAATTATTTTTTGAGATATTTTGAGCATTTTTATTGCTGGAGATGGTCTTATATACTAAAAATAAAAATAAAAAAAATGAATTTGTGTTTAGGTGATGCCAAAGGGCTTATTTTTATTGAATTATTTTTACTTCTTTTGTTCTTGTCCTTTCATTATTTTGGTTTCATATATGATCATTCGACTTCGCTTTGTGTTTCGTATGGAATCCCGACTATTTCATAACTGGCCCTGATTGAAGACTATATATATATATACTATTAATAGGAATCTAACTCTTCTCCAAACTTAAGCATGCCAAACAGAAAGCACAAAGGAGTTGAATTCCTTTAACAAACGTAAGCTTAAAAAGAAAGAACAGCCGAAAGCCCATATCAAAGAAACCAAATAAGTGTTTGTAAAAAAAATTATATATATGTGTTTGTAAGCAACATCAGGTAGCTTTTGGCTCTTATAGCTTTTTGTTTGATAGCTTTGCTTAAGCTTGATTCGAAAAGACTTATACTTTAATTCGGGAATTTTTAAAAGCTAAAAAAATAAGTTTAAATTCACCCCGATTTATTTGAAATAATTAAACATGTGGTAAACCCTTTAAAAAAAACAAAAAATATCACTTGAGTTTTTTTTTTTTAACAAGTATATATATAGACAATCTCTAATATTAAGAAATATTTATCTTGTCTATAATTTGAAGGAAAATATTTACAACTTGAAACAAAAAGATACGACTATATAAATACACTATTTTATATATAAGAGTAATGGAGAATTTCGTAAAATGTTTCTATCTATAAAAAAATATGAAGTAACTACAGTTGAATATGCCAAGCCGTGAGTTATGGGCCACAGCTTTGTAACTGGTCAGCGCAAGTAGACCCTCTTAGACTTGGGAACCTCATTCATTGGGACATGAACATGTTCAATGTTTGCTCCTTTGCTGAATCCTATAAAATCCATTATCCCTTACAAGACATCTTGTAATCTTGTTGTAGCAAACTGATGTCGATGCTTTTCTAAATATTTGTCGATATTTATTATCAATCACTTTCATGTCTAAAAGAATATAGTCTACACGTATTTATAAACTATTTCAACGTTTTGCTTTTATGCACTGTATATTTCAGAAGGGGACTTGCCATGCAATATTAGGAATCAATATTTCACTATTTGATTGTATATATCTTTCAAAAAAAAATATATAAACTTAAAACTATAACTATGTGATTATATTCAATGTTTTTAAAAGGAAAAAAAAAAAGCTATGTAATTCACATGTGTATGCAGGTCCGACTAAATATTTTGAATTGTAGGCGGTCAATATGAACTTCATAAATTTAAAAAGAAAACAAATAAATGTACAAACAAATGGGGTATAGAGACGGCCGAAAGGTTGAGGAAATTGAAATGAATGTAAGATAAATGTCCCCAAAAACAAAGGACAAAATTACATCTCCAAAAGATGAAAAAAAACAAATGAATGTCCTTTTGCTCCTTCTCCATCATACTTCCACCACTCTTCTTGCCTACAAATTAGCTCCTTTCTTCCTTTTAATTTGTCTTCTTTAAACCCTTACGTACATGTATATATACACACATTATCCATACATATTAACGTATTTATATGGATATATATTCATTGGATATATTTTTTTTTCTCCAAAGATATATATGGTCACTAATTTTTTTACCATGTCTTTTTCTTTTTTTCTTTTTGGTTAGATTTACCATGTCTTTTTCAAGAGATACTAATAATTACTAAAAATTACATATAATATTGACATTATCTCGTCAATATCTTTTAAACATGTTTAACTTCAAAAAATTTGAATATCAACTTAGGCCATTAAAAATGGAATGCTTTTGAGTGTTGAGTGATAAAGAATATGCATGGCACGATATTTTAATATGGTAAAGCAAAAATGTTTCAATTATTGACCAAAAAAAGTTTCAATAAAAGCATGGCTCTTTGTAACGATTGGACTGAATCTTTGTAACGAAAACGGTTTGATTGGTAAGAGGGTAATCTAAGTTGTTAGTATTAATTAGTGATAAGTGTAAATGTGATAGAGATTTGACTTTTAAGCAAACGGTATTAACTGTCCGACACTTTATGATAACTACTAAACAACGGATTTGTCCCTTTCTGACCTTTGACTGGTCCCTTTTGACCATTTAAAATCCATGTTCTTCCCTTTTCTTTCTTGTTTTGTTGTCTCTTTTTGTTTGTTTTTTTTTCTAATTCCTAAATTTATGGATTTAGCGTCGGTTCGTAGGGGAAAAGAAAAGTTTGCGGTTCTTTTTTCGGTTCAAGGCGTTAAATGTTTTTTTTTTTTTTTGTAAAGCCATAATTCAAAAATATTGTCGGAATCATATCAACCTTTTTTATGGTTATGCATCAAGTTTGACGTCTTGCACATTCAAGCATTTTACCCGGGTAATCATATAGTCTCTTACGTGGGGTGTCCTTTCAAAAGATTTAAAAATTTTAAGAATATAACTACGTAGGCAAAAAATAATAAATACTCTTGCGAAATATTTGAGTCTCTCCATAATACGTTATTTGGTTTAGAGTACACACGATAATCTGTTCTCTTTTACTTTTAAGGAATCAAACAATATCCTCAACCGACATGCATGTATATCATACAGAAGATTAGCGATATACATAAGAGATAAGACACTATCATACAGAAGATTAGCTAGCGCTAACAAGAGACCTTAATTACAAGATCCGATCCATTGTTCGGTACCCCAAATAAGCGTTTGATATTTCAACAAAAAATTTTTTTTTTTTAATTCGTGTAATAATGTATCAATCTGGATATTTATAATAAAACAAAGTACAAACTTTTTAGATAATTTATTCGACTTCTTCTTACACAACTTTTATGAATGACAGATCATTAAAATTGCAATTGTCTGTGATCGAATGCATAACAAGCCGACAAATTTTTGTCCCATTTTTTGTTCTAACCAGTTACAATTTCTATATCTAATTTAAGCATCAGAAAATTTCAATTGATATTATACCATTGTTTTCAGATAAAAAATATTTAAGTCGCTATATTTGCCGTTTGCATTTTTTCTACAATAAAACTGAAAGAAAAATATTCATTTTAAAAAAAAATCAATAAGAAGTTAATTTTCATCAATAGTTTAAATATACCCTCACTACAAAAAAAGGTGAATTAAATCACTTAAATTGTATCACAAAACTAAATGATACTATTTTACATTACTTATTTATAAATGATTCATTTTTCATTTTTCAGATGTACATCCCAAAAACTAATATGGTAAAAAAAAAATTCAGCTTTTTATCAACTAAAGCTAAAGATGAAAAATGATACAATATTCCTTTTTATTTATTTTCTCCATCTTGCTTAATATTCAATTAAATATAAATTAAGCATTCCTATCTGTCGGGATTGGAATATACTCTAACAAAAAAAAATATTTTGTCAGATAGAAAGTGTGGAACCTTTCCTTGCTTCGTATGTACTAATTAAAAACAATAAATACATGCATAAACTGATGAGCTAGTATTATACTAATACCTTGGCACCCCCTTTGTCGGTAAAATAATTTACTCGCTTTATGACAAAGTTACTATACAAAATCGTATTGAGCATTTTTTTAATATGATAGAATTTCATTACACATTCAAACTTTCAACTGAAAGTAAATCATAAAATGGTCAACGTTTTGTACCAAAAATTAACTGGCTTTGAATTAAAGTTTCAGCTTTCGGAACTTTTCTAAATTTAACTGACTCTTTTTCTTGCGGAAAAAATAAAAATGAAAAAAAACGTTAAACGAATGTTGCCCATTCCAAGAACATTCAGAATACTTTATAATAAAACTTATAGCCCTTTTCTAAACAAAATGAACTACTTCTATGACAACTAGTACTTTCTTTGAAGCAAAAACAAAAAATCAAAGTATCTTTTTAAAGTAATTTAGAATTCCGTTAGAACTTCGTAGATGCATTGACATCATAAAAATAGGTTAAAGGCAAAACATTAATCTTTTGTGCAAAAGAGAAGAATTTGTTCTTCAAAATATCCACTTTTCTAAGTTCTGCTTTTCTTTGTTTCCCTACAAGACTTGTAAAAAAGATTCGACTATGAAACTTCATGTAACCATTTTCATATAAGCTTTTAATCTAATTAGAGTGCACGTATTATCAAATGAAATTGTGATATCACTGCCATCGTCATGGTTATTATAATAAAATAAATTTGGGTCGGAATTGAAAAACCCAAGAAGAATGTGGAGGGAAACTAGAGACGAAAACAAAAATGCGCATGCAAGCATGCAGATAATAAAACACACTAATTTACAAACTTACTTATTACTATGTGTTTATAATCTCTATAACCCTACATAGAAGGAATGGGCAGCATCTACTCAGATCTTGGGATTGCAATTAATATCTTATTTTCTTAGTTAAATATCCACACGCTTAAACATTAATTATAGACATAACTGTCTGCTTACAATTAAGTATAAGACTGTGGGGGTTACTGCCATCCCAAGCCAACAACCCAATAGGTTATATATGTAGGCTTTGAATGAAACTAGTTTTTTTTCTATCAGTTGTTATGTTTGTCATTCTTGGATAACATTAGAGGTTTTGATTGGTGATACCTATGGCGTTAAAAATATAATCATTTCTAACGTTTTCAACTAGTCAAGCAGTTAAAATTGAAAAGATAGAAAATTAAATTTTTCTGTTTGTTTTTTGCTGCTCATAATTTGGAGGCAGCAATTTTTTTACTTAAATTTGTTAATTTGCTTATATATATACTTTATGAGTGAATTGTCTGAAAACTATATAATCTTTTAAAATGATTATTTTAACATTTCGCCCACGTACCAATACTATTCAAAACGTTCAAACATTATCATCTGTCGAAAATTCGAAATTATACGTTGTCTCATGCCACAATATAACGTGGAGGGATACCACCAAGTGGAATTAGAAAGACAACTTAGTTACACAAGAAGATGGGGCAATGCTAAGAACTGTTTTTAGTAAAACTATAAAAAGGTTAAAATGAGTATAGGGGAATAAAAAATAGAAGAAATGTTTCCTATGCAAAGAACAAGAAGAAGGTTGTCTACATAGGGAGGGTGAATTGGGCTACATTGGTAATAAAAGCCATAACTCACTTTGTGTTTCTTATTTCAATCATCAATTGGCACATTGCTCCATATCTCAGACATCATCATCTCATTAACTTCTTCATTCTATATATATATTTGTGTGTGTAATATATCTATTGGTGAACCCATAACATTTACATGGTTCCATTAAGTTATATTAGTGGGTTCTTCTTGTTTTGTTTTTTTTTCTTGGTTTTTCTTTTCCTTTATATTTTATTTTGTTTGCATGAGTATCAGTAAATAACGTTTGTACCCATCTTACACTGTCTAAATATAAGCTGGTCCATTTTATCTAAATTATTTTCTGGAAAATGAAATATTTGTCCTATTCTTGATAAAGGGAGGGAACTTTATCACTGATCAATCAATTTTAAAAATCTAAAATGCTTATTTTGTTTCATTGAGTGCTCTCATAAGAAAAAATAGCAAGAGGACTTTATAGTGTATGCATAAAAGAAAAGCAAATTATACATGCACGATGTTTTGTAAAAAAAAAATTACATTTTTATCCTATCTTGTTCTTATTCGTTTGGACGTAATTTGAGAAAGAATTTACTAAGTGATGGTGAAATTGATAAGCATGTGATGATCGATATGATGTATATACACCCTAGCTATATTAATGAATCTTCACCACGCATAGGTCTTATATAAAGTTTACGATACCATTTGTTGATTACGTTGCCCTAATCATTCATGAAGTCGTATACTAATCATTCATGAAGTCGTATATATATAGATGTGTATAAGATCTTTATACGCAAATTGTACAGTCTATTGGAACATTAAATCATAACAGTTACATGCGAATGTTTCTCTCATCTGATGACCAAATCAAAATTAAGCCTCAACATTCAAATTAGAAGAACGTGATCTGTACCAACTACATACGAGTTCTTTAATTTTTGTTCTGAAATATGAGGATATTTCTATCTAATCCTCAAATGTTTTTTTCTTTAACGTAAAACAACCCTAGCTCAAATGTTATTTTCTCTTTCCCATCTTCGCATCAAATAATCATCCGTCACAACTACTTTTAGGATTCTTTTTTCTTCTTCAAAAATACTAAAATAGTCGGGGTTCGTGTGTTCAAGCATTTCCTGTCATCAGCAGGACATGAGTTCAAGGCCTAACCATAAGGTCCATAACCAAAGTTTTTTTTTCCAACAACAACAAAGGTTTTTGGTACTAGCTAGTAGCTACTATATTGTTTGTTATACCTGTCTTTATATTTTGAATCAAAAAGCCAATAATAAGAGGAAAATTACACAAGGAAGAATTTGGCCACGCGTGCCAAGATGAGCTGTATGTGCGGTTGGGGAAAGACGCGCGTGCTTTAATCTCTCACGTGTGAAGGGAGACCTCAACGTATAATAACAAATCAATTTTTTTTTTTGATATTTCGTATTTTTTTAAAAAAACAAGAAGAGGAGAAATTCGGAATATCCACAAAAAAGAGTGTATTTTTCTTTTCAATACCATTCTTTCAGTTTTCTTTTTTCCCTTCCAAAAATACCAAATATATATATATATATATATATATATATATATATTAATTTATCATTCTTAATCATTTAAGAAAAAACTTTATAAATTTTTTGATATTTTCAGAAAATGTTCTTTTTTAATGTTTTAGGAAAGTATTTTTCATTTCTAAACTTGACTTATCTTTAAATTTCCGAAGAAAAAACGGATCTTGAATAAAATTGTTAGTTATAAAAGAAAAAAGAAAAAACTGCAGTATTATAAGCTTTGTACTTTTGAAAATGCCAAATAAACAGTAAAGTAATTTTTAAAAACATAAATTAATCGATAACGAGCATGACGAGAAGACGCACTACTGCACTATATAACAACCATCCTTGAGCCAAAGCATTAGTGGTGAAGATAAACACAACAACCAAAAAAAAAAGAGAGTTTTCAGATATCAGTAATTAGGTTTTGTTTGACATTCGTAAAACTGTCTTAAGAAGTTAGATTCTTGTGC
The DNA here is from genome assembly GCA_011420285.2 of Erysimum cheiranthoides. NCBI lineage: Eukaryota > Viridiplantae > Streptophyta > Magnoliopsida > Brassicales > Brassicaceae > Erysimum > Erysimum cheiranthoides. The sequence goes on along the minus strand of CM022182.2, from coordinate 14,866,145 downwards.
TCAAAGAAACCTTAAACTGTTTACCTTTTCTCTTTCCGACCAAAGTTTAGATTTTCTTAGAATCATATGGAGATGAAATGTGAAACGATCCAAAAGTCAAAGTTCAGAAGAATCTGTGTCTTCTGTGGAAGCAGCCAAGGCAAGAAGAGCAGTTACCAAGATGCTGCTGTTGATCTCGGCAATGAACTGGTAATACATACATGACGTTCAAATTATTTATTATTTATGTCTTTGATTTTTGCTGGTAAGTTTTGAGATAATATGATGATGTACTTCTTTGCTTCAGTATGATCTGCAAAAGTGTAACTTTTTAAGGTTTTTTGATAAACATCTTCACAAGATGTGTAATTTTTGCAAATGCAGAGCATTTTTTCTTTCTTCTTTGAAACGTGCCATGTCATATAACCTTAAATTATTCTTGTTTCTGTTTTGTCAAACGGGTTTGAATATATGCTTCATGTAGAATCAAAGCTTCGATTTTGTTATTACCAAATCTAGGCTTTATGTGTAACTCTGTTTTTTTTCTTGATTTTGTTCTGCAGGTTTCAAGGAATATTGATCTAGTCTATGGAGGTGGGAGCATAGGATTGATGGGTTTGGTTTCACAAGCTGTTCATGATGGTGGTCGTCATGTTATTGGGTAACTCCTTTTATAGTCAAATCACTTAAAACTCTTTCTCTCTTTAATATCTTCTCTTAAAACAACTCTGTGAATCTTTAATATTAAGATCATACAAAAGAAAACTGTCTTTTGGGTTTTGCGTTTCTGATGGAAGCAATTGTGAATTGTCTTAATTACTTCTAAGAAACCTCTTTTTGTCATCTTGTTGTCACTCTACAGAATCATTCCCAAGACCCTCATGCCTAGAGAGGTAAAAAATTTAAGATCTTTTAATAACCATTTTTATTTGTTTATTAATTTATCTGCAAGTTCTCCAAATCCCCATTCAAACCCATTTAATCTTCAGTCTTTGCTTCAGTTTTACTCTTCTCTCTATTTATTACCTTTTCCCAAGTCTCATGATTATGAGTAGTTTCTCTTTTCTGCCTCCTCTTCTTTCCCTTTTATTCAATTAGGTACCCTAAAATAAAAATATCTTCTTTGTTTATATTATTTTAAACAAAAGGGATGTGAAAAAAATGATGAAAAAGAGGTAAACTAGATTAGGGTTCTGTAAAAATGAAGTATGTAAGAGAATCAAAAACAGCCAATATAACGATTACTTGCATTGCCATCATTGCTTTTGCCTGTAGAAGAGTCCAAACCTGCTTTTTCCCTTTAACTACTTTTAATTATTACTTCCTTTTATTTTTAAAAAAATTGGTGGATGTGCTCTTTGTTTGCAGTTGACTGGTGAAACAGTAGGAGAAGTAAGAGCAGTTGCAGATATGCACCAAAGGAAAGCTGAGATGGCTAAGCACTCTGATGCTTTCATTGCCTTACCAGGTTTGGTTTTAAACCCCCTCCACCCAAATTATCATCATTTTTTGCTTTTTTATTTTTAATATTTATAAACCTCACATTTGCTTTTCTTTCAAACCAAGTAATGATGATAAGGAAAATTTGGTCAAAACTCTAGTGATACAAGAGCCTCAGGAACACAAGTTTAGGCTTTTTTGGTCTTTTAAATAAATTTATGAGAAATCATATGTTTAAAAGAGGAATATTTGTTCATGAATAGATAAGAAAAGTTTGACTGATTTTGCTAAAGAGAGAAAGAAGGAAACAATTTGGTAAAAACATGTTTTCTTGGTCAAGCTGTAGTGTGAAAGCTACACTGAAAAGTTTTCTTTTCTTTTTTTTTTGGTATGGAAAATTGTTAAATGATAAAAAGTCTCCACAGTCTAAGATAAAGGACCTTGACCCATCAACATCTGGCACTTAAAATTAGACATTTTTTTCTCTTCTCTTTACTCTGTTTATTGCTATGCTTTTAACTTAGGAGGTACTATCCATATAGCTTGTGTAGTCTTACTGTGACCAAAGTTTTCTTCTTACCTATATCAAGGTAAGAGACAAAACCTGAAACAGTCCCACAAATAGCATATTTTGCCCACACTGAATCTGAAATCATTATGGAGAGTCAAGTTCTTTCAAAGATCGTCCTTTTGTAATCATATTCATACCATTGTACAAACTCGTAACAGAGAGGAGAAGAGTCTATTATTTTGGTTTGTCTTGTACATGACAAACTTGTTGACTTGACCATATCATATTAACTAATTACTCTCCTCTTTTTTTTTTCACAAATCAAATCTAAAAGTTTTGTATGAAAATTGTAGGTGGTTATGGAACACTTGAAGAATTGCTTGAGGTCATAACTTGGGCTCAGCTTGGCATACATGACAAGCCGGTAAAATACACATCCATCTCTCAGTTTTTTTTTTTAAAAAAAGTTCAATTCAAGAACCCTTAAATTATTAAAAATGATTGTTCTGCAGGTGGGTTTGCTCAATGTTGATGGATACTACAACTCTCTGCTCTCATTCATCGATAAAGCCGTCGAAGAAGGATTCATCAGTCCGAATGCACGCGAGATCATCGTCTCTGCACCTACTGCTAAAGAGCTGGTGAAGAAGCTAGAGGTAACTGAAGACAATATGAAGATGTATTGTTTCCAATTTTTTTTTAGTAATCTCATATAAATTGTTGTTTATTTTCCAGGAATACGCACCTTGTCATGAAAGTGTTGCGTCTAAGCTTTGTTGGGAGATGGAACGGATTGGCTACTCGTCTGAAGAATGATTAAGATCAAGATCAAGCTCTATCTATATAACTATTTTAAATATTCTATCTATAGATATGAAAATTTCGGAGATTTCACGATTTTAATCTTACTAAAAAAGGAAGGAATAGATTTTGATTAGTTGGGTAAAATTTCCATTACGATGGAAATTCTTTAATGTAAATTATTAGTACTGTCTTTTTTAACTCCAAGCTAAATGTTTTTAATTCTGTAAGTGCCCCAACTCTCTCCTTTGTAACCAAAAAAGAGCTTCACACTTCCGTGTTCGTCTCATATCTCCTCACAGAACTTCAATACAGACAAAAAAAACTAGATATTATATGTAAGATTAATGTATGTCGAATACAATACTCAATGCCAGAGATTGTCTCTTAACAATAACAACAGAAAAAACAAAGGAAAACAACAAGAAATCTAGAGAAGCTTTATCAAAAAGGAAATCTAAAAAAAGCAACCAGCTTTTCTTTATAATTCAGATGGCAAATAATAGATTCATTTTCTTACTCTATTTGAAGTGTTCGAATAAATTTTGATTGTTTTTTTCTACTATTTTCTATTAATTTAAATATAGACCCACAAATATAACACTCAGAAATTTAAAGGGATATTTATATAGATAGTCTAATTTGAAAGATAAATTAAGTAAATAACTATGGTGATCAAATGTAAATAAAGAGGACAGTTAATCGAAATAAATTTGTTCTATTCACGCAAAATTATATGATTCTATAAAATATTATAGCATATAGTAAAACAATATAGTAAAACAACATGTCATCGAGCAAAATAGTCAGTGCATATGATAAATATTTCGACTGATAAATTAGTGTAATGTTGGATAAAATAACCTATTAATTATTCGTTGACATCACATATAAAAGTTTTAAATTATAAATATAAAATAGTGGTTATCAACCTAAGAAAGGGCAAGATCATTTACCTAATTTGTGAAAAACATAAGAATTAGTTAGTGCATATATATACCAAATTTTACATGTCTTTTTTTTTAACATGTCTAATATTAACATCTTTCAGATTGACGTTATAAAATGAAAATTAAACCGACATTTCTTTTTTGTCGGTTACTACTACTTCGTTTAATACTAACATGTCAAAAAAATTAGCAATAAAGTATCTAATTTTAAAGTTTAAGAACATTAATAATTTAATACTAGTAAGTTTTTTGGGTCAATTTGACCAAAACACATCACATTTAAGCATATTTTACTTGGAAAGTCCCAAACGTCATTTTCAGTTGAAGTTGTTGGTGGGAACTGTTTGAGCTCGCGTTTAGCTAATGATGAACGTCAGCCGGCCGGCGATTCACCCCGTTGATGCGCTTCCGGTGGCTACAACTGCTGGAGCTATCGATAGACCTCCTGTGAGGATGAAAGATGTGCAAGGTATGCCTGGAACCACCGGCGGTCTCATCCTCCGCCTCTCTCAGTTCATCCCTGCTCTCATCTCCGTCTCCGTCATGGTCACCACCTCCGACTTCCGCTCCGCCACCGCATTCTGGTAATCGAAACTCTAGACCTAGGATTTTAGTAATTCGACGATTTTAAATTCGGATAATAGGGTTTTTGGTGGGAATTCTTTATCGTTCTATGGAATTGAGAGTTTTTGCTCATCTAATTTGTTTGATTTGGGCGTGAATTTAGGGGTTTGAGTTCACGAATTAAGGGCTGACTCATAACATTTCAATTAAAACCCCAATTTTTTCATCTGCAACATTCTTTGGCATTAGAATTTAGATTTAGTTGAGCAATTTGGTTGGTTTAAGAGAATATGAATCTGACAAGACTTATAACTCTCATCTGTGACAGTTGTTTGGTTCTTGCGGTTAGCCTGCAAAGCATGTGGAGCTTATCTCTGTTTCTTATCGATGTTTATGCTCTTTCGGTGAGAAGAAGCCTTCGAAATCAGTCGGTTGTTCAATGTTTCACAATTGGAGATGGAGTAAGTACAAAATCAACCTCTCTTGATGTTTTGATTAGTTATTGGAGGGATAGTGAGTGACTGTTTTATTTATCTCCCATTGTTGCAGGTCACATCGACCCTTACATTTGCAGCTGCATCTGCATCTGCTGGCATAACCGTACTCATCAACGATCTTGGACAATGTAACGTGAATCACTGCACAAGGTTTGAGACCGCCACAGCAATGGCCTTCATCAGCTGGTTTGCTGTGTCTCCCTCCTTTATTCTCAACTTTTGGTCCTTAGCCACCCATTAAATATCACACAAGATAAGGAGTAAGTTCAGAGAAATCTATCTTCTTAGTATAATGTAAATAAAGGGTGGAGTATAATTTATCGCTTAATGTTTTGAAACAGATATTACATTGGAAAATCATAGTAATAGAGAACTGTTTGCGTTCTTGGCTTGATTCTGATAGTTGATCTTATCGGTTAAGCCCAGTCATGTCACTTTTCCATTAGTTAATCTTATCATTTAAGCGCGTTCATGTCACTTTTCCATGAGTCATCAAGTTTATATCAAGAAAATAGTGATTCATGTGGAATCTTGAGGCAAAGCAAATTAGGAGAGAAAGGGAGTGGTTGGGTTTGGGTGAATAGATGATGTTGAAACGTTACTTACTGTAGATTCCAAGTTAGATAAGGGTGATGCATAAGCATAATATGCAGAGATCTGATTTGCTAAGTTTGGGTGTTTTTCGTTGAGTTGAGAAAGAGTGTGCAACTTAAACTTCTCCATCGTTTCAGGAGTCCGACGTTGAGTAACCAACAGGAAAGTTAGATATCTGACGAAATCAATCAGCAATCCAAATCATCTGCTTTTTAATTTTTGTCATCTCCTTTCCGAAAAGAAAGCAATGAAATTAAAGGGTGTGATGGAATGGAGTTTGACCAATTAGTTTAACGAAATTGTTATAAAATGGTAATTTTTACTTGAGTAATTTGCTAATTTTTTATGTGACTGGCAGAAACATGGTACATAACGAAATCAATTTTACAATTTGACGATTACTATTGAGTCTATGAATGACGATACTTGTCTAGAGTTTTCATCTATGAAACTCAATAACGACATGTCACCATGTTTTGCTAGCTTGACAAGAGTATTTCACTAGTCTCTCCTGAATCGTATTTAATGTAAAAGACCGGTTCGATGAAGGAAACCGAAAACTGGTAATGCTATCCATCCGCGAAAACTGGTAATGCTTAGAAAGTTAAAGAAAACTGAAGTACTAATACAAAGTTTCATGAAACTTACCGATATTCATATTGTCTACTCTCGTATGGTTTCCAGTTCCTTCTAAACACCCTAAAATCAACCCAGTATTGTCGTGCTCTCACAGAACCCAAGAGACAACACAACACAAGCGAGGTTAATCCAATGAGGTACAAACCTCTTCAAAAACTAAAAAACGCAGCTTTTCGCCTATCTCGTATATAAAATTAAGGATCAAAGATGTATCAGGAAATAACAAATCGCCATCCAATACTTAAAAAAAAACTACATTAATTCAGTTAGAGGGCCTGAGAACTGTACTCTAAAATTGATTATATCAATACAAGGTTGTGAGGTTGGTGTTGACGTGTTGTATAAACAAAATCTATCGCTGACAACATATCATGAAGATTATTCTAACGGGGTGACTGTCGTGAGCGGCACTTAACCCGTGAAGCTTCAAGCTCTCGTTTTAATGTCTCTATCTGAGTGAGCAATGCCGCATTTTCCTACCCAAGAGACAGCGTATTAATGATGAGCCATGAGCATCCAACGTAAGACAACTAAAAGAATACAAATTCTTGAGTTGAAATGTCACCTTTTGTAATGACTCCAGCTTTTGATTGAAGGTAAAGGTGTTTCCATTCCCAGATGATTCTTTCATCTGAACGAGAACAAAACGAAAATCAACCCAAATATAAAAAGAAAATTATCCTCAGGGTAGTGTTTTGCACTGATGCTTCCTGATCAACAGGTAAACTAAACCTTTGGCATCAACTTTTCATGTCATAAAAGCTACGACCATATTAACAGCCATTACGCCAATAAGATACACTTAAAACCATTTACGAAACCATAGAATGCACAAACCACGGAAGCAATATACATAGAGCAGATACGGCTGTACATTGTTGTAGTCAGATGCAATTATCAAGAATTATCGACCAGACTAATCAACCACAGAGACAACCATATAAATAGTGACAGTCTTGCTTAGTGTCAAGATGAGTACATTCGAAACAGCAAACAAGAAACATTTCTACATAGAGGAGCTTAGAAAATTACCAGTGTCAGTTCTGTGTTACATATAGAAGCTTTCTCAGCTTCTTTATCAAACATTCTCCGCCACTCTGCAGATTCATCCATTGCCTCCCTATTAGCCAAATCAAACTGTCTCCTACACCAAAGTAAAATCTCAAATCATAAACATTTACTTGAATGACCAAGTAATCACCATATCAGCACTAATTATAAACCCTAATCATATAACATCCAGCTGCGACATCAAAGGTCAATTCACGAAAAGTTGGAAATCCACAGCTACTGAAATTTGAGGACCCCTCATCATATTATTACAAAAACACCAATAACTATAGCCAAATACTACCCAAAAACCCAGATATTACAGTGACTTAAACTGAATCAAATGCAGAATAGAAATCGTATTTCAAACCTTAAGCGTTCAGTGTCATCGGAAGATAGAGTATAATCGATTGTCCAAAGCCTTAAGTAAACAGCGATACCAAAAACAAGAGCTACAACCAGACCCACCAGTATCGTCTTCCTCTCAGATCCTCCCGCCATTCTTCGTCCTTCCCTGATTTGAGGCAGCATCGACGAGCTTGCCCCAAAGTCTATGTCCCAAGCTCCCAGCTAAGAGACGACGATTTGTTTCAGTAAAACGGTTCGATAAAACCGGAGAATATTAAACTTAACCGAACAGAACCGAGTACTATAATTTGTCCAGCTTTAGATTAAGCCCATACAGGCCCGAATATGTTTAAGGCTAAATTAGTAAATTCACTTTTTGTAAACCCTAATTTCACCTTCGTATCTTGTATCTCCTTCAAAAACCTTGAAGCTCACCTTCAAGCGCCTCCTCGTTTCGGGACTCGATCGTAGAAACCTCGAAATCCCGTTAAATCCGAGACAGCCACCATGCCGCCGAAGTTGGACCCGAGTCAGATCGTGGATGTGTACGTCCGTGTAACCGGAGGAGAAGTCGGAGCGGCGAGTTCTCTAGCTCCAAAGATCGGTCCACTAGGTCTCGCTCCAAAGAAGATCGGAGAAGATATCGCCAAAGAAACCGCCAAGGAATGGAAAGGATTACGTGTCACCGTCAAGCTCACGGTTCAAAACCGTCAGGCTAAAGTGACGGTGGTTCCATCCGCTGCTGCTCTTGTCATCAAGGCGTTGAAGGAGCCGGAGAGAGACAGGAAGAAGGTGAAGAACATTAAGCACAATGGGAATATCTCGTTCGATGATGTGATTGAGATTGCTAGGATCATGAGGCCTAGATCTATTGCTAAGGAATTGAGTGGAACTGTGAGAGAGATTCTTGGGACTTGTGTATCTGTTGGATGTACTGTGGATGGGAAAGATCCTAAGGATATTCAACAGGAGATTCAAGAAGGTGAAGTTGTAGTTCCTGAGAATTGATGAAACGGAATTTGGAAATGGTGTGTTCGTTTCTTTTACGTTTTGAGCTTTTAGTTTCTTATGTTTTATTTAGAACAAGTCAGTTTTGGATTGTTTATTGCAGCTTTTTTATTCAATCCCAATTTTATGCTACTTTCAATTTATACGAAATGCTTCAACTTAACTTGGCCTGGGAATCTGAATCTGCGTGGGTGTTCCAAGATATTCTTTTGTGTAATGCATGAGGTTATTGGGTATTGAATTCGTCTCTCTTGGTTATGATGAACCTTGCTTTCGTTGTTTGGAATCGAGAAATATAATAGAAGTAGAAATGAGAAAAACAATGGCCATGCTTGTGTTGATGCATCTGCATTCCCCAAATTGTGTTCGTCTATCTTAAATTGGCTTCTTTGTTCTTCATTGAACATCGCCATTTAAAGATCCATGTCTTAATGATTTTTGATGGGTTAGTCGAAGTATCAACATAACACAATTGTTTGGAGGAGAAGGAGATCAACATGTAAGGAGTCTGTCTTTCTCGGATTTTTCTCAATACTCAAACCCATAGACATTGCCAAGATGAAAACGTTAAACTCCATTGATAATAAATCACACAAATAGAAAGCGAAAAATAGGAAGAACACACAATACAAGGGGAAAGAGGGCATATTTTAAAATCATGTGCCCAATTTCTACATAATGATAACCACATTTTTCTTGTTTTGTGGCTAAATTCAAACATTGGCTGCACTTCTGAATGAACCGAGGGACTTGGAACCGGAGGCCCTTAGAACAAATTGGTGATAAAATGCAGCAATCGCAGCTCCAATGAATGGTCCCACCCAGAAGATCCACTGTATAATTAAATAGACCAAAACATATTCCATTATTTTTCCGTTTAACAACAAAAATTAATTTGATTAGTGTTAGTTAATTAAGAGATGGAAACATACGTGGTCATCCCATGGCTTGCTCTCGTTAAAGATTACGGCGGCTCCGAAACTCCTGGCCGGGTTAATCCCGGTCCCGGTGATCGGAATAGTGGCTAAGTGTACCATAAACACCGCGAACCCAATCGGAAGTGGCGCCAACACCTATCATTTCATAATTTATAAACCCAATTAGTTATTTATATCATGTTAATTAACGATCGAGCTTATAATTAATTAAAAAAATACTAACGGGAACGTGGGAGTCACGAGCGTTTCTTTTGGGATCAGTGGCGGAGAAGACTGTGTAGACCAGCACGAATGTTCCGATGATCTCTGCGGCGAGTCCCGTGCCTGTGCTGTAGCCTTCGGCGAGAGAGTTGGCTCCTCCGCCGTAACGAACGTAGTAAGCGCTTTGAAAGGCCTTCACGAACCCAACTCCACAAATAGCACCCAAACACTGAGCCACCATGTATAGCACCGCCCTAATCAGCGACACCTTCCGAGCCAAGAACAAGCCGAATGTCACCGCCGGGTTTATGTGACCACCTTCACAAAGTTTTGGGGTTAAGTTTAAATAATCAAGAAACCAAAGGACATATTTGAAAAGTCATAATTTAAAAATTCTAAAGCCGGGTATTAACCGGACCGGTTCGAAATGATACCTGAGATACCGGCGGTGCAGTAGACGAGGATGAAGATCATGCCACCAAAAGCCCACGCGATGCCGAGGATTCCAACGCCGCCGCAGTCAACTCCACCGGCGGTTGTGTCGGACTGAATCTTGTAGCCGATGACAGTCAAAACGGTGACATATAAGAAGAGGAGAGTGGCTACGAACTCGGCGATGACAGCTCTGTATAAAGACCACTTTGTAAGCTCCTCCGCGTCGAAAAACGGAGTAGGCGGCGGATCTTCATAGTCTCTCGTCTGAAATCCCTCGGCTCCTTCCACGTTTTTAGCCATATGTGTTGATGGATGTTTCTAGAGTTTCTTAGGAAGTGTTTTGCTTGTGGTTGTGAGAAGAAGAATAAAGGCTCTTTATATAGATAGAGTGAGCTCTTGGTTTGTGCTACTGTTTATTTTACACTTTTGATTTGATGTTACAACAATAATGTTTTTTTTTTAAATGTTTTTTTTTTGTTTGTAACGAATTGCATAAGTTGGTCAGTGTACTGGGGTAACTAGAGGAAATCTATAAGAATATAATTTTTTTTTTGGTTTTACCTCAGTTACTTGATATACTAAACCAGTGAGAACCAACAAAAAAATTCCTTATAAAAAATTTAACATTTCCAAAAAAAATATTATATAAATAGTATAAATCTCATACTGTAACATTTCCAAATAACTACATTATTGCTGTTGAGAGATGAACGTCCCAGAGTCACGTCATTAAACCTTGTTAGGCATCACCCAAAAATTTGACCGTTGACAAACAACCAAAAACCAATAAAACGTGAGGAATTATACAAGTGAACATATATAACAGTGATAATTATAAATACATACGTGTTCACATACATTATTTATCTGTAAGCTGTACCCACATGCATAGGTACTTTTTAAGTTTTGACAAATATTGATTTTATCATTTGTAAAGTATTTGTCTCGATCGTGTCACACGATTCGTGTGTTTCCTGCCGTTTCGAGCACATTCTGGATTATTCTTGTATCCTTTTCATGATAGTTTGGTAAACAATGTGTTGTGTTAGAAAAAAAAAATTAAACAGTATATTTTTGTGATTGATATATATTCCCATATTCTTAAAATACTGGGTATACCACTTTTGTTATAACCAATCATAAAAATAATATTAAACATGTTATATAAAATAAAATTATGTTTTGAGTCATTTCATAAAATAATGCATAAACATGTAATTTGAGACTTAACTTTATCCATGTAAGCTTCATAATAATTAACGATCAACCAGTGTAAAATTTGTCATAGAGTCATGGGACACTACATCAATTGATTATATATTTACATATCATATATACTAGATTTACATAGAAGACGATGTAATTTTATCTGTTATTGTGGATTCATTGTCAGCAAAAGTATACGTGTGTCAAGAGACTCAGAGATTCACTATTAGTTATCTTAAAGCATGGGCAATGGTAAAATAGGTGGAGTGGGTGTGAAATATTTTTTTATTATTAAAATTTAATGAGAAAGAGAAAAGAGAGAGAGAAGGAAGGAGAGAGAGAGAGAGAAGGAAGGAGAGAGAGAAGAGATTAAAATAATCTCTACAACCCCTCTCTCCTGATTTTTACACTGTTTGATTACTTTTTAATTTTTTATTAGTCAGAACCCTTCAAAAGTTGTGCCATTGCGTTTGGTCTTAAAGAACCGCGAGAACATCGATTTATTTGGTACATTAAAATGCTTTTTTTTTCCTCGGGAGATTAGAATGTTTATTTATCAGCACAAATTAGCCCATTTTTCTACAGAGAATATTACACGTAACCAATATCGATTAGACATTTCTTTTACAAAAGAAAGCGACAAAGATGAAAGAACAAATAAAAATAAGAGAGAGAGAGAGAAAGTGCACATTGCTGACGTGGAAATATAATCCAATTTACCAAAAAAAAAAATATAATCCAATAAGAGCAGAGCACTGTCGCTAAAACGATAAGGTTATTATGACGTGGCAAAACATCGACCATAAACACAACATTACACCACATTCCTTTTGTTTATTGTACACTTAAAAAAAAAAAAAAATTTACACTTTTTATTCTCTAATATATTTTTGAATACAGAATAGTGAATCAATACGTAAGAAAATTGCAAATGGAATTGAGGATGAAGAGAGAGTGAGAGCAAATGATTGTTGACTGTGGGGTCTGTACAACGTGGCGTGAAAGGAGTGGTTGGGTGGAACCGACGGCTGTACTGAGTTGGACTTAATCTGTATGGACGGTGCCGATGCAATTGCCGGAGCTATGGGGCGGTTTCTCCGGTCCAGTGGACCCAACTTTCATCATATTTTCGACTTTAGTGGAAACAGAACCCGTGACGCGACGCCGGTTCTTTTATCCTGTCCATGTGATAATTAGGTTAATGTAATAATGGTAGGGTTAGCTGTGAACTACGGCTCAAAATACTTTTTTTTTCCATCTAATATGTCTTATAGGTACGCTAAGAGTCTAGGAGTTATATTGATTTAATCGTTACCAATCACAAACAAGAAGAATTAGTATTACTTAGGGGATACTATTATTTATCTTTTTACTGTTATCTAATTTTATCTTTATTGCTTTGTACCATTGATCCAATAACTCTTCTCAAAACTAGCAAATATACATATATATATATATATATGGAATCTAGTTTTTATAATTGAGTTTTAAGGAAGACTAGATATAATTTATGTTTAATTTTGTTTCGAAAATCTTCTATTTTGATGTAAATGTTACTCCATTATTCAAAAACAACTATATACATAAGAATTTAGATGAAGTTTTATGCGTTAAAAACGAAGGTCCTTCTAGAGTGTTTGTATACAAGATTAAAGTAGCTATTGAAAGATGGTTGATATCAATTCTTTTTACCATTGATCAATTTAGCTATCTGAAAGTTTTCAACGTATAACGTTATCGCATCTTATAACCAAATTGTATAATATAGGAACTTTCAAGTATGCCCAAATAGATAAGGTACATATAATTTTTTTTATTAATTATGTGTAAAAGAGTGACAGTCTATATTATTCTAGGGGTGGACAAGGCTCATGACATAGGACAAGAGAAAGAAAAATATAGAAGCATATAGTATATTAGGGTCGGTCCAAATGAAAACAACGTTTAGGTATGGGGCGGCGAGGCTAAGTTAAATTAACCATAAAACTCCATTATCTACCATAATTTTAGAATTCAAAGGTCGCTGTTCTTATTGATAGCTCCACAATCATTCTTTTAAATAATCCGAATCTCAAATAAGTTTCAGATTTGGTTTGAAGAATTGTAACATTATTTGCAACCAAAAATAAATTTGAGTTAGTTTCGTCAACAACACACTATGTTAACTATCATCAGTTAATTTCTTTTTTCCTTTTTTTTTTTTATAAAAAATCATCAGTTAATTTTACAATCATTTTGCTTTGACAAATAATAAGTTTCAGATTTAGTTTAAGTATGGAGTATTAGAGATGAAAAAAAGTCTCGTTTAACCCGAAACTATCATCAGTTAATTTTACTAATTAATAAATTTCTTTGTCATCTTCCCTTTTCACTAATAACTATAATTAATGGATATGAAAATTCTGCTAAAATAATTTCGGAACTGGAATATATTATGCAAAATTAGAAATCTTCTAATTATGAAGCAATGATTAGATTTTTTTAGATTATATATCATCAAGACAGCTAGCTAGGTAACTAATCATAGTCGTCATATACATTTCTATACTCGTTTCATTGGAACGAATAATAAAAACAACCATAAACCTACCAAAGGAAAACATTATTGTAATCTAATTAAATAATAATACGTATACAATTATTAACATGGACAAGTAAAATTAATAAACAACACTCACTAGGAACTAACTCTATAGTCTACTCTATATAAATAACCTTCCTTCGTCTCTTTAGTCTTCACAAATACACACCATATCCACAAAAAACACATCTTTCATAACAAAGAAATTTAGAATGGCGAAGGACGTAGAAGGACCTGAGGGATTTCAGACGAGAGACTACGAAGATCCGCCACCTACTCCGTTTTTCGACGCGGAGGAGCTTACAAAATGGTCTTTGTACAGAGCTGTCATCGCCGAGTTCGTAGCCACTCTCCTCTTCTTATACGTCACCGTTTTGACTGTCATTGGTTACAAGATTCAGTCAGACACAACCGCCGGTGGAGTTGACTGTGGCGGCGTCGGAATCCTCGGCATCGCGTGGGCTTTTGGTGGCATGATCTTCATCCTCGTCTACTGCACCGCCGGTATCTCAGGTATCATTATATCGAACCGGTCCGGTTCATACCTGGTTTTAGAGTTTTTTAAATTGTGACTTTTCAAATTTGCCCTTTGGTTTCTTGTTTATTTTAAATTAACCCCAAAACTTTGTGAAGGTGGTCACATAAACCCGGCGGTGACATTCGGTTTGTTCTTGGCCCGGAAGGTATCGCTGATTAGGGCGGTTCTATACATGGTGGCTCAGTGTTTGGGTGCTATTTGTGGAGTTGGGTTCGTGAAGGCCTTTCAAAGCGCTTACTACGTTCGTTACGGCGGAGGAGCCAACTCTCTCGCCGAAGGCTACAGCACAGGCACGGGACTCGCCGCAGAGATCATCGGAACATTCGTGCTGGTCTACACTGTCTTCTCCGCCACTGATCCCAAAAGAAACGCTCGAGACTCCCACGTTCCCGTTAGTATTTTTAATATCAGTTATAAGATCGTTAATTAGTTACATGATATCATATATTAATACTTTGGTAAAACCAAAAAAAATAAAATATATATTAATACTTTGGGTTATGAATTATGAAATGATAGGTGTTGGCGCCACTTCCAATTGGATTTGCGGTGTTCATGGTACATTTGGCCACTATTCCAATTACCGGAACCGGCATTAACCCGGCAAGGAGTTTCGGAGCCGCCGTAATCTTTAACGAGAGCAAGCCATGGGATGACCACGTATGTTTCCATCTCTTAATTAACTAAACACTAATCTAATTAATGTTTATTGTTAAACGGAAAAATAATGGCATATGTTTTGGTCTATTTAATTACAGTGGATCTTCTGGGTGGGACCATTCATTGGAGCTGCGATTGCTGCATTTTATCACCAATTTGTTCTAAGGGCCTCCGGTTCCAAGTCCCTCGGATCCTTCAGAAGTGCAGCCAATGTTTGAATTTAGCCACAAAAGACAACAATCATAATAACAACAATTATAAGATGGTTGTGTTATTATGTATGTACAAAAATTGGCAACTTTGCTTTTAAAACTATGCCCTTTTTTTCTTCTTGTTTTTCTGTTATCGTTGTGGTGTAAGACTTTGATATGTGCCAATGCCAATGTTTGTGTATTTGGGAAAACAATTAATGAAACCAAATTGTTTTGCCTCCTCTTAATCAATCATCAATATTTCCACATATAAAATGTTAGACAAAACTAAAAATTCAGATTATACACCTAAAAACTTATCTACATTAATGATTATAATTTATAATTTTTTGTGTGATTCAAATTCAGAGGATTAGGACAAAACAAAAAGTTGAAAATAAACCACAAAATGTTTTGGAAAGATGAAAGACTGTATGATAACTAGACAAAGGTGATAATTATAATATTTCAAACAGTATATTTTCTATATTTTACTGAGGAGAAATAAGTAAAACATACTAACATTACCTAAAAGTATCAAGCATCAGTTTGTTTGAATATAAAACTAGTGTTTATTTTTGCTGCAATAAAATACAAGAAACATGTGTTCCTTTTAAGAGGCCCAGTCGCCAGTTCACTGTGGACCGTTGAGTTGTGTTTTATGTTTGGCACTTTGTTGTCGACTTGTCGCCCTCGCCTAGTTAAATTAGATTTGATGAAGCAAACTAAACCACAAGTCAATTGGTAAACTCGTCTCAAATTTTAGTTAGTCTACACCATAATTGAATTGTGGTGAACAGTTTTTGTTTAAGTTGACAATACATTCACTATTATAAGCACCTATATTTTGTAATGGTGAACCGAGCATACGCAAGATGCTTGTTGGTTCAAATCATTGGCGTCAAATTAACTAAATCAAAGAGAGTCAAAACAAATAAAAAAACAATAGATAGGATACAAGTTTTGAAAGAATAAACATACAAATAAAGCCGCTAAAGTTCTTTAAGCAATGTCGATTATCCAAATCCCAAAATTCCAAAGTGTACCTCAAGATCAAAATCAGGATATAAAATAACTAGAAACAAATATAAGACTTTTTAAAAAATCACACTGCAGTCTCTGCAACTGCAGAAAATACACTTTGCGTCTTCTTCTGAAGCACCAATCTTGAATTATTGGTTTTTGGTTAGTATTTGTTGGATATAAACCCTAAATCCAAAAGAACTGTGTTTTTCTAATTACATCCGAAAACTCTCTTCGTCTCTTTTGTCTCCATCAGTCCCTAGATATGCCTCAGCCTCTCACATACATCAATAGAAGTCAGATTCAGTACCCGGGAGAGATATTCATAGGGATTCCTTTCGAAACCAGGACCTGAAACAATATGATCAAATGGTGACTGATTTAATTGGAACCACCGACCTTGCTGGTCAGCGACAGTTTGCTTGTGGTTGGATTTGTTGCTTCTGTGCTGCTGCTGGACTGGTTGTCTGGTCGTGTCCAGATCTTCAAATGGCCTTCTCTGCAAGCTGTTATCAATGATTCTTGGGTGAAGATCAAGCCCGAGAGGGGCTCTGCGTGAACACGGTGAGCCACGACTGGGGAAAGCTTTGGGACGTCGCGCATGCATGGAGCTGGCTGAAGTGTGCCGATTGGAACGATGTTGTCCCAGTGAGCGGATTGACTCCCCGTGCTGTAAGTGGGTGATCCTCCTGGAGGTCGCCGAAGCGGAACTACAATCTCATCCATTTCTAGGTCCCATAGCAGTAACTGTGTGTCCTGTTCGGCACAAGGAGAGTGAGCCAAAAACGCTAAGATGATCATAGGAGATGAAACAGAAAACCTAAGTATAAGTTATTGACACAACTTCCACAGGGCGTGGTGCCAAGACAATTCAAAAGCTCACTTTTTAACATATGTCTACCAAGCAGATTAAGGAAACTATGTCCATAATCTGGCAAATGCCACATGATAATGCTATCACCCCATATGATCATAAGAAAAACCCATTAAAACATTTCATCTCATTCCCCTCACTCTTTATCGATCCTACACTAGAATTATTCTACAATATTGTATCCTATTTTACTAAAATACACAAAAATGAGAGTAGCAGGAGAGGTATTAAGACTGTTCAATAGATAGTAGTAATAGGTCAAGGAAAACTCTCAACGTTGAAGCAAAAATGTTTAGTTGGCATCACATTAAAGAAAGGAGAATCCAGACAGTGGATGTAGCAGAACTGAATACCTGACCAACGGAACCAAACCGATACATGACATTCTCTCCAGACCCGTCCGAATTTGGTGACGACCAATATGAATCAAACGCCACTCCGCTTACCTGTGAGAAAGCATTTTGCATCAGTCAAGTAGTGTTTGTTATACATACAAACTCACTATATTGATATACTCCAATTTAAAAACCTTACCCACGAATTGTGTCCCTCACCCCACGCCACAACCTTTCGATCTTCCATACTCCACACTTGAACCAAGTCATCTTCACCTCCAGTCAAAAGGTACTTTCCATCCATACTGTCAGACCGATGCCCATGTTAGTAAACAATTCCATGCTAAAAGCAACTTGAGTGAACAAATCCGACTCAGAATTCTTTTCTTTTTTAATTTTAAATGCAATAGGGAAGATGATTTATCAAAGATAAAAAAAGATCCATTCACCTCCAAGCACAACACAAGAGAGCACCATAATAACTTTTTCCACCACACACTAGCTTTTGGGTTGAGAAATCAAAAATTCGAAAATAACCTGTACATGGTCAAAAAGAAAGAGAATGCTCAACCAGAAATATATAGTTTAAAATTGGAGCCAGCAGTAAAACAAAAAACCCATCATACCATCTCTTCCAACTGTTGCCAAGTATGCCCCATCATTTGAAAATGCAATGCAGTTAATAGAACCTTGACCAATATGCCATCTCGCTACTGGATTACTCTGCATAAATATTTTTGGGAGTGAGCAATGGTACATGATTATTAATTTACAGACAGAAAAGAAACCAATGGAAGCACTAGCAAAATCAGGTACCTTGCTATATTTTGCTTTGTCAACTGAAAACTGTGTTGGATCTCTTATAGCAGAAAATGAAGATTCAGTAGCACCATCTTTGTTCTGCAAGTATAATAATTACTCTTGTCAGAAGTTAAATTTACTTAGGTAAATGACAAGTCAAATGCAAGAATTTTGTCCGAAATCTGCGCTTGCCTTCTCATACACGTACAAATTTCCATCGGCGTGAGCAACAACAAAGGATCCATCACCTCCAGGCACCCAAGCAATACTAGTACAGCGGCTGTTATAAAAGCAAACTTTATCATATCATTGAAGTGGACATGGAACACATAAAGTAAATATTTTTCCAGAAAGGAATTTCAGCTAGATTTTCGTTAAGTCTAATTTCATCCAAGAAGAAGCATTCTAGTATAATACATACTATCTGATTCACTAAATTGAGCGTTACCTAGAGCATACATCCAGTAAAATGACAAAAACGAAGATAACTAGTAAAGCATGCTTCATTTGGCATAAATAAAGAAGTTTACAGAAAAAAACTCTTGCCTGCTATTTACAGAACCATCTTTGTTATAATGCTGAGCACTAACAAGCTTCTTACCGACATCCTGTAACTGCTGTCTTAGTGATACGGTGTAGACTACAATAATTCACCAAACGAATAAATAACAAGACAAGTTTCCATCTAGAACACAAGTAACAAGCTTGATCTCAATGTTGTACATTACCATCCCCAGTATTCAGCCCAATAAGTAGATCATGTCCATCCTTAGCATCTGGATCAAACGCATGGCACATAGGGTTTGAATTACTGATATGTATAGACTTTACTGGATCCTACATCAAATAATTTTTCTTAACTGTGAACAAAACCAGCACATCAAATCAAATCTTAAGAAAATAAAAGATGTAGGAGTAAAATACCTTATCTTGTGAGTTCAAGTCACTTATAAAAATAGCATCACCCACATTGAAGACTAAGTAAGTTCCTTTCCCATCAAAATTTGTATTAGTAGCCGAGGTACTAGAACTCGAAGCAGCGAATGAGGCACCAATTCTTGAACTTGCACCCACATTTTTGCTCCCTCCATTACCTCCAACAAAACTTAGCGCACGGTTACCATTCCCACCACCCAACAACCTTGCTGTTGCTGACCGGAAACCGGTACTAGTAGTGGAACTTGAGGAGGCACCAGTTGGTGTCGATGGAGCAGGTTTATCCTTAAGGTGAGCTAGAGTAACCTGACACAGAAATTTCACAAATTCATCCTCAGAAACCGCTTTTAAAACATGAAAATGAAATGTGCATTTGATATTCCTACGAAAAACCTTGCGAGGTGTAATTTCACAATGAGCGATTCAGATTCAAATTTCCCAAAAATTTTGCAAACCACATAGCAATCACAACCGAAACCACAACGAAATCAGATTGGATTAAACTTGAATTCCGTAATAAACACCATATAAAAACGAATCAAAGCCTTCACCTGAGTGACGGTTTTGCCATGAGTATAGTGAAGAAGTCCAGAGGGATGCGTCTTCTCGTAGTGAAGCTTGTACTTCCCTTCAGGCGTCTTGAAATACGTCTTGATTCCCGGCGACTGAGGATTCGCCGCCGAAGCTGACGAAGAAGAAGGCGCGGAGATCATTCCATTCGAAGTGTTCATCATATTTGCTCTCACTGCTCTTTCTCTAAATTACGAGCTACTAGCATCTGATCATGTCCCTTAGCTAGGGTTTTCTCTTCTCCCACTACACAATATCCACAAATCTCCTCCTTCTTCTTGGCTGCAAATTGCTCTAAACTCGTCGCCAAAATCAAAACGGAAATTTTATATTCAATGGATCAAAAGGATTACTGTGAAGATGAATACAATGTGGTCTCCGCTCCTAAATTCGCCATTTTCTTTTATTGCTTTCTTAATCATCATCAATCAAATCGACTATTAATGGATAAATAAAAGTCATCTCTATCAACGGCTGTGATTACCTGGGCGGTTCAACGGCTAGAGATCCTTGGATCTATGGGTTTCCTTCCCGGGATTCTCATTTAGTCTGCACATATTTCATTAAATGAGAAAGTGGCAGTGAGATTAAAGAATGGCAAAGTTGATTGAGGTTTGAGCAAAAGGGAGGTTTGAGACTTTGTCTCTCCCGAATCCTTTGATAAGCCCGGGATTTACACAGTTGAAGCCCAAGTACAGCCCAAAACATAGGCCCATAATTAAAGAACAAAAATGAAAAAGATTCCTTCTTCAGCTTCGAGCTGGTCAGAGACGGATTAATGTCCCAGTCAACCGCTTTAATATGAATTTATAATTTTTGTTAAATATAAAACCGATACTCCTCATCGCCCAACCATCACCAAAATATAAGAAAAGCTAATTTTCTCAAAGTACATTCTCTCTCTCTCTCTCTCTCTAAACCTTCTTTTCCTAAAAAGCTGCGTCTCATCTGTACGAATTCATACGTCTCTTTGCGTTCCTCCGATCGGTCTCCGATCCCTGTTGTTTCCTCTCTGATACCGAACGCTCTGGTATTGTTTCTCTCTTCCTTGTTCTTTCGCCGTTGAGCTGATGATTTCGTGTTCGTATGTGTAAATAAGCTGAAAATCGATTGCAATTTTATCATTATCTCTTACATGTTGTTACCGATCGTCGTTTGCTTTTTTTACCCTTGTGATGTTGTGACGATTGTTTTGGTTCTCTCGGTTTATTCCGGATTATTCCGGTTTATTCTGAATTTCTGCTACATCGGTGACTTTTCCCGCAATCTTCGGGTATGATCGCGATCATATCCGTAATCGGAGTCAGTCCTTTTCCATGCGAATTTGCTTTCTTTCACATAGCTGTTTGCTTTAGAATCCGATGCTGAGAAGAGACCAAATCGGTGCTTAGTTTCTACGTCAAAAGGAGACTTTGCAAGCTTTATGTGTTGTTGGTTAGCTTGCTAGTTGGTAAAGTTTCCAGACTGCTAATGAAGGGGTGAGCTAGCTAGTTTGGAATATAGTCTATTAGCATACCCTAGGCTTAGCTGGTTTGTATCCTGCAGGTTTAGGGGCAATGGTGGTTTCTAACTCTATCATACCTTTCTCGACTACCAACCTCCCGTAGTTGAGAAACTGGGGAAAAACTTATCGGTGATTTCAAGTGTTTGGGAGAGTTGAGAACTAGTACGACTATAGATTCAGGTCAGAGCGCATCTACTCCTCCTTGAAAAATTCGAGAATTTTTAGATATTTTTGAAATTATAGCCATCATTCTCTTCAAAAGCTACTTTATTAACACTTTTCAAACAGATGTTAGTTCCTCATACCAGCCTGTAACACATAGGATCGGTGGCTGGCCTATCCTTTGATGTATTCTGATTTGCAGATTGTGTTGTGGACCTTCTTGGTTGATTTGGGAAAGCAAAGTGAACTTGAACTCAGATAAGTGATCCAAAAGTTATTACAGGGTTAGTTCTACTCCTAATGTTATATGGATAATGACCAATTTTATGGTTGTAAAGGCTTTGTGAAGTTCATTCGATTCAGTTGTTCTAGTGGCGTAGGATTTATTCTGATCCTATTACACTTTAATGGGAATAAGAAAAGTACTACCACTAGTCCGCCATCACATGTGTACCAAACTGTGTTACTCAGTTAAAGATGCTTGAGGTATGGGATAAGATATCCATGAGTGGGGAACTTCAATCTTCCTTAGAAACCTACATCTATATGATAATGGTTTCTAGAATGGCATGCTGTTTTATTAAAGCATTTTATTTGGATGCACAATGATACGAAACATAATGCTAATTTTTATAAAGCATTCTTTCACAACCTACTTTGGGCTCCCAAGTCTCGAATTCAGGAGTCTATCAAGGTGTGCTGGTGGGTTTTAAGACAATAAGAGGGCAGAAATAGTAAATGAGGTAGTAAGACTTGGCTGGCTAGCACTATTGTGGACTAAACCCGTTCACCCGAGGAAGCTGTAGTGTATTCCATATGTGGATCCGAAGAGAATGACTTAAATTTGGTGTTCTTATTGTATCAGTGAAGTCAAGGGCCTAATTGCTCCTGGTTGGTCTACTTTGAAGGTGTGTGGAGATGGTAAATCAGTTTCTCAATCAAGCATGGCGGCTTGTTCACTTGGGTTGTGTAGTGTATTCGTGGTTGGGATTTCTAAACCTATATCCTTCTAGGATTATTTGCCTGCAGGTGCATATTTGAGGGTTTCGGTTCAGAAAAATTCTAAGCTTATGTTCTGCTATCGGATCCTCCATGTAATTTTCTTGTTCATGTCAACCATGGTTGTAAGTTTAGTGAAAGACATGTACAAGGCCTTTATACATACTCCAGAGCTGTCAAATTTATTGTTAGTGGCAAAGAACATTAGTTGAGTGTCTTTTGTTTGAATTTGAAAGTCATTGTTGGTAAATATAAACGAAGTAGTGTACTGATAGAAGCTGAAATGATGATATCAATTGTTACCTATTTTGCATGGACTTGCTTTGATGCTCTTCTATGTGGATATGTGGATACAATATACGACTATTTTGCCCTTATGCCTTATTCTTCCATCCTCTTCTATGTCCTAATTGGTTCTCAATAGACTGTTTCTGTAAAATTTATCGACTTTCGGAGTAATATAATGAACTCCTTGTGTTACTCTTAATTTCTGATGGCTCTGGTTTGCAGAGATGGGAACCAGAGTGATGCTTTAAACGCAAAGGCTTCTTAGTTTCCCAATCTTGTTTGTTTTCTGTCTTTTTTCTTTTGGTTTAACTAAAAAAGAAGTATGTCTGTTTTTATTGACAAACTCTTATCTGTAAGTTTTTCTTATGAACTAATAGCTCTGTACTAGTTAAGGTTTATTTTTCATCTATAAGCTTCATGAACTTTCCTGCAGCACATAGCCTAAATCCACAGAAACTTGTTTGCTTATGATTTCATGAGATCTGAGATATAATAAGGTAGGTTCGGGTTCAAAGGTAATTGGTACCACAACTGGAAACAATGGACTGATTTCTTATATTCTACTTGGAAAATGTGACTATCAGACTGATAACACATAGGTGACACATTTTCAGTCACCATTTAGTACTTCTTTGGTTCACTTCAAGAAATACCATTCATGAAAGAAAAATGAGTTTGCTTGGTAATTATAGAAATGTTTTTCTGAGCTAGCAAATGTTTTTTTGGATGAATTTTATGTTGAGAGAATTTTGTGTGCAGGTTTAATTGGACTCCCAAGGTTGAAGCGTTGTGTAATCATGGGGCACAGACATTTTCTTGGTTCATCCCAATATTTTGATGATGAACATGATCAAGGCTGGAATCATGTACACCCAGAGCATCCATATACGAGTTTAGGTAATTAGTCCTCCATTTCTTTAGATCATTCTTTTAACCTCGTTCTCCATTTATAGAGATTGATATCCAACCTTTGTAAAAGCTAGTTAGTTGATTAAGATACTCCATATGCTTTCCCGCTATAAGTGGATACCCGCTGCTAGTGATAATTAGGAGGCTAGATTTTATAACCATCACTGATGCCCTCGACTTTTCCTGAGCAACGTGTCTGGATTTTCTGATTAATATTATCTACTCCACATTTTCTCAGCGAGATCTGGGACCAGTGAGAACAGATCGCATGTTTATCCAGCAGAAAACATGTTGAATGAAGGAATGCCAGTGTCTTCTCATTGGAACTCTTCTCCTCGACCAAATGCCTATACTACTTCAGGTCATAGTGTGGAGAGACCACACTACAATCCGGGGGCATCGGGCCCATCCCATGATCATTTCGTGAGTTCAACAGTTGCAACTTTCTCTGCCCCACATGAGAATTATGTGACATTTGCATCTTCTTCCAACTGCAACAGCCAGACATGGTCAAATTCTAGTTATGTTGAACAATCTATGGAAAATGTGAGAGGAGCACAAAAGCGAAAAAGCCCATGTGCTTCTTCCATCTATGAAATGGGCAGTTCAAGCCAATACCACGGTGACCGAACTTCTTCAGACACCCCTTACCCCTCGGAATTGCACTTGGGAAAATCAATAAAGCATGATCATGATCCTCATTACATGCCATGGCTCATGAATCCAACTTACAGAAGTAATAATCTCTTGATCAGGGGAGAGGGTTCTTCAAGGAATGTCCGGAGTCGTCCTACATTTGATTTAGAGACCAGCTTAGATAGAAATAATTTGCCAAGAATCCCGAGCCTTGATTCTCATTCTACACACCACCACAGTGTTGAGCATTCTGGCTCAGATCAATTTCCTGGTCATACCTCTCACGGACATAAGGACTGGAACTGTAGACTGTCTCCAGTTCCTAGAGGTATGCAAATTTCAGTTCGTCTCTCGAGCTCTCAGTTTTTTTTGTCTCTCTATAACCACATTAATTACCACCTTGCAGATATAAATGGCTTTAGTCCAGAGACAAATAACTTTCTTCCTGTGAGAAGTGTTGTCAACAGTACATCTGTTGATACTTCCGGCTATCACCATGGGCTTACTGGAGACAGGAATCCTACAGTTTCCCACGGTTTTCCTGGGACTTCAACACAATCTACAAACAGCAGCCGCTTCTCTCATAGATCAACACCCACCTATAGATCTTCTTCACACGGTTCGCGATTGGGACATGTAGCATCTTCTTCTGGAGAGAGGTCGCATTTGGTCACTGAGACTTATCCTTCCAGGCATCTAAGGCCACCACCTCACATTTCGTGGCGTGGCGGTGATCGCTCAGGGAGACGCAGGAGTTCTTATGAGAGGTTTCAGCCTCCTTTCGATGAAGTTGCTCTCCATGAACGGTTTTCATCTGAGGTATAGTTTTCCCTTACAGCTGCATTACGTTGAGTGGAAGTCTATCATAAAAAAAAAAAAAAAAAAAAAAAGTCTATCATAATTACATTAAACATAAAGATAAAACTCACCCATTTACAACTATTTAAAGATCAAGCCCATATGACATAGTATGATATAGTGTATATCGACTATTAACCTATGAGACTAGCTCCACCTACATAGATTTGCAATTTTATCATTTTTTGCTGCATCCTGAACTGTTTTCTATGGGGTGTGTAAAAAACAGGGTTTCATGGTCGGAGATCGCCAACCACACTACTATGGATCCAGAAACATGCATGATGACCACAGAGATATGAGGCTCGACATAGATGACATGAGCTACGAGGTTAATAGCCAAACACTTGTGTTTTAAACCCTCACATAGGCAAAACCAAAAGTTTTGTAACTGATATATGAATTCCTCCAGGAACTCCTTGCTCTTGGAGAAAGAATTGGGAGTGTCAACACTGGTCTATCCGACAGCGCAATCTCCAGTTGCTTGTCAGCAACAACGTATTATCCATCGTATCAAACGGAAGACCAAAGCAAATGTGCTATCTGCCTGGTAAGTTTTGCTTGTCTGAAACATTTTATGGTGAAAGTAAAGAAAGGTATATAAAATTCGAAACAGGCTAATGGTGATGTTGTAATGTGGTAACGAATAGGAGGAGTACAAGGAAAAGGAAGAGTTAGGGGAAGTAAAGGGGTGTGGTCATGACTACCATGGGAGGTGCATCAAGAAATGGCTGTCTATGAAGAACTCTTGCCCTATTTGCAAATCCCCTGCTTTTACCTGATGCTTCTAAGAACTCATCATAAATTATATTTAGATATTTAAATACTCGAATGCTTTTAGGTTATCTTTTATGTGTGGATGTTATATATTGATTTGTCTTTATTTCAAAGGGAAAATATGTGATAGAAAATAATAACTTGTCTTAGTAGTTGTAAATAGAAGGTAGTCCATGATTTTTCTCAATGCTTATAATATATGTTCTCTTTGGAAAATTTGGATTCGTTACAGATGCAAATAGTTATAGCTGAGGTAAGACCATATATAAAGCAATTAATCTCCAAAGAGGAATGAGATGGAAGAATAAAGAGGCTTGGTGTATCTTCGCTGGTCTTGTACTTCATCCATCAATTTTCCAGAATGAGTCTACTCCTTGGCCGATTTATCCATGTCTCTTATCATTCTATGGAACTTCCTCAACGTTTACTTTATGCTAACTCCATGTTAATGCTAGACGTAGTAGTTTGTGTGGCACTCTCTCTATATATACTCTCTGTTTGTGTCAACCTGCATGTTCAAACATCGATTAACCATAATTTTGCTAGAAAAAGTTGTGAAATCTTTGTCGTGTAACCTCAAAGTGAGGAATTAGGTCTAAATTTTAGCAACTCGTAACTTTTTTCCTAGCAGTTTGTCCTAACCTGAGAGAACTGTAGGCCACTGTTATATACGTTGACACCTCGACTTGTGCCCTTTCAGCATACCTAAGAACCTAAGGTTGGCTTTGGAGTATAGCTTGAACAGTTTGATATTTAGGAGCATAAACAAAAGCTGTTCTCTATGATAATCTCTTTATATATATGAAGACGGTTTTCAACTTTTCATATAGGTAGTGTAGTATGTCCGTTTAATTGGGAGCCCATCTACGCATACTTAGGTGATAATATATGACAATATCCACTAGAGTAGTTACTAGATATACACATTTGATATATTTACTCCATTTCAATTTACTTTACACTTTTAAATCTCATAGGACTCATCCTCCTCTTCATGTGCGGTTTTTTTTTGTTCAAAAATGAAATAAAATAAAGAGCAATTCTCTAAAATATCACCATTTTTGTTTTTTGGACAAAAATACCACCAAAAAAATATAAATTTTTTAATTTTTAAACTTTAAACTCTAAATTCTAAACACTAAACCCTACCCCAACCCTACCCCATAAATACTAAACCCTAAATTGCAAAATAAGCAACCCAAACCAAAGATTTAAAATTCCATACTTATGAACAATAATTTGATATTAGTGGTATTTTTGGAAAAAAAACTTTTTTAGTGGTATTGCAGGGCATTTCTCTAAAATAAAAAGAAAACTAATGTTTAAAATCGAGTTGTTTTTATTAGGGATAATAATATCTCACATTGAAAGTACAAGAGATCTTGATTAGTAAACAAAAATGAAAAATGTAAAAATAAGTGGAGAATTAATTCAACTGGAGAATGATTAGGATTTTGAAATTCCATAGTTTCATAAACACAAATATATATAGCCACACAAATTAATAGATACTTATGACAAACACACTCCAAATTAAATTAATACAATAAGGGTATAACAAAATTTTAATGCAACGGATAAGGCCCTTTTGAGAGACATTCATAATTCAACTCATATAAGTCACATTCATATTTCCAAATAAATAAACTAACTTAGAATATTAAATAAAAGCAATAATACACTAACATCATCTTACCAAAAAATAAAAAATAATACACTAGCATATTAACACATCTACATTGATTTGATACCCAAAACCAAATAAAATAAAATACATATACATAATACATTGATTTGCTTCAGTACGAAACAATTGAAATTCGGAATTATTTCCGACACGCTTCAAGCATTTTGCGGGGAGAAGCAAGATGGGTCCATATTTTTGGGAGCCAGAAAGTGATGGTCCGAATCCAAATCCATATGTATCCGTATAACATAGATTTTTTTCTTAAGTGATAATATTTTTTTTTCTTTACGTTAATCAAAATAGCTTTTATTTTATTTTCGTGTAGTAAAATAGTTGACACTGAAAACAAACAAACTAATGCCAACATGTGGTTCATTTGGCCAAGCCGCAAAAGTGCAAAAGTGCAAAACTTACGAATCATCGGGCTCTAAAACGGCGACTCTACCTTGTTCTCTTTAGGACAAACACGAACGGAGGCAACACAATTTAATACAAAAATATTTAGAAAAGGTATTTATAAGAGTAATTAATTTAATTCATATTACAACCTTAAACCAAGAAATTCAGGTGGTTTTTGTATTCATAGTTCTATTTACAAATCGAATAAATCAGACGTTAGCATAAATATCTAATACGTAAATATTGTTATTGGTGAAAGAGAATCATAAATCCATATATAAGCATCTAAAAACCACATATATTTAACAAAATAAAAAAAAACCACATATACTTTTAGATGTAGACAGAAATATCAAAAAAATCATTACATAAAGAATATTAAGGTTAAGCGAAGTGGCAACAAAGCTTTATGTCTGCAAGCTTATGAATGTATTTTACAGCCGCCATACTTAAGAAAGTGGGATTGATTTTTATTAGTGGTTTGCGAATGCGCGTGCGATTACGGAAGTGCCTTAAAGGTCAAACTTAATGGCTATCAATTATTCTTATGTAAAGGAATCTTAATTCTTCTTAAGAAAGTTCTTTTAATTAAAAATTATCTTTATACATATCTTTATTGCTAAGATAAAGAAAATTCAAGAACAATTCAAGAACAATTCAATTCAAGGTTGCATATATTGTAAACAAGGTTTTTTTTTGTTTGAATAAATTTAACATTCATACAAAAAAAAGAAAAAAAGATAAAGAAAATGCTTTGGTGTTACATCATATTTTAATGATATATAATTCAAAAACATAAGTTAGTACTTATGAGAATACCAAGAATTAAGCAGTTTTTAAGAGTATACCAAGTAAAATGAGACATCAACTTTCGTTTTCTATTAAGCGAAAAATATACGAACAACCAATTAACCCTTTGAAAGACTGACAACCCGATTTTAAGCTGCCTAGATAGGCATGGGTCTCAAAGTCACAATCAGTACCACAATAAATGCATATATAACGAAATCACCAAATGTTTTGTGGAGTGTGATTAAAATCATGATTCGTGAGTGATAAAGTGGTCGAAATGAGCGGAAGATGGTGATATAAAACATTTAATGAAGTCGAAAATATCATATTTGACAGACACGTAATTTTTGCATCAAACGCATGTCCAAGATATCATATTTGAACTGCTACTTGAAGGATCTTTCAAATTTGATCAGACTTCTCGTAACATTCTATCGAAGATCGGATCCTCATCCCCAGTTCCCAACAAAATATTTCTTAAAATTATTGCTAGATAGCTGTACTCATGAGACTCTTTTACTCTATCTGAAATAAATTTTACTAACGGTCATACATAATTAAAAAAGTTTGAGGTTTTTATTCAATACTTTTGCCTTGATGTGGTACAATGGGCCATGTATATAAATATTTTTTATGAATTGTCTAATTCTTTCGTTCTATTTTTGTTAAAATTTAACAACTCTAACAATGAAGACATAAAGTTTTTAAAGTGAGCTAATGATTCCAAATCGGTAACGATATCTTAAACGGAAGCTGGTAAAAAGCCGGTAAGTCTGGTAGAATCTGTTAAAACTGCGGTCGTACAAACTTTACCAGCAGAAAGCAGCAAAGGATTATAATAATTTTTTATTTAGTAAATTAACTCAATTGTAATCGTATATAAAGTAATAGGGCCAAAGATAGTATGAGCTATAGATAAACATGGTGGTGAGTTAAGAGAGTTGGTTATGTAGACGTTGACGTTTATAATATTCATAATCATTGCAAGCAATTAACATTTTTTCGACAATAATTTTAATTTTAAGAATTTTTTTAAATTGGATACAGATTATTTTATGGCGGAACATGCATGCATGAGATTGTTTATAGATGACTAAAGAATATAATTAAAAATAAAACAGAGGAAATGTATATATATACTTGAATTGCTTTGATATAAATATATAATGGAACAGAAGTGAAAAGCCAAATTAATTAACTAGTATACTACTGTAGTACTGTATTATAAAGCCAAATTAATTAACTAGTACTAATACTGTATTATCATCGAATAAAATTGGAAATCGAGTCACACTGAATTCACATGTTCAACAACTATTGAGTTTCAGATTAGCAAGCTAGTGGTTATAAATTTCAGTATTAATATGAGTTTAGAATAATTTTTTAAAAAAACGATTATTGAATAAATGAATAACTAAATACGCCAGCAACCACTATGACTAAGAAATAAAGATATTTAATTATATAATACACGATTGGAGAGGTTCTCAATCTCTATATAACCCTACATTGTAACACATAGAGACACACACCAATAATTAAAGGAGAAAAAGATAAGAGAGAAGAGAGATAGAGAGATGGCCAATGCGAAGCCCTTCTGCCTCTTAGGCTTGTTTTGTCTGTTATTACAGTTATTCTCCATCTTCCATATCGGTAAATACATTCTTCCCTCAGCCAATCACGTTATGCCGTATCTATATAAGTATGTACTATAATTAACTAGGAGTACTAATTTTCTTTGACTAATTTAATTTCCACCATTAAAATTTTAAAATTAATTTTTGTTTTAGTAATCGCTAGTAAACACAAATCAAAATAAAGTGAATATTTTTCTATAAACTATTAAAAATTGTAGGAAATGGAGAACTGGAAATGAACTATTACAGAGAGAGTTGTCCAAAAGCGGAAGAGATAATAAGACAACAAGTGGAGACGCTTTACTACAAACACGGCAACACAGCCGTTTCTTGGCTCCGTAATCTCTTCCATGACTGTGTCGTCAAGGTAAATTAATTAACTCTTATAGTTTTATATATTCACCAAAATTAATATGACATAAATAATATTAATGTTCATGTGTTTTTTTTTTTGTAGTCGTGTGATGCGTCGCTGCTGCTAGAGACAGCGAGAGGTGTGGAATCTGAGCAGAAATCGACGAGGAGTTTCGGTATGAGAAACTTTAAGTACGTTAAGATTATCAAAGATGCACTCGAGAAAGAGTGTCCTTCCACAGTCTCTTGCGCTGATATTGTCGCTCTCTCTGCTAGAGACGGTATTGTCATGGTGCGTTTAGGCAAATATTTACATGCATTTTAGTTGGGAATTTTTTTTTCTAGTTGTGATATAATGATTTTTTTGGTGAAATTAATAGTTGAAAGGGCCAAAGATAGAGATGATAAAGACAGGAAGGAGAGATAGCAGAGGGAGCTACTTGGGAGATGTTGAAACTCTAATCCCTAACCACAATGACTCTCTCTCCTCTGTTCTCTCCACCTTTGACTCCATTGGCATCGATGTTGAAGCCACCGTCGCTCTCTTAGGTACCGTAACTACATAGATGATAGATCAATAGATTTGAGCCGGGCACGGTAACACTAACTAGTAGTGGACATTTCGATTTTTTTTATTTCGTTTAAGATTTTTCTGATAGAACAGTTTCACCGAAGTAGAACCAAATCTAACCGGTTGGGTTTGGTTCGATCCCAAAAAAGAAATTGTTTTATTATTGATTTTG
This sequence comes from Erysimum cheiranthoides, assembly GCA_011420285.2. Taxonomy (NCBI): domain Eukaryota; kingdom Viridiplantae; phylum Streptophyta; class Magnoliopsida; order Brassicales; family Brassicaceae; genus Erysimum; species Erysimum cheiranthoides. The sequence goes on along the minus strand of CM022182.2, from coordinate 14,834,730 downwards.
GTTCGGTTGTCTGCGATTAATCAAATTATATATGTAGTAAGTATAGAACAAATTTTTATCTGGAAAGTTACTTTAATAGTTAAAATATCTATATTATTTTTTCTCCGTTTTCACATATACAAAATTGATCATTATAGACGAATTTTGTTTCGTTATAGGGTTTGGTACTGATTCGGTTTGGAGATAATGTCTAATGATAGAGACGGAAGTAAAAAGGAAATATCATAGAAATTTTCTTAGAGATATTAATTGGAATTCCTTAAATAAGAATGATATTGTTATTGATTAGTCAATTTATATTACCGTAGGTGCTCACTCAGTGGGTAGGGTCCACTGCGTTAACCTAGTGCACCGACTATACCCAACGATTGACCCGACGCTCGACCCAAGTTACGCTCTTTACTTAAAAAAACGTTGCCCAACTCCAACACCGGACCCGAACGCTGTCTTGTATTCCCGCAACGATCGTGAGACTCCGATGGTTGTGGACAACATGTATTACAAGAACATCATGGCCCATAAGGGGCTTCTTGTCATCGATGATGAGCTAGCCACCGATCCGAGGACCGCACCGTATGTGGCCAAGATGGCTGCGGACAATGGTTACTTCCACGAGCAGTTCTCACGTGGCGTCAGGCTCTTGTCCGAGACCAACCCGCTCACCGGAGACCAAGGGGAGATCAGGAAGGATTGTCGTTATGTGAACTAATATTGAATGGAATGTTGTGGAAAAGGAATAATAATATATATATGTATGTAAATGTTTTGGTTTCAATAAGAAGAATTACCAAGACCTTAATGGAATGAGATATGTTTACATCGTCCAAACAACCTTGAAAATTCCACTTCTTGGGCTCATAATCTTTTTCGGTGCCGAGGATCACCTATTAATATTATGTCTAAGACGTAAATCATTTCTCCAAAGTAAAGTTGAACTAGTCCCAAGTTTTGATGGAAATTTTATATTTTGTCATTTCTTGATATATTCGTGAATGATTTCGAAACAACTACCAATCCGAGCTTAATTATGCAAATTTTAATTCTGGTGGTACTAACATAAAGCACAACGGTTAGATATTAAAGCATCAGAGGATCGATTAAGAAGAACAAGTGGGGGCGGGGAATCTTCTGTGTATTAATGCTTAGACGATCTATAACATCATATATGTTACAAGAGAAAATAACCTACTTGCCTAAAATGCACCTTAAGTAAGAAATGAAAGATTACATAAGTAGACTGATCAATTCTCAGTAGTCTGATCATCCCAACAAACTAGATCTTAAAATGAAAGATTCAAACTTTCAAACTTTTTTTTCTACAATGTCAATCTTTTTCTTGTTTATGTTTATAATAAAATAGAGAACAAGTTTGGGGAAATTAATTAGCTAATTAACGTTATCAACTTGTTGACTCCAAGCCAAATGTGATCGTATTTGTTTAGTTGTGAGAGGCCAAACGAGTTGGGTACTTCTCCATGTGTCTTCATTGACTCTTTACAATCATTTCCATTATTGTAAGAGCTTTTGATCATTGGTTTCTTTTTAATTATCGACGAATAATTTGGTCAGTCTTGTTTGGTGTCTAATTAATAGACCTACTTATTTGTATAAGAAATTGGCAAATATTATAACATTTACGTTAGTACCAAGAGATAGATCTTGACGTCTATCATAAACTCATCTATATTCAAACCAATTTAAAGAAGTCAAATCACATGCAAAGTAAACTCACAGAGTCAAAGTTAATCACTCGTTTAGTCAAATTATCACAATGGATCTAATGCAATTAATACGATCGATCCTACTCGTATCATAAAAGAATATTGCTGAATCTTGAATAATAATATAATTATATAAGATAATTTATGATGAATCCCACCAAAAAAAAGATAATTTATGATGAACCTTGCGCGAATAATGGTACGATACAAAATGTTTAGGATGGCACAACCCTTTCTCTCCAAATTATACTCTCTCTTTTTTTTTTCTCCAAACTCAACGTAATTTTCTGATGATTTTTATCAAGGTGTCTAAGTGAGTGATTGGTTAAAGTTTTATAGAGCCGTGAAAAAACGAAACAAAATTCACATCTCTCTTCGACTCTGCCTCTTCCAATGGGGTAGATGTTGTAACAAATTATACAGCGTCAGTATTTTTTTTTTTTTTTGAACACCTTTTTTTTTTTTGAACACCTTACAGCGTCAGTATTTATTTTCTATTTGACGGTAAAATTTTTTATCTATAAGTCCCAAAAGATGAATTTGAGAATATGTTTAATATTTTTAAAAATATGAAAATCGAATCCTGTAGAAAATTTTCAGATATATAAGAAAGGGATATTTCAAAAATGCCACTTAAAAATAATCTAATGTTATCAAAACAAATTAAAAATGGGTAAATTGATGTATTACCCGATAAAGTGCATGAGGTATATAGTCCTTGTAGCATAAACAGAATCGAATATCACAAGAAACAATGGGCTTCACACTTGGTTAATTAAATGCGAATAGGCTTTTGGGGGTTTTGATTTTTGAAAAAAAAAAAAAAAAGCTAAACAAGCATAAAGAAATAAAACAACAATGAGCAAGACAACTGATATTAAGCAGAAAAAAAAATAGCAAAGATCAAAACCAGTAAGCAAGACAAATATAGGGAGATTGTTATATATATGATTGGGCTTTTATGTTTGATATAATAAACTCAAACACTAATTAGCTTTACAACTTGGGCCTAAAGACATTACTGTATTCCTTCATACTATTACAGAGAAATCTTCAATTTGATCATTGTGTAAGTTGGTGAACAAAAAAAAAAGATTATAGTCCAAAATTTTAACCAATTTAAACTACAATTTCTGAAAACCAACAAAAGCCGGTGGCGCAAAGAGATTGGCAATAATAACTTTACATGTTTGTGTATTTTTAAACATGATCAAATCATATACATACATATCATTCATGACATGTCCATGCTTGTGGAAGAGAGAATATGATTTTCTTTTGATCTTTTCTCTTCACATATCACATCTCTTCATCCAAATTAGTAGAGATTTCTTTATCCTTTTAAACTGTATGTAATAAAGATATTATCCTTTTAAACTGTATGTAATAAAGATACTGTGAAGTCAATTGTGTAAATTAATTTTTTCTTGTCAACAGTCAATTGTGTAAATAGATGTAATATATTAATTAAATCTTATTTATTGGGCCTCTCTATTTACTTTGGATATATGCAAATGAATTAATTATTATATTTATATGTCCATTACTGTATACATGTTTTTGTGTTTTGTCTGAATCTCCCGTCCGGAACACAGATCTCCGTTTCCTATAGAATCTCCCGATCCGTTTCTTAGCCGCATCGAATCTCGCAGATTTCGGATCGTAGCTATGAGCAGTAAAGGTTCCGCCGGAAAGGTACGTCTCTGCGTTTGTAATTTTCGATGAAATCGAGCTGGGTTTACAATCACGCTCCTCTCTTCCTTAATCCATTATTGGTTTTTTAAGGTCCAAATCTCGGTTTATTATAGTTAGATCTATTAGAGCTAAACACATTTTATTGAAGGAGATTATCAAATTCGCTGTTGCTTCTTGTATTGTCTTGATCTTGATGATCCTTTCGCATGCATTGTTTATTTTGAACATGATCTGGAATTTACAGAGAATTTTGATTGTATTCATAGATTAGTGTCAAACTATTTAGATTTGCTGTGACAGATTTCACATTTTGTACATGCTAATGTGTAACATTTTTTATTTGTAACTGACCACGAGAAAAAACAAAAGCTTTGCCCTTGGAATTACTGATAATGATGGTTTAGCTTTCTTGCCTGTTGTCAAGAATCTCATACTTGTTCTACACATGTACTGTGAATGTGTCATATATATGTGTTTGTATTTTGATTGTTGTGAATCCACAGGCGGCTGTTGAAGCCAAAGGATTGAACCCGGGATTGATAGTGTTGCTTGTTGTTGGAGGTCTGCTTGTGACATTCCTGATAGCCAATTACGTGATGTACATGTATGCTCAGAAGAATCTACCCGCTAAGAAGAAGAAGCCCCTCTCCAAAAAGAAGCTCAAGCGCGAGAAGCTGAAGCAGGGAGTTCCCGTGCCCGGTGAATAGATTCCAACTTCTTCCCTCACTTGTCCAACCTTTTCTTATGACAATGTCATTGAGACTTTTGTATGGAGAGTAGAAATGACCCTTTTTTTACTTTGGTTAGACTTCAAAATTTGAATCTCAGCTTTGATTTTCCCTTCACATATTTGGTTGCAGTTGTAGAGTCTCATGATCACTTCACTCATTTTGTCGGCGTTCTCGATTGAAAGGGTTTGCTAGAAGCTCTGTTACCTTAAACCAATCCGGTTTTTGTTATACAGGTCAATGTTAAGCCTTATGAATTGCGGAACAATTGAACATTACGGACCATATTAAAAACAAGTGCGTAAAAATAACGATATACGTATGTTGTTTTCGAGGAAAAAGAGACACACGAGAGATTACATCCAGAGAAGGGTTTATTCAAAAAGTAAGCAAAAGACAATATATCTTGGTTCGAATTCCACACAAAACACTTGTTTCAGCAACGGTGTGTTTACAATAATACAGATGTAACAAGTGCTATTTAGGAGACTCGATTTAAAGCAGGCTTCACTTACGACCCATGGTTTGTTCCCCGGGTGGGATCACGACCACGGTGGACTGAGCATTGAAACCCGGGTGAAGAACCTTCCTGCGGAGCTCACGGCCTTCTTGGCAAAGGGCACATGTATGACACAGGACATGTGTCACAAAGTCACAAGTCGTCTCTAAGTGTTCCCTTTGCATCTCGTCCTCTATGCAGCTACCGCAGCAACCACACGATCTGTTCATAGCCTCAAAGCTCCCCTGTTTTGACCCAAAAGAAAATGAAAGATAGGGTCAGGAGATGATGGAATTTGCCCCAAGATGCAAACTATGGAATGAATACAGGGAGATCAATAAGGTCGTGAAACGAGACTATTGTAATCGACAGCCCGCGAGCCACTTGAGGGTTTAAGAGACCAGGCTTGCCCTTCAATGGGTCCTAAACACTAGTGAATTGGGTGGTAAAACCAAAATACAATCTCTTTAAGTCCCACCGTTTATCATCCAAGCAATCAAGAAACAAGTGGTTGATCAATCTCTACTTAGACCGCTCCCAAATTGACTTCTCTATTGCAAATGAAGGAAACATAAATCATTACCTCAAGGTTGAACTTTCGGCGAATAGCAGAACGGCTAGAATAAGAGAACCATGGAGCAAGACAGTTCCAGCCAAACAAAGAATTACCAACGACGTACAACCCCAAATACGTCAAGCAATGGTTCGAAAATGTCCCCGGAGCAGACCCAAGTCTCTCTGCATTAGTTCCATACAACACACAAGGAGCCACACTTCCTAGAAGACCTACAAAGAAGAAGCCATTATCTCATCACTAAAAGAGTTTCATCAAACACATAACAGACATTTTTCATCCAAATTATATCTCATCTTTACCCATTTACCTCTGATTCAGAACATTAACTTAATAAGATCTGAACATAGAAATCATCGGAGCACTTCCAATTCAAAGAATCAATTACGACCAAATCAAACAATACCCATTCACAAAGAAACCAAATTTCAAAACAAATCATACAAAATCAAACGAAATACTCACAAACTTCGAGATCGCTGCTGCAAAATTCATCATTGCGACCGAGACAGGAAAAGAGACCCGAATTCCACTGATTTCTCCTGATCGGCTCGCCAATCACGCTCCCATGGCTCACCGGCAATCCATCCGCCGTCCAACCGTATCCCTCCGCCGCAGGAGGAGGCACAAACGACGCCGTCTTGGCATCTTCTTTCGCACAGATCTTGCTGTCCTTCTCGTTCCCTTTCAAGAGAGGACTCGATTCCTCATGGTCATCACCTCGTTGAGCTTCACGGCTATCTTCTCCCGCCATATTATGCTAGCAAATTAACGCAAGATCCTCTGAAAGAAACGATCTCTTTGATCTCAAGGAAGAAGAATGTAGAAGAAGAAAGAGAGAAACTTTAATTAAACCAATTTATCGAGCGTCCCGTACGCGTTAAGATAGTCAACAAAGACACTTTCATCCTCATTTTCTTAACAATTTATTAAATTAAGAAATCTTTTGAGAGCTCATTAAGATGTGGGCCTTAAGGCCCATGAGTACTTATTCTTGTGAGTTGTGAGCAGAGACATTACATGTGATAATTATTTTTATAGTCTTGATTATTTAGCTCATCAATTAATGACAAACCATTTTTTATGTATCTGTCTTAGAGATCTCGGATTCTATAAACACGAACCTATTATTATGTAACAAAAAAATGAAACTATATAGTAAATGATAGTATCTTCTTTTTTTATTATGTAAGTGTACGAACGAAATTGTTTGTTTAATTACATGTGTCATAGATAGGACAATTGAAAAAATATTACATCGTCAGGGAACCACAAGATCCTCTAGGATAAATAAAGCTTTTAAAGCTCTAAATTTCAGCGAAACTTCACCAAGTAAAAATCCAACAAAGAATATAGTATTCGTTTCAATATAAAATTTCTCGAGAAAATACAAAAAAAATGTAAACCCATCACGTAAATCCCAACCTTGGTTTCTGTCGATAACTCATCTCGGGAACGAGTTTCTCTCCGATTCTCGCTGGCTCCGAGTTACAGCGCGTGAGAACCAAACACTGTCGTCGTGGAGATCCCAAAACGCTACGTATTATTGGTTCTTCACTCGCCGCTGATTCACTTCTTGAATCATCCAATCTCTCTGTTGTTTCCATAACGCTCGTCGTTGACTCTACCGAGACTGATACATTTTCCGGCGAGGCGTGTCTTCGAAAAGGAGCTTCTTTTATCTCTTCTTGATCTTCAAATAAGCCATTAGCTAATGAAGGAGATCTATACGGTGCAGATCTACATCGAGTTAGTAAAAAAGCGTTTCTCGGCGGTGTAGCTGTGAAAGATTTACATGAAGTTGCTTCTTCTGCTTCTTCGTTTTCTTCTTTTCGAGTCTCCTCTGATTCCTCTGGCTCCACCGTGGAGCGGCCAAAGATAGGCTCACTCCTAGACGAACTTGATTTCTTCTCTGATTTTCTCGAGAAACTAACATTAGAAAACGATTTCCATTTGCGCCACACTGGGCTAAAGCAAGTCGGTTTCATTTTCCCGGTAAAAGGATGACAAAAGAAAGCGTTCTTGACCCACCCGCATCGTCGATGCCGGCGACTTTCCGTTGCACCTCCGATGACCCGATTAGTTCCGGGTTTGGGTTTCTTTGACCGGTTTATCCTAACTTGACCCATGCAAGTGACTTTAGGTGAAGTTGGTTCTTGTGTCTCCGTCGCATTTTTTCGTCGGAAAAAAATTGGTCTTCTTGAACGTGAACGGCCTCTGCTTCTGCTTCCTGGAGTTGTCCGCAAGAACCGCATGAGCAGAGGCGGGTTTTCGGCTCGACCCGGACTCGAAACGGGTCTTGACGAAGAAAACCTCATCTCTTTGCCTGAGTTTTTCAGTATTGAAATTTTTTAAGCTCTCAACTCTTTTTTTTTTTGGTTCTCTGGTCCCTCCCTATATGATTCAGATTTTTTTCTAATTTTTGGCAACGCCTATATGATTCAGATCGAAGACTGCGTTTTTTAATATTTTATGTTTTGTTTATGTTCACACGTTGGGTTCAGTAAAACTGACGGTTGAGATCTTTTCTACAAGGGGAAATCGGCGGTTCTACTTGGCTAATCCTTTTTACAAGAAAAGTTTAATACTTGTACTTTTTGTCTCTATGCTCTCTAGTTGTTTGTTAAGATCTCTTGCTGGATTCACTTTTCGGACATCTTTCTTTTTGTTTTAAACTATAAAGTTGATTAATCTTTTTTTTTTTTGGTCATCTGGAATTTTATTCATTAGTTTGTTTTGGAAATACAGATGAAACACTACGCCCAAAAGAGAGAAACTTAGGACGGCGGACTACGTACAAGTTGATTAATCTAAAATCCCATTTTTCGTAATAAAGAGAGTTAATAAATTGGAATGGTCTTTTGTTTTCCCTATTCAGTAACAAATTTGGGAATCTAGATGTTTTTGGTCTAACTAGTGCCACTCTGTTTCCCAAGTATCTTGTCTTGGTCTTATGCTAATTACTCAAAAACTAAAGGACTATGACTATACATGTTGAATTTTAGTTGTTCCTTTCCCATTTCCTAATGGTTATATGGTATGGATCATCTGAGCAAGGCAAGATATAATGTATGATGTTAGATTACACTTAAAGGATTCTTAGGGTATTGCTGATCCTAAAATGGTATTTAGTTTGAAATTGAGCAACAAGAATCGTCATCTTGATGAGACTAAAAGTCTGATAAGAAGTGAAATCAGTAACTGCTTTATTTCTCTCGTAATTGAAGTATAAAACAGAGAATCAAAGAGAAACCCAAAGTTTTGTTGACGTGAAGCCAGAAAGTCTACCAAAAGTAAATAGGCTTTTCCAGCAAACACCTATTACACTAGTCCTTATCGTTCATCCGTTTATAAAGAAGCCCGGTAATAACTTAGAATATGACAAGTATGGGCTAATATTTTCAATCTTTCATTAAAAACATGCTCTAAAAATTACATTTGTTAAACAAATTGAAAGATTTAGTTCATATATTCTTAAAAATATTGTTAAGACATAAAATTCAAAATCAAAGAAATTAATAGTATTTCGCAAAGAGAACATATATTGGATTGGAATATCCCTTTAACTAAAGCACACCACGCCTTTTTGATCTAAAGATCGCCGCCATGCCGGTCTGATACAAATTATGATATAACCAATAGTCCACTTATCAAATAATGTGATAAAAAAGAATGATGTAATCCGGTGAAAGCTGATGTTGATGTGTGATTCATAACGACATGGAAATGTCCACATTTCATCTCTCGAGCAAAAGATAGTGGTTAATATTCAGTTCTGGGGCTGGGGAAAGTTCAAATCCTCCCCTTGCGATTTCAACTATAGTTGACAAATGTAGACGCTTTAATCTAATATATATTCGTTTTAGAGTGGAGATCAGTCTAAAATTTGATAACGGATCTTGCCATTATATAAAAAGAAATATAGTAGTTGATAATTTTATTTCAACCAAACCAATCTGGTTTACTGTTCCGTACATCCACCGCCAACATTAATCTATAGCATTAAGATTCAGTCGTAAGCAACGTTTATTTTAATACATTTGTTTAGCAATGATTTTTCATATGTTTCAGTTAATGTGTTTCAATCCCAACAACTGGTTGTTGCAAAAGACAACCAACGCAAGCAATCATCAAACATCAAAATACTCTTACCTTAGCTCACAGGTTTCAATCACACACCAAAAATACAAACAATGACTACACAATTCTCATCAAGTTCTTATATATCACTAACTTCACACAATGTTTTTTCCAAAAAAAAAAAAAAAAGGAACTCACTCAAGAAACTCTATCTCTTCCTTAAACAGAAGGTTATGGGATCTCTGGAGAGATCAAAGAAGAAAGGTCAAGTATGGAAGAAAGCTGTGATCCATTTCTCTCTTTGTTTTGTAATGGGTTTTTTCACTGGCTTTTCTCCTGCTGGTAAGGCCTCATTTTTATCTAATTCTGAAACCACCCCCTCTACTTCTACAAAATCTCAGATTTCTCCCCAGCCTTTTGAAAACTCTACCTACACACCCCAGTCCCTCCTCAATAGAACCTTGATCAATTCCCAAGCCCCAGCTCCTGCGGAGTCGCGAGAAACCGAATCAGAAACCAGATCTCTCTCCGAGACAGAAGATGAGAACCAAGTTAAAGTGACACCAAGAGGACTGGTGATTGTTGTAACTCCAATAATGACGAAAAATCGCTACAAAAACGTTCTTCTTAGGAGAATGGCCAATACCTTGAGGCTAGTTCCGCCTCCTTTATTGTGGATAGTTGTGGAGAAACAATCGGACGATGACGAAAAATCTTCATCAACAATGTTAAGAAAGACTGGTATCATGTATAGACGTATTGTCTTCAAGGAGAACTTCACGAGCTTGGAGTCAGAGCTTGATCATCAAAGGAATCTAGCGTTGAGACACATTGAGCAACACAAACTAAGCGGGATCGTTCATTTCGCGGGACTAAACAACATCTATGATCTTGATTTTTTCAACGAGATCAGAGATATCGAGTACGTAAATTAAACAACATTTGTTTTAATCATCAGTTTATAAAGATTTTTTTTTAAAAATGTTTTCTTCTTTTGCAGGGTATTCGGAACTTGGCCAATGGCGTTACTATCTGCTAATAGGAAACGAGTGATAGTAGAGGGGCCGGTTTGTGAATCTTCACAAGTATTAGGGTGGCATTTGAGGAAAATTAATAACGAGACAGAGACAAAGCCTCCGATTCATATATCAAGCTTCGCTTTCAATAGTTCCATACTTTGGGACCCTGAGAGATGGGGTCGTCCTTCTTCTGTCGAAGGCATCAAACAGGTAACTTGAGCTTCAAAGTTTTTATCTATTCAAATCTTATTTCTACAAAATTTGCTTGATAAATTTGAAAAATGTGGTAAGTTAGCACAACCTGGTCATTTAAGTGTTTGTTGCTAAAGTAATCTAACCAATTGATTCTGTTAAACCATTAGATTAAATAGGCTTATTAATTAAACACATGGCATTGTCGTTACCAGAAACGGCCCATGTCCATTTGACAGAACTCAGAAGGGTAGTTTCGTTCTTCTCTTATCAACTGCCCAAACAACGTATTTAAAACAGAAACTAACTTTTCCGCCAATTAAAATCAGAAAAGTAATGGCTTTGCATAGGAGGGCTTAATTAAATCCATTTTTTTGAAAATTAAATCCAATTTGTCTCTGTTTAAAACTTTAAATACCGTCTTTGTCAATTTTCTTCATTATAAGTTTTTCTTTTTCCTAAATTTTTTTTTTCTTCTTAATCTTGCATAGGATTCGATTAAATATGTGAAGCAAGTGGTTTTGGAGGACGATACAAAGTTGAAGGGACTTCCGCCACAAGACTGTTCCAAGATTATGCTTTGGCGTCTCAATTTTCCCACAAGAACACGTTTAAGCACCTGATTTGCTTTTTTTTTTTAATTCTAATCTCTTCCAAATTAGACCTTTTTTTTTTTTTTTATTCTTGGATTTATACATCACAGAAAAAGAAACACATAAAGAGAACTACAAGCAAAAAAAAAGGATTTGGATATGTTACAAAAAAGAGCTTGAAGAATTTTTGTCTGTGTTTATTTATAGTCAAAGCTTAAAGCTGAAACTTATAAAGAACTGAGAGTCCTAAATTAACACAAACGAAAAAAAATCAAAATTTACTACACAAATGGAAGATATACATATCCGCAATCTGTACATGAGATATAGGACGAGCTAGATAAATTTTCCTTTATATCTTTTATCGAGTTGGTGCCTTCAACATGATAATAAGTGTTGCTTCTAAAGCCTTCAACATATTTTTTGGGCCCATTTTGATCAACATATTTTTGGTATCCATTTTACATGTAACATACTTACATACATAAGATAATAATATTTTTACATCCACCATCAAAAGGCTTTAGAAGCAACACTTATTATCATGGCTTAGGGGTAGTAATTAGTTTATACAAAGTCTTCTTTTAAAAAAACCGGAGAATCCTTCGTTAAATTTCAAATATTTTACAAGGTTAGATATATTTTATACTTATTAATCTAAGTTGTAGTTAGTGGAACTCGACCCCGTAAGAAACCAAAATTCGACCAATAAAATGGATGTTTAACAACTACAAATCGAACAACAATCACCAGTACTAGATCATCACCTCTTACGTTTGATCAATCTATTTGGTAACACATGTTCAAGTTGAGACACTTTACGAAATATATAATATAATGTACATGTTTTTAATATTATTTACTGTACTAATCGAGTAGAATTGATTGGTCTAATGATTTTCATTTGAAAATGAATTGTTTTATAAGTTTAGATTATGGATCGATTTTCCATCAAACACAAAATTATCTAAATTATTTTATTATTTATAATTAGTCAGTTGGTAAAAATCCTATCACTAAAAGACTAAACCTCACACAATATTACGAAGGAGTGCGTTTATAACGTATGTACCAGCCAACATTCATAGAAAAGCTACAATAATTTTAAACATTTTGGTCATTAGATATGGACTGTCAGTGTTAATAGCGTCAAATCAACTTGTGCACATGGAATAATAGTCCCAATGAAACTCTTTAAATGTATAAGTGTGAATGACATGGACCGACCAAAATTTTGGGATATCAATGTCCATAAATCTAGTTACATAATACGACCATATAGTGTGTACTATTAAATAATAAATATGCAGGTTGCATTTAAATCCCGGTAACCCATTGCGGTGGCAACTGGGAATTCCTAGGATCCCCGAAAACAGAAAACAATAATGACCACACAAGCTACATTAACTAATAAGTATACAAGAAGAAAAAGTAAACAAAAACGTTACTCAATGGAACATTTAGTTGTTTTCTCCAACCTAAATTTTTGTTTTAGGAGTCCACTTTTTGTTTTTCAACGGCAGTTATATGTGGTTGTTGTTGGGTCAGTGGTAGTCTATTTTGACTTAGTTGTTTGACATTAGGAAGTCGACTTCTCTTTTTCCAGCGTTGGATTTGATCATTTGGTTATACAAATAAACTGCAGACTTCAGTTATATAATGTGATATGATGCATGAAAAAAAAAATACTCTAAACTCGGCGTCAATAACTACAGAAATGTTTTCAAAATCATGTACTTAAGGTATACAATATCTTGATTACATAAATAAAAAATACTATATGGGATATGGCCATATGCAATAACTATGTAACTCAAAGAAACTCTAGGTAAATGTATTATAAAAAAAGAAACTGTACTGAGGGATTAGGTGCATCTTTTCCGGAAAAAAGGTGAGGAGTATGGGAATTAAAATATGTAAAGTATACAGAAAAATGCATGCTTACCGTTAATCTTCATTTATTCATACAATAAAAAGATAACTAGAAAACAAAAGAAACATATATTACCGTTAGCAATTAAGTAGCAACATGAGGCCGAACTGAACAATGAATGGCACGTGACTCTGGCGCGTCGACAAGAGACGTCTCTCTTTCTCTTCATTTTAGTTTTATCTTTTTTTTTTTTTTTTTTTTTTCTATTTTACAAATATCCCCTCGTTTCTTCTATATATATATATATTTTTTTTTTTTTTTTTTGGACAACGTTTCTTCTATATATATATATATATAAAACATATTTTAGACAAATTGTTTTGGAAGTATCTATAATGTTTTTAGACAAACAGTAACAACGTTTAGAACGTCTATTGAATTTTTTTCCTAGTATTATTACTCTTTAACTTCTTAAGAGTGTCAATGCATGCTAGTACTTTCAAGCACAAAACTGTAAGAAAATCAGTGATTATTACTGTTTTGAATTACTATTTATGTATTAGGACTTTTGTTTTATTTGTACTGTCGTCTTAGTGAGTTAGAAAAGAAAGAGGTTGACGTACATTTCTTCGAAGCTTTGAATGGTTGTTACATATCAAACAATTAATGATACAGTATTTGTGTTTGGCATTAAACTCTCTACTCCTCCAATCCGTAATTGACAAATCCGCAAAACCTTTTTTTTTTTTTTTTTTTTTTTTTTGCTCAAGAGTATTTGCACTAACATGACAATAATGAAAAAGGACAATAGCGGTTTTCTGTCTATTGAACAATACTATTGATCAAAACACATTTTGCAAGACGCATGTGTTTTTATTTTTGCTTAACTTCTTTTGGTACGCTTTTTATAGCAATTTTTTTTTTAAAAAATCAAAATCTACTCCGTTGAAATTTACCAAATTAACTCATACTTTTTCTATGAATTATACTTTCAAGCCGCTTCATGACGAACGGTAATATACCAATCCGCAGATACAGTATTATTAAACCTTAACTCATAACCGAAAATCAAACTTCGAATTATTAATTTTAAATATATTATTTCTAAACAACGAACATCACCTGACCTGACCTTCATGGTCGGGAAGAAAGGTAAATAGAATATGATGATAAAAAAAGAAAAAGAAAGGTAAATAGAATATGATGATAAAAAAAGAAAAAGAAAGGTAAATAGAATAAAATAGGGACTAAATTGATATAAAACAAAAAGTATCGGGGTAAAATCATGATTTCCACTTTCTAATTTTTTTTTCACAGTCACTCTTTTCTTGCTCTCGCATATTAATGTAAACAAATAGACAGTTCACTGGAACAAAAAAAAAAAAAAGACTTGGGAAACGAGCAGAGTCAGTGAGACAACAACACAAGGGACAAAGAGAGAGGATGAAGATGATGTCCGAACCTCAATTGGTCTAATCCTTCGTGGTTTAGCTTCTGCAATCTTTCATTTTTTTCTTTTCCATTTCGTGGAATCTCCGATCTCTCTGTTCTAAAAGCATTTCGAACCAAAAGAGGAAAGCTAAAGCCATATAGTGCAGGTGAAGAACATTAAACACCACTTCTCTCTCTTCTTTAAAACACCATTGGGTTTTTATCTATTTCCTTGAAGATTTTTCCTTATGTTTCTGGGTTTTTTTTATCAGTTATTTATGCGTTGTTATGCTACATTAACTGTAAATCTTTAAGGGTTTGGGTTGATTTTTATGTTTACTTTCTTTTGGGTTTGTTCTTGAAGATTCAGCTAGAATAAATTAATAATATTTTACAGGAAAAAGCAAAGCGTTTCTGTTGTTTTTCAAATTTTGATTTTCTGAAAATAATATCCTCGTTTAGGCTTAAATTCAAAATTTTTACTTGGTTATTTTCTTTTAAGATCTGTTGTCTATTTTGGGGAAGATCCACCTAATAAAACCAGAACCCACGTTAACTAAATGACAGAAATTCTTATTTTTCTCTCTCAAAAGATTCCAAAATTTGAAGAGAAACAAAAACAAAATTGATGACTTGACAACTAAAAAGGATTTTGTGGAATATAAATGTACTTTCTTTGCTTGTAATTGGGTTTATCTTTGTCATTAGTTTGAATCCACATTGATAAAAGCTTCTCCTTTTTTAAGAAATTTTTATTTCCTTTGACCGTGAACAGTTCCTTTTTTTTTTTTTTTATGTTTGTCTTGTTTGCCTTGGTTTGGTGGTAGTGGTAGTAGTTTCAAATGGAGTCTCTTTGAAGCTAATGTATTTGTATAGTTTAGTTTGTTAAGGTTTTGTTCTTTTGTACACTTGCTTAAGTTTTGTACTTCCGTTGAGTTTGTTGTATATGCTTATCATTATCTTATAATACCGATTTGTGTTTCTTGCTTCTTTCTCACACACACAGTTTCTCTTCATGTTCTTTTTGCCAGGTTGTTCTTCAAAGGACCCAAAAAAAAGGGGAGTGTTTTAAAACTCTAATCCCAAGCAATGCAGACTCCAAAACCTAGGTGATAATCCTCACTCTCGTCCAAAGCTTTCTCTTTTGTGTTCTTTTAGAGTCTTTGGTGTGGTCATTAGGGATTTTTGGTTATAGTTTTTGAAGTCTTGATTTGTTTCAATGGTTCTTGACGGTGTCTTTTAGCGGTGTTTGATTCATCCTTGGTTTGTTTGATAAAGTTTTAGCGTTGTTGTGATTATAATAGGCCGGGATCGTTGGAGGTGCCTCAGAAAAAATCTCCTGCAGCAACTCCTAAGACTGCTCGTAAGCTCAAGACTGCAGAATCCGATCCTGTTTCGTCTCCTAACCCGAAAATTAGGACACCGAAAACTCAAAGTCCAAAAGTAGTTGCTGATCGCCGTTCTCCAAGAACCCCTGTAAATGAGGTACTAGTAGCTTTTCACAATGATTTGTTAATTAGTGCCTATATGATTTGACTCATACTGGTCTCAGTTTTCAACGTTTCGCAAGAACTAGTTTGTTTTGATGAGAGTCCGAAACTCAATCTTGGTGCTGCCAAGTTCTGTTAGGTATTTGAAGTTTGTCTATGTAGTGTTTCTTACAACTACTAATAAAACCTTGAAAGTTGTTAATTCAAGACTCTTTGCAATAACTGAGAGAAATGTACCATTTTGTCCTGTTTGTTAGTATTGTGGCTTGTTGCTTGGTATGTGTATATGTGATGATATGTGATGCATTGGTTGCGTAATTGAGTTGTTTACATTCGTTGTTGCTTCTGTATACAAGATTCAGAAGAAACGGACAGGAAGAACACCTGAAGTTGCATCTCAGATATCTCAGCTGCAAGAGGAGCTAAAGAGAGCAAAGGAACAGCTAAGCGCTTCAGAAGCTTTGAAGAAGGAAGCTCAAGATGAAGCAGAGGAGACAAAGCAGCATTTGATGGAGATTAATGCCTCTGAGGATTCCAGGATCGATGAGCTTCGTAAACTCTCTCAAGAACGAGACAAAGCGTGGCAGTCTGAACTCGAAGCAATGCAGAGACAGCACGCCATGGATTCCGCTGCTCTAGCTTCAACCATGAACGAGGTCCAGAAACTGAAAGCGCAGCTGTCTGAATCTGAGTCTGTTGAAAACTTGAGGATGGAACTTAATGAGACACTGTCTCTTGTTGAGAAGCTCAGAGGTGAGCTGGATGATGCAAAGGAAGGGGAAGCTCGAGCTCATGAGATTGTGTCAGGAACTGAAAAGCAACTAGAGATAGCAAACTTGACGCTTGAGATGTTACGTTCAGAGGGGATGAAGATGTCTGAAGCTTGTAATTCACTAACAACCGAGCTAGAGCAGTCCAAATCCGAGGTGAAGTCACTAGAGCAACTTGTGAGACAGCTGGAGGAAGAAGATGAAGCCCGAGGAAACGCCAGTGGGGACTCAGCATCAGTAGAAGAGCTCAAAGAAGAGATAAATGTTGCGAGGCATGAGATTAGCCAACTGAAATCTGCAGTGGAAGTAACTGAGAGAAGGTACCATGAAGAGTATATCCAGAGCACGTTGCAGATCAGAACTGCTTATGAACAAGCCGATGTAGTAAAATCCGGATATGCGCAGAGAGAGGCTGAGTTGGGGGAAGAACTGAAGAAAACCAAAGCTGAAAGAGAGGCTTTTCATGAACGGCTGATGGATAAGGAAGCTAAGCTGAGGATACTTGTGGATGAAAATGAGTTACTGAACTTGAAAATCAAAGAACAAGAAGAAGTGAACTTAAACTTGGAGAACAGCTTGAACCAGAAAGAGCCTGAGGATACAGGAGAACTCAAGAAGCTAGAATCCGATGTGATGGAGTTGAGAGCGAATCTAATGGACAAGGAGATGGAGCTGCAGAACGTAATGTCGCAGAACGAGAGTCTCAGGAGCGAAATGGAGACAGTACAGAGCGAGAAGAACAAGGCTATCGAAGAGGCCTTAGCTAAGCTTGGGAGTATGACAGAGGAAGCAGACAAGAGCGGGAAGAGAGCGGAAAACGCAAAAGAACAGCTAGGGGCAGCTCAAGTCACCAACACGGAACTAGAAGCTGAGCTGAGGAGACTCAAGGTTCAGTGTGATCAATGGAGGAAAGCAGCTGAAGCCGCAGCTAATATGCTCGCTGGTGGTAACAACAACAGTAACAGTAACGGGAAGTACGTGGAGAGAACAGGATCGCTAGAGAGTCCGTTGAGGAGGAGGAACGTGAACATGTCACCTTATATGATGGATGAAACTGATGATGAATTGTCGTCGCCAAAGAAGAAGAATGGGAGTATGTTGAAGAAGATTGGTGTGTTACTGAAGAAAAGTCAGAAGTGATAATTGAAGTTCAAAACCACCATTGCTTTATGTAATATTCTATTGTTCTTTTCATAAGTTTCAATGTGTAGACATGTTTTTGTTGCCAAAAAGAAACGGTATTGTGAACTACTTTTGCTTTTCTTTCTATTGACTAATGTTAGGGATTTGGAATCTCTAATCAAACCCTCAATAACACAAATTGAAGCAAGAAATATAGGTTCATTATTCAAAAGAATGTTTTATAACTCAATATACATTAATCGGACAATAGGAAACTAAGATAATTACTCAGTTGATATTTTACTTTATATAATCCATAACGGGACCAGACAGTAAGTGAGAATCAAAGCTATACATGACATAGCACTTGTCGATCTGGCCTTTACCTAAAAGCTTATTATAAATTATAACAAGTTGCAAGTGATGATTTGACTTCATCACCATGCTACATTATCTGAGTTGTTCCTCTGCACTGACTTTTGAATACATCTTGTTGGTAAGCTTTGGAGAAGCCGAAACAATCAGCCTTGAACTCCTTGAAACAGGAGTGACCTTTGCTTTAGAATTTGTGGATTCTTGTATGAGTCGAGACCTTGTGGGTTGGGACTTTTCAGTCTTGGTTCTACTAGGAGTTGATTCATTGGGGCTACAAGCTCCATGTTTTGCCAAGCCACTTACCGGACCAAGACGGGATCCTGTGGGTGTTCGTGCAACGCTGCTCCTCGTCTGTTAAACCACAAACATTCATATACATACTGAGTATCCACATAGATATGGATCAGATACACATCTTTGTCAAAATGTAACTCTGTTTACTTCCTAGTTCATATGCAAAGAATTTTATGAGGGTTGATTTGGGAACTTACTCCATCAAAGTAGCCGATTTTTGGTGATGGCACACGGAGTCCTGTTGGTTTCATCGTGGAAGCTGAACGCACTGCATCGCCACTGGCAACTGAACCATGTTTTGTGCCTTGTTTATCCAGCTTATGGTCATCTTGGACAACGGATACATCTTTAGAATTGGTCAGAGGTTTCAAAGTCTGTGTTGTATCATCAGTTGCAGAACCAGGGACATTTTTCTTGTTACCTTTAGCCAATTTATTAGGTGTAGAAGCTCGTGGTGACTCTGATGACCAATCAACACTAGAACTAAAACGTGATACATTGCAGGTAAGCTTGGACTTGTATGTCCTACTGGCTGAGAGGGGTACTTTAGGCTCGCCTATATTTTTAGATCCAGCTCTGGATGTTGGTGTAGAAGCTGGCGGTGATTCTGATGACCAGTCAACACTAGCACTAAGACGTGATACATTGCAGGTAAGCTTGGACTTGTATGTCCTACTGGCTGAGACGGGTGGAACTTTAGGCTGGCCTATATTTTTGGATCCAGCTCTGGAAGTTGGTCTACTTGCCAAAGATAGGGAAGCTGTTCTTAAACTCTGATCTTTCTTCTTCTGCTTTACCGATTCTAGAGAAGACTTGTTAGAAGCGCTTGACGAAACACTGAGACAGCTATCAGTTGAAGATGTCAATTCATTCTTGGAGGCAACTGAAGAACGTAAAGCAGATTTGAAAGGCACTACCGGTGTTGATGTAATGGGTCGTGTTCTTCTTGAAATTGGAACTCTAGGAGACAAAGGCTCTTTACCTGTAAGATGCAGAAGTAAATAAAGAGATAGTTCGAAAAGACATGTATAGACATCTTTAAGAAAGAGTTCTGACTAACCCCCAGTTAATTTGAGATTCTTTTCTTGTTTGGCTTTGTTAACATCTACCGAAGCTCTTAGAGTTTTGCTGTATCCAGTGGATGGCCTAGAAATGGTTGTATTGTGTTCTTTTGCATTGACAGGCTGTTGAAAAAGTATCATAAACAAACAAACAGAAAAAAGGCTTAATATCAGTTTGAACTCATCAGATGCTTTAACAAGACCAGCACATATAGAGAGTCATCAACATACCTGCTTAGTAGCTTTCCCTAATCCTTGTGCTTTAATACTTGGCCCTTTACGAATAGGATTGGGTTTCATCTGAGAAAACAAACAAAACAAAAACATGTTTAATCAGGGAGGTAGTGAAAGATCAAACCATAGGTTAAACTTGTTTTGGCACTTACCGTTTCCTGAGAGCCAGGGTCGTCTAGCGTACTTGCAGCTACAAATTTCAAATGAGACATGTAAAAGATGGTCAATTTGAGATGAACAGATAACAGAAATTAACTATGTTTCATGCATATATAGCTTCAAACAGTACTTCCTTTAAAGTTCTTCTGTTTGATATAAAACTCCATTTTGTTAGATTAAAGCTCCTTCTACACCAAAACAATATAAAATAATCATAGCCATAGATGCACAATGCTTAGAGGCTTACTTGGGCTAGGTGCTGCCTCTGTTGCTCCCAATTCCTTACTCTTCTCAGGTGTGGCAACATCAGATGATATAGCAGACCTTTGGATTGACGCTCTTACATCTTCAAACAAACCAAATTCCTGACCAGTCTCCACAGTGCAGTCACTTTTCAATGTAGATATGGACTCTATCGATCTGTTCACATCCTCTTGAATAGTTGGTAAACTTTTCCTTTCACCCATATGATTATTCTCCATCATGCTACACAGTTCATCTGGTTCCAAAACGCCTGATTTCGACAATGTATTATCTCAGCAAAACTAAACAATACACATTACTGAAATCCACACAAAATCAGCAAAAAAAAACTTGCCTGCATTGGTGAAAAAGGCTTTGTCCCAAGCAAGACTTTTGCGGAGGTTAGGCTTCATCATCTTATGAGGTTCCTTCTCTTCTAAATTACTAGATACCAAATTCTCTTCTTCATCACAATTATTTGTATCCCCAAATAAACAAAGGCCTCTGTCTTCCTTATCAATATCTGTACACATCATCAAAAAATGTAAGCAAGACGGAAAAACATCAATAGCATAGAGTTCATATTGCAACAAACAATGAAGAATCATAAACCAAACTAACAATTCACAAGCTTTCCCATAAAAATCTTCAGCTAATTACTTTAAATTAATACAATTTTGGAATGCGAATTGTTGAATTAAAGAATCCATATAATAAAAAAACCGAGGAAATGAAGAAACTTTAATGGGTAAGAGATCAAATTGATCACCTGAGAATTCATAGGTGGTGGGATCGAGAAACGAGGAGAAGAGGAGATTATCATCCTCGGCGGAGACATCAATCAGACTAAGACCATCGATGTCTCCGAGCTCCCTTCTCCAGTTCTCGTTGTCTCCCATAGAAACCACAGATTCGAGATTTCCAAGGATTAGCAAAAGATGAAGAATTTGAAACGAAGCAAATCGGCGGTTTCTTATTTATTTATTTATTTATTTTTTTTTTTTCTTTTTCATTTTTTGGGTTTTGTCTTAAAAGTGAGTTTTAACCGAAGTGAGCCTCAAGATGAACGTGATCCGTTGATTTGTATATTTGTGACCGTTGGATTGTTCCGTCTAATTATTAGTATTTCGTAGAAAGAAAAGGATATGGTAAAGGAATCGCTAATTTGGTTAACAGATAACGCCGCGGTTAAAATAACTGTAACCATCACCTAGCTTTCTCTCTCTTATCTCTCTGAATCTTTTAGAGAGAGGAAGCGATTCATACTCCGCCTCCGACATCGGTCGGCTCCTTTAGCGACGACGGATGGCTTTTGGCTCCGGCATCGACCGGCTTCTTTAGCGGCGATGGCTGGCTTTTGGCTCCGGCATCGACCGACTTCTTTAGCGGCGATGGCTGGCTTTTGGCTCCGGCATCGACCGGCTTCTTTAGCGGCCATGGCTGGCTCTTGTCTCCGGCGTTAGCCGGTTTTGATGTTTTCTCTTGCCATCCGGTGTATCCGGCTTGTCTCACGGTTATTTCGTTGCCGTGTTTTCGTTTCATTTCAATATCTTTGATGGCCTCTCTCCGGTGCTTTCCGGTGATGTCGTGTTTTATGTTTTGGTTCAATAAAATCCTTAGATCTGGGTTGGAGTTGATGTTTTAAGTGATCGTTTGCTTAAAATTATTATCTCCGTCTCGTTTCTTTGTGATCTGGTTTCCAGGAACAATCCGTGAAGGTCTCGTCTCTTATTGAAGGAACAAAGAATCCTCTGACACTTATTTGGATTTCCTTTTCGCTGTTCATCTTTAATGGAGTTTCGATAGTTTGGATCCGATGACAACTACTGGAATCAACGTATGAGTGATTTCTCACCGAAATCTCAACGGCGGAGGCTGATGTCAGTTTTCTTCTGATGATGACTCATCCAGAGCGCTTTCTGGTTTCGGTTACATGATAACACGTGGCTTGGGTAGAGTCCAAAGTTAAAAAATATCTTCAGTTTAGATGATTATCGGGCTTTGTTTGACTTCTGTTTTGTCTGTGAAACATATGGGGTTTTCAATTATGGTCCATGTACTATTGGCTTATGACTGTCTGTGTATCTGGCTCTTTGAAACCTTTTTTAATAAAACTCTAGTGACAAAAAAAAAAAAAAATAACTGTAACCATCTAATTTTGTTTGGGTTCTTTTTAAGAATGCAAGAGAAAAACATGAATTCACAACAACAACAAAAATTTAGAAATTAACATTTTCCTCTAGAGCAATTATGAAACAATCCACAAACCAAAATAAAAATGACTTTCTTGACATATTCAGAACAAATCCAAGGAAATTAGAAAAAAAACAATGAGATGATTATTGTCATAGTTCTGCATAGCAAAACTCTTACATCACAAATAATATACAGATAACATACGGTACCACAGTTCAATAATCCTCATACTACTCTGTTCCCGGCATTGGAACCATCATATGCTGCTGAGCCTACATTATACCGAGTCAATTGTAAAATAAGTTCAAGAGTTTTTTCAGGTATACATATAGATTATATAACATAAAAGATGCACAACAGTCATCAGGATCCATCAATGAGAGAATACAGAAACGATGAGGATCCATCAAATATAAACTTAAGTCACTTGCTGATTTTTCGTGTTAGCTAAGAAATTATCATTGATCTGTATAAGGTTTTGGGATTCTGCTTAAGCTATGGATACGGAAAGAAAGAGACAAAAGGATCTACGATCAAGTAGTGAAGCGATTCACTTAGCGGAAATAGAAAGAAAGAAGAGAAGAAGGATGTGTAGCACTATGAGTGTGAAAGAGAAGAGAGAAAATGTTACTTGAGAGTTGGCATAAGGACCTTGTGAGAAAGAGCCTTGATGAGCAAGCTGCGAGAACTGCCATATGGTAAACAAACCTCAGTGATGTCAGACTAACTCGCATCTTAGCTAAAGTGAAAGAGAGAAAACGCGCAAATAAATGCAAAGACAAAAAAATGTCAAAGGCATAAGATTTGAGACATTAACCTGGCCATTTTGGCTTGATTGCCCATCTTTCTTTGCATTTGCATCCCCACCTTTTGCTGATCCCTTTGTGTCACCCTGTACATAGTTTTAGACCGATAAGCAAAGCATCAATTGATACAATAGTTGCCTAAAAGACAAGATACAATAGATGATTCTCAACAACCATCAAGATCATTGCAAATATTAGGAATGAGAAAGAAAAATGAAGAGAAGAACAACTGACCTCCATCTGTGATTTTCCAGTTCAGGTAGTAGACAAAGAAACAAGAAAAGGAAAAACAGAGTAAGTGAGTGAAATTCAAAAACTTTCAGCAAAACTAGATAACATCGTAATCAAAATTGTATCTTTTGTTCCTTGGTCTGGAAAAGTTAGGTAACTGATTAGATGGAAGCGGAATAAGGAGACACCAGAACATACCTCCCTATATCTCATCAGGTACAGCTTCAGGGGTTCGATGTAGTCTTCAAATCCTAAAGTGGCCATTGCCCAAAGCAAATCATCACCATTAATTGTCTTCCTTTTCTCTCTTTGGCACTTATCACTCGCTCTGCTCGTCAAAATCACCAAAAAACATTGCATCATACAAACAAATCTTTGTAAGACTAGAATAATTATCCAATATGCAACATCGAAGTGCCAAACAATGTAAGGACTGAAAAGACCTTAATATCAATCAACCCACCAAAGCCAGAGACATTAAGAAAACCCAAAAATCTCAAGCTACACAAGTGGACTTCAATCACAACAAAGTTTAAGACTTGAAAACCTCAATGTTCCCATTAAGCCTCTAAACAGGTCCAGCAAATCAAAATGTTGACAAGAGGCAAACATGACAAAGAATTGGAAAAAACCAACCAAATGTTAAAAAGCTATACTCGCTGGTGATGAAGCTGATAAATTCAGAGACACATTCCTGCACAATCTCCTTAGCATCTTTGGCGATTTTTCCATTAGCAGGAAGCCCTCTTTTCATAATACGGCTTATGTTAGCAATCGGAAGAAACCTATCTTGCTCACGAACGTGCAAAGACCTTGGACTTTGATCTCCACCACTCTCATGGCTTCCACAGCCTCCAGGACTCTTGGCTTGCGACTCCGCCATCTCAGAAAAAAACCCTAACTTTCCCACAATTAACACATAATATACAAAACCCATCAGCACGAAACGAAGATAATCAAAAGACAATAACACATCCCCAATAAGATATGAAAAAAATGGAAAATTGAAGATGAACCCACGAATCAGAGAAGTGAGAGAGAAGATTGATTACCAGATGAATTCGAAAAAAAGGGCGGGAGTGAAAACAGAGAGGTGTTGATTGGAGGAAGAGAGGCAGAAGGGAGAGAGATCGAGAGAAGAGGAGAGATTGATCGGACGCTTGAGAAAAGAAGAGAGAGGAGAACGTCTGCGATTGAGAGATTAGGTTTTCTCTTTTATGAGCTTTTTATCAGCACCGTTCGTTTTTTTTCTTATTCTTTATTATTCTCTCTGGTTCTTATTCTACCAAATCCGGAAGAGCCACGTGTTCTCCTTATCTCTTACCATTAATGGGAAACTTTATTATTCAATCCCCCCTATATTAATTTACTTTTATTCACTTTTGTTAAGTTTTGATTTCTGATACATTGTGTTATTGAATAAAAGTAGGGAAGAGTAATTAAATTGTCTAAACCTTGTTGTTATTGGTGTTTTAAAAGTCATTTAAGAAATTAATTAACTAGAAATTATAAATTTACAATTTTTTTAATTTTTTTCTTTTCCAAAAAGGCCAAAACTACAAAAAGGTATATTTTGTAAAGTGCAGTAACTTGTAAAATTTAAATATCTTAAAAACTTTTTTTTCTTCTAAGAAAGAAATAGAAAAATGATAATTTACAGAGAGAAAAGTTATTAAGTTATATTAAAATCATTTATTTATGAATATATAATATTTTCTAGTTCCTTCATTATAATCAATTACACCATATTTGGAGAGTTTTCTTTTTGATAATTGAAATGGCATTGTTTTTGTCCTTGGTTATTGACCCTATTGAAAGATGTGTCAAAAGTCAAATAGTAAAACTAAAACCTAGACAACAAGAACAAAGATGAAACGACAATGTTTCCATGCTCTGGGGATTGGTAGATTCTCTTTATGGAGCTTATCAGCAAGGCTGCTTCCAGTTCTCTGTTCCTGTTCTTTTTATGTAGAGTAGAACAGTCGAGTCATGGCGGTGGTGTTTGCTGGTGAACATTGTTTTTTTTGGTAAAAGTGCTAGTGAACATTGTTTTTACTGGATTTTAGTGAATTCGGTCACCGTATGTTATGAAAACTTCAACATCTGGAAGCTGGGAGCTTTATGTCTTAAAATGGTTTGTGCTTGGGACACAATGCACGCACAAAACATTTCTTTCGATAAGGGAGCACACACGACTGACAAGGAGGAGATCCAGATCTTCTTAAAACAATAGTAGGATGGATTATAATGGAGGAAAATGGGGGTTCCCACCTCCCTCCTCATTGGTTCGATTATAAAACAAAGAAACCATGCGACCTGTCAAATAACTAGAAAGTCAATAGAACGAAATAATAAGAAACTAGAGCCTAGATCAGGATTTGTATCTATGCGAGCTTATAATGTGATCTTAAAAAACAAAATATGATGAACGAGTGTCAAATGGCCAATAACATTATTTTTATTGACCAGGTGTTTTATGATATGCTCGTATATAAGGAAGGATATGATAATTAATGTCAGTGGTTACTGGCATTTAATTTTAATGCTTTTGTTGCACACTTTAGTTCGTGAATTCTAAGGATGGCAAAAATCTTGCATCGTGATCATCTATTGTCTTGTGTGCATTGATTAAATATTATTTTGGTATCATTTGCTCCTTTATCTGCAGCTTTAATTGTTACGTGAGTTGAAATTCTATCGCATTGCAATGTATTAGTAACTGATCTTAGAAGTGCCATTGGTCACAAACAAGACTTGAGATTTTCATGCCAAAGCTGTTCCACAGTTTCTGGCGGATAATGGACAAACTTACTGATGTCATTGTGTTTTTGTATCGAACTCTTCAGTTGGCTCGATTCCGCATAAGAATTCAAATTCCTGTTTCGTGATTTCAATTATGTCTGCAAGATTCCACACTTCCTGTATGAAAGACTTGGTTTCTTCGCTGGACTGCCATAGTGGTAAAGGGAGATTCAAGTCATAGAAAATGACATTGCCTAGTTGCTTAGATTTTATCATACAATGGGTTAAACTTTCAATATTTGTAAAGTGGGATGAACAAGAAACCTAACTAGAATGCTTTTTGAATCCACTTGTTCAGCTTTTTGGTATTTAAAATATTCACATTCTTGGAAGTTTTTTCATTGTTTTCTTATGATCCAAATTATTGAAAATTAGGGCTGAAAGTTCAAAAGTACTTCTGATATGAAGGTTTAACAAAATCGTAAGAAAAAACAGAAAATATTCAAATACAGTAGTGGATCACGATTATTTCCTAAGGAAAAAAAAAAAAGAGTTTTCATCTAGTAAGGAGATTTGATGTAAAATGTCTACTTAATCAGCATGGATCCGTTTTTGGTTGAACTGAGCACAATGGAGACATGGTTGTTGACAGTAAGCATTGGAACCATCCTAGCCAACTCTTCAAAACTTCTTCCTTTGAGATAACCTTCCAACCTTGCCACCATCATCTCTAATGAATTTGGGGTTTTAAGCACAAGTTCAATAAACGAAGCCACGCACTTTGACTTTTCCTTCTTGCGGAAAATGTTATTAAACACCCTCGCTTCCGAGCTCCAGCATTGATCCGAATTCAGGCCATGAGGATCCAAGTATTTGTCAATAGACGCCTCCTGCACACAAGGGAAAAGATGTTCATTTATGCAAAACAACATATTGCCAATATATCTAAGAGATTCTACAAAGTCAAAGTGAAAGGACATGGTTCTTGGATGATTAAGAATCGGCAATAGTTTGAATGGTCAAGGAAAATAAAAGAGGCTTATGAAGAATATTACCGGTATAGACCTTATGCCGGCAGGACCCGTTAGGTGTATGGTAAGCTTCTTTAAGTGAGGCGAGTTTTGTAGCACCCTTACTATAGCAGGAATAACATACGGAGAGATAATTGTCTCAAATGTCAAAGCTTTAGACTTGAACTTTGGAAAAGAATCACCACGGATCTCAGCAAGAGATAAAATCTAACAAAAAGCACAAGACAAATTAATGAAGAACCAAAAACATATTGACAATATAGCTAAATTAACTGATTCCTAAAGTTGAGCGAAAACATACCTTAAGAAAGTTTTCCCCTAAAGTAAGCTTCTCCACATTCTGACACTCGTCTAGCATCTTTACAACCATGGTTTGAAGAAAATCAGCCTCCAATTTTGTTACAACACTTGCGTAAAAGCCAATGTCTAGTTTAGCTTGGGATAAAGAGGAGACATCAACTAAGGCACACGGTACCGACGGAGAGTTTTTCAATGTGAGACAACGGATATGTGGTGCCACAATCATTGTTGGCCCGGCCGGAACCCAAGTGTTGCACTTGATTTCCAATGTTTTCAGACGTGGTGATTTGCTAAGATCAAGAACCCTCAGTTCATCGCACCCAAGCAACGATAAGCTTTCAAGAATAGGACAACCAGATAGAATATTGGCAATGGATTCATCAGAGAGGGTGCAAGCAACCAGTGACAGGTTCTTCAGGGATGTCCAAGACACAGAGCATTTGGGACTAATATTCTTATAGGCCACCAACTGAAGACGGAGTTGCTTGACAGAGGAAATTGTGTAGAGGAATTCAGGGATATTATAATCACGTACCTGACCTAAATCGAGCGACAGATTCTCCACGTTTCGGGACATGGCGAAACTGATCCAACTGTCCATGTAAGGATGCTCGTCGAAACGGCTGGTACAGATTTGGAAACTCATCATTTTGGGAGCCCTGTAGCGATCTAGGGTTTCGTTTATAGAAGCAGCATTCGGTCTATCCCTATGGAAGGTGAGCGAAGATGTATCAGACCATACATGCCTCCATCGCTTGGACAAGACGGAAGTTCTGATGGCGAATCTGGTCGGAAGAGAGGAGAGGATACGTTGGAGAATCACATCAGACAAACAACTGATCAAGTCATCTTCTATAGTTTCTTTGATGCCGCAGCTAGGGCTTCCTGTACTGGTGGCTCGTCCCTCATCCGCCATCTTTGATTTTTCTCTTTTTAGTCGTCTGAATAATTCCATTAGAGAAAAAAGAAACAGAGTATTAAGCTCATACAAAAACCAAAAGTAAAAATTGAAAACAAGATCAGCAAAAGCTTAAACGCTTGTACCTCATCCACCACCTTTTATCTAGGCAAGCGTTTTCTTTTTTCTCATCCGCCATCTTTGATTTAGGCAAGCGTTTTTTTTTTTCTCTCTTCTTTTCTTTTCCTTTCTTTAAGAAAGCGTGACAAGGAATCCCCAAACATCAATATCTTATACTGTTATGAATATATTTTATTATATAAAGTTTGGGTTTTCGAACTTAGTAACTCGAGAGATTGCGACACATGTCGATTTCAACGATCCGAAATTTTGACACGTGTCTATTACTAATTAGAAAATGAAAACATTTATAATTTTATAGATAATTATAAGAAAATAAAAACATTTATAATCTTATAGATAATTATAAGAAAATTATAAAAAAAATTAAAAATTTAAAAAGATAATTATAAGGAAATACTAATTATAAAATAAAAACATTTATAATCTTATAGATAATTATAAGAAAGTTATAAAAATTTGAAAATTTTTAAAAATTTAAAAATATAATTATAAGGAAAGTAAATTATACTTACATTATAAATTTTTAAATAATACTATTCCTAAAAGAAAAAGGAATTTAAAATTTCCTTATAAGATAATAAAGTTAAAAAAAATAGATTACAAATACAAAAAGAAAAGGATTTTATAGTTATAATAATTATAAGAAAATTAAAAATATAAATAATTTTAAAAATATAAAAAGATAATTATGTATTATAAATTGTAATATTTTTAAAAATATAAAAAGATATTCATAGGTAAATTTTGTTTTCATTATAAATTTTTAAATAATACTATTTCTAAAAGTAAAAAGGAACTGTATATACTCACCTCTATATAATGAGGTTAGATGGTTTCATATTTTCCTTACGAAACCAAATAATCTCTTTCAAAACACCATCATTAATTGAATTTTGTCTTTTTGCTTTGACCTATCTTTGCAAACGTGAGGTAAGTATGTGTCTTTTTTTCAACCAAATTAACGTATGTGTAGTATTTTGTTGTTTTGTTCATATAGTGGTTTCAATTTTGCGACATAATCCTTTTGGAGCAAACCTGTTATATGTATTGGATCCTAATCCGTGTATGTGATTGATTATTTTGCAGCTTGAGGTACGTACGTGTCTCTGTTTTCTATTTTTTAAAAGACTTGACAATGTTGACGATTATGATATTATAATAAGATTGTAGTTAAGTCTTCTTCTTGCGTTGACGGTTAACTTGACTGAGCTTTGGTCCATATATATAATTTCTTTTGTTAAGACGTCAATTTTCTGTCCGAGTTTGCTATGCAATGACTATCAACAAGAGCCAAGGTCAAAAGCTTAAACAAGGTTGGTTTATATTTGCCAAGTCCAGTCTTTTCTCAGGGACAATTATACGTGGCAACATCAAGAGTCACTAAAACTGCAGGACTTCGGATTCTTAATGTTGGGACAAAACACTACGACGGTAGTGTTCTACAAAATATTGTATATCAAGAAGTTTTCAACAATATTTGATCTTCTAAGAGAGATGACAGTCAGAGCTTCTACATTTATACATACAGTTTTTTTTTAAATTATCAACATAATTTTTAGTTACCAGATTTGTAGTTAATTACCATTATACAATTGTCCATTCTTTTTGAGAACGTTAAGTGTTTTCTTTGGGAAACATGTTTTAGTTTTTATATCAATCCATATTTTCAGCAGAAACATCATGCAATTACAAAACAAGTGCTTAGAAACAAAACTACAAATTTAGATAACTTACAGAGCTCATGTACTCGAGAAGAGCAGCGTTAGCTTCACCATCTCTGGACGCCGCGTCGATCTCAACGCCCACCGCTTCCTCGCTCACATTTTCACATCAAAACAGAGAAACCAAATCAGTAAAATCAAAAAAACAAACACATATACACAAGAGATGAATTAAATGACAAGAAACACCAGTGATGGATAATTTAGTTCTTCAAGACTCATCAAAAGTAATCCAATCGTTAATAAGTTTCCCGGAGACGAATTCTTGAAATTAGGAAGAAAACAAAATAGAAATCAAAACCTTGAATCTCAGGTTGAACATCAGCATCTTCAAACAATGGCTACACTTCCTTTCTCTCTAGCAGATTTCTTCCCACCAAATAGAATACAACCAATCTCTTTGGAATCTAAAGTTTTAATTTCAAATTTTTTTTGTTTGATTTCCCTTGGATTAATTTAGTTGTTTGATGGTTCTGAGATTTTTCAATTAGGATAATTATGGATTTTAATTTGGATTGCATCTTTCTTATTATTTATGTTATTGTTGTTTTGATAGGAGTGCTTGCAATGGAGAAAGGAGAAAAAACTCAGAAGCATCTATGCACCACTCTTCCATTACTTCCAAATCCTCCTACTGAAGTAAGATTTCCAGTGCTTGCATTTTTTATTCGTTTAATTGTCTATTTGATAAATTGACTCATGCTTGTCAAATGGAAACTAAAATGAAAGGGGAATCGTGATAAGAGCTCAGTGCCAAGTGTTTTGTTTGGTTGAATAGTTTATATTTGTATTCTGATTTGTTGTTTTGTTTATTTTCTGAACCATGAACCCTTTAAGAGAATTCTACCATTGAAGGACCTATATCAAATTAAGTCACTGTGTAGAAATATTTGCTAACTGGTCATATCATCACACATGATTGATGTTGGGTTAAGTATGAGTATCTGGTTCAGAGGAGCAGGTAGTATTTTTTTCTTTTTCTTTTTTGGCAAGCATGTAGTTTTATTTTGTCATTCCGTTGCTAAAAATTATGGTATCGACATATGAGTGTCTTTGGATATATTTTTATGTCAGGAAGCAATATTTCGAGTTGTGGCTGCTATTCTTCATCCTGCTAACGTTGAATTTGGAAAAGGGAAAGAAGCAGACTCATCAGCCCCAAAAGATGAGACGTCCTACTACCATCTGAAGACTGCGGCCGAGCTTTTCATGTGAGTAACTGATTGATTATCTATGACTTTAAAATGTGAAACCCTTCTTGAAACTGGTTCATTGAACATTTTCATCAGGTGCGATGAGCAGGCACTGGAAGATTCTCTTTGTAAACGTGTATGACACGTGATGAAAACATTACAAAATGTCTGGATCCAGAATCTGCGGCTCTCAGCAGAGATGCATTGGCAAAAGCCAAAAACTGTGTACTCAAAATTGTTTGATTGGTATGTTTGCTCTTAATACGTTCGGAATTTGGGTAGCTGGATGCCTCTTCCTTTGTAGATTTGCAAACTTATTTTAGTTAAACTTTCTTAACTTGCTCTATTGCTCTTTCAGGATTGTGAACAAGATCAATAATTCAATTGGACAAGATCCTGATTCAAAATATTTGATTGGAATGCTGGATATATATGGGTTTGAGAGTTTCAAGACAAACAGGTGCTTAAGCGGTATGCCTTTTGTTTGATAAGGGAATGGAACCAGTTTAGAGGGATAATATGGAACTTGGGCTGGTAGCATAATACTGTAAGTCTCAACATTTTCACATGATAGTCCTGTTGTTTAGTTTGTTTGTTCTCTATGTATTTCTAGGAGCTTGATAGAGTAACCGGACAGGTTTGTAATTGGATGTCACTTTCAATACAGGAGAGAGTATTTCTGTTTGTTTCTGATGAGATTATTGGTACAGAATCATGTCAGAAGTTATTACATTTGCAATAACTGTATTTGAATCTTTGTTTTGCTTTTGCAGGTAAAAATGCTTCTAAACAAACAAGAGTCATATGTTATGACTTTTCTGCATCTATCTTCTCATTGTTTAATTTTTGTTGGTTGTATGGTTCACACTTTGAAAGAACGGGCCAATTGGAGTCTGGGATTTTGCTAAAGTGTATGAGAAGAATGTGTATGGAAACATACACTTCGTACAAGTTAATAATATGCGGTAAGTTCATAATTTTGGCTCTCGATCTCATTGTATCTGTTGTGATTTTACTTGTGCATTCAGGTGTCTATATCTGGAAACAAAACGTTTTTGTCTTTTGTTGAATCAAATTTCTCTTCTTTTATTGTTACAATTTCAGGTTTAGTCCCACAAATGATGACATGGTTTATTATGCATCCTCTGATGGAACAATTGGTTATACTGACTTGGAAACTGGAATTTCATCAACTTTGCTGAATCTGCACATCTTCTAAGTGTTGCTCTCTATGTTTTGCTCTCTTGACAATCAGGTAATGAAGTTTCTATTGTTTCAGGCTCAAGGCTTTATTGATCAAGACCGAATAAAATGAGGACTAGAGGATCACATTGGTGTATATGATCGTTGGGCCGTATGAGTGTAAGGGAAAGAGGCCAAGAGAAGATATGAGAAGGTTTAGAACAAAGTGAGAAGCCCATTGAGGAGTCTTCTAGAAGAAGTGAGATCGACTTTGATGTTGCAAAGAGCCGTTGGAAGAGTCACGTGAAGATTAAGGATAAGTCAAGGTTAAGGTCGGGTCACTA
This sequence comes from Erysimum cheiranthoides, assembly GCA_011420285.2. Taxonomy (NCBI): domain Eukaryota; kingdom Viridiplantae; phylum Streptophyta; class Magnoliopsida; order Brassicales; family Brassicaceae; genus Erysimum; species Erysimum cheiranthoides. The sequence continues at coordinate 14,801,789 of CM022182.2, read as the reverse complement.
TCATGATAGAGACAAAGAGGGAACCACTCTCCTATGAACCATCTCACCTCGGATCTTGTGTTTAACCTAGTTCCCATATTGTAGCTCCTTTAAATAGAGCGCAACACTTGTATGCAATCAATCAGCTCAATACAACATGTTTTTCGAAATCAAAAGTCTCTCCCTCTTACTCTGTTTCTTACTCTGTTTTTCACTTTTCTAGTTCTCCACATATTTCCGCTTATTCTCTCTTAATTCTTACATGGTATCAGAGCATAAACTTCGATTCTAGACACATTATTCTCTCTAAAACTCTCTAATCTCCGTTTTACTCTTCACCCTCTTCTATTCTGTAACTTATCTTGGAAGTAACCGTTGGGTAACAGAGTTGTCCAACGTTCTGTTCAAAGCAAACCATGGAAAAATCACAAAAGAAGCTTGATGTGACTCTCCATGAAGGAAATTACTTACTGTGGGCTAGAACCACAAGAACCGTGCTATGTGGAAAAGGGCTGTGGAGCCATATCGTTAACACCCAAGCTCCGAAGATCCAAACCACCGATAAGAAGGAAGAAGAAGTAACTAAGCCCACCATTCCCGAGGAGGACAAGTGGTTTCAAGAAGACCAAATGGTGTTAGCCCTTCTTCAAAATTCCCTAGAGACTTCCATCCTTGAAGGCTACTCGTTTTGCGAGACGGCAAAAGAGTTGTGGGATACGCTCAAGAAGGTCTATGGGAACGAAACTAACCTAACCCGTGTGTTCGAAGTCAAGAAGGCTATCAATGAACTAAGTCAAGAAGATTTAGAGTTCACAAAACACTTCGGGAAGTTTAGCTCGTTGTGGTCCGAGCTTGAGGGTCTAAGGCCAAGTACTTTAGATCCGAAAGTGTTGAATGAGAGGCGTGAGCAAGACAAGGTCTTCGGGTTACTACTGACCCTAAATCCAAGCTACAATGACCTCATCAAACACATTCTTTGATCTGACAAACTTCCAAACATAGATGAAGTTTGTGGACGTATTCAAAAGGAACAAGGTTCAACCGGTCTCTTTGGTGGTAAAGGAGACCTAGCTTCGGCAAACAAAGGTGAACTCATGGTGGCAAACAAAGGGAACTACAAACCAGAAGACAAGAAGAACTTATTGTGCGAGCATTGCAAGAAGAAAGGCCATACAAAGGACAAGTGCTGGATCCTTCACCCTTATCTCAAACCCTCAAAGTTCAAGGACGCAAAGGCCCATCTCTCTCATGATACGACCAACGATCAATCCCAAAGCGGCTCATCTAGAACCGGAGGAGGAGAGACGGCCATGATGGCAACCGATGACTTTGTAAGAAAAGCAGATTTGGAGGCGCTTATCAAAACCATTGCCTCACTCAAGGAGTCCGGTATCACTTTCTACTCTCATACACCGAATAAGTCTCTTGTTATTGATTCGGGTGCCTCCCACCACATGATTAGTAACCCAAGCCTTCTTAGTAATATAAAACCGGCATTAGGAAAAGTGGAGATAGCTAATGGTGCTAATATTCCGATTGATGGTATAGGGAACTTGAAGTTGTTTAATAAGAACACTAAGGCATTTTATATGCCCAAATTTACTTCTAACCTCCTATCCGCAAAACGAACCACTAAAGACCTTAATTGCCGTGTTTCTTTTGGTCCTAACGACGTTTATTTTCAGGATATTGACACCGGGAAAGTCATTGGAGAAGGTAGCTCTAAAGGAGAACTATGTTCTTGAAGAAACTTCACCAAGCATTTATAAGTCGTGTTCTTTTAAATCTTCTCTAGGAACTTCGTTTAGTACTATGTGGCATGCTAGATTAGCCCATCCTCATTCTCGTGCTTTAGAATTAATGTTACCAAATGTTTGTTTTGATAACTCAAGTTGTGAGGCTTGTATCCTTGGTAAACATTGCAAATCGGTTTTTCCCAAGTCTTTGACTATTTATGAGAATTGTTTTGAGTTAGTTCATTCGGATGTTTGGACTTCACCATGCGTGTCTAGAGATAACAATAAGTATTTTGTGACCTTTATAGATGAAAAATCAAAATATACTTGGATCACTCTATTACCATCTAAAGACCGTGTGTTTGATGCCTTTATAAACTTCCAAAATTATATAACTAATCAATTCAATGCCAAGATTAAGGTACTTAGGTCCGATAATGGAGGCGAATATACTAGCCAAAGATTCAAAGACCACCTATCTAAGCATGGAGTCATACACCAAACAAGTTGCCCATACACACCACATCAAAATGGAGTCGCGGAGAGAAAGAACCGACACCTTATGGAGGTTGCAAGATCAATGATGTTTCACGCAAGGGTTCCAAAGAGATATTGGGGAGATGCGGTCATGACCGCGTGTTACCTAATCAATCGAACTCCAACCAAAGTTCTTAAGAACTCATCACCATATGAGGTACTAAACAACTCTAAACCATCCTTAGAACACTTACGTGTGTTTGGGTGTGTGTGTTTTGTGTTGATACCAGGTGAACTAAGAAGCAAACTCGAAGCTAAGAGCAATAGATGTATGTTTCTCGGATATTCAACAACCCAAAAGGGGTATAAATGCTTCGATCCTTCTATGAATCGGACCTATGTATCTCGGGATGTTAAGTTTATTGAAGATCAAGGGTACTATGATAAGAAGGATTGGGAAAGTTTAAAGGACATATCAAGCTCATCAAAGGATCGGGCAACAACTTTAAGGTTCATATTGGAGCAACTCGGTCACCAAATCCCAAAGGATCCGAAAGCATCACAAAATGAACCACATCATCAAGTAGAGCCCTCAAATTCTGAAGTTAACTTACCTACATCTCAAGATGAACCACCTAAGGATCAAGAAGATCAATCGGGTATTCACATAGATACGACTCAAGAGCAAAATCACGACAATGAAGATGAAAGTGATGAGTCAGAGGGGTCATACGACGAAGATACATCAGAAAGTGAAGAAGGAACAAATGAATCACCTCCTAAGTTGAGAAGAAGCACAAGAAGACGTCATCCTCCGGCTAAATTGAAGGATTATCGAGTCTATTATAACAGTCAAGCCGAAGCTCATCCTACGCAAGCGGTGTGTTCGCTCGCCCTTGTACCAACCGATCATCAAGCATTCATTAGCAAGATTATACTTCACAAGATCCCAGAGACGTATGAAGAAGCAATGAAAACAAAAGAATGGCGCGATGCGGTGGAAGATGAGATTGGAGCTATGAAAAGAAACCATACATGGGATGAATCCGAGTTACCATCTCCCGATAAGAAGCCGGTTAGTTCAAGATGGATATTCACTATCAAGTATAAGAGCAATGGAGAAATTGAACGATACAAAGCAAGATTAGTTGCAAGAGGGTTTACTCAAACATATGGAGAAAACTACAAGGATACTTTTGCACCGGTAGCCAAACTCCACACCGTTCGAGTCATTCTTTCCTTAGCTACTAATCTTTCATGGGGTTTATGGCAAATGGATGTGAAAAATGCATTTCTCCAAGGCGAACTTGAAGATGATGTGTATATGACACCTCCACCGGGCCTAGAAAGCTCCATTACTCCGGGTAACGTCTTACGGTTAAGAAAGGCTATCTATGGTCTCAAGCAATCACCAAGAGCTTGGTACCACAAGTTGAGTAGAACTCTTAAAGATCATGGATTCAAAAAGTCGGAATCGGATCACACCCTCTTCACGCTTCAAAGTTCAAAAGGTATCGTTGTTGTTCTCATCTATGTAGATGATCTTATCATCTCCGGAGACAACAAAGAAGGTATCACCGAAACCAAGTCCTTTCTTAAATCTGTTTTTGATATCAAAGATCTTGGTGAATTAAAATACTTTCTAGGGATAGAAGTGTGTCGATCCGATGATGGCCTCTTCCTATCACAACGAAAGTATACTCTTGATTTGTTGAATGAGACAGGGAAAATGGATGCAAAACCGGCTAAAACCCCACTTGAAGACGGCTACAAGGTCGATCGAAAGGGGGTTAATGAGGATGCAAAATTATTTGAGGATGCATCACTATACCGCAAGCTCGTAGGTAAGCTTATTTACTTGACCATCACGCGACCTGATTTGTGTTTCGCCGTGAATCAGGTGAGCCAAAACATGAAGGCCCCTACGGTGTACCATTGGAACATGTTGGAGAGAATCCTAAGATACATCAAAGGAACCTCAAGTCAAGGTATATGGATGGGCAAGAACCGAAACATCGAGATCGTTGGCTATTGTGACGCGGATTGGGCTGGTGATAGGGAAGATAGAAGATCAACAACAGGCTATTGTACATTCATTGGTGGTAATCTAGTCACTTGGAAGACCAAGAAGCAAAAGGTTGTATCGTGTTCAAGCGCCGAGTCGGAATACCGGGCCATGAAGAATCTAACGAATGAACTTACTTGGCTCAAGCAACTCCTCAAGGATCTAGGCATTGAGCAAAGCACTCCCATGACTATGCATTGTGATAACCAAGCCGCAATCCACATTGCATCAAATTCGGTGTTCCATGAAAGAACCAAGCATATTGAGGTTGATTGTCACAAAGTTCGACAAAAGATTGAAGAAGGAGAAACTCTCCCATGTTTTACAAGAAGTGAAGATCAACTCGCGGATATCTTTACAAAGGCTGCAAGTCTTCAAGTTTGTAACCATATCCATAACAAACTTGGACTTGTAGACCTTCCATCCTCTTGATCTCAAGTCCTCTACTCTCATGAACCCCACACTCTTTTTCCCGTAGTAAAGTTTTCTCCCATGTGGTTTTCTTTACTAAGGTTTTTAATGAGGTGGTGTTTCATGGGTCTCCAAGCTAGACTCATTCCATACGTCAAAGCTTGAGGGGGAGTATTGATCAAGACCGAATAAAATGAGGACTAGAGGATCACATTGGTGTATATGATCGTTGGGCCGTATGAGTGTAAGGGAAAGAGGCCAAGAGAAGATATGAGAAGGTTTAGAACAAAGTGAGAAGCCCATTGAGGAGTCTTCTAGAAGAAGTGAGATCGACTTTGATGTTGCAAAGAGCCGTTGGAAGAGTCACGTGAAGATTAAGGATAAGTCAAGGTTAAGGTCGGGTCACTATCATGATAGAGACAAAGAGGGAACCACTCTCCTATGAACCATCTCACCTCGGATCTTGTGTTTAACCTAGTTCCCATATTGTAGCTCCTTTAAATAGAGCGCAACACTTGTATACAATCAATCAGCTCAATACAACATGTTTTTCGAAATCAAAAGTCTCTCCCTCTTACTCTGTTTTTCACTTTTCTAGTTCTCCACATATTTCCGCTTATTCTCTCTTAATTCTTACAGGCTTTAACTGTTTCTCTTAAGGCACTCAAGTTAGTTAGTTGATGTTCATGGAATCGCAGTTGAGGTTTGGTGGGGGATTGTTGAGCGTTTCTGTCCTCTTGACTCTTGAATTTAAATGGTCACTGTATGAAGAGCTCTTTAGACTGATTTCTTAGGCATGGTTAAAGTTACATGTTGCTCTTTGTTTTCATTAAAATATGCATTTGTTTGATGGAAAAAGAGGCATCAGTTTCTTAAAGTTGTATTTTGAAAGTTGGAGGATCGGTCTCTGCATTTTACTAGGAAATAGTTATGGTTTATGGTTTTTTAAATTTCAAGTGTCCTAAAAGGCTGATTGAAGACAGTGATTGATGCTGATTTGCCTGGTAATTAAATTCTTGTCATTTTTCAAGGCTTAGATCAGTCTTTCAGAAGAACCTGCAGTCCTAAATGTTTTTCAATGGTTTTGATGTATGCAGTGGTTCAATAGCATCACAGTCCCAAAGCTTCACAGAGATACAAGTCTCGAAGCTGATATAATGAATGTGGTAAATGAATCTTCTTTGTTATTTATGCGTAATCACCTCAAAATTGTGCCTTAATACCATTTCTGTTTCTTTTCTAGCAAGATGCTATACTCCAGTTTGACGAGGTGGCCTCAACGTTATCATTAGAGGATCTACATCCAGAGGAGAGAGAAGCAATTGAAGAAGCAGTGATGTGCATTGTGATTATTCAAAGGAGAAACACAATGAGGTTGAGTTAGCCTTGACATATTGCAGTCTTTAGATATGGTATTGTTGTTTTGTCAGACTTTGTTTTGTCTAACCAGTAGCACAATGAGTCATTTTTCTGTGATTTCTGAAGTCATTTTTGTTGTTTAATAACAATTAGTTTGTAATGAATAGCTTCTCTAATAGTCATTTAAATGTTCTAATTGATACAGCTTTGGAAGAGGCAGCATTATGGGAAGCTCAATCATCTCGTTCTTACTCCTCCACAATGATTTCTCAACGATCTCCGACTCTAGCAAGAAGATGGGCAATCAATCACATGGATAAGTGGATTCTTCTACCGCTCTAATCTTTTCTTCAACTTTCACTTCCCTGTCTGTAAATGCTTCGTGGGTAACTGGATCAAGGTTGCCTACTGCTATGCCCTCAGTAATATCTTGTGACAACCATGTGCCTGTAGAATCTGAATCGAGGTCAACGTCATCAATACCAATCTCACGTAAGTGTCGAAGCTTATTAGTGTCTGGATCATAGACAAATTGATGTTTGAAAGCCACTACAGCTTTTGTGAAATCCTCCTTGTAAAGATTACGTAGTGCTTCATGTGGAGACTTCATGGAGTCTATTATCTGAAAGAAAATTAGCAACACATCAGACATGTAAATACAACATCTAACGTATAATATATTAGTTTAAACTAAATCAATAAAAATTACCGTTTTATAATCTTTATGCTCTGTAATGAGATCACACGCTCTATCGAGTCCCCCCGTTGATGATAATGGTTTCAAATAATCACAACCACTGAGAATGCACATCTCCAAAAACATATCATCTCTGAATTTTGAAAATATTGAATGAATCATATGGTTTTCGAACTTGTAAAAATTGTTCTCGAAGAAAAAAATAATCTGTGACATAAAGTTGAAAGTGGTAACAATTAATATTTTCTCTATCTGAGAAAAGGGAAAAACGAAAAATATTGATAAGTGTATTTGGAAACTTACTCTTGGACATCCAAATGGGATGAGGTCAGAATCAGTAGTGAGAACCGCATAAACGTCTCGATAGTTACTAATAGCCAAATATGCTAGTTGTGCATCGGCCTCGTAAGGAGCAACGATAATCTCGACTTCGGTCTTATGCGTATCTTTTAGACACTTCCATAGGAGAAAAAAAGAAAAGAAAAAAAAAGAGATTAACAAAAAAAAATTAAGAGAAATAAAAATTCTTAAGCTATTTACCCTACAAATTACCTGAATTAACACATTTGTCACAGAAGGCGTAATGCATACAGCTTTTTTGTAGAATTTATCAGCTTTTTTTATTTTTTTTTGCTTGTCGTCATCATCACTTGCTTGTTCTGCTAATGCATCATTGTTCTTTGCACTCGTGAAACATTTTTTTTTTCCTTAGCACGCTTGTTATTTTCTTTGTTTTTAATTGGTAACTTATTTCCATCAAAAACTAGAATAGGATGCACACCAATTTTGAGGAGATTTTCCACTTGACCGATAACATATTGAATATGTTTAGATTGACCTGAAGTAGGTTCAGTGAAAAATTCTCGGGCATTTTTAGAAGCACCTTTGTATAACCACATAGAAGCGTCTATAGCAACCGTATGACCTTTGAGGTCGGCAAGCTTGAATTTTTCCATTCTTTTTTCAAACCGAGAAAGCAGATTAGGGATACCCATTGGTTAAACCGAAAGAATCGGTTATCGGAGAGACGAAGAGGGTGTAAACCAAACGGTGGAATTAATTTTGGGATCGGTTTTGGAGAATTTTCGGTTCGGGGGATGAAACCGAACGGTTTTACTAAACCGAGATATAAACACATAAATCAGTAAACCCTAATCATTTTTCTCTCTCTCACGCGGCTGACTCTTTGTTTTCTCTCGAAGGCCATTCATCGCGAAAGCCAGAAATCTTCTTCTGTTTTCTTCTTCCCCACTTCTTCTTCTCCACCGCGACATGTTTTATCACTCTTCAGCATCGAGTTGTTGAGATGATGATGGTAGGCAACAGATCCGGTTCTCTTTGTACCTGGCGAGTAAAAATCTTCACCGGACGGGAGCATATCTCTGTGGCTGGCGAGAAACAAGCATCATCTGACGGGAAGATCGAACGGCCGTCGCCGTCGCTCATGCCGTTATTTTGTCAACCGTAACGACTTGTGTAAACTGGAAACCCTAATTTATTAATGGGTTATGGGCTTTTTGTTTATAAAATTTGTTAATTATGCATATTAATGGGCTTTGTATTATATTTTGTAATCTATTTTTTTTTTTTTTTTGGTCTAATTTCCAATCCCATTTCTTTTCTTTTCTTGGGCAGCATATACGCTCAAATTCTTGACCACTATATTCCCTCTTTGTTTCATTTGAAGAGTTCTTTCTTTGGGTGAAAATGTGAAAATCAGTTAAAAGAAAAACATAATATATCACAATCCCAAATAAATCACCGAGTTAGTCCGAAATTAATAAAAGAAACAACCCAGCTCGAAGCCTCGAACCACTTCTTGTAAAGTGGGAAAAAAAAGTAGTGTTAATAAAGCTAAAAGCTAATTTGAAGAAAAAAAAAAAGACAAGACAACGTGAAAGAAAGGTCAAAAACACAAAGCAAGTGATGCATATGTACAACGCTGAACCTACTACCGAGCTGTTGGCTGCAATACAGATTCATCAATGGAGACGTAGTTCTGTGATCCAGCCAGGTCAAGCATTCCCATGTTGAGCGACGACGAATGAGCCGAGCTCCGGGAAAACTCGTCCGATATTCCCCCTCTTGCAGCCAACGCTTCCTTCTCGATCCTAATCGCGTCTTGAATATCCTTTTGCACCTCGGACATCGACGGTCTCATGTGCCCGTGCGGTTTCACACACAGCAACGCTTTCTCCGCGATCTTCCACATTGATTGGAGACTGTAATCGTCTTCCGCTAGTGCTGGATCGATGATCCCTCGGATGTCCCCGTTGTCTATATGCATCTTGGCCTACAAAAACCAGTACCAAGCGATGATTTATAAACCGATTTTTTATTTCATATTATACATATCCAAACAAACCGTAACCAATACTGATCCGTTATTCTGTTAAAGTCCTTCAAATTGGAAATTGAACTAACCCATTGGACAATATTCCGGCAGTTGACACCAAAGCTTTCATTCGATATGGCTTCTTGGCCAGACATAAGCTCAAGAAGAATGACTCCAAAGCTATATACATCACTCTTCTCTGTTAACTGCTGCGATATATAGTACCTTCAACATAGAATAAAGAAAATATGTGAGTTCTTGACATTATGCTAGTTTTGGTAAAGATATGTGAAGTTGTTGGCACTAGTTTAAGTCTAGCTTACTCGGGGTCAAGATATCCAACTGTGCCACGGACAATGCTGGAGACATGTGAGGTCCCGTCAACTGCGAATTTTGACAATCCGAAATCTGAAACCTTTGCCCTCATGTGTTTATCGAGTAGGATGTTACTCGTTTTGAGATCCCTGTGTATGATTGCTGGAACACACCCAGTGTGAAGATACTCAATCCCTACAAAAACAATCAAAACCAACAAAATCAAATATCGAAAAATGGCCTCGAATCAGAGATCAAGATCTCTTTCTATTTTGTTTTGTAAGGTTCACGAACCTCGGGCTGCATCTTCAGCTATCTCAAGCCGTTTAATCCAACTGATTCTTCGATCACGCGGTACCACACCTGAAAAAAGGTACACTAGTTAACATAATGATAAAGCAAAACGCTGCAATACACCGTCCTATCATAGAAAGATATATTACCATAAAGATGCTCCTTCAAAGTCCCGTTGTGCATGAACTCATACACAAGCATGTTTTTTCCCTCTTCTTGGCAATAACCAAGAAACTGCACAAGGTTCCGATGATGTATCCTTGAGAGTAATGTAACCTGCACAGACCATAATCACTCAGGTTACTTTGTAAGCAAAAAAGCTTGATACTTGGGTGCATATTGATCTGGGTTATATTAAGGCATATTTACCTCGTTTGCAAACTCTCTCTTTCCCTGGTATGAATTATTTGCAAGAACTTTAACCGCAATCTCTTTACCCTCTCTCGTTTTCCCGTAGTATACGATTCCAAAACCTCCTGAGCCGATTCTCTTCTCAAATTTTTTTGTGGCTTCCTCAATCTCATTAAGTGTGAAACAATGTGCAGCGTCTCCATGAGCTTCACTCAAGGTAGATGACACTCTTTGAATCGGCAAGGTACGATTGGTTAATTCTGCTGAAATCAACCCAAGAAAAAAGGTAAGCACATTCATCCAAACCCAAGAATCAAGATACACTATGAAACCAGTATACTTGCAGAGAATTAACATACCCGAAGTTTTCCTCATCTTGTTATTCTTCTTGCTTTTGCACATGAAGATGCAAGAAATGATGGTTGCGATTAGCAGAACAGCAGCACCAACTGATGCACCGATGATGACACCGAGCTTCTTCCCTTTATCTCCACCTTTTTCAAGACCAAGGTTTCCAGAGAAGCTGAAAAACAAAAAGACAAAAGAATCCATGAGTGTTCTTGAGAAAGTTCAAGACGATCTAGCTAGGAACTATTCATGCAAAAGCAGTTTAACTCCGTACTTGAATAGTATGAAATACTTACTTTGAGATCACGTCATTCGTCAGGTGTGATGGTATTGTTCCGGATAACAAGTTATTCTGCAGATACCTGCAATCATAAAGCAGTTTAGGTGCATGAGAAATGAAGATTAAACAATCATTCAAGAAAAATATCCTTATAAAGTAGCTTACAATTCCTTCAGGTTTGGGAGTTTCGCCAACGAGGAAGGGACCTTTCCTGTTAGTCGGTTGTTCTCGAGGTGTCTGCCATAACAAACATTTAGAGAGACATATGAAGGCAAAAAAGATTTATAAACTCGAAAGAATGTGATTTTACATTATCTCCAGGTTTGGGCACCGCGAGAAATCCGGTATTGGACCTGTAAAAGAATTCCCATCAAGCCATCTGCCATTGACAAAAGTTGCAACGTCAATAACGAGAACATCTCTCTGTATAATTCGAAATTCAAAAGTCTAAGAAATAAGTAACTTACAACTCAACCAGACCAGTCAATTTCACCAGATCAGAAGGTATACTTCCCGTCAAGTTCATATTTGACAGCTTGCTGCAGTTATAACAAGCAAAGGAAATAATGAGCCACATTGCCACAACATAGCTGATATATGTGGCGTATAAGCTACTAAGATAGACTTTCTTACACAGCAACAACCCTTGGTTGTGGATCCGAATTGCATACAACCCACGACCACGGTGAGGGTAAACATGGGTCACCGCCTTCTTGAGCCCACTCAGTAGAAGAATAGAGAGATGCCACATTAGCCATAATAGTTGCTGCAATACAAGCAATCATCTTAGAATCAAATGTGAAGCCACAAGAGTAAGAAAGGGGCTAGTTGTGCTTACCGTCTACTGAACCATCGCTTTTCCGCAGGTATTTGCTGATCTCCATGGCATTAAGAATGGGTCCCCTAGAAGAATCAGCCGTTTTGGCAAATCGAAAGTTCAGCACAAATGGAAGGGTTATGTTAGGATAGCCAGGTTCATAAACACGATACGCTCTCTGCGCATTTTCCTTGATGTTAACAATAGCTTTGCTCATCTCAGGCTGATCAGGTAGAATTAATCTGAACTTCCTTGACTCGTCGTCAGCCAAATCCTCGATTTCAGCAAAGTATGTGAATGCCCAACCAAAACCAGGGAAGCCATCCAGATTCATTCTGTAAGTTAAGGACCCGTTTGTTCCAACCACAGCAGTCTGCATAACCTTCTGAGGCGGTTGGTCAACGACATTGCTTTCGATTGGCAATGTAGTCGACACTCGCACAGTCCCAGCAGCCACATCCACAAGATAATTAGCCTTCTTTTGCAAATCAGATTCCCATATTCTGTCAAACGGATCATCCGGGTACCTGCATTACTGGCTCAATTTCATACTCATCCAGAAAAATCACAATGCAGACATAAGAAACATATTATGAACTATATACTCACCTCACAGGATCTTCACTTTCAGCTCCGAAATTGATCCGTGCAGCGACACTCAGATAAAACCGGTCTTCAAATGCGGTCATATACATTGAACCATTCAACTGCCTAAGCTCAAGGGTAGATATAAACGGCCGCCCTGTCGTGGCATTCGACAAACAAACGCTGACACTAGGACTAGAAGCCAGAAACACCAGCTCTGCCTTTTCGATTGTGGAAGCCTCAGAGATAACAATGGTCGTCCAATGAGTCGCCCCAAAGGAGATATCGAATTTAGGATACACATTGTTGTTGTCGAAATTACCATACAGGAAAGTGGCTCTTAGGAGATACCGATTCCTACTCGTGACATTGAGGTTGTAGCAGTATTTTCTTGAATCAGCAGGGAAATGCCGCAAAGTCGTGTACTGAGTCTGAACTGCTGTTACATTAGGTGTCGATATCTTAGCGGTTTCTCCATATATAAGATGATTATCAGGTGACCAATTAAGTCCAAGTTCATCAGTAAATGGCTCTTCACCACCACAATCCAAGCTCACAAAACCTGCCCTTACCAAAAAAAAAAAAGAAGTTTGATTACTTCAAATACCACAAAGACTTCACCTTTTTGCCTATGTGAGCATAATTACACTACACACACATCTCAAACCACCAGAGCTATTGAGATTTGTTAACAAAAGGCAAAATTTTCAAAAACCCTTGTTACTACATCACATAAAACTAGAATCCTTACAACTATTTCAGGAAACATCAAGAAAGTACTTAGAAACAGTCAATTACCTGGAGCTTGTGCTGATAAAGTAACGAAGAGACAAGTGAAAACCAGTAGACACAACAAAAGCAGTGAGATTCTCACCATCTCCTGCTCAGACCGAATACTTCACAACAGTTTAACACATTAAATGGCGTTACAAAATAAAGGAACAAAAAAGTTAAATGTGATCCCAGAAAAGTAGAAAAAAAAAAAAAGAAAGAAAAAAAAACGAAAATTCCCAGAAACAGAGTAGTCGAACCTAAAATTAATTACTTTCTCCAACAGAGATCTAAGAAACGATTCTGGAATAAATGGTTTAACCTAAACCAAAACCCCAGAAAAGATAAAAAATCAAAAATTCAGGGGAACGTGAGAGATATGAGTGTGTTTCTTCCTCGTTAAGAGTTTGCTTGCTTTTAATGTGAGAGAGCAGCTTCGAAGCAGTGGAGGTAAGTGGTAAAGCTACAATTGTTGGGTCCAACTTTTAATCTGGACTCTAATTACATCTAACGGTTCGTATGGCTTTACAATTAATTTAATGGTCCAGATCTATGTAACTGATGTGTGGTCCACCATTAGCGTGTCGTAGTAGATTCTCACACCCCGCAGTTTCCAGCGAAACGGTGCCACTTTAATAATATTTCCGGATTTAATTAAATGACATTCTCTGTCACTAAAGAATATTTATAGTTACATCCATGTTTATTTTTATAGGAAATAAATAAATACTAGTAGTATTTATCCAGATTTTGATCAATTTAATAATAAATTCATAAAAAATATAAAGTGACTAAAGTTGGTATTATTACTTATGTATTTTAAAAAAATTAAATAGATTATTTAAAAAAATAGTGAATTCAAGTGCTATTTTTCATCAAGAAAAATTGTAAATTGATGATCACGATAATTTTATCATATGATAAACATGAATCTTGTAATATCTTAACTATATTCGAGATTCAGTTAAATTTTATTCGGATATACTTGCCTTTATTTTGTCAACAAGATAAAAAAATTATATTTATTTTAAAACATCGATTATATGTTTATTTATATGTATTATTATTTTATTTTTGCACAATAATGTGTGCTATAAAACAAACATAATGAACCAAGATTATTAAAAAAGTTCGACGTTAATGTTTCCTTTTCCTCAATCGAATAAAATATTTTCGGGAAAAAATCGTTAAAATGTTAAATATAAATCGACCCTAGTGACTCAAACGAGTGGGACACACGTGCCAGAATTCCCAAAATAAACCCCACACATAGCTATGTGACTATGTCTGTGGTAGTGTGGTTTAGTGTGCATGTATATGTTATCATTTATAGATATGTAAGATATAATTCGAGTAAAATCCTTGTAATCTTTTTCTTGTTAGCAATATTGTACCAAAACAAAGTTCACATTCTTATAAGTTATTATACTTATAGTAGGAAATTGCTGATAAACGTTAAAAAGGAAGTGGAGGATAAAAAGTGGTAAAAATGTCCTTTGGAGATAGCTTTAAATAAAATAAATATGTTCAAATTGCAGGGGATTTAGACATGTCAATTATGATAAAATCCCGAAGTCTAGTATGATATTGATTCGGTTTTGAACAAAAATAGAGATAAGGCTTAGAGATAAGTTCAAAAATTTAAGAGTAAGATCCAGAGTTCCGAAAAATATCGTTTTAAAATGTTTGATGACAAACAGTTTGATTGATCTGATTCTTGATTATATATGAAATATTATTGTTATACCTATTTCTTCGGTCTCTATAACATTTAAGTAATGGCATATGTTAGGATTGTTTTCATCGAACATAGTCTATCTTATAGTGTGAAGGATATAATATATATAGATAAATTTGTTAAAAGAATAGAGAGTTTAAATTTCTTTTTAATGATTGGGAGTTTTAGAATAAAGCCGATCAAATTTGAATGGAAATGAATAGTTTTATACATTTTTTTTCCTAACGAAAGTAATTGTCATATACTACTATGTTGTTTTAAATTAATTTTTTTAGCTGGATATACACTAAATATATTTATTTATGAATAATTTATCAAATAATTATCAAAATTCCGTGGATAAATTAGAACAGAATAAATTATTGCATTGAAAACAAAATATCATTATTTAAAGAATAATACGCTTGCAAATATAGGAAAGCAGGAAACGGTCAAACGTTAAGAAGAGAACATTATCGAGTTTTGGGAGAGTAGACAAACTTGAGATCCGAGTGTTTTAACTGTTTTATCTTCTTCCTAAAACATAATCGCATCGGCTAATGAGCTTTTAAATCAATCTCTTCTGCTTCTATTGCTTTATTATAGTAATGGATTATGCTTCTTTTGCCTTTTCCAATAGCATCTTCTTTTTTGTTTAGTTCCGTATCCTAGTTATAATCAATATGTTTATTTTATTTCCCTTGAAACTGTATTTGTATTTTCTCCATTCGGATCATCCGTATTAATTTGTCAATTTCGGTACAAGGCAAAATACCATGAAAAGATTCTTTACTGTGTGAAGATTCTCCATCCTTTTTTAACTTTAAATCATAGAAATAAGTACGTTTTGGTTAGTGGTTGATAGAGTGATGAGAGTTTTTGATTGGAAGAATTAGTATTTACTCTCATAAGAATGAATGTACATGGTAGAGATCTTTATATAGGGAATGAATTAACCTAATTATCTAACTAATGAAATCATAAAGATATATACAAATCTCTAGAATATATTCACAATATCTTCATAGTAATTACATGATCTTCTAGATCCTTCTATAGTGGTTACTTAGGGAAAAATTAAAATCAGAATCTTGGATAAAGACTATTATGTTCATATGAGTTCAAAGACATGTTAATATAAGTTGAAAGATAAGTTCAGCATATAGAAGAAATTGATTAATTAAAATATTGAATATCCCAACTGTCTGTATGGACAAATGACTAATGGGTCTTATTGAGTTATTGTGTAACACTTTTTTGTATACAAATTCTTTTATCGCCTCCTCATGTATCGACTTTAGCAAACTCCAACTTTTTGAAATCGGAAAGATAATATTCTCGTTATTCTCTTTTTTTTTTCATTTTATCATGACTTTTTTGCTCATTTTAATTTAATGTAATGCATCTCAAAAGATTGATCCCAGTGGAGATGTAGTGCCCTCTCTGGCCATTTCCAGGTTGTTCGCTAATATTGTCAACATGAACTCTAGTTTACAACAAATGTTTATGTCTTTTAAGATAGAAAACTCATCTTATCCTCTGTGATCATAAAAAGTAATAAAGTGGCAAGTGACATTAATGAACGTCAAATCAACTTTTGACAGCATAAACTTTAATTGAAGCATATATAGGTTTAAGATAATTATGTGAATCAGCTTGTTTAAAATGTATAACTTGCATCATTGAACAACATGTACCTCTATTTCTTTATTGCCTGAATTAAACAGCCACCTATTTAGAAATTTTAAGAATCATGTGGTGTGTAGTTTTTGCAAACCCACGCAAGAGCAAATAGCCCATGAAATAAAGCGAGCTAACTAAACTAAGCCCGATAGACTAAGCGAAATTCAATATTTAAATTAGGTTCTTAAACGAATTTCTAAAATTATATGTTCAAAATTGTGACAGCATATGGACAACATACTACAAATGTAGCACATTTATGGTAAGGAGTAAATCGATAAATGCAAAACTTTTTTAGTTCACTCTATATATACGATGCAACAATGTTTTATTTATTTGAATCCTATAATTATGAAATAAACGTGTCTATTTTTAATATCTATATGCCGTTGCGCGGGTTGTGAGTAAACGATCTTAGAAAATATTGATAGCGGAAAAATTCCTAGCTGGCTTTTCTTGCTCGTAAAGGACTATATGACCCCTTTTTTCATCTATGATTAAACGAAGGTTACAGCATACAAACCAGACAGCTTTTAGTATCACAATATCACTATCTACATAGGATCTGTACAAAAGAATGCCAAACAAATTAAAGAATGCCAAACAAAAAAGGCCAAAATCGACCCAGCTCACAGAAAGAGCCAAACAAACTAAACTGAGGATTTCCCTTCTCAGTAACAAAGATCTCATATAACCATTCCAGATGATCCAATGCTACATATGACCGAGTCAAATTCCACTTTGTTACACTTTGTGCAATGAGATATGGAAATGACTATATGACCCCATGTCAACATCATTTAATTAGTTTATACTCTTAAATCATTCCCAGTATTAATTAGTCTATAAAAGTTGTACATATGATCCAACGTTTCTTTTTTTTTTTTTTTTTTGATCACCCATATGATCCAACGTTTCATTTACTAGCAATCTACAATAATAATTACAGAGAAAAATGTCTGTCTAGGGCGTCAATTCTCATTTGATTAGAGGTCCGATCTGTCCTAATCCTATAAATTAACTTTCTACAAGTTAAAAGGAAGTTTTTGGACGGTAATAATTTTGAGCCATCTGAAAGTTAATTCAGAAAAAATCATGACAATTTCTTTCCGTTTATAAATACTAGCTCGACGACCAACATCCAACATAGCAAAAACATTAAATTACCATCCATATTGATTCGATCAATATGGGTATATGATTGAGTCCATCTTCTTTCTAAAGTTCCTAAATGAGTAAAATGTTGATTAATTTATTGATATAATTCAATGACGTGTACATATGTTATATACTGTATTGATTAGGTTTGGGATATTATAAGTTGAGTCTGATTTGGACAGCAAGAGGAAGGGGTTTGGTGAAAATGTGAAAGTGGGGCCCAATGTGGTCTGAAGAAGAAAAGAGGGTTTGGTGAGACGAGTGGTGTCCGATGGATCCTCGCGACTGTGGTTGTTGCCCCTTTTCCTCCATTTCTCTTTGTTTGTTTGGTGGCCTAATTCTAGTCATTCCCTTTCCCCACTTTTCTTCGTTTTTTTATTATTTCTTATGCAAATGATGACATCCTAAATATCACTAAACTAACATTATTTTCTACCAAATAATTCGCTTAACTACTTTAATTATATAGCATATGTTTCCCTAGAGATTGTCTTTTCCCGACGATAATCTATCAAATATTCTTTTTTAACTTTTTCCATAGTTCCGTGTAGAAATCCTTAGATATTAATCAAAGTTTCCATTATTTTCCTTGGTAAAGAATAAGAAAAACCATTAAAGATATCAATATCATTCGTGAAAGACGATAACAAGTGAAGATCATTCATGTACTATATCGATTCACGTACGTAGGTGCGTGGTTGGTGTCTCGATGGAAATCCATTCTGATTTGAGTCTGTTAAAAAGAGTCTTTAATTACATAGGCCCGCCATGTTCTATAATAAATGTTTTGCTTAGTACTGTACTTACCCCATTCTCAAGTATTCAGAAAATTAATGGAACCTATATAGCAAGCAATGCATTTATCTAAAGACTTCAACGTTATTCAAACTTACCATAAGAAACAAAAATGTTGTTGCGAAAAGCCTATCATAAAATTCACGTTTGGATTTATATAGCTTAGATGGTGAAGAGTCTAAAATTTTGTTTTAAAAGTTACATTTTAATGAATAGTTGAAAGTTCTTCAAACTGCTCTGATGACGACATATAAATAAATAAAAATAAGTCATATAAGTAGATTTTAAAATTTTAATTCTCGGATCTCAAATAATATAAATAATATATAGAAATTGACTTTATGAAAAATTTATCGGAAATCTCAATAATATTAGTTGAGTCCACCCATTTATTTATTCAGTTCTCTCATCAAGCTCCCCCACACATTTATTTATACAGTGAAAAGGCAATAGAACAGATTATCACGACTTTCATGCATGGAACAAATATGTTTTTTTTTTTTTGGAACAAATAAGATTGACTTGGGTTCTTCACAATAATATTAGTTTAAGTTCCGCTGGCAACGACTCTTTCATCAAGCGCTCCCACACATTATCTATACAATGAAAGGACAATTGATAGAACAAATTATCACGACTTAATTTCATGCATTGAACAAATTAGATTGTCTTGGATTCTTCACTTTTAGCTAAAAAACGAAATAATGCTTCAATATGATGTGATATTTGAGCCATATAATGGTATGCTCCAATCCAAATTTAGCATATGCCAGGAAGAATAGAGCTAGATTGGGAGTGGCAAAAAGCAACGACCAGAAGCATTGTTCAGTCACATTAGTAAGAGAATGGATGGTGGAGATGATAGTTTCCTTAATGAGATATCCAAGGAGGAGAAGTGGAGAACTTGTCGATTGATCACATACCATATCAACGTTCTTTCCTATTTTCTGTTTTCAATTACATATTAAAATCACGTTATCAGTAAGTTATCTATGATTAAATTACTTTAGTTCAAATATGTTAAATTATGATTTTTCATAATATACATAATAACTAAGCGCATTTTGGTGATATGAATAAATCAAATCAAATTTTGTAAACTCTCTTCATACACAATTAATATATTTGTAAAACCAAGTATATAACTACATGTAGTTGCTTATTCCAATCTCACTATGCTATATAGCATTTGAATCCAACATTTTAAAATAATAAGATTATATTAAAAAGATTCACATGATCTTATACTCATGATGCACATATGTAGTCTTATGACTATATATCCTTGATCTTATATTCTTATGTTTATGCTCATCTATGCATGACCACACATGTCCATGAACCCCTTGTCACAAATTCTCAAATCTCATATCGATGACCAAAGAGTAAACGATCGTGTAATTCCGTATAATAGATATTTAACAACACAGGAAAGTGTCGTTTCTGCAAAGAGATGGAGAGAGAGAAAAAGCTAAATCTAAAAAAGGTAAGCTTTATTTCAGGGGGCAAAAAGAAGAGAAAGAGTAAACCGATTATTTGACCAAACCAAAATCGGATATTTGACATAAGCTTCCATTCACATGGACCGAAATACACCTGCATTTCAAATACATTTTTCGTGTTTATTATAAATAAATATAGTAATCGTGAATATATAGGAGACTTTCGCCTGCGGGTACAATGGTGGAAAAATGCATGCACATGCAAATGTTTCAATGAAGGCGCCTTGCCTTACCAACCCACGCCACTCATTCCACCCATCTCAAATTTCTACCATCGATTTGATTTATTATATATATTGGTTTCTATTTTCTTCTATTTATACACTGTTTATAATTACTATTACATTTTATCTTTCGCTTAATTTTTTTTTTTTTAAATGTTAGCTTTCGATTAATATAACGCGTACTTCTCAAATAAATCAAAGAATGGAGTTGATGATGAATTTATTTTATTAGCAAATGGATGGGTCCATTTTTTTTCCTGCGTGTTAATGCATGATCTTAGCTTGATATATAATGACATAAAATCAATATTATAATAATTATAATAATATTAAATCATTAAATCATTTATACAAAAGTTATAATGATGGTATGGTAACACTATTTCTAAACTTTTGGAGAGTTGAAAAAAAAAATCTATGGTTCTATTTTTAATTTCATGAGCTTAGGATAAGATACGAAAATGGAGGTTGTATTTACTTACTTAAATGACATTGCTTGTGACCAAAAAAAAAAAAAAAAAAAAAAATGACATTGCTTTTGTCATGCAAACGGCGTGTTGCGTCACTCGGCTCCTATTGGGAATCTTATAATCGTCGTGAATATTATAGTTTGCAATCTGTCCACGTAATTATTATCTTCAACAAAAAAATATATATTAATAGTAACAATTATCTTCATCAAATTAATTTTATTACCGAATCAATGTAACACGTAAATCTGCATCTACAACTATATATTAATGATCTTTCGGATCAAACTTATTGTTTAAGTGTATAATATTTTGGTCCTTGCCAAAAAAAAAAAAAAAAATGTATAATATTTTGACTTTTGACTTTTCAGTTTTCACCTAATGATTAGTAAGAATATGCATTTATTTAAAATTATATTTTTCAGTTTCTTTCTTCGAGTTATCCGATTATTTAAATTTAAGTGCATATGAACTGTTACTCATCAATAAACAAAATTGAGTTGTAAAGTCATTTTTTTGGTAATTTAAAGTCCCATTATAGTATTTTGGTAATTCGTTAGTAGAACTTTCAGTGATGATGAAATGAATTACTTAGCAAAATAATAAAATTCAAGAAAATACAAAGACGCAATACAATAATTGAAATGAAAACAAAACTCTACAAAATTATCCGATAAAATTGAAATGATCGATATCCAAAATGACAAAAATAACAATATAGTAAATACAAAAACAAATGGAAATGAAAGAGTGTTATGGTGGGGACGTTAATTGACTCAATTACGTTCATACATTACACACCTACTCCCATCGCAATGAACGCTTTACTCCAAAAAAATACCAATCTTTACAAAACAAAAAATTTCATAGTCTCACCAACCGCGCAATGCAACTATCGTCAGCCACCAGCCACGACCACTTTTACCACCGTGACGTTTGACGAAACCCAAACATAATCACCACCGCGTTAAAAAAATAAAATTTAGAAAATGGAAAAAAATCTCCTTTTGCGACATAAACCAAATCCACGAATTATAATCTCCACCACTCACTCTCCATCTAACGGTCATCATTAATTCTCAACCAACTCCTTCTTTCTCACTAATTTTCATTTTCTCTCTATTTTTTTTTTAAATTATCATTACAGGGGCAAAAGAAAAAACTAGCTCTCTGCGCTTACCTACCAACAAACACTACGACCTTATTTAAACCACCCTTCATTCATCTATTTTCTCTCAGGAACAAATACAATTCCTTAACCAACAATTACATATATCTCCTCTCTCCCTTAGAGATCTCATCTCCTTTTAATTAATCTCCTCTTGTAAAAACTAAAACTCGAAGTCTAAATGGAGATTAACGGAGCACACAAGATTAACGGAGGAGTCGACACTATGTTATGCGGTGGAGATATGAAGACAAAGAACATGACCATTTCGGCGGCGGATCCTCTCAACTGGGGAGCTGCGGCGGAGCAAATGAAAGGGAGCCATTTGGATGAAGTGAAGAGAATGGTTGAGGAGTTTAGGAAGCCAGTGGTGAATCTCGGAGGTGAGACTCTCACGATTGGACAAGTGGCAGCGATCTCCACCATTGGTAACGGTGTGAAGGTGGAGTTGTCGGAGACGGCGAGAGCCGGTGTGAAGGCGAGCAGTGATTGGGTGATGGAGAGTATGAACAAAGGCACTGATAGTTATGGTGTTACTACTGGTTTTGGTGCTACTTCTCATCGAAGGACCAAAAACGGTGTCGCACTTCAGAAGGAGCTTATAAGGTAATAATCATTTTTTCATGTTTCTCCAAATTAGAATTACATTTTTAAGTGGTAGTATATTCTTAGGTAGATACGTGGCAGTTTTTAGTTGGATGCAGAATACATGAAAAATTCAAGCAAATCTCAGGAGTTTGTTTGTTTGATAGTTTTCCTTTTCAAGATTTTTTTCCTTTCTAATCTAAATACTAGATATTTTTATCCTCCAATTAAATGAATCTTTTCCAATATATATATATATATATATATATATATATTTATTTATTTCAACTCATCAAAAGACACTTTTATATGTAGAGAAATTAACTACAAATTTTATACTAATAAGTTTAAAAATGATTAAAATCACGGGAAGCAAACTAAAGGTTTATGACGTTGCATGGGAAACCAACGGGTCGGGTCAAATATGCAAGCCGGGTCATATTTTGTTGGGTAATTAAAATTTTGAATTAATTTAATGAAAGATTAATAACTAATCCACACACAATTCGAATGTTTTTGTGTTCGTTACAGATTCCTGAACGCCGGAATATTCGGAAGCACGAAGGAAACATGCCACACACTGCCACACTCCGCCACAAGAGCCGCCATGCTTGTACGGATCAACACTCTCCTCCAAGGATTCTCTGGTATCCGATTCGAGATTCTCGAAGCCATTACCGGTTTCCTCAACAACAACATCACTCCATCTCTCCCTCTCCGTGGTACAATCACCGCCTCCGGAGATCTCGTTCCTCTCTCCTACATCGCCGGACTTCTCACCGGACGTCCCAATTCCAAAGCAACTGGTCCCAACGGTGAAGCATTAACCGCAGAAGAAGCCTTCAAATTAGCCGGAATCAGTTCCGGATTCTTCGATTTACAGCCTAAGGAAGGTCTTGCGCTCGTCAATGGCACGGCGGTTGGATCTGGAATGGCGTCGATGGTGCTATTCGAAACGAATGTTCTCTCTGTTTTGGCTGAGATTTTGTCTGCAGTTTTCGCAGAGGTGATGAGTGGTAAGCCTGAGTTCACCGATCATCTCACTCACAGGCTTAAGCATCATCCTGGTCAGATCGAAGCGGCGGCGATAATGGAGCATATTCTCGACGGAAGCTCATACATGAAATTAGCTCAGAAGCTTCACGAGATGGATCCGTTACAGAAACCAAAACAAGATCGTTACGCTCTTCGTACTTCTCCTCAATGGTTAGGTCCTCAGATCGAAGTGATCCGTTACGCCACGAAATCGATCGAGCGTGAGATCAACTCCGTCAACGATAATCCGTTGATTGACGTTTCCAGAAACAAGGCGATTCACGGTGGTAACTTCCAAGGAACACCAATCGGAGTTTCAATGGACAATACAAGATTAGCAATCGCAGCGATCGGGAAGCTCATGTTCGCTCAATTCTCAGAGCTTGTGAATGATTTTTACAACAATGGTTTACCTTCGAATCTAACTGCATCGAGGTATCCAAGTTTGGATTACGGATTCAAAGGAGCTGAGATCGCAATGGCTTCATACTGTTCAGAGCTTCAATACTTGGCTAATCCTGTGACCAGCCATGTTCAATCAGCAGAGCAGCACAACCAAGATGTGAACTCTCTCGGATTAATCTCATCTCGCAAAACCTCTGAAGCTGTTGATATTCTCAAGCTCATGTCAACAACGTTCCTCGTTGCGATTTGCCAAGCTGTGGATTTGAGACATTTGGAGGAGAATCTGAAACAGACTGTTAAAAACACCGTCTCTCAAGTGGCAAAGAAAGTTCTTACTACTGGAGTCAACGGTGAGCTTCATCCTTCTCGCTTCTGCGAGAAGGATTTACTCAAAGTTGTAGACCGTGAACAAGTCTACACATACGCTGACGATCCTTGTAGCGCGACGTACCCGTTGATTCAGAAGCTAAGACAAGTTATTGTTGATCATGCTTTGATCAATGGTGAGAGTGAGAAGAATGCAGTGACTTCAATCTTCCATAAGATTGGAGCTTTCGAGGAGGAGCTTAAGGCGGTGCTACCGAAAGAAGTGGAGGCAGCAAGAGCAGCTTACGATAATGGAACATCGGCTATCCCGAACAGGATCAAGGAATGTAGGTCGTATCCTTTGTATAGATTCGTGAGGGAAGAGCTTGGAACAGAGCTTTTGACCGGAGAGAAAGTGACATCGCCCGGAGAAGAGTTCGACAAGGTTTTCACGGCTATTTGTGAAGGTAAAATCATTGATCCGATGATGGAATGTCTCAGCGAGTGGAACGGAGCTCCCATTCCAATATGTTAAGAGTAAAGGTCCTCTGTTTTTTTACAGCAAAGTTTTTTTTTTTTTTTTTAAATGTCTGAATAATTTGACCAAATGATTGTCTGTGAAGTGGTTTTATGTCTGTCTAATTTAAATTTGTGTGTAAAACTCATTGTAAGTTCTCAAATGAACAATTTTTCTGTTACAAAGTGTGAATCATACCTTTTTCCAAATTTCCCGTATATTTAAAGTCTCCATAACAAATACTTGGATAAGAATAAATACATTAGGAAAATGTCTATCAACTCTAGTGGAATCATCCAAACTTAATCGGCCTAACTCTAACGCAATCATCTGAAAAAAATAGTAAGTCATACATTCTATGAATATAAAAATTCTTATAAAACTTTGAAAATTAACTATTGTTATGATAGAAAACATAAATAGAACCGAGATCATGGCACTATAATGTTTTTTCCCTTGGTTTGGTCACACTTGGTCTAATAGTCAAAATATCTAACATTTTAGTATCCAGATTTTTATTTTGTAAACACATTGAAGTACGAGTTTGAATAATCACC
The DNA here is from genome assembly GCA_011420285.2 of Erysimum cheiranthoides. NCBI lineage: Eukaryota > Viridiplantae > Streptophyta > Magnoliopsida > Brassicales > Brassicaceae > Erysimum > Erysimum cheiranthoides. The sequence continues at coordinate 14,776,847 of CM022182.2, read as the reverse complement.
CCAACATTAAAAGTATCAGTTTCATTACCTATTTTTGTAATCATCTACAATGACTTAACTCAAAAGTATGTGAAATTGATTCCTCCAAAAAAAAAAAGTATGTGAAATTGAAAAGTGAAAATCACACAACACACACAGACACACTATAGCCTATTGAGATGGTAAGTGGTAACCAGGAAAAAGATAATGAGAAAAGATGCGAGTGTGCGCAATTAAGGCCCAATTAAAAGCCCATAAAGGCCATCAGAATCAATAGAAACAAGACAGGTTCATTACGTTAGACAAAATATAAATTATCTGGCTTCCTCATTCTCTCGATCTACCCAAAGTAGCGGGAGCGAATAGTAAAACAAGAATGAGCGATCACCACCACCACCATCACCACAACCACCACGCGCGGCTCAACCGCCTCCGCACAACCTCCCAGCTCCTCCGTCAAACCACAGCTTCTTTCTCTTCCCACCCTCTCACTTTCATCTTCCTCACTCTCCTCCTCTTCTCCTTCCACTCTCTCGTCGATCATTGCTCTCTCCTTTTAACCTCTTTCGTCGACTCTGACCCTTCTCTTCGCTCTCTCCTCTCTCGTCTCCCTCTTAATTCTCACTCCCACGCCCCCACGCGCTTCCACCATCACCGACGTGCTCCTTTTCTTCAGCTCACGCGCCTTGGTACCCTCGACGACGACTTCTTCTCCACTGACGACCACGATCCTCATCGCCGATCTCTTCAAGGTTCTTCATTTCGTCCTCCAATCAACGCCACGACTGTAATTCTCTCCGGATTCGAAAGCATTTCTGGCTTCTCTCGCCCAATCGCCGATAACGGACTTCTCCTTCCTCAGATCATTCGCTCTGGGTTTCTATTGCGGCAGCTTGAGAAGGACGATCGTGGTGGGGATGAAGACGAAAAAACGAAATTGGATGAATCTGAGCTCGATCGTGAAACTGAAGAGTATCGTGGCGAGAAGAAGGAGAAAGAAATCGAGAGTTTTGTGGATCTGAAGCTGTTTTTCAAAGGATTGGAGCTAGGTCGTCGTGACTCTGCGGCTCTCTTATTACTTGTGAGCTTTTTATCAGCTGCCTATGGATGGGTGATTCTAGGGTTTACCACTGTTTACTCATTGGTGTTGGCAATTATGTTTGTTACTGTAATCAACGATTTGCTCGGTAGGTTTCCTTCGTTTCTTGGGGTTGTTTGGAGTGGTTCAAGATTGGGGTTTAAGAGAGTTACAGGATTCGTTTTGATGAGATGGGCAGTGAGAGATGCTTTGACACAGCTTCTTGGTTTATGGTATTTTGGAGAGGTTGAAGATCAGTACTCGTTTTTCAGGCTATTTGTGAGGTTAAAGCTGATGCCTTTCACTGTTATGCCTCCATGGATCAGAGGTTTTGAGAAGGAGATATCTGGTTTCTTGTTTGCTTGGTTTCTACTTGATACGCTCGTCGGTTTGATATTAGCTGTTGATGCTTTTGTTGCCATTGTGGATTCAAGGAGGAGGGGAAGGGAGATAGTGAAGGAAGGTCTTTATTTGATATCTCTTCTGTTGCATCAGGCTGTGCAGCTCAAGTGTCTTGAAGCTATTCTTTGTGGGTCTTTCTTCAGATGGGTTCTTGTTCGAATGGTAGGGAAAAGCTTTGCTTCTGTGATCCAATCTGCGTTGGAAGTTTATTTCATGGCGGCTTGGTTAGTGTTCTACTTAGCAGCTAGGTGTAAAGATGCACACGCAGACGGTAGGAGGTTTGGGAGAAGAGAAATGGAGAACTTGATCGATGGGCTGAGATGATAATGAATTGTGGATCTGTAGGATGATTTTTCAGTTAAAAAGGAGCAAACCTTGGCTTTGATGCACATTGCCAGTTGCAACCATCTCTGTGCCACAAGTTGTTGTGACTTGGGTTCCTTTGCTTTTAGAATTACACATGATTGATATGATTGCCAAATGCCAACAATTCGATGTATGTACGCACCTAGAATTACCTGTGAGCTGTGAAAGAGGGAGCATGATACAACTACTGTGTATACTCTTTTGCAAGATTTTCCTTTGTATATATCTTGCTGCAGTTGTTGATAACAAAAGTATGAGGTGATCAATTTTTTTGTTTTTCATTTTGGAAATGATAATAGATCCAACCCTTCGAATATACTGCTCGGCTTAAATGTACTTACCTTGTGGCCGTTTTTGTCCAACCATTTTGATCTTTATGTGGATACAAAATGTTTATGCATTCGTTGGATTGACTGAATGGGAAATTGGTTGCTCAACCCTAAAGGATTGGATTTCATGGCTGATGTTAGAGCCTCTTGTTCTAACGTACATATTCAATCGCTTCCTACAAAGGACCTAACTCATAATCATAATATCTTTCGACTGATTCTTTTGAGAACTACTCTGGCTTTTTATTTCTTCGTTCTTGTTGTGATAGGATATAACAACAGGCAAGGTTATTCTCATTGGCACATACAACCGACAGAACCTGGAGGTTGTTCCTATTAACCAGTGACTCTATGATGTTGCAGAGATATTCTCTCTAATAATAGCTGCATCAGAGGCTAGTTCAAGTCTGTTCCATGTCTTGCAAATGTGTTAAAGAACTGAGTCATCTGGTTTCACAAACATTGCTTTTAAGATGGCCTGGCCTTTGACTTGAGATGTGTGAGAAGGTAAAACTGTTATGTGCTCTCTCCCTCGGCCCCCACTAGAAACAATGGGAAGGTAAAGCTGTTCATTGTTTCAGTTTAAATGAAAACAGTGGAGCTCTTGCTTGTTTTTTGAGTCATTTTCATGTTTTAGTGTCTTTTATTCAGTAACAAGCTCTGGTTTTAGTGACTTCATGTATGTCTTTGGAGCTGGAGAAATGTGATACAGAATTTTAATCTTATTTTATTGCATTCCCTGTAGCTAATAACACATTTCCGCTGCATTTAAAGACACATTTAATACAAAAAGTCTTACATCATTAGTGTACCCCGATAGCTTAGCATTAAACAACATTCTTTTTGTAAACGTGGAGCCGGCTAAATCAATGAATGTCTTGAATTCCCTGTACAAGAACCTTCCTAGATACACATGCAGTTATTCTGATGCTGGGGAGCACCAGCGCAACGGACAACATCGAGGAAGGTACTCTCATTGCATGGAATCCATAGTCTGGAGTTAGCACTGAAACCGTAAGCATCCTGTGCTTGATCCAACAATGCTTGGAAGAGTGGGTGATTAAGCAAGTTGATCTTTATCACAAACCTCCTGTACTCCTCACCCACATAGACAACCAAGTGTCCCTTAGGGACGTCTTTTGGTATCACCTCAGCTTCCTTCTTGAATGCCCAGCAAATTGTCTCGTAGCATACCTCGCAAGAGATACAAGGTATCTTGACTTTGCTTGTCATCTTTTTCATTTTCTTTTCGCAGGACATTATGAACTTGCTCTTCATTTTAGTAGGAGGAGAAGATTAATATCTAATAAGATAGATATAATGTTTTGATGAAATAGTATGTTTTTTGATGAATGGTACAAGGTGAAGGACAAGTCTATATATATACGCCCAAGTAGAAATATCAGAACTCCTCATTTAATTGTGGGACATGACAGTTAGCCAAAGGGGGTGAGATGGGCAACTTTTAAATGATACAGTACTTTATTCAACCGTGCGGTTCTGTTACTTTAGCTGATAGAGTTGCATTACTGAAACTGTACGAACACATACTCTATGGTTAGATGCGATTAAAAAATTGCTCATATTTTAGCGTAGTTCACATTGGTGTCAGAGTTCTTGAAGTTCACGGGGGATTAAGGCCCCACAAGACAAGATGAACAGAGATAGAGAGGAGATAAGATCTGAAGGAACAGGGTCCAGGGATGGGTCTAAATCTTCTTGGAGATAGTGTGATCTTGGTTAATGATTCATGCATGGGCACTTTCAGTTTGATCTGCAGAAATGCTCAGTCTCCAGAGCTCTTTACTTGTCCTGGAGTTATGTTGGTTCTAAACAGCTTAAGGCCCTGGCTCAGGTGACTTCTTGAACTATCTACACATGGACTAATGTAGAACCCTGCAATAATGTTTGCTAAGTGTATGATCAGCATTTGCAGTATAATTAGGTAGCTTAGCTTTTACAGGTGAGTTTTTTATTTAACTTTTTACCGATCAAAAGCGTATACTGGTAGTTCAGATAAAGTACGAGGGGGAAGAATGTGGTTCACAAGATTGAGATAGGGATGGTGAAAGGCTTATTGTCTCAAGGAGGGGTACATAGATGGAGAAGTGTCAATGTTGGAGGGTCCATTAGAAAAGAGAAACGAGTATCATTGATTAGGGTTCATCCCCCTAAAGATTCACAAATATGTTCCCTTCAAATGAGTAAGAGATCCTCATTCTTACACCATTTCTCTTCTAAAAATGTCTCTCTCAGATCTATCTACCTGTTATGTTTGTGTTGTGTGTGTGTTTTGAAGTTGGTTTTGGTCTGTCAAGTAATTAACAACGACTGCCATTCTGAACTAAGCTGGCTTCTTCTGACTTTAGAATTTATTGCGTGCATGTGCAACTCTTATGAGTTATGATGTTATCTATATACTTCTCTCTTCCCCCTTTTTTCATGGAAAATATATATATTTTTTTAAATCACTATCTTCTTATTATCTGGCTGGCCATAGAACATGTAGAAATGACCTCTCAGAGTCAGGACATTTGTTTCATGTTTGTACTTTTAATGTTTTAATTATTTGCATCCTCAAACTAAGCTATACCTTTTATTAATATTCTATTATATGTGTAAATATAATTGTAAAATTTAATAAAGTGATTTAGTATATCAGTTTTTGATTTGTTGTTTTATGGTAGAACTTCCCTAAATCAAGACAAGCAATGGTTCTTTTGATGTCATATTACATCACTTTAGCTAATCACTTAAATCATTTACTTGTTTCGCAGATGAGAAGTTACATAAACAGTTACATTGTCACTGCAAGGAAACAGGTGCGAGTGACCATGAATTTTCTGACAAAACCCCTATATAGTGGATTGTGTTACTGCTGTTTGTTAGTTACATTGGAGGATGGAGAAATATAAAGAAAATAAGCAAAAGCCTTTTCCTGAATTGAAGTCATTCTCGGTTTCATTAACAGGAACTTCACATGGAACAGCTTAGATAATGCAAATGAAATTGATATCCTAAAGACAACTCTTTTACTTTCCAAGACAGTTAAAAACGATTCTGGTCGATTACAGTTTAGTATCTTTACAGCTTCTCTAGACTTTCTCAATGAAGACTAACAATATCACTAACTCCTCTTCTTCTTCTTCTTCTTTGAATTGTTTTGGCTTCTTGAGGAATCATGAACGAAACACAATGATTTGGAGAAGGGAGATGGATGGATTGAAGCAAGTTCCGTTACGCGATGTAGAATATCCTTTGGGATAGGGCGAGCCACTGACTTTCGTTTTTCTTCAGCCTGAATATTCTCAAAGTTGTGTTACAGCGGATTTCTCAAGATAGGAATTTTTGTTGACAAAGGAAAAGAAAGAGCAAACCTCTCCATTGTTATGCCTGTCGTTATAACTTGCTTTCAGTAGATTACGCCATTTGTCCTGCATTGAGGAGAAGAACTGAGACACCAAGAACTACAATATGAAGTGTTTTCTTTTGAGGTGAAAGGTGAAATACTCTGATATCGATGGGTGTGCGGTGTGATGCGGAATGAAAGAAGAGGTTCTTTATATCCGTCCATTTGCCAACACCAAAGTGAGAAATACCATCAACCAACTTCACCACTTCCTCAATAGTCCACATCCTCTGATGCTTTCTCCTGTCACTTCTGCTTCTGGATTTGTTTGTTACAGCAACATCATCTTCACTCTCAGATGAAGTTAATTGATCATTAGATAATGTATTCTCCTGCAATATCAGAATGGTGTTTGGTTACATATGTTTTAAAAAAAGGAAGAAGTAAACTCGATAGTCTTAAAGAGTAAAGACAAACTGTTGAAGTATGAATGTATTTCTTCATAGGTCCTTTCCGGGGCCTGAAGTCATAGGACACACAAGACTTTTTTTCACCAGAAGAATCTAATCTGCAACATTAAAAGTGAAAGCTTCACTAGGAAATCTCATGTCTTTGGGATTATATATTCGGAATAAGACTTCAATAGCCGACTATTACCTACTAGTGTCAAGCAAATTCTTTTTTCGATTCTTGCCTCGTTTAACCCAAGAGCCTATAAAAGTGGATAGTGGTTTCTTGTCATCTTCTGACTCATTTGTATCCAAACTCTCTTTGACTTTTTCGCTGGTTACACTCTTGGATCCAGCATGCGGAACAGTTTCTTTTGCCCACTCCGAGATTCCAATGCTTCCACTAATTCCAGGAGAATAAGTTTCTGAACTTAAGTTTATAAGACCATAGGGGTCACCATCGAAGTCAGATACTTTCTTCTTGACATCGGTTTCTGCAAGTTAATTATTGAATGAATTGTAAACCATATATTGCTCAGATGCATTTGGATGATAGAATCACATAACTTTACCTGGAAGGAAATGGTTACCAGTAGAAGAAAGATCATGTGATGCATAGATATCTTCCACTTCATCAACATCATCCAGAAAGCCATCAAGAATCTACGAGATAATAAGAAACTTCATTTCAATCAAGAATGACCAAGAAAGAAACGATGTAATAGTTAATCATAAAGAGAACACATACTTCGAACTTCAAACCTGCTTCCACATCTTGAGTGCTACAAGAGTTTAGTCCACCTTAGAAAAAAAGGAAAGATAACTCTAGCATTAACCATACTACCATTTACAGTGTTACAAAGCATTCAGCATAAGAGCACTTTTGATTGACTTACCATAATCAGGGAGAAAGCTAAAGTCAAATCCATGAGAAAAATCCTCCATCTTGGAGCCTATACCCATATTCTCCATACTGAACCCTAAGAAGCTGTCCACCGCGATATTGTCATGTTTAGGTTCCATTAGGAAATGCTTCATGTCACTCATTTTATCCTCCACCGAGTGGCAAACATTCTCATCAACCTATCAAGAAAAGATATTTATAAAAAAAAAAAAGTCGATTAAGTTATGAGATAGATTCATCCTAATGTACAACCTAAGCCAAGAGAAGACAAATGAAGAAGAACATGTTCTCACACTCTCACACTTGGATCCAGAAAAAGTATCGGGAAAATCGGGTGTCCCGTCCATTCCAAAAGTCCCCATTCAAGTCAAGTCCATGTGTTGACACTACAAATCACAAAGTATGTCACAATAATTGAACAATAGCCGACAATGTAGCCCATAAGTCATTAATCTAACTTACATGCTAGATTCACAAAACTGGATTGAAATAATCTACTAGGCATGTGTTCCCCCATCCATCCAAGAATCTATTAGATTCATCTATGCTTTTAAAGGAATACTAGTAAACAAATTACACAAGAAGAAACATGTTCTCTGAAATTAAAAAAAAACAAAAATCTAGGAAAGAGCAAAGGACAGACATTCTATGCAATTACACAGTATTACAGTATAAAGAAACTGTAAGCAGACAAATTTCTGTCGGGTGAGGATAATAATAAGCACAAAAAGAAGAACTTTCAGCTACAGAAGCGTAAGCGTATACATGTTTTAATTGTTTATCACAATTCACACCAATCAAATGCAATGCAATACAGGAATAATAAACACGAACATAATTAAATTACGTATAAAGTGGGCCACAGAGACACAGTTGTTACATTACACCATTATTAGAAAAAGAATAAAAATCAAAATAAAGAAAAATATTTCCTGAGAGAGAAAAAAAAAAAAAAAAGTCTCGCTGATTAGCTTATCCTCTTTAAACTAACGCCTGGAATTACAAACGAAGAACAATCCGAGATAAACACAAGAAAAAATTCAACGAGATCATACATACATTGAGATCTACCTCAAACAAGAATCTTAACTTTAAAAACATCAGTTCCATAGTTGATATGGATAAAGAGAGAATCTAATACAATGTCAGAGAAAAAAATAGTACTACTCGAAGCTAAGAGAAAAAGCTTGAAAACTACCAAACAGAAACGACGAGAGGAGGAGGAGAAGAAGAAGAAACACTGACGGAGGTGAATGGCGACTGTTGGACTCGGGGTGACTCTTTTCTTTTGTTTGTGGTTTTTGTTTTTTTTTAATGTTGGCGGATTCCAAAAGCTGATTTATTAGTTTTGAAATCCAAATGACGTAAGTCACCGTGTAAAAATATAACGTGCGTTTCAAGTCCGCAACGATGACAGATGGTCTTCATGAACATCTACTGTTATATTAAGTGTCTGACTCGGATAACGGAACAGTTGCGATTCCTTTTAACGCCGTCAGTGACTCATTTGACGCCGACGGGCGTTAACCCCGTCTTGATGAATATAATATGGGCTTCTGGTTAGTCGAGGCCCACAATTCCCAAGTACGGTAAAAAGCAAAAGAAAGAGCACCTGGCGGTTTCTTATCCACAAAAGCAACACTTGCCGTTTTCAGGAATGAAAACTACTAGACTCTAGGCTTGTACACTGTTTTTGGTTCATAGAAAAACACGACTTGCCGTTTCTCGTGCTGAGCTAAACATAGTCTTACAAGTAAAGAGCTGATAAGAGTGGAGACTTAGGGTTGGCCTTGGATTCCTTGGACGCCAGGAGGATCTCCACCGGAAATTAGACCTCGGATCTTGACATCATAGTAAACTTCTTCGACTCTTCTTAGGTCATATTTCATACCTGTCACATGTCAACACGAAAATATTTTATGCCACCATCTCACACTTGCAAGGCAAATTGAGAGAAAGAGCAGTCAGAGATATGACTTACTGTCGAATTTCTTGCGCAGAAAATCGTTCCTGAGGTTGAGCATGCGGAAGGCTGCATGAAGATCTGTCAAGAAATTCATCACCTTTCTCGGGCAGTCATAGTCTCCTGCTGTCACTCGATTAACCACGTACCTAGGCTGGTCAAACATTGCATCACCCGGAAAATGATTTATTTGCATTTTTCCAAACGTTTTTCATAAGTTGCTATCGAGTGGGATGCTAAAGGGAAAGATGGAAAATAAGAATTCCTACCAAATCGTTTGACATGAAACAAATTCCTGAAAAGTATTCAAAAGGCTGAAGATCAGAATATAAAAGTAATGTTCCGATTCATAAAATGCTTAGGGGCTTATTTTATCTATAGATATTGGCCTCACAAAGCAAATTAGGGGTCCTTTCTCAGAAACATACCAGTCAGATAATCTTCTGTCTCCAATCCAAACTCCAAACTGTTCACTGAAATACAATGAAGTGGAATTAGAAGAGACCTAATGACAGATGATTTGACCATCAACTTGTTCTGTTTATTTTAATCAAAAGAGAAAAGTAATTTGACAAGATTACAAATCCAGATTTGCAGCAAACCACTTGGGGGCAAATGCCTATTATTTTATACCAACTTCGCCATCATCATCACAAAACCATAGGGCAAAAACAATAACTAGCAAGACCAAGGCAGACTAATAACAAACTGATAAGAGATTTAATTAACTGTGAAGGAGAAAGAAGACTGGTGGCAAACTGAATCTGAATTCTGAGAAAAGTATAAGACCTGTTCATTCAGTTTTTTAATTAAGACAGGTCAGGAAAAGGAGGGTTCAAGGATTAAACGTATTACATATTGGAATCATGTAAAAAATTTCAATAGGATGGTCTACTGCCAGCTCAACTGTTACCTATTGTGGGAAGGGGAAACAGATGTCTTTTTATTTGGAAGCAAGAAAAAGAGTAAACTGAGATTCAGGGACATACACCCAAGTTTTTCTTCAGCTTCCGTATGCACAAGAAGAGTTCCAGTTTCTAGCCAGTGCATAAAAGCAAGCTGGGAGACCACTGCCTGTGTTTCACTTCTCCAGTCTCCATGGTACCTATATTACAAAACCTTTATCACTAAATCATTGCAGAAAATACATGGCAGATAAAAGATAACTCGACTACATATGGCTATCAAATTTACCTATAGTACTGTCCAGGACACTCCCGAAGAATCTCAGCAAGCTGAGCGTAAAACTTCTTCAAATCATTGATTTTTTCCTTAGATTTCTCGATAACCTCTGCTCCATGGAAAAAATGAGCAATCTTTATTAGTAACAACCAAGCAGATTCAAAGAAAATCTTAAAGAGCAAAGGTCATGAGTGACTCTATATTCATTCTTTCCTCAAGAACAAGCACACAAATTGCTTCCCTTCAAAGTGAACTCCGTCACCAAGTTCTGAACCCAGCAAGCCATTTCAAACATTTAGCTAAAAGATGCAATTTTTAACCTATCTTGCTCCAACAGTTTTCGAATGCAAAGACGCAAAGACTAATCATTTACCAGGAATAGGACGCGATTGATGAACGAGAAGAAGATTAGCTTGAATGAGCCTCGTAGCGGACTCAATCTCCATTACCACAGCACGAATCTGCTCTCTCAAAGCTGCAGATGCTTCCAATTGAACACGGAAACTCTCGAACTGCTTCTCAAGCAAATGAGAAGACGGTGGAGGCACCTGATCATCACCTCCCGCCATAGGAATATCGAAAGAAGACGAGCAGAAAGTGAATGTGTTTCGATGCCTGAGAGGATTGGAACGCCGAGGAGCAGCGTCGCCGGAAAAGAGAGGAAGAAAATGGAGAATCGAAGAAGAGAAGGGGTTAGGGTTTATCAAACGAGACGCACTCAAGTGAACGTTTCGAAACGCTCTATTCATCATTCTGTTTGCTTCTATTGTCTTTCCACCTTCATCTTATGAACCGATTAAACCGGATTAAATAAACCAAACCGAATCGAATTCAAAATCAAAAATGCAAGTAATTACCATTCACCATTATATACAAAACAATTTCACAAGTACTATGTATGTGTGAAAAAAAACAAAATTGGAAATCTAAATTTCTAATTCTAGAAACTATTTAGATAATTCATTTAATAATGATGTATCAAAAATACAACTTTGTTACAAGATTTGTATGTACAAAATGTACGCTTTTTTATTTCTTCTGGAATGTAACCATGCAGAAATAAGCTATGAATCGGCAAATTAGTCCCATGAGAATGAGAACAATGAGACATAATATCCAATCACTAAGATCATATCCGTTTTGAGACAATGAGCTACATCTAGTCACCACCCACACTCCAGAGTACCTAAACCAATAAAATACCCAAAATCAGTTTTTGTGAATTTAGAATGATTATGTGATGAAGATAAATCTAAAACTTTATCTACCTTTGAGCGTTGGAAAGGACAAAAGCTTCAAGAGTCCATTTGGGGTAACAGAAGCTTCCGAGATACTTAAGAACCATGCTTTCTTTATCTTGATTCGCGATGAGAGTCATAACAACAGGTACTAACACCGACAACTGCAAGAACAATAAACGCAAAAGGTACCATATAGTTAGTGAAAGTTTTTGGTTGCTTATATGAAATATGAGAAAGAGAGTGAGGACTTACCAATTGGGCTGCACTAGGACTGTACAATATCGCAAAGATGTAAGCCATGCCCGTTACGCAGTAGACCAAGCATACTAGTACAATATAGTTGTCTTCGAAACTAGATCTCGGGTTGTTGAAGAAGTAGAACATGGACAAGTACACTAAAGGTTTCATAATTGTGTTCAAATGGTCCATTGTGTCTTTAGCCATAAAATGTGCCAAACTACTGATTCCAGCGGCACTTTCTCTCCAGTATTGTAATTTATCTACAGAGAACGATCTCAGCGCTGAGATCTTACACAAAAGAGCTACAAAAAACAGAAAAATAAAGCTCAGTTAACGGTCCAAAAATCGCGGATTCTCATGAATATATGTCAATATTTGTCTAGTTGAAAAACTTACAGACAGCTATAATCGTGTATGTGTAGCCAAGTGTATCAATTGTCTCGTCGTTCACCTTAGCAAGAGTTCCTAAACAAGCTCCTGCAACTAATAATATTAGGAAATCTAACGCTTGTAGTCTTGCTTCTCTAAGTCTTTGTTTTCCAACCCTGAAAATAGATAAGAGTGTAAAGTTTTAATGTGCATATTGTAGCAACCAAAAAATTCTCATTATATTAAATCTAGAAAATCATACCTTCCAACAAAATATCTATATTGTCGACCTACGGTAGGAGTTACTCGATCAGAATTGTCATGAGAATTCGAGTAATTGTGTTGTAACTGATCTTTAGTGATCTCCACATTAGTTTTCACATCTTGCCATAAATCATTACTAAAAGAATTATGAGAGGAATCATCTTGAGTTGGTGCAGATGATGATGATGATGGGAGTCCATCACAAAACTTCAACATATCGTGAGGCACTGGGTAACCATTGTGCAACATCCATCTCACAGGAAGTTGTTCTACAGTTATATCACCATCTGGTTTCACGATACCTTCAAGAATATCTATATAATGATCAGGAGGATTGACACGATCCGGAACTGTGATTCCGATATCAGCAAAATATTCTTCGATTTTTTTTACGGATCCATGGTACACGGTAAGGCCCCCTTTTGCTAGTATAATCATGTCATCGAACATTTTGTACATCGTATAACTGGTAAGAGAAAAACATATTATTGAGCTTACAATGTCACACGTTTCAAGAACGTACTAAGCTAAATTTTCAATTATTGTGGAGATGACGTACCTGGGTTGATGCACGACCATACAAATGTTAACCCCTTCAAGTGCTTCACGTCGAAGTGCTCTAAGAAGTAATTGTGAAGATGCACTATCTAAACCTGTGGTGGGTTCATCTAATATCAATAGAGAAGGTTCCATGACCATTTCGACACCAACGTTCACTCGTTTCCTTTGTCCTCCAGAGATTCCTCTTTTTTCTACCGTACCAACCAACGAGTCTCTTACATGTTGTAGTCCTAAGCTTTCAATCACTCTTTCAATGATCAACACTTTATCTGCTTTTGACATATAAGCACTTAACCTGCATTTAAAAAAGTATACATGAACGATATGCAACATTTTTTTAAGTATATGTAAACACACTATAATAATAAAATAAATTTAACCAAAAAGTTTTTAGACTTGAACTCTTAATTTCCTCTATGTTATGAGAATAAATTACCATGGTTTACCTGCATCTTGCGCTAAATCGAAGGTTCTCCTCAACGGTAAGATTTCCATGCACAACATCATCTTGTGGCACAAACCCAGTGATCTTCTTATATGAGTTTATGGATTCATTTCTACCATTTATGAGGATTAGACCAGTCCTCGTACATCCGGTTGCTTTTCCTGCCAAGGCAGAAAGAAATGTAGTTTTCCCAGCTCCTGATGGACCCATGACAGCAGAAACACGGCCCGGCATGATCTTTCCGGTAACAGATCTCAATATATGCTTATGTTTACCCTTCAATGTAAGAGTTAGGTCCTTAAACGCAACTTCTATAACAGGTCTAGTCCTAATCTCAGTGTCAGTGGCCATCGAAATAACTCCTGAGAATGTCAAGTTCTTGTTGTTCTGCTCCATAGCTTTCTCCTTCTCAATCTGACCATATGCATACTTAAAAATCTGGCTTTGAGTATGTAGTTGTTTACCCTTTGGAGCTTGTGGCTTCTTCCCATGTTTACTACCAGTCCCTACATTAAACCCTTCGTGGTTATTCGAGTTCTCATCCATTGATTTCACCATCTTGCTTAAATTACTTGGTTCTTTTTTCTTTTCTTTTGACTTCCCAGAAGCTTTAGCAGGTGCGGTGTCCTTCCTAGCAGATTTCATGCGAGAAAATGTTTGAGATAGTTGTGCAGACAATCCCATCTTTTGGTTCTTGGCAACATCTTTTGCAGTTTTCCACCTTTCCCGAGCTTGTGTTGTTTCTTTTGCGTGTCTCGCTGCAGCTTCTCTCGACTTTGCTTGTCTTTTTTCTCGAGTGGCAAGAACTTGATCAGAACAGTTATAAACCAGGATCATCAAAAGACTTAGTGATGCCTACATATACAATAAAGAAAACGATAATTAATCTCCAACAATTTTTAAATCAAAATTTCTTCTTATTAACTAACAACTTACAATTAAGATGGCTCCATAGGCATGAATATTTTGGTTTGCGGTATTCGGATTACAAGTTGCGAGCTTAAAACATGCTACCAAAAAAGAGATTAATGATCAACTTCAGTTGTAATCTATTTAAACAGATCTTAAGATAAAATAATTCATTTTATCTTTATTTTATTGGGGTGTAGAAACTTACGTTTTTGTGAAGTAGAACCTTGTCTGCAATAATGCCTGAGTACATAAAAACATTTCATTAATTGATTATGTATATAAAATGAACGTCACATTACATCCTTAACGTAACCAAATTTGATGAATATTTCACATTTGAAACAATTAATCAATAAGTAACAAGAGTATTTTTGCCAAAAATATAAGTAACAAGACTTGTGAGATAAAAGAATCAATACCCACTGCTACAAGTGACCTTTCGAATCGTTGTTGGGCAATATGAACCTGGAGAACAAAACATATCACCACTACTCTCGGCATCAACCCAACTATCTGCAGAACCACATGTATGGTTCACCTTTCCCGGAGGAATCTGGTAATTATATCTGCCATATAAAAACTCTTTATCATCCACTAATATCAATTTTCATCAGTGTACGTAGTGAATTAATCTAGAGAAATTAACAACTTACGGCTCGCAAATCCCCGTTGTTTTATTAAGCTTGGCAAGCGGGCAATATGCGCCTAATGGACACGCTTTGTTTACATACGTCAAGAAAATAAACAATAATGAATATGTTAGATTGGAGTTTTAGCATTTGAAATGCTGATATAATATATCAATATGTATGTATTTGGATTTCTTACGTATCATGCAAGCGAGACCTTGTGGACAAAAGAAACCCTCACAACAAGGTTGACATTTACGAGTTCTAGATGGAAGAACTTTTCCATTGTTGAGATCAAATCTTTTCTCATCATCTGCATTGCAACTCCATCCTGGCTCGCATCCGGCAACCCATTTAGCCAAATTGCAGTTGATGTTAGGCTGTACATGAACCGTTGTTGCTTCATCTCTTCTAACAAAACTATTGGCGTAAAACTTTACCTCAGCAGCTGTACATAGTCTAATTGTGAGGTCACCTGCATAACAAGAACATTGAATCTCAATGTTCAAGTATTTGACTCCAAAAAATAACCATTTATTTTGTTTACCTTCGGTTTTCTTGACACAATTGCTTAAGAAGTCTAGATTTTTATCAAAATTAAATGCTTCATTCCAATCGTTCTTCCTGAATTATCGACAAATGATAAGAAAAATATAAAATGAATAATTTACAAATTTAGTGGATTTTAAAAATACTTACAAATTTTTGATGCAATATCCTAAATCTCGATCAACGTCAGCCTTTAAGACATTCTTTAGATTCTGAAGTCGACTATAGATAAGGTTTGTAACGGAAATAAGAACTTTTGGATTCCCTGTTTTGCTATAATCATCTCCATCCAGGCATAATGCAAAAGATATAAAACTCAAGCCAAAAACAAAGAACAATAAGATATGTTGTGTCCGACAAACATCAACCCTAACTCTCATTGTTCTTAATCAAAGTCTTGATATAAAATCAGAACCGTCCCCACCGAAATATTTGAATTTTCTGAGCAAACAAGGGAATAGAAACATTGGAAGCTACCAATAGAAATATTCTCGTAGAGATGTCTTGAGTTTTTCTATCTTGTCTTGAGAACAAAACATCACCCGTTTTATAAAAGATTTACGGCAATGAAACAAGAGAAAAATCAATGAGTATTTTTGAAAAGTGGTTGCAGAATTTTTTAAAAAAATAAAACTTGATATGATGACGTTGAGATCAAAGTAGGAAAGTTGAAAAATGAGAGACTTGTGTGAAAAAAGAGAGGTGAGAAGGGTCATCGTAAGAGTCATGGAAGGAGGTCCAGATTTCTAGCAAATGAAAAAAAACAAAAATGGCTGAGAAAAATGAGTGGTTTCTTATAACTTATTTACCAAAAATAGAAATAGGTGATTATATTGGAGGAGCATGACAATGATGATGATTTTTTGGATTTCATGAGGACGCTTTTTGTGAATTTTTAAAACTGGTTTTGGCAAGAAAATGATAAGCGTTATAAAATGGCAAATCAACGAATCAATTGAGAGGAAAACCATATACACTAACCTAAAAGAAGTGCTTATTAAAGCAGTGGTAACAACACTTCCTACATATGCTATGTCATGTTTCCTGCTTCCTATGAAAATCATTAGACAAATTAATTACTGCTGCAACAAGGAAATTCTGGTGGTCAATTCTGAAAGAGATAAGCATTAGTACATAAAAAACCATGATTTGACTAAATTTTACATTGTAGCAACAAATGTTATACTTTATCTGTTACCTCCTAAACTTTTAAAATCCTAATTAAAAAAAAAAAAAAAAACTCATTACCTACAAGATTACACATATCGTAGACACCTAATGTGATATCTACGATCCTCCTCAGCTGTTTCCGCCGCCGTGGTCATCGGCTGTAAAAGAATCGCCGTTAACAGCATATGCCTGTAACCACTCACCGGGTACTGAATTCCGATAGGCTGACATAAATCCACTCCTACGCTCTGACACGTTGACTAACTTCTCTAGGGAAGTGGAGTTTTTTACACTAATCTTAACTAATAACTTTTGGATCTTTTGGGCTTTTGTGTGTTTAGGCCCAATAGGCCCAACCTGATCCTTAAGTAGGAAAAAAGGGAGAGAGAACAAAATCTGACTTCCATGGCAGCAACAAGTTTTTATTTTTATCTTTGGGAGTGTGTCGCCTTATCTGTTCGTGATGGCTCTGTAGAGTAGCCTCATGTTCTTCTTATTCTTCTTCTTCCTTAGCCATTCGTGGAAGCAAAAGCAGAGTCTTTTTTATTGGTGGTGATTCAGTGAAATGGAAGCTACGAGGAACTTGGTTTCTTCATCTCCTTCGTTTCAAACGAAGACCCATCTCAAGAGCACCTACTCTACTCCTTCCTCTGGTACTTCTTACCAGCATTGCAATCCCAATTCGTATATAAATACTGAATTTTTGCTTGTTTTCTCATGGATTTGTCTCTGCTTGTTGCTGGAGTTTCTCTCTTTCCCCTTTGTTGTTTCAGTTCATGGATTGAAAAGAAACGAAAAACTGTTTGGTGGTTCATTTCTCGCTTTGATGATTGTTGCTTCTGATACTTATTTTAGTTCACAATTTTTTCTGAATTGTCCTAAAAAGAGTTTGTGTTAGCCATTTCTGATTTGTTTTTGTTTATCTTTCTTTCTTTGTTGGTATTTTTTTGCAGTAGTGATGCTTCATGAGCAAACAGCAACTCCAGTAGTTAACTCACGTCATCTCACTTCTCTATCTCGACATTTTCCTGCGTCGGTTCTCTCACAGGAGCCACGGGATGAGTCTAGGCCTCTGTCACATGCGTTAAGAGAAGACAGAACATCCCAGGTGCGTTTATAGCAGCTGTTTAGAGCTTGATTCAATCCTAAAGTTCTACACTTTCTAGTCTCTTGTTTATATTTCTGCCTTGGAATGATCTTTGGTTCCTTGCAAATTTAGTTGACTCTGGAGAGGAGGCATTTTGATGAATTAGTTTCATCTCGAGAAGATGAGAAATTTGAACAGCAACTACTACACTCTGCTGGTTTATGGAATTTGTAATTTCTCTTCCTTTCTAAACTCGCCACTTAGAATTTCATTCAACTTATGAGTTTTGTGAATGATGTTACCTTTCATTTTTGCAGGTTAATATCTCCTTTAACAGCTGAAAAGCAATTGCCGGCCATTGTATCGCCCTTAGCAGATACAGAGCTTTCTGATGTGATTGCACTAGCTCAGAAGGCTTTATCAGCTTCTAAACAAGCTGCATTGTTAGCTGAAGACACTGAAGCAGATCCATCTGACAACCCCGGGGATTCTCTCTCCACAAGGTTGCTTTTTTAAACTAACCTTGATTGTCTATCTCATCAATCTGTTTCTCTGCTACTTTGGGGATATAATGTGGAAACATTTGTATTTCTGGATGTTTGGTTTTAGCTCTTCCATGTCCTTACCGGAAAAGGGAACCATAGTAAGATCGAAGCGGCAGTTAGAGAGACGAGCAAAGAACAGACGAGCTCCAAAATCAAATAATGTGGAAGACGAGGGTTATGTTCCTCAGAAAATTACTGCCAAGAAAAAGATGAAACAAGGGTCTGATACAGATGATGCACTCCAGCTCTTCTTGTGGGGACCTGAGACGAAACAACTTCTGACTGCCAAAGAGGAAGCTGACCTGATAGCACATATACAGGTTCATGTTTCATTCCCCTATTCTTGTGTCCTTGGACTTTCTTCTTGTTGAGATTCCTTCGAAACTTTCCCTGATGCAACTTTCGTAATCTTTGATATATCAGCATTTGTTAAAGTTGGAGAAGGTCAAGACTAAACTTGAATCTCAAAACGGCTGTGAACCAACAATAGGCGAGTGGGCTAAAGCTATGGGGATAAGTTCCCCTGTCTTGAAGTCTGAAATCCACCGTGGTAGAAGCAGCCGGGAAAAGCTGATTACAGCAAACCTACGTCTGGTGGTCCATATAGCTAAACAATATCAGAATCGTGGTCTCAACTTTCAAGACTTATTGCAGGTTAGTTTCAAACGAACCCATTGTTTTTGTCCTCTGTATATCTCTGATCAAAATGACACGGTTCTGTCTAGACACAAAAACATTCTTGTTAAAATATCCATTAAAGTTGTAGACTTGTAGTATCTTGAGCTCTTCAATATATCCAGTGTGCAATAGAGCGATCTAACTTGAAGTCCATTCTTATGATGCTACTTCCTAATGATTCTTAGGAAGGAAGCATGGGACTAATGAAAAGTGTAGAGAAGTTCAAACCGCAATCTGGATGCAGATTTGCTACTTATGCCTACTGGTGGATTCGGCAATCCATAAGAAAGTCGATATTTCAAAACTCCAGGACAATCCGTTTGCCGGTAACTACAAACTTGTTAATGAAATTATCAGATCTGACATTATCTACTAGACAATAAAGGATCAACTTTTTAAGCAAGATTTGATAAAAATACTCATGTTATTACAGGAGAACGTATACATGCTACTAGGCAAAGTATCCGAAGCCAGAAAAACGTGCGTGCAAGAAGGAAATTACCGTCCAAGTAAAGAGCAACTCGCAGGCCACGTTGGGGTTTCAACAGAGAAGTTGGATAAACTGCTGTACAATACAAGAACACCTCTTTCAATGCAACAGCCCATTTGGTCTGATCAAGACACCACCTTTCAGGTAAACACTTTTTGAAGATACTATTCTGACCGAATTAAACCCGGTAATAACCGTTTCATCCCACAGGAAGTAACACCAGATAGCGGGATTGAGACACCGACGATCAGCGTGGGAAAGCAGGTGATGAGGAACCATGTACGGAATCTCCTCAATGTACTGAGCCCAAAGGAGAGAAGGATCATCAAGCTGAGATTTGGAATTGATGGAGGTAAACAGAGATCATTGTCGGAAATAGGAGAGATTTACGGACTATCGAAGGAGAGGGTAAGGCAGCTAGAGAGCCGGGCATTGTACAGGCTTAAGCAGAACATGAGCAGCCATGGACTCCATGCTTATGCTGATTTGCTTGTCTAGCTCATGGAGATATTGGCTTCTTCTATTAAAAATTGATGTGTATACAAAAATATACTTTTGTTATATAAGGGTTTTGTTGATATTTTGAGGAATAGTAGTTTCTTGGATAAGAGTTTTGTCTTAAAACTTTCTTTTTTTGGTAAGGAAAAAGAGGATTACCAAATTTTCATAATCTGTTTATTTCCGAATGTTTTGTAACTGTGGATATCTGTTTCAGTTCTTTTAATCAAATTCTGATTTCAAAGGAAAATTAGTTGGAAAACAAACAGCCCAACTAATTAAGAATATAATTCTATTGACATAGTATACATATTGTCGACATAACCAAATTAGAAACTGTTCTTCTGACTATTTTGTTGGAACTTGAACAAGTCTAGCTAGTGGTTGTGTATCAATAATAATTTTAATATTTGGAAATATAAAAATAGGTGTTTACATAAACCTTGGAATAAATCAAGTACATAATGTTTAGAAGAAGAATATATAATTCCGTTGTGTCAAGTGTCAACATTCTAATCTATAGCTCATAGTTTCAAAGGTTGGTGAAGGATTATAAAAGATACTTACTGATTTGAAAAGCTATATTAAATTTAAAAATTCTATATGTGCACATCGGCATAACAAAAATTTACGGAGTAAAAGAGTCTTGAAGCAACTGTTTTGGTGTATCAGGCAGCATCTCGCTGAACAAGTGTTGCAAATTCCTCCATCAATGATCTTGAATAAATCTTTTTTTTTTTTTTTGGTAAAAATCTTGAATAAATCTTCCAATTAACTGATCAATCATTGACAAGAACGTGAGGAACAGATTTAGCACTATACGTCAATTGGGGAACTTCGAAGAAGACCTCTGATATTGGTTTCATACTCGTAATTGATGTATTTTTGAAACGTTTTTATAACTTTCTAAAACTGTAGCACTTGTTGCACAAACGTCTTTTTTGGTGAATAAATTTTACATTCATACAAAAAAAAAAAAAAAAATTATGATTCCAATCGTTGGCAAGAGGAAACTTTAAAAAAAAAAAAAAAACTGAAACCGTCGAAAAAACCGGGGTCAATTGTGTTAATACAAAATCGACAAAGATCCAGTTTGATGAAAGCAACAACGTATCATCTATTAGTAAGCAAAACTTTTTTTCTTGATAAAATAGTAAGCAAAACTTACCACCATACTCTTCTTTTTAATCGACCAGCCATGATTTTTATCGTCTTTTTTTGCCTCTCCAAGTGTAATCATGTGTATTCCATTGTCGGAATAATTTCTTGGTAAATTCTGAACCACGTGTAGAAGATGCCCTTCGCTACTGTTGTCCTACATAATATCCATTGATTTGTTCTGATACTACCAAACAAAACGTGATAAATAAAATATTTTTAATCATATTAGGGATTCTCTGAAAGTCTTCAGAGATTTACGACCTGTAATTTTTTCTCTTCGAACCCCATTGGTTTCAATATATTGTTTTCCCAAAATACTATCTCATATAATGTTACAACACATGCATGCTCTACAAAGTGAACATGTTAAAACAATGTTGAATTGAACCGATAGGTTTTTTGTGTTTTGTTAAATGAACGCAATAAATTTGATGCATCTTCTTGAATAGATTGACTTATATAATTTATTGGATCATACTAACAATCGACATATAATTATGTTTTCTTAATATTATATCATATAGTTTTCAAACTAAAATTTAGACTAATTTTACGTAAATTTAAAATATAAGGTGTCATTGTTTTAATTTAAGGTATTTAGCATACCATAATTAAAATTCGAATAGGAGAACTCGAATCATGGTCTCTTAAGTCTCAACAGTGAACCTTATAGTGAACCTTTAATTTCAACCATTGTATCACCATGCGTTAATTTTATATGATGTATAGATTGAATTTATTTTGTAATAAATTATATACATTATCTTCTTTTTCAGTTAATTAAAAAGATGAATGTTGAGCTTACAGATTGTTTGTTTTATTAATACATATAGATAACATTAATCTATTAAGGGAATCTTTTTGAAAATGCCATATTTCATAAAAACCTTTTCTATAATGCCATATTTGCATTTTCCTTTCTCAAAATGTCATTTCTTCACTTTTGGCATATAGAGAAATGACAAAATTACCCTCCTAAGAAAGAGAATGTTAAAAAGGTAACTGATGTGACATTAAAGCGGTAGACGAGATTTGATGGACCAGATATTGGGATAGACAATGAACTTGTTTACGAATAATATTTTCGTAACTTGTCCACGAGATTATTTTGGTGGACAATAAATCGAAACAACTCAGTTAAAAAAAATATGGTTGACAAAAAAACCTTGTCCACTTACGTGTCCAATAGACTACTCAACTTTGGTTAGATGTCTACTTATACATATAATCAAACTTGTCCACAAATAGTAGTGTGGACAACTTGTCCACAAAAAGTAGTGAGTTAAACTTGTCCACATCAAAGATGGTGGACAATAAAACGAAATAATTGACTTTGAAATCATTTGATGGACAAAAAATCTTGTCCACATTTGACACAACAGACTTCAAAAAAAAATTAGTGGACAAAAATTTGATAAAAAGACGATAAAAGTTGTCCACATAATATTGTCCACACGTCTTTTTCTTTCTCAGATCAAAAATAAAAGGGAGAGTATTATTGTCTTTTTAAAAAGGGTTGTGGCACTAGGGAAAAGGAGTTTTGTAATATGGCATTGGGGAAAAGTTGAGTTTTGTAATATGGCTTTAGTGGTAAATTTCTCATGTTAATATCTTCAAGATTGAGAGTCTTTTAACACATGCATATTCTAAAATTAAAACGTACAAATATACAATTCAAAATTGATATGTAAAATCTCTGAAAAGCGTGTAAAAGGTAATATCGTACGAACCTAATAAATTGCAACGAAGACGACATTTCTTACAGAAGTGGGGCTCGGCTTACACGGACGACCACTCACGTTCAGGTGCATGC
Source organism: Erysimum cheiranthoides (assembly GCA_011420285.2). NCBI lineage: Eukaryota > Viridiplantae > Streptophyta > Magnoliopsida > Brassicales > Brassicaceae > Erysimum > Erysimum cheiranthoides. Next base: position 14,754,194 of record CM022182.2, on the reverse strand, counting down.
CAATGCGGCAATGCCTTACCTTTAAGTAGTTCAATACTGAATTATACATACCAGAGGTCGACCAAAATAACATTAAATATTATATTTAAACTTAACTGTTCATTACCATGTTTTGTTCCTTTCCCTGACGACATAAGGTAACACTGTAAGTCTTCTTTTTTTCAATAGTGTCAGTGTTTTGATTTTCTTCAGAGCGATACATGGTTTGCTCTGCATAGTAAATCAATATGTGATGAGTTTTTTTGGTAAAAACTAAATACTCAATTTCGCTGTTGCATTACTTTAACATTTTTATATTAAAATATGAGATCACTCTATTTTTATTTTAATAACGCTTGCCCCCTTGGTAGACGACTATATACTACTAAACTCTCTATCTTTGTCTCTCTTCCACATCTCTACTACAAATTAAAGCTCATAAGCAGAAACCTTCTCAAACTCTTCCTTTTCTTACATTTTTTTTTCTTTAAAATTTTTATACTCAAAGTCATCATCCACCACGAGAAGACACCAGTCAATGGCACCGGAGGAGAATGGCACGTGCGAGCCTTGCAAGACTTTTGGGCAAAAGTGCAGTCATGTCGTGAAGAAACAAAGAGCCAAGTTTTATATTCTTCGCCGTTGTATCGCCATGTTAGTCTGCTGGCGCGACCACAACCGCAACCGTAACGATTCTTGATTGTTTCTTTATTGATATATGCTTATGCATACGTAAATTAGAAAAGATTGAATTGTGTGTGTGTTTTGTTGGTTGAAATGGTTAGCTTTTGAATACGTTTTAACTGCAACTTAATTAAACGTTTTACCAATTTAGCTTAGCTCAACTAGTTTAAAAAGATTAAATGTGATGATCAAATCTAAGGTTGAGTTTGAGTACGTCACTATCTCTTAGAGAAAACAATATTTTCACTGTAGAACTGTTATATGTATATTAATGACGTTCATCTTGAATGAGAATTCGCGCAAAAGAAAAAACCCCTTAACTTAACCAACTTTTGTAAGGTAACTCTTGAACTATGAAAAATGTAAAACAATCATCTATCTGACTAAAAATCCGCAATATCCCTCGAATATATTATAAACATTGTATTAATTGTGTATGTCGTTTTACATAGCATAAAACAGCATCATTTTGGATATATTTTTTTCAGAACTAAGGTGAGAAGGTAGAATTATAAATTCACTTTCAATTACAAAAAATAACATCAGTTATGGAGTAATATTTTTTAAAAACTACAACCAAAACGTCGTTATATATTTGAAAATAATATTGCAAATTTATAAGTAGAGGAACGGTTGGTTTGCCTTTTTCAGAATTTCAATAGTTATATCTTGCAAATACTATTACTTTGAAGTTTTTTTTTGCAGATTTTCCTTCTTGAATCTAAGAGAATTATTGGACAAAAACCAGTAATATTTTTATACAAAAAGAAAATTTGATCCGCTTGAAGTACATGGAAACAGATGAAACGTGGAAAATTTCTGGCCTTTTGCTACTATTTTCAATTTTTTTTTTTTTTTTTTGGATAAAATTTGGCTTTTTGTTAATTCAAAGTTGGGGATTATATGAATGTTTCAATGGTAAATCAGGATAAAAATAGATGGTGTCTACTATTCTAAAGATAGAAACGTCTCTGCTTCAGAATATAACACATCAAAGTCATCATCAGTTTTGGAGTCTTATACTCATCAATCTCTTCTCCCAGCGTGGTTCCTGTCCTTTCTTGAATTCTCTTGAATTAAAAAATAACTTATTCCTTCTATGATAAAAATTTAAAATGTTGTGTATGTCCTTTTTTGTATGTTCTTTGTTAAAGTTTCTTGAACTACTATGTGATCATTTTGGTTTAGTAATCAGTTAGTAACATATTAATATCGGTTTTGATATTACTACCCAATTTTTGCTATACTAAATAGGGGGGGCCATGTAAAACCTTAAGACTAGCTAGTTACGATTATCATACTTAACCACAGTTGTAGTCGAACGATATATATTCATTTTGGAGTTGGGAGATCAATGTTGGGATTCTTTTACTATGATTTTAATCATACTTGGTTAATATATAAATATAAATTTCAAACCATAGAAGCAAGATAATGGAGTAACACTGACGCAAGAAGAGAAATAGTAGGAGAAATAATAATGATGGAACCAAATAATTATGAGGAAGTCCAGTACTACCAAAAGATCCCACGTGATGTAGTCAAACTCGTACAAATTTATGCAATTTTGACTAGTTGGTAACAGATGAGTGATTATTATTATTTTATGTGGATCACGCTGTTTGTTATATAAAACATGAATTAAAAGAAAAAACAATTCTAAAAATTTTTTGAATATTGTTTCCAAAGAATATAATGTACATGAGTTTCAAAAAGTATGAGACTTCCATGTCAAGATATTTTGACCTTAGAAACATGAACTACTAATCCTAGTAGCAACTTAAAGATTTTAAGCTTGAAGGAAAACACGAACTTTATGGGAGACAAAAAGGCTATTCATTTGCTTATTACTAATACAATAGTGAATGTGTGTGAACTGGTTTTTGGTTTATGCTTCATATTTCTCATAATACCCAAGGGTCCAAAACATCTCTGGGTTTCTCATTTCATGTTGAAGGCAATTTAAAGTTTCAGAAAGCTCCTCCAAGCGCGGGTGCGAACAGTCACCGACTACAAAAGTTGAAACCTGGTTTCCTACTTCGATCCAGCTACAACCCGGTGTTTTCTTCATGCCTCGCTCGGACATTTCTCTCCTCACATCTTCTGCTTCCTTCCACCGCCCACTCGAGCAGTACAAGTTGGATAACAGAACAAAACTCATCTCTTCACTTGGTTCCGCTATCTTTAGAACTTTGCTAACTTCTCTGCCTAATTCTGTGTGCCAATGTGTAGAACAAGCACCCAAAAGAGCTTCCCATGAACTATTATTACTAGCGTTAGTGACAAGTGAATTGTACGTTGTAGCTAAGTCCTTTGCTTCCTCTATATGTCCACCTCTCCCAAACATATCTATCATACATGTTACATGATCTACTTCCAATGGGATTCCATAATCTTTAACCATGGATTTAAAAATCGCGCAACCTTTCTCTACAAGTCCTGAATGGCTGCAAGTTGTCAGCAATCCAATGAATGTCACATTGTCTGGTTTAGTCCCTGACACGATCATGTTGTCATAGAGCTTTAGAGCTTCATCTGCTAACCCGTGCATACCAAATGCGAAAAGCATCGTGTTCCAAGATACCAAATCTTTGTTAGCTATATCACCAAATGCACGGTGTGATTCATTAATAGCTCCACACTTGGCATACAAATTAACCAAGGCGTTACCAACATAAGCATAACCTTGAAAGCCACGATGGATCAGACAACCATGGATCATTTTTCCATGTCCTAAAAGGGCTAAACCTGAACACACGTGAAGAACAGCACCATATGCAAAATGATCAGAATCCATCCCAGATTTCATCATTTGGACAAAAAATCTCAGTGCTTGCTCTCCATCTCCATTCCTACCATATCCTGCAATCATAGTAGTCCAAGTAACAATATTTTTCTCAGGAGCTAGATGAAAAACCTCGAGAGCTTTATCTGTTTCTCCAATTTTCATACACGCGTCAATAATAGAATTCCAGGATACCTGAGTGAGGACATTAATAGACTCGAGCTCTCTCATGGCATCATCTTTGCAGCCTACTTTCGCATAGAAACTTAAAACGGAATTTTTAGCCTCAACCGCAGAATCCCACCCGTTCTTCACCATAACAGCATGTACCATCCGTCCACAAACTAGGTTTGATGAATCACCACAAGCATTCATCAGAGAACTAAAAGTATAACAATCCGGTTCGAACTCACTCTCCAGCATATCTTTGAATAACCTTAAACAAGAATCAATCTTTCCACACTGTGCATGACCTGAGATCATTATATTCCAAGCAAATGCCACCCTTTTCGGCATTTCAACAAAAACATGGAGGGCAGCTTCAAACTGTTCAGCATTCATGTATGCAAACAAAAGTGAGCACCAAGTTACTTCATTTCTACTATCATTGCACATATCTCTAAACACTTTGTTTGCGCTAAGAGTATCAGAACACTTACCATACATATCAATAAGCGAATTATTAACCGGTAACGAAGAACCGTAGCCAGACTGAATAACCAAAGACTGAATTTTTCTTCCGAAACTAACATCGCCAAGACTCGCACAAGTGCTCAAGATTGCTGTAAACGAATAATCATCAGGCTTAGTGTCTGAGTACCTCAACTGGGTGAAAATTGATATAGCTTCCTGATGTAGACCCAAATGGGTATAGCTCGTCAACATGGTGTTCCACGCCACGGTATCTCGTTCAGGCATTTCTTCGAACACCTGACGGGCGATTGTTATGCGGCCTGATTTCGCCAAAGACGCAATCTTTGAAGTAAGACGAACCAAAACTGACATTTGGGCAAACTCATTCTCTTCCGCTTGTTCGACCGGTGGGATGGATAACAAAATGTAAACTGAAATTTATGTCGATAATCAATACCATGTTTTTATTTAAGACGATAAGAAAATTGAATATTATTTTTATGCAATTAATATACAATTATACAGTTTAAAATTCAATATTATATAACTCTTCTAGCATAGCAATAACAAGGTGAATTTCATATAGTATTAATTTTATTTTATATGTAAATACACTTCAGTTTTTTCAGCCCACGGACACACGTACCGTACCAAACATAAGACAACAAATGATGTAGTTTGGTTTTATACTCTGGAATTTAGGATGTGGCATTCGATAAAATATTTGGCTTTTCCGATTTAAACAAATAATAGCTTAGTGTGACCGACTTATTTCCAGCCCATTTACATTACACAATTTAGTTTGTATTCTACCTCGGACTTGGCCAACGAACGAGTTAAAATTCGTCTCCGAAGATCCAACGACCGTAATCGCATCTTTGAGATAACTTTTAACCTTTTCAACGTTGTTTCTCAGCTCACTTGAAGTTTCTCCGTTTACCATCAATCTTCTAACGTTTGCCGAGACTTGGTCCCTTGTGATCGTTTTCTTCTCACAAAGGTTAATTCCAATGCGCCAATCATCGACCACAAGCTTTCTATTCGTGAACTGATCTGTCAAAAGCGGATAACACAGCAATGGCAAACCACACCAAATGCTCTCTAGGATTGAATTCCATCCACAATGTGTAAAGAACCCTCCCACGGCTGGGTTTGAAATTACTGCCATCTGGCAGCACCATTGGACCACAAGACCTTGATCTTCAGTTTGGTCCAAAAATCCGGCTGGAAGAATGTCCGGCACGTCGGATCCAACTATATCCGGACGTAAAACCCAAATGAAACTAATCCCACTAAGCAAAAGCCCATGGGCTATCTCAATAACCTCTTTCTTACCGACGTGTGCATAGCTACCAAACGAGACGTAGAGAACCGACCCTGTGGGCCGGCCCTTAAGCCACTCGGTACAGTCTGATTCGGCCCATAAGCTTGTGGGGACAACCGATTCAGTTGAGAAAACCGGACCAATAGCATAAACTGGTTGTTTGGCTTGTAGAGCCGAGAGAGAGTCTGGTTCGAGCTCTTGCACTGTGTTGCATAAGACGAAATCGGCTCTCTTGACGTCTCTAAAGGCCTTGTCTATAATTCTATGGATTATTGTGTTTGTGTCTCTGTCTCTGTCGCTTACTTGAAGATATGACATCAAGTCCTTTGGGTATATTGCTTTAACCCCTGGTACGTAATCGATCACGTCTTCACGATTATCTACCATAAAGTTCAGAAAAAAAAAAGAAAAAAAAACAAGATGTAACTAAGACCGTATAATATATATATATAAGAAAATTTCTATCAAAATTCATCAACTATCTAGTCACCGACTTCCACAAAATACAAATATCATATTTTCTTCCCGAATAATACATAAATTTCTAATTATCTATGAATTGTGACAATTTTTTTTAAAAACTTTGTGATTTTTGTATGGATTTCAATAAAAAGATAGCTAAATTAGATAAGATATCATTAACATATGATTAAAATAAGAGTGTTACCAAGAGATTTGAAATGACCGTTGGATATGAGGAGATCCATGTGATAATAGAGATTGAGGACCAAGGCAGGTTCGGTCCAAAACGAGACATTAACGAGGTTGTGCTTGTCGCAAATCATAGATGACCAAACATAAAACGTGTCGGCGATCAAGCACTTCACTGGGGGATCATCCCGGCGGGAGAGTTTGGCGATCAGATCATCGACGTGAGCAGAGAAGACGTGGAGAATGCCTTCGAAAAATTGGTCATGGTTAAGTGAGCGGTCAAACTCCAAAGGGAAGCCGTCGCTCACGGTGGTGTAACGTATATCGAGCTGTCTGGAGCTGCGGGCGGCGGAGAAGATGTCTCCAGCGTCACCGTGGCGGGCGGTGGAGATGTGGTGGTGGATGGAGTCAGTATTGACGAAAGTGATGGTGAAGCCATGAGAAGCAAGTTTGATGGCTAAGTGGGCAAAAGGGATCACGTGGCCTTGAAGTGGGTATGGTATCATCATGATATGAGGCTTCCTCGACTTTGCTCTCTCCATTGATTTTTTGCTTTTTGGAAGAATTTTATTTTCTTGGTGTTTTGACTGATGTATGGACTCAAGAGTGTGTGTGGATATAATATATATCAGAGCTACGAGTGAATTTGTAAAGGATAATTTGTTTTTATTTTTGTACATCATTCGTAGAAAACTTGAATGGAGATTCTTTTGAAAATCTTTACCAATTAAACCAATTCCACAGTACGAGTTTCTAATCGATGAGCCGGTCCTTAAGTTTACTACAAAATAAAATTTTGGCCCTTTCCCGTTATTTAAAGAAAAACCATAAAAAGAATCATGCTATAATCTCATAAAATCATTCTTGAAATCTGATTAACTAAAAACGGAAAACAAATTTTGATGTCTAAGAATATTGTTATTGCTAAAATAGAACAAATTAAAACCGAAAAACAGTTTAATCTGATATCATTTACGGCTAGCTAGAAAATATCAAAAAGTTTCCTTTAAATTTAGGACCTAATCTGTCTCTTCCCTCGCTTATACTATCAACTCGGCCAGATAATGATGTCTTTATTCTTTGTACGATAAAAAAAAAAAAAAAAAGCAACTCAGCGCAATCCATATTGTTTTAACCTTCGATATAAATCTAATAAATTTATGTTAGGTTTTTCTTGATTTATATATTTCAGACACCTATTTAATTTGCTCTAGTCATATGGATTGTGTTGTGAATATTTATTTATTAGAACTCGAAGATGCCTCTATATAAAAAAGGTATTCTGTATGATAGATTGATATGTGTAATTGTGTTATATATTGATTGTTCAAAAGAGAAGCCGTCAAATTTGATTTTGGAGAAGATGAAGATGAATATTCGAAGGGCACGTAAAGACGGTCTCTTCGTGTACGAACTCGACGTGATGTGAACGAGTAGGCCAGTGGAAAGCGGTGTATCATGATACTAAAGCATACTGCATACTTGTCATGTTGTGACAATTTGGCTTACATCATTGTTGTATGGGACTCATTATTGAGACCATATTCCTAGAAAATTTTAAAATTATACAAATTCATAGTTTTTCTCTAACTAACTACGGTGTAAACTTTTTTGTTTGTTTGTTTTGTCTTTTATGATTATTAATGGTGTAAACTTGTTACCATACGAATTTGCTTAAAATACGCTAATTCACTTTTCTTTTTTTTGTTGATATTGATGGTTTTTAGTACAAAGAAAATTATAATTGATTTATAAGTTGAGGGACTAGAATTCGGGTTCTTTCATTACCATTTTAATCATAGTTGGTTAATAGGTTTCTTTTAACCGGGAACCTGTTTTTTTTGTAGGTCTCAGATTATAAACGATCGTTTTAGAGCTTAGATTCTTCCGGTTAAAAATAAGTGATGTTATTAAAAACCAAAAAGGAATCAGGTTAAGAGTTAAAAGAAGGAACTCACTCGTACTACTCTAAAAAGAATGGTTTTCCTCCTGGAAATCAGTATGGTTTGGTTTAGTGAACCAAATTGAGTTTTTTTTAAAAAATTGGTTTACTTGGGGTGGAGAGTGTAATGTTGATGTTTTGCTTTTGACTTAGACTCATCATTGAGAGTGAGAAAACTGAACGTTTGAGAATGTTTTCATGTAGAAAATAGAAGAGAAAACCAATTTGAACACATATGATCAAGACAACACTCAAACTTAGTTTTTAATATATGATTTTTTCTATCCGGATAAATTAATAGGACTGATCAAGTGTAGAAAATAGAAGTTTGGAATATTCTTTTCCGGATAGAATATTAAAGATAGAGAGAAAGAGGAACCAGTCCTATTATGCTTAATCAATAAGGGGGGTTTTTTTTTTTTTGTCAACAATATGTATAATGCATATTTACATTTGGATGGTGATACAACAACTCTAGTATAAACCGCTGCTCATTCATTTGTGTTTCAAGGTGAACTTTGGAAAGATTTTTGAAATTTAAGAGTTTTTCTAGTGGTTTGTTTGAAAAAGAGACGAAGTTGTACAAATGGCGTAAAAGTTTTCTCAGCAAAAATAATTGGATGAGAAAGTTAAATTTTGCGTTTACTCGACTCTTAAAAGACATCAGAATATTCATCGACATTCTTATTTGCCCAAAAACTTCTATAAACAAAAGAAGAAAAGAAAACGGCATGATAGCCAAATAAATCATGTAAATTAACAATAAAGTGTACACATAGAAACATGTTTCAACACAGACGAATGTGTGAAAGGAAGAGTTAAAACTTACATCAGATTTTTGTACAGTGAAGCTATCAGTTGGTGATAAAGTTTCTTCTTTTAAAGGCAAGAGTCACTTTCTTTTTCAACTATCAACATTTTGAACCGCATGCTTTTGCTTTGGTTCCATTTTAGACCATGTTAGACTTGTCCTTCTTGTTGTCGAACCCAAAGAGCGAGCAGTTTTGAAAGGCGTCAAGGCTGGTCGCAATCAGACGGCTCAAACCCCCAAGGCTCTCAGTGAGGATCAAATCCTCTGTATACTTTGAAGATCTAATGTCTAAATCCAGTGGTCCTAACGAGTCGGGCTGCAAAGAGGAGTCAATGGAAACAAGCGTTATTTAATACGTGTTTTTTTTTTCACTTTGGAAGAAAATATGCAATTTCGAGATTTACCCAATATATATCCGCAAGCGCACAATGGCTCTTCCCTGGAGAATCCATCGTATGAGGGTCTGTTGGACCCTCTTCCATTGGCTCTCCATGGTCAGGAGGCTTACAAGCCCCCTCATCGCCGGATAAAGCCTAAGAGAAAGTATTGGATCAGATGGTTTAGTTTTGTAAACAACTGTGCAAGTGGAGTTTGGGACTGATATAGTTACCTCCACCAATTGAGAAGGCTTTCCATTTACTCTGTCAACACCTCCAGGAGAAGAAACATTAGCCAACTCGGAGGAATCTGCAATACGGTTCTTTTGGAAAGAGAAGGCATCGCGTGTTTCTTCATCATCCCATAGCGAGGAAGAGCCAGAACTCAGCGGTAGTAGAGCACTTGGCTTGTTCTGGTGTCTTAGTATATGAGCAGCAATTGCAGCATCAAAAGAGTCAGAGGCAAATGGGACATCACGAAGGAGGCAATGTGAACCCTCGGTGGCGGGTGGATCCACACCATCACTGTCTATGTCATCGGGCACTTCAGAAAGTAGATCACCTATACTTATGTTAGTAAGACTATCAGCCCATTCTCCTGCTGATAGGGCTTTACCCCTGCTCAAATGCTCAAGTGGAGTAATAGTAGGCGAAGCAGGTTCATAATCATCTCTAGATTCTGCAGGTCGATCATGGATTTCACCAGAGGCGCATACTAGACCATGGCTGGGTTCTACAGATATTGCCTGTTCAGCAGTTGAATGCACAGACAAGGGTCCTGATTCAGTAAGGAGCATGTTGACCTCGTTCACCTCGTCCGCCTCGTCCACATTCATGTCATCCTCGAGTGAAGGACAAGGAGCTGATGTTGGAACTTGAGATATGAAAGAACCTGATGCATCATGGACGAACCAACCATACCTGCAAATACATATAAAAAACAATAATTTTGGTTTGCCCTGTATGATAATTTGACAAGAAGAAACCTGCCAAAGACTAGGATAATATGAGAGCAAACCTTAAGCGGAAAACCGAGGGACTTCCGACCATTGAATGCACTTCTGCGGCGCTTAGAAAAGAGTCATGGGTCCACCTCTGGTGACACGTTACAGTTTCTTTTCGTGCATTGTAAGGAAATAGCATTAGCTCTCCAGTCGCACAACTTGAGCTTCCCCATTTGCGATTGAGATGTTCCAGTACAGATGATATCTTCTTGCGATTACTAAGGGTAAGTTCCAGATGCGGATTGTGCTTATCCTGTTAACAGGTCAAACTCCATTTCATGTCTCAGAAATTTTTTGCTCCAATCAGTATAATTCCTATTTAAAGCTTACCATCTCCAGGGATTGTCGAGTACATTCATCAATCGGGAACAACTGAAGTTTCAACTTGGCAGAAAACTGCATATTGGCATCACTGAGAGGAATGTCACCAGAGGAGCATAAAGAAAGTGGAGACTTTCCGGTTAAATATCTTGTGGGGCCTAAATTTAAGAAAAAAAAAACAGAGAATCTGCTTCAGAATTTGGACATGCTAGTCTTCAATAAACAAAGACCTACGAAATGAAAAATGAAATATTATCCAGTACTAGCAAGTAAACCTTTTTGACCATCCATATCTTTGTCGATTGATGTTCGTTCCAAATGCTCTGCAGCATCAGCAACCAAAGAGACCCCATCTATTGCAGCTTTTTCCCATTTTCTATAACCTGTTGAAGAGGGAAGAACTGCTTAGAGTCAAGTCAAGCAAGAACCTGGAACTACATTAAGTTATTCATATAGCAACTGAAAATATAATACAAACTTAACAGTAAATTATGTCCAAAACTGTATGAACACTGAAAATACACACAATATGGGGCCAAAGGAAACTGCCTATCTAACAAACATGCATAAAAACTAGTAGAGAAAGTACCTTGTTTTCGCCGTTGCCTTCCACCTCTCCCAAAGGCTAAATCTTCTTTTTCGTCACCAAGGCTAGCACCTAAGCTTTCACCATGTTTGGTAGATGCTCTTCCAGGCCCTAGCTTTTTAACATTTTGGCTGTCGCAGAGAATCAGTTTAAATGGACGGTTATCCAATCCCCTTTCTCTGCTATGACTTGAGATGTTTCCAAGGGAAGCAGAAGAGAAATTTTCTCCCTGGCAAGCCCGTTTTCGTAAGCTCTTTCTGCGGTCTTTCAGCAATTGGTGTTCCTTCATGCAAAGGTGTTTGTTAGAAAATAGTTTAAAACAAGTCCTTGTCAAATCCAAGATGGTTTTGAGTTAAAACGAAATTTGCATTTGCCAACTAACCAAGGCCTCTATAAATAGCTTGAATCGCCGGGGTTTGAGGTGAAGTTTTGAAGCTTTGCAGCTATACTTTTCCAGTAAAGACCACCTGCAAGAAACATGAAAAAACATGTTACTTGTTATACTCATACCATGATATACCTTGTTATCTAGACAAACTTCACAGAGAGTAATGTTCATCATTTGTTTACGATAATGTACTTCAACAATCTACAATACCAGCACAAAGCATAAGAGAAAACAAATGTATAATATCAAGTACCATCGTAGCATTGCAGCATTTGTGTCCTTTGGGTTCTTGGCATCAAGGCTTAGTTCTGGGCCCAAAAGTTTGTTCATACGCCTCACTAGACGATAATAGTAATGTCTGACCTGCAAATCACAAAAAGTTTCCACAACCATGAGAAACTAAAAGCAAACACCAGTAAGTGTGGGTGAAGAGGAAACGAAACCCAAAGTTAAAAGGCAACCAACCTGGTCCTTGTTTTTGCTTTGGACACGAGAAGTAATCTTCTCAAAATTCTGAAAAATTAACACAAAGAAAATGTCACTCACACATAACAACAAAGAGAAAAAAAAAAAGAAGCCAACTCATTCAACATCAACAATTGATTACCTTTCCAACTTGACGAAGCGCAGTGAAGAAACTTTCCTCTTCTTGATGCGTCCAAGCAGCCCATTGCCTAGTCGGCTTCTTAGCTGCACTCCGAAACATCACAATTTCCATCAAGAAAATCGACTAAAATAAAAAGAAACAGACAAGCAAAACTTCTGAATCAATAATGCAACATACCAGGAAACTGAGTAACACTGATAGAAGCAGAAGAGAGTAAATTCGGGTTGCTGTTCTGGTTTGATATACGGCCCTCATCGATAGCACCTTCGGGTCTCTGCTCGGCTTGCATTTTCGCAATAATGCGCAAAACGGTTTAAGGATCCATACTAACCAAATTGCAAACTCTTCCTTTTGCTTTCAACGTCCCACAAAACAGAGCAATGAATCCTAACCAATGAAAATAACAATCCCCAAAAATGGAGAAACTCAGAACGAATGTAAATGCATAATCATGGCGATCATCAACAAAAATCACAAGAAGTTTAGCAACCGACAGAAATTTACAGGTAATTCATAAATTTCACATTCATGACACCAAGTGAAGAAAAAAACCCTAATTTCACGAGATCACCTTTTGGTAAAAAAAACCCTAAATTTAATTTCACGAGATCACAAAAAAAAAGCTCAATTCGACCAAATTCGATACCCTATAATTTAGCTCAATCAACATATACATACATTTAAATCTCGTATGGGAAAGACAAAAATTTGAAAAATTAAGAACTAGGGTTACTAAATACATACATATTCGAACTTTTTATAGAAAAATCAAAGGAGAACAAGTTTGACCCCATAGAAAAAAAACCAAAAAAAAATGATAAATATTACCTGAGAAAGCTTGAGATACGGATTGAGCCTGGGATTGACGAACAGTAGTCGAGAATTTAGGGAAAATCGGAAGAAATTGAAGCGGAGGATATTTTTCCGATGAACATCTACGGTTGAACCAAGAGAGAGAGAGAGAAAAATAAATTTTTATTTCTTGTTTTTACATTCACATAAAATTAAAAGAAAAAAAAAATAAAAAGGAATGTAATTAATTATTTACTTGTTATGTAAGATGTGAAAATATATGTATCCAATATATTTAATGGTGGGTTACCAAATATTTTAATAAACAGAATTATATCCTTGAAATTAAATGAGTTTTTTACTTTTTTGAAAGAATCAATCAAATAGATATGAAGTCATCAAAATTTTATTTAATCAAATAAAGTTCACTTTGGTCAGTTGCCTTCATCACGCTAAGTATTATTTTTAAAGTTAAACTAATAGATTACGAAATTTCGGTAATTAATTTGATGGAGGTATCTTTTTCAACAATTTAATGAATATATAAAAGAAAATAATCTTCTACCATTTTGCCTCTTTAAGAAAAGGAAAATAAATTTGGCCCAAAAAAAAAAAAAGAAAAGGAAAATAAATTAGTTGAATCGTAATGCACGTGGCTCGGGTTGGCATCTCGCAAGTCGCATGATGTAAACAAAGTGTTTACAAGTTCAAAACGCAAAATAATATTTCAAATTGTGGTTTGTGTTGAAATGGTCTCAGGCCATGTACAACAGTACAAGAATTAGGTCTGATCCAATAAATAAATGCATGGGCTTTTATTTAGTCCAGTAACTAATATCACAAGATCCATAATGTCTCTTTATCTGTTCTCAATTTTTTTCTGGCAACGATCCAATGTTGATGATTCAACTCGTTTTCTCGATAACCAAAACTTTACCACCGTATCATGTTAAGATTACTAGATCTACACTTTGAAATAGGAGGGGTCAAATATAGATCTTTAAAACACATCTAGTATCGATAGGTAGCTCTTTTTTTTTGACATCAGTGGATTTTTTGGGATTTTTTTCAGAGAGACATCAGACATGTGACTTTGGGTTCGAACCAATGGACTAGTTTATTTAGAAATGGTATATGGATTCTGTCCTAAGAAAAATATATGTCAAAGTCACAAAGAGCATAGGCGGCTAGGAGAGTTTGAAACTTAACATTTTGAAGATCATGAAACTCCCATGTAAGCAATATTATCTATGCACGTATAGTTTCTATCTATATATATAAAAAGCATTAATGGATTATTGACCTTGTAGTAGCCCTGGGACTTATTATCCGAGATCCGGGATCCGATTCGGTATCCGACTTGATCCGCTCCGAAAAACAGGATATCCGGGTGGGGCGGATCCGGATCCGGATAATGAAATTACGGATCCGGCCGGATCCGGATCCGGATCCGGATATCCTCAAAAACTAAAATCGGATATCCAGATCCGGTTTAAATATTTTATTATTATATTTTTAATAATATTTTAATAATATATATATATTATTATTTTTTATATTTTTTCGAATTTTATTTATTAATAATATTTTTAATAATATTTAATTTTTTTATTATTATTTTTAATTTTTTTTAGTTTTTTCATTCAAATTTTATATAATAATAATATTTTTAATTTTTTTTTTTTAAAAATCGGATCCGGATATCCGGCGGATATCCGGCTATTTAACGGATATCCGAGTCTCGGATATCCGGAGTAAACGGATCCGGATCCGAATATCAATATGACGGATCCGGCCGGATCCGGATCCGGATCCGGATACCCTCAAAAAGGCCGGATATCCGGATCCGTCCCAAGGCTACCTTGTAGTTCTTATTGGTTAAATGTTGACTTATCGTTTCGTTATAAAGATGAGTTCAACGAATGGAGAATGTCAGAAGACGGCGTTACGATGCGATGAATCAATAGGACTTTGGGCTTTTCATCATTTCATGATCAAACTGTTTGACAAGTTCAATTTGTTACGCGAAGCGTAGAGATTTGACCCGAAAATATATGCATGATATATTATATAATATACATGTGGAGTGGAGATATATTTCTCTTATTATTGTCAGGACTGATTATTGTTGTACAATGGTTTGCCCACGTACGGGTTTCTTTCTATTAATATATAGAATTTGTCTTGAGTCTCTTGACCCCATTTGTTATTTCTCCGGCGACAATTTAAGACTTCAGGTTTAAGTACTCTTTTAATCGTGTAAATAAAAGCTAAATTCTACTAAAAATCTAGGTAGCTATAGTTAGACCATGAATCTTGCCTCTCAATCACCAAATTTGATTTGTGTAATGTTTTCCTTACTAGTACCGTTTTAGACTTTCAAACTGTCAAGATCAGTTGTTACTTCATCAAAATATGTAGTTTATCAGTTAGTGGTAGATGAAAATATAATTATTTGTCATCGCATCAAACTCGTATAGTATACTGTATATGGTATGGAAAAAAGAAAAACGTCAGGATCGGCCTGTCCCCAACCATGATGATTGATTGATGAAGACGCATCATCTCTCACGCATATTTAAGTCAAACCAACAGATTCCAAATCCAAACCCTTTTCAGATTCGCGACATAAACCCTATTTTGGCGCCAACAACATCATCAACATTAATTATCTTATGCCTTACATATCATGCGTGTGTTACAGACTTACCGTACATTAATTAAGTCTTATATATGTCTAGTACTATTATACAAGTAGCTTTTTGTGAATAATTGTACAACCAATAACTAACAAAATACAAACTTATAAGTGTTTACCTCTTGCTGACAATTCTAGTACTGACAAACATAATTCATTGCTACCTTTTGTCAACAGCTACTATTGTTGGCAAATAAAACTAATTTGAATACAAAAATATAGCCTATACGAATAGTAATTATCTAAAAGAATGTTACTGCATACCAAATAATTAAACGTCTATTAGTACATAATTCATATTCTTAAATAATCATTTGAAATCATATAATTTACTAGTTAATATATATACAAATTTTGTAATTACCATTTCATTTTAGCTATGTTATGTTTGCTTTATACTAATTAATCACACTTACAAATTTCACTTGTTCTGTTCGTTGATGTTTCACACATGTCTTCCATCTTTTTAACATTTGAGAATTATAGATTTGTGGTGAGTATAACAGTATCCACGTGGCAATATCGCATTTACAATAAACTAGGGAGATAGATAGAGGTCCACTAATTTGCAACCACAAAATAGATATCCACTATTTTTTGCATTTATATAATTGCTAAGTTTCTTGTTTTTTCTGCTGCCAGATCCACTTCCATGAAGGAGACATGAGGTGGGCATTGATTGGATTTTGCAACCTATCACCTAATTGATATTATCGCTATTATTGTTATTAGTTTAATTTTTGTCAATATATATTCATAGTGAGCAATGACATAACATCTTAGGTGGATTCCCATTTTGATTAAATAGATCAATTGATATATATGTATTTAGTACCGTTTCTCTAATATTAATTAGTTCAGAAAATTCCAAATACGTTTCTAGGTAAAGAATACCTTTTGAAATTTGAGGCTAAAATAAAGTTTTATAATCTAAATAACCAATAAAAAAGGTTTTATAATCCAAGATGACGATTGTACATCGAGGATCAATTACTTGACTAGCGTTTGAAAGACTAAACTAACAGAACTTTGAATTGTTTTTCAAATATCACGAATTAATTTGTACTATCCAAATAAGACGATTGAACTTGTACTATTTGACTATAGTATTTATCATCAATTAATATGTTTGCTTTTTCCCAAAGACAAAATGAAATGTTTTTGATAATGATATTTTTAGAATCTGCGACATATTCGTGAAAATTGATGAGTGATATAGTTCAGAATAAAAAAAATTCATGATCGTCTATAAAGTGATCAGTTAAACAGATTTTATTACCTTTATATGGGTAAAAACTGGTTATCAAATCATGATAGAGTTTACGTGTAGGAATTGTCTATTTTACGTGGTAGCTAAAGAAATCAATACAGACTATACAGTATTATACAATCTTCTACATTTCTCAATATATCAAGCTAAAATGTTACTAGGCGTTGAAATCTCAACTAGATCATTGACACGATACTATTATATCTATGGTCAAATAGGATTTTAAATCTTAATATCCTCCTCGTAACGAACGATAAAAGATAGAAGACATTTGGTTTATTCGATAATCTTTAGCCCCGAATGATAAAACTTCTTTACTTTATTTGTATTGTCACTTTCTTATTATAATTCCACTAGGCACTAGCTTACACCGTTACGTGAGACAAAATATTTGGGTCATATGAAAAACAAAGCTGAGGGAAAGAAAAAGAAAAAAACAAAGTTGAGGGGAAATCCATTACCTTTTTTTGTTTGCTCTCTCTGGCGACAAGAAGTGATCACTTTGGCAACACGTCTTTAACAACTCACCAAAAAAAAACAACGTCTTTACCAAAAAGAAAAGAGAAGAAATTGGCAACACGTTCATGTACACATGCAATTATTTGCCCTATATATGTAGATGAGTTCCACGCTATCCACAACGTATTTGGTTATTCTCTATGATTAAATTATGTAAATATTTTAATTCGAAATGATTCCAAAGAGAAAAGTTTGTAATAAGTGGATTATGGGGTATAGAGGATATATTTATACTTCCCATTCCATAAATAAACCTCAAAATAGGGTGTGCGTGTCTGATTTATCCGCAGCATCCGATGATTGATTTGTTGCATGATTTTAATTTGAGTGGTAGAATAATATCGTATACATAAAATACTCACAACCAAATTTCAAATATACAAAGAAAAGTAAAATATTTATATAAAAAAATATATATATGCAAAGAAAAGAAGAGTGACGAAATAGAAAGTGATGGGATCAAAAAAAAAAATAAAAATAAAAAAAGTGATGGGATCATGGACATGATTTTGTTCTCATCGTTTTGTCTTTGTGTAGCAGTGTAGAAGAAATATACGTAAAGATTAAGTCACTATTTTTTTTCCTATTAAGTCACCATTAATCATGCTAAATCATGTAGTTATATAAATAATGTCCATATATGACGATAATGCACACATACACGTACCGAGTGCAACAAATGCTATATGTTAAAACACTTGCGTAATTGTGCAACTAACAAATTCATTACCGCATATATATAATACACGAAGATGGTTACGTAAAATAAAATAAAAAATACATTATCTTAAATTCAAACATTCATTATAATCCGTATAAACGCCGATAACAACTATAGTTCTACCAAATTTTTTTTTTTTTTGGTAAAATTAAAAATCAAAAATAATGCAAATAGTTCTACCAAAATGATCCATCTTGAAAATTATTATATTTTTCATCATTTGACAATTATTTTTGTTGCTTGTTTGCTGACACTACAACTAAAGTAAAACACTTAATTATTTAACATTTAAAAGAATTAACTAACAAAGGAATGCTGTTACACACGTAAGAACCCGATGGCTCCATCTCGATCGACTTCAAAAATTTACCTAACTTGCCATTTGTGTTCCACATTTAAGGTTTCGACCCTTACAGTTTTTTTTTTTTTTATCAGAACATGAAAAATACGAATTACAAAGGTTTCTAAATTTTTTAAAGAACGATATTAGCACAATTTGTAATAGAGTTAGATAATTAAACATTATACTGTTCAGGTCATGATATATATTATTTCTCCTCATTACATGTTATTTTCTCGTAGATTGGATTCAAATTTTATTTCATCCATATCCTTATGTCATCAATGCAGTTTAGACTTTAGATGAATAGAACGATTCGCCGTCTCACTTTTTTTGGTAGACAATGGATGCCTATGCGACCAGAAAAAGTGCTTTCACGATATCTATCAATGGATTTCTAAGTCAAAATATAATAGGGATTCGAGTTACATAACTTCAACTCTTGTGAATTTTTTTTCTTTGTGAAAGCAAACATGGTCTCTTCTCAGTGGCGGAGCTAGAAATTTTTTTTGTTGGGGTCAAGAATATATACAACAAAAATAACACTAAAAATATTTATTATAAATAATTTTTTTATATAATTATAAGCTCAAATTTTAAAATATTTTCATAGCCTAAATTATTAATATAGATTTGAGTTCAATTTAAAAGAATTAAATATATTTTTAGTTAGAAAATCTAGATTTAGATTTTTTTTAAGTAAAATGTGAGTTTATGTTAGATTTATTGGGGTCAATCTAAAATTTTAGGTGGGGTCAATATTACAATTCTCTAAAAATTATAAAGAGTAATCAAAATTTGTTGGGGTCAGTTGACCCCCCTATCCCTAACGTACCTCCGCCCCTGTCTCTTCTCAACCTATAACCTGACGTACGTACTCGTTATATTTTCAACTCTTTGATATAGATAAATACTGCAGCTGTCAGGAAAAGAAAAATTAGTTTTTTTTTTTTTGTCAACGGAAAGAATAAAGATGCTATGTCATTCATGTATATATAATTTTTCATTTTGGGTTCACGTACATCACATCTACCATTTTCTGGATTATCAACTGATTTTTGGTTTTCTAAACTATATTATTTGATTTATCTGCCTATAATTAGTACAATCACTTGGTTTATCCCGGAACATACTTTGAATCCTAATCTTCTTCTTTTTTCTTTAGAACTTAAACTTGAATCATATCTATTATATACTCCCTCCGTATTTTATTAATTGTCGTTTTAGAATTTTTATTTCTTTGAATTAGATGTCGTTTTCAAATTTCTATGCAAAATTTATTACTTTTTAATGTTTTATAAACATTAAAAAGTAATAAATTTTGCATAGAAATTTGAAAACGACATCTAATTCAAAGAAATAAAAATTCTAAAACGACAATTAATAAAATACGGAGGGAGTATATAACAACTAATGTTATCACATTCTTATTGCATACATGCTTTGTTTAGTTACTGAACTGAACTATATATATAGTTCAACAATTCCTTAATAAATTAATTATTGGAGGGAGGACTAATGATTCATTCAATGCCATAAAGATCAAACTTTACTTATATAGTATAAAGGATAACAATAAGTACCAAGGAGATAATTATACCATAGGTGATCGAGACAAATGGCTTTAATTAGCTTTTCCACCAAAAAAAATCATTAACTGTTGTTCATCTTTTCAAGATTTCGTACAAGTTAATCATTTGGATCATCTTTCTACATTGATCAATGAACCAAAATGATTTCCTAATGGAAAAAAAAAATCAAATAAAATCGTACTAGTATTAAATAATTAAACATTCATAAATAATCAGTCTTGAGAGATACTGTAATTATATTCCTTTTCATCATTTGAATTTTTACATAATTATTGTTACTTGTTTGCTGACACTACAATTAAAGTAAAGCAATTAATTATTACATTAAGAGAACTAACTAACAAAGGAACAATCTTACACGTCAGAACGCGCTGGCTCCTTCTCGACTTTCAAAAATTCACCTAAAGTTGCTGCTAACTTGTGTTCCCACATTTATGTTTTAACCCTTAGAGCTTTTTATATTTACAATTAAAACCCCATGATTACATGACGGAGCAGCCGTTGGGGTTCTCGTCGCTGAACATTCCAGGAGCGTTCATGTTTGGCTGCGAGTACGGCACGTAACTCTCACTCGCGTAATTGTATCCTGAACCTGGATAACTCTGACCTTCCATCGAATAACCCTGACCTCCCATTGAGTAACTCTGACCGTACACGTGTCCTTCTTGCCAATACATCGGAGCCGTCGGATATGAGGAGTATCCATAGTAATCCATCTTATTCACCATCGCCACCGGCGCACCACCTCCTCCTCCGCCTTCCTTCTTCTCTCCGCCGTCTCCGGCCTCTTTCTTCGTTTCTCCGCCGTCTCCGGCCTCTTTTTTCTTCTCTCCGCCGTCTCCGGCCTCTTTTTTCTTCTCTCCGCCGTCTCCGGCCTCTTTTTTCTTTTCTCCGCCGTCACCACCCTCTTTCTTCTTCTCTCCGCCGTCACCAGCTTCTTTCTTCTTCTCTCCACCGTCACTTCCTTCTTTCTTTGCGGCGGGAGCGGTGGTGTCTGCCTTTTTCTCGGCAGCTCCGTCGTCTTTTTTGGCGGGAAGAAGAGGCTCAACGGTTCGTTTGAGCTTTTTTGTGAGGAGAGGCACAAGTTCTTTAACGTCTATCGTTCCTTTAACCGTCACCACATCTTTAGCTCCGTCAATAGCCACCGTTTCGACCCCTGTTTAATAAAATTTATAAAATTTTAATTAGCATAATTAAATTGCTTTTGGTTTTTAAATATTTAGCAAACTTCGTTGGTTTATTAACCCTCCTTACCTTTGGTTTTCAATATTATTTTCTTGATTTTCTGAATACATCCTTCACAATGTAGTCTGATCTTTAAAGCCACCGAGCTCTGAACAAAAGCAAAGTCAAATCAATAATTAATTCATACTCATACTTTGTTAGAAAAATGAAATCTGGATTTACTTTTAGCTGCCTAATCTTTTTCGATTAGCTTATCTGCCTAATTAACTTTATTATTTATTCGTTTAATAACCGGCGAACATTAGCAAAAGCATAGTTGTCCCTTGTTCTTATTCAATTAGATCTATACCTCTTTTGGAGCTGCCGGAGCAGGAGCAGGAGCAGGAGGAGGAGGAGTAGCCGCCTTATCTCCACCGTCGGCTTTCTTCTCTCCAACGGCGGCGTCTACTTTCGGCGGTGAAGGTGGCGGTGGATTGGCGAGTACCACCTTTCTCTTGGTTTTCTCCTCAAGCTTCTCTCGGAGTTTCACCGGATCGATCTTTCCCACCACAACAAGGTTATTCCCACCAGTATTCGCCGTCACATCTTTCACTCCATCAAAGTGCTTCACCATTCTCTTGATCTTCTTAGCGCAGCCTTCACAGTGCATATCCACTTTGTAAACAAAGGCAGTGGCCACCGCTGCAGCGGCCGGAGCTGCCGCGGAACCTCCTCCACCACTCACGGCTGGGACTACGGTGGCTGCTGGCTTCTTCTCTTGTTCAACTTTGGCACCTTCTTGGACCACTCCCATTCTTGGTTGAAGATAAGGATATTTTTTAGTGATATTTTATATATTGTATTTTGGAGGCTGAAGAAATGTTTGAACGAGAGTAAGTGGAGGCAAATGTCTGTATTTATAGAGAAGAGAATGCGTGGAGATTATTATTTTACTATATTATTGATACTGAATTTTACTGAATATTATATGGTTTGATTTTACATGTTGAATTCGTATGAGTTATGCATATACTATTTTGTGTGTATTTGTTGGGGGCTGAGGTCAGCGAGAGTGGGCGTTTGACGCCGGTTTGACACAAGTGATGGTACTAGACACGAAGGCACCAAGTTTCTGAACAAACATTATTTAATCATCCGTGGATAATATTAATAAAAATTAATTTGTTTTCACGCAAATAGCTGATCAGTTTTAATGATTTCTTAAAGGTAACATTACTTTTGAAAACAAAAAGGGTATCATTTCTCAGCTTTGACTACTTGATGACGAGAGTCTAGATTAGCCGAATCTTAATCAATTTAAGGTAAAAACTGAAAATACATTTGATCAATAGTCACAATTCAAAGAATATACATCCTACCTTATCAGAAAAAAACTGTAGTTTAGAAGATATCACCGCCTTAAATGCGGACTAATTACAGAAGCTATGTAATAATGTATATGCTGTTTTTTTTCTTATGATAAATGGGGTATTGGTTAAAGTCATGATTCTGCAAATTGCACAGTCTTATCTCATTATAAAGTGAAGTTGATGGAACATAAAAAAACATTAAAAAAAAAACAAAAAAAACTTACAACAGATTTAGCAAAACATTTTAGATACTTTGTTGTATTTTTAGGAAAAGAAACCCAACATGATATTAAAATACCACATTTTATATTTATCCCATTTAACACATATTAAGATCAGATCTAAATTTTAATATACAAGATAAACGACAAATCGCACATGGTTTTAATTTGTCAAGTAGTTAATTTGACCGATTTATATATTTAGTACAGTGCATAAAAGAATTCTAGACATGTGTGTGTAATGTGCAAGTAAATTACCAACAAAGAATGTGCATATATATTAATTATATGCACATTTTTATAAATGTTTATATGTTTTCGAGTATTAATAATGTAATTTCCACGTTTTGTTGTAATATACTATTCATATCACCTAACCAATGCGCATACACTACTTGACACAATTCGTACAGCACCAATAGCTTATATAACTATTTTTGAATTTCTTACACATCAAAAAAGAATTGTTTGCTCCCATGAAGAGCAATTATTGATTTTAAATGTAAAAATGACTTTGGGTTTTATAAGTTTCGGCTTCATGGAAGCAGCCAAGAACTGCCTATCTATAAAAAACATGGGCTGCGGTATAGAGACAGAGACATGAGGGCCATTTAACTCACTGAGTTTTTACTTAAACTTATTGGATTCGGTAAAGTGAAAATTGAATTTACTGGAAAATATTTCAACTGAATAAACTGTAAAAGGAAATAGTAAAGGATAAGAAAAGTAAAAAATGTCTCAAGAGTTGCGTAATTGCGTTTCGTTCCGTCTATCACCGGTCTATTTTGTCAACATCATGTTTCATTGTGTTTTGTTGAATTTTTTCATATTATCGCATGAGTGACGTAATACCTGAGGTGGACACATATTTATTATATTCACATGAGATATTGAGTTTGATTGAGAACTTTCTTTTCTATTATCTAAAATCTTCTAGTTCGTAAAGTTAACGATCAAAATGACCACAAACTCCATCGTATGTTTGTGTCTGTACTTTGAAGTTCGATGTATGTGTTTTGAAATCTTATGTTCTAGTCACATATACTTTGTAGCTACATACGATTTTTCAACATATAAAAATAAAATTGTTTCCCTGTTTCATAGTGTAAAAAAGAGAAAGTATAAATGGTCTAACACGTCAGACTGACTCGGACCATTTTAACTAATGTTGTCAAGTTTAATACAGAACATAATCACTAATTGCAACGACTATGTTATTGCCACCCATCACCTCCCCAGCTCGCCTGGAGACTAAACATGTGGACCAACACAGCCGCATGTATGATCGTCTTGTTTCAGATAATATGACAACAGATAATCGTCTTGTTTCAGTCCTCTAGATAGTATCGTCCATCGGTAAATATAGTGCCATTAAAGAACCAATACGTAGCTTTTAAGTTTGTACACTCATGCAAGTCACCATTTTATCCATATATTTTGGCCAAGTCTTATTGCTCTCGTTAGTCGTTACGTTGTAGCTTCAAAATTTGATCACTTCTAATTTCAAACCATCTTCATGTATTTCTAGAGAGTTTCCCGTACAACTATCTCTCATCTGAAGGTGAAATGGTTGTGATTTAGAGAAAAAAAACAGCATGAATTAAAGATTCAGCTGAAATTTTACCATTTACACTAAAATATTGTGGAAAAGAATTTCACTGATTTTGCTGGAAAATAAATGAAAAAGAACAAATCTATATATAATTAGGAAAATGTTCACCACAAAATTGAATAGAAATGAGAGTGACACAAATATTCCTCTAATCTCCGTATTCTATTAATCAGTTTCCTAGTCATCTAAATTTCATTTAATCCAATCATGTTTACAGAATGGAGCCTAAAAGTAAACTACGTATACAGTTAGAAAGTGAAAGAAAATAAATAAGATAATCAAACTGATATACAGTAACTTGGGCTTAAGAGTCTAAAGATAAAATCTATCTGACAATTAAGACAACAGAAAAACATTAATTGGGGCATATATAGAAAACGTTAAGAAATCAAGAGTAGTGGGGGCAGAGGCAAAATTAGAACCAATTCAGCAAGAACTCAGTTTAAACATCAAAATGGATCTCCATGCAACACTATTACAAGAATAAATAATATGAAAAGTTTGGATTTGGTACCGGTCTGTTTCACTATCATTGTTACAATTATTGATTTCCTCGGCAAAAGCACCTTATTTTATTAGAACGAGACCGGAAGCACGAGCCTATCTCGTGTAGAAGTATCTGGAAAGAAAGAAAAAAAGGAACTTTCCAGATTTCTAACAAATCGTGTTAACAAATCGGCACGTATTATCTAGCTGGAGGAATGGCCCATTGTCCCTGCTCTAGATGTGAATCCACATAAGTACGAAATTTTGACCGTTGAGAGAGTAAGATCGGTTCGATTAAGGACAAGTCGTATATATTGATGACCAAGAAAACCCTGGAGAAGAAGCAAGCTTCAACGCTCCCCAAGACAACATAGCCATCATTGTGGGAAGCATTAAGAGCGTGCATGACACAAAGCCTTTTCATTCCCTTGCTCTGCACTTGTAAAGGATTCATAAAAAAAAATCGTAACAGGTAAACCTACGTCCGAGTACTACATTGACTTATTTTACAATGTAATTTCAGACTCATAAAAAAAAAAAAAAAAAAACACAACATAATTGCATTTCAGATTTTGGTCTTCAATTAGACTCTTCTTCTCAAATCGATAAAACTTGAACTATAAGAAACACTTTTCTTATTAATTTAGAAACTTCACAAAACTAAATCTCTCAAGCTCTTATAGAACAACTCTCCATAGACTTATATTTATAGGTCTAGGCAACTTCCTATTCCTATTATTAGAAAAGGAAAACTAACAGAACTTATCAATTAGAACATATTTGTATTTTTCTATTTTCTATCTCTTCTAGCATCTTCTAGAAAGAGATTACTTTCTCTCCAAGACTTGGAATTATCCAACATTCACCCCCTTAATTCCAACTTGAACTTGGGGAGACTTGATCTCTTGAACTTCGATTAACTCTCGCATTTCCTTGAACTTGATCCTTGCTAAGGCTTTAGTAAGGATGTCCGCTTTCTGTTCCTTCCCAGGTACATGCTCCACCTCAACTTGCTCCTCTTCTACACATTCACGAATGAAATGGTATCTCAAGAGTATGTGCTTACTCCTTCCGTGAAATACCGGATTCTTGGTGAGTGCAATGGCCGACTTATTATCAATCCTCAGCAAGATCTTCTCATCTAAACTTAGGATTTCATTTAACAGCTCCTTAAGCCAAATGGCTTGCTTCGCCGCTTCCGTTGCCGCCATAAACTCCGCCTCACACGACGATAACGCGACCGAGGAGAGTTTTTGTGAGGTCCATGTTATGAGTGATGACCCGAAATAGAACATGTGTCCTCTTGTGCTTTTCCCGTCATCAATGTCGGCATTGTGACTAGAGTCACTATAACCTACAACTTTCCTTGACCCATCTTTCTTAAAGGATAGTCCAAAGTTGGTGGTTCCTTTCACATACCTCAGAACTTGCTTGAGTGCTTGCCCATGTGATTCTCTCGGACTTTGCATGTACCGACTTAGTACACTCACGGCAAACGTTAAATCGGGTCTTGTATGAATGAGATACCTTAGACATCCTATGGTTCTTCGGTATCGTGTGGCATCGATTTGTATGAACAAATCATCAACATAAATTGCCACGATTAAGAAACTCTCCTTGTTTCTCTTGAGGTATACGGATGGTTCCTTCCTACACTTCTTGAAGCCCATCCCTTTAAAGACACTATCGAGTTTTATATTCCAAGCTCTTGGAGCTTGGCGAAGCCCATACAACGCTTTATGGAGCTTGTATACTCGATTTTCTTCTCCTTTCTTAACAAAGCCCTCGGGTTGAGTAACATAAACCAGCTCATTTAGTTCTCCGTTGAAGAAAGCAGTTTTGACGTCTAGATGGTGTATTTCCCAGCCGCTTGTTGCCGCAATAGCTATGAGTAGCCTTATAGTCTCAATTCTAGCTACGGGTGCAAAGACTTCATCAAAGTCTATACCCTTTTGTTGAACGTAGCCTTTTGCCACAAGTCTAGCCTTATACTTGTTTATCGATCCATCTGCAAGCTTCTTCACTTTGTAAACCCACTTTACTCCTATGGGTTTAACACCATCCGGTTTCTCAACCAATTCCCATGTCTTGTTTCTTGCGATAGAATCTAACTCAGCCTCCATTGCTTTTACCCATTCCTTCAAGCTCATTGCTTCCGTTAAGCTTTCCGGTTCTCCGTCTAGAGTAAGCAAAAGTCTTTCTACCTCGAGGTCAGCAAGTAAGACATAGTCGTTGAGATACCTAGGTCTGTGAATGACACGACCAAATCTGGTCACTATTGGTTGATTTTCAGCTTCTGCAACTTCGTCTTGATTCTCAGCTTCCGCATCTTCGTTTGCTTCTTCTTCGTTCTCGTCATGGTGTAACGGCTCATGGTCTGGATTGAGATTCTCGTCATTGTTTTGTTCATGACCATTGTCATCATATTCAGCTCCATCCTCTATAACACCTCTGTACATAAGTTTGAACCTTCCTGGTTCGTCTTCACCTTCCTTTGCCAACGTTGACCAGTCCCAACTTTTCTTCTCATCAAAAACCACATCTCTACTTACCAGTACCTTCCTTGTAAGAGGATCATAGAAACGGTATGCCTTGGAACCTGGTTCTGTTCCGAGATTGATCACACTTCTTGACCGATCATCTAACTTCCTTAAATGCGGTCCCGTGATCTTGACGTGAGCTACACATCCAAAAACCCTTAAATGTTTGATATTGGGTTTCTTGGACCATAAGCTCTCATATGGTGTTTGACCTTGTAGAGCTTTTGTTGGCACTCGGTTGATAAGATAAGTTGAATGACGTACTGCTTCTCCCCACATATCATTCGGAACCTTCATTCCTTTTAGCAAGCTTCTTGTCATCTCCATTAAAGTTCGATTTCTTCTCTCAACCACACCATTTTGTTGTGGGGTATATGGTGCGGTTAGGTGCCTAGAGACTCCATTCTCTTCACAAAATCGATTGAAATCAGTAGAAGTGAACTCTCCTCCTCTATCGGTGCGAAAAGGTTTTAATAACCTTGCCGGTTTGTTTCTCCACAAACTCTTTAAACCTTTTAAACCGACGAACGCTTCACTCTTCTCCTTTAACAAGATAGTCCACATATATCTTGAGAAGTCATCTATTAAGACGAAGACATACCTATTGTTTGCTAGTGTTGGTGGTGATATTGGACCGCATAAATCTCCGTGAACCAACTCTAACGCTAGTGTTGCACGGTAAGTGGCTTTGATTGGAAACGTTTGTCTCGTTTGTTTCCCGGCTAGACATGCATCACATACGTTCATCTCACGTAATACTTGTGGCATTCCTACGACCATATCTTTTCTCACCATATTATTCATGACACCAACGCTTATGTGACCTAGCCGAGCATGCCAAGTCCATGTAGCTTCGTCTTCTTGAATGAAGAGACACTTTGGATAGCTGATCTCCAATGGCGTTTTGTAGAGGCGGTTTGGCGACCTTACAACTTGTACTAGGAGCCTTCCGTACTGATCGCTTAATGTCAGAATGTTTCCCTTCATGTTCACTTAACACCCATTCTCCGTTGCTTGTCCAAGGCTTATGATATTGTGCTTTAGATCCGGTATGTAATAAATTTCTTTGAGAGTTCTTTTCTCACCCGTCTTGCTCACAAAGACTATAGATCCTTTCCCGACAATATTTACATACGATCCATCTCCAAACTTCACTCGCCCCTTGATATTTTCATCGATGACCGAGAAAAACTCCTTCTTTCCCGTCATATGATTGCTAGCTCCGTTGTCGAGATACCAAACACTTGCATTGTTTGTATCATAGTTTTGCGGAAACACCTTTTCTTCGTTCAAGAACACCACTTCATGAACATATAGTGCTTCACCTTCTTGCGTCTCATTTAGGTTTGTTTCTTGATGTTGTACCGGCTTATCGGGACACTTTGTTGCATAGTGACCAGGCTTGTCACATCTCCAACATATTACCTTGGAAAGGTCTTTCTTCTTTTGGTCTTTCTTTGAGGTCTCTCCTCCTTGATTTTGACCGTTAGATCTTCCTCTCCATCGGCCTCTGTCGTAGCTTCCTCTTCCGGTACCGCCTCTGCCTCTAGTTCCTCCTCGGAACCCACCATACCCTCCACGGTTATTGGTGTTGGAAAACATCAGTTTTCCTTGGTCTTCACTTTGAGTGCTCTTCTTTACTCGATCTTCATAAGCTTTGATTATTCCTACTATATCTTCAAAGCCTGTAGTCTTTAAATCAAGTACTTGTTCAAGAGATGCTACGATGTGAATGAACTTCTCTAGAAGTGCTGACAAAAACCTCTTCACAAGTTTTGTCTCATCAAGTATTTCTCCTAGTGAAGCCGATTGAGCTGCAATACCCGACATCTTTCCTGCAAATTCATCCACCGTTTCTGATTCTCCCATTGTTAGCTGATCCAATTCAGCTTTTAGGGTTTGTAATCTAGCTTCCTTCACTCGGTCCGCTCCTTGGTGACGAGATTTTATCGAATCCCATATGCTTTTAGCTAGATCTTGCTCTCCTATTTGTAAGATGAGTGCCTCGGGGATAGATTGAAAAATCAGTGCAGTCGCCACATCGTTTTTCTTTTGATCCACGTTTCCTGGATCAATTGTATCCCATACTTCACTTATACGAAGCATAACCTTCATCCTCATCGCCCAAACCGTGTAGTTCGATGTTGTTAACATCGGACACTTTATCGAAGGAGCTACAAGGTCCTTCGTTCGTGGAGGATTCTGCCCATCCGCCATGGTTGTTTAACACACACAGGTCACGATCTCTTAAGCTTCAACACAAGCTTTCGCGATCTCCAAGCTTCAACACAAGCTCTCGATCTTCAACGCTTCAACACAAGCTCTGATACCAATTCAAATCGATAAAACTTGAACTATAAGAAACACTTTTCTTATTAATTTAGAAACTTCACAAAACTAAATCTCTCAAGCTCTTATAGAACA
Organism: Erysimum cheiranthoides; assembly: GCA_011420285.2. Classification (NCBI taxonomy): domain Eukaryota; kingdom Viridiplantae; phylum Streptophyta; class Magnoliopsida; order Brassicales; family Brassicaceae; genus Erysimum; species Erysimum cheiranthoides. The sequence continues at coordinate 14,724,353 of CM022182.2, read as the reverse complement.
ACTCTCCATAGACTTATATTTATAGGTCTAGGCAACTTCCTATTCCTATTATGAGAAAAGGAAAACTAACAAAACTTATCAATTAGAACATATTTGTATTTTCCTATTTTCTATCTCTTCTAGCATCTTCTAGAAAGAGATTACTTTCTCTTCAAGACTTGGAATTATCCAACATCTTCTTCGTGAAGTGATCTTGGTCTAGTGGTAAATGATAAGTCCACAGAAGACAGATACCATCACACCAGGGATCGAGTCCCCGACTCTACAATTTAATTGTAGAAATTAGGCTAATGGGCCGGGCAGTTGTGGCCCAAATGTTGAAAAAAAAAAAAAAAATTAGACTCTTCTTCGTTTGAGCTTGTCAAATGTAATAAGCCCAAGTTTATTTATCGGGCCGATATAAGCCTGTTTATCAAAATGGGCCGCGTGTCAAGTCTCAATCATTCAAACCGCCTTTTTTTTAGGTTAATCAATACTTTAAAACCGAAACTGAAAATTTGCTAGGGTTTCTCTTCCGCATCGTCGTCCCCAGCTCCCTCTGTAGTTTCTTCTCTGAATCGTAAGTTTGACAATTGATGCTTAAATTCGTTTAAATTCTTAAACAATTGGCCATTAAATTTTCGCAACTGATGATTCAATTTCACATCTTTAGGAGGATAAAATGGGTAGATGTCCGACAAGAAAAGTGAAGAAGAGGAGATTATCTCACAAAACAGCTCGCCGTGACAAATTCGAAGTCAAAGGCGACGATTTGGTTTACACTGAGTTGCGTAAACCAGACACGGAGATTAAACCTTTCCAGCTTGACGAGGATTTGCCTGGAATGGGTCAATTCTACTGCTTACACTGCGAGTAAGATTTTTTTTAAATGTTTACCCTTTTGCATTAATCTCTCTCTCTCTGGACTCTTTTGGTATAGAGAAACTTTATTACTAAAGACAGTCTTTGAACCTCTCTATATGTTTATGTTTGTCTGAAGAAGAAGAACATTGTGTTAGATTGACCCATTTGTTTGTTTAATCAGCTCTTATTGATTTTGTCTCTACCTTCGTATGTTTCAGTCGGTACTTCTCCAATGCGTTAGTGCGGAATGATCATTTTAAGACTAAGAAACACAAGAAGCGGTATGTGGATTCATCTCGCCTTGCGTACAATTGGGATTGGAACTTTGTTTAGTTACTATACTAGGTTTGAGTTTTTGAAGTCTTCCCGGTATTAATAGTAATACCGAATACTTAATGAGTTCGTAAACACAAGCATCCGTCTTGCTCGTTATGTTCAAGCTATCTCTCTTCTCGGACATAGCTGGGATAAGTATTAGGACTTCCCATTTTAGTACCTTCACACATTATTTTGTGCTCTATGTATGTCTGTGGCTCTATTAAGGTGTTACCTTCAGGTTTGAAGGTTACTTGCGTCTAATGAGTACTGTGACATGAATATTTGTGTTTTCTACTGTATTGATTGGACTCTGAAAGTTTTTTTCTCCATTTGGATTTTGTGTGATTACAGTGTGAAGATAATGAAGGGACCGGCACCACACTCGCAACTTGATGCTGATTTAGCCGGTGGAATGGGAATGCCGGACAATGGTCCAAAACTGATGGCTGTCTGAGTTTACAGTTTTTCTTATTATGTAGTTTTACAGTTAATGGAACCTGGATTTTGTTGTAAGATGGTCCTTAATAGTTAAAACTATATTCTCCTAAATTAATGATATAAGATTTTGTCTGATCGTGATCGTCTTTTACCAAATATCGATTCTTTTTCGAATTGTTACAAATGGTATACTCACCTGTATATGTTCCATCTTTGCCTGCGCATGGTCACCAGATCAAGAAAGAACAAAACAGTCAAATCTTAAGAGATCATCCACGCTTAATATTCCATAACTGGCAGCACTTGAGGAAATGCCTACCCACGAAGATACGTCTGCGAATTGACAATGATTTAAGAAAACCAAACCTTGACGCAGATCCAGACACAGAGGATGCTGTTAAGAGACTCTCAATGTGATCGGGAAAAGTATGCAGGCAATGTCGAGTTCCATTTCCAAGCCCATGACGGCGCCTAAATTCCTCGACATAATTGATGCTCAAAAACATCATATCCCTAGACCAACCTCGAATCACCCTCTTTGTACATCTTGATTCAAGAGAATTTATTATGTTTATGTATTAGTGGAGAAGAGGTTTACAATCGCAATGACACTATTACAAATTGAAATGGAAGTTTAAATCAGATTATTTTTGGTGTTGAATGTGCCACTGGGTAGTGGCGAATAACATTTTAACAAGTTCTTATAAAAAAAAAAAAACATTTTAACAAGTTAAAGATTACATTTGTCAAATTCTAACAGATGATAAAATTTATATAAAGTAAAAACCATACATAAGAAAGCGATGTGTAGTATTTTATTTGTGAACAAGATACATAGTGTGGGGAAATTCAGTGTAGCATGGCTAAATTATTCTGGCCTTGTTTGAAATTATTCTCAATTAGTGAACGACATGTGCCGAGAGGAGCTAAGGTGCTTCTTCTCCTCCACTATTATTTCCAAGTTTGTTCATAATTAAACAAATTTATTGCATTCAACAACTAAAACAAAGTAGTCGTCATCATCATCATGGTGTGTGTGTCCCATATCCATATATGTATGTAATTATGTATGGTCGCACGCGTGTGCTGCACAAATAAACGAAATCAAGAATTGTTCTTTAAAGTCATATAAACACAAAAGAAACGTTGTCTTTTCTTTCTTTTTTCTTTTTTTTTTTAGCTTTGGATCTCATCAGCTTCTTTAATGTCCTTTTTGGACCCATCTTCTTTTTCTCATTTTCTGTTTTCTCATCTTCATAATTTTGTTCCCCACGTATGTTCGTGTGTCTATGTTATCTAAAGCATCCTTTTTGACAATATTGACATTAACTCTAGTTACTATTTTTATATGCTTACATTTACTAATCATGATCTAATAAAAAAAAGTATGATTTACACACAAGTGTTTTTAAAATAGTGTTCTACTTGACCCACAACATTCAAAACCCATCTAACCTATACAATTAAAAACCTTAAAAGATTACATTTTTCATCATATATCATAATAGTTTCACGGATCTCCTGATTCGAAAGTTAGGCTTATCCTGAAATTTAGAACAAACCAAACGAGGATATATAATACTTCCTCTGTTCCTAAAAGATTGATGTTCTAGACTTTTTCACACATATTAAGATATAATGACATTTTAATTTTTAATTAGTTTTAAATTGTTTTATAAGTGGAAAGAGAAAATTTAGACAATTACTTACTATGACATATGGCAAAAAGCATAAAACAAAACAATCATTTCACTTTTTTAATCTAGAAAATCAATCTTTTAGGAACAAATTTAAAACTCAAAACATCAATTTATTAGGAACAGAGGGAGTACGAACGAGTGGCACTCGATGAGAATGAGATATATGACCTCAATAATACAATTATACACACCTCATCATCACCTTCACTCCACTAGTAAGGCTCATAGATTGATATGGCATAAATGGATATTACAGAGGTGAAAAATTAGATTAATTATGATAATACACAATAATATTACTATACCATCAAATCTGAAACGTTGTTCCAAAAATAAGTAACCCCAAAATCAAAGCAGAGAAAAGAAAAAAATGAGTTCGTAGAGTTTTCTTCAGAACATCTCTGGTATTTGTTGTTCTTTACTCTCTTCTTTCTTCTTCTATATGACCAAAGTAATAAGTACTAAGCATCATCTTCCTTAACCCTAGAACTTGAACCTGACGTCATACCAATCACTTGAGTATGCGTAAATCTCTGCAACTGTATCATCCGCGCGTAGATTCCATCAGGATAGTTCTTGAGAAGATGTGAATGCGATCCTTGTTCCGCGACTTTTCCATCATCAATCACCGCGATCACGTGCGCGTTCCTGATTGTAGATAGCCTATGAGCTACGACTATCGATGTTCTACCAGAGCAAGCCTGGTCCAATGCTTCTTGGACCGACCTCTCCGACTCTGCATCAAGAGCGCTTGTGGCCTCGTCCAGCAGCATGATCTCTGCTTTCCTCACGAGGGCTCGTGCGATCGCGATCCTCTGTTTCTGTCCTCCCGAAAGCTGAACGCCTCTCTCGCCCACATACGTTTTGTAACCTTCGGGTAGCGCAGATATGAATTTGTGGGCGCTGGCTAGAGTCGCGGCTTGTATGATCTCTGCTTCGGTCGCGCATTCGTGTCCGTACGCGATGTTTTCGTAAATGGTGGTTCCGAACAAGCACGGCTCTTGAGGGACTATGGCTATGTGTTTCCTTATGGCTTTCAGGTTGTATTTCCTTATGTCTTTCCCATCGATCATGACTCGGCCTGAGGACGGTTCGTAGAATCTCTGGATGAGGGAGATAACCGAGCTTTTCCCGCACCCGCTTGGACCCACAAGAGCTAGAGTCTTGCCAGCTCTAGCACGAATGCTAAGGTCACGGAAAATCTGGATGTCTGGTCTTGAAGGGTAAGAGAAATCAATGTGTTTGAGCTCAACTTCACCGCGTAACCGGTCTGGGACTGGGGTGGTATCCGGATCATCAGGTTCAATCTCAGTTTTCCGGTCAAGAAGTTCGAAAACAGACCGCATAGCCTGACCACCTTTGATGAAATCAGGAGCCAATGTGAGTGTCTCTGCTGCACCATTGGCTGAGACCATCAGAACCATGAAGACTCTTATGGTTTTGGAGAAGTCAGAGATGCCATGTTTCACAAGCCATGATGCGTACCACAGTCCGAGAGCATAGGATGCATAAAGACAGAACTGAGCTACACCATAGCCACTTCCAGCGATCTGTCCTTTCCAGAAGCAGCGCTTCAATGGTGGTTCGAGGTTTGCAGTGTAGAGACGAACAATCTTTGCCTCCGAATTGAAAGCCGCGACTGTCCTGACATTAGCTATGGCTTCACCAGCGAGCTGCGTTCCCTTGGCATGCGCCGCTTCCAGGTCACCCGAGAATCCAGTCATGAACATTTTCTGTTCAAAAGACAAAACAGAGTTTCAGATATGAGAACAAAAAGAGTATGCATTTGCTTTGTAAGAACACAAACCTGTAAGACAGTTGCAGCAACAACTACGGGGAAGACTGCGACAAGGACCAGTGCGAGTCTCCACTGTAGAACAAACCCGGCAGTGCAGGCAACTAGCATCAGTGCTGTGTTCTGCACAATGACCGAGATTCTATCTCCTATGGCAGATCTCACATTATTGGCATCAAGAGCTAATCGTGCTGCGATTCTTGCACTTTCATTCTCCTCTTGATCAAACCAAGCCATCTCATTCTTGAGTACGGCGCTGAGCATCTTCTCACGGACTCTCTTTGTCAGATTCTCACCCACAATGTCCCAGAAAGAATGCTGGAGCGTGTTAAAGATAAGTGCTGCGGAAGAGAGACCGATTAAGAGATAACAATACTTATCAATCTGTTTGATCATGTATTCATGGTCCGGGTTGTAGTAGATGCTTAGGACTGCGCTGAGGACATACGCGAAGAATGCGCTGAGGGAGCCACAGATGACAGAGCCTACTGAACCGAGCAAAGCGTATTTCCACTCCGGAGAGTTCATTTTAGCTAGTCGCCAGAAAGAATTGGCTTGATCCTTGAAGGCCAGCTTCTCATGTTTATAGTTCGGGTAGGAAGAACCTTCAATGGAGAGGCTAAAATCAGAAGTTGAGAAATCCGAGAGTCTCCGTGAATAAGGTGATCTTCCATACGACGAATTCCGTGTCATTATTGGCGAGCTAACCGAGTTTCTAGCACTCGACGGTCTGCAGAAAATAGATTAACATTAGTAATTCAAAAAATTATCATTGAAGCCAAGCAATATGAATACAAATTATACCTCGCGCTACTCTTTCTCGCATTGCTCATGGCAGTTTCATGAGCTGCCTCTTGCATTCTAATTAACTTAGCGTAGATTCCGTTTTCTCCCTTGGAAAAAAGCTCATCATGCGTTCCAATCTCAGAGACACTTCCTTGCTGAAGCACAGCCACAAGGTCGGCTTTTCGAATGGTAGAAAGACGATGAGCAATAATAAGAGTAGTCCTTCCAATCATGAAACGATCCAAAGCTTCTTGCACAAGCTTCTCTGATTCAGAATCCAACGCACTCGTCGCCTCATCTAAAAGAAGTATGGCCGGGTTCTTCAACATCGCTCTTGCGATCGCTATTCTTTGCTTCTGCCCACCTGACAGCTGCAATCCTCTCTCCCCAACCTGACATTATTCACATTTACCACATGAATATAAACAAACATATGATTGAAATATATGTCTAATCTGGGAACAAAATCCATGGGAGTAGTGGTTGCTGGGTTTCAAGTTGAAGTAACAAGAAAAAAACAAGCACATGAACACCCAAAAATTCAACATCAAGACACATGACTAAAACTACTTGTCTGGGTCTCACATGCGTTGTTGACCAAACCCATGTTACTCTGTTATAAATGCTTTTCCATGACCATACCTCTTTCTCTCTTTTGACTCTTTTAAAATACCTTAAACTAATGCAATTTAAAGAATCGAAAGAACACAGATTCTTATAAACCGGTTCATTTGGATGAGTAATGTTAAACCACCAGACCTGTGTGTCAAAGCCATCAGGTAGTTTGATGATAAAGGAATGAGCGTTTGCGACTCGAGCAGCCTCTTCTATCTCGACTTGATCTGCGTCAGGACGGCCTAAGAGTATATTCTCTTTGATAGAAGTGGCAAATAATGCAGGTTCTTGGCTCACAAGCCCTATCTGTTGCCTTAACCATCTCAGTTTCAGCGTCTTCAGGTCTTGCCCATCTAGTAAAACTTGTCCTGCAGGGACAATAAAAACCGTGTTAAAACGAACAATGCTCAAACAAACAGCTAAAAAAGTAACAGAATGTTAGATTGTTAACCTGAGTTCGGGTCGTAAAACCGCTCTATAAGCGAAACGACTGTGCTTTTCCCTGAACCGCTGCTCCCGACCAAAGCTATGGTCTTGCCAGCGGGAACAGAGAGGCAGAAATTGTTAAGAATCTTAACATCTGGCCTTGAAGGATACGAAAAGTCCACGTTCTTGAGCTCGACAAGACCTGTGACCGAGTCTAACTCCACACCCGACTCGCTGTTGCGCTCTATAGTCGGTTTGTGATCAATGATTCTAAAGATCTTTGCAGCAGCAACCTTTGCTTTCGCAAATGCAGCCATACTCGGAGCTGATTGTCCCAATGCCCTATACACAACAATCAAAAACTCATGTCAATTAACAAACCAATTTCAAATCAAACGATAAGAAGAGTGATGAACAGAGAAGAGTAAAAAGAGTGTGCTTACAATCCACCGATCATGACGGCGAACATTGTAGCAATGGCTAGACCACCGTTGGTCAAATGGTGGCGAACGAGGTAGCCTCCGTACCAAAGCAAGAGAGCATAACAACAAAAGACAACGAAGTAAGTAGCACCAAGTCCCATTCCTTTAGCTAAACCTGTTTTGTAGCCAAGTTTCTGAGCAATCTTCAAAGCTGATGAATAAGCTTGTAAAGCTCTTGACTCTCCAACGAAAGCCATCACTACCCTGATTTGCACCACTGTCTGCAATTTTTTCAGAAATCAAATCAGACCCCAAAAAATAACCCAGATGAGAGAATGATCTGATGATTACTACATTTGACAAAAAAATAAACTTTTTTCTGTGTTGTTTCTAGGGATTTGTGCACTCTACCTGTTCGACGATATTACCAGCTTGTGAAAGAGACTCTTGACTTTTGTTAGAGAGCTTTGAGAGAGTTGTGGTGTGAATACCTCCGATCACAGCTATCAACGGAACCACCGCGAGAGTCACTAACGCTAGTTGCCACACCGCCGTGAAACCAACGATAAATCCAGAAACAAAAGTCGCCATGTAATGGATGAAATTACCCAACTGAGATTTCAAAATTGAAAAAACCAGATCAGATAAGGAAGAAGAGACAAAAAAAAGACAAAAGTTATTTTTTGAAGTTTCTCACTTTCTCGCTAATGGCGTCTTGAACCATGACTGCGTCGGTGTTAATGGCGAAGACAACATCTGAAGTTCGAACTTCTGTATCAAAGAACTGAATGTCTTGATTTAAAGCTGCTTCTAAATACTTTATCCTCATCTTCGTTGTTTGTCTCTCTCCACTCCACATCCAACACGAAATCTCTGCAACAAAACAGAATTTAAAATCGAATCAGATCAAGAAAACAGCATAAAGTTTAGATCTTTCGTTTCCCTTGTTCTAACCTGCCCAAGAAGAAGCCCAGATTGCAGCACCAACCACTAAAAAGTAAAGCGCATACTGCAATAAAACAAGTTTATCAATTAAGTGTTTTCAGATATTGAAGATGAAAGATTGAACAAAAAGGGAACATAAAGTTAGTACCTTGAGAACTTCTTGCATCATCTTGTCGACGTTATTAGCATTAGAACCAAAGGAATTAACAAGATCGGCAAAGAATCGAAGAAACAGAGGTAAAGAGCAGCCATGGACGAAAGCACCAACAGAGCCAATTCCCATCAACGCATAATCTAATCCGTCGGCGAATCTGAAAAGCTCTTTGAAAGCAACTCCACGAATCTCTTCCTTCTTAGGCTCCTCCACCACTATTACTGGCGGAGGCGGAGGAGGAGGAGCACCACCGTCATTATCCATTTCCGGCGAGTGTCTCCGGAGCTCTGTTTCTGTGTTTAGAGAGTTGTTGTTGTTGTTGTTGCTACTACTATTGGAAGGTGGTTCTTCAGGGAGAAGCTCAAGTCCTTGCATTTCGGACCAACGCCATTTTTCAACTGACTTTATTTCTTCTTCTTCTTCTTTTTTCTGATCAGATTCTTGGGACATTTGTGTTGATGTTTTCTTACTTCGCTTTATAGAGAACCACAACACCCCTGAAGAAAAAATTAAAATTAAAAAATACTATTTTTTTTTCTTATAAATATATTCCCAAATTTTAATAAATTGAAAAACTCAATATTCTTCTTCACAACACTTAAAATTTTTATAATCTCATCTTCAGTGTTCCTCCGCTCTATATGCCTTCTCCTACACTTTACTAATCCCACTTCCGTTTTTTTAATTTATTTCCTTATTTACCGTTTAATCTTTAGTTATCTATACTTAATAGTAGTTAATACTATTCGATTGGTCAGTCAATTTGTGTACTGGTCAGTCAATTTGAGTTATTGGTCAGTTAATTGTATCTTTTATTTATTTTATACCAATTTTGTAAAGAAAATATATTATATTACCAAACATTGGATTTTCGTGTAGTGATTTTCAGCCCACGCTTCATGTTTTTTATTTCCTTTTCCACATTTGTTTCCATGTTCTTGGATCTGTTTGCTTTAGTGGGTTTTTAATTTTGTAAACATTAATTTATTTTTTGTAAATTGTTTTTTTTCTTCGGTTTCTTGTTGCGTAGAAAACAGAGAAAGTGACAGATGATGGAAGAGAGAGAGAGAGAGAGAGAGAGAGATTGATGGAATCCGACATATAACACTGTTAGAAATGGAGATAAGTTTTTGACTCCCAACAGCTTCTGCTCTTCATTGGTCTCAAATCTTCTCTCTATATTTTTGTTTTTTTTTTATTTTTAAAAAATAAATTATACTAGTCAGATGCAATGTTAAAAACAAAAACAAAAAACTCAGACACTATTTAAAATTATTTAGTAATCTACGAGAGAAAATAATTCACTTCTTTTTTATTGAGTGAATTTTGGTAGGTACAATTATTATCGAGTATGATTGTTCTTTAGATCTTGGAAATGTGTACAGAAGTCACAAATCATAATCCAGACCACCAACTATAGAAAGAAAAAAACCATTTGCTTATGTAGTTTTATGAAAATGTTAGCATATTATAGATGTGATTTTTGTTGTGTAGAATCCTTAATAAAAAAATTACATTTGAAATGTTAAACAGTCAACGTTCACATACTCTGATTTACACGAAATTTATAGTACATGCAACCTTTTTTTCGGTTCTTTAAACTATAATTTAAAAGTCTTAAGTTAAAGTGTTAAAAAAAATTACAATTAAAAGAGAAATGCTACATAGAAAAGATTAAATGATTTAGCTACAATTGAAACTAATCGTATTAAAATTGCAGTATCAAATCTCTTTTGCTATTTCAAATCGGTCCTTTCTTTCTTTTGGGTAATAAGCAAATTTTGGCGGTTGAGTTTTGTTGGACACTGAATTATGATAACGTCCACAATTGTATTTTTACAAATAATACTAAAGAGATTTTTACTAATAGTATTTTTTACTAATAGTATTTTTTTACTAATACTATTTTTACTAATAGTATTTTTTTTACTAATAGTATTTTTTTTTGTCGGTCTATCACATTTGCAAGAGTCTTAAGAAAATTATTAGTGAAAAAAAGTTAGGACTTGGGAATGTGTTTTTATTTTTTTTGTGTGCAAAAGAGTGGGTAAGAAAATCTATATGTTCACACATCTTCCATTTGTCATCCCTCCTTTCCTTTAATTACGGTCTCAGCTTTAATTTTTTTCTTATTCGTTCTAATTGTTTTAATCACAATTATTAATCATCATTAACAAAACAGGGAGATAAGATAATGGGGTTCACATTAACAGACACCTGGTAAACAAAAACGAATCTAACCGGGTTTAGTTTAATTTATATGGAAAAACGAAAGTCGTGACAATGAATTATTTTTGTGATTATTTAATAAAAAGAAATAAAATCAGAGTCAGAGTAAGACACTGTGGTACGGAAAATAAATAATAATATAATGAAAGCCATCTTTTGTGGGAAAGAAGTTCAGATGCTTTAATCACGCCTCTAGAGATCCTAATTTTTTTTTTTGGTGGGCAAAAGGGAGACTAGTCTCCCATATTATTACTCAAACTTAAACAATTACATTCGAACTCGTCTGAGACTCGAGGCCCCATGCTTGTCCGCTAAAACAATAGAATAAACAACAGCAGGACAAATGTCCAAAGCATGAAAACCTAAAGGTAACGTAAACGCATAGTTAGCTAATCCATCCGCAAGACGATTAGCCTCCCTATACACATGTGAAATCCGGACAATCCAGTCCTTTGAGATAAAGCCATAGCACAACCGTACTAGGAAGGACAGAGGATGAGCATCACTTATCCCTGTCTGTAAGAAACCAACCACCATCTCCGAATCAACCTCGAGCTCCACCCGTCGCGCCCCATGTTCCCAAGCCATGAATAAACCATAGTATACTCCCCACAACTCGGCTAAAGGAGCTGAGCAAACACCGATATTTACCGCAAACCCGCATCGCCAGTTCCCATAGCAATCCCTAAGAACACGTCATGCCGTTGCCTCACCGGGGTTCCCATGGGAAGCTCCATCAGTATTCAGTTTCATCCACCCATCCAGCGGAGGTGACCATGCAATTAATCTATCAATCCGCTCCACCCTTCCCCGACCACTACTAATTTTCTCATTAGCCATAGCCACCTCTCTCGTTATCTCATAAAGGAATTTCAATCTATCTCTACATTTCCCGTCAGATCCAAACACATTCCCACATCTCCATTTCCATCCCCACCATGTCACTATCGCGAAGGTTACTGACCATGGGACACCCCCAATACTATCGTGCGCCCCCAAGTTCTTGAAAACCCACTCAAGGAGAGACTGGTTAAAGAACTCAGTGGCCTTTCTGCGTGGCACCATTTTATGCCAAATGCCAGAGATTGCAGGGCAGTCCCGCAAAATATGTATTATTGACTCAATTCCACCTTTACAGACCTGACAAACTTCCGTGTTGCTCAGATGTCGACGGAATCGCTCTTTGTTTGTCATGAGGACTTGATTTGTAGCCATCCAAAGAAAGACTCTGATCCGTTCTGGAACCTGAACTTTCCAAACTCTATCGAACAATCTGCTGGTATCTAGCCGTGGCGTGCTGTCACTGGTAAGGAAGGAGTAGGCGGATCGTACCGTGAAATTTCCATCTGCACTCGCCGCCCATGAGAGCCGATCTGTAGCGCCAGTCACACTATCCAGCACTACTGCCATCAGTTGCTGTTTCACCGTCGCGGGCAAATAAACCATTATTCGATTAAAATCCCACCCAGATCCCTCTCTCCATAAATCGCAGGCTCGAGAGTTAAGCATCCATTGCGGAATCTGACCAGTTGCAAGCTTCACTAAAGGTTCCTTCTCCAACCACGTATCTGTCCAAAACCGAATCTCACGCCCATTACCAATTACCATCCCAAAACCCAGAATCACTACTTCCTGCAATCCGACACAGATACTCCTCCAAGTAGAAGAACTATTTCCTTTCGGGATGCTCCATAAGTGATCATGAAGATCACCAACTTTATACTTAGTCCTTAGGATTCTCGCCCATAAACTCTCCTTATCATGAATTAGTCTCCACCCAAGCTTAGCTAACAAAGCCGTATTCATGTTCTGAGCAGACTTGATCCCCAAGCCACCTTCTCTCTTTGGCAAGCAGACCTTATCCCATGCTAGGAGATGTTGTCGTCTCTTTTCCATTGTACTCCCCCATACAAAGTCTCTTGAAATTCTGTCTAAACTCGACAAAGTAGACTGTGGTAGTGCAATTGAGCTCATAGAGTGAACAGGTATGGAAGAGAGAACTGACTTAGTAAGTGTAATCCTTCCCGCCATACTTAGAAATCGACTCTTCCACCCAGATAACTTCGACGCCACTCGTTCCAAGACACTCCCAAAGGTGTCTTTGTTTATCCGTTTTTGCAAGATTGGCATACCAAGGTATTTGCCAAGATTGCACGTTGCCTTGATTCCACTCTCATTACTTATCGAGGTCGCCAAGTCCCGATCGGCATTATTTGAGAAGAAAATTTTGGATTTTTCCAAGCTAACCTTCTGACCTGAAGCCAAACAAAACCTCTCCAGAACACTCCTAATAATTCGGATTTGATGCACTGAAGCCTCCGCGAAGAGGATGAGATCATTAGCAAAGCAAATATGGGAAAGCTTTGGTCCTAATTTAAATGGTCTCCTCATTTAAATGGTCTCCTCATTTTAATTTCTTAAGCACAAATTGATAAACTATGAAGAGTGACACTTTCTTTCTAAAAAATGAGATTAACAGTTTTTACTTTGTTATAATTATTTAAATGTAAAACAAAGGCTATAACTATGCTTTCACCTGAAAACGCCCAAAAACAATGGATTACCTCTTCGATTGGGAAAAAAAAAAAAGCCTTTTACACTAACAATGAGGGTGGATTATTATATATATAGTCCTTTTTCCTCTTTTTCTCTCAATCTGACATTTTGACTAAATGCAGGGCCGGCTCAAAGGGGGGGACAATGGGTGCGACCGCTCCGGGCCCCGTCCCGTGCCCTAATAAATAAGGGCCCATTTTTTTATAAAAATTTTTTTTTTGTAAAAAAAAAATATATAGTAAACTAAATATAAGATTAAAAAGAGGCCCCAAAAAATTGTGTGTATATTTTTAATTTTATAACAAATTTATTTAATACAAAATACATTAAAAAATAAATTTATAAGAATTTTTTTTTTGTAGAAAAATGTTTAGGGTCTAAAATTTTTTTTTGACCCGGGGCCCTTAAGAATTTTGAGCCGGCACTGACTAAATGTTTGTCTTCGAAATAATATAATTTTTTTTTTCTTTTTTTTTTCGCTCATAAGTTCAAGAAGATTTATTTTTGGAAATTTATATTTCACCTAAACTAATTCCAAGAAGTCGAATCTGTTTGTTAACCGAAAGTCACGTCGGTGATTTCCCTGTTTGTTAACCTACCCTACTTTTTCTCCTAATAAATCATTTTTTCCAACTAATTAATAATTTATGAACATTTAATCGATATGGATTTGGTTGAGTAATGAATTGCTTAAAAAAGTTACTACAGTCATTGGCCCACTTGGTTTTTTTCCTTAACAGTGAATGGAGGGGGACAATATGCACAGACTGCTGTGAAGCTACTACGATCCTGAGTCCTGACATTAGAGTTAACTTAAGCTACTACACCTTCTCTAACTTTGTCCCGTTGAAAAGAAAAAACGAGTAAAAAATTTAAATTTTGACTTTTTGTAGTTATTTTTGGTGTACTGTAATAAATGGTGTTGTAATTTCAAGGAAACTATTGTACAGAATCAGTCAATTTATCCACGAGATCAACACATGTCCTCTGACTCTGATGCATACTTTATCTTCACTTACACAAAAGTCACTCTGATGTTAACATAGTTCACGACGGATTGCATTAAAAGATATATAAAATTCAAATATCATTCCAATGTCACTTTAATCACCTGAACAATAACGAAACCAATAAATCACTATAGAAGAAACCACTTTTTATAAGAGTATAAAAAAGCCACATCAATCTTTTATTCTCTGATATCCAAATTCCAAAGAGTTAAAATAATCTTTTCTAATTTTCTTAAGAGGATTAATATGAAAACTTACGTATGTGGAGCGACGGTTTATTCAAATCCAATTCTATTATTTATCAGAGTTAGTTTTTGGAGGATATATATATTTGCAGTGTTAAAATATGTGAGGTTTTAAATAACACTTCAAATTATATCAAAAATCTTTAGGTGAATGTGAATATGGTATATAAGAGAGGCATTCTCCAATATTAAATTTTTATTATACAGAAAACTGTTTCTCTACAACACAAAGATGAACTATTTTAGCCGTAGGAATATGGATATGTTACGTACGTCATGTCAAATAAAATAAGGTTAAATGACGACACACTAAAATTAACTTGAGGGGGACTAGAATTGGTACATAGGACAGTTACGTAAATGGAAAGTGGTAATAAATTGTAGAAATCAAACAGTGTCTTAATTTATGTAGAAAGTAATTTTCGACTCTTAATTCTTGCATTCGGATGCGCGCGGTAATTTCTTTGCAAATATCTGAAAGACTGAAAAGCAGAAAATCGATATCGTGTTCGTGTGAATATAAATGCAAATATTGATTTCTGTTATAGACACATATGCATGCAAACATTGACTTATCTTACCGGTTGAGATTGACTTCACCACATGTACTTGATGATTATTTAATGCGACAAGGTCGATTTTCTTTTTCTATTCATTTAAAAAATCTGGTTCCGAAATAAGTTTGTTTTCATTTTTAATCTTTAACTACACATTTTAAATGTAGTGCAAATTAATATTTGTAACTTCTAATGAAAAAAGTAAAAACAATATTAGAGTCTATGATCAATTGACGCAAACGGTTTATTTTTTTCGGCAGCTATGACGCAAACAGTTAATGTTTAATGCATACGATTTTCTAGCGAATTGAAAAAAAGAATATGTATAGTGATAAAATTGTTAAGAATCGGTTAAATTTGAAAAACACAAGAGAATTGGTAGGTCTACATACTATGATTAAAACAATTGAATATTCAAGTGTCCTCAGAAGCATTTAATATCAAATAACTAAGACGAATTTTATTACCATGGCAGACAATAAGCGAAATTCGGAGCAAACGACTATGAATAACTCAGAGAACATTGTTGATAAAAAAAAAAAAAAAAAAAAAAAAAAAAAAAAAAAAAATACTCAGAGAACACAAAAATATGAGATCCACTAAAATTCTGACACGTACCCATCGTTAAAGATAAACGGTAAACACAAGTCTGACTAAAGTTATACCGAACCAATTTTAGACCAACAACAAAACCGAAGAACTGACTAATCCAAAATTCTCCATCTTAATTATGGTTCTCGAAACGAAGCCTCAGTTCATTCCTTCTTCATAGCAAACTCCAATATTTCAAATTTCTCAATTTCCTCAAGTTGTCTTTAAACCTTCAGCAACTCTTATTTGACGTTAAACAATAATTATATTTACGTCGATATATATTATAGCAAAATATTAGTCAAAGGTCATTCATCAGTTTTAATCATATTTTATCTTATAAACACAGCATAATATTAATCAGAGATCATGTGCTCTTGCATAGTCTCTCTTCAGGAAAAGCTATTATTAAAGTAAACAAACAATTAATATATGATAACATAAAGTTGAGTGGTCCAAATTCCCTCCCCAAACAAAGGGATTATAAATAATTTTTCGTATCTTTTATATAAGATCGGTGACAGGGAAAATAAAAGGAAGACGCACATCACACACTCTTAAAATATATACTCCCTCCGTATTTTATTAATTGTCGTTTTAGAATTTTTATTTCTTTGAATTAGATGTCGTTTTCAAATTTTTATGCAAAATTTATTACATTATAAAACATTAAAAAGTAATAAATTTTGCATAGAAATTTGAAAACGACATCTAATTCAAAGAAATAAAAATTCTAAAACGACAATTAATAAAATACGGAGGGAGTACACAAATACGTACATGAATGTTATATTTTATTGTAGAATCTGAATTAGAGACAAACAAAAATACTCGAATGCCCACTCAAGTACCTCTATTGAAAGTTGTGGACGTGACACTCATTGTGCCCCCCCCAAATTGTCTTAAACTCTCTTGATGACATTTTGCATATAATGAAATGTTGTGGTTACGCACTTAATTGATTTTAATATATATTTTCCAGAATTTGTTGAAATTGAAGTTTGTATGATTAGAATTACCAATATTTGAGGCAACAAAAACTAAGATACATGAAGTCAACATATTCTTCATTAGTCAAATGATTCCACGAAATCGCATCCATCAAAATAAATAAAAAATCGATATTATATAAAATAGAATAAATGAGATGAAGATTAGTTGATTAAAAAATTTCTGTTGGCAAATAAATAAACGAGAAACATTTTCTTACGAAGTTTAATGTATCGAGGACTAGCAAACTAACAATTAAATCTACCAAAAGTCGCATTCATTGATTTTGCTGTTTACACATTTATCCCTTTTGACTTTTTTTTAGAGGGGAAATGTTTTATGATAAAACTTTTAAATTACGCGAATCTGAAGAAAAAAACATCATTTATCTCATTAAAATAACTCTAAGATTATTGACTCAGTCAAATTAGATCCAAACATTTTACTTGAAATCTGAACAATGAGATAGGAAAACTCACCTTGCTTTGTCGATCCGGTAACGAGGACAGTGTGGGAAAATAATGATGTTACTATAAAATAATTCAACTTTCTCGTGCCATATTGTAATTAAAGTTAACTTGCAAATCACAATGAGGTCCAAAATTTAGACACCTTTATACTTGTAGCAATTTGGTCAGTTTCGGCTACGTTTCCCATAAGTTGGTTCATTCTCAACTTGTGAACCTAATTTTGTCAAGTATTTTAGAAAATAATTGGTGGTAGAAATTGTATTTTCTTTAATAGTGGACTATCTTTACTTATAAATTATAAAATAATATTTTTTCAACCAAAAAAAAAAAATTATAAAATAATATTTTTACTCTAACGTCAGGTCACTCAGGTCACTTATTTTTAACAAAGTAAACAGCATCTTTAATGACATTTAAGCATGCGTGTATATTTTGCTGCAGTAAAAATCTAAAAATTTAACTGAATCAAATAAATAAAGTGATCGTATTATGTTTACTAAAGTCCAGAAAATATGCTTATATTTTTAAATATTTTTTTTTTGGTAATGTATATTTTTAAATATTGCTAAATAGTAAATAATTAATTTTCAAATGAAACTATTTCCTAGATTGCATTATTGACTTTGTAGATGGTACAGTTGAGACAATGAATTATTTACTTTCGAGATGGTACAATGGAGACAGCCTCGCCTTAGCAGTAACCTATAGGACTATTATAGGCTGTGAGAGATATTCACAAGTGGCGAATCTCATCTATTGGGATTTTGATTGTTTTTTAAAAAACAATTTCGAACTTTTGTAACGGCACTGAGATTTTGATTTAGTGGAATAATCCCCATAAAAGTTAATTATGATGGGAATAAACATAAAGCAGTATGACGACAAGCGAACATGTATTTAGACAGCTTATTATTCATGGAAACCAAAACTAAAATTAAAATATAATATAATAAATATACTCTATGCGGTTTTTTTTTAAATCTTTTTTAGGTTTTAATGTTAATAATGGTTATGTTTAATTTGCAAATTCTTTATGTGCATGGATGAGGTTAAAAGAAGTCTAAATATTTATATAGTTTAAATAATTTTTTGTAACAATTTACATGATAAAGACTTTAAAAAACTCTTAAGATATTTTCTAAAGTTTCAAGTTTGATATATGTTCCAGTTTTCTCTAAACGCCATTTATGATGAAAATAAATATATACAAATTTTGTCAACATTTGGGTTACAACTGGCCGGCCCATTAGCCTAATTCCTACAAATTTGTAGGGTCGGGGACTCGATCCCTGGTGTGATGGTGTCTGTCTTCTGGCTGGCCCAGTTGTGGCCTAAATGTTGAAAAAAAAAAATATATATCAAATTAGTCTTAAATATAAAAATGGTATACCATCAAAGATAAGATAAAATGCATAAACTAAAGGGTAAACCTATCAATTCCATTAAAAAAAAACCTACCAATTCCAACAAATAATTGAGAAAGAAGAAGTTTAGTTTGCTGTGTGTGTGTGTGTTTTTTTTCTTTTTCTTTTATCTCAAACGTTTAGTTTGGTGTTTTCCACCAAAATCGAAAGCCAAATCATAGCGAAACTCCACACGTGCCCTTCCTTTGTTTTCTCTTTATTTTCCTTGTCTTTATTTATATGCTGGTCACTTTTTAGTTTAATATTTTTTTTCGTAATTTAATATTATGCTTTTGCTCTTAATAATAATTGGCTCATTGTTTTTGAAGTATAATCGACTCATCAGTTACATGCCAAGTGAGTGGGCTGGAAATGTCGCAAGTGCCTTCACGACTGTTTCGATTATTGTAAAGGTTAAGGAATCTTGGTTTTGTGAATCATCTTTATTGTCAGGTTCGTACATAGTTTAGAGAATTATGAGATAGTTCTTCTTTTGTGCAAATGAGATAGTTCTTTTAGTAAGTAAATTTCACGACGGTCGTCGGATATACAAATGCAATAATATTCTAAATACCGTCTTCTGTAGATTTGTTAGAAAACTTCTGCTGTTACATATTTTTTTATTATTATTAAATACAATTTTTTTTCAATAAAAATAATCTAATTTATCTTCGGTGTAAATAGTAGAATTAATTTTCAGTAAATATATAGACTCACATATTGGGGTGGGGATGCATGTGTGAGCATCAGAGCATGTTAGTTATAAATTCATTAGTGTTTGGCTTATTCATATGTGCCACCACTTGCTTTATGCTCCTCAATTCCTTTTCTGTAGTAACTACTAAAGCGTTATCTTCTGTAGATTTGTTAGAAAACTTCTGCTGTTACATATTTTTTTATTATTATTAAATACAATTTTTTTTCAATAAAAAATAATCTAATTTATCTTCGGTGTAAATAGTAGAATTAATTTTCAGTAAATATATAGACTCACATATTGGGGTGGGGATGCATGTGTGAGCATGTTAGTTATAAATTCATCAGTGTTTGGCTTATTCATATATATGTGCCACCACTTGCTTTATGCTCCTCAATTCCTTTTCTTATAATTTTTAATATTCCATATCTCAGCTTTCTCTCCTATTTTCAATTAAATTAGTGTGTGATCTCCTCTAAACAGATAGTACATCTCTTAAACCATGGATAAATAAATAATGGCAATATGTTATTAATCTCTTCGATATTTCCACCTGTCAGCTGCTATAATGTTATACCAAAATCGATTCCTGCGCGAATTTACCCATATGGGTAACAAATGAGTAATCTACGATTATACAGTATTTATACATCTACGTAAGTTATCTGCAAGAGTTTATATTTACTGAATTTTCTTTCCAATCAATGATTAGATCTTTTTCTTTTTGTGAAA
This sequence comes from Erysimum cheiranthoides, assembly GCA_011420285.2. Lineage (NCBI taxonomy): Eukaryota > Viridiplantae > Streptophyta > Magnoliopsida > Brassicales > Brassicaceae > Erysimum > Erysimum cheiranthoides. The sequence goes on along the minus strand of CM022182.2, from coordinate 14,704,431 downwards.
GCTTTCTATTTGCATGTTAAATCCCTAATTATATGGTTGTACGGTCATGAGATGGCATTTTTTGTTTGTTTGCCGATTCTTTTATGATTTTATTTTTATCCATTTAGTAGACGAGACCACTCAGCCAATTTACGCAAATCTATCTTTATTCCCAAAATACACCCAACCCTTTTATATGTTTTCAAAATTTAATACCAAGTTTACACAATGTTATTAATCATTAATTCTATACACAACGTTTTTTTTTTTTTTTTTTTGTTAATGATACAGGTGGTTCGTTTTTGTAGGATTAATCCTCCCATATTTTAGATGATTAGTGAAACGCCAGAATTTATTTACAAGAAAATCAATAAGCAACGAAAAATTGGATACGGTGAAAATGAATATGGTGAGATAGAGAAATTAAACAAAGGTTGGCCCTTTGGAAAATGGAGAACATGTGCACTAATCCTCTTCCTATTTTCCGAACTTCTTTTATATTCTATTTCATTTTTGTACTTTTACGCTAAATTATTATCGAACCTAAAAAAGTGAAATATTGTTGTAGCTAGAGTTTCAAGGGTCCATCTTATTCACGTCTCCGTGACATCTAGCAAATGCCTAGAAAGTGTCTGAAACGACCTTATTGTTTTTGGTGAAGACATAAGTAAATGTCCACATTTGAATTTGTTTCTTTTAAAAATAATAAAAAATTTCTTTGAATTTGTTTCCTTTACTGATGGATTGGTCGAACTTATCCAAAGACGATTTTTATTTTTCCGTTCTTTTTTTTGGGGAAATTTATTTTTCCGTTCAAAAGAGAAAATTACTTACGTAGAACCTTTTGTTTTTTTTGGGCAAACACTTACCTAGAACCTTTTGATTTAAATTTGTACTTGTATATGTTTATCGTTCACGACTGTTTTAAATCTCATACATTCGTTTTTTAGTATTGATTGCTTAAAGATCATTTTATATATAATTAACCAAAGTTTCGACACATTTAATTTGCCAAATTACACTTCTGTGTCCCTTTCAGAAGTTTTGAGATCCGTCTACAACTAATCTATATACGCGATATGAGTTTCACACTTTCACTTGTACATGGTCGACTAGGTCGAAGTTGCATTTTTAATAATATATATAAACAAGGTTTACTAGTTTTGAGATCAAATAATTATGTTGAAGAATACATTGTTGTACCTGGATTTTTTTTTTTTTTTTTTTGTGCAAACCATGTTTCATTAATTAGAGACTAAACCGGATAAACCGGATACAAAGATGAGGAAAGCGATAGGGCTTCCTTAGCAAGGTTATCCGCGATACGATTCTCAGTTCTTGGCACAAAGCGATAGGGCTTCCTGGATTTATAGAACTTTATTATAGTATGTGAAATATCGATCAGCACATGCATGTGAACATGACTTTTGTGATGGTGAAATGTGGTGGGACTGGGTGTTGTTGTGATATAAGTCATATGAAAGATAACAATGAACAAAAATCAAAGATAACTTAGGTTTTCATTTTAAGTATATAGCTTATAAAAGAAAACATTTCAAAACCCCCTTCTTTTAATAATTGCTGCATTTTTTTTAAATAACAAAAACGTAAACAGAAAATTTGTAGTTAATTATTCAAAGTATAATTAAATAATTTTAATCAAAGTTCTGGTCCTAATCAGAACTTTGTAGAGAACATGATGCTTAGAATAATCATTTAACCAAGAACTATATTAGTTGTCTAAATTTTGAAAATAAATGTATATGGATAGAAAATTTTGATTAATCAAATATATAACTAGTCTGATATATATCAAAATCGGTGAAACAATTAATCAGTTTAATAAATTATTATACTCCCTCCGTTTTTGAATAGTTGTCGTTTTAGAGGTTTTTTTTGTTTTAAATTAATTGTCGTTTTAAGGTAATAATGTAACGTATGTCAATAACTACCCAAATTACCCTCATTTTACTAAACACAATTATTTGTAAATAATTACTTGTCATTTTTATGAGGTTAATATAGTCATTGTATACATTTTCTTAATTTGTCCAAATACAGTTAAAACGACAACTTTTCAAAAACGGAGGGAGTATATCATAGTAAAAAACGGTTGATTTTCAAATATTTTAATCCAAGTTAGTTAAAATCTCTATACTATTATTTGAAAATTAGTTAGAAAGAAAATTTAAAAACTAAACCTTTTAACTATAGTAAACTACTCACACAAATGCCCTTAAACTTTTTTTTTTTTTTTTAAGCTTGCAACATCAAAACGTGTTTTTAGAATTAGTTTTTATAGTTTGTTCGTCAAATTGAGAATCAAATTTCACATTTCAACCAAAAATTACAAAATTAGTATGACTTATTCGCAAAATCACGTTACTGGAAAAAAGGGTTGCTTGTTTTTGTGAATCTTTGGAAGAACAAAAACAAGAAGAAGTGTGACTGTGTGGGAGCTGAATGAAATTGTGTCGAAACTATTATAGCGGTTACATTTTTATAGTACGTCGGAAACATTTAACTGCATGTGAAATGTCGAGATAATTGCATTCTTAAAAATAAAAATCAAATAAGAAAAAAACAGGAGCAAAAAATGATTTACTGGGGAAGTCCACTCAATAACATGAAGCATCTTGGACCACTAAGTTTCCAATCTTACTATTCTTATGAAACAACCTTGTACCTAACTAGTGACCATTGAAATTTCACACAAAAAGAATCTTTGAAATTTCTAAAGTTTATCACTTAATTTTTTTTCTTTTTTTTTTTTGATAATTAAGTTTTTCATTATCACTTATCGTTCATGGAAACATTTAACACAAAAAATATCTTTCATGGAAACAAGCGTGCACGTGAATCATTGAAACTTCAAAGTTTTAATTTCCTTTTTTTTTTTTTTTTTTTTTTGAAACTTTGATCTCTTATATTTCACATATATAAGTGTATACAACACTAGAGATTAGTGACCCCGATTTATATATTTGTTATAATTTCTACAATAGATTTGATAAGTTAATGAAATATTTTATTTGTAATAAATATTTTCGGAATAAACTTCAGTATCAACTAAGTCAACATCTAAGATGATTAATATTCTGGATACATACATCCATGAAACTGTTTCATAAGATTTAATCATCGTAAATTTTAATATCTAAGTCCAATACATACTTTCTTCGGCGAGTTGACTTCACGTTCGTTTTGTAGTCCATGTTTCAGCATCTATTACTAGCGTCAACGGCCAGTTTCTTCCTACGAACATGGTTAGTTATCGGCAACTGGTTTTTGAGAAGAGATCAAAAGAAGATAAATTATGGTACGTACACACGCATGTCCACGAGATATTAATTTTTGAAAGAGATAAACTATCATATTGGCCTTTTGGGAGGTTTCATTTCCAACGCGGTACTTTGAAATTTAGCTAGTACATGTGTGTGTTTTTCCATCAAGAACAACAATATCGTATGATTACGAGTTTGTTATACTAAAGGCTTTATTTTCAAACCAAGAGGAGTTGGTAATATACCTACCTAAGTGTTTATTTTTTTCGTGAAACGATAAAGACATTTATAGGATTATATTCTTAAGAACGTCATTTTAAAATCTATTTTAATAGTAGGTTTTATATATATATAATTAATACCGGCATGATGCACGAAAGTTAGTGCACCAAAATTTTTCTTGAGCTTATAGAATAGTGAATAATTTATCTTCCAGTTTGTCCCCTTGTTGGTACACAAATTAATAGGATTCTTCAGCCTCCACCAAGTATATATGCGAAAAAATGGAACATATTTTTTAGACTAAAACGAAAAGTTATTTATATTTCAAAGAAAAAGGAAAAAGGGGAATTTGTGGTGTGGATTCCACATCATCTACACATAACTTATTGTATTACAGAAATGAGTATAACAATCAATTTAAGGCCTGTGTTGGCCCAAGTTAACAGAAAATATCAGTTTTCAATAACTAATAAGCTTGGCTAAATTAAAGTGATCCTAAACGTTATCTCAATATAACTTAACCGACGACTACAAAACAAACAATAAAACGTATCGTTGGTTGCTATTGTTGATTGTTGTAGTTAGTGGCTATTGCTAGTAATTGCAAAAGAAACATAACCATAGAAGATTTCTTGGTACAACATTCGTTTTCTTTGTTTATATGAGATTTTGTCTATCCTAAAAATGTAAATGAAGCACTCACTAGTCACTACCTACTAGTACCTAGTCTAATAATGGGTTTTGTACTTTGTATATGTCCTATGGTGGAATCTAGCTTTCGGTGGGATTTGTCTTTTGATTTAATACAAATCGTAAGTTGGGCGGATAAAATAAATAAAAATAAAATAAAAGAGAAGTCCATTCAGGCCCATAAAACATTGGATATGGGCCTAACAAAACATTTAGAACTTTTCTTGTTTCCTCTTAACTCCGATCAAATCTCGATCCTCTGGTTCGTTACATCTCCGATTGCAATTGCGCCGGCAGCTAATACCAGAACGGCGCCACAATCTTCTTCTTCTGCCTCTCGTCTTCTTCCTCCTGCTCAGGTGATTTTGATTTCCTCTTTCGATTTTCGATCCGCTCTCAGTTATTTTTTATTACTCAATTGTAGTGATATCTCCGAATATCTCTAAATCCAGAGACGATTCGGCAACGAGAAGTCCTGATCTGAGTTGTATAATGGCGTCTGCGATCGGAGGCGGATCCTTGTCTGAGGTATATAGTAGTGCGAAAAGGATTCTACTCAAGGCTCGCGACGGAATCGAGAGATTGGAGAGGTTCGAATCATCTTCTATGGATTCTCCCGATCTTGCCTCCTCCGTCAAACGAGACATTACTGAGGTCCGATCTCTTTGCTCCAACATGGATGCTCTTTGGCGCTCAATCCCTGTTAAATCTCAACGCGATCTCTGGAGAAGGTTCTTGATTCATTCCTTCTCTGATCTAATTCCAAATTTTCATAGATTATCCAAATATTTGAAAACATATCCACTCTTTGGTTCTGAATCTCTTAAAGTAATGGTTAAACGTTAGAGTAGTTTCTTGCAATTCTTGTGTACTCTTGTGTTTGAGATCATAAGCAAATTTGGGCTTTTTTGTTGCAGAAAGACTGAACAAGTTGGAGAAGAAGCTGAGTATTTGAATCAAAGTCTGGAAAAATACATGTCGAGGAATCAGAGAAAGATGTTGGAAGCTAAAGAGAGAGCGGATTTGTTAGGCAGAGCGAGCGGAGAAGGAGCTCACATTTTGCAAATATTTGATGAGGAATCTCAAGCTATGAACTCTGTGAAGAACTCAAAGAGAATGCTCGAAGAATCGTTCTCAAGTGGAGTTGCTATCCTCTCCAAATATGCTGAACAAAGGGATCGTTTGAAGGTAAACTCTTGTGAACTTTTTTTTTTATGCTATTAACGTTTTCTAACATTTGGGTTTTTGGATTCTCAGAGGGCACAGCGTAAAGCTTTGGATGTTCTGAACACCGTAGGGCTCTCCAACTCGGTACTGAGGCTCATTGAGAGGCGCAATCGTGTTGATACTTGGATCAAATACACTGGTATGATTGCAACACTTGTCATATTGTATCTGTTCATTAGATGGACACGCTAAAGCGAAGAAAATCGAACGGCTTTGTTACACAGATGGTTGTTTATGCCTCTTACAAGACATTTCCAGCATCTGATCTATATAGCTCAACAAGTTGATATTGTCAAAATAGTACCCATTTTCTCGATTTCCTTTGCATTGAATACAAACCAAAACTAAAGCTGAATCAAAGTGACTTTTACCATGTTAGGTAGTTTGGTTACTACCATTTCTCCTAAATTCTTAAAGTCCAAGAAACCCGTAAAACCTGGATAGAAAACTAAACCGAACCCCCAAATTAAATTAGGAGGAGATGTGAATCTCACAAGTGCTGGGTTTGGCATTTAGATGAACGGTCATGAAGATCAAGAAGGTGATTGATGAGTTTCAGTTTATTGTTATGATCAGCATCAAGTTCCACTTAGAAAGTACATTTGGCGCAAAAAGCACTTGACTTGTCTAAATTCTCTACCACATGTACTACACTCAATCAAGTGCTTTTAGAAAGTACATTTGGCGCAAAAAGCATTTGGCGCAGTTTCTAGCCTTGGAGATTTGTTGAGCAGACGAGGAAGCCTTCTCCAACCTTGTTTTGTATTACACTCAAAAGAAACCTTAAAAAAAGTTTCAAAAAAAGGGTAATCTCTTACAGTTTGAATACATCACCTGAAACACACACGAAAACAAATGATACTAATCTAAGACAAGGAAGAAGCAGGCATAATTCTGTTGCTCAAGTATTTGACAACCAGGAAGCATCACACTGCGCAATAATTCGCTTCTATGCATGGAGAAAGAGACTCTTTAGCACTGGACGAAACACTTTTGGAAAATTTAAATCGCATTTAAGAAGATCGGCACTTTGGTGTATATGTTTCTTACTATTCCCATATACGCATATAGTAAGCATTAGAAAGATGAAGCAGCAACTGCAAAAGGAGAAACAATGAGGGAAATTTTTCAAAGTCTCAAGCTTTTGGTTTTCGACACTAAACAAGTGAGGATTTTTCATTTTGTATAAAATAACACTAGTAATAGTAATATGATTAATATCTATTAATTTATAGATCTTTTATCTAAAATTCGTATTTAACATTAAACTTTTCTGAATTTTACTATTTAAATATTTGTTTCACACCATCTTAAATCTTTTGTGTATCTTTTTAAGACATTAACCATACTTGTTCGTTTGTTTAGTTTGGTCTTACAAAAAAGAAAGAAAAATAAAATAAAAAAATCGGGCACGTGGCAGCATCGGCGTTAAAAAGCATGTGGCGTAGACTCGCTCTCCTTCTCCTTTCCCTTCTTCTTCTTCTTCTTCTTCTTCTTCGCTTCACGTCTCTGTTTTTGTGGTTCTGTTCTAATTTTGTGATTATGGCGGAGACCTCTGCGCTTCTCTTCTCCACCTTCTCCTCTCACCTAACGATCTCTCCTGTTCGGCACTCTCATCCCTCCGCTGCTCGATTCTCATCTCTTCTTTCCCGCGTTCGGCCATCACGATTCGCCGTAAAGGCATCACATTACGGTAGCTTCTCCGATAACGATGCTTTCAGCTTCTTCCCCTGGTCCGATGCAAACAACGGTAATCAAATTAGGGTCTCTTATGATTCGAAAAATCGATACATGATCTAGTCAGATTAGAATTAGAGATTGTCCAAGTCGAATTAGTGTGATCTGATTTGAATCTTTATATCGTGTGTACTTTGATGCTTGTTGATCATTCTTGAATTATGTAATTTAACGGTTTTTGAGACTTTTTCACCTCAATTGCAATTCTGAGTGGTGATCCATGGAATTGCTGAAATCAAAGTATTGCAATTTTTTTTAATACAGATATTGAATGGGTTCCTGAAGAAAGAATTACACTTTTCACCTCTGATGGGCTAGTTCAGATTGGAGGCAATATGGTTCCTCGCCGCATCAAATCATCTCATGTATGCATTTTCATCTCATTTCCTTGGCTTTGATTTACATCTTTGTGTGTGTTCTTGACTGGAATTTCCTACAAGTTCAAAACTAGTCAGAATGTAGAACCGGTTTCAATGTTTATAGGATGAGATTGTGTCACTGTGTCTTAGCCTAAGAGGCGTCTTGTTACTTGCCCGTCGTGCTATCATCAAATCATCTCAAATGTATGCATGTGCGTGTTCTTTCCTGGAATTCCTTACAAGTAAAAAGTAGTCACAATGTAGAATCGGTTTCGAGGATTCTTATCTTAAGAGGTGTAATTACTCGCCCCTTTCATGTGTTTTTCTCCGTCGAGAATGAATCATATGCTTTGTGACAGAAGAAACATGGGAAATCCAAATCACCAGAAAAACACCAAAAGTTTCAAGAAAGTGCCTACATGGATCCTGCTCAAGGTCTATGCCTTGGAGCTCTTTTTGATATTGCAGCTACAAACGTATGTAACTCTTCCTTTTTTGTTTGTTAAAGTAGACAACACAGAGGTATTTAGTGCAGTGTTTAAATGTCAGGGACTGGATATGGGAAGAAGACTATGTATTATTGGATTCTGCCGTTCTGTTGAGATGCTTAGTGATGTTGTTGAAGACACTGTCTTAGAACATGGTGGAGAGGTTTGAGTTCGCCATGAAATCTCTTTCTCTCTCTCTCTCTCTCCCTTAACATTTTGGTCTAATTAACTCAGTAATTTGTGTTAAAGATTGTTGCTACAGAGAAAGAGAGCACAAGCAGTTTACAAGAGAAGCTAACAATGACAGTGGCAGTTCCATATCTCTGGGGAGTTCCTCCGGCTGCAGAAAGGCTTCACCTCGCGGTTCGAACAGGTGGAGGCATCGTAGACAAAGTTTATTGGCAATGGGATTTCTTGTGATTTTACAAATTTCTCCAAAACATTGGATCTAACTCACAACCACAACTGTTTATATATCCATTCATTGTACAGAACCATTACATTTTGCTATAAATTCCCCTAAATCCCCTCATTTATTTCATCAACTGAGTAAAAGTTAGTTTATACTTTGATTTAAAAATCAATGTGTTATCTAATAAATCATGACCCGGTCAAGGAACAAATTGCAGCTTTCAAGCATTTTTACCCATTTTTTTTTTGTAACCTGGAGAGTTTAGGACACAATCCAAGTTCTTCTTAAACATGCTGAAAAATAGGATATTCTTGCTATTTAAAGCGTGCTAAGTAAGCTAATTATGATTGAAATGATAGTGTGAGGATTCAATATTCTGATTACGTTCTGCATAATAAATATTTGTATAAATGAATATTCAACAACATTTAGCTGTAGAAAATCTCTTGCATACTTTAATTTCTGTTGAAGATGTTATGTGCAGTCTTCTTAAAATGACTAAATTCCAGCTTTGTTATCACGCCAGATCTCTCTTACCTTTTTTAGATATCAAGGTTCAAAGATTACATAAACTCTAGTTCTTGTCTTTACTAGGATTTACTTTATTCCTTTTATCCCAATTACACAATTCTAGAAATAGTCTTGTGCTTCAGTTTGAGATTTCCGTAGCTATATCTTTGTAAAAGATTCTGCAAAAAAATATGGTCGTATAGGTCTTTCATAGCAATATAAGCCAGTAGCCACAGCAGTTGTTCCACATTTTATATAAGTACCAATTTAATTGTAGATCCAACATTAATTCTTGCACTAATATTTATCAGTCGATGTAATAGTATTTCAATAATTTATAGCCCAATGATAGGCATCTTTTACAGAGAGGCAATGTCGTACCTTTTGTCAAGTTCCTCTCCACTCAAAGAATTCTTTCTAACGCTATCTTTCCTCATTGCCTTAATGCAGACTATTTAAACTACACAAATATAATGATGCATGTACAATGTATGTTAGTGATTATTTAAATAAATAAATATTGAAGATTCTTTTCTTCTAATTCGTCGGTCAAAGAAGAAAACAAAATTTGACGGAATAGTGAATTATAAAACTGTGTGCGAAAATATGCTAGTAAACTATCGTGTTTAATCTTGGTACGACTCTCCTACTGGTATCGAAAGACTTTATCTCTTTGTCGCTAATTTATCATGCGTTAGTACGTATTTATTTAGATTTTTAAATTCGATCACCAATAAACTATTTATAGTAGTCATATTTACGATAGTCAAATTCAGAGTTATTACAAGTTTTTTACATTTGTTATTCCACAAAAAAAAATCGGCGACAACAAAAAAAGGGCCTTAAAGAAGAAAAGAAAAAAAAAAAGAAAACCACAAACAGATCCCAATATATTTCTAGAATATCCGAAATATTCTTAATAAACATTTTATGTTTTAATATCCAGGTCAATCAGCTTCCGGCTCCCGTAGTCGACTCGAACAACCAATTGTCTAGATTTTAGACTCGACCAACATCATGGTCGGCAAATAATAGATTACTGTAAGAGTAATAAAACCTTAACACGTTATATATGAAACAAAAGATGATTTACTAGTCCACTAAACATAAATAATAAATGTATTTTTCAACAGTGATAGAAGTATATATATACTTTAATTTTTGAAATTTTTTCTATCCCAATAATTCCTTACGATCGATTTCGGATAGGTTTTAAGACCAGCCATACAAGATACGATTGATCAGTTTCGATGGAAGAATATGATTGAGTTACTTTATAAAGTCGAGAATTTTAATATTTAAGAGTAATGTGGTTTGGATATATTTTTGTCATCCATATTATATATTAAAATACCCTATCTCTACGTACATATAATAGATGTGGTGGTGGTGGATATGATTATAATATATATAATCGGTCGTCTTTGATCAACGATTGGTTGATTACTTATTCAGTATATTACAAAGAGCTAGCATGCATGGAGAGAAAAATTAACACCCTAAAGAAAGGCAAGTGAGAATAGTTATCGATTTTTAATGGTAAGATACAAAGTATATATATGCATGTGTTTTAGTTTGTGTTTATTGATAAGATTATGAGATTCCCTAATGAGGGTGAGGGGAACAATACAAAGTAGCATACCAAATACTCTGATCTTTGTTGATAAAGCAAAATTATATACAGTTTGTTATGATAGATATATTAATATAACGTATTGGTAAATAAGTAGCTTATTTAGCTTTACAAATTTAATATGGAGGTGTAAATTCTTAGTTATCGGCACCCTACAAAATTCGATTCAAGCTAGTTATTACTCATATACGTAGCTGACTAACTCACAGAAAAAGTCTAGCTAGCATAAATATATGTGAAAATTTTGACACACTGTTAAAAAAAAATCTTAATTAATTTGTTGTTAGTTTGTCGTAATATTGTCACAAACGAATCTAATATCCTAAATCAGCACAATACCGATAAGTTTTGTTTTTTTTGAAATATGTCTATTAATTGACGAGTCTGCCACAAATAATGAAATATGATAGATTAGCAGACAAACAATCTGATCTGACATATATAGTATGTACTGTTGATCATCACTCGAAACTAATCTTGAGATTGGAATTCCTTGACTTAACAACGACGGTGATATGGTTGAGTGGTGATGATGAAACTAGTACGACGGACAAACAATCTTTTTTTGGTTCATTACGAGTTTAATTTTGTACAAATTCAAAGCTAGTTTTAGAATATTTTTCAAAGAATAAATAGTACAAAAGAAGAAAAATTAAATAATTAGAAAATGATGTGACATAGTTATGATATGACAGATTTTGTATCAGTGTTTTTCATGCTAGATATATAACTTGAACTTTGCAGATTACCAAAAATATTGTTAGTTGTAGGTCAGTGTTTTTTTTTTAAAACTAATAATTTACATAACAATTGTAGGTTCAACAAAATATAGAGTTCTCATTCACAAGTAAAAAATATCAATTTAAACTCATGAATCACGTTTAAACTCCTCTTTTAAAAAGCAAGTTTTAATAACTCATCTTTAGTTTTGAGAAAGAAAGAAAGAGAATATGGAGATTGAATCAAAGTTGGTAAGAGAGATCAATAGTACAACATGAACTTATCCTCTTTCTTGTTTTCATCAAACCACAAGCTATTGCTACTACTCGTACAACTACTATTTATTAATTGCTTGATCTCCTCCATTCCATAATCTTCTATCACTACCGAACTCATTGATCTCTCATCCTCTTCATGATGATGATGATGATCATCATGATGTTCCATCTTCACCCTTGTTACTGTACTTGTTGTACTCGACCCACTTCTTACATCACTCAACAACATTATTCCCTTGTTTGTACTTTGTTCCTGGCTGTCTTCTTGATGGCTCATTATGAGCTTGTTGCTGTTTGGAGAATTTACCAAACTGCCCATGTCTTCTTGATATAATAGTTGTTGTTGTTGGCCCATCATTGTCATCATCATCCCCTCATGAGGTGTGAGAAGTTGATTTGATGATGATATCGGTGAGTTATACGGAAGAAGACTATTGATCATGTGGTATTGGGAGGATGATAATGGTGATGGTGATGATGAAGTAGCAATGGCTAAGTGGTGTGGAGGAGGAGGAGCCATTGTGGCAATAAGCTTCTTCTTGAGCTTAGTGTTCCAATAGTTCTTGATGTCATTATCAGTCCTACCATGTAAGTGAGCTGCTATTACTGACCACCTGCATATTCAACATATTTTGCTCCTTTACGTGACCACAATAAAAAATAGATTTATAAACTTAAATCTTAATAATTGTCAAAATGAATTTGCTTCCACTTATTTTTTTGGCTACTTTGTGAACTAAAGAATATACCCACAAAAGGAGGCAATTATACTGCACAAAAGGTGGGTATGTAAAAGCTAAAATCAATGGAAAGATTATTTTTTTATGAAGGAAAAAAGAAACAATAGAGATTGAATCTTCCTTGAAACATGCAAATTCTCTTCTTTTCTGATACCCACTTTCTCCATTTCTTCCCATGATTTAAACAAGAGTAATCTTTTACATCTTTAAGATCGTATATATAACGAAGACCAAGATTATTAATACTGGAATAACTACTACTATTAAGAATTTCTAACCTGCTTCCAATGGAGGCAAAGAGGCTGTAGATAATCTTGTCTTCTTCCTCAGTGAAATCTCCATGTCTTATGTTTGGTCTCAAATAGTTCAACCATCTCAGTCTGCAACTCTTCCCACATCTCCTTAAACCTTTATACACCATATTATACAAGATAAATATTTAAAAAAAAAAATTAACCAAAACCCATCATAGTTTAAAAATCCAAAGAAAAACCATATAAAAAATCCAAGAAATTAAGCTATGCGAATCATGAGACATAAAAAGTACCAGCTTTGTGGGGGAGAGCAATCCAATTGCCACCAGTGCCTTGTTTCTCGATGTAATCTTTAAGCTTTGCATCTTCTTCAGGAGACCATGGACCTCTCTTCACATTTGCCTTGTCACAACATGGAGCCCTACCCATCTCTCTCTCTCTCTCACTCTGTCTCTCTCTTGGTCCTTAGTTAATCTATAGGTCTTGCTTGAGGAACCTTTGTTTTGTTTTTCGAAAGAGAAGAAGAGAAAGAAAAAGTGTTTTCTGGTTCTGTAATTATCAAAGATAAAGACATCTATTTATTGCTATATGTATTGGAAACGCCCAAGTCAATGAAAAACCTATTTTCTATTTTCCTTCCATTATGCTTTTTCTCCTCTCCCCATGTGGATTACCTTCATTATTATAATATGTATATGTAGAGAGGGAGAGAGAGAAACAGTGAATATAAATTATAGATGTGTTTTTGGTCACCAAAGCAAAACAAGAACAGCTGGTCTAAGTTGTGAATATTGGAGAAAAAAATTTAAAAAGAACAAAACAAGTTCTTGAACAAGAAATTAATAAATAAATGTAATAATTAAGTTCTTTAATTCTATTTTATTTTAAGATATTGGACAAATGGTTTGTGGGAAGAAAACAAACTGGACAAATGGTTTAAAGTTTTCTTTGATGTCCCCATTACGATTGAACATGCATGTTTTGTCTCTTGAAGAGACCAAACAACCGTTTATCGACCGATTTTACCGGTTTTTGGTCTGCATTGAATTAAACCAAATCAAACCAACCAAAAGTCAGAACCAACATGAGATATTAATTATATAGTATGCAATTTTTTTTTTTTTAATATAAAAACTATACAGTAGAAATATTATAAACGAAAAAATGGTGCATGCAAGGTCAAACATTTTATGGTGTTTATTTTTCTTCGTATACTACCAATAAAAAAAGGAAATAGTTAATGGACAGCCCGAATATAGTGACATGAAAAGAAAAATCAAGAAGATAAAACGAAAAGTTGACATTAAACCAAAATTAGAGAAAGCGTGAAAGTGATGTGTACTTATTTTCCAAAAAACCAAGTGAAAGGTTTGACTAAGTCATTTCCCACAAGACATTGTCAAAGTGATTGATCCCGAGGCCACCACACATACATACATTTATTCTTATGGAAAAGCTTGTGTGTATATATAATTTAATACTGTAAGATATAATAACATAGGCATTTATGTATACAATGGCAAAATAATTTTGAATGTTTATGGCGCAGCGGTTTAAGTTGGTGAGTTTGGTGTGCCACTTTTCAAAACGATATTTAGAGGGAAAATGAAAATATAACTTCGTTGCACTGATTTCTTATTTTAGAGAGTTACCACTTTTCAAATAAGTAAACTCTAAGACAATCACATCCATTATCTTTATCGTAGCACACTTCATATACCAAACACATTGCTAAACAGTCAAAAAATGGATGTATGATTCCTTACTTCTGACATATTAGATTGTCAATGTTTGTTGTTTTATTGATCTAGGCATAGATTGTTACAAATCGCATTCGCATCTACATGTGAAATTACACATTTTTACAATTTTGTTGTCTAAAACTATTTTTGAACAAGTATATAGTTTGCTTTTGCGTTTATAATTTATTTTTTCTTACATCTATTTTTTTCAAACTTACAAAATAATCGTGATTATATAACCTATGGTTTCATTTGAAGTAAAAACACTATCTTAACATGCAGAAGTAAGAACCAAAAAATTCGAAATTTGGCATATGACACACAGTTACAACTTTTATGAAATAAATTTAAACAGTAGGCTACTCCAGTTAGTGAATTAAAAGTTAAATAAAAAGTGCGTTGCAACGAATTCCTATATACTTTTACAATTGCATACTGCTAATAACTAACGTATATAATTATTGAAATGGAGTCCCTACCTAAAAAAAGATTTTCCAGTGACTTCATGGTTATACCGAGAGGTCGAAATCTATCTACCAATATTTTATAATACTCAATCTAATAATTGATAAAGGTGGTGTTTTAGTAGCCTACAATAATATGCATCTGTCGTAATTTTCCACTCAAATAGGTCCCTATCGATCCTGTGAATGTAGACGTGTAATGGAAAATCTCCTTGAGATGTTAACCGCTACGATTATGAATTATTGACAAGTAAACTATATAAATAAAACTAGTATTCAATACGTACTATATATCTAGAGGAATGAACAAATTTTAAAATATAACACTAATAATTTGATTAGTCAAAACAAAACACACAATATAACAGTTTGTTATGACTTCAACTACACATCACAGTGGAATCATAGAGTGGCCAAGTCAAAGAGATAGGTTCCGTGTTGGTTTCCCTACTTTTGTATAAGAGCGGTAAAGTTACTGTTAAAAGCCTCCAAAACGAGTTAGAAGGTTTCCAATTTTAAGGCTCGTTTACGAAGCACGTGGGGGTCACGTGAGAATGGGAGCGTGTTGAGTCCACGCGATAAAAGCGTAAAACGACAACGTTTTAACATAACGTCGTGTCTCTTTCTTCACCTTTTCTTAGAGAATTCTCAGACTATCTCCTTCCCTACCACTTCCCTCACTTTACCAACACACACACACACTAAGCTCTCTCTTCTCCGATGGCGGCAATTACCAGATTCTCCGCTCTCTCGACCCCTATCTCTTCTCCTCCATCACTTCCGGCGTCGCGTTTACCCAATTCCACTCAGTGTCTCTCCAGATTCCTAAATGTGTCTTCGTTTCCCGCGCTCTCTACCTCTCGCCGGAGAAAGATCCCGTTGATTCCGGCGTGTTCTTCGATTGGTGACGGGGACGAACCAGTTGAAACAAGAAGTGATGATGAGATTAAAGAGACATTGATGTTATCAGTCTCTCCTTTGCCTCTCCTCCTCGTTGCTTCTCTCCCTGGAGGTAACCCCACACAACTTCTCAGCTTCAATCTTTAAAAAAAATTGGAGCTTTAAGTAACCATTAGTGATAAACAATGCAATTAGTTTATTCATTAACTGTGTGAATGATATATATCAAACTGTGGTTTTGTGACACATGTTCAAGTCAAAATCCAAATTGTTTTCTCTGATATTTCCCTGCCCAAGAATGTTGTGACAAGAAACCTGTTTTTGTAAAATTGACATGACTATGCTAATTTATGTCTCTATTGGCAGCTGCAACTCTAACATCTGTTTTTGGACCCGTCGTGGAGATTGTAAAATCATTGAATCTACCTGATTGGCTTGTTCATTGGGGACATCCAGGGAACATGGTATGATTACTTACTAGCTATCTTCTCCTTTTGATGCTTCTTTAACTTTTGCTTCATCTGCAAGATTCCACAAACTATGTGTACTAAAACCAGTTGCTTTAGACATATCGAAATGCATGTCCTGATTCCGCGGAATGAACTTGTTCTTGTTTTTTTGTTTTATGAAAGTTCATCTACAATTGTCTGTGATGGTTTTGTATTTGTCTCTTGTTTACTCTTAGGCAGTGGTGCTTTTTGCTATGGGTGGCTATGGAACATACTTAGGCTTTCGGATTCGTTATTCAGATGACATTGTAAGGCACTTTAACCAAATAATCTGGCTATAGGATTACAAGAACCGTTGTTGTTGTTTAAAGAGCGTTTTCTTTTCTTCATTTGGCTTGAAACGTCAGGAGGAGAAGGCAAAGGCAAAAGACCTGCACCCGAAGCTTCTAGCCGGAATGTTTTTCTTTTTCTCTCTTGGAGCAACAGGTGGTATCATATCCCTTCTTACCTCCGACAAACCCATCTTGGAAAGGTATATTTTTCTCTTGCAAACTGAACTCTCATTTACTGATTCCAAACTTGATGAAACAAAATAGTGTTTTCATGTTAACAAGAAGAACAACCTGTGTTTGCATGAGATGTGAACCTCTTATAATAGTAGTACTTAGTATTGAATTTTCAAATGCACTGACTAGTATGGTTGCGGTTTTGTGCGATGTAGCCCACACGCTGTTTCAGGATTCATAGGTCTTGCCCTCTTGACTATTCAAACAATCTTACCATCTTTGTTTAAGGTAAAGTGCAATGCAGGATTTTGCAACCTGAAACCTTAATGATTTATATAGTTTTAGGATCACGAAACTCTTTGTTTCAAAAATGTGCAGGACAAACCCGAGCTGAGGAACGTGCACGGGATCCTCGGGAGCGGGATAATGGCTCTTTTCCTCGTCCATTCTGCTTTCGGCCTTCAGCTCGGTCTCAGTTACTGACTATTCTTTACTGATCTCTTCTCATATGTTTGTATTCTTCAGCTGCAACCACTTCGTACAACATCTTAAAGATATAGAGGCAACAACAATCTTGTAAAATGAAAATATTTGTGTCTTTTTTATATATACATTTTAATTTTTCCAACTCTAAAAATAAAACGAAATCTACAAAAAGAAAATGATTAAATGAAATAATTAATTAAAAAAAAAAAAGTTTAAAACAAATACCAGTACCAACCAACAACTAAATATGAAAAGTAAAAAAAAAAAAAAAGATTTATATTCTGTTTTGAATAATCTTAACCACTCCTTGATTGCCACCATGTTCCATGTGTTATCCGGAGGATCCATTACGATGTCGAATAGTCGATGTCGGGTCGGGTCGGGTCGGGTACTCTTCTCACCAACCACACCCACACCTACGACAACGGGGTTGGTGAGAATATATTAGTCAGCTACATCTCATCGTCCATTTCTTTCTCATTCGAGATCAACGGTGTTAAAACATCATAATACTGTAGACCATAAAACACGTGATCACAGCTTCGCCAACAATATAAACCGAAGAGAGGTGAAGCACGAGAGAAGAGCGGGCAAACAAACACAGAACGAGTCGAACTCCGAGTCACGCGCCGAGTTTTTCTCGCTTCTTCTCCATATAATCTCTCTCTTTCTTCTCTCTCGGTTTCATTTTCTCCTCCAGATCTCGAATCTCTCTACTTTGTTAAACAGGTTTGTTTTCTTCGATCCATTGTTGCTCTTTCTTCGTTAGATCTGATGATTTTGTTTTGTAGCTCATGTAATCAACTCGGTTCCCGATTTGGAATCCTTAGTTTGTGGTTGATAGATCTGACGATTCAAAGTTGATGCTTTAGTTTTCGTTAGCTTAATTGTTCAAATCTGATAAGAAATTTGATGGAGTTAGATTTTGTAACTGGAAATTTTCGGAGTCATTCTGCAGAAAATGTGTCGGTGGAACTATACTAATCTGTAAAAATGGATTTGTTCTCTTGCTTAATTTTTCAAATCCGATCAGGAATTGATGGTATTAGATCTTGTAACTGGAAAAGTTTGGAATCATTAGTGTTCAATTGTGTCGGTGAAACTATACAATTTTTTTTTAAGAATTTTGAATTTTTTTTTTTTTAATATATGTTAGTATAACTTGTGTTGCTGTTGTATTATTGTATATGTGTAGAAATGGAAACGTTCCTATTTACCTCTGAATCCGTCAATGAGGGACACCCAGACAAGCTCTGTGACCAGGTTTCTGATGCGATCCTCGATGCTTGCTTAGAGCAAGACCCTGAAAGCAAAGTGGCGTGTGAGACATGCACCAAGACCAATATGGTGATGGTGTTTGGTGAGATCACAACCTCTGCGAAAGTAGACTATGAGAAGATTGTTAGATCCACTTGCAGGGAGATTGGGTTTATCTCGGCTGATGTTGGGCTTGACGCTGACAAATGTAATGTCTTGGTTAATATTGAGCAACAGAGTCCTGACATTGCTCAGGGAGTTCATGGCCATTTGACCAAGAAGCCTGAAGATATTGGAGCTGGTGATCAGGGACATATGTTTGGGTACGCCACTGATGAGACACCTGAGCTCATGCCGTTGACTCATGTCCTAGCCACCAAGCTTGGTGCTAAGCTCACTGAAGTGAGGAAGAACAAGACCTGCCCTTGGTTGAGGCCTGATGGTAAGACCCAAGTCACAGTCGAGTACAAGAACGATGGTGGAGCTATGATTCCGATTAGAGTCCACACGGTTCTCATCTCTACTCAACATGACGAAACTGTCACCAACGACGAGATTGCTGCTGACTTGAAGCAGCATGTGATCAAGCCCGTTATCCCTGCTAAGTACCTTGACGACAACACCATCTTTCACCTCAACCCATCTGGTCGTTTTGTCATCGGAGGGCCTCATGGTGATGCTGGACTCACAGGGAGGAAGATCATCATTGACACTTATGGTGGTTGGGGTGCTCACGGTGGAGGTGCCTTCTCAGGAAAGGACCCAACCAAGGTTGACAGAAGCGGTGCCTACATCGTGAGGCAGGCTGCAAAGAGCGTGGTAGCAGCACGACTCGCACGCCGCTGTATCGTGCAGGTATCATACGCCATTGGTGTCCCTGAGCCCCTCTCAGTGTTTGTTGACACATACAAGACCGGGACTATCCCAGACAAGGATATCCTTGTGTTGATCAAGGAAGCGTTCGACTTCAGGCCGGGAATGATGGCCATTAACCTCGATCTGAAGAGGGGAGGTAACTTCAGGTTCCAGAAAACCGCTGCATATGGCCATTTCGGGCGTGAAGACCCTGACTTCACTTGGGAGGTTGTCAAGCCGCTCAAGCCAAAGGCCTAAACATAAACAAAGCTGGCAATTGCAAGAACTGAGTTGAGACACTCCCTCGCTACTGGGAACTTATCATTATACCATTATTATTGCAAAAGACCGAATAAAGGAAGCTTCTGCATTTTCATCAGATCTCTATAATCCTCACCATTCACATTTGTTTTCGCGAACACAAGGCCAGCGCTTCAAATATCTGGTAATCGAAGATTGCAAATGAAAGATTTGAGTTTTATGTTTTGAGTTTCTGCTTTTTTTTTTTCTTTTTTTTTTCCTCTTAATCTCTTGTATTGTAATTTTGATTGTGTAACCAAGGAATCCATCGTTGTGATGTTAAAACAAAAAAAAAATTTATGCAAGTGAGCAATCTTTGAACTGGAAAAAAGTAGAGAAACGACAGAAATGAGAAGAACAAGTATGAGAGTATGTTCGTGAGCCTGTCATGGAGCCTCTCTTCCCCAGTTGCATTCATCTCGTCGAGTTTCTTGTTGTTACGGGGCACTTGTCGATGTCCAGTGAGCCATAGGAAATTGTAACTGAGCTTGTGGAACACACGGAGAATCTGGTTACACAACTGTGACACCTTATAGTTTCAACATTTTTGTTGTGAGGAACTAATATTGTTACAATCAAACAAATACTAGAAGGAGAAATGAAGGTTTGAGGAAAAAGAGAGAAAATATCACACAAAGAGGAAAGTCTAGAAAGATGTCAATACTTCACAAGATCATATTTGGTCCAACACATATACAATATGTTACTTAGGGAATTGTCCTTTTTAGCATACTAGCTCCTTAATCTCTATTACTCATTTTAAGTTATTCAACAAATTGTCCCTCAATTATTTGGTTTTTTTGTTTGGTTTGATTTTATATATATTAGGTCTGGTTTGATTTATGATTCTACGTCTTTCTCTTTACCCTTGTACAAAGAAAAAGTTAAACAAAAATGGAACGACCAAACCAAAGTGGGTAAGATTTTCCTAAAATATAACGAACAATCTTATTCCGAGTAAAGGTACTCATCATTCAATTTGGTTTCAACTAGTTAACAAAGCCCAAAACAAACTTCTTTTGGGTTCACAATTTGTTTTTTCCTACAATTATTTTTGTCGAAAAAACTATACTATTTCTATAATTTTTAATTTAAGAACACTGTAATGAATAATAGAAATTCGCTAGTCCTGGATCCTGACCAAAAGATAATTAAGTGCTTCTAATCTACACCAAGTTTTGGGTTTGTAAAAGAAAATGCATGATATATCATTTGTTACAAAAACCCAATATCTAAAGAGGTTGTGTATGTACAGTAAAGGATAAAGAAAAACACCAGAATGAGGATGAACTCTCTCTTAGAAGATAAGTCATAGTCTATTATGTCCGTGCATAGTGCATAATAACTAAATATTTGAGAACATAAAAATTTCACCTACCAATCATTACATGTAGCTTGGGGTTTAGTATTCAGATCTCACGATTTTGGTTTCCAAAAATCACAAACAATGAAAAATTATTTTTAAAAAATAAAAGAAATGTAGGAAAAAAAAACGAAAAACAAAGAAAGAAACGGAATTGATTAGAAAGCCATCGATCACTCAACTCATTGTTTTTGTCGTGTGGCATGTTTTGTGGTGCAAGCATCCAAACTTTCATTATTATCCACACTAACATGACCTAACGTTCTTCAATTATGTACATATTGACATGGTTCTTCTATGTCTTAATTATCATATATGCATCCAAGTGTGTGTAAATCAAAACACCCTCGGAGACCCACGTATATATGCTACACACCATAGTTTAATAAATATCATATAATAGTTTAATCAATACCTTATAATAGTTCTATACGTGTAACATATATAAATATACAATTACACACGTCCACAACCTTACTATCGTTATGGCCTAATCAATAAAATTGGTTGATTAGTAAGGTTTGTGGATGTCCATGTACAAATTAACCTCAATCCGAATTTGATGCAACCGGTAACTCGCGAATTTAACCAATATATGTATGCTGAGTCGATGACACAATTTACAAGTGAAAAAAAAGAAAGAAAAAGAAGGCACACATGATGTATGAGCTTGATCACCAACTATATATATATGATGATCTACGTCTCGGCAGAGGTTTTTCAATCAATAATGCCGATTACAAGGTTTTTCCTCTAACACACTTTAACCTACATGCTGGAGCTTTCTATGATTTTATAAACCCAAAAATATAATGAAGAATATTGTTAGAATGAGAGCAAAAAAAAATCTACACTTGTTACAACAAACTTAAACAATTCAACATTTATACAAATTTGAATCTGGATGATGATACAATTACAACACTAACACAACCCACTATTTTAGATGTTCTAGCCACAAGATCACATCTTTATACAATGGAAATTCAAACTCACTAAACAAGAACATTAAAAGCAGTTAGATCAATCAGTTCCCATCAGATTTGTCAAAGGTGCAAAGGGTTGAATTGACAAGGGAAAAAAAAATGGTTGAATGAAGGATTCTTCTTTTCTTTGTGTCGTTGAAATTTCTCCACATGTGTTCTTTTACTAAAAATAATTGAAAAAAAAAACATAGCAAGATATATATTTCTTCACTATACTGTATAATGGAAGTAGAACAATATCATTCATGTTTGGGGGTAAATTTTGTTTATGATATACCAACGGCTACTTTGCTCGCAATATGTGGACAAAATATTTCAGCGACACTATTTATTCGAATGTTCTTTTAACTGATTTGGATATCACATATCACGTTATGATATGTTGATTTTTAGTAGCTGCAAATTATTTCCAACAGTTACTATTATTATATAGTAACTTTTAAACAGAAATGATAATTTTATTTGTTTATGCCAGTTATGTGGCAGAAAATATTATACACTCCATTCCAATTTCCAAATCTAATAAAACACTGATCAATAGGTAAAACCGTTACGATATCAGGAAAATTTAGTAGTTGAGTCTGGTAAAAAAAATTTGTAAGGACAGTTGAAGTGCTTTAAAAATTGGTGTGATTAAAAATATATATGGTTCTATTATAAAAGAAAAAAAGGTTTTAAACTAAGTAAAATCAATTTGTTTAAAACGGAGAGATGATCAAATTCAAAACATTCTTATTTTTAAGATGTTTCAGACGACGACAATCTTAACAGCAGTCTACATGTATGGAATAATTGAAATGGATTTTTACTTAATATCACAAATACAAGTTTCGTTCTTTACCATTAAAACAAGTTTTACTAATCATAAAATGCATCAAACAAAAAGATTTCTCTCTATGAATACTAAATAAAATTAAAGAACAGTGAGATAAATGCACGAAAACAATATAATTATTTTTGTTTTTGATAAAATAATCTTGAAATGTATTATAAAAATTTTCTGCATACCAAATTATTAAAACCAAAGAAGCAAAAAATGAAATGAAGTTGGTTTTTGGCTAATGAATTAGTGAATTTATTTTGTCGGTCAGATGGGTTCCACAACCGTCGATAAACAAGACTCAAGACTCGTAACACGTTACCGACACAAATAGTGAAAGCTTATACATTTTTTGTTTATTTTTTAGTACTTAATTTCGTCAAATATTATTATTTAATTTTTTCGTCGAATATTATTGAATTTCAGCATTGTCCTTTCGGGGACATCTTCTCAATTTATTTTTTTCTAAAAACAAGAAAATTTAATTTTCTACAAAGTTTTTTATTTTTGGTAGGACCGTGGACAAAAGAGGTTCGGAAGTACTCCATAATTTGATACACAAATACAATCTCCCAAAAAAATGAATATTAACGTATTATCAATTTCAGCCCCCCCCCCCCCCCCCCCCCCAAAAAAAAAACGTATTACTATCAATTATGATATTATGAGTTGAGTGGATTCCATCATTTATATATTAGATTAAATTATTATTTATTGTCGACAGAAAATTCCTTAATAGCAGTCTCAAATTAATTTTGATAACAGCGAAGAAAATATATTTTTACCACTTGAGCGAGAAAGCATGGACCTTTAAAAACTTGCATTACGGCCAATGAATCGGATTCGATATTTTGAGATCTGACTAAAGGCAAAGTTTAATATCTCCTGCAACCAAAATAAAAATGAAAAAAGGCCCTACGTTTAATGTAGCCAAATTAAAGCGGAGGTATGTATATAGGATTTTTACAATGATTATCATATTTAAAAACTAATCACGAGAATAATAATTTAATCAAACTGTTTAAATCCCTAAATCACACTTTTTGGGTAAGTTTACCCTCGTTCCAGATTTGGGGTCACAACTTTCTTCAAAAGATATCTTAAATAAGTAAATTTATAGAATAGACAAAACAAGTGTGATTAATTAATAATTATAGCAATAGATATTTAATGTACACATATTTATTATGATCAGGCGTACGTGCACTATTTGAAACTAATCATTCAGATCCTATTATTAATGGGGTATGGAGCAAGACAGCTTGTGTGAAACAAGCGAAAAGCCGAGTGGAACAAAACCGAGAAAAAGATTGAGGAAATGTATCTTTTTTTTTTTGGGGGTAAAAGAGGAGATGTATCTTAAACTGCAAGGATGTCGATTTCGAGACTACCATGATGCAGAACGTGTTGTCACCCTTGAACCTCTTCATTTAAGTCTTAAACAGTTAAAACCACATCCTTAAATATTTACATTATTCGCTCCAAATTTCATATTGCTAACATCGCTTTAATTCATTACTTCGAATATACTTTTGTCCACATCTTCGACCTTCTCAAACACACTTTTTCTATCCATGGTTAAGCAAAGTTAACTTGCATCTTGTATACAAGCACAACGGAAGTTAAAACGTCCGAAATTTATTTGTGTCTTTGGTAACATCATATTCACATGTACACGAAAATCCGTGTTATTTAGTTCTATATATGAGTTTACACTACATTTTTTTTTAAAAAAGGATTGAACTAAATAATCTCCTCAGTACTCGGTTAATCATCACAATCTTGTGGAACCATGAAAATTTTACACTGTTAATGGAGTGTAAACGTTGACTAAATGTATACATAAATGTCAATGAAATCTTAAGCTTATTTCAGTAAAAGTTCATGGCTTTTTCTTTCTCTTTACGAAAGTTGGGGTTCAATCAACTCTTTTTCTTCGTTGGCATTACCTATACTAGCTTTCCACAACATCACTTCGTCTTGTAATATATTACTATCATGGCAAAGAAGAAAACAAAAAAAGAGATAATAAACAGGTGGTGGATTTTAAAGATTATGAGACGCAGGGGTATCTAAATGTGGTTGTAGTAGGCCATGTCAATCAGCATTCGGAGTTGAAACCACTTGTCCTTTGCATCGGTCAATTTGTGTGAATGTGATCTTAACCTAAGATTTTCCTAAATTTATAGCATGTAAATGTATCTCAGAAGAGCAACGTAATAATGCTAGTGATGTTTTTATATTTTTAGACCGTTTAAGAGTCTTAGGTGAGTGGACCACTCATTTTCATAATGTATTTCCGTGAGTGGGTCCAAATAGTTAGGACCCATTATATTTCCAATTTCAATCATAAAGGCGTATAATATATGCCATGCTCATGTCCATCCACCCGCACATCATCTCTCTCTCTCTCTCTCTCTCTCTCTCTGCATTTATATACTCCACTCTTCTTCTTTCCACTCCACACAAAAGAAGAAAGATAAAAATGACTAACTCTTTGATCTCGCTTCTCTCAATCTTCTTCCACTTGTTGGTATTATGGGGATCCTCAGTGAATGCTTATTGGCCTCCATCACCTGGTTATTGGCCAAGCTCCAAGGTTAGCTCCCTGAACTTCTACAAAGGTTTTAGGAATCTTTGGGGTCCTCAGCATCAGAGAATGGACCAAAATGCCCTCACCATCTGGCTTGATAGAACCTCGGGTACTAATTCAACTCTTCTCATTTTCTAATGTGAGTATTTTAAATTTAATGTATAGTTTGTTTCTTTATACTTATAATGTATTTGGGGTTTCTATTTATAGGAAGTGGATTCAAATCAGTGAAGCCATTCAGATCAGGCTACTTTGGAGCAAACATCAAACTCCAACCTGGCTACACTGCTGGAGTCATCACATCTCTCTATGTGAGAGCTAGAGACTCTTAATTAAGACCTTTTTAATTACATTTTAGTGAGCTTAACTAAAATTAATTAAATTTAAATTTGCAGCTATCAAATAATGAGGCACATCCCGGATTCCATGACGAGGTGGACATAGAATTTTTGGGGACAACATTTGGGAAGCCTTACACACTTCAGACGAATGTGTACATTAGAGGAAGTGGTGATGGCAAAATCATTGGTCGTGAGATGAAGTTTCGCTTGTGGTTTGATCCCACTAAGAATTTTCACCACTATGCTATTCTTTGGAGCCCTAGAGAAATCATGTAAGCCTTCTTCTACTTAATTGGAGACTTTTTTGATTTTGTTAAATCTAACCCCTTAAAAACCAGTGTAGTTATAAAAGATCCGTGTTCTTAATTACGAGAAGATACGACAAATTCATTTTTTGGCCACGGACATAGGTGGATGTATCTAGATCGATCCATTTAGTAAACAGAAACAAGAAATACTTTCTTAAATTTTTATTCGGGTAAATGAGAGATATAATTAGATACACGAACTAGAAAGAGACAGTGACCGTACGACGGTGGACAATTATACTTGATTTTTTTGTTGTTTTATATATAATTAATGATTTCTCATGTGTTATTTGTGTCTGGGCCTAACCAAAGTGCCAGCTTTACTAAAGATTTTAATTCTTTTAACCAAGTATTGAGTCTTTCAAGCCTATGAGGTGCGACCACATCAATGGGACATACAGAATCTACCTACCATTTTTAAGCATTTATATTTAATTTACCCAAATATTTAATTTACAAACCTCACACTTTTACCAGAATGTTACTGTAACATACAAATATTTTAATCTGGGCATATTCCTTATTTAGTAAACTATATCAATTTTCAAACTAATAATTTTCTTCATTTGCAATTTTCAGATTTTTGGTGGATGATATTCCCATAAGAAGATACCCAAAGAAGAGTGCGGCTACGTTTCCTTTAAGACCAATGTGGCTTTATGGTTCCATATGGGACGCTTCTTCTTGGGCAACCGAAGATGGTAAATACAAAGCCGACTATAAATATCAACCTTTTACTGCCAAATACACCAATTTCAAAGCGATGGGTTGCACCGCCTACTCGTCAGCACGGTGCCGTCCATTGTCTGCTTCGCCATACCGTTCTGGCGGGTTAACCCGACAGCAGTACCAAGCCATGAGATGGGTTCAAACACATAGTATGGTATACAATTATTGCAAAGATTATAAGCGAGATCATTCTCTAACGCCGGAATGTAGGCGTTAGAACATATTTGAGGAAAGTCCCAAAGTTTGAGAATTTTAATTACATCAAAAAAAATTACCACAAAGAGCTTGGGAAAATTTTGGGATTTTTTTTTTCATTACTATTATTGTGTGGTTGTTTGTTTCACGAAAATAAATTTTCTTTTTTGGCTTATCATCTTGTCTAATGTAAATGTATCCAATATCAGATTGTTTGTCAATCATAAACAAAACTGTTTAAAATCTTGTTACGTTATTATATACCACGATCACACTTATGTCAACAATTTATTAATGTCAGGACCAAAATGACAATTAAAGTTTGCAACCAATCAGCACGATTATGAATTCGATTCTTCTTGAAGCTAAAAGTTTTGGGTGTCATTGATAATAGCCGTTAGAATTTTTTAGTCTTTACAGCATCTATACAGTATATTGTTTTACCAATTCTACTTTAAGGGTTGTATCAATAGTAATATTTGATTTGACAATGGAAGTTAAAGGAATTTTCAAAGACACACCTAATATAAAATGAATTCAATGTGAGAGCATAGGTAACAAAAATAATCCATGCTCTCTACATTCTACGGTGACAATATACATTTAAGATATTTTGCAAAATACAAAGTTTAGTTAAACAATAATACAAATCATTCACAAAGTGCCGATCAGGCGACCACCCTAACACACCCCACTAGTTGTATGTATATAAATGAAAAATAAATGGACGAATACGACTAAACAATGAGAAGGAGATTTATATCCGCATTTGGTAGATGCGTACAAGACGATTGAAAACACCAAACATTCGTCTAGAAAAATAGCCCACAAAAGCATTACTGACCCATTCTTCTCTTTTCATCATTTGGTATTTTATGAGAATGTTGACATTCAATTATTTATTCTTAGCTTTTGTCAATAAACAAATATATCACTAAGAAAAAACATTTTACGCTAGACTTGCTTGAATTGATATGTTTGCAACCATAATTTTTCTATATATAAATAGTTGCAGATGTAACTGTAGAGATAGATTATAACTTTAGTTTTTTTTTTTTTTTTTTTTTTTTTTGCGGAAATATTTACAATCTTTAAAATCTTTGGATAATTATTTGAACTAAAAAATGAAAGATAGATCGTATGCAGTTTTCCATCAATATCTTCTCAATTTTGCTTAGGCACAATATAGAAAACTATTGAATTCTCTATAACTCATATTTTATTTTAGTTTAAGTTTAGTATATGAGTTGCCCAAAAAAAAAAGAAAAAAGTTTAGTATATGAATTGCTTGTGAATTTAACTGTTGTTGTACTTTAAAAACATTTGTCGTAAGAAATTTCTTTAAAAAGTAGTGATTGCAGAAAGAAAAAAATAATAAGCTTCTGAATTCGGACGAGGAAATATATATATGGAAAACATTTAAGAAGGATCGGTGGTGGCAGTTAAGTTATACTATCATGGACATTTATGCGAGTGGCAGAGTAAATAATGGAACCATGTGAAATTTATAATTATGAATATTAAATATCACTTCATTCATACGAGTCAACATTATTTGAGAGACGTAAAGTTTGAACAAAATGCCTCCAAACAATTCGAAACAAAGGACAAAGAAAATGTTGGTTAAGATTGAGTTCAAGCTTTTTTGCACATGAGAGACCGAACGTTTCTCAATCAATGTACTTGCAGAGATTACAGTGTTAATTAACAAAAAAACTTTATCCTTAAAGTCATCTTCGAAAAATACATTGTAGTCTGTCGAGCCCATCGTATGGAATTTAGTGGAAGATCATCATTTATAGTAAGTTTAAGCATTTTGGAGATTCACTACTCCTCCTTATGGACAATACAACAAATATGCAATTAATGTCGGATAAAACAAAGAAAAAACGTAAGGGCTTTCGAGCTTCCACGTCGAAATGATTTCATTGGACATTGATGAGATCATGAGATCTGCAGATTACACAGTGGGCTAGCCTTGTCTTTGAGTTTCGACAGACATTGTCTATTTTTTTAGCAAATGTCATTTTCACTCTCTCCATATTTCATTCCATGTTTTGTGTTTTAGTAAATCTCATTCATATTTCAAAAATAAATTCCATCACACAACATATATTTTTTTGATAAAGTTTGTTTTTTTTGGACTGAAACTACTTGAATGTTCAAGCCGATCCTTCTTAAATGTTGTATCATACAATATATTTCAAGTAGTTTTAGTTAATCAACTCGTAGTGATATAGTTATCTGATGGGCTGAGAGAATAATAAGATTTGAATCTTTCCAATGTGATTTTAAAAATCGTTTTGTCATTTTGTATGTCTCGAATAACAAGAAACTTTTGTTCTAGTATTTTTACAATTTTCATCATCTTCTGTAAAACTAGAAATATTAATCAAAGGTCAAATGGAAACAGGTAAATATATATTTTTTTTTTATATTCAAATTTGAATACAGCGGTATAACTTACATGAGATTAGATTCTTATTATTTTTTTTTTCTTGGATCTAAAATATAGAATTTATTGTAATTAGTTATTGTTAAACTATAGAATGTACATCTAAGTTTATGAATTGGTGTGTTTCAACCCTAATTAACAATTATCTTGTATAATGTCCATTTTCACTAGTAATACAATATATAAACTAAAAAGAAACAATTGCCAATACCGACCTTAGCTCAGTTGGCAGAGCGGGGGACTGTAGTAGTTGCTGTAATCTTCAGGTCGCTGGTTCGATTCCGGCAGGTCGGATAAAACCTTTTTGTGTTTTTTATTTTTTTTTACCCAACCAATAAATCTGAACAGCTACGTAAAAGAAGTTTCAAATCTTATTAATCACAAAAGCCTTGGGCCTCAATCTAGTATATTGAATAATAATGGGCCGATAAGTCAGATTTTGAAAGTCGCGTGTAGCGTAGCAAAAAAGTAGTATTACGCGGTTTCGCAAAGAGAAAATACGACAACGTTTTTTCAGAGTCAAATCGTGTTTTGACTCCGACGGTTATATTTCGTAGTTGGAACGGCTCGAAAGGGAGGGTCAATATTGTAAATTTGTAATATCACGCTCCACCTTTTTTTTCTTTAATTTTTTTTTCCTGCCAAATCAACTTTTCATTTTTGTTTCTACCTTTTTCTTTCAGAAAACCCACTTTACGAAGGAATCAATCGACTTGACTCGTTTTCTTAAATCCGCCATAGATCCGACATACCACCGTCACATCCGGGTTCGAATCCACCAGCTCGGGTTTTTCGCGTTTTACAGCTTCTTCTTCTTCTTCTCCGTCGTTCTCTCCTTTCGCTATGCTGTTTAGGTCTCAAAGGTTTGATTTGTGAGAATTTGAAATCCTCCTTTAGGATTTGAAATATGGCTAGGGTTTATAGTAATTGGGATAGGCTGGTTCGAGCCACTTTAAGAAGAGAGCAGTTGAGGAATACAGGTCAAAGTCATGAGCGTGTTAATAGCGGACTTGCTGGAGCTGTTCCGCCATCACTTGGACGAGCTACAAACATCGATGCTATCTTACAAGCTGCTGACGAGATTCAGTCTGAGGATCCTAATGTCGCTAGAATTCGTAAGTTTTTCTGTTTTTCTTTTTCAAGTTTCATCGTTTGCTTCTTTTTACTATTGACACTGTATTTGTGTCATGTAGTATGTGAGCAAGCCTACTCTATGGCACAGAACTTGGACCCTAACAGTGATGGCAGAGGTGTTCTTCAATTCAAAACTGGTTTGATGTCCGTGATTAAGGTACTCTTCTCTAATATGTCATTTGCTGCAAAAAGAATAAAGTATGGTCGTCTTTCGATGTTATATTTATGTATTGGTGGTTTTAATTACATTCATATAGCTGTGTAGATGGATCCTTAAGCTATGTTTGTAGTATAAATGTTGCACTCTGGTTACCATTTGATGTTGAGATTTTAGTTGCAATCTCTCTTTCTTGGTTTTTTCTTTTATCTTATGTCAAATGGTATGTTTACTTGTTCTGAATCGAAGGGGCTTAATTGCTTTTGCAGCAAAAACTTGCCAAGAGAGATGGTGCTGCAATAGACCGCAATCGTGATATTGAACGATTATGGGAGTTTTACAAAGTTTATAAAAGACGGCATAGAGTGGATGATATCCAAAAGGAAGAGCAAAAATGGAGGGAATCAGGAACAACTTTTTCTTCAAATGTTGGAGAGTATGTGCATCTTTAATCTTTGTTTTTTTTCTTTTTCTTTTTGGACAGTGTTTGGATTTTATCCCTATATAATGGCCTAAATTTCTCTAAATCTAAAACATGCGTCCTGAATTATGTTGATGCATGTTCTTTCATATGGAAGTTGTTTTTTGGATGTAGATTAGTTTATTTGGTATATGTGTCCTTACAAGTGATCTTTTGATACATATATATTATGATTTCCCTGCTCATTTATACGGATGAGATTCTATATAGCGTAGATGATTTCTGAGATGTATTGTTGTCTTAATATTCCTTGTTTTCTCTCTTTTCATAGGATCTTGAAGATGAGGAAGGTCTTCGCAACATTGAGGGCCTTAATTGAAGTGTTAGAGGTGCTAAGCAGAGATGCAGATCCAGATGGTGTTGGGAGGTCTATCAGGGAGGAGGTGATTTTCTCTTGTTGTTTTCACATAATTCAAAACAAATTCAATCTGCTTCTCACTTCCTGTTTTGTTGATGCCAAGCGTTCAAAACACATATTTAATAACTCGGATGATTGAAGATCTTGGAAGAGAGCATTAAATCCATCGTTATACACTCATCTTGGGATGAGTTTAATTGATATATGTTGTTTATGTTTTCAGCTTGGGAGAATTAAAAAAGCGGATGCAACTTTGTCTGCGGAACTAACTCCTTACAACATTCTTCCTCTAGAAGCACAGTCCATGACCAATGCTATTGGGGTTTTCCCTGAAGTAAGTCAAACAAAATGAAAACATTTATTTTAATTTTTTATCAGTAGTTTTAGCTTTTCAAGATTTTCTCACTCAGAAAAGACTCTATTGTCTATATTTAGGTGCGTGGTGCAGTGCAGGCGATCAGATATGCTGAACATTTCCCTAGGCTTCCTGATAATTTTGAAATTTCCGGACAACGTGATGCAGATATGTTTGATTTATTGGAGTACATCTTTGGGTTTCAGGTATACTGGTAAATGGTGATTATTGGATCAAACTCTTCCTTGATTGTTTTTTATCTTGTCGCTTACATTTGTTTTTGTTTTGAGCATTGTCTCAGAGAGATAATGTAAGGAACCAACGGGAGCATCTGGTTCTCACTCTTTCAAATGCACAATCTCAGCTTAGTGTACCTGGCCAAGATGACCCAGTGAGTTCTTCCTTTTGACAGTAATATTCTGTTGTGGCATATACCGTCCCGTTGGTTAAGAGGTTGTTCTCTTAAATTCTTGACCTTTTTTTTTTTAATCTTTCGTTGTAGAAAATTGATGAGAATGCAGTCAATGAGGTTTTCTTGAAGGTTTTGGAAAACTACATCAAGTGGTGCAAATACTTGAGGAAACGCCTTGTGTACAACAAGTAATTTTTTGTTTAGTTCTGATATGGTACTGGCTTAGTTATGTGAATTTATTAACTTTGAAGTTTTCTATTAGGTTAGAAGCCATTGACCGGGACAGGAAGCTATTTCTTGTTTCTTTGTACTTCCTAATCTGGGGTGAAGCTGCTAATGTCCGGTTTCTTCCAGAGTGTATCTGCTATATATTTCACCAAGTAAGATACCACCTTGTTGATTATACACCAATTTACGGCTATCGGTAGACTCATGTTCTGTTCTTTAGTTTGCTAAATGACTTAGTCTGCTGAGGAATTAATGTCTAGCTTTTATAGATTTTTTTGTTAGTGTTGTTCTGCTGTTCATATCTTTTCTCCTCCTGTAAACCACCCACAACTAAGCCAAGAAAAGACTTGTCAGAATTGCTGTAGCATCTGATCGTCTCTGCATCTTGGCTCTTGGCTTCTTTTAAAGCACCAGTCTGACATAGTTAATTTATCAAGGACCCTGAACTGGAATGATGAAAACTGAAGGCCCATGTGTTCTCGAATTTTACACCCAATGCGAAGTGAAAATATATATCTTCTCACACACAGTTGCCTTTGTTTGTTAGATGGCCAAGGAATTGGATGCAATATTGGATCATGGAGAAGCTGTCCGTGCTGAGAGTTGCTTAACTGAGACCGGTTCTGTATCATTTCTTGAGCGAATTATCTGCCCTATATATGATACAATGTTTGCGGTGAGTCCCTACTATTACAATTTTTTTGTGGATCTTAATTTTCTTCTTTTGCAAATTAGCTTTCCATTTGACAGTTTAATGTAGCTGTCTCTCCTTCGATTATTGGTGTATTAATATATATTTCGAATGCTAGGCAAAACTGATAGTTTGAGAGTGACTTCTTTCACTCAACCAGAGCTTTTGGAAAGATAGTTCGGTCATATAGACTATCTAAACCCTTGTTATGTGTGTTAAACCTCCACATTACTTAAATTGGTAGTAGTTGTTTGGAAAGTGTCGTAAATTTAAGTACAACCTTAAAGATCTCCCAATCAGTTTCTTGACATAATTATCAAGGTGGTTCTGCTTCTATATTTGAAAGTACATTCCTACATCATTTTTAAGATCAGATCTTATTTCTATGTTTCCGAGGAATTTGTAGCATGCTATCTTTGGAAGTTTTAATATGGATTTAGAAGTGTCTTCCATCAATGCTTTTGCTATATGGTTGTGCGAGCCCTTAACTTGTTATTGAAATTGATACTCATGTAGGAAACTCTTCGAAACAATGGTGGGAAAGCTGCACATTCTGAATGGCGGAATTATGATGACTTCAATGAATACTTTTGGTTTGTAATTTACTTATACTATTACATTTGCAAGTACAAACACATTTCAAGGAGTTTTAGTTAACTCTGTGTTATGTTCAGGACACCTGCTTGCTTTGAGTTAGGCTGGCCTATGAAAACAGAGTCACGCTTTTTAAGCAAGCCTAAAGGGCGGAAAAGGGTGAGTCTTGTTTGTATGGATAAATTCTATGAATTTATGCTTAATTCTTCTTGGTTTATTTGAGTGATCATCTACCACCATTTAGTTCTTCTTGGCTTTAATTTTCGTGAGTTTAGCTTCAGGTACTATCCCTTATTGTCGTATTTTTCATTTTATGTGGGATGTTATCTCATTGAACTCTTTTATCATGATAAACAACTGCGTTTAATGGGTCTTGTCCAGTTGCGGGTGTTATATCTTATAGTGTGGGAGTTATTTTTCTCTCCTACGTTTATATGGGGAACTACTTCAATGAAAATTATTGTCCAACCAAATATGATTATCCAACCATTTCAACTCCTCAAAAGGAGGTAGCTGTAAACACTGCATAAAACTTGTCATCAGAATCATTATCATTTTCCCCATCAATTATTGTCCATCCAACAATTTCAACTTCTGTCTTCTTGTTATATTCAATGTCTCTGCAATATCTTTGACTGATCCACTTTCCTGGAATTTAATGTAGACTGCTAAAAGCAGCTTTGTTGAGCATCGGACATACCTTCACCTTTTCCGCAGTTTTATCCGACTTTGGATCTTCATGTTTATTATGTTCCAGGTTGGTGTGGTATTTATGAACAATTTTCTGTTTAAATTTGATAATTTTCCTAATTATTATTATTATTCTTACCTGTCCACAGTCTTTGACGATTATAGCCTTCAGGAAAGAGCATCTCGATATAGATACTTTCAAGATCTTACTCAGTGCTGGGCCTACATATGCTATTATGAACTTTGTTGAATGTAAAATTCCCTGATTGACTCTGTTAGAAAAACTCAGTCAAATTGTAAATTTGTACGTGTACCTTCTTGTTGAGTATCACATGTTTGTCATTTATTCAGGTCTTCTTGATGTTGTGCTTATGTATGGCGCCTACAGCATGGCAAGAGGAATGGCTATATCCAGGCTGGTTATCAGGTTTCTTTGGTGGGGCTTGGGCTCGGCGTTTGTGGTATATGTTTATGTGTATGTATCCAATTTGTCCACGTGAGCTATTTCTTCTTCATTAATTTTGGCTGCAGAACAGCTAACCTTTTGTGAAACAAATATTGCAGGAAGGTTCTGCAGGAAAGAAATAAACCAAACCAAAATGAGATTTTCTTTCGCATATACATTCTTGTATTGGGTTGTTATGCCGCTGTTCGCCTCATCTTTGGACTTTTACTCAAACTTCCAGCATGCCATGCGCTGTCAGAAATGTCAGATCAATCTTTCTTCCAATTTTTTAAGTGGATATATCAGGTATTCATTTAGTAAAACTTTAGATAATAGAAAAAATAGCATTATGAAGCACATTGTTTATGTTTCATCCCTGTATCAGGAACGGTACTTCGTTGGACGTGGCCTCTTTGAGAAATTAAGCGATTATTGCAGGTTTAGTCTACCTGCCTTTTCAAACTATATAGATGGTTAAAAAAAGTGTTCTTGTATTTATTATCAGTACTCTATTTGCATTAGTCTGCTAGTTGAAATACATTTGCTTAATAAAACAAGTTTTGAATTATGGATTAACTATCGACATATAATCAATTAGACTGCTTGAGGAGATTTGGCTGTAGAGAGTAGGCATCCTGCATGTCAAAGTGTCAGTTTATTCCTGGAAAAAATCGTCAGTTTGCACAGAAACTGTTTGAATGGTTTTGTGGCTGTTTTAGAAGGTTACAATTTATTTAGGATCTTAGTAGTATTTGGTAACAAAACCTTGGTTCCAGAGTTATGTTTATTAAAGTTTTTTCTCTAATATTCAGGTATGTGGCGTTTTGGTTGGTTGTCCTGGCCTCCAAGTTCACATTTGCATACTTCCTCCAGGCAAGGATGTTTCTACAGCTGTATATATTTGCTAGAGTACATATTCATAGAATTTCCAAATCTCTTATATCCATATTCATTGAAAAAATAAGGGGGCTCTGTGTAAGGCTGTATATTCGCAACTGCTATGTTGAATGCTTTGGCCTCCATTGTATATCTTGTTGTCTTCTTCTGTAAAATAGTACCTATGTTCTGGTGCAGCCTGGCTGTAAAATGTATCTGTTTTATTAAGTAACTAACTAAGCGTATGTATGATATTGCACTAACGGTTAAATCTTCCTCATGTTGCAGATCAAACCACTCGTTAAACCTACCAACACTATCATTGATCTTCGTACATTTCAATATTCATGGCATGATTTTGTCTCGAACAGTAAGTGTATTTATGCGTAGGTACTCCAATAAAAATAATTGGCTTAAGATAAATATGATGTGTCCACACGACTTAAGAAATAACTCAGTAATCTGGTGAATTTAGCTATGTATTTGACTCATTTGGCCTGCTTCATTGACTACAAGATCTGTAGAACTTCAACTGAAGAATATGATATTTGTATCTAATCAACCATAATACAGACTACAACTTGTTACTGATTGCTGTATTTGGAAATGTTGCTGACATCTGTGCCTCTGCTACTTTAAAAATTTGGCAGGTAACAATCATGCGTTGACCATTGTTAGCTTGTGGGCTCCAGTTGTGGCAGTGAGTATTTCCCTTATGAGTCCTCATAATATTTGATATCAACTGTCTAAGATTTTCTTTCGCAACCACTTTTCATTAATTCGTGTCTTTTGTGAGTTGCTAATCGTGGCATTTGGTATTGATGTCTAGATATATCTTATGGATATTCATATATGGTACACACTCTTGTCTGCAATTATTGGTGGTGTGATGGGTGCAAAAGCTCGTCTAGGCGAGGTACTGCTGAGTTCTACTGTTTTTTTCTGCTATATTGCTGGTCCCCTTACAAACCATGCTCAATTATCTGTATATTTTAGATACGCTCCATCGAGATGGTTCATAAGCGTTTTGAGAGTTTTCCAGAAGCTTTTGCCCAGAACCTTGTCTCTCCTGTTGTGAAAAGGTTATAATTTGGATCTGTCTTTTTTTAACATTTCTTGGGACATCTAAAATATTGCAATATGATTAGTAGTATACTAAAGGTTTTTTTTTGGGCTTCCTTCGCCGCCTAATCTATGCTGTATTGATATATTTCAGAGTACCATTTGGCCAACATGCTTCTCAGGTTAGTGATTAGTTTAAACTCTCTGTCTCATCACTCGGTGGTTTTAGAGCTATTCTTGCATTATAGCCTTGCATTGTTAGTTCTTTGTCTAAAAATGGCTCAGTGACCTAATTCAACAATAATATGTTGAGTTTTGGGGCCTTCGTTAGTGAGAACAGATAATGCTTTCACAAAAGTAAATGTTTTATACTGTTTTTGGCTGCACTGGCCATTCCTTCGTATCTTATGCTTATTACTTAATAGGAAAATTAAAGTAGATGATGCCTGTAATTGTATCTTGTTTCGTGGATCGTGGAGGTACCCGTAACAGAGTTTAATTTCTGAAAATCTTTAATTGTATCCAGATAACTATATAAGATGGTCCTTTATCCAGCTTTGCTGTGATTTTCAGGATGATGTGTTTTTTTTTTTTTTGCAAAAAAACACGATGGACATTTATCTCCTAATGTTTTATTCTCTCATAATACTTCATTTTACCTTAAGTGTACTCTTTTCCACTTCATCGATGGTTGAGCATTTCGCTGACTGTTATCTTATTGTTTCTCTACGACTAACTTTTATTTTCAGGTTAATGATTAATTCTTAGAGCTTTTTCCGACTGTTTTTGCAGGATGGTCAGGATATGAACAAGGCATATGCTGCAATGTTTTCGCCGTTTTGGAATGAGATAATAAAGAGCTTGAGAGAGGAAGATTATCTCAGTAACAGGTTCATGATTATTACTTGCTTTCGTGTTCTTTTATTTTTTCCATTTTGTACAACGTCTCTTACTACATTTGAGTTCTTTGATTGTAGGGAGATGGATTTGCTTTCTATTCCCAGTAACACGGGGAGTCTTAGACTGGTCCAGTGGCCCTTGTTTCTTCTCTGCAGTAAGGTGCAGCTTGTTAAATAATTTCCTCTCTTTAATGTTGGGAGCTCAGGCGTGACATTTATCTCCCTTGTGTGAATTATTCTGGCTCCTTTTGTTTCTCAGATTTTGGTAGCCATTGATTTAGCCATGGAGTGCAAAGAAACACAGGAAGTACTATGGAGACAAATATCCGATGATGAATACATGGCGTATGCAGTTCAGGAGTGCTATTACAGCGTTGGAAAAATATTGAATTCAATGGTTGATGGTGAAGGCCGACGTTGGTACAGTATTTCAATTTGTTTGGGTCTCAATGTTTCGTTTAATATGCCAGTATCATGTCTGATAACCATAGATTGCTGTTTTTGGAATTTTACATGTGCCGTTTATATTTATGCCTCTTTTTCACTCTGGTGGTAGGGTGGAAAGAATTTTTCTGGAGATCAGCAACAGTATAGAACAGGGTTCCCTTGCGATAACTCTTAATCTTAAGAAGCTTCAGTTAGTGGTTTCCAGATTTACTGCATTAACTGGGCTTTTGGTACGCCTTCTTAAATCTGTGACTTGTGTTTTTGTTTTTGTTTTTTTTTCTGGTAGAAGGTTGAAACAAATTGAATGTACCAAACCAATTATGCCGAACACTGTTCTGTGAATTAATGCTGCTTTCAGAATCTCATAGATATATCCATAGAAAATGACTTCACTTGTTGCTTGTTTTGTTAACTGTTTTGCATTTTCCGACTTTGGCTTTATAAGCCTAAGATATGGGGAAGGAAGAGTTGTCCCATTATGGTCCTGTTAGGAACTTGGGCACGTGCGATGCTTAGACCGTCTTTTTCCAATTTTTTTGTGAAAAGACTGGAATTTTTTATTTTGCTATGAGATTTATGAATCATTCTTCGAAAAATGTTGGTCTTTTTAATTTTCTTACTCTACTGGGAGCTTTGAATTCCCTTTTTCAGTTCTTATTGCATCCCAACTAGCTTCTCTTAGAGTATATTTTTCTTTCTGTTATTGATTTTATGTGGCTCAAGTATAGGGTAAGAGTAGTCTGATTAAGTCAGTAAATACTGCAATTTATTACTGGTTATCTCTCTTTTTCTTAGAAGTCTCTCTACATCTTATATGCAGATTGTAACTGGTCATCTTTCACTACTTTTGATGAACTGAATTTTATGCATTGATTGTAAGAATATCAATATTTCATCTCGTTTGCTTTGGTCGCTGAACATTATCTATGACAAAATGACATGTCCCAGATTCGACAAGAAACTCCAGGTCTTGCAAAAGGTGCTGCAAAAGCTATGTTTGATTTTTACGAGGTGGTCACGCATGACCTTCTTTCACATGATTTGAGGTATATTGCTAAGTTAACTTGCTCTCACAAACCTCAACGTGTATTGGCAATCGTTTTGGAGAAAATATCTTATGGTTCCACTTATATGCATCAGGGAGCAGCTTGATACATGGAATATTTTAGCACGGGCTCGAAATGAAGGGCGTCTCTTTTCCAGGATAACGTGGCCTAGGGACCCAGAAATTGTAAGTCCTTCTAGAAGAAGCGAGAAGGCAATTCATCCAAATGCTTGTTTTGCGGTCTTATGCAAATAATATTAATGTTTATAATTGCAGATAGAGCAGGTTAAGCGGCTACACCTTCTCCTCACTGTGAAGGATGCTGCTGCTAATGTCCCAAAAAATCTTGAAGCGAGAAGAAGATTGGAGTTTTTTACAAATTCCTTATTTATGGATATGCCCCAAGCGAGGCCCGTTGCTGAAATGGTACCATTCAGGTATTTATGGTAGCACTTGCTTGACATTTAACTTTTTTTTTTGTCTCGAAACTAAT
Organism: Erysimum cheiranthoides; assembly: GCA_011420285.2. NCBI lineage: Eukaryota > Viridiplantae > Streptophyta > Magnoliopsida > Brassicales > Brassicaceae > Erysimum > Erysimum cheiranthoides. The sequence continues at coordinate 14,664,782 of CM022182.2, read as the reverse complement.
GTATATACTTTTAATGTTTCTGTGAACAGCGTCTTCACCCCATACTACAGTGAGACAGTGCTCTATAGCTCCTCAGAACTGCGAAGTGAGAATGAGGATGGGATATCTATTCTTTTTTATCTTCAGAAGATATTTCCTGGTATGTATCTTCCACTTCTAGGTGTGAGGTCATTCCTTAGTCAATATAGTCATTAGTTGAGATCTATCAATCTATCAATTTTGGATTTAGATGAATGGGAGAACTTCTTGGAGAGGATTGGTAGGTCTGGTTCAACAGGGGATGCAGATCTTCAAGAAAGTTCAACTGATGCTTTGGAGCTTCGGTTTTGGGTATCTTATCGAGGACAGACTTTAGCAAGGACTGGTTAGAGACGATCTATATTGATTATCACTCCTAATATAGTTTCTTAAAAACACATTTACATTCATTACAGTTGTATTTTAACGTGGAAAGTTATCTTCACACTTGAGTGCCTGATTTAAGTTTAATATGTTCTTGTCGATGTAAAGTGCGAGGTATGATGTATTACCGTAGGGCTTTGATTCTCCAGAGTTTCTTAGAAAGACGAGGCTTGGGAGGTACTTGGTTTCCAAATTTTTTTGCAGTATTCCCTTCAAGGGAAAGGCACATCAGTAAGAGCAGTTTTTTTTTATGTACAGTGGATGATGTCTCTCTGACCAACATGCCACGTGGGTTTGAATCGTCACTTGAAGCACGAGCTCAAGCAGACCTGAAATTTACGTATGTTGTGTCATGCCAAATTTATGGACAACAGAAACAGCAAAAGAAACCAGAAGCTACTGATATTGCACTTTTATTGCAAAGGTGTGCATTAATTTCATTCTTTTTTGCCCCATCATATATTTCTGGTTATAAATTATTATATTCTGAGCATGTAATCATTCTAGTTATGAAGTTCAATATCTTATAGGAATGGCTAAATGGTATATCAGTTTGCCCAATTTGTTAGTTGATTGTTCTTTGGTTGTCTAGATACTTAGTCGAAGTGGAACCTAGCGGCTATTCCATATGAATGGTTGACTGAGTAGGCTTCTACCTTTTGCATTAGTAAGGAGATCCACATGAAAAACCTGCAAAATATTTCGAAAATTATATATGCAATAATTTGCTTTATGTATTTGTGATATTTGAGTTTGATCTAGATTTGGTGTTATCTCTGAATTCTCATTAACATATCATCTTCTACTGGCAATATCTTACACATATCCCATGTTTCAAACTTTTCTATTTCAACTAGATATGAGGCACTTCGTGTTGCTTTCATACACTCTGAGGATGTTGGAGTTGAAGGGAAAAAAGAATTTTATTCTAAGCTAGTAAAAGCTGACATTCACGGAAAAGATCAGGTAGTTATTGAAATACACCAAAGTTGAATAGTGGAAAGTTTTTCCCTGGTTTAGATAGTTCTCACTTTACCGATATAGCACACAATAAGTTTCACTTCTGCTACAGGAAATTTTTTCAATTAAACTTCCTGGAGATCCTAAACTTGGAGAAGGAAAGCCTGAGAATCAAAATCATGCAATCGTTTTTACGCGTGGAGAAGCTATCCAGACCATAGACATGAATCAGGTTTTCCATAATTTCTTTGTCATATATTGGCACATTTTCATATTGACGTTAAAGAGTCGTACTGTAATTAAGATAAACCTGTCATGCATGTGGCTGAAATTGATAGTCTTAGATTCCTAAGGTGTGCTTTTGGCCATCATCAGGTTGCCAAATGTAACTTCTCTTTCCCTCATTTAAAAAGGATTGGTAACCAGGAAATTTATGAACAAATTATGTAACAGCAATACGTTGGCGCCCCTTCCTTATTGTGGCTGCTCACCAACTATTTTTCTTGATCCATTATTTTTCTCATGTTCTTTAGGACAATTATCTTGAGGAAGCAATTAAAATGAGAAATCTACTTGAGGAGTTTCATGGAAAACATGGAATTCGACGTCCTACTATTTTGGGAGTTAGAGAGCATGTTTTCACGGGAAGGTTTGCAGTCGTCTCCTTAAAAAAATTATTTTGTTATATTATATATTTTATCGTTAATCACCTTTACATGGGTGGCAAATTGATATTGCAGTGTTTCATCACTGGCGTGGTTTATGTCCAATCAAGAAACCAGTTTTGTGACTTTGGGTCAACGTGTCTTAGCATATCCACTTAAGTGAGTATTCTCGCTTCAGGCTATAACTTGCGCAATAGTATACATTTCATTTTGAATTTTTAATTGTGGAGCTTGTTTCATGGTTTAGCATTTTTTTCATCTGCTTGCATATACCTGGTAAATGGTTTTATCACTTGTTTTCCAGTTTAGTGGATTGTTTTTTTTCAATCTTTTACCACTTTCTAGTGAAAGCGTAGTTTAATTTGTGCAAAACCAATCTTGCAGAGTTCGAATGCACTATGGGCATCCAGATGTGTTCGATAGAATATTTCATATAACTCGCGGTGGAATCAGCAAAGCATCCCGTGTTATTAACATCAGTGAAGATATTTATGCTGGTATGTGCAGTAAATGGGTTTATTCACTGAAAACACTCAATAAGTTCTTGCTGCAATATATACATTTTAAAATTCTTGATTGATGTGTACATAATGGTGTATACTCTCGATGTTCCCATTTTTAACTGAGCTTAACTCTGTAATATCTTTGGACATGATATCTTCTTATAAAGGCTGGGCTTTTTACCTATAACCAATGACAATATTTTGCAGGATTTAACTCGACACTAAGACAGGGAAATATCACCCACCATGAGTATATTCAGGTCAACAACTTGCTTGCATCTAAAGTTTCTTCACTCGGCTTGTATCTCCTGTCGATCTGAATTCATGATCCATACATGTTTCTTCAAGTAGGTTGGTAAAGGAAGAGATGTAGGACTCAACCAGATTGCCCTATTTGAAGGGAAGGTAGCAGGTGGAAATGGAGAACAAGTTCTTAGCAGGGATGTCTATAGGATTGGGCAACTGTTTGACTTTTTTAGAATGATGTCCTTCTACTTCACAACAGTTGGATTCTATGTCTGCACAATGGTACTTCTCATTCTCTAGTGTTCTGTAAGTCTGATTCTCCCATTATCACATGTAGTAAAAAAGTCCTTTGATGCAGATGACCGTCCTTACTGTTTACGTCTTTTTGTATGGAAGAGTTTATCTGGTATGTTATGGAGCCTTCGATCTTTTTTTCTTTCTTTTTCTGTTTTTCTTCGTTATAAAATGATGGTAATTGCTCTCTGAGACGTGTAGAGTAACAAATGTTTACTTCTTTGATATCATTTATTTCGTGGTCTTTTTTCAGGCCTTTTCTGGTGCTGATCGTGCAATTTCAAGAGTAGCCAAACTGTCAGGTAACACTGCATTGGATGCTGCACTAAATGCACAGTTTTTGGTCCAGATTGGAGTCTTTACTGCCGTCCCTATGGTTATGGGTTTCATACTTGAACTTGGGTTGCTGAAGGTTGGTTGATCTATTCTCTCTGTTTTCTTTTCGACCAAATCGTTACACTTACTCTCATGTCTTTTATTATTCTCTTGATATGTATTCTCTTTCTGTCCCCTTGTCTCTACACGTTGGCCACAAATAGTATTGTGAATGTGTGCTCTTTAACTGAACTTTCCTGAAGCATATTCTTTTTCTTATGTCAGGCTATTTTCAGCTTTATTACGATGCAATTCCAGTTGTGTTCTGTCTTTTTCACATTTTCTCTTGGGACAAGGACTCATTACTTTGGGCGTACTATCCTTCACGGTGGTGCAAAGGTATTATTGCTTGTATAGATGGTAATGAAATTATTGTTCTTTCTTGTCTTTTTTTCTATTAAAATTTTTTAAATGCATGTGCGTTCTTTATTTAATCTACAGTATCGAGCAACTGGCAGAGGCTTCGTGGTTCAGCACATCAAGTTCGCCGATAATTACAGACTTTATTCTAGGAGTCATTTTGTTAAAGCGTAAGACCAGATGTTAATCTGTTACTTGTTATTACCCTCTGTCATGCTCTTGATCTTAATAGTCGAAATAAGAGCTTCTAAAGTCAAATAGCACATAGCATGCTTAGTGAATTGCTTCTTATTGACTTATGTGAACCTCTTTCTTTGCGCAGTTTTGAAGTAGCTCTACTGTTGATAATTTACATTGCCTATGGGTATACGGACGGGGGTGCCTCTTCGTTCGTTTTGCTAACTATCAGCAGTTGGTTCCTTGTAATCTCCTGGTTGTTTGCACCCTATATCTTCAATCCTTCGGGATTTGAATGGCAAAAGTAAGTATTGTGCCTGTTACTTGGTCTTTATTCCATTTCCCTATTCAATTAATTTCATGTGCTGCCACAGATGGCCATCTATTTCTTTAATTTCTCATGCTTGATATAGGACTGTTGAGGATTTTGAAGACTGGGTCAGTTGGCTTATGTACAAAGGTGGAGTGGGAGTAAAGGGAGAGCTCAGTTGGGAGTCGTGGTGGGAGGAAGAACAGGTTTGTCCAATATTTTGTGTTTTGAAGGATTATCGCATTCTATATTGGTTAGTTTTTTTTGTAAATATTTGTGTTCCTTTACAGGCGCATATCCAAACATTAAGAGGAAGGATACTGGAGACCATTTTGAGCTTGAGATTTTTCATGTTTCAATATGGCATTGTGTACAAGCTCGATCTCACTCAGAAAAACACTTCACTTGCGGTAATGCTAGCTCTTTATCTTGTATCCTCGTTTGATTTAGTTGAACTGGATATTTGAAACTTGTTTTGCATTTGCTTGATCATGGAAAAAGCTGTGTCGGTTAGATTGTGGATTTGCTATGTAGGAGCTATTACACTCCAATACATTGCTATTATTGCAGGAATGTGCCTGACTGAATCCTCTTTTTTTGTGTATTGCAGCTCTATGGCTACTCGTGGATTGTATTGGTTATTATTGTGTTCTTGTTTAAGGTGTGTACTAAGATATTCATTAGTTTCTTCTCCAGCTTTGATTAGTTTTATTACCCACCCCTCTTAACATTTTATTATGTCTTCTTGTTACTTCAGCTTTTCTGGTATAGCCCCAGGAAATCGAGCAACATTCTGCTGGCACTGCGTTTTCTACAGGGTGTGGCTTCGCTCACATTCATCGCCCTCATCGCTGTAGCCATCGCACTAACAGATCTATCGATTACAGACATGTTTGCATGTGTCCTTGGTTTTATCCCGACCGGTTGGGCTCTACTGTCTTTAGCCATCACATGGAAACGGGTGCTTCGGATCCTGGGCTTGTGGGAAACAGTCCGTGAGTTTGGACGTATTTATGATGCTGCAATGGGTATGCTCATATTTTCTCCGATCGCTCTCCTTTCCTGGTTCCCTTTCATCTCCACGTTCCAGTCTCGTCTCCTCTTCAACCAAGCCTTCAGTCGGGGACTCGAAATCTCCATTATCCTCGCCGGAAACAGAGCAAATGTTGAGACCTGATGAAAGAGAGGGAGAGAGGAAGAAGTTAGTGTGGAAGTAGAAGAAGTATTAGACATTTTGTTTGTTGGAATGTAAATGAGCTTTGTAGAGTTTGTAGAACCGGCATTGAAAGCTCATCGACTCTGATTTTATCTGTTTGTAATCTTAGTTTTGTTTTCACTAAGCTTAATCTTGTGTTAGCGTATTTAATGCTTATTGTCATAGGTTGACTATACAGTATTTTGGCAACTTGATTTTGTTAAATTGATATTTGTTTATTGTCTAAGAATCTTTGATCTTTGGTTATGAGACTCTCTTCCTAGTTCCTGTAACTATCAAAATGGAATATATATATATATATATATACTTATATATAGTGATCAGCGGGTGTGTGTAATGGTCGTGCTGTACTTTAATAATATGTGCCAATAGGTTGATGTAACTTGGCCTTAGACGGTACTTGAAGTCGTAGCACGCGGATTATGTAATCCGTCATTAACCAAAAATAGTAATATTAAAATTTTTAGGTATATATCATCATAATTGATATATTGTCACGGGAAGATCCGATTGCTTGTAAGAACGTACACAAAAATGACAGATAAACATCATTGTCTCAGCAAAATTATTATTTTCATATGGAATTTAGTAGTATGTGGATTCGGAAAGTAAAATTTACCCGTGGTGACATAAGTCTGAAAAAGTAGATTTGGAAAAAGTAATTTGAAATTAAAGAACCTTCTGGTTAAAAAAAATTAAAAAAAAAATTAAAAAAAAAACAGTGTGGCCACGTAAATTGTGTAGGACTTGTCATTTACTTATTAAATTTTAATAATCGCCTAAAGCCCTCACTTTTTGGAGTAGACTAGCAAACGAGTCTGACTAAAATACAATTAAAATACTAAGAAAATTGCGGTTCACCAAAAATTTCCAAATGGAACAACAAAAGCTCATTACTACTCAAATAAATTCATAATCAAAAACATTAACGAATTAAGATACACTGCCTACTAATTTTTTTTTTTTTTTTTTTTAAAGATATACTAACTGCCTACTAAAATTGCATCGATAATTCACCTGAATATTAATCAATCAAGAATATTCAGCTAGAACTAGTAACCAACCACCATTGTATATTTTTATTCTTGCTTTGATTTTTTATTAAATTAAATATAAATGGAATTAGTGGGTTCTAAAACGAGAAAAAATCAGATACCAAAAGAGAGATTAGATAGTTTGTGGAAGAATCACAATCAGAGCTTAAAGCCTTTAAAAGCATAGGAACACACAAAACATGGGTTCAAGTACGACAACACGACGAACAAGTTAAGCTCAACTCCTTTGATTCTTTGACTCTCTCTTTCTCTCTCACATCTGTAATAAAACCCAGCTACACCCTTAAAGAAACCCAAAAAAATTCGAAAACTTTAAGGGAGGAGAAGAAGAAGACGAAGAAGATGGGTATTTTGTCGGATGATGTTGTGATAATCAGTCAATCGGAGAAAGAAGGTGATCCGAGTGTTATCACAATTAATTGTCCTGACAAAACTGGTCTGGGTTGTGATCTCTGTCGTATCCTCCTCTTCTTTGGCCTCAACATTGTCAGAGGAGGTAAATTCCATCATCACTTCAGGGTTTCAATTTGTTTCTTCTTCTATGCGTTTTTTGAAATTTAATTAACAATTCTCCTCTTTGATTATCTTCTCTGGTTCGTGACGATGAAAATTCCTCTTTGCAGATGTATCGACTGATGGGAAATGGTGTTACTTGGTCTTTTGGGTGATTGGGAAACCAAACACGAGATGGAATCTATTGAAGATGAGACTTGTAGAAGCAAGTCCTTCATTTTCTTGGGCCTTTGGTATCTCAAGATGTTACCTTTCTGATTCTGAGTCTCAGCCTCCCAAGCTTCCTGATCTTTTCTTATTGAAGCTAGCTTGTTCTGACCGCACAGGGCTTCTATATGGTTAGTCATCTATTGGGTTCTTGATTCTCTGAAATTCATGTAGCTGTTGCCTTACTGTTTCTATATTGGCAGATGTCACAGAGGTTCTTTACAAGCTTGAGATTAACATTGAGAAAGTGAAGATATCGACTACACCTGATGGAAAAGTGATGGACTTGTTCTTTCTCACAGACACTAGGTATATAACATAAATTGGAGTTTTTGGATATTCTTTAGGATGTTTAATGTAAGGTGTGTTATATTCTTGTTCTTGTTAGAGAGCTTTTAGGGACAGTGAAGAGGCGGGATGAAGTGTATGAGTACCTGAGAGATGCCATAGGAGATTCAATGATCAGCTATGACATTGAACTTGTTGGCCCAGAAATCACAGCTCGCTCGCAGGCTTCCTCTTTGGTTGCAGAAACATTGTTTTCCTCGGATGTGTCGAGAGAGCACCCGAGTGGGTTACATACTTCAAGCAATGTGTCTATTGCAGTTGACAACTCGCTAAGCCCAGCTCACACCCTCATTCATATCACTTGTCAAGATCACAAAGGCCTTCTCTATGATATTATGAGAACCTTCAAGGATTTCAACATTCAGGTTTGTGCAAGTTTTTGATGGTTTTTTCTGACCCTTAATTCATATGCTCACATCTTTTAATCTGCATTGTTTAAACCTTGCGACTGTCATTAACATGGGACGCGTTTTCTCGAATCTTGTTTGATGATAAGATCTCATATGGGCGTTTTACAATCAAAAGAGGAAGGAACTGTGAGATCGACTTGTTCATCGTGCAATCTGATGGTCGGAAGATTCTTGACTCAAGCAAGCTAAATGCTTTGGTTTCTCGATTAAGAGCAGAGCTGCAGCAACCTCTGAGAGTGGTAATGATGAATCGAGGTCCAGATACTGAACTTCTAGTGACAAATCCTGTTGAGTTATCGGGAAAGGGACGGCCACAAGTCTTCCACGACATAGTACTTGCCCTCAAGAAGATCAATACCTGCATTTTCTCGGTATATATATAAACTCATCCAATCACACCATTCGAGCTCATAACAAAAACAGGCCATTTTTTATCATCTAATGTACACAAACCAATGTCTTTAATAGGCTGAAATTGGAAGACATGTGACTGGAGACAGAGAATGGGAGGTGTACAAAGTGTTGATCAACGAAGAAGACAGCTTGCCGGTTCCCAAAAACAAGATAGAGGAACAAGTGTGGAATACTTTGATGGGTTGGGAGTGAAACCTTCAGACTTCAGGACTATCAATCAGCTAACCTCAGACTTATAGCAAGAGTGTGACAATATGATTGTCACTTTATTATGCAATGAGTGTATGTAGATTAAGATGATGTGGGGAGATTTCTCCGATAAACCGGATTTTCACTAAGCTCAGTGTGTAAATATGGTTTGAGTGTGTATTTTTTGTTGATGAGAGATTGTAAGTAGATAAACAAGAATATTGTAAATGAGTGTGTGGTTTGATAGAAAGAATCAAAGAAGCTAAGCTGAGTTTTTCTTTTTGTATTGTGCTGAGACTGAGATCTTTGTTTGTAAATTGTAATATAAAGGAAGTTAAATGGGCTGAGTTGAAAGGCCCAACGAAGAGAGTGGCTATTTCGTAATTAAATACTTAACGAGGGGTAAAAGGTGAAGGAGATACCTATGAAAAACGGCGACTCTTTAAGAAGCACACGAAGACAATCCGAAAGCTGACCACAAAGTTTTCGACTTTGCAATTAAAAGATAAATCTTTCTATCCACTTAACCAAAATTAAGGGCTCTCAATTTCGAATTCTGTGGGAAAAAACGAAATCTTAAGGATTTAATGGCGAAGAAAGGAGGAGCAACGCTAGCTGAGGATGCACCATGGCGAGTTTCGTCAGTTAGACCAGTGCCTAAGATCAGTCGCTCTCCGATTCTTTCTATCTCTCAAAGCCCAGAAACCGATTACGCCGTTTCCGTCATGAAGGTTGCTTTTTTTTTTTTTTTTTTGGGTTCCTTTCGTTGTTTTGCAGATTGCAATCAAATTTGGGGATTTTCATTGTTTAAAATTCTGGGTTTGCGTGTAATCTCTGCAGCATCCGAATCCAGTGGGAGGTGGGTTTGCGATGGAAGCTGTACTTGAATCTGCAGGACCTGAATGCATTATTCCTGGCCAAGTCACACCTCTTCGGTTACTTGGTGTTAAGGTTACTTGTTTGAGAAATTTCGTTATAAAGTTAGAATTTTCGATGATGGTTATATGTTGTTCTTGCATGTGTGTGTAGCAGAAGTTTTTAGTATCCAAATTGAGTTAGAATTCATACAGTAAAAGGTTTCTTTGGTAGTTTTGTGCAAGTTTTTTCATTTGTTAACAGTTTCATGTTTGGTGTATAAGGTGTGGCCAGTGGAAGTTGATCTTAAATTCTTGGAGCCAGTGGGAAAAGAGCTGAAAATGCTTGGAAAGGTAAAAGACCAACATCTTATTGCTTTGTGTCTTAATCAAATTTATCCACTTGTATCTGATCACCTGTTAATAAGAGCAAATACCTTGGATGATCCTGTCTGTTATTGTTTGAGGCAATAATTTGAACTCTTTAGAGCTCTTGTTTGCCTGAGGCTAGTGTTTAATGTGAAGTAATTCTAAGAAGGGATTAGGTTATTGTATCCGGTAACTCATCGCATATCAAAATCATATATGGTCATCTTCTTTTTGGGGTAAGCTGGTTATACTTGGGACAAAGTCTAAACTAATTATGTGGCTCAACAAGTGGGACTTAGTGGGAGCCGAAACATGATTGAGAAACGGATGAATCTTTATGGTAATTAGTAATGAAATGTGCTCAGCATCCAGTATGAACGCATAAATACAGAAGCACTTGTACCTATTTTTCTGTTTTGTTAGACTTTTAAGACTATAAATGATGTTTTTTAATCATCTTTGGCTGTAATTTTAACAATCCATCTCTCTGTTATTGAGAATGCAGTTCATGGACAATGCTGTTGACCTGATGAATAAGTCCTTCATCGACCGTTAAGCATCATGGAAAACGGGTTATATACTTATCAAGGTTCTACGCCTGTAGTTTTGGAATCGCGGGAGATCTGTCTAGTCGCCGGAACTTGTTAGAGGCAGAGAGATCCAATCTGAGCAAAGTTGAATACGTTGTGTGTCTTTGTATAGAGGATTTTACAGACTGAAATCTTATGCTATTAAATCATTGGTTTGAATAAGAAAGTCTTTAAAGGTTATCTTCAATGTTCTTCAACTTTTCCATCATTCCTTGTCTAAAAGAATGACGGAATATTGCAAAGCGGCTATTTTTTCTCGTAACGGAGTTGCAAAAGCTCTCTTACGGTTTGTAATCTCTCTTCGTGGAAGCAATTTGATTTGGAAAGGCATTTGACATCGAAGGAGTGGTTAAGAAACATATTAAGGTGATTATGTTGAGTTGGGTTTGGTTTGGTTTGGCAACACAAATAAAATCATATATCGTTTTGTATATTACAAAGAGATAACGGTCTTAAAACTTGAACTGCTTTCATTCATGGACCGATTACGATACAAAGTTTTTACCTATTTTAAAAACTAAAACTTAGTAAATCATTCCGTCAAAAAACTAGAATTCGGATGTTGACAACAACAACAACAACAACAACAACAACAAAAAAAAAAGAATTCGGCCTAAAAATTTTGCATTGTACACGAACGTTGACATCTTTTACAAATTATATAAATTAAAAAGATGGGTCTACAACCACATAAACTCATACCAGAAACGAAAGGATTAAAAACAAAAAATCACTAACCACATACTTAAAAGTAAACCAAAAATAAACTGAAGTTGTAAACCAAAAACTCAAGTAAGAAAACTTTCGAAGTAGTGTGTTGTCCCATCTAATAAATATGGTTTAATAACATGTAAAGATTATTGAGAAGTGACGTTGTCGTTTGAGTAAAAGAAAGAAGCAAAACTTTAAATAATCACAGGGAGAATGTTAGGCACCGCCGCACCGGCCCATTTGAATTTGAAAAGTGAACAATTGTCTCTCCACAAACCCAACAACGTGTGTACCAGTTTTACATTAAATTTACAAATGAAACTAAACCATATCTTTGGAGAAAAAAACACTAAAACCTTTAATTAATGATACAAAAATTAAGGAAGATGTATATGCAGACTAAAATTAAGTTGTAAATATAATCATGTGGTATTTTCCTTACTACAACTTTATTTCTATCAGGATATCAAATCTATCACTCCCTAGAAGATTGGAATACTAATTCTGAAAATAATTGGATGCACACACATATAATTAGAAGAAAATCTAATGATGAAAATCTGTGGAAAATGGGACCTAACATCAATAATTTATGCAAAGGTCCCCTCAGCTATTTACTTTTTAGCAGATAGCGACGAGCTGTCCTCTTTTACTGTCTGTTTTTCAATCACTTTTGATAGTTTTTTGGCCTTGTCCCTCGTGCGAATCTGTAGCCCATATTGTTTTATTCATGACAAATTTAACGTTTGTGGCATAATTTTTTCCATAACGTGGTTAATTAGTGCCAGAAAGGTGGTGTTTATTCTCAATAGCAGGGGGATTTAAGGAAATGCCAACATGTTTGATCTAATTGCTTTAGATATAATAGGAAAAAAGGAAATACTCGATAGAGTAAAAAATCAAAAACAACATATAAAAATTTATAGCAGGCTAGTCGTTTTTTATTCAAATACGAAGCGGTTTGATGTGGTTCACACTTTCACTTGAGATTGAATTCTAATTTTCGTTTTTGCGAGTATGGTGTTAAGACAAGTTTGTGTTTAGTTCTTTTTTCACATAATTTGTGTTTAGTTCATGTGACCGACCTCTTCTAATTAATAAAACAAGAATAGCCATATGATTGATAAGGTATGGTATGAGTTGAGTGTACTCTTATTATACTATTCACTCACAAAAAGTTGATGAGAACTTACACATTTCTAGGGAAAGGAGAAAGAGAAAGCTACAAAAAAATTAGGTATAAATTTCCAAAATGGCACATGGGTATTGAATATTTTATCGAACATTCTAGATTGATATTATATATATATATATATATATACTTTCTTTCACCAAAATTATACAACCATATATAACAAAATGAATTTAAAAGACCAACAAAATCTTCAGATGATCTCTTTTAGCCCTGGGCATTCGGATTTTCGGATCGGATCGGATCGGATATTTCGGATTTTGGATTTTTCGGATAGGAGAATTTAATATCCGTTTGGATTTTATGATTTTTCGGATCGGATTCGAATCGGGTTTTTTCGGATTCGGATAATCCGGAGAGGATAATTCATTATCCGTTCGGATTTTTATGACCATTTAGATCGGATTCGGTTCGAATATTTTCGGATTCGGACCGGAGTTTTGGAAAAAAAAAACTAAAAATTCAATTTATTTTTTTAAAAATTGGTTATATTTTGGAAAAATTGTATAGTTTTAACAAATATAACTTAAACTTTTCAGATATCTAGGTTATTTCAAATATTTTTTGTTATTTGCTATTTTTTTAATATAAAATTATAACTAATATTTTTGAATATCTAATTTTTTCGGGTTTTCGGATAAACCGTTCGGATTTCGGATCGGATCGGATTCAGATCGGATTTCGGATCGGATCGGATTCAGATCGGATTATTCGGGTAGGATAATTCATTATCCGTTCGGGTTTTAAGACTATTCAATTCGGATTCGGATTCGGATTTTTCGGATCGGATCGGATCGGAATTTCGGATTTCGGATTTTATGCCCAGGGCTAATCTCTTTAATCTAATTATAGAAAATGGTGACCATGCACCTTGGAAAGATACTCAATAGTCCACACAAATGTAACGAAACATTTACTTACGATGTTTTGTATAACAAAAGTTTAATCAGAAGATACTATGTCGGCAATTGCTCACCAGTACTGTACGATTCCGCTTGTGAACCGAAATTTCAAACTTTCTTGATTAGTAGAAGAAAAAGAATGAAATAGTAAGGAAGAGGCTAAATATGGTGCAGGCGTTTTCACATGCTTCTGCCCATCCGTATCTATTTGGCCAAGATATTGAATATCTAAATGCCAAACCAAAAAGAATTCTAATTTGAGTTACAAAGACCGAAAGGCCCCCTACAGTTCTCCCCGCCAAAATATCGGAACAAAACGAAGACATTAGCCATTAAAAAAAGTTTCGATTTAAAACACAGGCCAAATGTCAAACTTTTAGCACCTCATCGGATCATATCTTGATTTGGTCGGACCAGTTCAACAGGTATGATAGAGATCTCGTTAGCAAAGCAATGTCTTCTCATTGGCTCTTACTTACAAAATGCAAATACAAAGCGACAGAAAACTACAAAAGCCGTAGTCACTATTGAGTATTGACTAGTAACCCTTACTGACCCTACAATTTCATTTTACACCCTTATTGCAAAACGCCAAGAATCGCAAACTTTCAAATTTCGAAATACATGCATACTGTATATGAATTTTGTTAGACGTTAATAGATCATTGTAACAAAGTTTCATGCGAATTATACCCTTAGCACCAAGGTAGTTTTATAGGATAAAGTTTTTATCATTATTTAAAGTTTATATCATATAAATTTTATTAGTCTGCTAACTAATTACGAAAAAAGTGACTATAGTACTCATAATTTCTTTTGTCAATTCTTCAAAATTACGTCATAATCAAATATGCTATCTAATATATATATATAGTCTCTGTATTTAATTATAAATAACTACTCCATCAACATAGTCTCTGTATTTAATTTAGTGTGTAATAAAAGTGATGTGGAAATGAAAATTTTGGCACATAGAAAACTTCAGATGTTGAAATAGATACATAATTCACATTATAGTTGCAATAACCGTACGATACAAAGCCATCCAAAAGAAGTTACCACTCTTGAATCAACGGACAAGGAATCATCTAAAAGATCCAACGGTCATAAACCCCATGATGCGAAATTACACAAACGGAAAAAAACAAAAGCATGAAAATTCAAAGACGAATAAAATTACACAAGAGAGAAAAAGAGAGATTAATTCAGTAGTCGGTGGTTGGGAGCTGTTCGTGGGTGGTGTTGATGAAGAAAACCTCGTAGATGAGTCCGGCGATTCCACCGCCAACTAGAGGTCCGGCCCAGTAGACCCAGTGGTTGGTCCACGTCCAGCTCACCACCGCTGGTCCGAAAGCCACGGCGGGATTCATGGAGGCTCCGGAGAAAGCTCCTCCGGCTAAAATGTTGGCTCCAACTATGAAACCGATTGCGATGGGAGCAATTGTTCCAAGACTCCCGTTTTTGGGGTCGATGGCGGTTGCGTAAACGGTGTAAACTAGTCCGAATGTCATCACGATCTCGAAAACGAAAGCGTTCAACACTCCTACTCCGGCGGAGAGACCAAAAGCCGGCACCGCCTATAATTTTCAAAAAGTTAATTACTTACTTGACGGAGAAGTTAGGTCAAAAAGAGAAAACATTCTAATAAAGGGCAAAAGGGTCATTTGACATACCAAGCCACCGGTGGCGAATTTGAGGATGAGACAAGCGACGACGGAGCCAAGGAGTTGAGCAATCCAGTAGAGGATACCACGGAGGAGAGTGATGTTACCACCGACGAAAGCACCGAAAGTGACGGCGGGGTTAACGTGTCCACCAGAGATGTTGGCGCCAACTGAGACAGCTACAAAGAGTCCAAAGGCGTGAGCCAGTGCGGCAGCTACGAGACCGGAAGGAGTGGTGGCTCCGTTTTCAGTGAGCTTGTTGAAGGCCATGCCAGAGCCTGAGCCGGCTACGACGAAGATCAAAGTTGAAATGAACTCAGCCAACGCCGCCTTTAAGGCGTCGGGACGGGTCGCCTCATCAGGACGGCCAACGGCGATGTTTCTGATCGGCATGATCGGACGGCTTAGATTTAATCGTCTGGATTCAAGAAGAGTGAGAGATGGATTGATGAGTTTCTCTGCTCTACTCTCTGCTCTTACTTATATCTGAGGTGGCGCCATTTTGGTGACCGGTTACCGGTTGAGAAATTATTAATTAAGTTATTTATTTTTGCTTGAATTTATTTGATTGGAGCGGGTGGAGATTTAAATAATTTTGGGAACAGGCTAAACAAGTACATCGCTGTGATTCCAGCGAAGCGGAACCGACCTATCTACGTGGCGGATAATGACTTGTCATGTTTGTACATGTATAGAGCTTTTTGTCCTTTTTTATATTCTCTCTCTCGAATGATCGAGAGGTCTAGAGGAAAATACAAGTTTATTCTTGTTTTCTCTAATTATTCTGCTTACAGGTTTTACTTGATATGTTATAACGATTCGACTATTAGATTAAACGCTGATCTTTGTCAAGAAAAAAAAAGAAACAAAATTAAACGCTGATCAATATAAATTGTTAGATCAATGTAGAGGTTATATATATAAAGGTTAGTAAACTCTTTTTCTGAGAATACAGAGTAAGCTCCAAAACGAAAAGTATAACTGAAGGTGTTTACTAAAAATATTTTCATATCTATCGTCACTCGTCAGTCATTTTGTTTCTTATTTGTCGTTGTTTTCTTTGATATATATACAATGGAGTTTATTATGTAAGAGTATATGATATTCTCTTGAGTCTTTGTACTTGAAAAATAAAGAATTCTGTGTAGATAAGTCACGGCTAGTTTTATGAATTTGATATTCGTAGTGACATTACATGCTAACCATATATTATGGAATTTTTTTTTATATATTATCGTTAAGTGGAATTATGTAAAATAAATGATGTCTACGCCAAATCATCCGCTTTATCCTAATCGTAACTCTTCCAATTTGCCCTCCACGTATACGAGAAAATCATAAGATGTTATCGTGTTTATTTTATGGCACCAATTTTTCTATGATTTATAAACGATTGATAATTAATATTATTCTTTATAGCACCAAAAATTTACCATTTTTGACCATCTCACGGCTTTTACATATATCATACAAACATATAATATATTTATTTATAATTTTATTTCGTAGACTAATAATCTATTGGACAAAAAGTATTTTGTGACGGCCCTCCACTTAAGGAAAACAAATCATTTATAAATGTCCTACCATGCACGACGATGCAATCTGTCCTTTTGGGTGGTTTAGGTTTATTATTCGGCTGAGAGGTACTGCTAGAAAGTGATTTTTTTTTTCATAAACATTTAAATTGCATTATAAAAAAGAATAATAATAATAATCTAAGACGCCATAAATTAGTTTGTTTTGAAAACTGTTTATAAAACTACATTTTTAATAGTGTCGTAATTTTATTTGAAGAAATTATAGCCTTGAAAGAATAGTTTAAAACAATTTTGAAGTTTTTAAACAGTTCGAAATTCAAACAAATTAACTAAATTTCCTTATATAAAATAGACCCCGCATGCAGGCTTATATAAATTGGAAGGGTTTAAAGCGATTGTCTTATTTATGACACATGAAACATGGGTCGTGTGTTTAGAGAAAATGATAATACGATAACCAAACCAACTATAGAAAAGTCCTATCACACAACCCAAGCCAAATTTATTCTATCATATCTTACAATGTCTCTTTCGAAAATTTATTCTATCATATCTTTCAAAATATTGTGACCTGTGAAACTTTTTCTTTGATGTATAAAATCGTGTGATTTTAGAATAACCTAGATCGGGATGGATTGTTAGGTGGATCCATTGTTTTTGGGTGGATCACATTAATGAACATTGATGGTGCACATCAAATGGCATGGCCAATCACGAACGTTCTAGTGATGAATGTTCTAGTACCTTTTACCATGTCACATTTACATATTTCTCAAAACCATAGTACCTACAGTTGGAAAAAAAAAAGTAGCCACAGTAGTATCTCCAAAACACTAATCCTCGGAATTCCTCATATTTTGTGACAATGGTGGATTTCCTTAATGATTTCCCCCCTCAAATTTAAACCTTTTTTTGAAAAGAAGCATTTTTGGACCGTTTACCTTACATTTTATAACTAGTTGAGATTTCAAAACAATGACTATCTTATACATTGAAAGAGCCAAACGTATACGTGGACATAATTAAAGTCGTTCAATTTTAATGAACGTTACTAATTAATTTGAAGTTTTGAACCATCGTATTTATTTAAATCGAACCACTATGTATATTTTTAGGAAATAGTTCAAAATTTTCATTAGAAAAAAAAAATAAAGAATATGAAACTAAAAGGACAATATATACTAGTTTTGATTTCAATTTTTACAGTAGATTTTCTAAGCTATGAAGTTTTTTTTTATATAAATAAAACTTGAACAAATATATGTATTGAACATATTTATATTAATATGTTTCTTTCGTTTAATGCTTTCAAAAGTTAACTAAGACATCATCATCTTACCGAAACTATTTTTTATCGTTAATTATGAAAATGATTAGGTTTGGTGTGTTTGGGCATATTCTCTCTCTCTCTCTCTTTCTCAGTTTTGTGAATTGTGGGGTTATGGTCGGTGTACTATTATATTCAAGTGCTCTAAATTAAATCAATAATCATTGTTATTATATCATTGAATAAAAATAAATTTTCTTTTTCATTTTTCTTTAATGTGAAAGTCTTGTTATTTGGAAGGAGTATGTATTATCTTCAGGCAACTAGGAAATTTGTTCGATTTGCAAAAGCGATAGGAACACGAATCTGTATGATCAATTAAGAAAAAAACGAGGCTTTATTTTCGGTTTTTGTTAGCGAATACGCATCTTCTCAGTACAACACACGTCTATGTGGAGGAACATTTTTAGTTCTTAGATTGTTTTCACTTTTCACCAATAAAAGATAGATTTAAGAGGATTGATTTAAATTTTAAGGTTTTTGTATCTAAAATAGAAACATGTGTCTCGTTGAATGCTAGAGTTTTGTTGATGTTGAGTTAAAAGGTGTTTTAATGTCGCGATAGAATCTTATCGTATGATTGTCGAAATTTTATAGTGAATGTTTGAGAACGTCTTTATCAAAAAAAAAAAAAAAAACAAAAAAAATCTGAGAACGTATGTACGTTGATAGATTCGTGTTACCATATAATTTGTCGTTGCTCCATTTCGTTATTTGTTAGTGTCAAAGTTTATCAATTTAAATCTTTACAAATAAAGTTATAGAGAGTATACAAGTTCTTTTAGATCTCACATCGACAATATTTTTCTTTGATATGTTTGGTTAAAATGATAATTTTTTTCTTTAATTTAAACTGAATCTCATTTTTAGACCAATATGAATTTTCGCCTAACAAAATCAATAAACAACAGAGAATACTTTTCGTCTATTAGACCCAATATACTTAAGTCGACAATGAGGGAAAAACAACTATAAATTTTCTAAATATGATTGTTAAATCGGCAAACTACAATCCACACCGCCCAATCTATCCATCCGGCCGGCCAATAAGAAAACAAGGGTTGTTATTTTCTTCTTTTGAAACTAAGAAAAAAGAGTTCACATCACATTATTAATGTTGACTTAAATAATACTTTTAATGAATTTTTCTTAACGTGATACATAGTATTTTTTTTTTTGTCTAACATTTGGGCCACAACTGGCCGGCCCATTAGCCTAATTTCTACAATTAAATTGTAGAGTCAGGGACTCGATGTCTGGTGTGATGGTGTCTGTCTTATGTGAACTTATCATTTGCCACTAGACCAAGATCACTTCACGTGATACATAGTAGTATATGCAAATTTAAATGGCAAGGCGAAAAATTATATTATAAGCATGTTGACTTATTAAGCTATTATAAAATATATAATATAATAGATACTAGGACCCCAAATGAATACGATCAACTAACCACAGATGTATTCATTTCACTTAATTTATTTAGTTAACAACCAGATTTAGTTATTTTTCTTTTAAATGTAGGTTTTGTTATTTTTAAAAAAAGTAAGCAAGCGGAAAATTCATAATTATAGGGAACTTATTTATATTTGGGTATAAATAAAAAAACAGAAAATCATAATCAGCTAATCACAATCATACGTAAATTTTTATACGTGAAGCGTTGGTGGTTGTTTCATCTAAATGCATATGCTCTTTTCTTGATTGATCCATGTAAGTAAAATATCTCACTTATTAGCTCTTTTTTGAATTCATTCTATCTCCTCTTTTTTTTTTTTTTTTTTTTTTTGTCAAAGAAATTCATTCTTCTATCTCATTTGTCAGTTTTTACAAACCTATATATATATATATATATATATATATTTGAGTATATATTTACTATATTTTTGAAGTGGGACCTCATTAACTTGAGTTATACCAATGGGTAGAGGGCCGGCTCTCAAACCGGAGGGCGTAATAGACGGCTAAAATATTGCTGCTATGTAAGAGAACTTGAGGCAACAAGTTTATATAGCTCGTTTCTTTTTTCTTTGTTTGTGAAGACAAAAAAAAAAAGAGTGATGATATGCTTGAGTTTTTGCTATCATGTCGTTAGACACAACACACTCGTATTTTTGTTAACCTCATTCAATTAGTTTGCTTAAGAAAATATATATTGCGATTTGTATATGGATGTTCTACAAGTTCAATAGGATCTGGATAATCTCATTATATTACATACATATTACATGGATTTAGCATGGAACACCAAACATTAAGTTACTTTAAAAATATTTTTTATTTTCGAAGGAAATCAACATAGCATGTATAAGGATTGGCTTTGAGTACTGTTCCAATGGGCCACGGCAATTAATTTGTTCCAATGGCTATCAGTAGCTTCGATATCGACATCATGTAAACTATAAAACTCACAACACAAATGTTTCATTGCTTTTGCTGATACTGTTCGAACAAATACAAAATATCGAGGTAATGGCAGTTGTTTACAAATAACTGCCATTTTTTTGTTCTACTGTTAAACTCCGGTTAGTTTATCGCCTTGTACCGATATCGTCTAAAGTTAAAGTACAAATGTAGAATCCCATGCTCGAACGTGCATTTTTAACCTTTCTTACGTTTGGAACGCAAAGTAGTGTCAGAGATTTGAAATCCGTAAACAGTGAAAAAAAAAGAGGCCCCAAAATAACCATTATAATCCCAAATTCATATAAAACCAATTCATTAATATAAAACAAATACTAAGGAGGTTTCGTTCCAAAGTTATACCATCATCATCCCAGTTAATTGACGAACTTTACCATTTTGTTGCTCTGCTTTTCCAATCAATTAACGTTCTGGTCATAGAAAATAACAACTAATTGTTTTCAAATTCAGAATTACAGTACAAAGCTACAATTTAAATTCTATAATAAAAAGATACTTAATAAATAACAATTAGTAAATACCTTCTGTTTAGTGTTTGATTTATTCTGAATAGAAGAAAAAGTTGAGAAGTCTCAGAACTTTAGACAGAGAATAAAAACTCTAATATTTTATTATAATTTAAATTAATTGATAATTAGTTGCTTAATATTAAAAACGTTTTTCTATTACTACTAAAACTATATACATATATGAATTAAGCTAATGGGCCGGCCAGTTGTGGTCCAAATGTTGACAAAAAAAAAAAAAAAAACTATATACATATATGAGACTACTAATATATTGGGCCCTTCAATTTTTTTTAAAAAAATTGGACCCCTAAGCAAATGTTTCTATTTATAATACATGGGCACGGCCCTGAGTAGTGGAAGAGAGATTCTTAATCTTGCCTACTAAATCCGGGTAGAAGATGTTAAACTTGTACCCTTGAACGAATTTGGAGGATGGTTATTGTGATCATAGTGTGTTTGGTATACATATTCCACTCGTACCCGTCGTACCCCTGTGAACTCGGTTGAAATACTTGGGGTTTCTTGGCCGGTACTTGTCATGCCACTGGTATACCTTGGAATCAAAGTTCACTTCAGTATTAGAGCCAAACACAACAATACCTTCATCCATTGCTCCCATTGTTTTCATTGCCTTAAGCTCCAACTAATTATCTTCTACATGTGCTGGTTTTGAGACCATAGCTTCTCTAAGCCGCTTCCTTTGTTCCTCCAATGCATATTGTTTATTTCCTCAGTTTCTTTCCCCACATGATTAACTTGTTCGAGGCGATGTAGATGTCTCCTGAGCATCTCATTGTGTACTTCCTTCAAGCAGCCTTTGCCTTGTATATATTGAGGCGTATAAGAGCTGCTTCTCAATACTCTATACTACTTTTGATGCACCAGAAAGCAGCTGCGATTTAACGTCCAACTGCAGTTGTACAAGCCCCTTGTGTGTCTTCCCATCAAAAAGTTTTCTCACATCAGCTTCAACACCAGCGCGTAGTCCCCTTTCTTGAGCAGCAACCATTTCCTCCTCTCTATAAGTACTCTTTCTCGATCAAAGGCGTCCCTTTCTTGAGCAGAAAGCAATACCACATTACGCGCATCTCAAAACTGTATACCCGTGTTAGAGTTGCTTGCTCCGAATTCAGGTACATTCTGATATCATTATGAAGCTCTTCCATATCATTAACAGTGAGGCCCTTGAAAACCACATGCAAGGTTCACTGAGCTCGATATCTATATCATCTAAACTATCCCCATCCAAGTGATTGCACAGTACATCGATTGCCTTCGATCGCTCGACCTTCACGTAATCTGACCTTTGACCTCACTTTGCTTTGTTCGAAATTGAACTCTTCTTCTTTCTTCTCCCAATATTGAAAACTCAGCTCGAGCATGTTCTCTAGCCAATAATGCCATATTTTCCTCTTTGCTGAGCTTTCTCCGCTGCTCTCTCTTCTCTCGCCTTCTTAAAGTTTTCAACCTTCTGCCATCAATTCCCTACGTCTCCTCCTCTTAGCTTTAAGAGAGAATTCATCCAGCAATGCTCAATGATAAATATGATCTTTTTCAATTTTCTTCCGCCACACGAATGTCTCGGCTAGATCGGATCTCCGAATGGGTTTGCATCATTGGAATACTTGGTATAACTTGATGTGTGATATACAGTAATTTATTATCTTTTATTTTTATTTTCTTATAACTAGGATATATCCTGTGATGAAAAAAAAAAAAAAAAGTTCTAAGACTAGTATCCGATTTGATGACAAAAAAAAAAGACTAGTATCCGATGCCTATAAAAAAATTGGGTGTTAATTCTTGCTATTTAAGACGTTTAGAACATCCACGAGCACGAGAGAACCACAAAGATTTTTGTAAATCGTAGAACTCAATCCATGGTCTTGATCCCACTAGACTAGTCCTCTACTCATTCGTTTTTTTATTTTTTGGTAGATTACCTCTACTCATTCGATTTGTGATATAGTTTGTTACTTTGTTTTACGTATGTAAAAATTGTAATTATCTGTAGTTAAACTTAAACACAAAAAATAGTTTTGATCACTAAATTTATATAGATGTTTATTTTTCTTTTCTGAGTAATGTATGTACGTATTTGAATTTTCAATATTATTTTCTAAATACTCGCACTTCTCCATTCAAAACCATGATTTCACTCTACTTTTTAACCATTAGATAAATTAAGCAACTATTATATAGAGATGTGATTCTTTGAAAATATTTGGTTAAAAAAGAAAATATCAATGTGATTCAGAGAGCACCGCTAAATTATTGGGCCAATAATGTGAGAGCATTCTTATCAATCTAATAATTAACAATAGAACAAAGGAATGATCCAAAAGCAACGGGCTTAAAACCCGATATTTTTACCCGACCCGTCTTGTCGGGTATGGGTCCATCGGTTTCAATTGGTTTCATATATTTGTTTTCTTCCCCAAAACTTTTTCCTTTTAACAATCAAGTCCTCCGACAAGAGGCGACGCAAATTTATAACTACCCAGCTCCGAGCTCGCTCTTTCTTCTTACCTTTCTCGGTCGGAATCTTCTCCGTCTGAAAAATTTTGATCGATCACAACGGTCGAATTCTGGTATTCGAAATTCTGGGTTTTTAAATTAGGTGGAGGAGTTGATCGATTTTGAATGGCTTCTTCAAGTTTGGGCAGCTCAATCCCTGCACCAGGTAACAAATTTTCCTGAATCTTCGATTTCGACTTTTTTCTTTCTTTCTAAATTGATCGGTGTGTTGTTTGGTTAAATTTTTTTAATTATGTATTTGAGTCAATATTGATTTTGGCAATGGCTATGTTTCTGATCAAAGTCTTCTGATTAGGAAACTAAAGTTTACATTTTTATTTGTTGGCAGAGGCTGTTCAACTCTTGGTATCGTCTCTAGCTGATGATTCCTCTGTGGTTAGAGAAGCCTCCATGGCTTCCTTGAGAGATATTTCCTCGCTGTATGTACTATTTATCTCCTTTACTTCATACACAAGACATGCACAATGAGTAATGGGAGTAGTATATCTGATACTGAATTGTTGTGTGTTTTTTTTCCAGGAATCCGCTTCTGGTTCTTGATTGTTGCTATGCTGTGTCTCGTGGAGGACGAAGGGTAACGTTTTGTTTGCTTGTTTTCTTATCTTCGTCTTTTGTTTCCTTTTATTGGTGCGTAAATCTGGTGCTACTCGGTGTTGCAGCGGTTTGGTAACATGGCTGGGGTTTTTCAAGTAATGGCATTCAGTGTTGGTGCATTAGAGAAAGGGGAGAGTGATGCAGCGTTCATGGGAAAGCTTGCTAAGATTGCTACAGCTGAGATAATATCTTCAAAGGTGTGTGTGAAGGGCTGAACCATTGTTAAGGATTTCCTAATTATACTTATTATAGTTAGAAAGATTTACATAGTGAAGCTGGAATCCTAGATGGAAGTTTGGAAAATTTAATAGCTTATTTGAGATACATGAATGGAACTTAGTGGCTTTTCACTCTTGGAATTTTCTGTTTTGATGTGTCTGCTTTTTTTTTTTTTTTTTCTGTCGACCATCTATGTGGTGTTTACATGCTTAATGTTAAGAAGGTTTGTGCATTTTTCTTATTAGCTGGACTGAAGATGAATCATATGTCGCTCATTCTTGTAGCAGAGGTTACCTAGAAATTTGACGTATATATTTCAGGATTTAGATGATTGGGAAATTCTATGAAACCTCTGCTACAGAATAATTTCTAGAAAAACAGGGGAAACTAATTGCAATTCTTACAAACTTTCTCGTAATTGTTCGTATTTATTTCCTGATCATTTGAGACTTTTAATGGTTCATCATAACGTAGGAACTAAATGCTGATTGGCAAAGGCAAGCTTCAGGGCTGCTCGTCTCAATTGGAACACATTTTCCTGACCTCGTAAGTCTTATTTTCTTTTTCCTGTTTGCTAATTCATAGGGGTATTTCTGGACATCGAGAAAAAAAACTGTTTGTTTAGTTCCATGTGACTGTACATTCCTGAGTTGTTCCCTTTTACTATAGACAATGTTGCTGTATGATGTCAAAAAAAAAAAAAAATAAATAAAGAAAGAAAGACAAAAGGTTGCTGTAAGAGGGTAACTATACACCATGATTGGTGGTGAGACACATTACAATCTGGATTTACTTCTTGGGCTCCGCATACATGTGAATCTAAGTTTAAAGAATGATCAGTATGCTGAAGTAGGTATATTTGATAGAATGCATGACACAAGGTGAGTAGCTGATGAAAAAACCATAGTAGAGACTTTCCTCTGTCATCATGTTAACTTCTGAATTGAGGCATTTTAGAAAGTGTCATGAATAAAGCTGGTCCATTGTCTCTCCACTGTCATTTATGAGGTAGATGGTAGCCTATTCCATTAGACGTTAGCCTCGATTTTCCTTCACCAAGCTATTTTTGTTTTTTTTTTTCGAATTAGTCCAAGTTATATGTTCTTTAGTGTAATTTTGATCTTCTTTAATTGATATGGACAGATGATGGAAGAAATATTTCTTCATCTGTCTGGTCCGGCTACAGCTTCACCTGCTATGGTTCAAATTCTTGCTGACTTTGCCTCATCTGATGGTTAATTTCTAACCCTCATTCGCGTCCCTTTTTATTTTTTGTTTATCATATTGAAAAGTTTATGGAAATTACAGTTCTCTGATATTTTGAATTTGTTTCATTTTTCCTTTGAAGCTTTGCAGTTCACTCCACGCCTGAAAGGTGTACTTTCACGGGTGTTGCCTATTCTTGGGAATGTTCGGGACTTACACCGACCAATATTTGCAAATGGTACAGTGAAACTTTTGTAATCCGTTTTTGTTTAGGGAGTGAAACTCTTTTATAGAAACTTCTACTTTGTGCCAATTTTCCTCCCTCATCCTATAAGGGTCATCAGGTCAGAGTTTGTTTTCTTCCTGAACCAATATGGCAATTTAATTTATACTAACAGAAAAGTAGGATATTAACCTGTTGATCTGTACATCTTCGCACTCTCTAAAATGTAGAAGAGATGATCAATACATATCATGCAATTTTTTATGTGTGCTAATATCAAATACAGAGAAGAGCTTGTATAATTCAAACTTCCCAGCTAGCCTCTTGTAATATCTTATATTTGCTTATTTCGTCTCATATATGAATCATTGGCTTTATCTCTAGCATTTAAGTGCTGGTCTCAGGCAGTGTGGCTATACATCACAGATCTTACCTCAGATTCTCCGCTTGACAGTGATGTCATGTGAGACCACTTTCTTTGTTCTGTTTTATTTCTGCTAGTTTTTGTGTTGAACGCACTCAAATAAAGGGCTTCATACGATGCAGGTCATTCCTGAATTCAGTTTTTGAGCTATTGTTGAGAGTTTGGGCAGTTTCCCGGGATCATAAGGTGAGTCCCTGCTCTCTTTTAGCATTATTCTCCACTTTAGGTTTTAATATTGTTGCGTGTTTCAATTAAAAGATATTATTCAAGAGATTACCAGGGTAAGCATATGGTTCTTAAATGTTCACAGACTGTTATATTATGACAAAACAATGAAGAACGAGAGTATGTAACTTTATTTAGATCAAAGAAGTTAGGAAAAAAAAAATTTTGGTTTTTTTTCCCGGTAATGTTTCTTTGATATTCAGAATATAGAGAGATAAACCTCTGCAGGATTTTGCTAGTTGGTTGTTCACTTGTTCTCCAGACATGCCTCATGACTTTAAAGTGTACTCAGTCAGTTGCTTATCCTCTGTTGAATAAGGTACGAGTATCTACTGTAGAGGCTATGGGTCAAATGGTCGGTCTTATCACGAGGACACAACTGAAATCAGCATTACCAAGGCTTATTCCAACAATACTTGAACTGTAAGTTCTGTTTTTATTCTATTTTTCGTTCTATCTGAAGCTTTACTTTTCAGAGGCACGGAGCATAGTAAATTCGCTGTCTGCTTCATATGTTGTCCCACAAATTAAAGCTTTGTTAAGTTAGAAAGAATTATGTACCAAGGCATGGGATGCTTTTCTCTTTATTTTTTAAATTTATATGAAGCGATTATTTATTCCTTTCATTTCAATTTTTAGGTACAAGAAAGATCATGATGATGCTCTTTTGGCGACATGTAGTCTTCATAACCTTTTAAATGCCTCGTTACTTTCTGAGTCTGGTCCTCCACTGCTTGATTTTGAGGTAATGGTGTTTCCATCATTTTTTTTTTGCTAAGGTCCCTCAGTACCTTACAGTCAGCTGGCACATTGTTTTTTTAGATATGATGCGGTATTGGAAGATAAAAATATTTTTGTTATACAATGTTTCAGTTAAGTTTTGTTTCTTGTCAGGACCTCACAATTGTTCTGTCAACACTTCTTCCTGTGATCGGTATCAATAGTGAAAGCAAAAGGTGCTCAAGTATTTCAGTTGGACGAAAGGCAAGTCACTGATCGCTTTCATTCTATTTATTATTGCAGTCTTGCAGTTGGGGTGAGAGTGTGCTAATGCAACATAAATGTTTCAGGCCTCCTTCACTTGTGAGCATTCATTTTGGGAGCGATGTATTAATCATTTGCCTGTTCTTTATTCTTTGTGTTGCAGACATACAATGAAGTGCAGCGGTGTTTTCTGACTGTTGGCTTGGTTTACCCCGAGGATTTGTTTACATTTCTTCTTAATGTAAGGAGATATTTTGTTTGATGGATATGGCTCTAGATATTCTTGTATATGCAATGTGAAACGGTGGCAATACCTAGCACTCATATTAGACCCAAGAACTATTCCTTGCCACATCTGTGTGATATTTTATATTATCTTGAAGTAAAATGAAATCCCTGTCTTCCTTGTATATTTTTCACCAGAAATGCAAGTTGAAAGAAGACCCGTTGACGTTTGGTGCTCTTTGCATCTTGAAACATCTGCTTCCGAGGTGTATTTCATTATCCTTCATCAGTATAACTTATCAATTTTGAGTTTGTTTACCATCCCAACTTAATGATGTTGCATTGCATTTGGAGGTTGTTTGAAGCCTGGCACTCAAAACGACCTCTTTTGGTCGATACTGCGAGGTCTTTGTTAGATGAGCAAAGTTTAGCTGTTCGAAAATCCCTTTCAGAGGTACTGAACTGACATATATTATCTTATTTACTACTAAAATATGCATGCTTTAGATTGTTCGTCTGCTTTGATGACAGTTGATCGTGGTCATGGCTTCACACTGCTATCTGGCCGGTCCATCTGGGGAGTTATTTGTTGAATACCTTGTACGCCATTCTGCAATAGGAGAGAGTGACAATCTGAAGGTAATACCATATAACCTAACATTTTACTTACAAAATAAGGTATGGTGCTCACCTGAAAAATTGGAAGAACCATGTGTGCCGTTGAAACTATTTTTTTCTAGAAGAATAATATGATTACAATGGTCTGTCGCTTCCACAATTCAAATTGGAAATGCAAAGAGAAAAGAGAAACCACGGCGAAAATACAGAAAAATTGAATTTTGTTTCTAGTTTCCCAATCCTTCGAGTTTGGACTGTCTTCTTTGTTGTTATTTATCTGAAAGTAATGAAATATGAGGGTAAGGCAGCCCAAATATAGGTATCTTCACGTCCTGCCGAGTGTTCCAAACGCAGTGAAGAATTAGTATATTTGTAGCCATTATCTCATGCACTTCTTTTGGATGCTGAGATATTTCATCCACGTAGCTAATGTTTTTTACAAAAATTAGTGATTTGACGGCTTCATTTAAGAAAATAATTGAGAAGGGTTTGGGGTTGACTCCTGGGTGTTGCTGTTAGTAAAATCTAACGCTACCTGGAACCTGTTATCTTGCTCCAAGTTGTGTTATTGAGTCTTCTTATTATCTTGCTCCAAGTTGTGGAGTCTTCTTATCACTGTATATAAAGAGCAAATATGCTACTGTTGTTTTGAGTACATAACTCAAACAAGTTTGAAGTACTACTGTCTCTGTTACTTCTATGTTTTTCTAGAATTTTACTTGAGCTACAAGTTTTTCTCTTAGGCAAAAGGGGAACAAGTTAGTCCAACACAGCTAAGAGCAGTTTGTGGAAAAGGTCTTCTGCTCTTGACCGTTACAATCCCGGAGATGGAGGTGCTACAAATTTGTCTTTTATAATAGAACTATCCCATTTACTTACATCTTTCAGATTTTAATGCTAAAGAGGATATGAAATTGCAGTACATTCTTTGGCCTTTCCTACTGAAAATGATTATACCAAAGGTCTACACGGGCGCTGTTGCATCAGTAAGATCTTTCTTTGGTTGCCTAGATTGCCTTTATATATCTTTCAGAGAGAGATTGGACCTGAGTTAACAGTATTATTGATAGGTCTGTAGATGCATATCTGAACTGTGTCGTCGTAGATCTTCAACCACCCCCATGTTGATTGAGTGCAAGGCTCGTGCTGATATTCCTAGCCCTGAGGTAAATTTGTTCATACGCCATTTCATATGATCTATAGGTTTCGTTGTGTATGGCAAGATCTCAAAATTGAAAACACGTATACTTTATATGCAGGAGTTGTTTACCCGTTTGGTGGTTCTTTTGCACAACCCTCTGGCAAAAGAGCAGTTAGCATCCCAAATTTTGACGGTAAGTTTGTGTGAGTAACTTCAGAAATCATGTTATAGACTCACGTTTTATGTCCCATAATTCTATAAAATACTTTTTTTATTCCTGTTTTCCATCAAGTGTAAATGCTTGATCATTATAGGGTCTACTATTTTTAATACCTCATATGTGCATCTTTCATGTTCTAGTTATATTTAACCACCTTGTTGTTACTTCCTTCAGGTCCTTGGCTATCTGTCCCCTCTTTTCCCAAAGAACATCAGCATGTTTTGGCAAGATGAGGTACACTGTTGTTTGCTCAAGATACTTTAGTTTTTAGTTTTTTATTTTTTATTTTATAATAATTATTATTGGTATCCAATCAGATATTAGAGGGCAAAATACGGTCAGATTGCACAGTAAATTGCTACTAGCTTTTGTCAATATATTTCCTGTAGATATGATATAAATTATGACGTCTATAAAGAGCTACTGAATATTGTTGCGTTTTCTTAGTTACTCATATTAATGTGACTTGTTACAAGTGACCCTAATTATTTGTCACACTTGGTAAGCTCTAGATTCCAAAAATGAAGGCGTATGTCTTTGACACAGAAGATCTGAAGCTTGATCCAACTTACCAGGAAACTTGGGATGACATGATAATCAATGTAAGCTTATTCAACTGGTGTGAAAAAAAATAAACACCTTTCTGAGCTGAAATTTCTTTAAAACCTAAATATAAGACAATTAAATATATTAATTTGACTAATCGAGCTTGTTCTCTATATTACTTTTAATCATTGTTACCCTTGTTCTATTATACAGTTTCTAGCTGAATCACTGGATGTCACCCAGGATGCTGATTGGGTTATATCTCTTGGAAATGCTTTTGCAAAACAATACATTCTCTACGCTCCCGATGATGACCATGCAGCACTTCTACACCGGTAAAAATCTTGTTTTTTTTTTTTTTTTTTAAATTTTGTTCTGGTCTCTGATGAAGTTGAAGTATCTCTACTTGTCGCTGCACTATTTTGACGTTAGTTGTTGAGCAAAAATATTTGGCTTGGATTGTTGATTTCTTCTGACATCAAAGCAGCATGTGGGTCGTATTGTCAATCTTCAAAAAAATTTGAAATATATTCCTTGATTGACATTGCTCGGAATTTTTATCTAGTGATTTTCTGATTCCTTTTTATCATGTTTATAAAAGGAGAGACATTCCAATACCTGTAATGCTTTTATTTTGTGTACTTCACTATGTGGCTGAACAGGCTTGCTTTCTTTGTGATTTTAGTGCATATTTTTCTGATCCTGATAGATGGCTGATAAGCTTGAAATTGTCTATTTATATTCATAATTGAGCGCGGAATTGTGTTGTAAACCTTTTGTGCTTCGATATCAGGTGTATTGGAATACTTCTGCAGAAAGTTAATGATAGAGCATATGTTCGTGACAAGATTGACTGGATGTACCAACAGGCTGACATTTCTATACCTACAAATAGACTTGGTTTAGCGAAGGCCATGGGGCTGGTATTTTGAGTGTACTTGACTTTTTCTCGCTCAGATGGTGATTTCCAGCTTATGTTAATATGCTAATTGATTGCGTAGGTCGCGGCTTCTCACTTGGACACTGTACTGGAAAAGCTGAAGATCATTGTGGATAATGTTGGGCAGAGTATTTTCCAAAGGTTTATCTTGCTTGACTCTTTCACTTTCTAATGTTAAAATCTAGATATGCTTGCATATCTGTCACTCATTTTCTAATCCATTAGTTTCCATCTCTCTTTTAATTAACATATCTTAAATGTTTGTAAATTCTAGCTAACAATCTCGAGTCTTCTTTATATATGTATTAAGTTAGACATTTAAAGCTGCAGTTGCACAAGCAGAAAATGTTTTATCAAAAGGTTTCCTGATATTAGATAATTAGCTCCTTCATTAGTCACATCGTAGCTTCCAGGCATTCTAGAATTGGTCACTTCTAACCACAGGTTTGTAAAATTTATGACATAAACTGACTTAAGGTTTTTGTATTTATTCTTACCATCTTACCACAGGATCTTATCTCTCTTCTCTGAGAGCTATAAAACAGAAGACAGTGATGATATACATGCTGCTTTGGCTTTGATGTATGGATATGCTGCAAAATATGCGCCCTCATCGGTTATTGAGGCCAGAATAGATGCACTTGTCGTATGTTTTCAAATCTTCATTAGAATCACATTTCTATTTAAATTATAATCTTCCATCTTGCTTCTTTTTTTATTGTATCTTATAAACTTATGCGTCAGAATTCTATTTACCCATTTAATGAAATTAAAATATTATTATAAAGAGTTGGAAGTTCCGAGTAGTTTTATGTGATCAGACGGTGGTTTATGTTCAACTGTAGTGGCCTAGTTAATATTCGTGTAGTTTTTATTTTCATTCAGTGTCATAACCAGATTTCCTTTGCATGTACCGCAGGGCACTAATATGCTTTCACGCCTTCTTCATGTGCGGCAACAAACAGCAAAACAAGCTGTTATAACTGCTATTGATTTATTAGGTTAGTACGGCATTGAAAAATAATGATGGGAGTCATTCTTCCGATGACTGATTGGTTTCTTTCCTCTCTTTGATTTTTTCCATTAAATTACACCACCCCCAAGTGGTAGGGGTATAATGTTAGGGAAATCTTGAGAGTATATAGCAACCTGATCTCTTGTGTCTTTGTGTGAAGGTCGTGCTGTCATAAATGCTGCAGAAAGTGGTGCTACATTCCCATTGAAAAGAAGAGATCAGATGCTTGATTATATCTTGACTTTGATGGGCCGAGATGAAAATGAAGGTTTTGCAGAATCTAGTCTTGAAGTTCTACACACTCAGGTAGGATAATCTATGTCAAGAATCTGTACAATGTGGCATTTCTTTCAAACAAGCAGATACCATTTCTCTTTCTGAAAAATCTTGTTCAGGCACTCGCTCTGAATGCATGCACAACGCTGGTCTCCGTGGAACCCAAGCTGACCGTTGAAACTCGAAATCGTGTCATGAAGGTGATTAGTTTCTCATTTGAACCGAGTATAAAAAGAAAAGAATAAGATTAGTGCTGTTTGTTTTTTGTATTTATATTTTCTCTTGAATTTATGCACGTTTTCTTGGACAGGCTACACTGGGATTCTTTGCTTTGCCTAATGATCCATCAGATGTCATCAGTCCCCTTATAGACAATCTTGTAACTCTCTTGTGTGCCATCCTCCTTACAAGGTATTTACTTGACAACTTTTAAATTCGCCCAGCTATTATGAGGCTGCAGATTCTTTGAATTTTTGGACAAGTTAGTTGTAAACTGAAGACTTCGATGGAATTTTCTTAAAATAACATTTTCCATGTTCTAGGTTTCTTCTTTCAGTTTACTTATTTATTTAAAGTACTTTCCATTGTTAATTTCCAGTTGCTTTTCTCTTATATGTTTATTTGATCTTTTTTATTACCTTGCATAACTTACATGTTACATATGTTAGATTAGATTCAGTGATTATGGTAGTGGATTTGCAGTATCTTAAATGTTGAATCCTGCTACAAGTGCATATACAAATTTGAAGTACTTTTTTCCGCTTATTCAATCATACATGTGCATGAACTAGTGGAGAGGACGGAAGAAGTCGAGCGGAGCAGCTTTTGCATCTGCTTAGACAGCTTGATCAATATGTCTCGTCACCCATTGATTATCAAAGAAAAAGAGGTTGCGTGGCAGTCCATGAGATGCTTCTAAAGTTTCGTAAGCTTTGTGTTGGTGGCTATTGTGCTCTTGGTTGTTCTGGGGACTGCCCACATAGAAAGTATGCAGACCGCAGTATGCAGGGGAATTTTTCAAATCTACCATGTATGAAGATATCTTTAATTAATTTGTTAAATTTTATTCCATACATTATCGACCAGCTAATTAGTTTCCTTTGTTTGACCAACAGCGGTATTTTTATTTCCTGACCGCGAGGTATTGTGTTTGGGAGATAGGGTCATAACCTATCTCCCACGCTGTGCTGACACAAATTCTGAAGTTCGAAAAATTTCTGCACAGGTATTTGATTAGTACTTATCCTGATCAACTTTCACAAAATTATAGGTGATCATTTCATCTGAGTGTGACATTGATAGTTTCCAATGGTTTCTCCTACTATTATTGTTGTTAGATTCTTGACCAGTTCTTCAGCATTTCCCTTTCCCTTCCAAAAGCTGCACTCTCAAGCGGGCTGGATTCTGAAGACTCCTATAAAGCCCTGTCTTCCCTTGAGGATGTCATTGCCATTTTGAAAAGCGTAAGAAATATATGGTTAGGCTCAGAGTTACCTCTTTCTTCGTATGCTTCATGTCAGGTTGTCATATTTCTTTGAACGGACCTGCAGGATGCCTCTATTGACCCATCTGAAGTTTTTAACAGAATAGTCTCATCCATTTGTGCTCTTTTAACGGAAGATGAGGTTTGTTTTCTTTTTTCTTTTGTATAAATTCTGGTGTCATTGGATGGTTGAGGTCCCATTATGTTGTGTCATGTCATGTAGCTTGTAGCAGCCTTAAACAGTTGCACTGCAGCTATCTGCGACAAAATCAGGCAATCAGCTGAGGGAGCCATTCAAGCGGTTACTGAATTTGTTTCAATTAGAGGGAGTCAGCTGAGTGACAATGATATATCAAGGTACATCAAAGCTTGTTGTCGTAGATGGGCTTTAGTCCCCTGTTTACATTATTATTTGATGATCTTGTTCCCCTTTCTTCTTTTGGTTCTCCTCTGGCAGGACGACTCAGTCCTTGCTCTCAGCAGCAGTTCATATAACTGATAAGAATTTACGTGTTGAAGCTATTGGAGCTGTATCCTTTACTTAACTCTGCTAGCAAATTCGATTTGCAAGTAAATGTGATACTGCTATATATAAAATTCACGAGCATATATCTCATATGCTCTTGGTGTATTACTGCTTACCTTAATCACATGAAGATCTCTGCACTGGCAGAAAACACACAATCATCAATTGTGTTTAATGAAGTGTTGGCTACTGCTGGAAGGGACATCGTGACAAAGGACATAACTAGGATGCGTGGTGGATGGCCAATGCAAGATGCATTTTATGTAAGTACCTTTCTCTCTGGAACTATTTTATAATATGGGATTATTCTCATACGTGATATTATTTTATATTCTTTTCTTTCATGGTCATATCATCTACTATGAAAGTTTGGGAATAATTGTCTGACTTGAAGTTTGACAAGGCCTCTCATTGTCAATTATATTTGGATGCAGGCTTTCTCTCAACATACGGAGCTTTCAGTTTTGTTCATGGAACACCTAATATCCATTCTCAATCGTAGTTCTTTAGTTAAAGGTGATTCACATAAGGGAGAGAATACTAGCTCTTCTTCTGAAACACATGTAGAAGATGAGATTCTTCAAGCTGCCATTTTTGCTCTGACTGCTTTTTTTAGGTACCTTTTCATAAACCACCTATTTTACGTGAGAGTACATGAAGCATTTTTAGTGGCTAATATACTCAATTAACCAGAGGTGGCGGAAAGGTTGGAAAGAA
Organism: Erysimum cheiranthoides; assembly: GCA_011420285.2. Taxonomy (NCBI): domain Eukaryota; kingdom Viridiplantae; phylum Streptophyta; class Magnoliopsida; order Brassicales; family Brassicaceae; genus Erysimum; species Erysimum cheiranthoides. The sequence continues at coordinate 14,629,935 of CM022182.2, read as the reverse complement.
AGCTGTTGAGAAAAGCTACTCTTCTGTTGTTGGGGCACTTACTCTTCAATTGGGAAGCTGTCATGGGCTTGCAAGTTCTGGTCAGCAAGATCCATTACGGTAACTCCTCTACTTTCAAGAAAATTGTAGGAACATAACTATTGGTACTCTTATTTTAGTAAAGCCTTGGTAATTTTTTTTCCTCTTGGCAGAGTACTTCTAACTTCATTTCAGGCTTTCTGTGAGTGTGTTGGTGATCTGGAGATGGGAAAGGTACCTTTTGACTCTAAAATTCAATTGGTTCTGTTGGGTTTCTAGTATGATGAACTGATACCTGTCTTTGCTTAGATTTTGGCTCGTAATGGAGAGCAAAGAGAAAAAGAAAAATGGGTCGATCTTATTGGCGATGTTGCTGGATGCATTTCAATTAAGAGACCGAAGGAGGTATCTAGTTTTTGGATGATTGCAATTGTGTTTCTCAGGGTCTTTGTAGTCTAACTATTGTGTTTCATCAATTGATCATTGGTTCATTAGTTGAGTAGTCAATTGTGGCAACATACATTTTCTTTTGACCATTCTTGTTGGAAAGTGACGAATGTGAGATATGTGCATAGTAGTTCAGTTCACATGTGGCTTTCTTTCTGTCTGAAAAAGTAATGAGATTGGGGGAACCTTATCTATTCTTTAAGACAGCCTAACTGACTTGGTGGCTTATGCATCTGTACTTCTTGTTGCTGAGACCTTTTTAAAGACAGTAGTATAGAAAGAAACCCAGTGATGTAGAAAAGGGAGTTTACACTTTCCCTTCAGACTGAAATAGAACTTAAGTTTCAGGACTGGTGTTACAGGTTCGACATATTTGCATGATTCTCACAAAAGCACTAAACCGTCCACAAAGGTTCCAAAGGGAAGCTGCTGCCGCTGCATTGTCAGAGTTTATACGCTACAGGTATAATGTTGTCGGTGTCCTTAATTTATTTTCTCTTCTCATTTTCATTTTATTTCCTACTGGTGTAGTTTTTTTTGGAATATTACTTGTCTTTGTAACTTTGCTCTGTTTGGAAAAGAAAGAAAGTCAAAGGAGTGACGCATCTTGCCTGACATGTGCATGAAAAGCACTTCCTTGGTACCTTATCTTCTTAAGTTTCCTTTGCTAATATTTCTGAGTTGCAGTGGTGATTTTAGTTCTGTAATGGAGGAGATGGTGGAAGCACTCTGCCGACATGTGTCAGATGATTCTCCTACTGTAAGGCGCCTTTGTCTAAGAGGATTAGTACAAGTAAGAGTAATTCTGAGAAGTTTTAATTTACTTATCTTAATTGTTAAGAGTACTAGTGCAAGAAAGAATTATACGGATCAGCTTTATTCCTTATCATGATCTTCTAGTAGGTATACAAGAATTTACATACTCCTGTTGGACAGTCATGTCAGATCAACAGTTAATATCTAAAGAACCCTAAATCACTCATTATGGAGATGTATTATCTTTCACTAAGAAAAACAACTTTATACACATAAATTTATAGCATCAATATGCCACGAGAGTTACTTATAGCTTACCAGGTTTTGGACAAAGGTGGTTTACGAAATTTAAATTGGTTATGTTGCTTCCCCTTTTCCCAAATTTATTATACCTGAATCATCACTTAGCTGCTTCGGGATTTTGCCAGATGCCATCTGCTTGTATGAACCACTACACAACTCAAGTTATTAGTGTAATACTAGCGTTGCTTGATGATCTGGATGAGTCTGTGCAACTAACTGCTGTGTCATGCTTGTTGATGGTAATGCTCAAACCTATTAACAACTCAAGGTTTCTGAATTCTGACTGTCTGTAAGATTCATTAGCAATTTGTTTGAACTTTATAGGCTTCTTTTCTTTTGTTTAGGTCACAGAGTCAGCTTCTAATGATGCTGTTGAACCTATCTTGCTGAATTTATCTGTTCGGCTTCGTAACCTTCAGGTAAGGTCCAGCTATAAGTTATCTGAAAGGTTGTAACTGAAATTAATATAAAATAAATCTTTTAGGCCAGACTCAAGCTTGAACAGAAGAAAAAACCAGTTCTCTAAGTTCACTAAACTGTTAGATACCTTATTCTGATTGGAGTGCGTTGCCACTAACTTTACTTGAAATTTTCAATTTGTAACAGGTTAGCATGGACCCGAAGATGAGGGCCAATGCATTTGCAGCACTTGGAGCATTAAGTAAATATGCTACTGGAGGGCAACGGGAGGGATTTGTTGAGCAGGTGACACATGCTCCTTTTATCTCCTTTTCAGTGATATGGATGTCTAGGAAAGAAGATATTTCAGTTTAATCTAAAGCTCATTAGATGAAAATATCTAATATCAGATTCATTCCACCCTCCCCCGATTGGTAGTACACCTCCATGACGATGATCCTAGCATAAGACAGGCTTGTCGGGTAATTTTCTTCATAGCCTATTGCTCCTTTGTTTGGTTTGAGGTATCTTTGAGTTTACATATGTTACTTTTTGAATAGGGAACCCTCAAGCGGTTTGCTCCACTCGTGGACATAATAAATCACTCTACCCTCTATGATTCACGTGCTTTTGCTTCTGAAGATAGGTATGTCTCGCCATCCAGTGAGTACCAAATCTATTTTGTGCACCGTGACCACCTATATCTTCTAATGTTGTTTATATTTTCAGAACTGACTATGAAAACTTCGTAAGGGATCTCTCAAAGCACTTGGTTCAAGAGTCGGAAAGAGTTGATACTTACATGGCCTCAACCATCCAGGTTCGGCTCTCCTCAAATAATCACTGTAGTTGCTAAATTCATAAACTATATGTACAAAAAAACTAAAGGGATTACTATCTGGTGCAGGCTTTTGATGCACCATGGCCAGTAATTCAGGCGAATGCAATACACTTCTCCACCACCATGTTATCACTGTCAGAGGATCAGCACATAATCTCTCTCTACTACCCACAGGTATTAGAGAAACTACGTATGACATGCACATAAGTCTTTATTAGTTCTCAAGCCTGTCTCTTGTTCAGGTGTTTGAAACGCTGGTTAGCAAGATGACCCGGTCACAAGATTCAGTTGTAAGAGCGGCATGCTCATCAGCCTTTGGGTTACTGCTAAGATCAAGCAAGTCAACATTGTGGAGAGGAGCTCGACTTGATCGGACCGACTCAGGTAGAAAATCCAGTGATCCTGAGTCTGTTAAAAAATAGTGGGTACATTGCGGTCCATGTGAATACCAACCAGTTACTGCCGAAAATCTGGGGGTTTGCGATATATATCCATTAAGTACAGTGTGCAATGAGAAACCACCTAGGTTTGTGTGTTTGTTGTAAAGTGTACTGTATTATGTTTTCATCTTGTAAGGATATTGACACTTGTGCGTCATCTCTATTACCGAACTCAGGAAAGAAACATTCACACGAAAGTGTTGTAGGCTCTCTGGTCCTCTTTTTGTTGATTGTGATTTTTGAGGCTTTTGCAAGATATAGGTGTCTTGACAGAGTCCAACGATGGATTATCTTCATTTACTGGTTTATATGATAGTTGTTTTTTTTTTTTTTTTTTGAATTGAATGTAAAATTTATTCAAAACCAAAAAAAAACTGTTTTACATAGGGAAACAGAGGGAACTTATGTACGTACTTCTAGATGCGAACCAAAGCTGTAGCAAGTTTAATTTGTCTCTCAAGTTTCAAATACATTCGATTATGGTAGCATTAGTAATTTCTATGGCCTCTTTTTGTTTAATTTTATTCTTTTTTGCTGTAGTTAATAATGATATTATTTTTGTTATGAAGATTTATCTATAAACTTTTCGTGCGAAGGAAGGACAATAGAAGATGCAGGATGGTCACAAACGACAAACTAAGTTTTGGCCAAGAATGTCCTGTAGCAAGCACAATCTGTGGACTTGATAAGAGGTGTTTGACAAGTAAAATCTGTTTTCGTCATCTATTACGTCTTCTGTTCACTTTATTTTGTGCTCTCCACGCATCTTATCCTATATAAGCTCGCACAAATTATAAACCAAAACCAAAACAAAACTTGAGAGTTTCTTACTAAGGTTGAATCGACATGGTTTCCAAAACAACCAACGAATCTTATCCTCTTCACTTTGTTCTCTTCCCTTTCATGGCTCAAGGCCACATGATTCCCATGATTGATATTGCAAGGCTCTTTGCTCAGCGTGGAGTGATGGTAACAATTGTCACTACGCCTCACAATGCAGGGAGGTTCAAGAATGTCCTAAACCGTGCCATCGAGTCTGGCTTGCCCATCAACCTAGTGCAAGTCAAGTTTCCATATCAAGAAGCTGGTTTGCAAGAAGGACAAGAGAATGTCGATTGTCTTGAAACGATGGAGAAGATGGCATCGTTCTTTAAAGTGATTAAATTGCTCGAAGAACCAGCCCAGAAGCTCATTGAAGAGATGAGCCCTCGACCAAGCTGTCTAATTTCTGATTTTTGTTTGCCTTATACAAGCAAAATCGCCAAGAAGTTCAATATCCCAAAGATCCTCTTCCATGGCATGTCTTGCTTTTGTCTTCTGTGTATGCATGTTTTACGCAAGAACCTTGAGATCTTGGAAAATTTAAAGTCCGATAAGGAGCATTTCATTGTTCCTTATTTTCCTGATAGAGTTGAATTCACAAGACCTCAAGTTCCCGTGGAAACATATGTTCCTAGTGACTTCAAAGAGTTCTTGGATGATTTGGTGGAAGCGGAGAAGACATCTTATGGTGTGATAGTCAACACATTTGAAGAGCTCGAGCCTGCCTATGCCAAAGACTTTAAGGAGGTAAGATCCGGTAAAGCATGGACCATTGGACCCGTTTCCTTGTGCAATAAGGCGGGAGCAGACAAAGCTGAGAGGGGAAACAAATCAGACATTGATCAAGATGAGTGCCTTAAATGGCTCGATTCTAAGGAACCGGGCTCTGTGCTCTATGTTTGCCTTGGAAGTATCTGTAATCTTCCTCTGCCTCAACTCAAGGAGCTGGGGCTGGGCCTCGAGGAATCCCAAAGACCTTTCATTTGGGTCATTAGAGGTTGGGAGAAGTATAAAGAGTTAGTTGAGTGGTTCTCGGAGAGCGGATTTGAAGAAAGAGTCAAAGACAGAGGACTTCTCATCAAAGGATGGTCTCCTCAAATGATTATCCTTTCACATCATTCCGTTGGAGGGTTCTTAACGCACTGCGGATGGAACTCGACTCTTGAGGGGATAACCGCTGGTCTACCGCTGCTTACATGGCCGCTATTCGCAGACCAATTCTGCAACGAGAAATTGGTCGTGCAGGTCCTAAAAGCCGGTGTAAGAGTCGGGGTTGAGCAGCCTATGAAATGGGGAGAAGAGGATAAAATAGGAGTGCTGGTGGATAAAGAAGGAGTGAAGAAAGCAGTGGAAGAATTAATGGGTGAGAGTGATGATGCAAAAGAGAGAAGAAAAAGAGCCAAAGAGCTTGGAGGATTAGCTCACAAGGCTGTGGAAGAAGGAGGCTCTTCTCATTCTAATATCACATTCTTGCTACAAGACATAATGCAACTAGCACAATCCAAGAATTGAGTATACGTCATTTCTTAAGGAAATTTCAACATTAAATAGTTTTCTTGTTTTCTTTATTTGAAAATTTTAAATCGAAGCCTTAGTTACACACGTGTACGAATCAGCAGAAGACAACTTAGTGATAAGTGATAACTTTCACATTCTGGAGTCATCTTTTAATTAACTTTCAAAAAGTTGGCTTAAAGTTCGTAGAAGACATATATATCTAAGTGTAAGGCTGCGCCTAATTTTCATTTTTCATAAAGGAAGAGTAAAAATCCTTATAAATCTACGTACTCATTAGGTCCCTTTTTCTTTTCATCTTCTTCCAAAAATGTCTCGGACAATCGTTTTTAAGAAAATAGAGAAGAAACTTAAGAATTTGCTTCATTCCACATTAGGTCCTTTTTCAATTTAAGATAAATAATGCTATAACGTGTTAATATCAATACATTTATGAGTAGGACCCAAAAAATTCTAACTTCTAGTAGATATGATATACAGTTGTCTTGAAAATACTCAAAGTGTCCGACTCGGCGGCTATGCATTTATCTTCTTCTACTGTTATGTATAAGAAGTAAAATTAATGAACTTTAATATGTCAAATAGAAATAGATTTTAGTGATGTTTTGAAACACAATTTCGATTTTGGTAATGTCTGAGACTGAGAGAGACGTATTTTATTAGTTCTTCTAGACTTTCATAGCATATATAGCTAAATAAAACAATAAGACTCCAAGTTCGATTTTGTGTCTTGCGTACCAAGTATCTTGTTTTTATTCTAAATAAATGTCTTGCGATAAAGAAAAGACACATGAAAACGCAAAATGGTCACAAAAGGACGACAGAAGAATGTATTGGCCACGAGTTAGCATGGACCCGAAGATGAGGGCCAATGCATTTGCAGCACTTGGAGCATTAAGTAAATATGCTACTGGAGGGCAACGGGAGGGATTTGTTGAGCAGGTGACACATGCATACTCCTTTTATTTCGTTTTCAGTGATATGGATGTCTAGGAAAGAAGATATTCCAGTTTAATCTAAAGCTCATTAGATGAAAATGTCTAATCAGATTCATTCCACCCTTCCCCCGATTGGTAGTACACCTCCATGACGATGATCCTAGCATAAGACAGCCTTGTCGGGTAATTTTCTTCATAGCCAATTGCTCCTTTGTTTGGTTTGAGGTATCTTTGAGTTTACATACGTTACTTTTTGAATAGGGAACCCTCAAGCGGTTTGCTCCACTCGTGAATCATTCTACCCTCTATGATTCACGTGCTTTTGCTTCTGAAGATAGGTATGTCTCGCTGTCAAGTGAGTACCAAATCTATTTTGTGCACAGTGACCACCTATATCTTCTAAAGTTGTTTATATTTTCAGAACTGACTATGAAAACTTCGTGAGGGATCTCTCAAAGCACTTGGTTCAAGAGTCGATCGGAAAGAGTTGATACTTACATGGCCTCAACCATCCAGGTTCGGCTCTCCTCAAATAATCATTGTAGTTGCTAAATTCATAAACTATATGTACACAAAAACTGAAGCGATTACTACCGGTGCAGGCTTTTGATGCACCATGGCCACTAATTCAGGCGAATGCAATACACTTCTCCACCACCATGTTATCACTGTCAGAGGACCATCACATAATCTCTCTCTACTACCCACATGTATTAGAGAAGCTACATATGACATGCACATAAGTCTTTCTTAGTTCTCAATCTTGTCTTTTGTTCAGGTGTTTGAAACGCTGGTTAGTGTTAGAGTCCCACATCGGAAAGATATAAAATCCTTGGGCAATATATATAGTTTGAGGCAAACCTCCTCCCTTGTGCTAGCTTTTGGGTGTTGAGTTAGACCCATTACTAATATGGTATCAGAGCCAAGGTTCAACTTTTTCGAAAGTGGGCTACCACCCGTGGATGTCCAGTCCCACAAACTTCACGCTTCAGATGTCCAATCTTGAACGTGAGGGGAGTGTGTTAGAGTCCCATATAGTGTGAGACAAACCTCCTCCCTTGAGAGGTAGAAAATCCAGTGATCCTGAGTCTGTTAAAAAATAATGGGTACATTGTGGTCCGTGTGAATACCAACCAGTTACTGCCGAAAATCTGGGGGTTTGCGATATATATCCATTAAGTACAGTGTGCAATGAGAAACCACCCAGGTTTGTGTGTTTGTTGTAAAGTGTATTGTATTATGTTTTCATCTTGTAAGGATATTGACACTTGTGCGTCATCTCTATTACCGAACTCAGGAAAGAAACATTCACACGAAAGTGTTGTAGGCTCTGGTCCTCTTTTTGTTGATTGTGATTTTTGAAGCTTTTGCTAGATATAGGTGTCTTGACAGAGTCCAACGATGGATTATCTTCATTTACTGATTTATATGATAGTTTAATTGGTCTCTGAAGTTTCAAATACACTCGATTTTGGTAGCATTAGTAATTTTTATGGCCTCTTTTGGTTTGATTTTATTCTTTTTCGCTGTTCTTATTAATGATTATTTTTGTTCTCGAGACTTGCGGTAGTTGTAGCTATCAGCGAGCCTCCAAGTTGTTGGTTTTGTGTCGGTTACTTTTTTGAAATGCCATATACCATTTTCTCCATACACTATATGGCATCTCAGAAAAGGTTTGAAACAAGAGAATATTTTTCAAAATGCCACCAACTTGGCATTATCAAAAAGAATCATAACTTTATTCCCACCAAAAAAAAAGAATCATAACTTTATATGGCATTTCCAATAATAGATTTCTCTAGAAGAAATGGTATATGGCATTTCAAAAAAGGTTTGAAACAACTTGGCATTATCAAAAAGAATCATAACTTTATGTGGCATTTCCTATAGATTATTCTACTTTTCTTTTCGTTATGAAGATTTATCTATAAACTTTTCGTGCCAAGGAAGGTCAATAGAAGATGCAGGATGGTCACAAACGACAAACTAAGTTTTGGCCAAGAATGTCCTGTAGTAAGCACAACCTGTAGACCTAATAACAGGTGTATGGCAAGTAAAATCTGTTTACGTCATCTATTACGTCTTCTGTTCACTTTATTTTTTGCTCTCCACACATCTTATCCTATATAAGCTGGCACAAATTCTAAACCAAAACCAAAACAAAACTTGAGAGTTTCTTACTAAGGCGACATGGTTTCCAAAACAACCAACGAATCTTATCCACTTCACTTTGTTCTCTTCCCTTTCATGGCTCAAGGCCACATGATTCCCATGATTGATATTGCAAGGCTCTTTGCTCAGCGTGGAGTGATGGTAACAATTGTCACTACGCCTCACAATGCAGGGAGGTTCAAGAATGTCCTAAACCGTGCCATCGAGTCTGGCTTGCCCATCAACCTAGTGCAAGTCAAGTTTCCATATCAAGAAGCTGGTTTGCAAGAAGGACAAGAGAATGTCGATTGTCTTGAAACGATGGAGAAGATGGCATCGTTCTTTAAAGCGATTAGCTTGCTCGAAGAACCAGTCCAGAAGCTCATTGAAGAGATGAGCCCTCGACCAAGCTGTCTAATTTCTGATTATTGTTTGCCTTATACAAGCAAAATCGCCAAGAAGTTCAATATCCCAAAGATCATCTTCCATGGCAGGTGTTGCTTTTGTCTTCTGTGTATGCATGTTTTAGGCAAGAACCGTGAGATCTTGGAAAATTTAAAGTCTGATAAGGAGCATTTCATTGTTCCTTATTTACCTGATAGAGTTGAGTTCACAAGACCTCAAGTTCCCGTGGAAACATATATTCCTAGTGAAGGGAAAGAGTTCATGGATGAATTGGTAGAAGCGGATAAGACATCTTATGGTGTGATAGTCAACACATTTGAAGAGCTCGAGCCTGCCTATGCCAAAGACTTTAAGGAGGTAAGATCCGGTAAAGCATGGACCATTGGACCCGTTTCCTTGTGCAATAAGGCGGGAGCAGACAAATCTGAGAGGGGAAACAAATCAGACATTGATCAAGATGAGTGCCTTAAATGGCTCGATTCTAAGGAACCGGGCTCTGTGCTCTATGTTTGCCTTGGAAGTATCTGTAATCTTCCCCTGCCTCAACTCAAGGAGCTGGGGCTGGGCCTCGAGGAATCCCAAAGACCTTTCATTTGGGTCATTAGAGGTTGGGAGAAGTATAAAGAGTTAGTTGAGTGGTTCTCGGAGAGCGGATTCGAAGAAAGAGTCAAAGACAGAGGACTTCTCATCAAAGGATGGTCTCCTCAAATGATTATCCTTTCACATCATTCCGTTGGAGGGTTCTTAACGCACTGCGGATGGAACTCGACTCTTGAGGGGATAACCGCTGGTCTACCGCTGCTTACATGGCCGCTATTCTCAGACCAATTCTCCAACGAGAAATTGGTCGTGCAGGTCCTAAAAGCCGGTGTAAGAGTCGGGGTTGAGCAGCCTATGAATTGGGGAGAAGAGGAGAAAATAGGAGTGCTGGTGGATAAAGAAGGAGTGAAGAAGGCAGTGGAAGAATTAATGGGTGAGAGTGATGATGCAAAAGAGAGAATAAAAAGAGCCAAAGAGCTTGGAGGATTAGCTCACAAGGCTGTGGAAGAAGGAGGCTCTTCTCATTCTAACATCACTATCTTGCTACAAGACATAATGCAACTAGCACAATCCAAGAATTGAGTGTACGTCATTTCTTAAGGAAATTTCAACATTAAATAGTTTTTTTTTATTTTTTTTTATTTTTTTTTATTTGAAATTAAAACTTGTACGAATCAGCAGAAGACAACTTAGTGATAACTTTCACATTCCGGAGTCATCTTTAACTTTCAAAAAGTTTGCTTAAAGTTCGTATAAGACATATCTAAATATAAGGATGCGCCTAATTTTCAAATTTCATAAACGAAGAAAAAAAATCATTATAAAACTACTTAACCTCAATAGCCATTAGGTCCTTTTTTCTTTTTTTTTTTACTTTCAAAAATGTCTCGAACAATCGTTTTTAAGAAAATAGAGGAAACAGAACAAGAAATTTAAAAACAGAGGAAGCAAAACTAAAACAAGAGAAGAAGCTTAAGAATTTGCTTCATTCCACATTAGGTCCCTTTTCATTGTTTTCAATATCCAAAAGATATTTTAGGCTTTCCACAAATATACTACCGGCCGCAGATCTATAATAAATTATGGTCGGGCTACAATAATAAATATAAATTAAATGTTTAACAGAAAAAATATAATTTAAATTGATAAAAAGATAAATTTTAAAATAATATGTCTTAAATTAATATTATACAATTCACTTATTATATTAAAATCTAATATTAACAGCATAATAAGTGTTCAAATAATTTTTAAAAAATTATGAAATAATTTATTCTCATTTTTGTGAACTGTCTGTAACAGACTTTGCTCGCTACAAAAGTCTCTTCCAACCTAGAAGACAATTTATGCAACTAGTTTGCCTCGATGTTAGTCGCCAATCTGCTATTCTTTTAATTTGCAAACTATTCATTAAACTCTTTCTATTTTAAAAATCTATTAAAAGTTGGCATATAATTGTAAAACAAGTATTTTTGTTTGAATAAATTTTACATCATTCAAAGAGAAAAAATCAGCACAAACAAGACAACTCAGTGATAACTTTCATATCCGAAGTCATGTCATATTGTCATCTTTAACTTCCAAAAAGTTGGCTTAAAGTTCGTTTAGACATATCTAGGTATCTACAAGGAAAGGCCGCGCTTAATTATCATGAACGAAGAACAAAGTTTATTAATGGATTGACTTAATCTCCTTTGTTACTTTTACCAGTCGCGGATCTAAAATTTTTTGTGGCCGGGATAGAATTATTAAATATAACTTTACCTTTTCAATTTAAGATAAATAAATAATGCTATAACGCGTTCTTATATCAACACATTTATGAGTAGGACCCATAAAATTTTTAACTTCAAGTAGATACAGTTGTCTTGAAAATATCAAGTGTCCGACTCGATGGCTATGGATTTATCTTCTTCTACTGTTATGTATAAGAAGTAAAATTAATGAACTTTAAAATGTCAAATAGAAATAGATTTTCGTGATGTTTTCAAACACAATTTCGATTTTGGTACTGTCTGAGACTGAGAGAGTCGTATTTTATTAGCTCTTCTAGACTTTTATAGCATATGTAGCTAAATAAGACATGAAAACTCCAAGTTTGATTTTGTGTCGTGCGGATAAAGTATCTTATTTTTATTCTAAATAAATGTCTTGGTAAGCTTTTCTGATAAAGAAAGGACACATGAAAACGCAAAATGGTTACAAAAGGACGACAGAAGAAAGTATTGGCCACGAGTTGTCCTCTTGTAATAACCTAGCTCTGCCGTTTATGTACAACAACTTGATTGTTACGTCGTCTACTGCAGCATTTTGATGAATCCTTTTTTGGACCACCACTCTTCTTATCCATCTTATATAAACTCATGATCACAGTAACCCACAATCCAAGAAAACACACAAAACTTGAGAATTCCTCATTGAGTTGGAACCGTTATGGCTTCCCAAAAAACCCACCAAGTTAATCCTCCTCTTCACTTTGTTCTTTTCCCATTCATGGCTCAGGGCCACATGATTCCCATGGTTGATATTGCAAGGCTCTTGGCTCAGCGTGGTGCGAAAGTAACTATTGTCACGACGCGCCATAATGCAGGGAGGTTCGAGAATGTCTTAAGCCGTGCCATCGAGTCTGGCTTGCCCATCAACATAGTGCATGTGAAGTTTCCATATCAAGAAGTTGGTTTGCCAGAAGGAAAAGAGAATATAGATTCGCTTGACTCGATGGGGTTAATGGTACCTTTCTTTAAAGCAGTTAACATGCTCGAAGATCCGGTCATGAAGTTCATGGAAGAGATGGAACCCAGACCTAGCTGTCTGATTTCTGACTTGTGTTTGCCTTATACAAGCAAAATCGCAAAGAATCTCAATATACCAAAGATTGTTTTCCACGGCATGGGTTGCTTTTGCCTTTTGTGTATGCATGTTCTACGCCGAAACCTCGAGATCTTGAAGAATTTAAAGTCGGATAAAGAGTATTTCTTGGTTCCTAGTTTTCCTGGTAGAGTTGAATTTACAAACCCTCAAGTTCCAGTGGACATAAATGCAAGTGGAGATTGGAAAGAGTTCTTGGACGAAATGGTAAAAGCAGAAGACACCTCCTATGGTGTGATAGTCAACACATTTGAAGAGTTGGAGCCTGCTTATGTCAAAGACTACAAAGAGGCAAGGGCTGGAAAAGTATGGTCCATTGGACCCGTTTCCTTGTGCAACAAGGTAGGAACAGACAAAGCTGAGAGGGGAAACAAGGCGGCCATTGATCAAGATGAGTGTCTTAAATGGCTTGATTCTAAAGAAGAAGGTTCGGTGCTCTATGTTTGTCTAGGAAGTATCTGCAATCTTCCTCTGGCTCAGCTCAGGGAGCTGGGTCTAGGCCTTGAGGAATCCCAAAGACCTTTCATTTGGGTCATAAGAGGTTGGGAAAAGTATAATGAACTATCTGAGTGGATGTTGGAGAGCGGTTTTGAAGAAAGAATCAAAGAGAGAGTACTTCTCATTAAAGGCTGGTCACCTCAAGTCCTTATCCTTTCACAACCTTCCGTTGGGGGATTCTTGACACATTGTGGTTGGAACTCGACTCTCGAAGGAATCACCTCAGGCGTTCCACTTCTCACATGGCCGCTGTTTGGAGACCAATTCTGCAACCAAAAACTGGTCGTACAGGTACTAAAAGCCGGTGTAAGTGTCGGGGTTGAAGACGTCATGAAATGGGGAGAAGAGGACAAAATAGGAGTGTTGGTGGATAAAGAAGGAGTGAAGAAGGCAGTAGGAGAATTGATGGGTGAGAGTGATGATGCAAAAGAAAGAAGAAGAAGAGCCCAAGAGCTTGGAGAATTAGCACACATGGCTGTGGAAGAAGGAGGCTCATCTCATTCGAACATCACATTATTCTTACAAGACATACGTCAAGTACAATCTGTTGGAATATTTTAAACATACATTTCTATAATAATAAACTTTCATTGGGTTTTCATTTAAATGAAAAAAAAAAAAAGTTACTATAGAAGTTAAAATGTGTGGTTCTCAAACTTTTTGCAAATAAAATGAGCAAAAAATTGAGGAAACAATGTCTTTTGCAATCCTAAATTAATTATATCAAACTAAGTAAGTCAATCTAACTTCTTTCTTATATATACATTGTTCTTTTTAATTTATTCTAATTTCTAAAACATTAGTCAATTCATTCATATCATCAGAGATGAGTAAACTTTTCAACTCTCGATCACCATCCTCGCCATCCTTGTCATAGGTTTGTATTTATTTTTATAATATTCATTTTTTAATATTGGTTGTCAATAACATGTTATTTCTCTTAATAATCAATTTAACTATGTTATGTCAAATCTATGTCAAAGAAATTTTATAATGTTATAAAATTTAATGGTAGGGACGTTAATGTGTCACCACACGAGTTCAGGACTACCATAATGTATGTTGTAAAAAAAAAAAAAAAAAAAATCTCATAATTAAGTATAATTAAATCCTAGGGTTTGGGTGATTGGGTCCTCACTGTTCATCGCACAAGAATGTTTTTGCTTGCTACGTTTAGGATCATTTTGTAGATTTTACTCCTCTTTTTATGATTTTGATATATTGATATCTGTGTATTATCTTCTTTTTTTTTTGTGTTCAATATATTTCGGTAGTTTTCCGGATATGGAAAGATATATATCTTATGTAATGGGGATTATTGTCTAGTGCAAATTATGCTGATCTAATTCAGGATACAGAAATACTTGAGCACTTACAAGCTCATAAGGAAGAAAATCAAAATATAAGAGAAATTAAGAAATAAATATAAGGAATGATAATACAATCATAATAGATAGAAAATAAGCTTATTAGTTTATCAAGAATAATTTATCATTTTTTTTTCAATTTGGTATCTTTTATAAGAATGTAAGTATTCAGTGAAAAGTCCAGTATGTAATCTTGGTAACAAATCTGAAAAATGATCTCTTACCAAAATGATAGAAGAATTTCATACAAAGTCTCAATAGTTACGGCATCTATTATATCACTTTGCTCATGTTTTTGCTATTTATTGTTTTGACTCACGATTTGTTTGCATCTATGCTCACACACACTCATCGTCGAAACGAAAACAAAATCTTGAGTAGACATGGCCTTTGAAGCGAGCTACGAGTCACATTCTCCACTTCACTTTGTTCTCTTCCCCTTCATGGCTCAAGGCCATATGATTCCCATGGTTGATATTGCAAGGCTCTTGGCTCAGCGCGGTGTGACCATAACAATTGTCACGACGCCTCACAATGCAGAAAGGTTCAAAAATGTACTAAGCCGTGCCATAGAGTCTGGCTTGCCCATCAACCTAGTGCATATCAAGTTTCCATATCATGAAGCTGGTTTGCCAGAAGGACAAGACAATATTGATCTGCTTGAATCGATGGGGTTGATGGTACCCTTCCTTAAAGCGGTTAACAAGCTTGAAGAACAGGCCCAGAAGCTACTGGAAGAGATGAAGCCTAGACCTAACTGTCTGATTTCTGACTTGTGTTTGCATTATACAAGCAAAATCGCTAAGAACCTCAATATACCAAAGATTGTTTTCCACGGCATGGGTTGCTTTGGTACTTTGTGTATGCATGTTCTACGCCGAAACCCCGAGATCTTGAAGAATTTAAAGTCGGATAAAGAGTATTTCTTGGTTCCTAGTTTTCCTGGTAGAGTTGAATTTACAAACCCTCAAGTTCCAGTGGACATAAATGCAAGTGGAGATTGGAAAGAGTTCTTGGACGCAATGGTAGAAGCAGAAGACACATCCTATGGCGTGATCGTCAACACATTTCAGGAGTTGGAGCCTGCTTATGTCAAAGGTTACACAGAGGCAAGGGCTGGAAAAGTATGGTCCATTGGGCCCGTTTCCTTGTGCAACAAGGCAGGAACAGACAAAGCTGAGAGGGGAAACAAGGCAACCATTGATCAAGATGAGTGTCTTAAATGGCTTGATTCTAAAGAAGAAGGTTCAGTGCTCTATGTTTGTCTTGGAAGTATCTGCAATCTTCCCCTGCCTCAGCTCAAGGAGCTCGGGCTAGGCCTCGAGGAATCCCAAAGAAATTTCATTTGGGTCATAAGAAGTTGGGAGAAGTATAACGAGTTAGCTAGGTGGATTTCACAGAGTGGTTTCGAAGAAAGAATCAAAGATAGAGGACTTCTCATCAAAGGATGGTCTCCTCAAATGATTATCCTTTCACATCCTTCCGTTGGAGGGTTCTTAACGCACTGCGGATGGAACTCGACTCTTGAGGGAATAACCGCTGGTCTACCACTGCTTACATGGCCGCTATTTGCAGATCAATTCTGCAACGAGAAGTTCGTCGTGCAGGTACTAAAAGCCGGTGTAAGAGTCGGGGTTGAGCAGCCTATGGAATGGGGAGAAGAAGAGAAAATAGGAGTATTGGTGGATAAAGAAGGAGTGAAGAAAGCAGTGGAAGAATTAATGGGTGAGAGTGATGATGCAAAAGAGAGAAGAAGAAGAGCCAAAGAGCTTGGAGGATTAGCTCACAAGGCTGTGGAGGAAGGAGGCTCTTCTCATTCTAACATTACTTTCTTCTTACAAGACATAATGGAGCAAGTGAAATCCAAGAACTGATTAGTGATTACATCATTGTTACATTATGATAGTTTTATTTGATAATGAGTCTGTTATTCTGCGACGAATAAAAAGATTTACAAGTGTGCACTAGTCACTAGATGATGATTTCCGCTGTATGCGGACTAATAATTTACTTGAAAAAATGTAAAAGTTTAAAACTTCACCTTTTCTTTCCTAATTTTTTTTTTTTTTGGCACACTAAAATTTCAAATCTTTAAGTTCAAAAAATTCAGATACTTTAATTGGTTGATAAATTTTTTAAGATTTTGAAAATTTTAATATCTTTTTAATAGCAGCCGTTTTAAATCTCGTCGAAAATCATAAATAAACTAAACTTTTTTTTTTTGTCAAAAAATAAACTAAACTATAACTCCAGATTTCTAAACTATATAATATGCCTTGCCGTGACAATTGATACATCACCGCCCCCGAACTTTATTCTGACCTCTTCTCAAGATGAATGTATTTTTGTCAGGAAAAGAAATACAAACTATTATTTATAAATAAATAGAAAGGTATATATGTTATAAGAGCAAATTATATAATTAACAGACGTTATTTCTTATAGTTTATTCTAGATATTTATTTTGAAGACATAATTTCTTAAGTTTGAGTGATTGAATGAAAAACAAAGCTTTGCCCAAAAAAATTTCTTATTATGTATGTTGCTGTCGATTTTTTTTTTTTTTTTGTCAACAATTGCTGTCGATATAGAGTCCAAGTTTGATATATTTATTTTCTTAATCGTGTTGATTTTAGCGGTTGTGATTTCTTTCCGCTTTATCTTCGACGTAGTTATCAAATATATTTAAGACTATTTGTTTGGATAAGTGCCGGGGTTGAAGAGGTCATGAAATGGGGAGAAGAGGAGAAAATAGGAGTGTTAGTGGATAAAGAAGGAGTGAAGAAGGCAGTGGAAGAATTAATGGGTGAGAGTGATGATGCAAAAGAGAGAATAAAAAGAGCCAAAGAGCTTGGGGAATTAGCTCACAAGGCTGTGGGAGAAGGAGGCTCTTCTCATTCTAATATCACATTCTTGCTTCAGGACATAATGCAACAAGTGAAATCTAAGAGTTGATTTGATTATATATCGTTATTCTTTGTTAAATCATAGTTCACGTAATATCTTATTAGTTATTTGTTGGGTAATCGAATTCGTCTTGTTTTTCCTACTAAAATTATGTAAAACTATTAGATATACATTTTAAAAACAACAACTTTTTTTTTTTTTTTGAACCAAACAAAAACAACAATCTTATACATTCATTGAAATAGTAGAAATATCCAATTTTTAGATATATATACAGCTGCTCTAGTGGTCCGGATGAGTTCAATTTTGATATTTCATTCTTTCTTCTAGCGGCTACTTAGAGTTTTGGGCCTTTTGGCTTATCAACCAAAAAAAAAAAAAAAACAATTATCCGAAATCGGGAATCTCTCCGTAGATATCAAAGGAGGAGAGAGTGAGAGACGGAGAGAATCCGAGTTTAAATTTTCTATTTTATACTCTTATCCAAGATTGATTTTTGTGGCTGTGAATACCTCTCAAAGATATTTTCTCTGACTTTTCTGGGGTTATATGAAAACAAGACTAACGAACACATGTGACGCACCACGACATCTATGTACGTACTGTGAATCATTTAGTGTTCTTTAACTGTAACGAATACGCCAATTTGCTTGTGGTCTATCTTACATCTCATCACACATCTTAATATCTCCTCAACATCCTTTCATGAGTCGATGAAATATAAATATATGTATTGCACAAAGAAACACACACACTATTCGGAATCAAAGAAAAAAAAAAAAATTGAACTTAGAGAGTTCCTCATGGCATCCGAAACTAACCACCAATTTCTTCCTCCTCTTCACTTTGTTCTCTTCCCTTTCATGGCTCAAGGCCACATGATCCCCATGGTCGATATTTCAAGGATTTTGGCTCAGCACGGGGTGACTATAACAATTGTCACGACGCCTCAAAACGCAGGCCGGTTCGAGAACGTTCTTAGCCGCGCCATCCAGTCCGGCTTGCCCATCAATATTGTGCAGATAAAGTTTCCCTCTAACGAATCCGGTTCATCGGAAGGACGTGAGAATTTGGACTCGCTCGATTCACTGGATTTGGACACGACATTTAGCTTCTTCAAAGCAAGTAGTGTGTGGGAGGAATCGGTCGAGAAGCTCTTGAAAGAGATTCAACCTAGGCCAAACTGCATAATCGCCGACATGTGTTTGCCTTATACAAGCAGAGTTGCCAAGAACCTTGGTATACCAAAAATCGTCTTTCATGCCATGGGTTGCTTCGATATTCTTTGTATGCACGTTAGTTTCCAAAACTTGGAGTTCTTGGAAACTATAGAGTCTGAACACGAGTACTTCGTTATTCCAAATTTTCCTGGCAGAACTAAGTTCACAAAAACTCAGATTCCGATGATTTTAGCTACTGGAGAGTGGAAAGAGTTCGTTGACGCAATGGTAGAAGCGGATAACAGTTCTTATGGTGTTATTATTAACACGTTTGAAGAGCTCGAGACAGCTTATATTAGAGACTACAAAAAGGCTAGAGCGGATAAGGTATGGAGTATTGGGCCGGTTTCCTTGTGCAACAAGGTAGGAGAAGACAAATTTGAGAGGGGAAAGAAGGCGGCCATTGATCAAGACGAGTGCCTTAAATGGCTTGATTCTAGAGAAGAATGTTCTGTGCTATATGTTTGCCTTGGAAGTATATGCAATCTTCCTCTGTCCCAGCTCAAAGAGATCGGGTTAGGCCTAGAGGAATCCCAAAGACCTTTCATTTGGGTCATAAGAGGTTGGGAGAAGAATAATGAGTTAGTTGTGTGGATCTCAGAGAGCGGTTTTAAGGAAAGAATCAAAGAGAGAGGCCTTCTCATAATGGGCTGGGCGCCTCAAATGCTTATCCTTTCACACCCAGCCATTGGAGGATTCTTCACCCATTGTGGATGGAACTCGACTCTTGAAGGAATCACTTCAGGCGTTCCATTGCTTACTTGGCCACTGTTTGGAGACCAATTCTGCAACGACAAATTGGCAGTGCAGATACTTAAAGTCGGTGTGGCAGCCGGGGTTGAAGATCTCATGCAATGGGGAGAAGAGGAGAAAATTGGAGTACTGGTGAATAAAGAAGGAGTGAAGAAGGCAGTGGAAGAATTAATGGGTGATAGTAATGATGCTAAGGAGATAAGAAAAAGAGTCAAAGAGCTTGGAGAATTAGCTCACAAGGCTGTGGAGGAAGGGGGCTCTTCGCGTTCTAACATTATGGCTTTCTTACAAGACATAACACAACTAGCACAATCCAAAAATGATTAAGGTAACGTTTGTTCTTGATTACATCTTTATTCAAGAACAATTTATAATAGTTTTTAATTATTGGTTCACTCGAGTTTCTATTTCCAATGCTTGTATCTTCTTTCAGTTTATTCATCTCTTTGTTTTGCATTGTAATTTTAATTTCAAATATGTGGAAAAGCAAGATGAATAAAAGTATCATTAAAAAAAATCCATAATAATAGTTTTATTTGCAATTTCCTCTATTGTCGAATCTAATAATGATATCATCCTTACAGCTGGTTCTTCTAATTAATTAATACATATATAGATACTTACTCCCTCTGTTTCATCATTCGATTTTGTTTGTCTACTTGTTGAAGACTTATCAACAACCCTTTCCCCTCGACCATATATAACAAGTGATTAGGATTTTCTTGAAGATGATATCAGGCAAAACTTAGAGCTGTATCTGCCCATGCGGTCATCAGAATATAGGATTGTCCATTCCGGACCGATTTGCCAACCCGACTCAAAAATGTTATATTATACACGTGAACATGTAGGATAAGTCCAAATTATCAATTTGGGTAGTATAAATTTTGAAATTTATCTAATATAATAATCCAAAACATCTAAAAAGTTATCTAAAACATCCAAATTATTTCCTATCCTTAAACAAAATTATGGAAATATCTAATCTAAAAATGTGACGTTTACCCAAGTTAGTGAGTGTTTGGATAGTTAATATACTATCCAATTCGACCTTAAACAAATGATGATGTAACTAATATACAGTAAAACCTCTATAAATTAATAACGTTGGGACCGTGAAATTTTATTAATTTATAGAGGTTTTAATTTATCGATAAATTAATAATTATTAATTTATAGAGAGATTTGTCTTATTTCGTAATTTTTTAAAAAAAATTACTTAAAAAGTTAAGTTTTTTTTGTTATAATCAATACTCTTCTCAAATCAATTACAAATAAGGTAATAATTATCATGTTTAACCAATAACATCAAAAGTTTTCGATGCATTAAAAATATTATAAATGAATTTTAACAAAAATTAATGCAAATTCAACAAAAAACAGATAACATATGAGTCATATTTTACTAAATATTTTTCATATATAACATATCTATAAATATATTTTGATATATTTATAAAATTATTAATTTATAATGTTAATGGGACCATACATTTACATATGATTTTCTAAAAAATTATTATCTTATTATTTTATCGAATTATGTCAAAATTTACACTGGTCCAATAATATCTTCAATAACTTACGAACCACTGCCACGTGGGAAAAGGGAATCAAAAGGGTGAAAAACAAGAGGAATCACTGCGGCGGTCGCCGGCGACGACGTGCTCGTCGATAATAAACTCCTCCAACCTAATTCACCGAAGCTAAGGTAATTTCTCGAGCTGAGATTTTAAGCTTATCAAACAAATTACTTTTTTTCACTCTACCGTTCATGGGCTCTTCTTAGATCACTCAAATTTTGGGGTTTTGTCCCTTTTTTGCCTCTCGTGATTTCGATATAATCGTCAAGTTTTGAAATTGTGAATCGAATTTCGTAAAGCCGTATGCTTTTGTTAGAACAAAACCCTAATTTCGAGCTCCCCCTGCTGACTTGTTAATCTGTGTGTTGTCACATTGTTCCTTAAAAGAGTGAACTTGCAGAGGTAAAACCGTAAGAGCTGAGAAATGGAAAGCGATAAAGAAGAGCCAATGGTATTCTTGGACCGTACAACACGAGCAACACGGGGTAAACGGTA
Organism: Erysimum cheiranthoides; assembly: GCA_011420285.2. Taxonomy (NCBI): domain Eukaryota; kingdom Viridiplantae; phylum Streptophyta; class Magnoliopsida; order Brassicales; family Brassicaceae; genus Erysimum; species Erysimum cheiranthoides. The sequence continues at coordinate 14,608,669 of CM022182.2, read as the reverse complement.
AGAACCACTTCGAACTAAAGCTTCTGTTTGATGAATGTGTCTTCACCTTTAGATTATGTTTTTATATCCTCACTGTTGTATCAGAAAGAACTCGCTTTTGGAATCTTTATTCATTTCGTTTTCTGTTTCGCAGGATGACCAAGTTGCTTGATGACGAAGTAGAAGAAGATGAACAGTTTTGGAATCAAGAAGCTCTTAAAGAGGTTTGTTTTCTTTATATATAATATCATACCCTTTTAAAGAGATGGGAATGATTTCTAATTTGTAGATGTAGATAACCAAGCTGCTTTTATTATGCTATTAGCCTTACTATGTCAAGCCTTGATTTGGCTAAAACTCTAAGCTTTGTAATCCTTTCTTCTGTTTGAATGAATGATAACAAAGTGTTTGCACAAAAAAAAAATGTAGATAAGCTGGTGATAAGGTACTATTGCAGAAACTTTTGTATGTGTGTTGTCATTGATGTATCTCTTTACCTTTGGTAATTGCAGGAAGAACATGACGATGAATATGAAGCAGAAGGTGAAGTTGCTGATGAATTCGACAGCGACTTCAATGACGATGTATTTTATGTGTTGCTCATATATTGATTACTTATTAATCAAGGTGTTGCTCAAATTCCATTTTTTTTTTTAATTTCTTTCTGTTGCCTTTTGGTTGGGAATAGGAGCCCGAGCCTGATGCAGTAGCAGAAAATGAAAAAGAAGAGAGGTTTGACATTTTCCCAAGCTCGTCGTATGTTGGCTATTATGTATATCTGTTTTAATTTTGTTACAATTTTGCACATTGTTGCAGGGATGTGCCTAAGAAGCGGCTGATTTACCCTGGTAAAACTGCTCCAAAGAAAAAGAAGAAGAAGACGAAGGTAATCTCGAAACTAGAAGATACTCCTGAAGAGGAGAAGCCTAGTGAAGAATTGGGAAACAAGGAACACGACGAAAAAGAAGAAAATGAAGCACAAGAAGATTTGGAAGGTGAGAAAGTCATAAGGAAATCTACGCGGACTTCAGTAATTGTGCGGCAAGCAGAAAGAGACGCGTTGCGTGCTGCTATACAGGCGACAACAAAGGTTTTCTCAGAACTCATCATCATTACCTATTCACATTAAAATGGTTACACTTTGATCTTTTTTTTAAGTCTTGCCATGTTGAGTTCGTTCTTGTGTTTGTTCAGCCAATACAAAGGAAAAAAGTAGGGGAGGAAAAACGGATGACCCAAGAAGAAATGCTGCTGGAAGCTGCTCAAACAGGTTTGGATTTATGATGCTGCATCCGTCTTTCTTTCAGAAACTAAATTGCTAAAGTCGGTTTTTTGCAGAAATCATGAACTTGAGGAATTTAGAACGTGTCTTGGCAAGGGAAGAAGAAGTAAAAAAGAAAGCGATTGTGCATAAAGCAGTCTATAAGGGTCCTCAAATTCGGTATCTTTCAAAGGATGGTAAGCTCTCCAGCAAAATAGTTTACCAATGTAATCAGATCTCTCTGGAAAAGTAAGAACTATATTTGTTTAAACTTCTAACTTTACATGCAGGATGCAACTATTTAGAATTCAGTAACGGTGCATCATTCAATTCAGAGTTGTCAACGAAGCCTGTTCCATGTAAGCAGTTTTGCTTGAGTAGTGTTTGGAGATGAACAGAGATGTGTTCTTTTACCTGTAAATTATATTGATCTCTATCTTTATTAGTTTGTTTTCTCTTTTCCAGATCCAGAGAAAGCTGTATGTGTGATTACTGGATTACCTGCCAAGTAAGAATTTTTCTATTCTTCTACTTTATGTCACCGCGAGAACACAAATATCTCGTTGAATGAACACTTGTAGAACTTTGTAGGTCTATTAAAAAGAGGTTATCGGTTTCTTGGAAAATAAATGATGTTCTACCTAAGCAACCTTTGTCTTTCTCAGCAATTCGGTAGCTAGCTCTTAATCGTTGTGTATCGCTGATACAGGTACCGAGATCCAAAAACTGGTCTTCCTTATGCAACTAGAGACGCCTTCAAAGCAATACGCGAAAGGTGTCATTTGATTCAAAAATTTCTTCATCTTTGATTTCTCCAATAGAAGTATTCTTTTGTTGTTTCCTCTTAACGGATCAAAACAAATGAACGTTATCAGGGGAAACACGACATTACATTGTCTTTGAACTTCAGATTTCGAATCTGATATATTCCAAACGTCTTACCTTTTTGGTTTTGCTATAGGTTCATGGACGAACACGATGGTTTGAGGAAGAAAATGGAGATGGGAGATTTATTTGATACACTAGTGGCGAAAGGTTTTGCTTCAAAACAAAAGAGAACAAAGACTCCGAAGAAAACCAAATCATTTTCCCTCAGAAGCTCAGCTCGTTTCCTTAGGTTCGAGTCTGAAGAAGAGAGTGAAGATTCAGATTAATAACCACCTCCCTTGTTTGGTTGGTTAGTATATTATACTAAAATTCTAATTCTTTAGTTTCCTATGAAACATGATCATGAAGTTACAGTCGTAATCATGTTCTGCAGAATCTGCATCTCACATGATTGTGATACATTACATGGACCTTCCCACGGCCAGTCTGTGTATAAAATCATCACATCAAATGGTTTTGGTTCTCAAGAGACTAGAAGCGAGATGAATATTATGGAGGAAGTTTTCATGATCAGAGCTTGATATTGAAACACCACTCTAATCGATGATTGATCCTCCCAACCAGAACTTACGACACCATCAGAGAGAGAGTCAGAGAGAAAGTGTAATTTTCTACATGTTGCTGACCTTGTAAGATTACCTTTTTGTCCGGGTAATATCAATTTCACATTAAACCGAACCATATAAACTTTCAATTTTTACTTCGATTCCGTTAAACCAAACTCCAAAGCTATAAATAACTCACCGATTTGAAAAAATTGGAACTTTTTGCGATTTCTCAGAGCGGCAATGGCATAATTTGACATCATCACAATTCACAAGGACGTAGAATGATTCGTAGTTCAGATTCAAGCTTCAAAACCAAGAAACAAGGCTGTGGAAGAAGGAGGCTCTTCTCATTCTAATATCACATTCTTGCTTCAGGACATAATGCAACAAGTGAAATCTAAGAGTTGGTTTGATTATATATCGTTGTTCTTTGTTAAATCATAGTTCACGTAATATCTTATTAGTTATTTTTGTGGCTGCATGTGAATACCATGTGACGCATGTGAAAACATTTAGGTACTGTGAATACCATGTGATTATGTTGAATCTCTCTGACTTTTCTGGGGTTATAGAACACATGTGACACACCACGACATATATGTAAGTACAACTGTGAATCATTTAGTGTTCTTTTTTTTTTTTTTTTTTTTTTTGGTCAACCTCATTTAGTGTTCTTAAATTGTAACGAATACGCCAATTTGCTTGTGGTCTAGCTGACATCACATCACACACACTATTCGGAATCAAAGAAAAAAAAAAGAAGAAGAACTTAGAGAGTTCCTCATGGCATCCGAAACTAACCACCAATTTCTTCCTCCTCTTCACTTTGTGCTCTTCCCTTTCATGGCTCAAGGCCACATGATCCCCATGGTCGATATTGCAAGGCTCTTGGCTCAGCGTGGAGTGATGGTAACAATTGTCACTACGCCTCACAATGCAGGGAGGTTCAAGAATGTCCTAAACCGTGCCATCGAGTCTGGCTTGCCCATCAACCTAGTGCAAGTCAAGTTTCCATATCAAGAAGCTGGTTTGCAAGAAGGACAAGAGAATGTCGATTGTCTTGAAACGATGGGGAAGATGGCACCGTTCTTTAAAGCGATTAGCTTGCTCGAAGAACCAGTCCAGAAGCTCATTGAAGAGATGAGCCCTCGACCAAGCTGTCTAATTTCTGATTATTGTTTGCCTTATACAAGCAAAATCGCCAAGAAGTTCAATATCCCAAAGATCATCTTCCATGGCAGGTGTTGCTTTTGTCTTCTGTGTATGCATGTTTTAGGCAAGAACCGTGAGATCCTGGAAAATTTAAAGTCTGATAAGGAGCATTTCATTGTTCCTTATTTTCCTGATAGAGTTGAATACACAAGACCTCAAGTTCCCGTGGAAACATATATTCCTAGTGAAGGGAAAGAGTTCATGGATGATTTGGTAGAAGCGGAGAAGACATCTTATGGTGTGATAGTCAACACATTTCAAGAGCTCGAGTCTGCCTATGCCAAAGACTTTAAGGAGGTAAGATCCGGTAAAGCATGGACCATTGGACCCGTTTCCTTGTGCAATAAGGCGGAAGCAGACAAATCTGAGAGGGGTAACAAATCAGACATTGATCAAGATGAGTGCCTTAAATGGCTCGATTCTAAGGAACCGGGCTCTGTGCTCTATGTTTGCCTTGGAAGTATCTGTAATCTTCCTCTGCCTCAACTCAAGGAGCTGGGGCTGGGCCTCGAGGAATCCCAAAGACCTTTCATTTGGGTCATAAGAAGTTGGGAGAAGTATAACGAGTTAGCTGAGTGGATTTCACAGAGTGGTTTCGAAGAAAGAGTCAAAGACAGAGGACTTCTCATCAAAGGATGGTCTCCTCAAATGATTATCCTTTCACATCATTCCGTTGGAGGGTTCTTAACGCACTGCGGATGGAACTCGACTCTTGAGGGGATAACCGCTGGTCTACCGCTGCTTACATGGCCGCTATTCTCAGACCAATTCTCCAACGAGAAATTGGTCGTGCAGGTCCTAAAAGCCGGTGTAAGAGTCGGGGTTGAGCAGCCTATGAAATGGGGAGAAGAGGAGAAAATAGGAGTGCTGGTGGATAAAGAAGGAGTGAAGAAGGCAGTGGAAGAATTAATGGGTGATAGTAATGATGCTAAGGAGATAAGAAAAAGAGTCAAAGAGCTTGGAGAATTAGCTCACAAGGCTGTGGAGGAAGGAGGCTCATCTCATTCTAACATTATGGCTTTCTTACAAGACATAACACAACTAGCACAATCCAAAGATGATTAAGGTAACGTTTGTTCTTGATTACATCTTTATTCAAGAACATTTCATAATAGTTTTTAACACCTTCCCACGGCCAGTCTGTGTATAAAATCATCTCATCAAAATGGTTTTGGTTCTCAGAGATTAGAAGCGAGATGAATATTATGGAGGAAGTTTTCATGATCAGAGCTTGATACTGAAACACAACTCTTATCGGAGATTGATCCTCCCAACCAGAACTTACGACACCTTCAGAGAGAGTCAGAGAGAGAGTGTTTTTTTGTTTTTCTATATATTGCTGACCTTGTAAGATTTTTGTTGATTTTACAGTCGGGTAATATCAATTTCACATTAAACCGAGCCAAATAAAATTTCAATTTTACTTCGGTTCCGTTAAACCAAACTCCAAAGCTATAAATAACTCACCGATTTGAAAGATTGGAACTTTTTGCGATTTTTCAGAGCGCCAATGGGATTAATTTGACATCATCACAAGGACGTAGAATGATTCGTAGTTCAGATTCAAGCTTCAAAACCAAGAAACACCAATGCCTTATTTTCCTCAAGCTCTGTTCCTCAATTAAACATCTTTTACAGATCCATGGCCAAATCTCTGTCTCTGCTCTCCAAAATGATAGCTTTATCATCAGTGAGCTTGTTCGGGTTTCTTCACTATCTAACGCCAAAGACCTTGCCTTTGCGCGAACCCTTCTGCTTCACTCTTCTGATTCGACTCCTTCCACTTGGAATATGCTCAGCAGAGGCTATTCTTCAAGTGATTCTCCTGTAGAATCGATTTGGGTTTATTCTGAGATGAAGAGACGACGAATCAAACCTAATAAGCTCACTTTTCCTTTTCTTCTTAAGTCTTGCGCTTCGTTTTTAGGTCTCACTGCAGGGAGGCAGGTCCAAGTTGAGGTTTTGAAACATGGGTTTGATTCTGATGTGTATGTTGGCAACAATTTGATTCATCTCTATGGTTCTTGTAAGAAAACTTCTGATGCAAAGAAGGTGTTCGACGAAATGACTGAGAGAAATGCTGTTTCTTGGAACTCTATTATGACTGCTTTTGTTGAGAATGGTAAGTTCAATTTGGCGATTGAGTTGTTTTTAGAGATGATCGGTAGGCAGGTTTTTCCGGATGAGACGACAATGGTGGTTTTGCTCTCAGCGTGTGCTGGTAACTTGAGCTTGGGAAAATTGGTACATTCACAGGTTATGGTAAGAGAGTTAGAGTTAAACTGTAGACTAGGTACTGCTCTTGTTGACATGTATGCAAAATCTGGTGGATTAGAGTATGCTCGATTAGTTTTCAAGAGAATGGCTGACAAAAATGTTTGGACTTGGAGCGCTATGATTGTAGGATTAGCACAATATGGATTTGCAGAAGAAGCCCTTCAACTTTTCTCGAAGATGAAGAAAGAATCATCAGTGAGACCAAACTACGTAACATTTCTCGGTGTTTTATGCGCTTGTAGCCACACGGGACTGGTGGAGGACGGGTACAAATACTTCAACGAGATGGAGAAAACACACAAGATCAAACCAATGATGATTCATTACGGGGCAATGGTTGATATCTTGGGACGTGCAGGTCGGCTAAACGAGGCTTATAACTTCATAAAGAAAATGCCTTTTGAGCCTGATGCGGTTGTTTGGAGGACTCTACTCTCTGCTTGTGGTATCCATAACGATGAAGATGATAAGGGTATTGGAGAGAAAGTAAAGAAGAGATTGATTGAGTTAGAGCCAAAGAGAAGTGGGAATTTGGTGATTGTGGCGAATAGGTTTGCGGAAGCGAGGATGTGGGATGAGGCAGCAGAAGTTAGGAGAGTAATGAAGGAAACTAAGGTGAAGAAAATTGCAGGAGAGAGTTGTCTAGAGCTAGGAGGGTCATTTCATAGATTCTTCTCAGGATATGATCCTCGTTCTGAGTATGTAGCCATCTATGAGTTGTTAGATTTGTTCATGTCTCACTTAACATTTGACAATCATTTGATGTCTAGTGATCTGAATCCATCTTCTTAACTTCTATTCTAGCTAGTTACTTTTATATATAAATGCCATAATTGATTCAACATTTTAACATTTTCTAAAAGTAATGAGTGATAACATTGGCCTCATTGGCTTTAATTAGCCAATCAATATATATTGTTGACAAAAAAATAATAATAATGAGTGATAGAAAAAATTGCTAATATGATTCAACCATAATGATAAATTTTGATGTATTTTCAAAAATTATTAGTGAAAAAGTTATGATCAAAATATAACACCAAGTTTATCTTACAGTTATTTAAAATTTATCATGGAATAATATGAAACAATAAAGAACAATCAGAAATCAATCATAACTCAATGGAATAAGTCCCTCCTTAATTGTTTGAGTAATAGGCAACCCGTGATGTACTGTGATCTGTATTTCTCTTAATAATTTGTATCTAATGAAATATATATATCAGGGAGATCTTAAGAGTTGATCAAATATAATTTTCCATGTATTTGTTTCAAAATTTCTTATAATATCTAAAGGTTTTCAGAAGTTTTACATAGTACAGTAATAATTGTAGTTATTTTGTTTTAGATATCATTTCGCTATTAATAAACTAATAAGTACCTTAAATTCCTTGATGTAGTATTTTTTTTTTGTCTTTTTCAGATATGTAGTAAGATACTAAATCCTGGTAATAAAAATTATTGGCGATCAAAGAAGGTTCTGTTATATAAAATTTCAGTGGGTAATTATATAGCCTAGAAAATGTAATATAATTTCATTCCCTACTGTACGCAATGCTATATTGAAATCAAATGCGATCCCTAGGGAAAGTGTAAAATCAAATCTGGAAAACAGGAATGGATGTGCAATTGAAGCTACTAAAAAAAAACAAGTAGCCAATGGCAATATGGCATATCCAATGGAAGATTCTCCATTCTCGTCCCATATAGCTAGTTTCGCAATATTCTTTTGTATTCAATAACAAAAAGCTAACAGTTTTTTTTTTTTTTTTTTTGAACACCAAAAAGCTAACAGTTTAGCACTAGTTTCACATGACTCAAAAGTATAAAACCAAGTGTTGGCTTCAGCTTAATGTTATTGAATGTCGATCGTTCTATATATAACGATTCAAATATTTTCAAATTATTCAAAATACTATAAAATCATAAAGTTAAATACTGAAACAGTGCTTTACACGTACGGTATAACATTGATATTTCGCTTTACGCTTGAATTACAAAAAAACGATGAATAAGATCAACAATATCATCTGTTAATCTTAAAAAAACATGTACTGAAACCATACTAATTTGAATGATATTTATGGTATATAGTTTGGAAACAAATTTTAAAAATCATTTACTATAATGACATGTTCGTAATGATAATACCTATAATCAGCTCTTGTTTTTAAACAAATCAAATGATCAACAACATAACAAATCATCAACTACGTAATTAATATGTTATTCGTCTGATGTTTAAGAGTTTATGTGTATATTATAGGCATAAAATACGAACCAAACTAACAAAATATTGCATTGCATGCCCGAAATTTCAGTTATTTGAACTTTTTTTACTCGTTTACAAAAAGTTAAAAAGATATTTAAAAAATACGTCGTCAATTCATCGCGTAGCCGCATACGTAGGATCCATTATTCATGTGCATTTAAGAACTTTCATGGGTATTGTTAATGTATTCATTGGAAAGATAGTAAATGAAGGGTTGAAATGTGTCTCACTTTTTTAAAAAGGTCAGCGAGAAAGTAAAGTAAAATGATTTTGACAATATGATATACTGTAATGCATGGAGTGCGATTGGAGCTGAAGTGAAATGGGTAGCTTATGGCAATATGGCATATCCATTGGAAGATTCCCAATTTCTTATTTTTTCAAACCATCAATTTTTTTTTTTCAAGTAGAGAGCTAGAAAGTAAATATAATTAATCACATGATAATAATTCATAAGACAAATCAAATATATATCAGGAACTTTTGTTAGCGTATAAGGGACATATCACAGATGTGTATATAATTATATAAATATATAGATATATGTAAATGTGTGAGCCTATAAAGAAAACATAAGAACATCATGGGAAACTCTCTCCACAACACCAAAACATGATGGTGCTGTCGGCTCTTCCCTGAAGAACCAGAGGAAGTTGGAACCCGCTGTTTCAATCAGTGGGTTCTCTTTATCTATGTAAATAGGGCAACTCCGGATCCTTTGGCATTTTTCCACGATGTGGGATTGAAGGAGAAGATGTGTGTATCGTCTTCCCTTTAAGAGTTCTGTTTAAATTGTGTTGGTTCATAGTTTCACTTCTCCTGGTTTGTATTATCACCTCTTGTCTTTGACTCTCTTTTCATTTGTGTGTTTGTGTTTTATGTTACAAACTTGATAATCACTACTACCCTATAGTTTATGAGTTGATGTTGAGTTTTTAATTTGAATGTCTATACGATGTTAATTCAATTGGGATTTTACTGCACTATTATCACTAGCCGTTTTTTTATATCTAAAGATAACTGGGAAAATGCAAATTCATCCAGAGAGAGAATACAATACAATTACAAACGCTGACAAAAATAATAATAATAGGAGAAATTAGCATAAAATTCAAGTCTAAACCTAGGGAGCATAAGAGATGGAAATTTCAAAAAAGTGTGGAAGATGATGGAGATGACTTTTGAGTAAGGCTCACTTTAATGGTTTAGAAGTTTATTAATTAGTTTAGATGGTGCTCGTCATGTATCGTTAAACCAAATATTTTTGTTCATGTCGGGAATCTTAGAAGGCATATACAGATCCTTTCATATAAAGGAGATTCATATTTAACATAAGTACATAACTTAGACAGAATATCAATAGCATATCACTCAACCTACTTGTGTCGTAATGAAAAGCATATGAATATATATTGATTCTGCCACTTAATTTAATTTTCACAACTAGCTAATTATTTTTCTATGTTCTTATATTTAATTATTTTTTCACCAATATGAGCATGAGATTGAGAGAATATAATAATTATTTTTGTTATAATTTCTTTGAGAGAAAAAGAATCTAATTTCTCATCTTATTGTTAAGAAGATAGTATATATAGAAGTACATAAAGCATGAAGTTTTGGACACAGTGTCCATCGATACAATCACACAATCATCATATATGTTGTAAATTAGTTAGGTAAACCAAATTTTTTGCTGAGGTGCTGGTTCTCAAGTCCCTGCGTCTTCACAGACGCCGGTGGGGATTGGTTGCACTTTCTATGACAATCGGAACATTCTCCTGCTGATGATGATGGTTGACAATGGGGACGACATATCACACTGCATTCCACCTCCGATTTTGCTTCACCTCCGATCACAATCGCCGCTATGATCATCACCATCATCAACACCATGCTCAAATTTTTACCCATCTTTTCTTGTATCTTTTTTCTTTTCTCTTCTTTTATGTTGATCAATGAATGAGTTATCATGTGAAAGTAAGCCTCTATTTATAATTTCTGAAGCAGTGATGACTATCTTATTTCCAATTAATAAAATTTAAAATTTTGTTATTCATTATCATTTTTGGATGCCAAATATTTTATATTATAGTAATACATATTTAACAATATATTTTAATTGTGTTTATATATCTATATATATTTATGAAAAATCATCTAATTTTCCTTTGTATTGATTTTCCTTGTAGATTTGTTTCAAATTAAAATATTTTCTTCTTATTCTAGCATGGAAATGAAATTACTCTATAAAAATTTATGATCTTATTATAAAAGCTTTTATTAGGAAATGTATCATAGATATCTCTTCTGAATATAGCATTCAATTTTAAAACACTAAAAGATTTGTGATATTTGGCACTTTTTTATATTTGACAGGTGCCATATTTTTAACATTTTTTTCACATTAGTTATCTTTAGTTTTAGTTTTACCATTCTTTAAACTATTGAATCTACTAATATAATTTCATTTTCAGTTAACTAAACTTTCAAGCATATTCAAAAATTATGGGTGTTATAACTCTGTTTACAATAATTTAACAAAAAAGTTTGGCAATGGCCATTTTTTTCAAACGTTAGCTTACACCATCTACTTGCATTTCAAAATATACCTCTTCGTTGAAGATTTGTTGTAAAATAACAACTTCAATAGAAATTTCTAATGCTTGATCGTTAGCTTATATATGTATATAAAAAGAAACAAATATCGCGCTTACACTAGCATTTGGAAGCATTTGAAAACAGACTGGAGAAAGAACACTGAAAAGCAAATCCAGCAAAGAAAAAAACAAACGTTTGATACTAAACGAATGATCAAAATGGACTATGTATGCAAATTTGTTATTCATCTACTCATCTTAAAACGCCATTTTTTTAGCGTTTGCAAATCTGGGCCTTGGGCCCAATTTTTTATCTTAAAGAAATACCCTTTTAAAAATGTTAATAATTACAAAATGTGCCACTGCTCTGTAGACTGTAATTTTACTGCCTTTCTCTCTATCTTTTTCCTCCCAATGGCTGCAAAATCCTAATAGCCCACACCACCCCAGGATTTGGTTTCATCTTCTTCCTGCAGATCCATCTATGAAGCCTCACCTGAACCCTAATTTCATTATCGATTTCGAGATTTGATCGGATGTTAACTTCTAAATCCTGATAATTCTTCGATTTGTCTCTGAAATCCACCGTTATCGAACTGGTTTAAGACTCGTCAAGGTTCGTCTCGTTTTTCTCTATCCCAGATTCGAGAAGCTACCTGTTTTTTGGATTATGTTAAAGCATGTTTCGATTTGGACTTGATTGAATCTATTCGTCACTAGTTAATTATCAGTTTGCTTCTTCTTTTTTTTTTCCTTCTTCTCTGTCCTGTGTAGATTCCTTTGGGAGATTTTATTGTGGAGCAGATTCGTTGCAATGAAGGAAGAGATTGTGCCCAGGTTGATAGGCGGCGGGCAGCTCTCCGGTAGTGGAATCAGTTCGAATTGTCAATCTCCGGTTAAGCGGTTGGCCTTAGACGGTGCCTGTGTCGAGGCTGGTGATAGGAGTAGGACTAGCTGTAAGAGAATCAAAACGACTCAGGTCAATGGTTTTATTGTTTACACTAGAACTAGGAGAACGAAATTCACCAACAAGCTTCATGAAGAAGATGTAAATGCTGGATTTTCGGATAATGGAATGTCGAATCATCTCGAGGAGTCAAAACCAACAAGTGGTCTTACAAATGCCTCAGTTGATATGTGTCGTAACAACTCTACAGCTGGAACTAACATCAGTGGGAGTTCGTGTATTAACAATATACCTGCTGAGAGTTCCTCTGGGAATATTGCTACGGAAGAGCGCGTAGTTACTGGAAGCTTAGCTGAAATTCCGGTAGTTGAGAAGTTCAAAGAAGTGGATATTGAGACTCAGAGTGGCTCATTAGTCGACGTTGTAATTGATGACATCAATTTTGAAGAACTGTTACATGAAGAGATTCCTGTTGAAATTCTGTCAGAAGGAAGCCTGGATTCTGAGGTTATGAGACTAAGAACTAAATTTAGAAGCATGGGAAAATCCTATAGCGTGTCGGAGGAGAAAAGGCATGGATCTTATAAGCGTACAACACAGATCTATAAATCGGTTTTGAGAGTGAAGAAGGTAAACAACATGGTGCCTGAGGATGTAGAGGTTCTTACGGAACCAGACTTTGACCGTGAGGGGTTAGATGAACAGAGTCATTCTGTCAGTCTGGCGGACGGGTCCATTTTATTCCGCAGGAGGCCAGCAACAGTGAGGGAACTTTTTGAGACCGGTATACTCGATGGTGTGTCGGTGGTTTACATGGGCACTGTTAAGGTTGGGCTACTCTGTTTTGTTTTCTATGCTTTTGTGACCATTTCACTCTTAACTTAATCTAAGAAGTGAATTTTATGTGTCAGTCTCAAGCCTTTGGTCTCCGTGGCATTATTAAAGATGGTGGAATTTTGTGTTCATGTTCCTCATGTGATTGGGCTAATGTAAGAATCTGTTTCCACTCTGCAACTCAGAATGCAGGTTGACTTTGATGATCTCTAGTGATTTTATCAGACGTACTCTTGTATTTAAACACTTTCTTTTTGCAGGTTATTTCAACTTCCAAATTTGAGATTCATGCTTGTAAACAATACAGACGAGCATCACAATACATTTGCTTTGAGAATGGTAAGAGCCTGCTAGATGTTCTGAAGATTTGTAGGAACGCTCCTCTACATGCTCTTGAAGCAACAATTCTTGATGCTGTTGATAGTGCGTCTAAAGAAAAATGTTTTACCTGTAAAAGATGCAAAGGTGGGTCTATTATCTTATTTCTTCCTAGCTTCTTCTATTATGTATCGATTTCATAGACTTTTGGTTAAAATTGAACTTTAATGCCTGTGCTTTCTAGGTGTGCTCCCTTTTTCCTCTCTTGGCCATAGAGGATTTCTGTGTATGTCATGCTCAGAGGTAGAGACTTCTCAGGCCAGCCCTGCTGCTACGAGAACCTTAACTAGTGCTCCTGCATGCATAACATCTCCAGTTAAGCGTAGATTGAAGATAACAAGAAAGTTGGTAACCTTTATCCTATGTACTTATTCATAAGATGTCTCTTCTTCTGTTTAGATTTACATCTTATGTGTATTTTGTGGCGAAAAGTTTTTTTCTTTGGATATCATGCATGAGTATATTCAATTCTGTGCTGTCTTATTTTGCCTTTTCAGGCTATCAGAATCCACTTCAAGTTCTCCAGTATTTATGTCACCACATGGAAATAGCACTCGAAAGATAACAAGAAAGTTGGTACCATTTTGTTGCTTTTATTTTGTTGTGTATTTTGCATCTTCATCAACCATTGCATGACAAACTACACTTTTCTAAACCATAAGATAGGACTTGATTTACAACTTTGTTGTCGCTTTGTCATTTTATATATAATGCATGTCATTGCTTCCTTAAATTTGGTTATCAAATCTTAAACCATCACCATGCGTCTCAGGGCATTACGTCAAGCTTTGGTTGGGAAGGCTTATCTCAGTGCTTCTACAAATATATCTTCACAAAATAAGTGCAGATCTAAATATAAGATGTTGGTATCTTTACTTCATAATGATGTTAGCCAAACCAACACTGATGATAAAGAGTATTATTTTGATGCATCTGGTTTCCTTGTATGTCTTGAAGGTTTACCCATCATTCTGTGACCCCCAAGGCTTTAAAAAGCGTGTCCCTTTCTGTTTCTTCAAAAAAGAGGAGTTATAGAATAACAAGAAAGTTGGTATCATTTATTTACAGTGCCTTCGTTTCGTTTATTCTGGTTGGTTTCCATCTATTAAGTTTTACCTATTTCTCCCTTTTCACAGGGATCACAGATTGCATAAGTTAGTGTTTGAGAGAGGGGGATTACCAGAGGGAACTGAACTAGGATACTATGCCCGTGGACAGGTTACTTACCTTATCCTCTGTGTAGTTATATGGTTATATGATTATATCCCTCTTCACCTGGCCTTCTCTTTTAAGACATATATCACTGTGGGCAGAAATTGCTCGGAGGCTACAAAATGGGCGCTGGAATATATTGTTACTGTTGCAAGTGTGAGGTATTTTTGGAGATTATACAAACCAAATCATGCCTTATCAGTTAGTTCTTAATTTGGCATTTTGCGTGCAGGTGAGCCCCTCTCTGTTCGAAGCTCATGCAGGCTGGGCATCTCGTAGAAAACCGTGCGAATTTACTCTTTTGCCTATTGTATATTGGCTTTGTTACATTCCCTTAAAATGTCTGATTATTCTCTATTTGTTGCAGTTATTTTTACATATATACATCTAACGGTGTATCTCTTCACGAATGGGCAACTACTTTCTCACAAGGTCGGAAATATTCTGCTAATGATAATGACGACTTGTGTGTTATTTGTGCTGATGGTGGAAATCTTTTGCTCTGCGATAGCTGCCCAAGAGCCTTCCACATAGGTAAAGCTGTACTTAATCAATTTTGCAGCATGCATTTTCATTTTCCTTTTCTATTTCTCAAATTATTTTGCCTCTACTTTGGTACCTACACTTGTTGGTAAAATATTGCATGCAGGATTAGTTAATTTGTATGATTAAAATGCTGATCTAGAAATAGATATGTATATATGAACAAGCAGGATCATTTCGAGAACCTTTCCCATTTTTGTCACTTTGCTGCATTTCTGATCACTTCTCTTAAACAAGAGGGTCTGTTGACATTCTTATGTTTTTGATAACTCTGTTGAAATTTCAATCACCTTCGCTCACATATTTGTCTGGTCTATGTAGAATGCGTTTCCCTTCCAAGTATACCCCGTGGTAACTGGCATTGCAAATACTGTGAGAATAAGTCCAAGAGCGAAATTGCTGGAGAGTACAATGTTAATTCTTCTGCAGTTGGGCAACTAGAAGGAGTTGATCCTGTAGATCAATTAGCTGGACGATGCATTTGCGTTGTCAAGAACATGGAAGCTGAAACAAATGGGTGTGTATTATGCAGGTAATCATTCTGACTGAGTCTAAATTCTTTTTCTTAATGTGCCATATGCTTAAAATTGTTTGACAACTCTGCCCTTAAAGTTTCATGGGTGTTACCTGTACTGAGAGAATCAGGTCTATCTTAAATTACTTGTTTCAGAAGAATGTTAGGTCTTTTAAAAGTATTACCTGTTTCGATGGACCATTAGGTCTATGTTAAAGTGTCTTAAGAGTTTGACGTGGTAGCTGCATTTTGTTTTTATGCCTGGCCAATAGTGAATAGATAAAACTAAACAGGTATATATTTTTCTAATCTTAGCTAATAATAGATTTTGTCCACAGTGGTTCTGATTTTTGTAGATCAGGATTTGGGCCACGGACAATCATAATATGTGATCAGGTACTCTTTCAATAAGTTATTCTGTAAATTTCATATCAAACAGTTACCACTTTTTCTTATCTCTATTTTGCTACAGTGTGAAAAGGAGTACCACATTGGATGTTTGAGTAGTCAGAATATTGTGGATTTAAAGGTGACCACATATAGCTTCATCCCCAGCTTACAATTTTCTACATTTGTGTACAGATTAGTTCATTATCTATAAATTTTCTGCCCTGATTTCAGCTTACACGGGGTAATATGATTTTCTGACAGGAATTACCGAAAGGAAATTGGTTTTGCTCCATGGACTGTACGAGGATCAACTCCACATTACAAAAGTTACTTCTTGGTGGAGCGGAGAAGCTTTCAGATTCTTCTTTGGGAATAATACAGATGAAGCAAGAGAGAACTGATGTAGATTCCATTAGTGATCTTGACATCAGATGGAGACTGATCAGCGGCAAAGTTACTTCTCCTGAAAGCCGAATGTTACTGTCTCAGGCATTGGCTATTTTTCATGTAAGTGCCTCTGCAGTTCGAAATTTCGAATGTTATGTTCTACCAATTATCTTGTTTCGGTTTGATAATTGGTACTTACAGACAAAGGACGAATTGGTTTAGCTCATGGCTGATTCTCTTTCCATTTATTTTGGCCGGAAAACTATGGGGTAGGGTAACTAGCAAACTGCTGTAGAATACACGATAGCCTAAGGAAGGTTGCATAGGTCTACATTATCCTAAAGTATACTAACTTAAAACTTGAATCATGTATATATATATGTAAATTATCATCTTGATTTGGTTAGTACTTAGTATCTACAAGTAACTCTATTTCTATGCCTACAAGTTGAACCAAAGTAAGGCATAACCATGAATAACAAGTACCCTCTTCTCGGAAGTATAATTTCGAAATGCAGAAGCTTATTGCGCTAGCTTTATATTCCTCTGCATTTTTTTTGGAATCGTATGACAAACTTTTTCCCTCCATAAATTCCGCTCTAATCAGTAGGGATTCGCTAAACTCTACCATCGTGCCCTAAGTTGTGCAGTGTTTTTCTTGTAGGATTGCTTTGATCCTATAGTTGATCCAATTTCTGGGCGCAATCTTATTCCGAGAATGGTGTACGGGTGAGGACTCTTCCATCAATGCCTTCTTCAAGTAGTCTGACTTTGATCCTTATAACACTATCAAATACTATCAATAACAATCACAAGTGCCTTTTTCGTTTAGGAAGACTATGCAAGGACAAGACTATGGGGGAATCTGCTGTGCTGTTTTGACTGTTAAGTAAGATCTCTTTCCTGCCTCTATCTAACCAGAGATCATATATTTATAGGCTGCGGATAAGGATTGATTTGGCTTTCTTTTCTTCTAATTATACAGTGCAACTGTTGTATCTGCTGGACTAGTACGAGTATTTGGCCGAGAGGTTGCAGAACTTCCATTGGTTGCAACACGCATGTGCAGCCGTGAGAAGGTAATGTCTCTTTAAAAAACCATATCTAGAAGATAACTTCTGTATCCTGATTGACTTAAGAGGTTCCTTGCTTAACCGAGTTTAATGGGGTTTTATACAAAACAGGGATACTTTCAATTGCTTTTTTCCTGCATTGAGAAGCTACTCTCATTCCTGAATGTTGAAAGCATTGTGGTCCCAGCAGCTGAAGAGGCAGAGCCCTTATGGATGAACAAATTTGGGTTCAGAAAACTCGCACCTGAACAGGTAAAACAATGGATTTGACTCGTTTGTGAATTGTATAGTTTCTGAAATTTGTTCTAAGAGAATCTCATTACAACAAAACCCTTCATTGCCACAGCTCAGCAAGTATATAAAGATATGCTACCAAATGGTGAGGTTCAAAGGAGCATCCATGCTGCAGAAACCGGTTCATTCGCACCAAATCATTGACAAGAGAACCGAAACCGTTGTACTTTAATCTTTAGAAGAAAATTTTGATTTGAAACAACCGAATGATTGTTAAAAAAAAGTTTTATAATATTAAATTAAATTGGGAAAAAAACTAATATAACCCAAATAAAAGGTTTAATTACTAGAATGTCTCTTAAAATTGAAGGGTCATTTGAGTTTTTTTTATGTCTAAAATATCCTTATTTCTCTTTGATAGGAAAAAAAATATTACAAAAATGCCATTATTATTTTTTTCCAGCGTGGCACTTTATTACAAAAATGCCATTGGTGGATTTTTGGTCAGTTTATAAAAGTCTGCCGATCAGTTGTCACAGATTTATTTTTAGTGGCAGACTTAATTTACCGTGGTAGACTTGTTTTACTGCAACAGATTTATTTCGGCAGACTTAGTTTTTTCCACGGACTTGTTTGTCAAGGTTATGACAGATTTTTAAATTATGACAGATTTATTATATGTGACAGACTTATTATTTGAAGACACCGCAGACTTATGTAATTTCTAACAAATTTATTGTCTAAGAAATTAAATCTGCCACAAATTTATTTTATACGGTAGATTTATTTTTTGAAGACACCACAGATTTACGAAATTTATGACAGACTTATAGTTTAAGAATCTAAATCTGTGACAGATTTATTTAATACGGTAGACTTATTATTTGGAGACACCACAGACTTACGAAATTTGCGACAGACTTATAATTTGAGGACACCACTGACTTACAAAAATTATGACAGATTTTCTATTTTTTTTTTAAATCCAACATATTGTAACATTTATTAGAATGAATTATATGTGATATTGTATTAGATTTGTTTTAGTTACTGAAGACTTGTAGCGTATATACATGTATCTATCTTCTCCTTCCTTGAAAAATACTTGATTTTGCTAGTTGCTCTACTGTTATTTCAAACAATTAATATTAATCTCACTTTGGATTTCAGTGTTGCAAGCTCTTCTTTCGGTGAAGTTTTTAGAGGATTAATTTGGTAGTTATGGAGGAGAGGGTTTTCTCTCTATGTCCATTGATGATATACTAATAGCACACTTTGCATTGTTACTTGATCGGTCGGGTGTTTTTGGATATACTATGATATCTGTTATGACTTTCCATTCTTTCTTTTCCTCCACAAAAATGATTTTAAACAAAAAAATAATTGTCAAAGAAATTGTTATAATTCCAATAGTATTGATAAGATATGTGAATTCATTTTACCATAAGACTAAAATCATTTGAGTCGTCTGTCGATGATACAAACCAAATTGACTAAAATCATTTTTTATGTAGATTACACTACTCAAAATTCGGTATATTTCATATAAAAAAAAGCTTTTGATATAAAATTTTGTATGTTGGCATTTGCTATGAGTTCTCGTTGACTTTTTCTTAGGCCTTCGATTGAGTGTTTGATACGAGATTGAAGAGAACTTCTAGATTAATTGTTTTGATACATCTTCACTAATAAGTATTCAACTTGAAGTTGTACAATATAAGGTTCTCTTTAAAAAAAAAAATTGTCATCCATGGATCGATGTGGAAAATTTGAGGGGGAGAGTGATTATTTCCATAATCGCATATTCTCTTACCAATTTAATTAATATATTTTTTTTCCTATTTCACATTTTATTTTCTGTTTTTAATATTTAATTAAAATGGCAAATTTATGGGTTTTTGGTCATTATACATAAATGTTGTGTCATTCTAGTAATGACATATGAGGGAGTGTCAATCCAGTTATTTTTGGCAAAATTTGGGTCAAACTAGGTAAATTTCACAATTAAGAAAAAAGAACAAAAACTTGTGGAATCCGGTCAAAGCAAAAAAACATCCGAGAAATTGTTGTTGGTTTTGCAGAGGGTTTACTTTAATACGCCATAAGATTTCCGAGAAATTGTGGTTGGTTTTGTAGAGAGTATTTTACTTTAATACTAAAAAATTAATATAAAATCAAATTTGAAGATTAGTCTATAAGACTAAATGTTTAGCCATTTCCAAAATATACATGTATTTACAAGAATGCCATTCCAAAATTTCAAACTTCTCACGCAATTTTCTTCCTCTTTGTCTTTCTTTGATGACTAAGAAGCTCTTAATCATGTCAATCAAGGTTCTCTTTGTTCTTCTTACCATAATCCTCTCTTCTAAGTCAACAGTTTTTGGAAACAACCCCAAACCCTTTTGAGTTACCATGTCTCAATTCCCTTGTGTTCCTTGTTGATCTTAATGGTCATGGTAACTTCACCAAAATTCAGAGTGCCATTGATGATGTGCCTGATTTAATCATGTCGAAGACTCTGATCATCATCAATTCAGGAGTTTACAGGTTGTTACTCGACCTTAAAACCTATGTGTTATGTTATTTGTTCTAATGTTCTCTGTTCTAAATGTATGTTTTTATGAAAACAAAAACAGGGAAAAAGTTGAAGTTGGTGAAAAGAAGACCAACATTTTGATGCTTGGGAGAGGATATCAAAGAACTATCATTGAATGGAATGATACTGCTCATTCATCAGGAGGCACCTCAGATAGCTACTCTTTTGCTATCTTTGCATCTAATTTTGTGGCTTATAATATGAGCTTCAAGGTAAAGATATCAAGATCTCAAGTTATAACCATTGTCGAATGAGATTATTGAGTTTATTCTTAGTCAAATGTTTTCAAAACCATGTATGCTTTACCATTTTTTCTTTTTTGACAATTGTATGTTTTACTTATGAAAGTGGTATATGTAAGATTAATCTTTAACCATATTTGTGAATATATATAGCATGTTATATTTAAAACTCACAATTGTTGGACTAAAAGTATATAGACAAATTTTGCATTACAAATTTTTTGAATCATGATTTAATGTATGTTTTAAGAAAATGTTATGCATTTTCTGTGCAATTTTTAAGATAACTTATTGACACTTACACCATGCGATATATGTGTGTGTGTATAAATGTACATTTATATCTATTTTACATGTTCATATCTCACACATGTGTATACAAATATATTTGAACGTTTTCACCATGTGATATATGTGTATGTAAATATACATATACATTAATTTTATATGATATATGTCGTAGTTCCGTAATTTTGTTTTCCCATTTCACTACATCACCATCTTTCCCAAGCTAACGCTTTCCTCATACCATTTTCTTCATATCTTACCAAAAAATAATATCTTTTTTTCATCACATTCTAAATCCATCATGCTCTTTTTTATTTTCTTTCTCTCCATTATCTCTCTGGTGGATCAAAGCATCCAAAATCCTTCAAAATGTGAGCACTTCCTAAATTTTCCAACAAAGGGATTTTCTATGGTGATGAAGGTGTCACTTGGTGGTTATGGGACATTTACAAGGGTGCAAGATGCAATTGATGCATGCCAAAGTTCAAGACTAATCAAGACACTTATCTTAATTGATTATGGGATTTACAGGTTATTTCTTCACCCTAATCTTCTTCTTTTTTCTTATAATTTCTTGGTATATGGTGTGTAATTTGATATTGGTTTTGTTAGGGAAAGAGTTGTTCTTCCTATGAACAAGAAAAATCTTGTGATGCAAGGAATGGGGTATACAAACGATCGAGAAGAACAACACCGCAGCTTCTTCCAACAGAGACTTGTGTAAATTTTTTGGTAGATGCTAAGCTGTTTTGTTTACATTGTAGGTTTACATTTTTTACCTTTTGTTCTTTTGGGAACAAAAGTTTTCGTTTCAACCCATCTTTTCTTTTAAAATGTTCTAAGAAAAATTATTTATATTTAAATTATATATATCAAGATTCTTTCTTTCAGTTTCTGCTGTTTAATTTATATTTATTTAATTGTTCCACCAAAATTATTGTAACAATATAGTGGGTGAGTCGTCAAATTATACATGAGTGGGTTTCTTGTAAATTCAGGATGCCAATTTTGTAGAGAGATAGTTTTTCACGAGATGCCAAAACTAGTTTTAAACGAGTTATAATGATATTGATTTAAAAACTAGTTGTTGGGTTCGCACATCTCCCTATTAGAATCAGTGTAAAGCAAATTCAATGAATACATTTCACTTTCATTGTGCTTCATAAATGGCAATGTCCTTTGATGACTCATACTCTCTCACATTCCAAAAGAATACTATATGTTTGCCCCTACTCTAAATACATTTAGAGAAATTATCACATAAATTATCAAAATTAACATGTATGCTACAGGATCGCCATCAAGATTCATGAACTAAACAAACTTTACTTTCCAAACCTAATCTCTCTTTCTCAAACCACTCATCATCAGTTTGCTAAAGATCTGCACCATTTTTCTTTGAAGCTTGAAACAAAGAAACTCTAAACTTATTGACTATGTCCATCTTCAAGGTACAACCATTATCAACAAGCAATTATTTTTTAAAACTCATTCGTTTTTTTTAATTTGGCAATAAATTCATTCATTTTTAAACTTTAAATATATGTTTTAAGCAAATGTTAAGAATTTTTTATGCAATTTTTTAGATAATTTATCGACAATTATACCATGTGATATATGTGTGTATATAAATGTATTTGAACATTTACACCATGTGATATATGTATATTTACATATACATATACATCAATTTTATATGCTTTTAATTTGTAAGTATATGTGTATGCGTATGTCAATATCTCAAATGTGTACAAATAGATAAGACCATCTCCAATGTATTTTCTTATTTTTATCTCTAAAATAGAGGAATTTAATAATAGAGGTAAGTTTTATTCCAACCCATCTCTATTCTCACCTCTAAAATAGAGATTACTATTTTTTCTTCTATATTTAGATGAACTCTATTTTTTCCTGTATAAATAGAGAAAATATAGCAATCTTTATTTTAGAAGTGAAAATAAAGGTGAGTTGGAGCAAATTTGCCTCTAAAATAGAGATTGCTATATTTTTCTCTATTTATAGAGGAAAAAATAGAAAGGGGTTGGAGATGCCCTAATACAACATAACATGATAATATATTTAATTAATAAATATAAAGATATGTGTGGTTTACAAAAAAATCGAAAGATAAACAAAAATAATAGTCAAAATGATGATTGTGATGCAAGAAGAAGTTTCATGTTTTGAAGCTTTTACACAAAGTTGTTTAAATATTTTAAAATCAAAATTGTCATAGTTGCATGGATCAGTAAATAATTTTTTTTTATTGTGTTGATTGGATTTAGTTTTAATTAAGGACTCTTTTTTATTGAAAACATTGATGATCTTGACTCAATTCTAGGAAACTCTTTTTGCCAACATATCTCTCATAAACAGAGATTAATTGTTTTAGCATAGATGAACTTAATGAAATATTAATGACAGTTGCATTATTTGCATAGCTTGCATTCATATATTTTTCCTTTTTTTGAACACCAAGATTGCATTCATATGTTCAAATAAAATTAACATAAAAACAAGACACGTAACATTTGTAATTAAATAAGAATGATGTGACTTTAGTTTCATGTAGATAAGTGTTGTTTTTCCTAGTTTGGTACATATTGTTTGCAATATAGTAAATTGTTAACGTTTTGAAAAACTGAGCGTGGATAATTTTATAAATTTTTAAGAATTATACGTTTACAGTTTAATCCGTGTTTACCCTCTTATTGAAATATTTATTTAAGATATAATTTTCAGCTTTAATAATTTGTTTTGAGATAGGAATTCGTAAAAGTTTGGTTTTGTTTTGAGTATCCTCTATAAATATTAAAGAGACAAGGGTTTACGTGTGCAAGTATCAGAAACAAGTTTTGTGAGAAAGTCGCTTTCTGCTCCAATTAACAAAGCCTAACTGCCTAAGAAAGCGTTTTGGAAGAGATATGGAGATCAATCATGAACAGACGAGTTTCATGTTTGAGATAGATAACTTTTCGGAGAAGGAAGCTATGTTTGTTATATCTTCTCATATATTTGAAAGCGGTGGATGCGAATGGTAAAACGAAAAGAATCAGATCTTATGCTTTCCTAAACTCGTTCACTAGATTCAACAAAAACTTGTTCCCACATGATCGATGTATCTAATTAGTTTGTATTTTTCTTTCTCAGGTTTGTTAGAGTTCACCCAAAGGGATGCCAAATTGGTCGTCATGACCACTTGTCTGTGTTTCTGTTCGCTTTAAAACCTGAATCATTGCGAAGTGGATGGAAACTAAGAGCTGATTGTCGCTTCATTCTGCGAAATCTATCGGGCAAAGAGCTCAAAAGAACATCTGGTAATTAAAATATCATCAACTATATGTATACCTTGTATTTCAAAAATAAAACTACATCTTATTGCCGAGGAAGAAAAGTTGAGAAATCTTTTTTTTTTTTTTTTGCCTTACAGAAATATGCTTCATGTTTAGTGATGAGTCCCCAGGCTTGGGTTATCCCCAACTAGTGCCTATGACCAAGCTTCAAGAAGAAAAATTTCTAGTGAATAACAAACTGATGATTGAAATTGAAGTCCAAATCAAAGTAGGTGAAATTGTTGATGGACCAGGAGAGGTAACTAGGAAGGAGATGTTAAATTTCAATGGATTTAAGCTGGATTGGTTAGAGACAAAGCTTGAGGAGGTTTCCTTGGAGAGGAAGAATACAATTTTTTATTGTTCTCAGGTCAAGAATCTCAAACTTGAACTGGACAATGAGAAGGCCAAATCTTCTGCTGCTTCTGCTAAAGTTTTGTTGTTGGAGAAGGCGGTGTCAGATCTCAAACTTGAACTGGAAAAGGAGAGATCAGCCAGATCTGATATATCTAAAGTTGCATCGTTGAAGGATGCTGCAGTTTGCTTTTGGGATACTAAGATTCTAGGGATTCGGCAGAGGAGAGCCGGTTACCGAAAACTAGACTGAATGACATTTCTTTTTTCTTTGTTTTTTTTGGTTTTGGGAAATACATTTAATTTCTATGTCCAAGAATTTATTAATTTTTATTGTTTAGGTTTTTCATAATTATTATCACATTATTATATTCGTTTTTCTTTTCTCTGTTTTAACACTTATCTCGATGATTAGTATTTCACACACTCATGGACAATCGTCCCGTAAGGTACCTTGCGTCACAAGTCTTTGATTGTAAAACGGAGACGTAACAAAAGTGGGATTCCAAATATTCAAAGTTTTGATGGTTTTATGCTCTACTGATTTATAGAAAGAATTGCATACAAGTAAGGAAGCCATTTTATAGTCAAAGCTTGAGGATTTAGTTGGGTGGCTTATATCTGGACTAGGGGAACCAGTGCTTACTGAAAAGCCTAGACTCGATCCATCCTTGATGGGAGAGGCAAAGTTATTGGTTGAGGTTGAATTAGACAAAGGTTTCCTCACAGGATCGCAGCTATAAGAAAGGTATTGTCTCTTTGGTGGATGTTGAATATTCTTGGATTCCTTCTAAGTGTAATAGTTTTGGGCAGTTAGGTCATAAGGAATCAAGATGTCTTCTTCCACTCCCAAAGGAAACTATTACTAAGTGTCATGAAGAGGCCACAAATGCTACTATTGCGAAAGGTATAGATGAGACGGCTACAAGCTCTGAAACAGTTATTGCTAACACTGTGGTGTCCACAAAATCTGAAGTTACTCCAGTGAAATCTACTACCAGCCCCATTGTCTTGGCTCAGGCCTTAGATACTCCAGTCACTTCTATTGTAGCACAAGATGCTATCACACCCACTAGAGTCTCTACACGTGTTGAGGCTACTCCACAAATAATCTATTCACCTACTTTTGAAATATTGATCATTCAAACCAACTCTACCTCTCCTTCCGATGCGCCCACTACACTGGTAACTATCTCTTCTCCCCCTAAATCAGATTCATTAGTTAATGAAGATGTGCAAGGGATCGTCTTTGGTGGCAACCAATTTGCCGCCTTAGACTCGGGAGATTTTTCAAGGTACGAAATTGGTGATTTCTCTGTCTCTCGAGGAGGAAGACCAATTAGGCCTACTCAAAAGGTCCAAGAAAATCAATGGACTTTAGTAGGAAGGCGAGGTAAAAGGGGACGTGGTGGTCGTGACGGCCACAACCCACAATCTTAGGAAATTAGAGATATTTATATCTACAATTTCCTCTTCTTTCTTATACTATCAACTATATTGTAATCTCTTATTTATCTTTCAAAATTGTATGGCTTACCAAGTTATAGCCTTGTACCTTTCTTTTTATGCATTTTAATTGAATACCCTTTAACAAAAAAAAAAAAAAAAATTGGTTAATGTGTTCTGATTCCAAGAACGCTTGCTTAAACATCACATAAGAAATCGTGTTTCAGTTCTTATCACTTTTTCTTCAAGCAAGTTTGAATTCGTAGTTTTCTTTCATTCTCTTCCTTGTTTTTTATCTCTTTTCGTTACATGTAATAACAAACGCCTTATCTTTCTCATGAAGCTCATTCTCTGTTCTTGCCTTTTCTCTCTATATCTTAAAAACATGCCTAAGTGAAATGTGTTACAGAAGACAATCAACGTTTGGTAAGGTGATCACTTGTATCACAAGTGTTTAATTGTCCATCTTCACTATCCTCACCTTAGTTTCATGTAGATAAGTGTCGTTTTTCCTAGTTTGGTACATATTGTTTGCAATATAGTAAATTGTTAACGTTTTGAAAAACTGAGCGTGGATAATTTTATAAATTTTTAAGAATTATATGTTTACAGTTTAATCCGTGTTTACCCTCTTATGAGTAGTGTTAGAATGTATAAAATTATTACAGTTAAATCTACAATTTTTTTGACTAATCATGTGTGATCGGTTTTAGACCGAATTAGAAAAGATGTTAAGATTAAATTTGAACGTCCGACCAAAAAAAAAAAAAAATTGAACTAATAGTTTGGAATGAATCATGTATTTAAGTGCTTGTGCGTGTGGTAGATTTGCCAATGTATGTACTCTAAACCTCCTCCACCAATTCCTATCTTTTCTTTCCACTTTGATAAACCTTTTTGATCTTTCTTCCGACGAGTCAAACTTTCAGACTCTGTAAAGTCTTAACCTTTACCAATAATATAAAAAACACTGACAATTTTATTAATCAACGCAAATTTTAAATATAGTAAGTTGCTTTCGTAATGGTTTTTATTAAGCATCATTAGCCATCTTGGCGTGTACCCCCCAACTCGCTTGTCTGTCGGTCGAGTTGAAAATTCTTTCTTATTATAATCCCAACAACTCTTATAAAATTTATAGACTGCTACATAAAATTATAATATACTAGTACTTTTGGCTAGATTTCATTATAATGAAACAAGGAAACATGGAATAACATGATCAAAAGATTTTACAAATATCAAATGGTTGTTAAAAACAAGGAAAAATCTATTAATTAAACAAAAATATATATATTTCAATTACGTAAAGATGTCTCTAAAAGTTCCTAAATTAAACTTTCGGCTTTAAAAATCTTCCAAAACATACGTTGTATCTAGGAAAAAAAAAATATTTTGATTTTTTTTTTTTGAACCCATAATAAAACCAAAATTAAAAGAAAAACATTACTTAAAAAATCAAAACTATTCACAATTTTCGTTTGATATTTGTAAAATCTTTTGATCATGTTATTCCATTATCTCACTAAATTTGTAAAGCTGCAGATTTACGTTTTTCCTTTTTCATTTTATATTTTGTCGTTGTTAACATTTTCTTATAAGAACCTCACGATGTTGTTTCATATGTTCTTTTATCATTGTTAACTTTTTATTTGACGACAATATTTTCAGAATGTTTTGAATTTTACGATTTATGAAACAATTAACTTTCTATTAAAAGTATTTGATCTAAATGAAATTTGGAGATTTTTCTTTAAGCATTCCCTTAGAATAAATACAGTTAAGTAGTTGTGTGAAAAGGTACGAAATAAACCTATAAAAAAATGGAAGGTACGAAATTGTAGATCAGAAATGCCATTGGATGTTTGATATAATTAAGAAAAAAAAAGTTTAATCACCAAACGTATCTGATCTACAAAGAAAAACGTATCACAATGTCTTCGAAGCCCATATCCTTCACTTTACTCTCACGCCACTCTTTCTCACACATGTATATAAATACCAAACAACATTTGCCCTCTTTTTACTTTTAATTAGTTGAGACACAACACTAAACTCAGTCCCCATTAACCATGCCGCTCAAACCGGTTTTAACCACTCTAATAGCCCTTTCCTCCATCATTCTTGCTCTCTACACAATCCCATTGCCTTACTTTCTCTCTTCTATTGCTACAACTTTTATAACCAATTCCCAACTCGAAGCATTAACAATACGTTCAACATTCTTTGGACACAAACACCACCATCAACCATTTAAAAGTTGTGAAAACTGGACGTCAAGGCTTACACACCAACACATGACTTCTCTTGTGTTGACTGTTGATTTGCATGGTTGTGGTAACTTCAGCAATGTCCAAAGCGCCATTGATGCTGTCCCTGATTTAAGCCATTCCAAGACTCTCATCATTGTCAATTCGGGTTCTTATAGGTCCTACCTTTAACTCTAAGCTCTTGTTCTTTCTCCTCTCTCTATTGATGATCAATATATAATTCCATATATATTAATTTTTTCTTGTGTAATATGATATATATTTAGTAATGTTTTAGTGCAATGTAAGCAAGCAGGGAAAAAGTTACAGTTAATGAAAACAAGACAAACATTGTTATTCAAGGAAGAGGATATCAAAACACATCCATCGAATGGAACGACACAGCAAAATCCGCAGGAAGCACTGCTGATAGCTTCTCCTTTTCCGTGTTTGCAGCTAACTTCACAGCTTACAACATCAGTTTTAAGGTAAGGATATCGAGATCAAAACAATTAACTCTTAAAAAACCTAATTATCTGACATATATGATGATTTGAGTTCTCATGTGTGTATATGTTTTTGAACGGACGTAGAACAATGCGCCAGAACCAGTTCCTGGTGAAGCTGATGCACAAGGGGTAGCTCTAAGACTTGAAGGAGACCAAGCTGCCTTTTATGGGTGTGGATTCTACGGGGCTCAAGACACGCTTCTAGATGATCAAGGAAGACACTTCTTCAAAGATTGCTTCATTCAAGGGTCCATAGATTTCATATTTGGCAATGGAAGATCACTCTACCAGGTTAGAAATATAATACATTCATGACCTTTTAAAAACATGATCATAATACTCTAAAATCGCAAGCAGGATTGTACGATTAATTCAATAGCAAAAGGGAATACATCTGGAGTAACTGGATCAATCACGGCTCAGGGAAGACAATCAAAAGATGAAGAAACAGGATTCTCTTTTGTAAATTGTAAGATAGATGGAAGTGGGGAAGTGTTGCTTGGACGAGCTTGGGGAGCCTATGCTACTGTTGTGTTCTCGAACACTTACATGTCTGGAATCATCACTCCAGAAGGATGGAATGATTGGGGCGACCCGGCCAAAGAAAAGTACAAAGAGAGGTTTTGTCTTTTACATACACATTTCAAAACATACAGAAAAGATCTTACTATATCTTAAATGGATTTTTCAGGACAGTGACTTTTGGAGAACATAAGTGCTATGGACCGGGAGCAAATTACAAAGAGAGAGTTTCGTTTGGGAAACAACTCACAGATTCTGAAGCATCTTCTTTTATAGATATATCTTTTATAGATGGCGATCAATGGCTTCGTCACACTAACACACTCTCGGACCTTACATCTAAAGACAGAGATGATCTTATTGGATTTTATTAACGTATATAAGGATACATAGGAAAAAAAAACATTAAGATATACATATATATATATATATAGTCACATTGAGATCTGATTTGCGATGAAGATCATATATCTATACTCTGAGTTCGATGTGTTTGATTAGCTCTATCATTCAATCATAACATCTTCAGACAAATCCATCAAACGAAACACATGTGTTTGTAGAAAACCATATTTATGTTCATGAGGAGGAAAGATATGGCTTGTGTATTTTGTTCTTCTTTCTCTTTGACCATATATATGACGTAAATCTATACCACAATTTGATTCACCTTAATGTTATTAACGTCAAAAGAAAAATGGTAATCTGATTTATCTTATGTGGTGAATCTTGCGCGATTCAAGAAAATTCTTCCATTTAGGTTCGCGAGACGAAACATATTGAAGAAAAGTGGCGAAATCGGTGTCCATATATTGTGGTGGATTATGTTCATCGACGAGCTTCGGTGATGGCTTCACGACGGAGGTCAAGGGGAAACTGTGCAGCGACGCCACCGATATCCTAGGTTTTGTGGAATTCACCAATACCCTATGTAACACGCTTTTGTACCTTCCATTGCTAAATATCTATAGAAAATTGAATAAACAAAATTATTAGTTTTTAATTAATTTTTGTAAAAAAAAAAAAAACTATTTTAGATCAACAATAAAAGAAAAATATGAGATATTATAGCAGAAACTAATTTAACGTGCTAATCACTTTTAAATGTCAATCTCTAAACCTAAAATTAACTAGTAGTACTATTTTGTAGCGTTGTTAAAGTCTTACACAATGACTAATGTCTTTTACATATATTTTTCATAAGAAATGCTTTTATATAAAAAAAAATTAATTAAGGATTTAACAGTATAGTTGGAATCTTTCATTGTCCATTGTTATCCC
Source organism: Erysimum cheiranthoides (assembly GCA_011420285.2). Taxonomy (NCBI): domain Eukaryota; kingdom Viridiplantae; phylum Streptophyta; class Magnoliopsida; order Brassicales; family Brassicaceae; genus Erysimum; species Erysimum cheiranthoides. The sequence goes on along the minus strand of CM022182.2, from coordinate 14,578,338 downwards.
TCGAATTTAAGATACAAATTATTTGGAGAACAACAAAAAAAATCATGGAAAATAGAAATGATTATATTTTATTAAATAAAGTAAAGATAGAAGAAAACGTTTACAGAATATGTAATTAATATACCTCGAGATGATCGCCGACGTTGACGACAAAAGAGCCAGGGATGGGATCAACAGTGACCCACTCGTCACGGTACAGAATCTGAAGGCCTTCGACGTCGTCTTGAAGGAGAAGCGTCAAGAAGCCGTAGTCTGAGTGAGGTGGCATCCCAAGCGTCAGCTCCGGCTCCGGGCACGGCGGATAACAGTTCACCACCACCAACTGACTTCCTTCTTCCAACTCCTCCACCGCCTCCTCGTCGCCGTCGATTTCAAGGCTCTCTAAGATGGCTTTCACCATCATCTCGAACATCTCTTTCGTCTCTTTAGTGTAGGTAGCCGCCAAACTCCTGTTTTCAATTTTGTATACATATAAAAATTTAGTTAGAAGCTCATGTAATCAGTTTTATCTACAGTAATATTAAATAAAATATATTAGGAATTATTTATTAGTTTTACGCGTGATATGTAATGTAACCCCGTGACTGCTATTATATGGTGGGGGTGTGGCTAGAAAGATAAGTAAGTCGTAACGTGTGACATTTATTTTGTTATTTAGAAGTATTTTTATTCAACTCATCTTTGTAGATTTGCAAGCCGCCACTTACATATCTATTTTTTAAGTAAATTAATTAAGTAACCGCCTCGCCTTTAGTTAATAATTGAATGTGCACTTTGTGCCAAAATGGCAAAATATAAGAACTGGGTATATATGCACATGAAAGATTCGAAAAAATTGTGTCTAATACCAAAAATTTCCTCTGACTATTACTTAGATGTAAATAAAATATTCATGTAGGTAAATGTTGGAACCACCTGTGTTTTCGAGTTTAATATTTAAAAATGCTAAATCTTTTTGTGAAGTTTCTTGATGGTGTATCAAACTTAAGATTTTCTATTTTCAGTAAACGGGGAAATCAGCACATGTCACACCAACTAAAAATGCTAAACTTTTTTTATTTTTCTGTCTTTTTTAGCACATGTCTAGCTTTCTAGTTATAGAATGTAAATATGGGAGATCTAACCTGAAGTCGGAGGGGGAAGAAGGCCAATGAGGAAGATAGTCAGGGAGAGGATGTGCATAGAGTTTCAAGAAGTCTCTCCAACAAAAGACATTGTCTTTCATCTGGTTGAAACTCGTGCCGTAGCGTACTGGAGCCGACATGTCCGACGACATGTACTTTGATCTCTTCTCATAAGGGAGTTCAAAGAATCTCCTACACACTTCTATCATGTTCTTGCTCACATCTCCCTCCATCCCATGGTTCACCACCTGCCCATTACAATAGCTTACTTGTTTAGCAAGAAAGCTAGATATCACTTCATGTAGTTTAGGGTTTTGAGAACCAACCTGGAAGAAGCCGTAGGTTTCGCAGGCCTCAGATATGGTTCGTAGAACGTGAGGCCGGTTAGGTCCTATGAGCTCGGCGAAATCTATGAGGGGAAGCTTTAGGTTTTGTTTTGGTTTGATGAGCCGGTCGGATTTTGTAAAGATGGGTCGGTCAGGTTCAGGCAATATATATTTGGTTGGCACTTTGGTCAGACCATTGTCACAAAGATGTTTCACGCCTTTTTGGTATTTCTTGTTCTCTTCTTCCACCACCGGAGCTATCATCGACGGCGACATTCTTCTCCGTTTCACTGCAAATGAGACATTGCCACGTATATGCATCAATAACCAATTAGCAAATACAGAGAACTATAAAAGAAGGGAATCTCGCAGGAGATGTATGTTTTGTACGGAGGACGTATGCAATATACCTGATGGATCCTTGATGCTCTTTGACAACTATGGAGATATTATATGTAAATGTGAGGAATCGATGTTAGAGGACTTGGTAAGCTGTGGTGGGTTTTGCATTTTGGTGGGTGTGGTATTTATACGTGTTTGATGAGAATAGATATGTTGACCAATTAAACCAACTATTCTGAGTCAAATTCTTGGAGACTGACTTCTTCAATTCTTAACTCGTCTCAATGTCTCATTACCAAAAACCGTTGACATATTATTAGTATTATTATTATATAGTATTTGAACGATAAGACCACGATGGTAGGGTCTAGCTCACAATAATATTAAGTACATTTGAAAATGATATAAAAAATAATAATAATAAAATTACAAAAGTCTACCTAGTTTATGTAGTATATATATCTCCAGAATTTTCTTAACAAAAATACTTTGATATATACGTTGTTTTAGTGAAAAATAGTATAAATAATGTGTCAACGAAAGATCTCATAGCTAACTGATCTCGTCCCTTGGTCACAAATGCGCAATAGCTATAAGCATAGTTTGAAGGGAGATGCAAAAATAGTATTACTTCCCGTTTCTTGTAAAGGACTTATATTGTTTCATTTTATTTTAATTTTCAAATTTCCATACAAAACTTAATTTTTATGATTTTTCGTAACCATTTATATTATGCATTGTTTTTTATCTGTTGAATTTTTTTGAGCATTGAATTGTTTTTAGTCAGGAATACAAATGTTTTATGTAAAAATAAATAGATATATATATGTTCAATTTCTTAATTTAATTGATATATCTAAAATATCAGATAAAAGCTAAGTAACAGAGAAAATACATAAAAGTTTCCTTATTTAGTCTATTGAAAAAAATTAAATGATTTTAGAAATTCTTTTAATATTATTTTACTGTAGTTAATAGATGAAATATATATTTATTATATATTTTCAGTATGTTATTATGTCTTTTTCTTTCTAATCCAGAAGAAAAAAGTTTACGAAATATAATGTTTGTATAGTTTAGATAATGTTCAAATATATTTTATGCAAAAAGTTGGTTCATGTGTAAACTAAAGACTACTATATAAGACCAGAAACAGAGGTACATCTTCAATTCCACATAATAAGTATAATCATGGACATATTTATATGGTTATGCCAATTTGTCAATGGATTCTAGAATTATAGTTGTCTTTTGCGTTTTTTCACTATCATTATATATATCTTTGAAAGAAAATAAAAGATTTGAAAATTCGAATCTTATAAATTCCACAAAATTTCAAAGTACAACACATTTATGAAACTGGTTATGGTATTGTTTGTGGAAAAAATATTGCTTATATAAACACCTTTTCATATAAAATATCACAAAATAGTTTCCACCAAAAAAAAAAAAAAATACAAAATAGTATTTTCAGTTTTTTTTTAAAAAATACTCAACTCCTTTTTAAAATGTAAGATAATAGGTTTTTTTTTTAAAAGAAAAATACATGTTCAATACTATAACTTTGATCATGACCAAGAATAATTTCTAAAATATGTCATCGAATCAAAACTTAGAAATATAAATACCACAAGATTTTTTGTATTTTTCCCTCTAACTTTCGTTTATTTTGATATATATATATATATTTTTGGACAAAACATCCGCCGGTTTATTGCATGACCTTGGCATCCATATAATTGAAGCATCTGTGAACTTCTTTTTCCAGAAACCAATCTCTCTGATTAAATTATGCAAACCAAAATGCCTTTGTTCACCATTGACCAGCTTAGCAACCATAGAGTTATCTCCTTCAAATATAACATGCCGATGTCCACGACTCCATACATGTTGCATCGCCATTAAAAGGCTTTGCAATTCAGCTTCAAGCACTGATGAACAATTAGTTCCACGGCTTTTTGCAGCTCCAATATAAAACCCTCCATCATCGCGCAAAATCCAAGCTGCTCTCACATCATTTCCATTCTGCAAAAAGCGGCAATCATAGTTGCATTTTATATAGTCTTGTCTTGGTTTTTTCCAACCAATTTGGCTTTCAGCACCTGCAAAAGAACTATTAGCCCTACTTGAGTCCTGCAAAACACTTGACCAATCAATAGCATCAGTTATAGCATATTGAAGATCCTGAAACCAATTTCCATTTTGCCTTTGATGAATCAAGACATTACGGCTCTTCCATAGTCTCCACAGAATCCATAAAGGAAGCTGTCTAGTGAAAGCATCGAAATTCCAGTTGTTATAATGAGTTAAGATGATCTGAAATCTATCCTCAAATGTAAGAGAAGTATCGTAGAAGGAATTATGGCCAACTTGGGAAGCTCTCCACATGGCCTCTGCATAAGGACAATCAAAAAACAGATGCTCTAAAGACTCATCAGCAGCACAACACCTTTTACACTGAGCATCCATAATGATATGCCTAGCTCGAAGTATTGTTCCTACTGATAAAGTCTTAGAGATTAGTCGCCAACAAAAATGTTTAATTTTTGGAGCTGTCTTAAGTTTCCAAATAGCTTTTTTCAAAACAATTGAACCTGGAGGAGGAAGAAAATCATGAACCTGGTCTGGTAAATGAGTTTGAAGCCAATAACCTGATTTAACTGTATAGATACTAGATTCATTATACTTCCATCCAAGCAAGTCCGGGGCTGATTGATTACTTAGACGAATATTCTTGATATGCACAATATCCTCTGGCACAATCATCGACTCCAAAAGTGGAATATTCCAAGCTTTTGGGTTTGCATTTAAGAGTTGACTGACATGAGTAACCGTAGGCTGGACATTCGCAAGACACCGAGGAGGTCTTGGTAAGTGAAGTGGTAACCAAGAATCTGTCCAAACATTAGTTTCTTTACCATCACCAATCAAGACTGAAACACCTTTCTTTATTAAATCCCTTCCTTCCAGGATAGAGCGCCATACAAAGGAAGGCTTAGAACCTAAACCTGCACTTAAGATATTTGTGCCTGCAAAATAACGCCCTTTAAGTAATCTCGAGACCAAGCTATTAGGGGACTGCATTATTCTCCAAACCTGTTTGCCTAACATGGCAATGTTAAAGCTTTCAATATCACGAAAACCTAAACCTCCTTCAGATTTCGGAAGCGCCATACGCTTCCAAGCTAACCAATGCATTGGTTGATGATGATCATCTTTCCTCCACCAAAATTGAGCCAATAACTTATTGATGTCGTCACAGATGCCAATAGGTAACTTGAAGCAATTCATAGTGTAAACAGGAAGAGCTAAAGCCACAGTCTTAATCAAAATTTCCTTTCCAGCTTCTGAAAGATAACGATTAGCCCAACCTTGAGTTCTCTGATGAACTTTATTCACAATAAAACTGAAAATTTCTTTTTTCTTTCTTCCTATTTGTTCAGGCAAACCCAAGTATTTACCACAACCTCCATCATTATGAATGTTGAGAATTCTTCTCAATCTTGTTTTGACAGAAGGTAACACCCTGGAACCAAAAGTAATAGCTGACTTATGAAGATTAACAGCTTGGCCAGATACTTTCTCATAATCTGATAGCACTGTCATAATAGTCCTGCAAGATCGTGGATGCGCATGGCAAAAGAACAGTGCATCATCAGCGAAAAGCAAGTGATTGATAGTTGGAGCCTCAGTACTGATTTTCATCCCCTTTAATTTATCAACAAAAGAAGCTCTTGATAATTGATGAGAAAGGACTTCCGAACAAAGAATGAATAAGTAAGGAGAAAGAGGATCCCCTTGCCTAATACCTCGGGTTGGGGTTATCCAACCTTGAGAAGAACCATTGACTAAAACTGAAAAGGAAACCGAATCCACACACTTCATAACCCAATTAATCCACCTCTGGTCAAAACCCATATGGACCATAGTATCTCGGAGAAAACCCCATTCAAGACTGTCATAAGCCTTGGAAATATCTGTCTTGATAGCCATATAGGATTTAGCCCACCTCCGTCTTGATTTGAGAGAATGAAGCATCTCATGAGCAATGATTACATTATCCATTATATTCCTTCCTGGAATAAAAGCTGCTTGAGTCTCAGAAATAATGGAAGAAAGATGCTTCTTCATTCTATTTACCAAGATCTTAGAAACGATCTTGTAACTCACATTACAGAGAGCAATAGGCCGGTAATCACTCAACCCAATTGGATGATCGATTTTGGGAATTAGACAGATATTGGTGTGGTTTGTATCTCCAGTCATAACTCCTGATGAGAAAAAATTCTGAACTTCTTCAACAATAGAATCTTTAATATCTGGCCAGAATTGTTGGTAAAAAGCTCCGGTAAAACCATCCGGCCCTGGAGCTCTATCAGCACCTATATCAAAAACAGCATCCTTAACCTCATCCTCAGAAATAGCACGGGTCAAATCCTGGTTTACTTCATCAGAAACTCTTGAATGAAAACCCTCAAAAATCTGAAGATAATCTTCTCCATCAGTTCTAGTAGTTTTGAAAAGATTTGTAAAATAATCTTCAGCAGCCTGGCCAATATCATGATTTCCACTGACAACACGACCATCCTCATCTGTTATTGAAATTATACGCTTTTTAGCCAATCTTGTTTTAGCTGCAGCATGAAAAAACTTTGTATTGCGATCCCCATAGTGAATCCAACTATTCCGGCTTTTAAGTCTCCAAAACTGATCCTCATCACGATAAGCCTGAGATAAAGCAACACGAATACCTCTTATATCTTGAGTAGAAAAACCTGGTTGAGAAAGGGCCTGATCTAGTCTATATTTTAGATCTTGAATCTGAATAGCAGCATTAGGCCGATTGTTACGCTTCCAGTGAGATATATATTTCCTGCAACCTGATATAGTCTAAATTTACTCTTGGTGGTCGTCCTGGACTTATGGATCGGACCGAACAAACCGAACCGATCCATCCGAATCTTTCGGTTCTCGGAGACTGAACACTTACAAGGGCCAAACCGAACGGATTTAATATTAGCTGAGATTCGGAATCGGTTTCGGTCGGTTCGGTTCTCGGTTACCGTTCGGTTTACCCTAGACCGAAAATTAGGAGACATATATAAACCTAAAACTAAACCTAAAGCCATTTTTCTCCTTTCTTTTTTTCGAGCTCTCAGCCTCTCTCTATCTCTCGGCGACGGCGAATTCAGAAATCAGAGTCGAACTCCATCCGTTCATCTTTTCCGGTCTTGTACAACATCAAATCGAGTCTTCTTCATCATCAATTCGTCTTCTTCATCATCGACATCATCTCCGCTTCTCTGTCTCGTGTCTCGGTGAAACCCTAATCCGAAATTCAGAGGTAAGCTTTTGTTTATGAACCACGCTTAATCCTTTGATGATTTGTTGTTCTGGGTTTGTTTATTGTCAATTCGTTGTTTACTAGTTTCGATTTGAGTCATTTAAGTTTTAGGGTTAGGGTTTATAAACGAATTTGTTTCATTTGATGTTTTGTTTGGGTTTGTTTATGGTCAGTCTCTGATGTATTTGTAATTGTGTATCGATTTGGTCATTTGAGGGTCAGTCCCATGATTTCTGAAAATTGTCCCTTTATTGTTCGTCCACTGTCCCTTTATGAAAATTGTCAGCTCATATGTTCCTGAAATGAGCTGAGACTGTATTGGTATAATATTTCATTACTCTGCTTGATGATTGGGAAGAATTGCCCTTTACATAAGGCTTGTTAGAATAATCAATAATCTGCATATCTTAGGATATTCAATATTCAGTTCAGTTTTGTTTATTGTCTTTCTATTGTTTATTTGTATATAGTCTTAGTATGTAACTATGTATTGTAAAACTTTGAATGATCTCAGATATAATATATAGTAATTACTAATTAGTTTGTAATTAGTTTGTAATCTGAAAACGTTCTGTGATTAACTGATTATAGTCTTAGTTTGTAATCAGAAAAAAAAACGTTTTGTGATTAAGATTTTTGATTGTTTTCTCATCTCTTATACAAAGAGAGTATAAACGTTCTTCTTTAGCATGAAGCTCATATCAATTCTTTTTGATAATGGTGGTGTGTGTGCTTTGGATTAAGTTAGATATCTGCATCTTTTTGTGGTGCTATGACCTGATTTCTATTGTTTATTTGTATGGATTTGGGTTATTATAGTGTTAGTATGTATTGTAAAGCTTTGAATATTCTCAGAAATAGTAATTGTTTTCTGGTTTTAGTACACATACTAATCTGATTTCTGTAACTCTTGTAGATGTCTGACGATGATGCACATCCAACTGAGGCACATCAACCTAATCCTAAACCTGAAGTGAGAGAGAAAGTTCAAGGTGGGAAGAAGCGTAAGAAACCAGACTCTAGAGCTGATAAGCCACCTAAACAAAAGAAGAAGTATGCTAAGAGAGCATCAATCTGGGATCATTTTCTGGAAAGGGAAGGGAAAGAATTTGAGGGTTATTGCTTCTGTAAGTACTGTGGGGCGAAGGTATCTTGTGATTCTAAGTCAGCAGGAACTAGCTCTATAAGAGGTCACAGGAGTAGATGCAAGAAGTATAAAGACTTTATGGATAGTGACAAACAGGTGAAGCTTAGTAATGATATCAAAGGGAACATGCAGCTGGTGAAGTATGATCCGGTACAGTTTAGGAGATCAGTGAATGAGATGGTAGTAGTAAATGAGCTACCATTCATATTTGTCGAATCTGAGGGCTGGAAGAGGTTTATTGCCAATGTATTGCCAATGTACAAGAGTTTCTCAAGAAAGACATGCGCCAGAGACATTATCAGCATCTATGAGGAAGAGAAAGCTGCTTTGAAGAAGCTGTTTGGTGTTCAGAAGCAGAGAGTTTCATTGACAACAGATATATGGACCTGTTCTACAACCTCCTACAACTACATGGTGGTCACAGGTCACTGGATTGATACTAATTGGGAGTTGCAGAAGAGGATCCTCTCCTTTAAGGTTATTACAGATCACAAAGGGGAGACCATAGCAAGACAGTTGATGGATTGTATACAAGACTGGGGAATAGAGAGGATCTTCACAGTAACAGTTGACAATGCAAGGAATAATGACAAGGCATTGAAGCTGTTTACAGAGGAGTTGAGGCGGAAAGGAGTAGACTCATTGGTCAGAGGTGGAGACTACCTTCACATGCGTTGCTGTTCACACATACTCAACCTGATTGTGAATGATGGATTGAAGGTTGCAAATACAAGCATTGTTGCCATTAGGAATGCTGTGAAGTATGTCAGGTCTTCCTTTACTAGGCTGAGATCTTTTGCTCTGAAGTGTGAGACAGGGAAGTTATGTAGAGGAAGCTTGCCATTGGATGTTGTCACTAGATGGAATTCAACTTATCTGATGTTGAATGCTGCTATCAAGCTGAAGGTTGCCTTTGATAAGATGATGGCTGAAGACAAACTCTACTGTGAATACTTCGAGGAAGATGATGAGAAGACAAAGATGAAAAGAGTTGGACCTCCAGATTCTTCACACTGGGAAGAAGTATCTAGGTTAGTTAAATTCCTGAAAATTTTCTACAACTGTACTCTAGCATTTTCTGCTTCCAAGACACTGACTGCTTCCTTGTGCTATAATGAAATTGTGGACATTGAGAGGGCACTCATCACTAAGTCTCAAAGTCCGGATGAGGAGAATAGGAAGCAAGGTCGTCTTATGAGGGATAAATTGGAGAAGTACTGGGATGGATTGAACAACATGAATCCCTTAGTCATCATAGCTAGTGTATTTGATCCTCGGAACAAGATGAAGTTTGCCTCACTCTGCTTTGATCAGTTATATGGTAGGGATACCATAGAAAATAGGCAGCTTTCTGCTGTAGTCTCAAGCACAATGAGATCTCTGTATGATGAGTATAGTTCCCGGCTGGCCAAACCAGTAGAGATGGAGGCTCCTGTGTCTCCTAGCCCACATGTTGGCATGTTTGCTGTCTCAGATGATAAAGAAGAATGTGAGAAAATGGACTCACTTTACGACAAGATGGCAGAGTATAGTGGAGATGACGATGGTAGCAATGAGTTGGCAGTGTACTTGACTGAAAAACTTGAGCCCAAAGTACATAATAGGTTGGGAATGCCTTATGATATTCTCAGCTGGTGGAGATGTAATAGCTCAAAGTACCCAGTTCTGTCTGAATTTGCTAGAGATGTGCTAGTAATTCAAGCCTCATCTGTTGCTTCAGAGTCGGCCTTTAGTACAAGTGGCCGAGTTTTGGACCCTTATAGGAGTTCTTTGAATCCTTACATGGTGGAGGTGTTGCTATGCACTCAGCAGTGGCTAAGGTGCAAATACAATGTAGAAGATCAAATTGCTAACATGGTGCAAATGTTGGAAGAAGCTGACTTCTTTGAATCTCTTGGTAAGTAACCTACTTAAATTGTTTATTATATCTCTTACTTTCTTTAAAGGTTTGACAATGTTTTGTTTTGTAGATTCTCAGAATGCACTAGCTTCTCATCCATGATTAATTCTACTTAGTATGGCAGGTATGTGTACATTAAGGTTTATAAGTTTCAGATTGTTAACTTAATAACAAGTTTTCTTAAGTATATAAGTTTCATATGTTTCTGTTTCAAGTAGTGTAATAGTTTAAACTTCTAGTTTCTTAAGTATATAAGTTTCTGACTTTGCATATTGAAATTGTTTGGCTGTTTGCTATTATTTGGACAGGTATATATAGATATGAAGCTGCTCTTTTTGTTCTTTTTGATGACTTGGAAGCAGCCTTACGGATTGAGGATGGTTAGGGTATAGTACTGACTTGGAAGCAGCTCTTTTGTCTACTTTTGATGCGGAATTGCAAGCTTTTGTGACTACAAACAAAGTGCAAACACTTCTGGTAAGGGTTACCTCTTCTAACACCTTAGCTTAAGTGTTTGAAACTTTGAATGGTTGATAATGATGTAACTGTTATTGGCTTATTGCTAGCTAAAACTTGATTAAATGCTAGCTTTAGTTGCTTCTTTAAGTACTAAGTACTTACTCTCATGTTGCAAGATGTATAAGCAACAAAACTCATAGAAATGTCCCTTATTATTGTTGTAATCTTCTGTTTTACAATGCAGATGTTTGGTATTCGGTTCTAAAAAACTGATTTCAGTTCTATTACATATGTATTCGGAAGAATTTTAAAAGAACCGAACAACCGGAAAACCGTTTAACCCGAACTGATTTAGAATTCGGTCCAATTCGGGACAACTTTTGCTCAGACCGAATTTCCAATAAACCGAACAAACTGTTCCGAACAAACCGTTTCTTCCATAAGTCCAGGGCGACTTGGTGGTGCATAATTAAATATCCTTGTAAGATATTTAAGCATTTGACGAAACTGAACTAATTGGCGCGAAACTTCGTTGCTTTGGTCCCATTGGGGAGGGATTGGGTCAACTCAACAGGACTTTATATATGTGGACTTTTGCAGAACTTGCATTTGCATATATAGAAATTTTCGTCAAAATTATATATCTAGTATTATTTTATTTTTTTGATAAAGATATATATCTAGTATTTACTTCATAAGAGTCTTCTTTTTGTGTGTTCGTCAGTCGTCACAGAACAACTATCAAGTCTAGACCGACCAGCAAATACGAGCCCCCTCGATTACACTTAAGGTATTGTCCCAACACACGTCCTTTGAATTATACGTTCTATAAAATCAAAATGAATCGTGAATATTAAAAATGATAATTTTAGAAAGACGACATTTATGTTTTGATTTCTAAAGTTATCATCAAAATTTATAATTTTAATATCATTTAGAAAGGTTTATAAAATATTTTGATCAAAAAAAAAAGAAAGGTTTATAAAATATAAAAATATCTTTATACGTAATATTAAAAGGCGGATAAGAAACGATCAGAGCCGTGCCAACATATTCAGAGGCCCTAGGCGACTTTTTAAAACGAAAAAAAAAAACTAATTACATTTTTTACAAATTATATAAACTAAAAAAACCATAAATTAAATAAAAATACAAATATGTATATATGTTCTAAAAGATTCTAATTTTATATTAGATGAACAAATTTTAGACTAAGTATTCTTTAATTTCTATAAAACATATGCAAACATTATTATGTTTTAATATATATCATGCTATATATTAATATATTATTATTTATTATTCAACTATCTATATAGTAACTAATGTAAAAGCAAAATATAATATGAAATTAAAACATAAAATAAATTCATAGATTTTTTTAAAAACTACCATAGAACAAACTCTAAACATTGAAAGGAAGAGTTAAACATATAAATGAGTGTAAAATGTAAACTATTAATTAAATTTTTTAATAATGGAGCCCTAATTATGATGTGGGCTCCTAGGCGAATGTTTAATTTTTTAAAGAGTAGGCACGCCTCTGGAAACGATATTTAAAAATTCGCGAGAAAAAACAAAACCGGAACTTGTTTAAGAATTTTAGACCTTTGATGATTCTAATACCATGCCAAATGTAAAAATATTCTTGGACTTCTTGGTTTGTGTATTAAATTATTAATTTAGATAAGGCTAGCTAAAGGAAGAAATAACAATGTATATATTATCTAATTTTATAATTGGGGCTGTATTTTAATCCATAACAGTAACCATTAAGGGGGATGTATTGGACTAAATATTTTGTATGATTTTGTGGAATTTAGATTTGGAGGAATTTTAGTAGGATTTGGAGGGATTTTAGATGATTTCTAGGATTTTCTATAATTACAAAAACAAAATTCCAGTGATTTGGTAAGATAAACAATAAACAGCTTTTGTGATTTTGGAGTATTTGTGTGTGATAATTTTAACACTCCTTTCGTTATCTCCAAAAACTCAACTCCTTCACTTTTAACACATGGTTGCCATTAAATCACGACTTATAAATGTTATTGGAAAATTTGAGCTTGATTGTGACTTCACCGTTTGAAAATTCTCCGATTAAGATGTTGGATTAATCTCGACACTTCCCGAGTCGACTCAGTACGGTGACTCATACTTAGATCGGCAAACATCAGACAGTTCTGGGAATCGAATTGAAGAGTCCGGTATATCAACATCGTCTGTAATCAATGCTGATAGAGACGACGGCTCTTGCTCGACTCGTGCCTTCACTGTCAGTTTCGATATTTTAAAAGTCGGAAGCAGTAGCGACGGAGATGGACCGTATTGGTGATGGAGAAACGAAATTGATGTCTCCGGCTCCGGCGCCGGTTCCGACTCAGACGAAGAAGAGTAGGAGAGGACCAAGGTCAAGAAGTTCACAGTATAGAAGACGAAGGTCAAGGCTTTCTTTGTCTGCAATTTTCATCGTTATTTAACTTTGTGTAAAATCTCACCAAATCCCACCTCTAAAGGTGTGATTTTCTTTGCCTATGTTTTCAACTAAAAATGTATCTCAAATCCTCTAAAATCCTTCTCAAAATCCCTTTTCAAAAAGTTTGTTAATTTTTGAATAACAGTGGATTTGATATGAGTTTTACAAATCATTGATTGAATAACAAGGAATTCTAAGTGATTTTTAGTGATTTTACATAAATTCTATTTTCAATAACATAGGATTTTGAAAGACATTTAAAAATCATTACTTGAATAACATGTGATTTATAAAAAAAGTTAAAATCCTCTAAAATCCTATATCCAATACACCCCCCTAAATCTATCATAAACTTAGAATTTGTAATGTTTTAAAATTTGTATAAAACAAAAGTATTTTCGAAATAAAACGGTTGGGCTAAAAAATTATTTAAAAAAAAAAAAGACATATGATCATATATTAGTCCCTCTCCTACTCTGGGAGCTTTGACAAACTTACGTTTAATTGAATAATAAAATGGCTAAACTATGGGATCCTCTTTTTTGGTTAAAATAACTGTGAGATATATATTTTTTTATAACAATAACTATATGATCTTGTCATTATAAAACTAAGTAAGCAAGATAAAGTGGTTTATAAGGACATAATATTATAATAGTATAGAAAATGTGATTCGACGAATCTTCCCCAATATATTAATTAAGATTTAGTTTCATCCATGCATTCCAGCTATGAACGATAATAAATTAATACGTACTTAAGATTAATACAGCATGCAAGTCATCTCGCTTTTAATATTAAGAAAAAAACATTTTCGTACGTATTTTTTTTTTCATTGTTCATATATATTCATACTATCTTTCATTCTTTCTGGAAGATTGTTTCGTATATTTATTTTTCTCCAGATAATGACTTTACGATAGATATATTTCTGATTTACTATTTATGAACATATAATAAATTAAATTATGTCTGAGACTATCGGATATTTTATAAAAAGTCAACTGACGAACATCTTGTACATTGGTTGGTTAAGTTTTACGATATCCACGTCAGTCGTCACATCCATGTATGGGCACGTAGCTAAATCAACTATTAGACGTAATATAAAGCCATAAATGCCCCTTAAATTTTATTTTAATTTTTGTTAAGCGAAAAGTTCCGAGAGTTAGACACAATCTTCCCGGACCGAGACTATGCTTTTAATATTCGAATTCATAAATTTGAATACCTTTTGTTGTGACTGTTACTAATGCCGGATCGTACTCCTTAATTGATTTTAACTACTTCTATTTAACTTCTTGAATTCAGTTTTAAATTGTTTTTAGTGTTGAATTTAAATTGGTCTATAGAAATAAGGTTTTCTAAATACATTGTTCCATGAACGTCTGAAAACTCACATATTCATAAAACACGACCGACTTAATGACTGTTTGGTGTGCACCATGTTTCAATCTCCATTTATGGGTTTAGCAAAAAAGAAAACTCAGATGTTGTAAAGTCGTTAAAGTAAAATATATACTGTATAATTTTATTAACAAAAAAGTCGTTAAAAGTAGTCTCAAAGATACCCCTTATAAGTTCTATTTTCTCAAATCAATGCTTTAACAGTTGATTTTGAAATTTTGCTATAAAATCGTTTTTTCTACCATTTGAATTCTCAAATGATTTAAAATGTTACAATTTAATGTAACTATCTTTGCAGAATATATATATTTTTAATAGTATTTAAAATCAAATTTAGGCCTAAAACAAGATTGGTTGTTCTAAAATTAGTTATTTTTATGCATGAAACCGAAGATAAATAAATTGCATAGATAGGCAGATTAAGTAACAAATCTTAAGAATTTTTTTTTTTTTTTCACAAATCTTAAGAATTTATAGTGACAATTTTTTACTTCTTCTTTTTTTTTTTTTTTTTTGTATAAGAGGGGAGACAATGTCTCCCAATTTATTCAAAAGAAAAGCAACTACAAAATAGGGACTTCTCTAACTCGAGAAACTCCCATAACGTCCTCAAAAACAATTAAACTATTTATTTTTTCTGTTTATTTTACTTTTAAAATTTTTTATACTAATTAAAAAACCTATTAAATTTTTTATTATACTTTTTATTAATATACCACATAATTTCATCTTTTAATTTTTAGATTAAAAAATTAAATAATTTTCTTACTTTATATTTTTTATATGTGATACCGTAGATACTAGTAATCTATATTTTTCTCCTTCTATCATAAAAAAGCTATAGACGACCGGGCCTCGAAGTCAAAGAGAAAATTCAATATATTAATAGAAAAATATTAATATGTCACAAATAAAAATAAAATAATAGAAAAATACTATTAATATAATATACTTATCTGCATGCATTTCGTCTTTTTCCTCTCCATTCGTTGCACTGATTTTCTTGGCCACGTCATGCTCGCCATTTCTCTATATTCTTTTTTTTTTTTTTTTGGGACAAATTTTCTAGTATATTCTTTGTATTATCATTCCTTCGCATTTATTTTAGCTATTTTGACGACACATTTTAACTTTTTATTTGTTGGAAAACGCAAAAAAAGTTATCTATTATTATTAATACTCCCTCTGTTCCTAATAAATTGATGTTTTGAGTTTTAAATTTGTTCCTAAAAAATTGATTTTCTAGATTAAAAAAGTGAAATGATTGTTTTGTTTTATACTTTTTGCCACATGTCATAGTAAGTAATTGTCTAAATTTTCTCTTTCCACTTATAAGACAATTTAAAACTAATTAAAAATTAAAATATCATTATATCTTAATATGTGTGAAAAAGTCTAGAACATCAATTTTTTAGGAACAGAGGGAGTAATAATTTACTATAGTATATTCTAAATATTAAATTTGCTGGAAAGCAGGGTTGTAAATGTATTGGCAAAGAAATTGGAGTATTACTTAGAAAAAAAGCAATAGTTTATCTGTCATTCAAAACTACTCCTTCTGTTTCAGTTTAAGTTATTTTTTAGATTTTGGCACACTAATTAAGAAATCAATTAATTTTGAATTTTTTCTATTAAAAAACATCATTTATCACTTACCTAATCATAATTCAACCAATAATAAAATTGCAGGTATAATTTCATTAGTTAAAATAAATTTAAATCTAATTAATGTTGCATTGTAAACTGAAAAAATAACTTAATTTGAAACAAAAAATTTCTCCTAAAAAATAACTTAAACAGGGAGTAGTAATTAAACATACTCCCTCTGTTCCAAAATATATGTTGTTTTAGCTAAAAGCGCGCATATTAAGAAATCATAAATGTATATAATTTGCTATATAAAAGAATTATTTAATAATTTATCAAAATTATTTTAACCAATCACAAAAGATACTGCAAACAATAAATGGTCATAACATAATAAATAAGAATAAATTTTGCATAGAAACTTACAAAACAACAAATAAAATGGAACAAAAAAAACTCTTAAAACAACCTATATAATGGAACAGAGGGAGTATTAAATATCACCTAATTATAAAATTGGTCTGATAGGCAATAGTTTACCTTACGACGGATGTCAGCAATTCAAGTTTCGCTTATCTCCAACTCATAAACTTAACCGATACACAATTTATATGATAACATCTTGCGTCTTTAAAACGATATATATTGCTAATTAGCAATGACATCCAACTATAGTAAAAATCGCTAAACGATACTAGTATTTTAGCTATGTATTTTTATATTGTCGTTTGTTGCCACTAATTACTTTTTTTTTTGCCACTAATTACTTTATCATTGATTAAATGTTCTAGAGACGTTTGGTATTATTGTGAATGGAGTACCATCCTTACGTAGTATTAATACCATATTACGCAGTACTGAATTAACTATTTTTATATGTGAAGTTAATGAAAGAGTAGGTATCAGAGATTGTAGGGTTAATGCACATTATGACTTAGCATCTTCCAGTTAAGAGAAAAACAAAAAAAAACCGTTGACCTTTCCATGTCCTATCTCATAACAGTTGCCTAAGTATTTAAATAAAAGAAAAAAAAAAACAGTTGCCTAAGTCAAAATTATAAATCGTAAGAGTTTTTAAGTATTGTAGTATATAAAGTCAATTAATATAAAACCTTCAGCTAAAGACATCTTGCTGACGACCAGTTGCAACCGTAAGGTTACCCGAACTATTTAATAAAAGCGACATGACACGAAACTAACCAATTTCTTGTTCTAAACTTTGCTTTCAACTATATATTTCTGCTGTTTTTTCTTTTCTTTTTTTTCTGATAAAGAACTATTTCTGCTGTTGATCATGAGATCTAATTAGATAAATGATACTTGGCTGTCAAATTAATAATTTAACGTAAAGTTACTGAAAGTTTCTTGAATATTATACTAGTACAAAAGTCACAGGTTTCGAAACTAATTAAACCCATAATATCTAGAAAAAAGAAAAAACCTGAACCCAAAATATTGTGCTTTACTACTATTGCGGAAGATTTGTATACTCCGCTGTTTCTGATAGTATATATGTATTTCTCTACTTAAATCAATATATGCTGTGTTGTTGAACCAAAAAAAAAGATATGTTATATGTGCTGTGTTGTTGAACCAAAAAAAAAGATATGTTATATGTGCAGTTTCATCATCAGTGCATTTTAGAAACTTGCCTTAGGTTAGAAAATAAAAAATCGTCAGTAGCATTCCAACAAAAACATTATCGTAAATATTTGTAATTATGTCTATATTTAGTATTATTTTTAATTTTTAATTATTAACTTAACTTTTATCTGTCGAAAAAAAACCTTAACTTCTAACAAGAACTGAGAATTGTCAAATGACAACTACTAATTTGGATCATGATACTAACAAGGGTTCCTTTACATATATACTCGTTATGTTTGACGTGGGCAAGGTTGAAAACCCAATAAATGATCAAATACGTAAAAGAATATGTACTAAACTTCAAAACTCCAGCTGATAGAGGCTTTTTTCACACCTTTTTATAATATCAAATGAAAAGGTTAGCGTTTTTTTCTTGTAAGTTGCTTAAATTGATGATTAAATCAGATATTTTTTCAGCTTTTTTTTAATCGTGATTCTCTTTTTTTAGAAAACTAGATAAATAAAAAAAATGATCATACCAATTCAATGCTATTATTGACCAGTGGCACGATCATTATATATGCACTATTTTAAAATTTTAAGATAATCGAGATTTGAACTAGCTCATGTCCCGAAACATTCATTGATAGTGTTCGAATGTTGGATTGTGTTAAACGAGACTTAGTCATCATAAAATTACGCGGTGTTTAAACCAACTTATAAATAAATTACGCGGTGTTTAAACCAACTTTATAAATAAATTACGCGGTGTCAATATTTCCATCTTTAGCTGACCGGCATGCTATTTGTATCTAGAAACTAGAAACGACGCGAAGTAGCTCGCTTGGTCAAAGAGTTGACCGTTGAAGCCGACAAGGTCTCCCGATTTAGGGGGAGGGGGGTTTAAAGATCTGGCCATGTCCGTAAACGGAAACAGTACTTTAGATGTACTATGTGGACCCTACGTGCTCTTCTTCTCTGGTCAACTCTTCTTCACGGACAATTAAAACCAGATCAACTAATCATTCGTTTTCATATTCAATTATTTTTCCTAGCTTTTACAGAATTACAGTATGTTTTATAGTACAGTAAGTCGCATTTGTATTTAATGAGAGACATCGTAACAAATGCATGCATTATCCTTGAATTATTTGCTCAGCTGCCTGACTGCCTCTATGTTTTGATTATTTTATTTTCCAACTTTCTATTCATTGTTCATTTTTTTTCCTCACTACCTTTTCCACCTCCATGTACGAACTATGAAGTAAGAAATGAGAAATATAAAAAACGACACCTCCAGCCACAGAAATCTCTAAATACAGTTGTTACATGTGGTGAACAAGAGATCTGAACTATATTGAAACGAATAATGTCAATGATTCTTAATGAATATGTTATCCAAATAAATAATTAACATCTTTTCATATTATATTTTCTCTTTCATGTAATAAGTACCACAAATCAGTTCAACAAAAAAAGGATATCGTACAGATTCCATTATGTAGAAGTAGTTTGAAAGAAAAAATTAATTTGTAGATCACATGTGGGAAAGAATGTGAAAACGGGGTTGACAAATACACTAACATTTGCAAACTGGACAAGCGACGCCTTGGAGTTACTAGTTAGGACCTATTTCTGAAAGTCTGATACGTAGACATTTATGTCATCAGTTACTCGATCATTCTCATTTCAATGTAGAATTGCAGGTCTAAACGAAACACATGAAAACTATGAGAAGCTTGAAATAGTAATTTCGACGATTTTACATTTGTTCGAAGATAAGATATTATTACTCAAAAATGGCACTTTGTTTTACTCAAAAAACAAATTAAGCTAAAATGCATTTGGATTGTTAAGCGATGGTAGAGATTTGTTACATTTGTAAAGTGCATGCATGTATTTGATGACCAAGGATTACGCCGTAAACCACTGATGGGCCAATAGTAAAGGCCCATTAATGGATTACATGTCTAAAAGGACCCATTAATGGTACAACTGAGGCAAGTTAGATAATTTCTCGTTGACAACGCAAAATACGATTCTAGGCTATTTCCGATTCCTCGATCATTCATTTGCTCTAAAACTCTATAAAGAAAATTAAGGATTGTGTCTTTTCATTTACGATTTTTATCGAATTTCGAAATCTCTTTGGCTGATCGGTGGACTCTACGAACCATGTTCAATTTCTGGTAACATCGACTCCATCATCTGATTTGGCAAATTGTGCAATCTTTTACTCTCTTTGTCTGCTAGATTTTGATGTTATCTAATTTTTTTTATTATGATCGTTTTCGTGGAATTCGAATTTCTGTGATCTGGGTATGTCTCTTCGTGATTAAAGAACTCTGCTTTTGTTAGTTACTTCACTGTTAATGGTGCTAAGTGTAGATTGTTGCTTACTTGATTGAATTCTCTAGAGCTACTGAGTTAGGGTTCATAGTTGCTGCAAATCGATCTAGAACATCATGATGTATATAGAATCTTCCTTGAAGTTGCTGTGTTGCTCTCTTTACAGTAGTTCATACGAGGGGCTCTCTAATGATGAGTAGATTTGAGTATTCAGGTAATCAAATAGTATAAATTCTTAATGATTGATGCACTTAAAAGAGAAAGTAAAGTTTTTTCTTAGTTGTAATCTTTTAAGAGGACCTCATCTCTGTCAATGTTAGTATATTGGGTATTGGAAGAATTTCAGGTAGTATTTTGAGAATGTTTTTTTTTTGTTGTGTGTAAAAATTCAGGGGTTCAAAAGAACAACAACAAGGACAGTCTCGTCCTTCGCCAGAAGCGTCTGCGACACCGTGGTATTCGCCGTCTCTGGTCACCTCGCCTAGCTCATCCCGGCCTCAACAATCAGGGCAGATTCCATCACATGTTTCACCAGGTGAAGCCGCCGGCATTATTGCGATTTTAAAAGACAAAAGGTTAGTTTTCAAATTCCTTAAATCCTTTTGCTTGCATCTTTTGTGCATGATATGTATGTCTGTGAATCACTTTAAGGCCTTGGGAGAGCTTAGGTACTCTAGAACAAAAGCCTAGATTGCTGACCGATAGTTTGGATTGATGAAATTATCTGTAATATTGTGTTGTGTTGCTAATTTAAAAAGAATCGATTTCTAGACTTTGTCAGTATATCATCTATATTGTGGTCTTCTCTTGTTACACAATTCTTGTCTTCTTCAAATGTTTTTACTGCTCTAGTGTGGATGAGCTCAGGAGGCTTCTGTCTGACAAGGATGCGTATCAACAGTTTCTGCACTCGCTTGACCAGGTCACTATACAAAACAATGTAAGTCGGAAACATGAAGTATAAATCATCCGTTGTCTTTAGACTTTAAGTAATGTATCTTCTTTACTATATAAGTTTCGGGTTGATAAATCCATGCTTTTTCTTTGTGTTTATTAGATGAGAGAAGAGCTGCGCAAAGAAACGTTACATTTAGCTAGTGAGTTCTCGTAAGACTTCATATGACACTGAAAATTTCTATTTTCATCGAGAGATCTAAAACATTCATGCTAATATAACAGGAGAAAACTTGGAGAAGGAACCACAGATAGTAGAGCTCAGAAACCAAGTGGGTATTACTCTTCATATTTGAGTGTGTTAATTGAGTATATGATGAAACTTCTCACCATCTCTAAAACCGATTTTTAACAGTGCAGAATAATCCGTACATCAGAGCTTGCGACTGCTCAAGAGAATCTCAATGAGCTTGAGAATCAAAGAGAAGAGATCCTTAAATTCTACTCTCCAGGTTCTCTTCTTCATAGACTTCAAGGTAAAACATTAGTTGCTTCACTCAATATCTTTCATGTGTAACAAAATTATGCATATCAGTTTCTAAACACAATCCCGATTTGTTCATCGCAGATGCTATGAACAAGGTCGATGAAGAATCCGAGGAGCTTCAACAGAAGTTCATGGAAAAAGATATTGAAACAGCTGCATTTGTGCAGAAATACAAGAAGCTAAGGAGCAAGTATCATAGACGGGCATTGATTCATCTCGCTGCAAAAACTTCATCTATCGGTTGAAACAAACAAAGCTTTTTGGTTTTATCCCGAAGTCGATGTGTAAGTAAAAGAAAAACAAGTTTTAAAATGGTTTACTGTTAAGATCTATATACGAAATCAATATCATTCGATTACAGAATCATGTTGTGATCTCTGAATCTGAATCTATTAATGTTCTTTTCTGATTTTTGAATCTTTTTCGTTATTGGTGTGAAATATAAAAGAGATTGTGTGTGTTGTGAAACTTACAAGAGCTTACTACATTACAACTTATAAATCTCTTCTTCAGTAGATTACAAACCTGTTACTTTTTTTCCACAAATATTACAAAAGGTTAGGGTGACGTGACATGTGCTCGATTTTGTCTTCGTTTAGGAAACTCACACCACAATTTACAAAGCCTCATTCTTTGACGTGCCCTTTTGGATCATGAAGACTATCACGACTCACCTGCAAGTCAATTTTTAATAATATATATAAACTATATCTAATTTCTTTTTCTTAAATCTGACTACTACTACTAGTCCTAGTTCCCGACGACCAACCAAAACAATAGTTTATCTTCTTACATCGATTTGACGATTTGTAACACAAGCTTTGTATAATTTACAACAACATGATTTAGTTTTTTGATGTATCTGTATCTAAAGAAATTGAAGGAAAAAAAAAAAAACAAAAATTTAATAACATGAAATGTTGGGTTTCTTACGAGTGGTGACTAATTTAATAAGCCTCACTGACCTAAAACTGTTCAGAAATTTGTCTAAGATTTGATTTGCGTATAAGAAAACTGATTTGCTCACAATAAATAAAAGCGGAAATAAACAAATTTGGTTGCTCAAAAATTCAGTGCTCCTTACCAACATCACTTACTTAAAACTTTCCCGGTTTATATGCTCTATAATCTATAATTTCATAATCTTCATCTGATTGAGAAAATTAAGTAAAGTGAAGGAAGATGAAAGAAATACGATAGCTTTATTTATAAGAGAAGACGAAGACCATAATATACCAATCGTTAGTTTATAAAATCGAACCAAATCAAACCAAACTAAACCGGAAATCAATAATCTCGATTCTCGAATATATATACTATTTGCTTAAGCCCCACTATCTCCGCTAAAACATTTTGAGAAACGTCTCTCTCTTTTTCTCTCTCTCTCTCACACTTCTTTTTGTATTCCTGTCTCTTCTCGCTCGATGCGAAGAATCGAGCATTTGTGTCGCGCTTCGTAAGCTTGTCTTTTATTGGGGAATATAGCCAGAATCTCAACGAGCTACTTACTTGAATGCGTATCTTTTGCCTCCTGATGTTGGCGGTGACGGTGGCGGTGGCTTTGGCCGTTACCGGATTCGCAGCATCGCCGTTACCTTCAACGTTGGCGCAATACGCAGCTGGTCCGGTCAAGATTCTGCCTTTAGAAAGAGCTTTTCCTCTAGACGAGCTAGTGGAGCTGAGTGAGCTCAGAGCGCGTGATCGTGTAAGGCACGCGCGAATCTTACTCGGCGGTCGTCAGAACTCTGTTGGCGGCGTCGTGGACTTCCCTGTTCAAGGCTCTTCCGATCCTTACCTCGTCGGGTATATTTCTTCACCTTGGTAGTTTCTTTTCATAATTTCTTGTTCCTCCCAGAAATCAAAAATGTCTTGGCTTTTTGTCAGAGTCGATGTTCAGATTGGTTTAAGATCGTTTTCATCAAATTACGTGATGAAATTGAAAGATTTAGGGTTTCTTAAATTGAAATTGCCTTTATCTTTTGCCTTTTTTGGCTCCTTGATTAGTGCTTAGAAGGTTTTGAATTAAAAAAAAAAAGTAGACTTTAAAGATGCTATCAGTACGGAGGATCTTATTCAGTTTGTCTCCTTTCTTTTTTCTTTGTTGCAGCTCCAAGACGACTATGTATGTCACATTTGCACACACTGTTATTGGAGTTCTAATGGGTTTTATCAGCTTTTAATTTTTTTTTTTTGTGTTGACAAATCTTTCTGTTATGTGATATGGATCTATATTATGTTTCTTGGTAGGCTTTATTTCACAAAGGTCAAACTGGGTTCTCCTCCCACAGAATTTAATGTTCAGATTGATACTGGAAGTGACATCTTGTGGGTTACTTGTAGTTCTTGCAGTAATTGCCCTCATTCCAGTGGACTTGGAGTAAGTAGCTTTCTCTTAGTTCTTACTTAATAGTGGGATTAGCATCAGAGAAGTGTCAAAGGCTTATCTTTTCTCTTTTTTAAAATTCATTTCAGATCGACCTCCATTTCTTTGATGCACCTGGTTCCTTGACTGCTGGCTCTGTTACTTGTTCAGATCCTATTTGTTCTTCAGTTTTTCAGACGACAGCTGCACAGTGTTCTGAGAATAACCAGTGTGGTTACTCCTTTCGCTATGGCGATGGAAGTGGGACTTCAGGTTACTACATGACTGACACGTTCTATTTTGACGCGATTTTGGGAGAGTCTTTGATTGCAAACTCATCTGCTCCCATTGTTTTCGGGTGAGAGCTTTTTCTAATCAAACACTGGCCCTTGTGTTTGGATATAAGTGTATGGCTGATTAGAGATCTCAAACTTTGCGAATGGTTTTCTTGTATTTGCAACAGCTGTAGTACCTACCAATCTGGGGACTTGACAAAGTCAGACAAAGCAGTGGATGGAATATTTGGTTTTGGCAAGGGAAAGTTGTCAGTTGTTTCTCAATTGTCGTCACGCGGGATTACACCGCCAGTGTTTTCTCATTGCTTGAAAGGAGATGGTAGTGGAGGTGGTGTTTTTGTCCTTGGCGAGATATTGGTCCCAGGAATTGTTTACAGTCCTCTCGTTCCGTCACAGTAAGCTCACTAACCTCTCCTTTAATTTTCTCACTCTTAGATTGTTTCTTTAGTTGTGTTATGCTGTCACAACCTGAAATTGTGATAAGTCTTTGTGTTAGTCTAGTGCATGAGCTTTCTATGTAGCAAAGGTGGTTTGTAGTGGATTGTAGCTATATTGACAGCTCAGCAACAGTCATTGAGTTGGTTATCTAGAAAGCTAACAGGTTAAATAGGAAGTTGAGCAGAACGAGTTGGGGCATTCTGGGTTGTCTAGGGTTTGGGATTAGGAATTGGGCCAAGAGTAGAGATTTCTCGTTAACCAAGTCTCTCAATGAGGTATAGTTCTTTGGTAAATTGAATAGAGGAGTTTACCGGTTTGGATCCTACAATTGCGATGAATCAATCTTTTGCTGCCTCCCAACTGGTTCTGAAATTGTTCAGTGGCATGTGATACTGATAAGAATCTGTTTTATCTTTTGTTCAGGCCTCACTATAACTTAAATCTGCTAAGCATTGGCGTGAATGGACAGATGCTGCCCATCGATGCAGCGGTGTTTGAAACATCAAATACCCGTGGAACTATTGTTGACACGGGAACCACTTTGACATATCTGGTGAAAGAGGCTTATGATCCTTTTCTCAATGCTGTAAGTTTGTGTATATCTTGAGTGTTTTGCATGAGATTGTGACTTTCACTTCATGATGTTTTTGTTTCGTATCTGCAGATATCAAACAGTGTGTCACAGTTGGTCACACCAATCATTTCTAATGGAGAGCAGTGCTATTTGGTCTCGACTAGGTATGTCTCCTTATCTATAGCTGCAATGTTCAAATCCTTTTCTCTCTAGATCAAAGTTAAGAAGAGAATTTTCTTGGTTTTGTGTGTTTGTGCAGCATAAGTGATATGTTTCCTTCGGTTAGTCTCAACTTTGCTGGTGGTGCATCAATGATGTTAAGACCTCAGGACTACTTGTTTCATTATGGTTTCTATGTAAGCTCTTCTGCTTGTTATATATACACATAAAACTAGTAGAACTAAAATAGTATGCTTTTGTATATACTCTTCTTACTTGGTCTCTCCTATCTAACAGGATGGTGCGTCCATGTGGTGCATTGGTTTTCAGAAAGCTCCGGAAGAACAAACCATTTTAGGAGGTCAGACATTGAGCTTTCAAAACTGATGATTTCCTTCATCTCAACAGTGTTTATATATTTGTCCTGTTTCATTTTGCAGACCTTGTCCTTAAAGATAAAGTCTTTGTGTATGATATTGCTCGGCAACGGATTGGATGGGCAAACTATGATTGTAAGTATATATAATCATATAGTCATGCACTCATGCTCATGCCATTTAGGAAACTCTAGTAGTTTGTTACCTTCATCTGAAATAATCTTGTGTTTTCTTTTGACAGGTTCGATGTCTGTGAATGTATCGGTAACTTCAGGAAAGGATATTGTAAACTCGGGGCAGCCGTGCTTGAACATCTCAACAAGGGACATACTCTTAAGATTCTTCATTAGCATCATATTGGCTCTACCTTTTTGTATGTTCTTCTCCTTGACGTAAATTTATAGAGTTTGTGTGTTTGTTTTAGAGTAGTCTAGGCTGATTTTGTTGATTTCCTTTGATTCTTTTCACCATCACCCTCGTGTGTATCCTCTCTCCCAGTAAGTAGTGCCTCTTAATTGTAGATAAGTATCATTTTGAAGGAAATAGATTTACTTGTGGCCTATAAACTATGATATTGCAGGCCTACTTTTTCTGTAATCCTTTGTTGTGTTTTTTTACTTTAACTAGGAAAATTTTCAAAAAGAAAAATTGTAACACGATTATTAAAGTGACAGTGAAATAAAACGCCAAATAATGCCTTCTGGTACACAAAAAGCGACTTTTAAACGAATGGCCACCCAAAAATGTGTGCTTCCATGCAAAAATCTCATAACAATTGGAGCTCAAACAAGTCCTAATAAAGAGAAAAAGAAAAATATAATCTATGTGGGCTTCAATCTTGCTTGGCCCAAAACAACAATTACTAAAGGAAATCACATATTTACTAAACAGAGTTAGTTTTATCCAAGAACCAAAACAGAGTATTTATCAAAATCTAACAAACATTTATAGTGTTTAACAAAATATCACAACTAGATTTTAATCCTAAACGAAACGGCACGAGTCGCGACGAAACAGCACCAAAACTAAATGCTACTGAACGGAATATAATAGCTCAGGAGAGAAGTAACGTAACGGCCTCGTTTCGCGATTCTTGTCATTTTCTTTTTTTTTTCTCTCTCTCTCACTCTATCTTCGTCGTTTTGTGCATTGTGTTTCCTTGGAGGAATCATAACAAAAATGGCGACTGTTCACGCTGCATTTTTTTGCGGCGAATGCTTCTTCTTCGGGATCGAGTTCTACACTGACGGCGTCGTTATACGTCGGAGACTTACACTCTAGCGTCACCGAAGGTATACTCTATCGAAGAGAAAGGGACTTAAATTAGTGTCCGTTAGATTGTTTTGTAATCAACGGCAGGGATTAAAACCTGGGTGATCCTCACCTTTACAAATTAACCAATGATATAACAGTTCTTTTTATTTGTATATTTTGAAATTTTACATTTTTTGTTATTTTTATTGTAATTAGTAGATTAATTTTTTAATATGTTAAAAATAGCTTTTTGAAAGAAGGTATTCAAGAGCAACTAGAACGTTTTCTATTTCAGGAGAAATTATAAAAAAAACAAACGAAACGGATCGTTCTTATTTTTGATTCTTTAGTCAATTTTACTCTTTAATTTTAATTCAATTTTTAAGAAATTCTATAAATAGAAGTCGATAAGTCAAGTATATATAATAGAAAGAAGTATATAACTAATATCCGTTTAATATTAAATCTTAAAGCATTCAGAATTTCTTTCTTATTCTATTTCTTTCTTATCTTTTTTCGAAATAGAATAAAAATATATTATATATAATATATATAAATGAAAATAATAGATAAATATCAATATAGATATATTGATATTGCGTCCAATAGGATTTGAACCTATAACAAAGGTTTAGAAGACCTATGTCCTATCCATTAGACAATGGACACTTTTCGCACATTCTTTTTTTTTTTACTTAATTAATGAACAATAAGTTTTATATCTTACAAAAAAATTTATTTGATAATATATATAAATTATAATCAACTTTACTTTACAAAATATTATTTGATGTTTATATTTAATAATTTACAATTAAAAAGTTTTTTTAAGTCAGTTTTAATTTTTTTCCATTTAAGTACTTTAATTGTAAATGAAAATTAAATTTTTTTTATAAACTATATGCAGCGTTGTTAACATTACCAATGCTATCTAAGATACACTTCTAAAACAACTGATATACAGAAGCAAATGCTTGGAGAGGTGCTTTATCCTCTTGTCGAGGAGCTGGAGGTTGGTGTTCTTGAATTAGACGATTCTGTAAATATTCACATTCCATTTGTAATATTCATCAACACTAAATTTATATGCAGTGACCTTAGTTATCATTCTTGTGCAGCCCCAACTTGCTGCCAAAATCACAGGGATGCTTGCGGAATTGGACGACACGGAATTGTTTCTTTTGTTGCAATCACCAGAAGACTTGGCTGTTAAAGTCAATGAAGCGTTTGAAGTTCTGAAGTCATCCAAGACAAATCTGACCAGTCGAAACACTCTTCGTTCTGATTACTTGGCATCTGGCGTTTCGATTAAGTGAAGGACAAATTGGAAAACTATTATCACGGTTGCTACACAAACTCTTGTCGGATTCTTTTGTTTTTTGGTTTTCAGTTCTTGGATTGATATTCTAGTTTGGTTTTATTTTCTTGTGTGAAATACATTTGCATAAATTATTTCCATTACTATAGTAATGTTGGAGAAATTCTAAAACATTGATCATGTTTTTTATGTAAAGCAAAGACCATTACACGCTAGAACAAGACCTTCTTGAATGAAACATTGGTTCTTCCTCAGGTTCCACCGTCAAAGAGTGCCTTCCGAAACATCTGTCCTCTGCTTTTGATTTTCCCTTTTCATTTCCTTCAACCCATTTCTTCAGCTTCTTCATCAATCTCTTTCTCCTCGAAGTTTCATGATGATGATGTTGATTGTGATGCTCTTCATGATGACTATCTGCTACTGTCAATGCCAGAGCATCATCTGCATCATCATCCTCCAAACCCAACTCTTGCAAGTTTCCATTTGGAGAAAACACGATTTCACCGTAAATGGTTCCATTTGTCATCACCTTGTGTCTCAAACAAGCATTGCTCCATCTCAGGTTAATCACTTCCTTCACTCCATTCGCATAATCCTTCTTCAGTTCCTCATACTCTTCTAATACCCTTTTATAATCTTCCACACTCACCATCTTCACAAAAGCAAAAAAAAAAAGTGACAATATATTAACATAAAATAAATAGAATCATTAAATCTAGAATCAGTATTTCAGAATATTTAATTTTAACCTCTGAATTTGAAAGCTGCCTGAATACTTGGTCATTTTTCTCTTGCAACACATCAACGTGAGCTTTTAGTTCTTTAACTTCACTTTCAAGTTCCTTCACAACACTTCTCTTCGTCTCCAATTCATCAAAACACTTGAAGAACTCTTTTTCCACGCCAACAATCCTCCTGTTTTTCTCACTTACTACATGGTATAACTGCTTTGCTCTTCTCCTAAGCTTTTTTGCTTTCCCCTCAAGCAAGCCATTCTCTGATCTCAACTCTTGGATTTCTCCCACCAGTTTGAGATACACAATCACCAATTTTTGACCCCTCTTTTGTTCTTCCTCCATCGCCAAGACTTCTCTACGGAAAAAATCTAATTGTGATTTCTCAAGACTCAACATGCTTTTATGCTCCATAAGCACGACTTCTTGATCTTTCAAGTTACAATACCGTTCGAAACGCAACTCCATCTCGTACTCCTTCCTCTGAAGCTCTTCGAATCTGGATTTTAAGCTGAGAATCTCTCGCTTCTGATGATCCAAGCTCTCTGTTTCTTCTTCCTCATCGTTTCTTCTGCTAGGTGATGGCGAAGACTCTTGATTGCTTGTAGACGAAGTTACCTCATTATCTTCTTTCCGAGACACGAACTTAGCCAAGATCAAACCAGATGCTGATAGTACAATAGCAACACAAACTCTCAGAATCGCAGGCTTCACAGCTCCTCCTCCTTCTCTTGGACTTGAACCATCCATTAATCTCTTCTATTGGTTTCAACTCCAAAGTCTTTCTTTCTGACTATAAAAGTTTCCTCGTTTCGGTTATATGATCGAAACTGACTAGAGAATTGATTGATCAATCTTGGGAGGGTTTGATCAAATTTAAATGGTTTATACGAATCGTGGTCTTTTTAAATTAGTTTTATAGTCCTCTTTTGTTGTGGAGGAGACATGTCTTGGAAGATTATTCTTTTCCCTTGGTGTGCCTTTTTGTTTCCTTTCTTTATTGAGTTTTAAATAAGAAAATTAATTGAGATCGGTTGCTTTTTGACCATTGCTTAATTTGCTTTTGCTTGCTTACTCGTTTGGGCATCGGATTCTCCACTTACACGACACACGTGTGTACTCACACTCGCACGTATCTACATGTTATGCATGCTATGCTACTAGGTGTTTTATATTGTCATGGTATTTTTTTCCATATTGTCATGGCTAATCAAATCGAACCCCAGAAATCAAAACCTGATCCTAAACTCAAACGAAATTGTGATTTGACCTGATCTTGCTATATATTATTCAATTATTCGAGGATAAAAAAATGGTGTCATGTACCACGAGATCGGTAACAAAAAAAAAAAAGAGAGAGAGAGGAATTGGCATGTTAGTGTATCATATTAACGACAAATCATGTAGAAAACGTGACGGATTTGGATGATGGGGATAAAATGCGCGTCACAATTATTGTCGGAGAAATAATAAAAAAGAATGACGTACCTAATTAAATACTATAACACTACTATATGTGAGAACATGATTAACGTTAGCTGTCAAAAAGAAAAAAAAAAGAAAAAAAAGATTAACGTGATTACTTTACTAATAAAAAAAAAAGTTAACGTGATTAATTTAGATGTTTTACAAAATATGGTTAACTATTCGATTAGGACAATAAAGTCTACTCTACACGTGCTAACCTGAATTAAGTAAAATAGAGAAAATTTGAAATCAAATCCAACCTAAGCGGATCAACTTATTTGTATCAGTCCAAGAACTGTCAAAATTATATTGATAACCAACTTGATCCTTGTTCGGATCTATCCAATGTTTAACTTGTGTCATCCTAAACCAAATGCTTGTTTGAGTTGTTTTCGAGTTATTGCCTCAGTAAGTTTTGATATGATATGATATGTTTTTTACCAAAAAAAAAAAAAAAAAAAAAAAAAAGTTTTGATATGTTTTAACAATATTGGGTGGAATACAATAGATACCGTTGAAATTTATGTCATAGTGAATTTTTCCTATATACGGAAGAATCCTTCCGATTTATTCTAGATCTAGTTATTTATTATTTGTATCCACTGTAAATTTAATCGAAAGTTTACATATCCATAACAAATTTGCCGGATATGTGATTTGTTTCGTAAACATTTTAAAGATAGAAAAGAAAAAATTTCTAAAAATTAAATGTCACTTATATAATTTTTCTTTTTTTAGCTATATAGTTCATTTTACAAATAAATATTATTTATCCATCAAAATAAACAAATTATATATGTGTATTTATGTATAGGGAAGACATGGACATAATTAAGTATATATGTTTTAGAGCAAATAAGAGATTAACTTAATTAGGTATAACATTTTACCAAGTTCTAGAATCTAGCAATCACGAACCGTATGTTCAACATACTACATGATCGAAATGTGATAAAAAATGAAATTAGAGAACACATTCACGGATTCACCATTTCGCCTCACATTTTCCTCGAGCAGCTCACCGAGACCATCAATGCTTATGTCTTAACTCTTAAGTCACCATTTCGCATGAAAAGTCCACGTGTCATAGTACATTCGTAGAAGATAAAACGAAGTATACTATACGTGGCAGCTGTTGCGTCCGACTATCTACCACGTGGCGTCTCAACAGTAACAGAGCATTACTATAAGAAGCAACAAAATAAGCTCAATTGGTCACACAACTAAAAAAGAGTCTAGAATCGCAAAGTCCTTAAGTCAGTTTTTCTTAAATTTTAAAGCAATCGAAACAAGCAATGGCGTCAGACAAACAAAAGGCGGAGAGAGCCGAGGTTGCGGCGAGGCTCGCAGCTGAGGACTTGCATGACATCAACAAAGACAGTGGTGGTGACGTCACAATGTATAAGGTGACAGAGAGAACAACAGCACATCCACCGGAGCAAGAGAGGCCTGGGGTGATAGGATCGGTGTTCAGGGCTGTGCAAGGAACTTACGAGCACGCGAGAGATGCCGTAGTCGGAAAAAGCCATGACGCTGCTGAGGCTACGAAAGAAGGAGCTCAGATAGCCTCAGAGAAAGCGGCTGGAGCTAAGGACGCAACTGTCGAGAAGGCAACCGCAGATTATACGGCGGGGAAGGTGGGTGAGTATAAAGATTATACTGTTGACAAAGCTAAAGAGGCTAAGGATAAGACTGCGGAGAAGGCCAAAGACACTGCAAATTATACAGCTGATAAGGCGGTCGAAGCGAAGGATAAGACAGCGGAGAAGGCAAAGGAGACGGCGAGTTATACGGCGGATAAGGCTAAAGAGGCTAAGGACAAGGCGGCTGAGAAAATGGGCGAGTATAAGGATTACACGGTGGACAAGGCCGTGGAAGCTAAGGATTACACGACGGAGAAGGCTATTGAAGCAAAGGATAAGACGGCGGAAAAGACCGGAGAGTATAAGGACTACACGGTGGAGAAGGCGACAGAAGGGAAAGATATTGGGGTGAGTAAGCTTGGAGAGTTGAAGGATAGTGCCGTTGATACGGCGAAGAGAGCTATGGGTTTCTTATCGGGGAAGACAGAGGAAGTCAAAGAAAAAGCTGTGGAGACCAAAGACACTGCCAAGGTATTCTCTTGGAACGTTGTTCTCATGTAAATGAAGACTATATATGTATGTCGATCGAATTGTTGATGTAAAGATGGTTGTTTGATAACATAGGAAAACATGGAGAAAGCTGGAGAAGTAACGAGGCAAAAGATGGAGGAAATGAGATTGGAAGGTAAAGAACTCAAAGAGGAAGCTGGAGCAAAAGCCCACGAGGCATCTCAAAAGACTCGAGAGAGTACTGAGTCGGCAGCTGATAAAGCCCAAGACACAAAAGATTCTGCTGCCGTGAGGTAAATAAATAAATGCTATATTTGTTGTTTGTCATGTACTTTCGTTTTCAAGGTAACGGTTCAACTTTTTGTTTTGATGCGATTAAATCATATAGGGGAAATGAAGCGAAGGGCACAATATTTGGTGCGTTAGGGAATGTGACGGAAGCCATAAAGAGCAAACTGACAATGCCATCGGATATTGTGGAGGAGACACGCGCGGCGCGTGAACATGGAGGCACGGGTAGAACGGTGGTTGAAGTCAAGGTCGAAGATACAAAGCCGGGTAAGGTGGCGACTTCACTGAAGGCGTCAGATCAGATGACCGGTCAAACGTTCAACGACGTTGGACGGATGGATGACGAGGCTCGAAAAGAGAAGGGAAAGCTGTGAGATATTATAACTGACAATATGTTTTTGGGCCTTTTATTTTGGATGAATCTGTGTGTTGTAGCAGATAACGTTTTCTGATAATTTCTCTGTTTGTATTCTTCTTTTGGATAAGAGTAACTTTCTTTCTATTTAATGCAACTTTCATAAACTAGCTAGTAGTTTAACAAAAAAATTCTTGTATATACATGTAGAGCCTTTAGGAGAGTGGTTCCACCACTCGGCGATCTACCAGTCTCTT
Organism: Erysimum cheiranthoides; assembly: GCA_011420285.2. Classification (NCBI taxonomy): domain Eukaryota; kingdom Viridiplantae; phylum Streptophyta; class Magnoliopsida; order Brassicales; family Brassicaceae; genus Erysimum; species Erysimum cheiranthoides. The sequence goes on along the minus strand of CM022182.2, from coordinate 14,544,874 downwards.
TTTCTCTGTATTCGACGTTTCCTTTGTAGAGTTCTTGTCGCGTCCCTTGTAGTCTTGTAGAGTTAAAATAGGGGTCATTAGTGGACCACACCAAAAAAAAAATCTTGTATATGTCAATTTTATATATATAAAAAAAAAAAAGTATCACCGTCAGTAGAGACGTAGATCCTCCAGATGAGAAATCTTTCGCTAAGCACCATACAAATTTGACAACCCCTTGCTCCCTTTTTTTCAAGGAAATTGAATTAATTGATTAAAGTAGTAATTACCAAATCTATGTAACCAGCTGAAGTTTTTTTTTTCCTGCAAAAGATTTAGAATCATACTATAGTTCACTGAAAATAGAATCCAGTCTTGGATATGGTGATCAATTACCAAAATTGTTTTTATAGATTTTCAAAATCATATGTATATAACTATATATAGTAAAATTAAATATTATTTAACTTAACAAACAATGCTTATGTAAAGTTTAATTTTTATGCAATATTTGACCATAACCAGTAAAAGTATAATAAAATTAGAAGTTAGTAAGTTGCAAAGTTATAGATAGCATATAGACAAGAAACAAACAAGAATGTCAGTGATTGGGAGAGTCTGATCCACAAGAATATGCAAGGAAAGGCTAATCGAACCCATGTGGTGGTTGGGCTCCTCCAGGAACAAGACATCCTTAATTAATTGTTTCCAATATGTCTTCTTATGTAACGGCAATCAACAAATCCGTGATTGTAATTCGTCGGAGCCAAAACGATATCTCACCTCAACGATATCAAATCACATAATAACGTTAATCGATCAATATTTTTGGGCTTCCATAAATCACAATGCACCGACTACTTTTGGCGTACCTGTGTAAGTACGTATATTATTGTTGATAGCAAGATATACACACACACACACACACAAAAAAAAAATCTTTATAAAAAAAAATATATACATACACAACAAATATTTTTCCTAACATAATGTTATTAAAACAAGCTTTATCTAATGCTTGTTACCAAAAATAAACACTACTATCATCTTGAAGCTTCTTTTGCAGGTGATTGTGTGTATGCTATTTGGGCAGAGCGCAATTCGAGAATTTTCACCAATAGTGTGCAATCTTCAGCCGTGCTTAAAGCCCAAGTGGACCGCACGATGCGCAACCGCCTCCTCTCATTTCCGGCGACGAGCGTTTCCTCTCCTTCTCTCCTTCAATTTTACGTCGGTTGTATGTCTTTTCCATTATGAAACATTGTCTATCTTGCTAACGTTCCATTTGTTTTGTGGGTATTTTTTGTAAGCTACTATGGGTAGATTAGGCTGTAAGTCCTTTTTCAAGTTGGTATAAATCTTAACATTAAAACAAAAAAAAATAAACACTACTATATAGCTATGACTAGTTTAATCGCAAGGATTACGGATTTAAATATGAAATACAGAAATAATTACGATTGTATATACTATTATTAAACTCCGAAATAATTACGATTTCGGATATTACTTATTAAAGAAAAACGAATACGTTCGCTAAAACTTTTCAATCTAGAAAGATTGACTTTCTTAATTAAGATGGTTTGGCAATGAACCTAGTTCAAATTAAAACCTTTATTGTTTAATTGTTTTGCTATCTTCCTTGCGTGTGTTTTGAAAAGTTCGTACAATCACTATGCGATGACTCATACATAGTTAGCAGAACTTCATACATTTAGCACAAAATCGTTTTGCTTCTCGATAGAGGCTTTTTTTTTTCTTTCTGGCGGCTGCGCTCTTGAGATTTTTTCAAACTATTTTTATTTATGGATTAGAATTTTAGATTGATAAGGCTTATGGCCTAAACATTAAGAGAGTTTTTTTTTCTTGGACTTTTTTGTTGGAAATAAAATATATCTTAATATAATTGGTAGTCATTGATTTCTTTTGGTTATGTTAAAAGTTTATACAAAAAATATAAAACAAAATATATGATACATGTTGTTTCTGTAACTTGAGTCTTGACATCAACCAATCATAAATGTAAATAGGGAATGTTTGGACAGAAATTAATAATATGAAAATTTTAAACTATTGAATTAAAAAAAAATCTGAAGAGATTTATCTCCGCTATTCAAAATCTCAGATGAGGATTCAGATGAGGCTATAGCCTTCTTAGCTAACGTTTAAGGAATAATATTTTCCCAGGTTAAAGAAAAGAATTTTATTCTATCTTTGATTCCATTCTTTGACTGTATTCGTAATTTTTTCTTCACGTACAAAAAAAAAAAAAATCCTTACATTTTCTTAATTTTGAAAATTATTTCCTTATATTTCAATGTTTACATTTACTTATGGATTAGAACAAGGCGAGATTACAGCCTCAAATATTTTTATAGAATCAAAAAACGAATTTCCAAACCCAAAAAATCATGCCACGTGTAAACTTATAATAAAGAGGTAGTATCCTAATAATATACGCGAGAGTACAGTGGATAAAATCCTCTTATCTCTCTCTCCGTCGTCACCTCTCCGACTCTGCTTTTTTATAAAACGGGTTCTCTCTGCTTCACCACCACCACACAGAAACATCCAAAATTCATATTTTTTTCTTCGTTTTTTATTGGCGTTTTAAGACGAAACCAATTAGGGTTTTATATCTAAAGAATGGAATTGTGGAATGGAAAAGGCACCGGAGGATTTCTCCTTTACCTTCTTGTAGGTTTCTCCGTCGCCGTCTTCTCTGTTTTTTACGTCGGAGACACAACAAACCATGATCATCATCATCTCTCTTCCTCCTCTCCTCTCTCTGCCACCGAAAGAATTTGGCCGGTAATTAAAAAGATTCTTCCTTTTTTTTATCGACGTCATTAACTTGAGTCGTTTTCAATTACTCGTGGATTGCTTAATTTGATTGAATACGTTATAAAAGTATTATTTTTGAATAGATAAAATAGCTAATCCGTTTGAATAAATAAATGAGAGATTCAATTTTCTTACGTTAAGCCATTTTATAAAATAAATAAATAAAAAGTCACGTTTCACCAAAAAGCTTGGAATGAACTTTAAAAAGTGGAATTTTGACTTTTTTTACTTTTTGTTTGTTTTGTATGAAATTGTGAAAGTAGGATTTGAAGTTTAGCTGGAGACTAGTGGTATCTACAGTGATAGCGTTTCTAGGATCTGCGTGTGGGACTGTTGGTGGTGTTGGAGGCGGTGGGATATTCGTTCCTATGCTCACTCTTATCCTAGGATTTGATACAAAATCCGCAGCTGCAATCTCAAAATGTAAGTAATCAATCATATGAGAGTACTTGAATGAGATAATGTTTGATGATATGTGAATGTTTGTGGTGAAGGTATGATAATGGGAGCATCAGCGTCGTCAGTTTGGTACAATGTAAGAGTTCGTCATCCGACAAAAGAAGTACCAATCTTAGACTATGATCTTGCTCTTCTCTTTCAACCAATGCTTCTTCTCGGTATCACTGTTGGTGTTTCTCTTAGTGTGGTTTTCCCTTACTGGCTCATCACTGTCCTCATCATCATTCTTTTCGTTGGTACTTCTTCAAGATCTTTTTTTAAAGGTATTGAGATGTGGAAAGAAGAGACTTTGTTAAAGGTTAGTTTTTATCTTCCATCAAAGTAAATATGTTGAGGCTTTTTATGTTGGGATATTGAATGTTTTGTTTTGTTTTTGTCTTAAACAGAACGAAATGGCCCAGCAACGAGATAATATGGTTAATTCGCGGGGAGAACGTGCGTAAAGCTTCATACTTGTGATTACTTTTTGCGTTTCTTGATCTTAAACTCACCACATTGTTTACTTTGTTGTTGATTCTGTTGTACAGTTTTAATCGACACAGAGTATGAGCCGCTTTACCCGAGAGAAGAGAAATCAGAGCTGGTAAGTGTATGCAAGATGATTTTCAACTTAGTGGTTCTTCAAGACTTGCATAAAGATTCACGAATTACTTGCAGGAAATAATACGCTCCAACCTTAAATGGAAACGGCTTCTAGTTCTCGTAACTGTGTGGTTGGCTTTCTTGCTCATTCAAATTATCAAGGCAAGTAACCTTCTTCTTCTTCATCTTCTAAACATTCTCAATAATCTTGAGCTCTCATTAATCTAACTCTTGGGTTTATACAGAACGATATAGAGGTCTGCAGCACAATATACTGGATGCTATTCGTCTTACAGGTAAAGTATCAATGTCCCAGATAATCTTTGATTGTGTTTTGTGCGTTAGCTAAATCAGTCATTTGGAACCATTTCCATTTGCAGTTCCCAGTTGCTTTAGGGGTATTTTCATTCGAAGCAGTTAGACTGTTTGGAGAGAACAAAAAGAGGCTAAGCAATGGAAACACTGAAAGTATCTGTGAAGCTACGATCGAGTGGACTCCACTGAGTCTAATCTTCTGTGGTCTCTGTGGTGTCATTGGAGGCATCGTAGGTGGTCTCCTCGGTTCCGGTGGTGGATTTGTTCTCGGCCCTTTGCTTCTTGAGATCGGAGTCATCCCACAGGTATACAAACAATCTTATCAATAAATGATTTAAAACAAATAAATCAATCATCTTGTATCTTTAATCCTTATCTGTTGTGAAACACAGGTTGCTAGCGCGACAGCGACCTTTGTGATGATGTTTTCTTCGTCTTTATCCGTAGTAGAGTTCTATCTCCTCAAGAGATTCCCAATCCCATACGGTAAGATCTCTTAAAACACACAATAGGAGAAATTTTTAAGAGTAACCAAGAAAAGAACACTGATGATTGATCTTTGTTTCATTGACAGCAATGTACTTGATGTCGGTGTCGATTCTTGCCGGTTTCTGGGGGCAATCTTTTATAAGAAAACTCGTGGCGATCCTGAAAAGAGCTTCGATCATAGTTTTCGTTCTCTCAGGAGTCATCTGTGCCAGTGCTCTCACAATGGGAGTGATTGGGATAGAGAAGAGCATAAGGATGATTAATAACCATGAATTCATGGGATTCTTAGGATTCTGCAGCAGTCAATGAATCTACAAACAAAAGTTTCAAGTGTATTCTCTTTGATTAGTTGGCCAATTTCGGTTGTCCAACACCATCATTGTAAGGAATTAGAAAATCAGATTGTTTACTTGCAGTCCAAGTCATTTGTCCTCTGTTCATGGTTAATTCATAGTTGACCATCTTCAGAAAAAGAGTCTATCAAACTTGATTTGTCTAAATTATCGTCATTTTTTTTCTTGTATTAAACGTTGGATGCTTGGGAGACGAAAAGTATAATACAATAAAAATTGAAGTCATTTTCTTTTCACATATTCAATGATCAATGTAACTACTATAAGAAAACAGAGCATGATTTGGTAATATTTCTAATTGGAGGGCAATAGATTTGGACTTTTTGGAAGATTGTTGAACAACAAAGTCATCATTAAGACAGTTGACTAAGTAAACGAATCTTCAGAGCAATCTAACCACAACATTGTATATGTCTTTTATTTTCGAGAGTACAGCCACAAGAATTTGAGTGATTATATTTTTTCAACAACATAAGTATTGTGGTTCCAAAAGTTTTGTCAACCACATGATTAGAGAGATTGCAATGGGCTGATTCGGATCACCTTAGTCCATATACACCATATGGCCAGTCTTTAACTTTTAAGCTTTGATTTCTTTTTGGAATTTTTATGTCTAGTTTTGTGATATTGTTTGCGGTTAAACGTCAAATTTAATACAAAGAAAATGATGGATGTGAGATATATTATCAGGTCCAATCAAGACAAGATATTGGTCCTATAAACGTCAGATAAATACCAACTTTTCTTTTTCTATTTAATCTAGTTTCCTACTAATAACTACTGAGTCTGTCCCCAAAGTACTGGTTAACCACGACATTTCTATAAATGATCGTTGAAATAACTGAGTTTCTGATTGTCCTGTTTTTATTTAGACCGACGGAAAAGGTTACTAAGATTTCGGATAATGTTTTTTTTTATTTTTTGATAAAAGAAATATTTCGGATAATGTTAAAATGGTGTATCCAAAATTAATCGGCTAAAGTTTTGGAAGCGTACGTAATTCAGATTTTCGGATATGGATGGGATAAAGAAAGATTGGAAATATGTGAAATATACAGAATAAATTTTTATAACTACTCATACATAGTAGAGGTACCAATCCATTTGCATTTTGATTGACTTTTAGTGGAACCCAAGTGAAAAACTGTTAAATGGTACCAATACATTTATGAATTTGTTGTTCCACCAAATATGTCTCTCTCACTACACATCCATTTGCACCCTATACATGTTTGGTGAGGTAATTGAAATCGGATAGTATGACTATGGAAAATCCACTCAAAATAACATGGAATGTCTCTTTATGTATATCATTCCTATCTACCACCTTCAGTCTCGAACGTATTGCACAATTGACTTTTCTTAATGAAGTTTCAAGTTTGATGTTAGGAAAGAAAAACTTGGAATGTCTTTATTCTTGTTTAATGGGCTTAACCGTACTAAAAATCTTCCTTAATGAGCCAAAACATTAAATTGGGCTGGAAGGCCCATTACATTTCTTGAAAGCTAGGGCTCAGGCAAATTCATTTGCCTTAAATAGTATTCGTTAATCTAAAGCATAGATTTTTTAGGGTTTCGAGTGAAAAAGAGTTTCAGCGCGGCGGAGCCATGGTTCTCAAGTAATCAATCTCATCTCTCTCTGTCTCTGTTCTTCGTGCTTCTCAGCTCGTAGACATACATTATTGCTAATGATCCGTGTCAATATGCTACTTGTCGAAGATGCCAATTTGCTAAAATGAATCTCTTTCCATTAAAATCTGTTTCTTTGATGGTCAAAATTGTTCTTAATTTGAGATTTTTGGGTACGAGCATTGAACAATAACTAGATCTAGCTGCTCTCTTTTACTTTGTTGTAACATTTCATTTGTGGCTCTGTAAGTTATGTTCTGTATTTTCGAGCTAATTGTGTTGGTCTCCATTTGAAATCATGATGATTCGTTGATTGTTTGTATTCATTGCCCTCTCATTGTTATACTCAACTAGGTTGTCTCTTAAAGTGTTTTATCATGTAACTTGGGACATTTCAGAATAAGATGGCTTAATGTGTGTTATGTTAGTGTATGTGGTCGGATTGAGACATGTTGAGTGATATATCTAATATCCCTTGACTATGTTTGTGTTATGTAGGACTGAGCTTTGCCGATTCAGTGGCCAGAAGATTTACCCAGGAAGAGGGATTAGATTTATCCGATCTGACTCTCAGGTACATTTGGTTAATGCGTGGCTCTACTTACTAAGAGTCTATTGTTGCCATGTCTCTGTATTGATTTATCATCTTTACTGTCATGATTCATCAGGTGTTTTTGTTCCTCAACTCCAAATGTAAGAGGTACTTCCACAATAAGTTGAAGCCATCTAAGCTTGCATGGACTGCTATGTACCGAAAGCAGCACAAGAAGGTCAATACTCTTCTTCTTTGCTTCTTGTTTTCTAGTTTCAGTCTATTAAATTCTGGTTGTGACCCTCTTTTTTTTTTGATAATTTCCAGGACGCAGCTCAAGAGGCTGTGAAGAGAAGGAGACGCGCAACCAAGAAGCCTTACTCACGGTCAATTGTCGGTGCTACTTTGGAGGTCATTCAGAAGAAGCGTGCAGAGAAGCCCGAAGTTCGTGATGCAGCCAGAGAAGCTGCACTACGGTTGGTTTTCTTTTTATGAAAGCATTCACTCTATACCAATCTTGTTAGACATGAAATGTAATTGATTTAAAAGGAATTTGATGATTCTGCAGTGAGATTAAGGAGAGAATCAAGAAGACTAAGGACGAGAAGAAGGCGAAGAAGGTTGAGTATGCTTCAAAGCAACAGAAGTCTCAAGTGAAGGGCAATATCCCCAAGAGTGCTGCACCCAAGGCTGCTGCTAAAATGGGTGGTGGTGGAGGCAGACGTTGAATGGAGCTATAGAGTAGTAGCCCACTCATCTCTCAATTATCTTTTCTTTCTTGTTTTTACTTCAATTTTTTTAGTTTTGCACCAGATCTATTATATTGTACTTGAGGTTTTTTCCGCAGCTTATGAAACTTTTTGTTTGGTAAACCCTTTTATGTTTCACTCTTGGTATCCTAAAAATCGCAAAATCGAATTTAGAACTCAGTTCTACGAAATTGTTAGTGGTGATTTGATTAACGAGTCTTAACTTGGCTTTAGTGACAATGTTTTCTTCATGAACCCAGAGAGCATGAAAATCACTGAAAACCAATATTTAATACAAAAACCGAAGCAGCCATTTAAATTTTTGTTGGACCAAAGCTACAATTTGGACATTTTTGGGATCTAGTTGAGATGGAACTGAACTCCTACTGCCTCGCTGCAGGCTTTTTCCCAGGTGCTTGAACCATTCTCTCTTATCATCGATTTCAGTTGCATAAGCTGTTGAAAAAAAGGTGAAATTAACTCGAGCAATTGTCACTTAAAGGCTAATTAACTTAGTTACAATCAACGAGTTAATTACCTCTTCTTGTAGCAGTTTCTTTTCTCTAGAGACAGCATCGAACTCTTGCCTTAGTGATTCGTAGAGATGCTCCAGTTGTTTGTTCTTCCACCTAGCTTTCCTGTTCTGGAACCAAACCGCAATCTGTCTCGGCTGCAGCCCGAGTTCTTTGGACAGCTTCATCTTCCTGTCCGGGTCCAGTTTTATCTCTTCTTGGAAACTTCTCTCGAGTAACTTTAGCTGCTCGCTCGTCATCTTCTTCTTCTTCCTCTCCTTTCCATTGATGTTATTACTTTCTTCTCCATAGCCACCCTCCACCATTGCTAGAGGAACATGAAGCGAACCTTGTTGTCCATCCCCCATTGTACCTGAAGAGAGACATTTGTTGTATTGGTTTCCTACAAATTTTAATCAAAGCAGAGAGACTTGTAAACGACATGTAGTTCATGTTCAATATCGTTCGAGAAACATATCTATTTACTTTTTATTTTTACACAAACGATAATATAACAAAACCAAACGAACGTTAGATGCCACTTAGCATCAACAAGTATAGTCAAAGTAGACCATATTTAAGTATTTGGTTAAGATACTTATAACTATTGGACGCTGAGTGAATGATTAAGCATCAAGCATATAAGTTAGTTTTATTAACAAAGTACAACAGATGCATATGTACCTGAAACATAGTCGAAGTTATAGAAAGGAGAGATGAAGTTGGAAGAAGAATCGCCATCGATAACGGAGCTGCTCCAGTATTCCATCTTCTCTATCTTTTCTTCCTCTTGTCTGCTTCCGCATACAACAATAAATTTCAAGAGACTACTTTTTAACCAAACAAAGAAATGGTTTGTTTTGGAAGTTGCCAAGTTGGAGTTAAAGATGATATGTGTATATTTATGCAGATGTTACTACATGCATGTCTATGACTATATATATATATAAGTAAATATAGCTGAAAAAAAGTTAAAACCCTAGGACTTCTGTTTTTAACTTCTCGTAATAATTGACTCACTGTTGACTTGTTGAGCAATGAGAAATTTGTTTATTGAATGGTTTCCCACTTTCTCCATTGAGACTTTAACTGGTAACAAAGGGTCTGGTGAGAGTAGGACGAGGCATATATTTTTTTACTATACATTGTATCGGTCGATAAAATTAATCCGCATAATTGTTTTTTTTTTTTTTACATTTTCAAACATAACAAAAACCGCATGTACAATGTACTCCATACCAAAACACCTTTTAACTGAGTGAGATAAATGCTAACAGACAATAATTTCATGTATGGTTTTTTACTGCATATAAAACCAATCGTCGATGTGTCAGCATCCGGATTTAACCCACAAATTGCATGGTATTTTATTAAAAAAAATATAATCAGACTTGAAGAAAATAATAACAAACTTAATGCAATTAAGGTATTAACTAGTAATTTATATAACTTCCGTTTCACGAAAGTTAAAATTATTAATGTTTAATTAGTAATTGCATGTGGTCAAACCTTAGATAGATCCCAAACTTTGAAGTATCTGACTAATTTGCTGTTAGTTTTTCTCACTAAACCGGTCTTATTCACATTTTTTTGTTACTGTAATTGGTATTGCTTGGAAACAAAATCATCCGAAGAAGTTGATTAATGATCGATGAGTTACATAGATTGAAAGGTATACTTCGAAACAAAACACGGGCTATAGACCTATATAGTAAGTTAGTTCTAGTTGAAGTTGTTAGCACATGAAACTGATGCATATATATATCACCTGACATATACAGATTTTTTCTTAAATCTGTATAGAAGAATATTCATAAAATTATCAACCATTAGCAAACTATGATGAAGATGAAACGAAGAGCTTGTGAATTGAATGAATGCGAACGGTAATTTTGTGAAATTAAATATAAAGTAAGAGAAGTACTGAGTTGGGAAAGGAACAGTAATATAAAGAGGGGAAAGAACAGAGAGAATATGGTCCAGGTTCTATTTTGTACAAATGTCTATCACTTTCATTACCTTAATCAACCACCAATCTGACATATATCAATTCTAACTTCGACTCTCAATATATATAGACACGACTTTCATCTCTTCATATCTACTACATATGCATAATATATGTATTTGTAAACGTGACCCCTACTTTAACTGTGGAGCTGCAGGGTGCTACTTAAACAGAAAGATCAGAATGGTCCAATTCTAATACTGACAATATTTTGGAGCACAGTGCAATAGTGTACTGAAAATGGTATCATCATATCGATCTACGAGATTATTTTTTTGTTTTTACTTTTAATGTTAAGATGTATTGATTTCGGCGATAACGTATGGTTAGAAATGGAATAGTGCAATGTATCTTCAAGTGTATTTTTTTTTATCTCCTTATTTATGATATAGTTTGAAACTTTGAATGAGCAACTTGCAAGTTGTGGAGCTATGTCAGCTTTAAAACTCTAGCGGTTGATTCGTAAACATCTGAATGCGAGTTTTAGAAAAATACTTAAGCGTGATTCTTGAAGATTTAGAAGCGAATTCAGTAGTTCTTTAAGAAAACATGCTTATGCGTAGTAAAATTCTTGTTCTATAAGCACTAAATTATGTTTCTATAAATCAAATTCTTCCGTAACAACGTTGTGTAATTTCAATTGATATAAACTATATATGTTTCGTTCCAATTCGGGAGCACAAAAAAGTACCCAAAACAATTTTCTATGAGGTTTTAAGATGTGATTTTTTTTTTTTTTTTTTTTTTTTTTTTTTTTTTTTTTGTATCCAGTCATTGGACAAATATTTCATCTATGTTTAATTTTTCTAAAATAACCTATTATATTTTCTTTTCTATTGAAACTGGCTCTATTTTTATTTAACAAAAGATTTATTTCATTGTTTGAATTTTAAAATAACATCTTTGCACAAACAAAAGTCATGTATCTAGCTAGATCATTATTGATTTTAGATGCACTTATGAAATTTTTAATTAAATACTTTTTTATTGACATGTGATATTTAAAACATGTATAGGAAGGAAAGCAGAAAATGGACATAAGATTTTGGTGAAAGTAAAACATTGTAAACCAAACAGTTTGTATTGAATTAGAATCCTTCAATTAATTGGTTTGACTTTTAGTGTGGTTCAGTTTACATATCTTATGAAAATGGACAAAAATCCTAGCAACGCTAGTAAGATAGGTGTTAAACTGTTAAATTTAAAGGCTCTTTTTAAAATACATATAAAATCAGGTCAAAGATATTTCTGATCATTAGTGTTGGAAGGCCCCAAGAATGGGAATGTAACTACGATGGAAATAATAATCAAAGATGTCAAAGAGATATACTTATTATCCGGTAGTTCTAAGCTAGCTCAAGCACATCTCTGTAGGAAGTGGAGGGTATAACCTTGTCCTAACACAACTCGTGCAAGGCAAAGGAACGAACTAAAAAGGAATTCTCAGATATTTCTCGAAAATGCAATTAACCATGTTAATTCAACAGTGATAATTGGATTTGGGTGTAACGATGCTTTAAAAAAAACATATGTAGATTCATGAGATATTATTAAAATCTATTGAATCAACACTTTGCGTTTCCGTTGGGATTGAGATACTTAATTATTGTCGCAATCCAACTAATTTGAAAGTGTAAAACTGTAAAAGCAATAAACTGAGTGAGTAAATACGAAATAGTAAAAAACTATTCCGATTAAAGATAATCTAAACGAGGAGCCTATAGTTACAGAGAAATAAAGCTCACGAGAGTGTTGTTCGTCAAGTGTCATTGATGAAGGTTTTCGTACGTATAAAGAAGAAGCTATTTCTTTCTTTTCACGTTAACTTTTTCTTTTTCGTTACAGAGATTAAAATTCCATGTTAGTTAAAACCCAAAACCAACGGTTAATGTTTCCAATATCTGTACGTACTTGCTTAATAGAACATGGTGAAATCTAATCTATAAGCTTTGTTTGTCCAACAAATTTGACAGAACCTGACTTCCCTTTTGCCATTATTACTTTTTCGTAATTTAAGTCGAAATTGTCATTTTGTCTCCATTGTGAAAACAAATTCAACATTCTCAATAGGAAATGGACTTTCGAATAACAAAAATACACGTTTTAACAATTAACTCTACTACACTAGAATGGTCCTTGCAAATGAACAAGACCTTTTTCTTTCAAGTTAAAAAAATAGTCAAAGCCTATCTGTTTTAATTTTCAAGTAATATCTCTCCTCTATCCTTCTCACAACTTCTTAGTTTGTTCAATCGGATCTCCTAAGTTTGTGTTCCTTCAATATCATGTTATGTAGGACAAATTTATTTTGAATACTTTTTCACCAAAAACGGGCTAAATAGTTAAACCGTGGTGGTTACAAAATAGTATCAATCAGTGTGTAAAGTACTCCGAGTATGCAAAAGGCATGGAGTTAAAAAAAAAAGAGACAGTAAAGAGTGTTTTGTTTTGTTTTATAACATCACTTGCTTGTACACAGCAAGGGTTTTACAACAGTAAGCAAATGATAAGAATCACGATTTCTCGCCTTGAATCTGGAACAATAAGAAAAAAACAAAAACTCAATTCAATTCACAATGCTACACCTAATTCAAGAACCAGATCACGACGACAAACATTGTTGTTACCTACAAAGTATTAACTATGTAAGTATATGCAAAGTGTGATGTACAATTCCTTCTTTCTAACTATTATTTCACAGCAGCTTTCCTTTTCTTGCGTTGCCTCACATCAATTGGGATGATGTAGACTGAATCCACACAGATCCCGCCTTTGGAATGTGTGCAATCGATCTGTTTCATCGACCATCGGACTTCGGTTGATGGTTTTGAGCAACCCACAACAAATTCTCCAACCTTATACTCTCTCCAGTATCCACCTCCCATAATTTCTCCTTCTTTATCAGCCAAGTAATATTCACATGACGCCTCTTGCCCGTCTGAAGTTGAGAGTGAAAACCGCACAGGCTTTAACTCCCACCCGTGTGTGTGTTCGAAATGGCAAACTCGTCTTCCCAACCTTTTCGAGAATCTTCCAAGGTGTATCTTGAATGATAAACAGTATATACCAGGAGGAAGATTAAATCTCACCATCCCATCTACTTCAAACCACCAGATCTGCTGCAAGTAGGCTACTACATGGAAACTGTCAAGGAAAATAGAATCAAAGCATGTAATGTTTCTCAGCAACACGGAGAGACCAAAAACAGTATTGACACTTTATCTGTTTTATGATTTTTAGACCAATATAAGACCTGCATCAGTATAATTTTGCCATTGTTTCAACTGTCAAATGGAATTCAAATTCTCTGTTGCAGAAACTTGAATTGGGTATTGTCCTATAACTTAACCAGTCGACAAGTCCTGCTAGACCTAAATGCTGAGACACCTTAACACATACATATATAGATACAGACCACTAATCAAACTGTAACGCTAATGCAAACTTTCAATTGCTTATATGATCTACCAAAGAGAGAAATGTTCAAAACTTGCCTGCATCAAGATTCAATAACATGGCAACAACTGAAAACCAAGGATCAAGAGTTTATGAAAACTCAGGTCAGATAACATGATCAGAAACGTATGTATTGCAATGTTTTTGATATCTACTTGCTTATATGTGATATCGACTTGCTATCAATCTCTTGTAAAATTGAATGAAGAATTTGGGTGAAACACTGTACCTTGATTCTTCAGTTGCAATCCAATTCCAGTATCTGCGGTCTTCGATTCCAGTTATAGCCATTCCTCTAGCGGAAATCGCCATACAAACCCGTCCTGTGAATCTATCAATCCACACTTCCTGCAACAATATCATCAACAAAGACACTGTTTTCAGGGAAAAACCTAAGATCGCTTCCCAATTCCCAATTCCCAATTCCAATCCACCAACATAAAACACACGAGAAAAGCCCTAATTCCCAATTTTAATCCACCGAAGCCAACAGACCTTATTACCATCGTCGAAAGGGATAGGACGAGAGAGCAAGGCGAATATATCCTTCTTGGACAGATTCTGATACCTCTCCGGCGGCAAGAGATCAAGCAAATCCTGGTAATTAAGTGGCAGCTTCTTCTCCCACACAGAATCAGACGAAGCCGCGCCGCGAAATGCTCGATTCAAGCGAGCCAGATTGCAAATCTCCGGCGGAGTAAGGTGCAGAATCACGCAAGCAACGCAGCTCTCCGGTATATCGCCGAGACTCGGTCCGGTTGAAAAACCATTAGTGTCACCGTTTAGGTTCGAGAAGGACGACCCCATGATACCTCTCGGGAGTTCCTACACGCGGAGAAGAGAGAAGTGACGACACTCGAGAGCCATGGCGATGGAGAACAAATGTGTGTGCTATGTTCTATTTCATGTCCATCTCTCTGATGATAATTTTCCGGGACGAGAAACGGAGAAAGTGAAGGTCAGAGAAACGAAGACCAGCGCCTGACACGTGGCAATACCGATCATGGAAGAGTCTAATTAACTAATTTTATACAGATACTACAAGATAAACAAACCGACCAAGTCTATATTTTAAATGGAAACATTACTAAATTATATACTCCATTCCTAAAAAATTGATGTTCTAGATTTTTCACACATATTAAGACATAATAAAGTTTTAATTTTTAATTAGTTTAAAATTGTTTTATGAGTAGAAAGAGAAAATTTAGACAAATACTTACCATGACATGTGGCAAAAAGCAAAAAGTAAAAAAATCATTTCACTTTTTTATCGGGAACAGAGCTTAAAACGTAACATTTTGAAGGATAAATGGGCTGGGCCATGGATGAAAAATAAAACACAAGCACGCCCGGTGGGACTCGAACCCACAATCGTTTGATTAGAAGTCAAACGCCTTATCCATTAGGCCACGGGCGCTTTTGTCCTATACGATACTTATGTTTAGATATAACAAACAGCATATATTGTTAACAGCGGTTACATCTTCATGATGGGAAACAATAAAAGTGTAATAAACCTTTACATGTGCTTCACTTCATAGAGGTCCTGTAGTCCAGTAGACCCAAAAAAAATAAAAATAAATCTGATTTTATTACATGATGAGTGACGCCTAGAATATATCCAGTTTTGTTGGAGGAACCGAATCAAAATTTTATGTTATAAAATCACTACTTCTGGAATCCTTGTTAAAGTATTTATTCAATTCCCTACATCTGAAAACCCAAAAAATACGCTAAAAAAATTGGATTGGACACCAGTGGGCATAAATCTAATACATATATTCTAATCATTGAAAGCAGCGGTTTCAGCATATGCTTGGGCATGCAAGCTAGCTACTACATTCGTTGGAGAATATTGTAACTATAGCTGCTGTAATAATTTGGAGTTTAAGTCCCTCAACATTTGCTTGAAAATTGGGCAGAGAACTATAGTTACTAGGGAATGTGGATTTCATGTATAAAGTGGAAAGTGGTTATATCATAACTTCGAAACATCAATCTCCTAAATACAAAAACAAAGTCCCGGAGATATAACTTCACTCCGGTATCTGGCCGACACATCTCGCCGGCTAAACAAGTATCGCAAGTATTTTTCTTGGAAGGCACCAAGAGATTTTCAAGGCAAGAAATCGATTAGTAACAGGAGACAAAAAAAAAGAGAAAGACAAGAGAGACTGCTTCTTCTAATCCTCGAGCTCGATGATTTTGACCACGGACGCATCACCCACTTTCTGGCAGACCACAACTCTGTCATGTGATTTGATCACTCCAGCTTGCTTCCCATGGGCTAGAGCCACTTTCAGAACCGACTCATTTGTTGCGCTTGTTGATTCAGCCTGAACAAAATATTCAAAATACATTAGAAAAAATACGGTTTCCAACGCCGACAACACTAAATTGCAAAAAGAAAATGAATCAAATTTTTTTGCAAGAGAGACTTACAGGGTGACGAGGGTCAGCAAGCATGGGGAAGAGACCTCTGACAATAAGTGACTGCCTTGCCTGATTTAACAATATACACAAACACGATGTTAACTTCTAGCAATAACCAAAATAAAGTCCATAGGAAAATTCAGATACGCCAAACTTCTCAGATCTAAAATTTTACAGGAAGGTGATATTATTCCAAAGGGTAACTTGTTTTTAAATCTTCAATTATAAGAGTTACTAATCCTTTGAATCATGTGGACAATTTATACAGTCATAAGCAAGTAACAACCGTAAATCCTTGAATCTTGAAAATCAGCAAGTGACATAAGAAAAATCTCAATTCTTAATAATTTTCCAAATTCACACAATTAGAATCAAGTTTACCTCAAAGGCTCCGCTAAAGCTCCACTTCAGCTGATTTGTCGTAAGCCGGGGAATGACAACAGAGAGAACAGGCATAGTTGGCCGGTATTTGGCAATCAACCTTCATAGAGATGAACGAAACATTTATGAGACAGCTACAGAGAAATTATATGAAGGAACAGTTTAAACAGGAAGGAAATGGTGTGAACCTTGCTGCTCTGCCAGACGAGGTGAAGCATATAATTACAGATGCCTTAACCTTGATAGCTGCCCGTACCTGATACAAGCAGAAGTTAAGCCTTTTTTTTCTGTGCAGAAGTTAAGCCTTTAAGTTAGAAATGAAGATGGAAATTATCAACTTGAAAGGTAAATTCTCAGCCTTTAAGTTATGTAGGTAGCACAGAAGAAAGACTTACAGCAGAGGAAGCAATAGATTCCAAGTGAGACATTGGTTCTCCAACATACTTGACAGTCTTCTTGAAGAACAAATCTTGGTTGAAAACCTTCTCTGCCTATAAACAAGTACAAAAATGTGTAACCATGGCTAAGATGATTTAGATACTAAGAAGCCGTAGGAAATAATAATACTTAAGAAAAATAAGATAAAGCCTACCTCACAACAGATTCTACCAACAGTTGATATGGTTTCAACCGGGTACAATCCACGAAGGGTCTCAGCTCCAAGAAGAATTGCATCACTTCCTGCGGGAAGTAAAAGGGAAGAAACCCTCTTCAAGTTATGACCAAAACTACAATCCAGAAATATGTATTCCCTCCTATATAATGTTAGCAGTACGAAATACATAGAGACTCAACATACCATCTAAAACAGCATTAGCAACATCAGTTGCCTCTGCACGAGTTGGCCGCAGATTGTCTGTCATACTGTCTACAACACGAGTGAGAACAGCTGGCTTTCCAGCCATGTTACACTTGTAAAGAGCAGCCTTTTGGAACAAAAACACCTGCAAGTTTTAGGGACAACTTAGCACTTCACCCCAGAAGATAGCATATCACTAATAGTCTAATAAGACACCCACCATCTGATTAGAAAGAGTAGGGATTTGGACACCAAACAAATTGATTTGAGTGACCAACATGATACCTTTTCCGGAGGTAGATCGATACCCAAATTCCCACGAGAAAGAATAATGCCATCTGCTTCTTGTAGAATTTCGTCAAAGTGGGTCAGTCCCTAAAATTAAATACACATATGTAAATCTAATCAGCACCAAAACCATATCCAATGAAAGAAAAGCTGCAGAAGGAGACATGTAAAGAAAAAATAAAAATGGTATCAGTTACCTCTTCATTCTCAATCTTAGCAAATATTTGTGTTTGAGAGAGGTCACCCAAACTGTTAAGCAACTCACGGGCCTGTGTTGTGGCAACAAAACCGCAATCATTCAAGCATGTTAGAAGCTCAGAATTAGTAGTGAGTAACACTTGAAAGGCAGTATAAGAAAACCATTATGAAAAAAAATATGGACCTGGCGAACATCTTCTGCATGCCGACAATAAGATAATGAGAGAAAATCGATCTTATTCTGAACTCCCCATGTGCTTATAACCTAGAGGAGAACCAAAATAGAACAATATAGTTATAGCATTCAAAAAGCTAAGCTAAAATTTTACGAGAGACAGAGCAAAGTCGTCATTGAGATTGGTGGATTATTATAAGCAACACTGACCTCCTTATCCTTCTTAGTGAGGGTTGGCATATCAATGTGAACTTGAGAGACATGCAATGTGAACAACGGACCACCCAGAGTAGCAGCATTCCTTGACACACAAATGACATCATCTCCTTTGACTTCCTCAACCTGAAGGTTTGTTTAAATGGTTGGTTATCTCAGAACACAAACATCTACAAGTCTGCATTCGAATTTCTGAGAATAGAGTAGTACTATACGCAAGCTTTTTATATACCTCAAGCCAAACTGAAGTTGTTTCACTACCAGTGAAGAGGTATTGTCCAACAAAGATAGTGTCTCCTTGCTTAACTGCCTGATGACATCAAACAATAACATCCATCAAACCCCTATATACAAAAGCCAATTATAATCTCCTCCAAAAACTACACGGTAAGGCCGTAAGGGTCATATAGAACCTTCGCTAGCCCATCAAAATTAATGGGAAGGACTTCAGAGGAGGCTTCTTGATCTTGACTCGGAGTCAAAGTTACAAGGCCATCGGCTTTAAGAGAAATAGCTTTCTCAGTCTTGTTAATAACTTGCAACTCAGGTCCCACAGTGTCTAGCATAACCTAGAGAAGCCATAAATCACCATCTAAATTCATTAGATTAAGCATTACCAAACAAGCGCGTTGCCAAAATCCAAAGATTCCAGCAGAGCAAAACCAAAGAAAAAAGAACATACAGCACAAAGCTTCTTAGTGCTCTTCACAGCTATCTTCAGATTCTCCAACGTCTCCCGGTGATAATCTGCATCACACCACGAGAAATCGAATCGAGCCACTGCACATAGAAAACAACCAGTGAGAGAAACTCAAGCAAATAACGTCTCAAACAGTACAAAAGGGAAGTAAGTCGCTATTACCGGACATTCCAGCTTTGAGACAACCGGAAATCACCTCGACGGATCGAGATTTCGGACCTAGAGTCCCAACAATCTTAGTCAAAGCCGGGAAGAAACTCTACGAAATAACATCAAACAGATCAAAAACCTCAAAAACGAAATAAATCTCATACTAGTTACTACTTCAATAATGAAATCAAACCTCACAACAGATCCATGCTTAACCGAACTAAGAAATCAAAACAATCACAGAAAACACAGAGCGGGAGAAGGAGAAATGTCTAGCTCACAGGTTTGGAAGGTTCCAGGATTGAAGTCATCCTGATCGGTTCCTCGAGAAGGAGATGACTTGAATGCATAGCTGCTGATCGGAATTCGGAGATCTCAGGCGTTTGACGGTGACGGGAGAAGGAGGCAGAGGAATTTTGGAGTGGAGAAGAGGCGGAGAAAAGAGTGCGCGATTGGGTATTTGATACGCTTGACCGGCGAATATGCCTTCAAATACGACGCAGTTTTCGTTTAAATAGCACACAATAAAATGAAAATATTGAAAAAGAAGCCATTGACTTTAGTTTCGCTGTTTTTAACCCCCCAAACGTTCACTATCTAATGCAAACTATCCCCCATTGTTTTTTTTAAAAAAAAAAACTGTAAACCCCAAAATGATCTTGTTTTTTTTTATTCTTACTCTATCAATGATTTTGTTAATTTGTAGAATAGTTATATGATAGAAGTATTAATACAAATTCAAACACTTATAAAGTAATATTATAAATTAATGAATCTATGTATAGTCAATAAAAGAGAGAAAATTACCATACATTTAGTAGTATATTCAAAATAAACCATATACATACAAAATATTTTATTCTAAGCATTTAAAATGATTTTGGATTCTGAATGACCTATCATAACAAAAAACAACAGGGATTAGAATCGGAAAAAGCTAAAAGTAGAAGGACTGAATATAAATTAAGCATTTTTATTGAACATCTAGAAACAGGATCTAGAAATGTCAATGAGCACAACACAACGACGGTCTCAGGTCGTACACGTGGCAGCAAAGGGTGCGATTAAGGCATATGAAGCAACGTAGCTGGTTTTTAGTATTCTTCCCCAAGTTAAATTTCGTGGGGAAGGGGTCAAATAAGCCTCACGCGCCGAGGAATAGTGAGCGAGAGTGTCTTTCAATTACGCACTAGTCAATAATACCATTAAACTCGCCTTTATGGCGTGATGAAAGCTAAATTTCAAGATTGTTGAAATATATTTTAATGTTACCGATTGAAACTTTATGGTTCAACACTTCAACTATCAGAATTCAGAAACCCGTAATATAAAATCTTTTTTTGTTAAAGATTCGCTTCTAGAAATGAAAAAGGAATCGATGCTAATTTGTCAAAACTATTGGCTAATCATGTGCTTGACCATTCGTTAATTTACTTAATATGCCAATCATAACCCATGGGCTCAACAGGTACGCGAAAGGTCAAATCCAAAGGGCTGACTCTTCGACCAAGAAGACAATTACGAGTGGACACAAAAGCATCCACCGTTCTAGAAGCATTAATCAATGGGCGTTTGAGTTTTTTAGGTTCAGTAAATCAACTGCTAGTTAATTAACCTAAGACATATGGGCCTAATTGGGCTTTAAAGACATATTTGAAACGGCTTTATAAATAAATCCACAAAACCCACAACGTTACGAAAATCACAAACCGTGAATACACAAAAACATGGCTAAAATTCAGCCCAAAAAAAAAAAAAAAAAAACATGGCTAAAATAACGGAACTCCGACGAATTCGCAAATCGGGGATTCTAAGCAAGAACCTTAAAATCGACAAAATACAGCGATAGATATTTTACAAAAACGACGGACGATAGAAAAATCAGACTTAGCCGTCGGTGGTAGCCAACGACGGCGACATTGAGTTTCTTGACTCATCAAAATCCTCACCCACCGGAGATTGCTCAACTCTAATCTCCTCAACCATCTTAACAACCTCAACCATCGTCGGCCTCTTCTCCGGCTGCGGCACGACGCAAGCTAAACCGATATGAAGCATTGCCACCATCTCCTCCTCTATGTTCTTGTATCTCAAAAGCTCCGGATCAAAAACCTCCGCCGTCCATTCTTCCTTCACCACTGACCTCACCCACTTCGGCAAATCAACCACCGCTTCTTCCTCCTCCTCAACCGCCACCGACGCTGCTGATCTAGGTCTCGACGGAGACGGGAACATTGAGGGAGCTTTTCCTGTTAAAACCTCGAGGAGCAACACACCGAAGCTGTACACATCGGCTTTCTGCGAGAGCCGTTTGATCTCGGACTGTTCCGGCGCACGGTAGCCTCCTAACCGGGCTATAGCGTGAACCGGGTTTAGCAAAAGGGATAAACCGAAATCCGCGATCAATGCGACGCCGTTTCTGTCGAGAAGAACGTTTGAGGATTTGATGTTACCGTGAGGGATCTTGGAAATGCTGTACTCATCGTGAATCTTTGCTAATCCTCTCGCTGCTCCTAACATTAGACTAATCCTCGTCGTCCAATCTAATGGAATCCGTCCAGGACCTCGATCACCTAAAAAACACGAATCGAAATCAAAACTTTGATTACCTAATGTGATAAAAATCAAAACTTTTGGCACTAATGAGTGACCCAATTGATCAAATTTGACAATTCAAGCTAAGAGAGAGAGAGAGAGTTTTAACCATGAAGAAGAGAGTGTAAGCTTCCATTGGGAAGATACTCATAAACTAAGAGCTTCTCTTCTTTAGCGTAGTAATAAGCTCTGAGTTTGACAACGTTTTGGTGCTTAAGCCTACCAATGATCTCCATGTACTGCTCAAACTCTTTCCTCGGACATGGATTTGCGTCTTTAAGCCGCTTCACCGCAACCGTCGTCGAGCCATCGTCAAGCACAGCTTTGTACACAGTCCCTAAACTCCCTTTCCCAAGCATCTCCGCTGATGCTTTCAATAAATCCTCAAGCTCAAACTGTTTCCTCCTCTCGAAAAACACAAGTCTGCTCCTATCAGTCGCCGACGTTGCATCACTCTCTCCTCCTTCGCCGTAGCTGCTTCGTCTCTTCCCTTCTCCTCCTCCTCCTCCTCCGACGAAACCACTCTCTACACTTCCGGATTTCGATCCTCCACAATTCCGGTCTAATCTTCCACAACAGAAAGCAAAACCGAAGGATACTAAAACAATAACCGCCACGCAGCCGCCGATAATGGCAGCAATTGTACCTGGTTTAAGCCCTCGATGGCCGTGAATCGTCGGTTTTCCGGCGGAAACAGAAGAATGCGGAATCGACGTAGGATTCGACGGAACGATCTGATCTGTGTTGGAAGATTCCGGATCATTTGTGAAAGTACAAACAGGTAAAGGATCCGACCCGCATAAACCTTCGTTACCGGAAAAGCTCAATTCTCCGAATTTCTTGACCACACCGTCGGAGACATTTCCGTGCAATTCATTGAACGAGACATTCAATTCAAGAAGTGATTTCATCTGAGAAAAATCCGGGATCCGACCCGTTAACTCATTGTTCTGGAGCCGGATCGTTAGAATTCGAGTAAATTCAAGAATCTCTCTTGGGATGACTCCACGGATATTGTTATCAGAGAGATCAAGACGTATCATTCGTTTAAGAGAAGAGATCTCTTTAGGAATCTCACCGGAAAGATCGTTACCGGCGAGATAAACGAGTCTGAGGTTTGTACAGTTTGTGAGTGGTGAAACGGTGCCGTTGAGTCTGTTATCGTGGAGGTCGAGAAGACGGAGTTGTTCTAAGGATGAGAGAGAGATCAATGGTCCTCGTAAGGAGAGAGAAGGGAGAGAGAGTTCTGTGACGCGGTGTGAAGATGGTGAGCAAGAAACACCACGCCATGAGGAGGAACAAGCGTCGGAGCCGGACCAGTTTCCGGCGAGATTGCCGTGTGTGTCGGTTTGGAGGCGGAAGAGTGTGAGGGCATTTGTGTCGTTTTGAGAGAAGGAGACGGAGAGTTGAAGAAGAAGGAGGAGAAGGAGAAAAGGAAGAGTTTTGACAGCCATGGCGGATGGGCGGGAAAGAGAAGAGTGAGTGTGAAGAGAGAAATGTATCATTTTGTAAAAAAAAAACAGATAAATATATGAAACTGATGATAACGACAAATTTGTGGAGTCTTTCATTTTGCTTTTTCTCTTTTGTTATCTTTTTTTTTTTATCTTTCTTTCTGAATGGTCTGGTTTTTTGAATGCAGTGTCAGTAGCGAGACCAGAAACGAAGGGGAAGAAGGAAAAAAAAGGAAACAAAAGTAACGTACAAAGTATTGACTAGGAACAGGACTAATGATAATAAAGAAAATAGAATAATGGACTTTTCTATGTTAAAATTGCAAAGCAACATAAGGATTGTCCAAGTAATAACATTAGGTTATCGAGTAATATCAACTGATATTTTCTAATCAGTTTTTTTTTTTTTTTGGGTCTAATTTTGATAGATGTAAAAAAAAAAGGAGATGAAGGTAAATCATTAGTAGCAAAAAGGTAAAGTAGAAATGGTGGTGGTTGTGTGAATGATTGCTGTTCTCCACTCCATGGTGTGGGTGAACATAACCCTACGCCCAAAAAGTTTACCCAAAGTTTGAAAAAGTTATCCCTGTCTCTTTGTAAGTTACTGGTGCAATTAGTTTCTCTAATCAGATATTGAGTTGATTTCTATCTCGTAGTTGGTTAACTATCAGATCAACACATATCAAAAGCATATGTAAAAACCCACATACAATAATGGTCAGAGCTTTACATAATGAATCTGTGTAATGTTAGAGATATTCATATGTAAAACTTGTATTATTCCACAATCGTTTGTTAGCTTTTCTTTCAAACTTGCATTATTCCACAAGTTTTCTTTTCTACTACTACTCATAGAGCTCACACCATTCATGATTCATACACATATATATAAGTAATATACTACTATATAGCTGTAAATTCAAGTTAGTAAAAACAAAACTCATCTATTTTTTTTTTACTTAAACATATCAACATATTTCAGAAATTTTGTTTTAACAATTCTTTTTACACATAGAATTCTGACATGTTGCAAAGACATTTTCCTGTTTATAAAAGACTCAACTAATTAACTATCCAAATGGACAAACACGCCACACTATATATGTTCACAATGAATATATAGCTCAACTTACAACATATACAATTTGGATGTTTCCTTTAGCTTGCAAATTCGTTTGGAAGTCAAATTCCAAGTCACGTTTTACATAATTAGGATCAAAGTTTGAAAAATTAGAACAAGAAAGTAGTTATTAAGTAAACTATTGGACTCGTATTTGTCATTTCAACTACAGTCGATAAAACCAACATTCTCGGGTATGTAATATGTTTAACCTCTTGAAGTAAAAGTAAAAAGTATTTTATTATTTTGCTGTTATCAAAATCAAATAATTCAAATGAACTAGTGACTAGCGTGCCGACAAAAATTAACAAATAACATGGTGGAGCCATGATTGGTACGACGCGACAATTGATGATTTGTTTGGAAAACAAATTAAGTCAGCTTTGCACTTCTCTTTCCCTAAGCTTGTCCTTATTTTTTACCAACCCGACATTTTTGAGACCCCTTAACTAATTTTAAAGTAAAATTATAGAAGGAGAAAAGTAAGGCGCAATTGGCGTTCTGATTTTCATCTTCTTGTAAAGGCTGATCAGAGAGATTTACCAAATTTATTACCCTTATTACATCTCAAAGTTTTAAAATTGTAGGTTGCTTAATAAAAGATATGCAGTTTTTTTTGGTTCCATTCTATTTATACTTGAAACAATTATCTTAATATTTTGATGATATACAAAAATGTGGGTTATATATAATGTAATTGTACATACAACTACCACTGTAATCAGTTATAACAAATCTATGATTTGCCACTAGAGTGTCAGCTTTGTACACCTGTTGAATTTCTTGTTAAACTTGGAGAAGAACAACTAATGTTGTGTTATGCTAAGATGTGGCCACGCGTTTCACGTAGATTACGTCGATTCATGGTGTTCCGTTTGAGATCTAATTCTCTGCTATGACAACTTTATTTAAACTGAACTTGCTTTGGGAAAGTAAAGAGTTTATTTGGTTCATCTATAACACATGTTATTTTAAACGTGGGAGATGACAACATTGAATTGATAATGTTCGTGAATCACAAACACATATCTCTGGGTCAGTAAGCATATTATTGTTCGGCAAAGCTCTTTCCGTTTGGGTCGCCTTGAGATGTGTGCTTGGTTTTATCGTTGTCGCATGGATTGACGGTAAATGTTAAGCTATACTGTTGGGCCTTAGTCCATGGGCTTAAAGTGAACAATATTTAATTTTATTGAACTTTAATTACAGTGGTGTCATGATGTTAATGAGTCTTATGAGTTTGGAAAGAGGTGTTATTAGTTATTAGTTTATTACAAACACATCATCCGTTTGACTGACAAGAAATTACAAAATATAAAAATCTCTGAACCAGAATAATTAGCATTTTTTTTGTTTTAGCAAATACTTTCTTTCCATTGATGCATGTTTTCCACGTATATATACCATTTTCTTTCTTTTCGAAAAAAGAATCACTGAACGTATTTTAAATTGGTAAAAATCTTTTTTCTTTTTTCTTTTCCATTTATATATTTATATAATATATCTAAAGATGGGAAAAAACTATAAGGGTTTTGACTCATGTACTTAGCTGTCTACTAACAAAACTTTTCATTATGTAAAGTTTTCCATTTAAGGAATTTGTTTTTAGTGTATAGTTGGCCCAGCAGATTCAGAGTCCCAAGTTTCACTAAAAAATATATAATCTTTTTCCCCAACAGAAAATATAGAAGTAACACAAAGAACAAACTTTTTTATATAAATTAAACTGTAAAATAGAAAATATATATGTTGCGAAATATGGAACCATCAAACTAATTTTAGACACATGAACCGTTTAAAACGATAAAAAATTATACTTAAAAATGCAAAACTTCTATGTATGTAATTTTACGTAAACCAACTGAACGTTTCAGATAATTTTAATAAATTTACGTCAAATTATGTTTAAAATATTCGATTGTATCCAAATTTTTCTAATATATGTTATCTTAACACATATTTGTTGTTTTTAAAAACAATTTTTGCAAGACAAAGTATTTAAGTTATTCGAGTTGTCAATTTATATTGATTAAAATCTATCAAGTTTCTTATTGATTAATTTCACTTAAATTTATCAATTTAAAGAATTCATAAACTAAATTTTATGTAAATAGAAAAAATTTCTAATTTATTTATCTTCTTATATTATCTCAATTACAGGCTTTAAAATATTACCCCTATTAATATCTATATATACATACAACATATACATACAGTCGTTGTTCAACTTTTAATTTAAAAATTTTCAACTAAATGGCACATGCATGAAACAACATTAATTAGGAAACGCTGGAAAACAAAATTTCCCATACTATCGTTCATATCCTAATTATCCCATGGCCAATAAAATGACTTCATAAAATCACAAACTCTATCTCTATCTTCTCTCGAATTGCCTCTCATTTTCAGTCTCTATCATGGATCAAAACAAGAGCACCGTTCCCTTGTCAATGTCGGACTCAAGGCCCATCGCTCCCTCTCCGGACACTGCCGTAACGGCACATACCACGGTGGAGGAGGGTATGAACGACGCGAATAAGAAGAGGAGGTACGACCGCCGCGATGAAAAAGGGAAGTTCATCAGTAAATCTGGGACACAAATTAAGAGATCGTTGAGGAACAGTAGAGGTACAGCTTTGAGCGCTTACAATAAAACTTTTAAAATTGTAACGATAACTAATTAATATGAGTTTCGTTATTGGGGAGGGGACAAAATTGACCTGATATGTCTTGTGCTAGAAATAAAGAATATGAATCTAGGGTATGTTCAATCAGTGGAAACCTTCACTTGTAGTCTTGTGTTAGGGTTTGGGAATTTCCTCATTGCTAATAGATATTGTGTAATTTGTTGGGAAATTAATTGAAGGAAACATAACATGTCAATTTTTTTGTATATATGTTACATGTGTAAGAAATATATTTGTTATAAAACGATAGAGAAAATGTGAGTTGAGATGGGTCTGAATGTGTTTGAATTGAAGGTGGCGTGTCTTTGAGTCTTGGAGGTGACATGCTTATGCCTCTTGGAGGAGGGGACTTCACGCCGCATATCTTCACAGTTGAGAAAGGAGAGGTAAATATATAACTTATGCATACGTATTTTTCTACTCCATTATATTTGTTGCTGTAGAAAAGAAAACATATTTGTTATATATGATTTCAGATTTTTAAAGTGATGTTTTAGTCAAAGTTGATAAAACTTAACTTCAACTCCTTTCAACACAATAAGCTTATTTGCATGTATAAATTTCAATCACATAAAAAGTGTATTATAAAACTCTTTGAAAGCAGATTTTTCGCAATTCTCGAGTTTTTATGAGTTGGAACCATGGTTTTAGATTATTATTTTTATATATACATGAAGTAAGCAAATTTATTTAAGTTATGAGATGACTCTAATGAATCATGAATAAATTCTTGAATATAGTTTGATTTACATTCGATCTTTGTTATTTGATTTTGGAACGTATAATAACTGTAATATTTTTTATTTTCTTGTCATTTTCTTTTATCTTAACGGGTACTGAAGATTGTTAGTTGCGTACTATTCTATTTCGCGGTAATAATATTTATTTCTACTAAGTATACAAAATTTCTAATCATACAATATGTAATATACAACTTGCTTATGATGAGGATGAACATGTTCATTCTTAGTCTAAACACTTTCAAATGAAATAGATTAAACTTCCATTTAGATGATAATTGCATTCAGACAGCTATTTTTTAGATTTTTGTTTTGAATATTTGACTCTTAAAGGTTTAATTTGGATATATGTGTTTAGTGGTTTACTTAATTTTATGGATTATTTTTGTTATTACTTATGTTTAGAGTGTTTAATATTAACTCGCGAAGTAACTTTCTTAACTCACGATGTGAATGGTATGAGTTCAGAATCATAAAAGCTCATATAATAAATGAGTTTAGTTTGAACTAAACTAACGCATGCAATATTCTAGTTCATTATAAGTTAAGCATAATTGAGTGAATTAGCTTGTTTAACAACCCTACTAATTTTCTTTTCATGGAAGGATCTACATAAAATATAAACTGTTAGAAAAAACAATAATTAAGTATTGTTCAAATGACCTAGAGAGATGAACAATGGACTTATAATCATCGTCACAGCGTTGTTTATTTGCTTTGAGAGGTTTGGCCTTTGTATATGCATATATGTGTTGAAGAACGGATCTTTTATTGTATTTTCACAGGATGTAATCCAGGGGATCATGTCCTTTACGGAAAATGGTGCTCGTGGGATCAGTGTTTTGTCAGTAACTGGTGTGGTTTGCAACGTCAGGATTCAACCGCTCGGTTTAAGCCGTAATTATTTGACGTTTAAGGTATATATATATATATATATGATGAACTCGGTCTTGCAGTCCAATCTTGGTATCTTATAACTTAATGGTTCATGTTAGGATGCATTACAAACATTGGTCTGTATATAGATTACTAATTAGTTGTCTTGACATGCATGAATGTCGGTTTTTCAAAATGTAAACCAGCCATGTGGATACTATAATGATAACATTTTGGTGTAGGATACATATGAGCTAGTATCGCTGAAAAGTACAATGATGATAACTGAGAGCGGAGGAGTGAAAAATAAGACGGGAGGGTGGCGGATTACGATTGGTGGAGCTAGTTGTGGTGTCTTTGGTGGTGCTTTGGTCGGTAAACTCACTGCAGCAAGTCAAGTCCAAGTAAGAACAAAAAGCATCTTCTTGATTTGTGGTTCAGTGTTTGAAACTATATCTATCTTATGATTCATTTTTTTACAGGTTGTTGTTGGAAGTTTCTGGCCGTTGATCACAAATCCATCTCAGAAGAGGAACAATGAGTCCCAATCTGCGGTTGTGCCACCCACAAATCCAACCGCATCGGCTTCCTTATCTGTCCAACAATCAGATATGATTGTCCCATATGATCACTCTCAGAAGGGGAAAGATAAGTCCAAAGCTGTGATTGTTTCACCCACAAAACCAACCGCATTGGCTTCCTCATGCAGAAGACAAGTCCGACGATATTCAGATCTGATAATGGTCCCTTATGATCACTCTCAGAAGGGGAACGGTAAGTCCAAAGCTGTGATTGTTCCACCCACAGTACCAAACACATTGGCTTTCTCATCCACAGGACAAGTCCAACACCAACAACCAGGTATGATAGGCCCTTCTCATTCTCAGAAGAAGACCGATGAGTCCCAAGCTGTGGTTGTTCCACCCACAATACCAAGCGCATTGGCTTCCTCATCCACAGGACAAGTTCAACAGCCAGAAATGAGATGCCCTTCTCCCATTCTGACTTTAGGATGGTACAACATGGAACCGGACCGTAACAAGTAATCTCATCCGAAACTTTTAACATTGAACTAAGACTCTTTAAGTTCATAAGTTTCTTAAAAATCTGAGGATCTTTGCTATCATGTTCATGTTTCTGGGACTTCATTGATGCTAGTTGGATGCATCTAACAAACCTCATGTGGTTGTTATATTCTCAATGTTCTCTCATTTTATTCTGAATTTTCAAACATTCATAACATTGGTTATCATCTTCATGTTACTGGAACTTCATTGATGCTAGTTGGATGTATCTAAAAAGCCTCATGTGGTTGTTGTATTTTATTTTCAATGTTGTCTTTTTTTTTTTCTGAACGTCCAACATTCAGAACATGGATTTCTTTACAAGTTTTCACAGTAGTCTTATTGTCTCAAAATATAGCAATGCAATGTAAAACTCAAAATATTTGAGAGAATTAAAAGAAATGACGAAAAAACCAGTAGATGTTCAGCTTTATTATTAGGAATAAAAGTGACTTATTGATAATAATTAGAATAAGAAACTACAACCAAGTGATAATCATGCAAGATTAGAGACAATCTTTGAGGCTCTGCGGTAGAAAGACCAGTCAGGATGAGATGAATCGATCTTAGGCTGTCCAAAAGAATGATCTTTTATGTAAGCCTGAACATCCGCTGATTTTGCCAGACCATCCAAGTAAGAACAGAACTCTCCTTGTGGATCTAACACAATCAAAACCAATCCAAAGATAAACACAAAGCATGCCTAAAATAAGAGATAAACATCAAACGTTTAAAACTGTTTGCATACCAAGTAAATTATCTTTCCTGTCTGAAGGATCATAGCTCAATGGAAAGAGACCTGAATTGTCCTGCATATACAGAAAGATCAATTTAAGTTAGGAGCAACAACTAAACTGAGTGATGAAGAACATTATAATAGAGGTTAAAGTATTTTACAGGGTTAAGAAGAGCTTTGTAGGGTTCATCATCAATGAAGATGGTGTTGGAAGCAGAGAACCCTTTGAAGCTTTGAAACACTTTATGGAGATTCTTAAAAAACAAAGGCTTTTTACTGTTCTCTAGTGTCTTCAGTCCACTGTCAGTACACTTTTCTTGGTCCTGTAACAAAGTGTAACAGAGAGTGTACAAAGCAAAGTGTATCAGTGTATATTTATATATCAATACATATAAGTCTATGTATACAAGTCTTACCCATACAAACAGAAGCTTATCTTTAAGGCCTTCGAGAACAATGCTAAGAGTTATGTCAACATTGTTCCTATCAGTCAAAACCATAATAAATCAGGTCAACGTACGTATTATTAAGCTAAATCAACTGAATATTCCTATATAAAATATTAATCTGTAATTATAAAAAAAAGATGGAAAATGAAGAGACAAACTCGCAAGCTGAAGACCAAATCCCAACTTCGAATCTCTCAAGACAAAACTTCATAAAATCTTCAGCAAATGGTCTCTTATACACTAAACAAAAAACAAACAACGTCAAGCTAATTATATTAAAATTATCATAAAAAGAAGAACCAAAATATATTTAAAAGTTAAAAATAAATTAGATAGTGTTAAATTGTTACCGAGATTCGGCCCACAAGAAGCATCAGGAGAACGGTTCTTAGGTTTCTTACGCATGGCTTTTTTATGAACTCTGTGAAGAAGTAGACCACCAAGACTTAAGACCAAGAGTTTCTTCTTCTTCTCCTCCTTAGGTCCTAAACTAAGTTTATCCAGAATCAAACTCAGTTCAGCCGGCTCCAAATTTTTCTCACAGGAGTACTCATGTTCATCGTCATCGTCAGATGCAATGATGCTTTTCAATTTTTTTTCTTCCGCCATTGTAGAGCATAAGATCGTCGAGACTCATATGGTGCATTTATATTGGAGGATTAAGTCATTGAAGGTGGTGGCGATTTAGCTTCACGAGATCAAAGCCATTTAATTTTTTCTTCATATGCGGCTCTTTGGATACTGTAAAATCTTTTTTGTTCTTATCCTTAATTTTTCTAAATTGATCATTTTTCTAATTTCCTAGAAGACCATCCAACTTGGTAGTAAATTGATTTCAAAAGTACCAATCAGAGGATTCCACCTGTCCAGGGAAAATGTCGAAAGGTAATGAATCCAACACTAAAAATGTTAAAGACTACAAACCTATAATAAAACTGAATCGACGCTGGCTGAAAAAAAAAAAAAAACTGAATCGACGCTGACTGAAGGAAGTTATGTGAGTCTGTGGGCCTTAGTCAGTTTTTTCAGGCCCAAATTTGATTTCCAGCAAACCTGGTACACAATTTGGGCTCTAAGCAGAACTGGCCCAGTTTGGTTGCAGAATATACAAGTTTAAATTATTTCTGCAATAGTTAAACCAAATTTAAATTATTTTACAGAAAATACAAGTTTATCAGGTCACCTATCCTCATCATCTTGAGTTTGAAACTCGAAAGAACATCCGAAAAGTCCACACAAACAACCACATTTTGATAAGAATTTTAGAACTAGTAGTTTATATTTTCAAAAACTTTGAGGTGTATAGAATAAGCTAGGTCTACCTATTCGAATATTTGAGGTATGTCTGGGTATTGGATATTTGGTATTAGGAGTCTAAGTTCCATTTTGTATATTTTAGAAATTTGGTTTATTAGCAAAAAGAAGAAGAAAAGGAATAAAATCTAGACCCATATATTTACTACTTCAGTTGTTCTAGAGTAAGAAAATTAGTCGTAGTAGTATTGTCAAATTCAAACTTGGTATAAAGCATGTTGTTTGACAAAAGAAAAAAGGAAAAACATGTTATCGAATCTAGATCCAAATATTTATTACTTGTTCTAAAGTCTATAAAAACTAGTCGTATTACTTGGACAAGGAGCAAGCAAAATAGTAAAAAACAAAAAAGGGAAAAAAACCTTTTCTATTCTGCAAAAGGCGTGCAGCACATCGTTTTGGCTTCTTGCATTGACGAACCTACCTTCTCATCCAACGGTTCTTATTAAAACAATCCGACGGCTTTGCCTGAACCCGTGACTCATTATATATCGAACCACACCACTCGATTCATCTTTCAGCTACTGTCAAGCGATTCACTAAAAACCTCGAACTCATCGCCCTTATCTCTCTCTCTAGATCTACTCGATATGGCTACTATCACCGGTGTTAAAGCTAGGCAGATCTTCGACAGCCGTGGAAATCCCACCGTTGAGGTTCGTTTCTTCTCGTTTTTCCGATCATTTTTTGTAATTTCCGGCTTTGAACATTGTTTATTCGTGGCGGATCTGCGTTTTGTGATGGATGATCGGTGTTTTGATCTTATGATTTATGTTTATTCTTATCTTTGGATCGTAATTTTGAGAAGAAGACGAGTTATATCTATCGATGATGAGTTGATTTTGTTTATATGATTGACGGATCTGTTTATTTCATCTGGTTTTTACGATTTCGATGTATTTCTGCCGTCCGATCTCTACCGTTACTGATTTGCTAATGATTGCTCTGATAATGGTTTAGGTCGATATCCACACATCCAGTGGTGTCAAGGTTACCGCAGCTGTTCCAAGTGGAGCTTCCACTGGTAAGTCTTCTTACTATTTCTGTTTAGGCCTTGGGTATACAAATATTGTATTGTATGGTTGAATCTGTATTTGTGGGGTTTTACTGTCGATAGGAATCTACGAGGCTCTTGAGCTGAGGGATGGAGGATCAGACTACCTTGGAAAGGGTGTCTCTAAGGTGAGACTGCGATCTGGTCTTTGTGTTTTTTTAGTGGAACAACTGTTATCTCTTTGTGTGATTTATCCTTTGTTGACATCAATAGGCTGTTGGCAATGTGAACAACATCATCGGCCCAGCGCTTATTGGAAAGGTGAGTCTCACTTTAAGCTACTTTCGGAACTTTAAATTTGTGTCTAAGGCTATGCACAAGACTCATTTATGTGTTTTTTTTTGCCTTTATTGTTTCTTGCAGGACCCAACTCAGCAGACTGCTATTGACAACTACATGGTCCATGAACTTGATGGAACCCAAAATGAGTGGGGTTGGTGCAAGCAAAAGGTGCTTCAGAGGAAATTCATTTTTTGTCTATTTACTCGAGCATAATAGACAAATCTGACCATCTTGCGTTTTTTTTTGTGTACAGCTTGGAGCCAATGCTATTCTTGCTGTGTCTCTTGCTGTCTGCAAAGCCGGGGCTATTGTCAGCGGCATTCCTCTCTACAAGGTAAGATATTTTGCACTAATAAGTTGGCTCCCTGTAGCCATGAAGGACAAGACTGTTGCTACTTAGTTTTTCTGTTACTAGATGTTCTAAGCTCTTCACTTTGCGTGGTAATTTTGTGCAGCACATAGCCAATCTTGCTGGTAACCCAAAAATTGTGCTGCCAGTTCCTGCCTTTAACGTCATCAATGGTGGATCCCATGCCGGAAACAAGCTTGCTATGCAGGCACGTTTGTTTTTACTCTTTTTCATTGACATACCAAATTGCAAGCTTCGTCAATTTTGAATATTTCTGATTGGCAAATGGTATTTGCAGGAGTTTATGATTCTCCCTGTTGGAGCTTCATCTTTCACGGAAGCCATGAAAATGGGTGTGGAAGTTTACCACCACTTGAAGGTAAACCTCCAATCATTTTGGTCTTTGTGATACTCCCATCAATGAATATTCGAAATTCATGTATTTCCTTTTACATCTGCTGTAACTGCAGTGGGAATTGCTTGAGTAATTCCCCTTGACTAACATGTAACATGTTTTCTTTTACGGCTTAACCATCTTCTTGTTCTCATTTGTTTTTCCAGTCTGTGATTAAGAAGAAGTACGGCCAGGATGCCACAAACGTTGGTGATGAAGGTGGCTTTGCACCTAACATTCAGGAGAACAAGGAAGGGCTTGAATTGCTGAAGACTGCTATCGAGAAGGCTGGCTACACTGGCAAGGTCTGTCTCGTACCTAATGCAGTTTAGCTGTCCTTTCACCCTAAACATAATTCATGAAGCTAATAGATCCCAGTCAATTTTTGCCAGGTCGTCATTGGAATGGATGTTGCTGCTTCAGAGTTCTACTCATCAGACAAGACCTACGACTTGAACTTCAAAGAAGAGGTGCAACCTCTTTTTTCTTGGTAAATAATTTTCTTGTTAGGATAGGCCAATGCTCTTAACTTCTAGCTGCTGGACTATTTGTTTGTCTGCAGAACAACAATGGTTCTCAGAAGATTTCTGGAGATGCTCTCAAGGACCTGTACAAGTCCTTTGTTGCCGAGTACCCAATTGTGTCCATTGAGGACCCATTTGACCAAGATGACTGGGAGCACTACGCTAAGATGACCTCTGAGTGTGGAACCGAGGTTCAGATTGTCGGTGATGATTTGTTGGTCACCAACCCCAAGGTCTGTTTTAATTTCAGTGTTTGTGACATAACTACATGTTCTTACCAATTTTTGTCTGTTCTCTCTCAAAGTTCTTATATATCTCTTTCTTATTCCAGAGAGTTGCAAAGGCAATCGAGGAAAAGTCTTGCAATGCTCTTCTTTTGAAGGTACCCTCACTATCCTCCCTTTGGTTTAATTCGAATTTAAAATCCGTCAAGGGTTTTAACTAAATATTTGTTGAACAGGTTAACCAAATCGGATCTGTAACCGAGAGTATCGAGGCAGTAAAGATGTCGAAGAGAGCAGGTTGGGGAGTGATGACCAGCCACCGAAGTGGTGAAACCGAGGACACCTTCATTGCTGACTTAGCCGTTGGCTTGTCTACTGTAAGTTGAAACAATTTATAGCATTTAATTAGCAATCTCCTGTTATATTTTTTTGTCTGATTCTCATTTGGATCTTTCTGTCTTCTGTACAGGGACAAATCAAGACCGGTGCTCCTTGCAGATCCGAGCGTCTTGCCAAGTACAACCAGGTTAACATCCCAAACCAAAAATAATCTTTGTATGTTTGAAGAACAAAGAGCACAGTAGATTTATTATCTAATCTGTTTCGTTGCTTACGCAGCTTTTGCGTATTGAGGAGGAGTTGGGATCAGAGGCAGTTTACGCTGGAGTCAACTTCCGCAAACCTGTGGAACCCTACTAAGTGGAGCTTTTAGAAGCAAAGTGGTCTTCTTTTGACGACGAGAAGATGACTTGAGTTTGGTCATTTGCTTAATTAAATAAAACGTTTGTTTTTGTTTCTTCTTTGTTTGGCTTTTACGTTTATTGTTGATGAACCCTTTTAGGGGAAAAAGTTGTGTTCATTTTTGTAAGGGAAACATGAGAGAGCTCTTGCTTTTATGGAGAACGGTAGCCCTTATTTTACAATCTAATTTCGGCTTCACTCTTTAATCTTCTCGTGTGATTGTTATGATCTCCAGTGATATATGGAGTTTGGTCTTAAAAGTCCCTTACTACGACTATTTCCATATTGCAAAAACCTGTTTGTGTTCACTAGATTTCAAAAGCGTTACACTATCTGAAGGTGGCTAGGTGGCTAGAAACATTCAAACAAAAAATTGGATCAAAGATTGTTTTGCTTCTCTGTTTGGTAATAACGGAAGCAATGAATGAAACTGATTCCTTGAATACTTGAATGTGGGTTGTGGAGTACACATTGTCTTGGAAAATCATCCAAGACAATCAGATATTAATGGGTTTCAATACAAGTTATTATGCAAGAAGCAGGTTTGCCCGAGTGGTTAAGGGGGAAGACTTAAGTTCTTCTGCACATAAGTGCGCGTGGGTTCGAACCCCACAGCCTGCATTGAATTTTTTTTTTTTTTTGGTCACAGGCTCACAACATTTGAAACACTTCAACACAGAACAATATCAACATCGTTCAGACCATTGGGGAACAAGTATTTTTTTGGTTAATCAAGGAACAAGTATTATTATTGCTTTGCAATATGGATCCTTAAAAAGGAACAAGTATAGTAGAATTAAGATACAATTAAACATAATTTCTTGGAACATCATATCCAAAAAACAAAAAAAATTATTTCTTGGAACGTTTCAAGTATATAAACAAATAAACCTATGCTCGTTAGGTCAATAGCCCCGGCCATGATGCCAGTCTGCCACCAAACCCAATCGTCTCCACCGCAGCTTCCCTCGAACAAATTTGCAATCGTCTCAAGAGCCATTGTCTCGGTAAAATCGAGATGCAGTCGCAAAACCTTTTGCCCTAAAGACCTAGCAAACCAACTGGGCATGTGCTTTTAGTAAAGATACACACCGCACACTTCTTACAACGAGACATTTTGCCTGAATTGGGAAAAAAGAAAAGAGATGATATAACTTAGATTCCGATTGAAGGAAAAACCACGAACGAGAAGACTTTGTAAAATTACATGTTCCTTTGTCCGAGTAACTTGATGTAACACCATAACTGGAAAAAAAAAACTCATGGACTCGAATCCAACTAAAATCAAACGCATATCATGGAATGGAATAACGATTGGTAGCGAAAAAAGTTAAGCAGTAAGCGTGTAGAAGCGAAGACAACAAAAGTGGGAGAAAAAAACAAGGAACAAAAGGATTGAAAAATGAGTTCAAACATTACCTGTTTTTCTTCGTCCGAGTAGCTCGATGGAAAAAGAAAACTGGAAAATAAAAAGGAAAAAAGAAAAGCTCCGTAACAAGGAAAAAAAAATTTCAAAAAACAGAGCCAGAAAACAAATAAAATCATTTGGGAGAAAACAAATGCATGCATGAAATGTAATAACGATTGGTTGGGAGAAAACAAATAAAGCATCAAGAGATTGTTCGTGGAAGTGAAGACAACAAAAGTGGGAGAAAAAAACGAACAACAAGGATTGAAAGATAAAAACAGAAAAGAGTTAAAGCATTACCTGTTTATTTGTCCGAGTAGATTGATGAACACAAAAACTGGAAAATCATAACAAAAACTCGGTTACAGAAAAAAAAAAATAAAAAACAGAACTTGAATAAGTTGTAATAAATAATAATTTATTTGTATTTATATATTTTTATAACTTACAAAAATCAAAGATTTTGAAAGAAAAAAGATATATAGAAAAGATTACAAACCAAAATCTAAAAATAAAAAGAGAATGAATATTAAACCCCAATTTTATAAATTCAATCGACATAATTTCAAGTTATAAGTGTATGATTTTTGCACGTAACAAGGCAAGTCAATTTACTTGCAAGTAATTAGATTT
Organism: Erysimum cheiranthoides; assembly: GCA_011420285.2. NCBI lineage: Eukaryota > Viridiplantae > Streptophyta > Magnoliopsida > Brassicales > Brassicaceae > Erysimum > Erysimum cheiranthoides. Next base: position 14,506,980 of record CM022182.2, on the reverse strand, counting down.
TGGACGAGTACTTGATATAGCAAGTACTTGCTCTGGACAAATCAATTATCAAGTCTAAAATTCAATTACTTTCACGAGTCAAGTCGAGTTACAAGTATTCGAAAATTAGCAAATACTTTCCTTATGCCCAGGCCTCGCCTATTGTGCGTGTGCATGAAATCTAGAAGTTAAGAGCATTTTCTCATGGCCTATCCTAACAAGGAATTATTTACCAAGGAATTATTTTAGTATTTTCTTTTATACATAAAATAAATTCAAAGCTAAAACCGTTTTTTGTCACCCAAGTCCAGCGTCAGATAATCGTTATTGCCCCAAAAACGTTTCATACATTTCTCTATTCATCCACTAATTAATCAGCATTGTTCGGTTAATTGTGTATATTTTGATTATTTTATATTTGTAAAATCGAGTATATATAGATGATAATGAATTAATGATATTATATATTATTTCAAGTTTTAACAAGTAATATGGTTAAACTAGGAAATACATTTTAATCTACTGAAATTTCTTGCTGCTTTAGAAATAGTTGGACCATTTAATTCTTTTCAAAGTGTAAATTGAAACATGTAACGCCGATAAATATACTTATATATTTAGTAGGTCCTCGTTAAATCCCATTAAAATAGAGCTTTATAAAACTAATGGGTATCCTCTAATATAGTCTGTATTGCATGAAAGTAAATAAATGATATATATATATATAGTGGTGGTATGTAATTCTTTTTGTGTTGCTCAAATGGTACTTTTCGTGAAGGTAAATTTTGTAATATTATAAAATCGGTTCATAACTTCTCAAATAGTATTCTCTAACATTTTTACGGATCAATAGTAAAATAATTACGGTGGTTTCACGAATTTTATCCAACTGCGGTAAAGTACTTTTTGTAGGATATAATGATTACACCAAGATTCGACCTATACTATTTACGGTGGGGCATTTTTTTTTTAATTGTTTCTGATATATGGTACTATGGTAGCTTTGGCACGGCTCTGGCCATAGATACAAGTTTAGAGCAAGATTTTAAGATTACTTAGCTAATCCATGCAGTATAAGACATCTAATACTTGGATTGGCTAAGGAAAAAGATTTTACCATGAAAGTGGTTTATCTAAGTCCTAAGCTCTCTAAACTACTACTGGATCAGTGCTTGAATATCATTCAAAGATCACAAAGTTGCAAACATTTAACTTCTTTCTTACCAAAACCATACTTGCATACCAACTCCTCATCATTGCCAATAACATCTAGAGTTTACATATTTTTTGCATCATTTCCATTCTTTATTTATGCATTGCTTTTAATTTATTTTATTTTACGCATTTAGTTTCTTATTTATTTTTATGCTTTCTTTATGCAAATAACCAAATAAAAGCCCCTCTTTGACTCATTATTGCACTTAAAATCCTACAAAATCTTTGTTTTGAACCAATAATCACCTCCATTAGGTCTCTCTAGGGTTCGATCATAAAACTATAATACAAAAAAGACAAAAAAAAGAATTTTCATTTGATCGAATCTTGACATAGTATAAGTTAGGTACAAATATTAATTTGAACTCCTAATCAATCATTAACCAAACGTAGAAAATAAAAGTTGAGAGATTAGTGAGCATGGAGGGTTGAGATCTGCAAATCAGAGGCGAGGCGTGGCTCTACACTCCGGGCAAGCGAGTTTTGTCAATCAGCTTTCAGAGCGTTTCGTCATGGGGAAATTCCAGATATGGCATTCGGTGCTATCATATGTACGTGTGTGTGTGTTGGTGAATACCCTGCATTGTTTAGGGCGGCTCCGCTCATCTCTTATACAAAAATTCACGGTGATGGCTCAACGGATAAGGGTGAGTCTATCTTGGCGTCTGTATGTCCTTCTCGTTATAGTCGGTTGTAGAGGCAAAAAGTAAACTCAAGTGGATACTATCATCACAGACTCACAGTTATTAGTGTGTCTTTGCCTGCATTTAATTTTTAATTTTTTTTTTTTGGTCACAGCATTGAAACACTTCAACACTATTGTAAGAACGATAGCAACATCGTTCAGACCATTAGGAAACAAGTAATTTTTTGGTTAATCAAGGAACAAGTATTATTATTGCTTTGCAATATGGATCCTTATAAAGGAACAAGTATAACACAATTAAGATTCAATTGAACATATCATTTCTTGGAACATATATCCAAAAAAAAAAAAAAATTATTTCTTGGAACGTTTCAAGTAAACAAGTAAACCTATGCTCGTTAGGACAATAGCCCCGGCCATGGCGCCAGTCTGCCACCAAACCCAACCGCATCCACCGCAGCTTCCCTCGGACAAATCTGCAATCGTCTCAAGAGCCATTGTCTCGGTAAAATCGAGATGCAGTCGCAAAACCTTTTGCCCCAAAGACCTAGCAAAAGTAACAGCTGCAACAAGATCACTGTCCCTACTAATCAAAACTTTATCACCTTCATCATCTTGGTACATAATCTGAAGGCCTGAATCCGCATCGCATCTTTGCATCACAACGCCCATCAGCTCTTCAAGACTCTCACCCGTTGAGTTAAACCGATGTACTCGCCCTTTACGATCTTCGAATTTGAAAGCAAACGAGCTCACAAGTCCTTGTGATGGACAAGACTGCTTCCCGTCTGAATTTATCAGCATTGCCGACATATCGCTGTGTGTTTCGTAGTCCTCGGGTGGATCTGAAGCGAGAGCTGAGTCCCAGAACTTTTGCATCATCGTATTCGTCATATCTTGAACAGCTCCTGAGCTGTTGTTCTCAACCGTTGAAATAGCGGCGTGTGTTATCTGCAGCACGTCTAAACAAGCTGCGGGGAAACCGTCTTTATCTAAAACCGGAAGATGCAGAAACTTCCCGTCGTGCATTATATGCAATGCGTCAAGGATTGTTGTCTCTATCGATGCACATTCAGGATTTGGTGTCATTACTTTTTCAACAAGAGTCAGCTCAGGAGATAGATTCTGCGCCACAACTCTCATCAGAATGTCTTTTGAAGTTAGAATCCCGTGAATCTTGTTCCCAACCGCGATGATCACAGAGTTAACCCGCAAATCCCGCATCTTTTTGGAAGCTACGAAAACAGGATCTGATGCTGACACAAGTGCAACTTTTGAATTCTCAGTGATTATTGTTGACAATGCAGGCTTGAACATCCGCTCCCTCAATGTGTCGATGAAAGCGAAGTTTCCGCTTCCCCAATGCCGTTCTTCAACTGCAGTGGCTAAAGCACTTCCTTGCTCTGCGGTTTTTTCCATCCGAGAGATAGCATCATAGAGGCACTTAGTGATATCCAACAGAGCAATGACTTCACCGTTCTCTACAACAGGCAAGTGCCTGAACTTTCCCTGAACCATCTTCTGAAGAGCCTCAATGGCAAGTGACTCGGATGTGACAAAAATGGGATTCCTTGTCATGACTTTAGAGACCAGAGTGTGCTCTGGTCTCAACCCTTCTGCAATCACCCTGGTGGCTATATCCTTGTCGGTAACAATACCGGAAAGAAGAGCGCTTGAGTCGGTTAACAAAACCGCATCAACACGCCGAGCAGCCATCCTTCGACAAGCATCAAAGACAGTGGTTCCCTCATTAATAGTGAGAGCTTTGGATAACCGTAGCTTCTTGACAGTTCTCTCGCCATCAGAAACCGGTTGATCAAGTGGTGAATCAGGTTTGGAGGTGTGCTCATTCAGGCTTCCACTTGCGCTTTCGCTCTCTTCTGATTGAAGAACAGGTTTCTTAGAAGCTGATGATGTTCGCCTTATACTTGAAATGCTTCTCCTCCCAGATGAAGTTGGAGTAGTCGTCATATTTTAAGCCCTTTAATTAATTACCCATCAATCTACAAATCAGACAATTATTAAATTTAATCAACAAGAAGAAACAACAATCGCAATCTCTTTACATGGTTCCAGAAAAAAAATCTTCTTTTCGATAATCAAAACCATCTTAACAATTTGTAAGAGCACAATGACATAGAGATTGTATAAATTTATAAACTAACGTGTGATTGGACAAAATCAGACAAATTGAATCAGATTAAAAAAATTCATTAACATAAGAACAAACATTATTTCTGTTAGAGTTTGGTGATTCAGACAAATTGTAGAAGATTAATGAGAACTTTGTTGAAATCTGAATCCTGTGATTCATCAAAAATCCCAATGTAAATAATCTAGAGAAATACAATTTCAGCTAAAGAACCAATGAAATGCTATTTCAATGGAGCAATTAAAATTCCAGATGAGAAAGCTAATAGAAAGAAGATACTAACCGGAGATCAGGAAAATGGCGTTGAAGAGTTCAAAAAGTTTGGATTTTTATGTTGTTGTAATGTATATTGTATGGGTTGGTGTTCTATCCAAATCAAATTGGGGAATTAGTTTTCATCAAAAAAATCACAAATTTATATGTTTGATCTTAAGAAAAATCACAAGGGGTTTGATTCCAGAAATAAGACTTTTCCTTTTCCTTTTGTTATTATCTGTTTTTTTCTTCTTCTCCTTTTTAGTCTTTTTCTATTTTATTTGTTATCATCATCCTTAACAACGTGTCTGGTAGTTCTGTAACTTCTATTCCACCACTCACCCCAAAATAAAAGAGAAGATGAAAATGATGATTCTGTTATTATTGTTAGTTATGATGTGTTAGTAAATGAGGAATACCTTAAATGGGTATCAATTAATGGATGAATTGTTTGGTAAATAAATATTAGGCGGAGTCGACTGTAAGAAATTCTTTAGCTGTAATTTTTTTTTATCCATCATTAGATTCATATATATTCTATGCTATTAACTATGCTATTAACATTAATGAAGATAAATTATTTATTTATTTATCTTGGTCAAGCTTTTAGACAAATTTATTTCTTGCCTATTGTTTAATTTAGAGATAATTCTAAATTTTAATGATCAATCGTTGCATTTAGACAAGTCTTTTTAATATTACAACGTAATGCTAGAAGACTATGTTTCGTGACTCCAACTTATAATTTGAATTTTAAGATAATATATATGGTGTTTTGACCAAAAAAGAAAAAGAAAATATATATGGTGTATAAAACATTCATCTCGAAAAATATCCATCTCGTCAAAGATATAATGTACTTTTCGCGGTAGAGTTCGTTCATCAAAAGAATCGACTTATACATTCTAGAATGAATGTTCTATTAAGATGAAAGTGAAACTTATATATAAACAATGGTCCAAAAGATAGAGATCAACATTGACATGGGGGAAAAAGAACGGTTGGAAAAAAGCAAAGGAAGATCCGAAGATGGCATTTGGCTTCCACTTGGCAAATCCTTAATTAATTAGTTATTGTAATCTTGTTCTCTGTGAATTTTAAGCAAAGGAAGACCCGAAGATGGCATTTGGCTTCCACTTGGCACTGTCTCAGTTTGCATGAAATCACTAATATGGTGTCTTTGTCTCTTTTATATGGATAATATAATATCATGCTGATGATACAAAAGTATTGATAATTATCATATCATTACCGTGTGCCCGTTCAACATGATCAGAATAAGATAAGAATGAAATGCTTCGCTGAATCCTCGAAAATTTAATGTAATTTATTGTCGTTTGTATACATAACAGGGGAGCATGACGTGGCTGGTGAGAGCTATCACACGTGACGTGTGACACGACACGTCTCACACAGTGCGTAAAACGGGACGGGATTCTCTTGCCACCGACTGTTACGTTGACCGCTTGAAGAGGACGGACCTTATTGGAAAATTGAGACTTTTTCGTTTGTATTTTCTTAATAATTTCTTTTATGTTAGTATTAAATATCAATCGTACCGTTTAAGACGAATTTCATAAATATATCGGACGGATAATTGGGAGTGAAAAAATTCATTAGAGGACATAGAGATTGTTGTTTTTGTTTCTAAATTTGTGGATGAGTGGTTCGATCTTTTAATTTGGAAGACAAACATAATATCATCTTCATCTTTTCAAGGTTAGACGTCGAACGTTTCGGGGTAAACCGGACGGCACGTTAATGCAAAAGCTTTTTGTCAGTAGAAGTTTAGTAGTAGCGACTAGCGAAGTTGGAGCCTTTCTTAAAACTTTCGAAGAAGGTACTTCGGAGAATGGAACGGAACCAGTGCCGGATCTAGAAAAATATTTTAGTTGAAACACACAAGTTTTTGTTGTATAAAAACTCTGATTCAAACAAACATATTATTATCATCTAACATGTTGATGGTACAAAATTAATTATATAAAACGTGTATGAGGCAACTCACCAGATAGATCTGCTTTTTATCGTAACGACAAAATGAGAAATGTTTTCTAAAAAAATTCCAGTTAGAGGTTTTTAGTGAATTTTAATTCGAAAAATATACTTTAGAGAGTGGATCATAATGACAAATATAAAATGTTATTTTAAAAAATTTTGGCGCTCAAATCAGAAAACAATCGCGAACATGTCAAAAGACCATTAAACACGAAAGTATAGGAACTACATGAATGTTCGACAAAAAAAAAAGGAACTACATGAATAATACCATATCATAATTAAGCTACTACGTTATTTAATATATCGTTTGAGTGAGTTTAAGAAGAGGGAAGAAAAAGAGTCATCATCTCTTGGAAGTACATTCTGAGATACCAAAAACGAGAAATCGAAGTATGAGTTGAGATCCAAGCGTGAGTCGTGAGATATCTTCAAGTGATCATCTCCTTCATTATGTAAAATGGAAAACTATTTTAAAAACTCACATGATATTGATTTGTAGATCAGAATTTTAAGTAGTCAGGTCATGATGTTTATTCATTTATAGTTGCAAAGTAACAAGCAACAGTCTACATGACGCTTTTGGCAGATATATTTTTAGATTCATCAAGAATCCAACTAGTTCATGAAATAAACGATTTACAATACTCATTTCTCATGTACGTTTCTTTGAAGGTTTCTTGCATGACAGTAAGGTTAGCACACTAATTACTTTTTTCCACACATATATACACATATGGTGCATTATATTTTACTCACATCGTGACTAGACTAAATTACTGATTGTAATATTTTTTCATTCAACCGTGACAGAGTTACTTATAATTCACTAAAACATTGTGCTAAATTCTGCAAATACTATGGTTGTTAATGATTGCAACAGATACAACCATTCTGTTTGCTGACAAAATCGTTTTTTTTTTCACCTTCAACAAATTTTAATATATGCAAAAAAATATAATTATTTCTTAAAAAAAATAGTTTGCAATGGATATGCAACAAATAGATATTTCTTTTAAAAACATAGTTTGCACTTTGCAGTAGAGCAATATAGTCCGCTAAAAATAATTTGTTTGTTCAAGTGGAAATTAGAATCAAGAACAAATACTCAATCTCCCTTCCAAAACAAATTTTGAAATCAAGTGAATCACTTCTTGGTTATCTGAATTTTATCACCATTCAAACCTTAACAAGATTAATCAAATACTTATCAAAATAATAGTTAACTAGGGATATGTTGGTGGACGAATTTAGAAAAAGAAAGCAAAAGAATTGTTGGATGAGTAGCCTAATAATCATCTTACAACCTACTCCCATGTATGAGTGGAAAATCATAATTTAAAAGGAATCATCTAACTTTTGCATACTCGAATAGAATTGCGTGAATTTATAAAATAACATGTTATTGGACAAAATTATAAACTTACACTTAGATAACATGATATTTGTTTAAATTATGCACAAAATACTTTTATACTTGATGATAGATTTATATCCAATCATTTATATAAAACAAATTAAAATTATTTATTTAGTTAATACAAAAATATAAAGTTGAAGAATATATATAATCTTTAAAATTATATGATATACCGAAAAATAAAAATAAAAACGAAGAATAAACGAGTGACGGCGACGACGATGATGATCACATGTATTATTAACTTTTCAAATCATCTTTCTTATAGTCCAGGAGACTTTAGAAAAATGAAATATTATTTTTTAAATGTAGTACCGTTAAACTTTTTCCGCCAACCAAACGAATTTTCGCGCTCAGAAGACAAACGGTTAGTAAGAGATACTAACACACATGTTCCACCCTTATTTTATACGTTAAGCCAAAAAAGCTTTTCCTCATTTTCTATATGACTTGTCTCTCTAAACTTCATCGTTTCCAAGAGAAGAACAAAGCAACGCTGATCTTATCCTCTCACAGCGACCACCGAACAAACTCTCTCCATCACTTTCATCTCCATCACTGGTAAAATTTATTTCTTTTGAATTTTGATTTTTTTGTTCTTTCTTACATTTTCCATTTTGTTGTGAATCTAAAAAAGTCTTCTTCCACCCAAATCAGTGACTTCCGGAGATCGCTCTCTCTAAAACCACCAGGAAAAAAGTGGATCTAATCATTTTATAGTCTTGGAAATTTTAGTATTGGTGATCTCTTAACAATTTGATTGAAGAATTATTGAACTTTTTTTGCAGTTGAAAATTAGAAAGTTACGAGCTTTGTTTCTCAAATTCCGGCGCAAAACCGAATGATTCCGATTGAGGAAGAGTGAAGAGTGAAAACAAAGTGAAGATGGAGAAACAAAGGAGAGAAAAAAGCAGCATTCAACAACCTCTATGGATTCCTCAGACACCCATGAAGCCAATTTCTCCGATCTGCTCAAATACGGTGGAGGAACAAGCTCATCGGAATCAGGTGGAGGAAAGGTAAGTGCTTTTGTCCTAAAGCTGAGAAATTTGAAAGAATCGTGTTGGGTAATTGCTTAAGGAAGTGATGCATGCAGGAGATTTGTTGGGAGGAAGGACATGAGTGGTCTTGACCACTTGTCTTTTGGGGATTTGTTGGCTCTAGCCAACACTGCATCACTCTATTTCACCGGCGGTCAGACACATTGGGCTCCTAATAATGCCTCAGAACCTACAAGTAAGATGGCTTTTGATTCTTGTCTGATTAGAAATGAAATTGCTTTGTCAAGTTTTAGTTCTATCTAAGTTGGACTGAGAAATTTGATTCTCAGATGTAGGAAACACAGAGATGATGCAAAAAGGTAATGAACCAGTGGAGACTCTGAGCTCAGTGAGTAACAATGTTGCTGAACAGATCATCAAGACTCCTGAAAAACCAAAGAGGAAGAAGCATAGGCCAAAAGTTGCTAAAGAAGCTAAACCCAAGAAGGAGCCTAAACCACGAACTCCGAGGAAGTCAGTTGTTGCTGATGGTCAAGAAAGCAAAACGCCTAAGAGGAAATATGTGCGGAAGAAGGTGGAAGTCAATAAGGATCAAGAAGCCACTCCGGTTGAATTATCAGCAGCTGTAGCAACTTCAACTCATGCTAAGAAGCTCTGTAGACGAGCCTTGGATTTTGAACCCGAAAACGGAGAAAACCAGTCTAACAGCAGCACAAAACACGTAGATGAGACAGAATCCGCTCCCAGAGAGAAGCAGTTAGATTCTGGGAATCAAGAATCAAAAGATTGCCTTCTTACGGCACCTAGCACGCCCAAGACAAAGCGCAACCAAGGTAAAAGAAAGGGAAAGGAACCAAAGAACAGTGGCAGTCATCTAGAAGAAGTTGATATTTTGATGGCACAAGCTGCAAAGAGAAGAAAAGGAAAAGAACCAACTTGCTATGACATGAATTTATCGGCGATTCAGTATGATGATCTATGTAACTACCAGAAAATGCATTGGTTATATCCCCCAAACATGCAACAGGAAGGGATGAGATCTGATGCCATTTGCAGCAAATCACTCGCTGGAGAACAACATAAGGATGTTCCTGCCTTTGACTTTAACTGCTACAGTTTCACATCTCAGCCCAAGGCTAATACTAATAGAGTCCTCACCACTGAAGAAAAACGCGAAGGTATCTTCCAAGGAAGTCAACAGTTTGAGTTCAATACTCTCTCGGATAAGATAGACACACCAATAAAGAAGAGAACTACAGGCCATGCTCGATTCCGGACTTTGTCTTCCATGAATAAACTTATGGAAGTTTCTGAGAAATTACCCGCAGGAGGTGGTAGCAAACCACAGCATAATAATAATAAGATTCTTGTTGATACGCGGGTAACCGTGAGCAAAAAGAAGCAAATCACTAAGTCTGGGAAATCACAAACCAACCAGAAAACTCTTCTTCCGAATCTTGGCCAGTTTCCATCTTCATTTCCTGGTAATGAATACATACCCAACTATATTTCATTGCTTTCTTGAATCTATTGAATGCAGACTATTTGTTGATAATGAAAGTGTTTGATTCGTGCAGGTCTTTCTCCAGATGAACTTTGGAAAAAACTTAACTCGGTTGAAGCAATCAGTGAGCAATTGAGTCTATTAGACATCAACAGGGAGAATTCTGAAACTGCACTCGTACCTTACTCAATGAAAAGCCAAGGAAACCAGATTGTACTCTTCAGCGGTGGCGCTGGAGCAATTGTGCCTGTAACTCCTGTTAAAAAACGGCGCCCACGACCAAAGGTTGACCTAGATGATGAGACAGACAGAGTGTGGAAACTGTTATTGGAGAATATTAATAGCGAGGGTATTGACGGATCAGACGAGCGGAAGGCAAAATGGTGGGAGGAAGAACGTAATGTGTTTCGAGGGCGAGCAGACTCATTTATAGCACGGATGCATCTTGTACAAGGTTATACACCACACTATATGATCGAACCATATGGTTTTAATTTGTATATGATCTATAACTTGTATGTCTCAGTTATAACTTCTTGTTATGGTATTTGGTTTTCTAACAGGAGATCGACGTTTTACGCCTTGGAAGGGATCCGTTGTTGATTCTGTTGTTGGAGTGTTTCTTACTCAAAACGTTTCAGACCATCTTTCAAGGTATAAGCTCTTGCATAGTTCTATGTCGAAACTAAATTCAAGACAGCAACAAGTCACAAAACTAACTACTTTGTCTAATTTTGTTTTTTCCTTGTAGTTCTGCTTTCATGTCACTTGCTGCAGAGTTTCCCGTCCCTTCAGTACCAAACAGTAACTTTGACGTTGGAACAAGCTCAGTGCCTTCTATTCAAATAACTTACTTGGACTCAGAGGAATCGATGTCAAACCCACCCGATCATAATCAGAGTTCGGTTATATTAAAAGAAACACAGCCTGATGAGGAGAAGGATTATGTAAATAGCAATGAAACCTCCAGAAGCAGTAGTGAGATTGCCAGCTCAGCCCATGAATCAGTTGGCAAAATCACAGATTCAAAGACATACATGGATTCAGATCGAAAAGGCTCAAGTGTAGAGGAATGCATTGTCCTAGACCTGTTTCCATCTGAAGATTCTGCACTTACATTTCAACATTCGATGGTTCCTGATGCTCCTCAAGATACAGAGAGAGCAGGATCAAGCTCAGAGATCAACTTAGAAGGAGAGAATCGTACTTCCTATATGAAGCTCCTACAGGGGCTACAAGCCTCACTAGAAGAGTCCAATCAAAAGAATCAGTATGACAATTCAAGGCAAGAAGTTGGGGTTTCAAGCAATCCTGGAAGCTTACAAGTATCTCCAAATATGTCTCCCCGTGATTGTAGCTCAGAAGTTAAGGATTTCCAAACACGGAAAGGGCCCACAAAATCTTCTGATGATAGTAATGACCCATGTGGTTGCTCTCAGCAAGATGGGGATGTTTTGAGTTGTCAGAAACCTGAGATGCCTGAAAGCTCGGGCAGCGTTCGTTCGACAAAACACAAAGAAGAGCTCGTGACAGAGACTTTGAGTCCAGATAATAATGAAAGCACGAGTTGTCTTGATGTCCAAAAAGATACAGAAAAATCACCAGGTCCTGACTCAAGGCAGCATCAAGAGTCATCAAGCAAAGAGCTTAGTCCTCTGGATGATGCTACCAAAAATGCAAAAGGAAAAAAGGTTTTAAAGGCGAAAAAAGAGGCGTTTGATTGGGATAGTTTAAGAAGAGAAGCACAAGGTAGAGAAGGAATAAGAGAAAAAACACCAGGGACAAAAGACACTGTTGACTGGGAGGCAATACGAGCGGCGGATGTTAGTGAAGTTGCTGAAACAATCAAGAGTCGCGGGATGAACCATAAACTTGCTGAACGTATACAGGTACAATTTTATTCTTATATGTGGCCAAATTTCTTGATAACTTCCATTTTTAAGTATTTGACTCTGAACATGAAAATAATGCAGGGCTTCCTTGATCGACTGGTCAGCGACCATGGAAGTATCAATCTTGAATGGTTGAGAGATGTTCCACCCGATAAAGCAAAGTGTGCATTTTGTTTCTTCTTTATTAACCGCAATATATAAAAATTACTTCAGTAATGCGTTGTGTATTCTCATATATTATACAACCGTGCAGAGAATATCTTCTGAGCTTTAATGGATTGGGCCTAAAAAGTGTGGAATGTGTGCGGCTTCTAACACTGCACCATCTTGCCTTTCCAGTAAGCCAGGATCAATTTTATGTTGTTGTCCCTGTAAAAGTGAATTATATGATGTATGTACCTAAGTTAAAACTTATTGACAGGTTGATACGAATGTTGGGCGCATAGCCGTTAGACTAGGATGGGTACCCCTTCAGCCGCTCCCAGAGTCACTTCAGCTACATCTTCTGGAAATGTAAGCTCTCTACAAATTGGTCCTACTTTGAAAGTGTATGTTATCCCTTATACATCTTGTGTTTGGTTTATCCAGGTATCCTATTCTTGAATCTATTCAAAAGTATCTCTGGCCACGTCTCTGCAAACTCGACCAGAAAACATTGTAAGACCTCTCATCACTAACTTATTTTTTTTCATGCCTCATTCTAGTACACCCATTCATTAGTTTAATCCCCTATTATCTCACAGGTATGAATTGCACTACCAGATGATTACTTTTGGAAAGGTATGTATTAAAAAAATACACATATACGTATGACAAAACCAGCTCACATGATGAGGTGTTTCAGGTGTTTTGCACGAAGAGCAAACCTAATTGTAATGCATGTCCGATGAGAGGAGAATGCAGACATTTTGCCAGTGCGTTTGCAAGGTACTGTATCATTATGAGTAAACCCTTTGTTCATAATATAACTCAATATGTAAAGTAGCTCTGAGTTGGTACCGGAATTGAGTAACCCTTTACTTGGTTTACAGTGCAAGGCTTGCTCTACCTAGTACAGAGAAAGGTATGGGGACACCTGATAAAAACCCTTTGCCTCTGCACCTGCCAGAGCCATTGCAGAGAGAGCAAGGGTCAGAAGTAGCAAGGCACTCAGAACCGAAAAAAAAGGTCACATGTTGTGAACCAATCATCGAAGAGCCAGCATCACCGGAGCCTGAAAGCGCAGATATTTCTATAGCTGACATAGAGGATGCGTATTTTGAGGATCCAGAAGAAATTCCTACAATCAGGCTAAACATGGATGCATTTACCAGTAACTTGAAGAAAATAATGGAACACAATAAGGAACTACAAGACGCAAATATGTCCACCGCTTTAGTTGCACTTACTGCTGAAGCTGCTTCTCTTCCAATGCCTAAGCTCAAGAATATAAGCCAGTTAAGAACAGAACACGAAGTGTACGTATCCAATTTCCTCTGTTATTCATTGTGTCTTAGGTTGAAATGAAATCAGAAACACATTCCGATACATTAAAGCTTCATGTTCTTTTAAATTCCCGTATCTTGCAGTTATGAACTTGATGACAAGCATCCTCTTCTAGCTGAGGTATGTATAGTAACAGACACATGCGTATAGTGCTGTCAATATGTAAAATCTGACTAGCTGTTTGTGTTTGTAGTTGAAGTTGGAGAAGAGAGAACCTGATGATCCATGCTCTTATTTGCTTGCTATTTGGACGCCAGGTGATCTAGGAATTATTTAATGATCCGCAAATCTTTTAATCATGCAATCAGATTGATAAAAAAAACGGTTCTTTAAAAACGCTATGGTTTTAAACAGGTGAGACGGCTGATTCCGTTCAACCGGCTGTAAGTAAGTGTATATCCCAAGCAAATGGTAAACTTTGTGATGAGGAGACTTGTTTCGAATGCAACAGCATCAGGGAGGCACGATCTCAGATTGTGAGAGGGACAATCTTGGTAAGTAGTTGCATCAAACTCCTTTGCTGCTAACTACACTTATGTTTCTGCAAAATAATATATTGTAAATTTCTGCAGATACCTTGTAGAACCGCAATGAGGGGTAGTTTCCCACTCAACGGAACATATTTCCAAGTAAACGAGGTCACAATTCAACTCTGATATATATATATCCACGTCTTTTATTTAATTATTTGCATTGAAACGTCTGATGTATTCTATTAATATAGGTGTTTGCGGATCATGCTTCTAGCCTTAACCCAATCGAAGTTCCAAGGGGTTTGATATGGTTTTTACCGAGAAGAACCGTGTATTTTGGAACCTCTATACCCACGATATTCAAAGGTATACGATGTTCATAATTGGATCGTGATGCTATTGTTCATATAAAAAGAAAGGTATTCTAACCACTCTAGCTATTTCTTCAGGTTTACCAACGGACAAAATTCAACAATGCTTCTGGAAAGGTAACTACATATTTTTTTTTTTTGGGGTCAAATATAACATTTTTTCAGCTATAGCAATTTCTTTTTTTTTTTTTTTTTTTTTTTTTTTCTGAAACAACTTATATATTAAAATCTGTAGGGTACGTATGTGTACGTGGATTTGATCGAGAGACAAGAGGACCGAAGCCTTTGATTGCTCGATTGCACTTCCCGGTGAGCAAAATGAAGTCACAACAAGCTAACCTCGGCTAATCCCATCGGTACGTAGGCAAGCAAATAAAAATAAGGCTTATGGTTAGAGAGAGAGTACAATAGTGTACCAAATTAGCTATAATGTAAGAAAGTGAAACATAATAGTCCTATAGTTATATAACTGGTTTTAAATTTCCCTTTTAGTTTGTCTTAATTTATATCAAATGGCAGTTATAAGAAACAGACCCGTAGCTGAATCTGTCTGTTTCCTTTTATATTGTTCTCTCCCAACTAGATTTGAAGCACGTCTTGCCTTTAATTCGATTTTCGGATTTTGGTTTTCAGACTTTGAAACCAAAATACAATTCAGCTCGTTTGGTTTACATCTGAATTTACGGTTAGCTTTTGGTTTACTAAATTGATACAGTATATATATGGAGGAGAGGACCTCACTTAACTTGGTTTACGGTTAGCTTTTGGTTTACATCATATGTTTACGACAACAGAAATCAAATCAGATGGTTTAACCGGACCGAATTCTATTGTTGTCAGTAGTAACTAATTTAGATGATGGGTCTATTATACATGGAATTTGGGTCAGTAAATGGGCCTAATATTATTGGAACCAGCTCCGATCTTTTAACTTCTTTTTTTGTTTACCTTGAAATCCCCAATTCGCAACCCTAATTGATCGGAGACTATTGAGACTCTCTGCCATTTTTGCCAAATTCGAAGCATTCTTTCTATCTTCTCCGTCTTACTCGTAGTCTCAGTTGTAGATTTTTACTTAGGATTTTCTCTTAATTTTTTTCAGAATTATTGATTTGCTGAAATCGATTTTGCCGATTAAATTACATTTAGGGCCTTTTTTTGTGTTGTATCAATTTGTTCGAAATGGAGAATTCGCGTAGACCGTTTGAGAGAGATATATATATATATATATATATATATGTATTAAGAAACCTAGGTTTAGCGAAGGAATCAATAAGTGCATATATTTTTTTTGTCGTTTTTGTTTTTAATTAAGTTCATTGACTATAGATTAGTATAGGAGTTACACAGAAATATCAATTTCTATCTATAAAGAGAATGTAGTTCATTGTTATAGGAGTTATAGAAACTATATGAGAGTTACAAAAAAAATGCAATAAGTGCACATATTAATCTCTATTTTTACTATATTTTTCTTTTTTTTTTTTTAATTGAGAGCATTACTGTTAATATTAAAATGGAAGTTTTCTACCAAAAAGAAAAAAATGGAAGTTGCTAAAAAAGGTAAACATAAACAAAATTAAATAAATAAAATCTATTTCCTTAACAACATGGATATATGAGAGTGAAATGCCTTGGTATAATGAAGATGCAAAATATTGCTATAATAAATAAAAATATTTGAAATTGATTGTTTTCTCTCAGTACAATATCAAACAAAAATAGCATGTGAAGAAAAAGAAAATCTGAAAAAATTAAATAGGAGGATATGTTGGCCAATAGGGAAGAGGGTAAATAAAATCTGAAAATTTGTTGTCTCTCAAACACTCTTTTTAACTTTCATCGTTTGGAAGAAAGGAAGCAACAACGAGAATCTGATCCTCTCACACCAGCCAGCAGCTACCACCGAACAAACTTTCTCTATCTTCAACACCATTGATTCCACTCGTAAATTTTCTTTCTTTTGATCTTTTTCTTTTTACTTTTTTTTTTGTTGTGAATGTAAAAAAAAAAGAGTCTTCTTCTACCTCACGGATTAATCGTTCATGTCGCTACTCATCCAAAATCAATGACTTCCGGAGATATCTCCATAAATCCCAGAAAAAAGTGGATCTAAACGTTTACACTCTTGAAAATTTTTGAACATTTCTCTGCGAGAAAAAAAAAAAAAAAGATTTTGAAGAATTATACCATTTTTTTTTTTGCAGTGAAAGATGGAAATTTTACAGCGGAAAATGAAATGAGTTTTGATTAAGGAAGAGTGAGGAAAGAGTCAAAACAGAGTAAGAAATGGAGAAACAAAGCAGCATTCAACAACCTCCTCCTCCATGGTTTCCACAGACACCTATGAAGCCAATTTCTCCGATCTATCCATACATGGTGGATCCGATCTATCCATACACGGTGGAGGAGCAATCTCATCGGAATCAAGTGGACGAAAGGTGTGTGCTTTTTCTCTTAAAGTTGAGAAATTTGCAAAGATTCGTTGCTTTTAAAGGAAGTGATTGTATGCAGGGGATTCGACTTGAGTGGTCTTGACCACTTGTCTTTTGGTGATTTGCTGGCTCTATCCAACACTTCACCAGTCTATTTCTCCGGTCAGACCTCTTGGGCTAGTAATGCCCCAGAACCCACAAGGGCTTTTGATTCCGGTCTGATCATCAGTGATGAAATTTCTCCGATCTGCCCCAACACGTTGGAGGAACAAGCTCATTGGAATCAAGTGGAGGAAAGGTAAGTACTTTTGTGAGTTGAGAAATTTTAGAGATTTGTGTTGGGTAGTTGCTTAAGGAAATGATGCTTGCAGGAGATTAGACATGAATGGTCTTGATCAGTTGTCTTTCGGTGATTTTCTGGCTCTATCCAATACTGCACCAGTTTATTACTCCGATCAGACCCCTTGGGATCATAATAATGCCTCAGAACCTACAAGTAAGAGGGCTTTTGATTCCGGTCTGATCAGAGATGAAATTGCTTTGCCAGATTTTGATTCTATCTAAGTTGGACTAAGAAATATCTGATTTTCAAATGTAGGAAACACAGAGATGATGCAAAAAGGTAATGAGCCAGTGGAGACTCTGAGCTCAGTGAGTAACAATGTCGCTGAACAGATCATCAAGACTCCTGAAAAACCAAAGAGGAAGAAGCATAGGCCAAAGGTTGTTAGAGAAGCTAAACCCAAGAAGGAGCCTAAACCTCGAACTTCGAGGAAATCAGTTGTTGCTGATGGTCAAGAAAGCAAAACGCCAAGGAGGAAATATGTGCGGAAGAAGGTGGAAGTCAATAAGACTCAAGAATCTACTCCAGTTGAATCATCAGCAGCTGTAGAAACTTCAACTCATGCTAAGAAGCTCTGTAGACGAGCTTTGGATTTTCAACCCGAAAACGGAGAAAACCAGTCCAACAGCAGCACAAAACACGTAGATGAGACAGAATCAGCTCCCAGAGAGAAGCAGTTAGATCCCAGGAATCAAGAATCAAAAGACTGCCTTCTTTCGGCGCCTAGCACGCCCAAGAGAAAGCGCAACCAAGGTAAAAGAAAGGGAATGGAACCAAAGAATAACGGCGGTAGTCAAGAAGAAGTTAATCTTTCGATGGCACAAGCTGCAAAGAGAAGACAAGGAAAAGAACCAACTTGTTGCGACATAAATCTATCAGGGATTCAGTACGATGAGCTATGTGACTATCAGAAAATGCATTGGTTGTATTTCCCAAACTTGCAACAGGAAGGGATTAGATCTGATTCCATTTGCACCACATCATTCGCTGGACAACAGCATCAGGATATTTCTGCCTTTGACTCTAATTGCTATAGTTTCAAATCTAAGCCCAGTGATAATAGAGTCTTAACCATTGAAGAAAAACGAGAAGGTATCTTTGAAGGAAGGCAACTGTTTGAGTTTGATGGTCTCTCGGATAAGATAGACACACCAATAAAGAAGAGAACTACAGGCCATGTTCGATTCCAGAATTTGTCTTCCATGAATAAACTTATGGGTGTTCCGGAGCAGTTACCCGCAGGAGGTTATAGCAAACCACATCAGAATAATAATAAGATTCTTGTTGATACGCGGGTGACCGTAAGCAAAAAGAAGCGAATCACCAAGTCTGAGAAAGCACAAACCAACCAGAAAAATCTTCTTCCGAATCTTTCCCAGTTTCCATCTTCATTTCCTGGTAATGAATACATACCCAACTATATTTCATTGCTTTCTTGAATCTATTGATGATGATGATGATGTTTGTTTCCTGCCGGTCTTTCTCTAGATGAACTTTGGAAACAACCTAACTCGGTCGAAGCAATCAGTGAGCAATTGCATCTATTAGACATCAATAGGGAGAGTTGTGAAACTGCACTCGTTCCTTACACAATGAAAAGCCAAGAAAACCAGATTGTACTCTTCGGTGGTGGCGCTGGAGCAATTGTGCCTGTAACTCCTGTTAAAAAACGGCGCCCACGACCAAAGGTTGACCTAGATGATGAGACAGAAAAAGTGTGGAAACTGCTATTGGAGAATATTAATAGCGAGGGTATTGACGGATCAGACGAGCACAAGGCAAAATGGTGGGAGGAAGAACGTAATGTGTTTCGAGGACGAGCAGACTCATTTATTGCACGGATGCATCTTGTACAAGGTTACACACCACACTTGTCCTTTTGCACATTTTTGTTCTAATTCGAACCACCTGTTTTCAATTAGTATATGATCTATAACTTGTATGTCTCAGTTATTATGGTCTTCGGTTTTCTAACAGGGGATCGACGTTTTACGCCTTGGAAGGGATCCGTTGTTGATTCTGTTGTTGGAGTGTTTCTCACTCAAAACGTTTCAGACCATCTTTCAAGGTATAAGCTCTTACAAAATTCTATGCCGACACTAAATCCAAGACAGCAAAAAGTCACAAAACTAACTTTTTTTGGTCTAATTTTGTATATTCCTTGTAGTTCTGCTTTCATGTCACTTGCTGCAGAGTTTCCCGTCCCTTCAGTACCAAACAGTAACTTTGACGTTGGAACAAGCTCAGTGCCTTCTATTCAAATAACTTACTTGGACTCAGAGGAATCGATGTCAAACCCACCCGATCATAATCAGAGTTCGGTTATATTAAAAGAAACACAGCCTGATGAGGAGAAGGATTATGTAAATAGCAATGAAACCTCCAGAAGCAGTAGTGAGATTGCCAGCTCAGCCCATGAATCAGTTGGCAAAATCACAGATTCAAAGACATACATGGATTCAGATCGAAAAGGCTCAAGTGTAGAGGAATGCATTGTCCTAGACCTGTTTCCATCTGAAGATTCTGCACTTACATTTCAACATTCGATGGTTCCTGATGCTCCTCAAGATACAGAGAGAGCAGGATCAAGCTCAGAGATCAACTTAGAAGGAGAGTATTGTACTTCCTATATGAAGCTCCTACAGGGAATACAAGTCTCACTAGAAGAGTCCAATCAAAAGAATCAGTATGAGAATTCAAGGCAAGAAGTCGGGGTTTCAAGCAATCCTGGAAGCTTACAAGTATCTCCAAATATGTCTCCCGGTGATTGTAGCTCAGAAGTTACGGATTTCCAATCACTGAAAAGGCACAAAAAATCGCCCGATGATAGTTATGAACCTTATTGTTGCTATCAGCAAGATGGGGATGTTTTGAGTTGTCAGAAACCTGAGATGCCTGAAAGCTCAAGCAGTGTTCGTTCGACAAAACACATAGGCAGCTTCCAGCTTCCAGATCTTAATGAAAGCACGAGTTGTCTTGATATCCTAGAAGGCACAGAAACACCACCAGATCCTTACTCAAGGCAGCTTCAAGACTCATTGTGCAAAGAACTTAATCCTATGGATGACGCTACCTTAAATGCAAAAGGAAAAAAGGTTTTAAAGGAGAAAAAGGAGGCGTTTGATTGGGATAGTTTAAGAAGAGAAGCACAAGGTAGAGAAGGAAAAAGAGAAAAAACAACTAGGACAATGGACTCTGTGGACTGGGAGGCAATACGAACAGCAGATGTTAGTGAAGTTGCCGAAACAATCAAGAAACGTGGGATGAACCATATGCTTGCGGAACGTATACAGGTCCAATTTTATTTTTACATGTAGCCAAATTTCTTGATACCCTTCATTTTAAGTAGTCGACCCTGAACATGAAAATAATGCAGGGCTTCCTTGATCGACTGGTCAACGAACACGGGAGTATCGATCTTGAATGGTTGAGAGACATTCCACCCGATAAAGCAAAGTGAGTTTTCTACTTTATTCACCGTAATATAGAAATATTTCTACTTAGGCAGTTAAGCGTCAGTGATTCAATACTGCATTGTGTATTCCTCATACAATATACAATCATGCAGAGAATATCTTCTGAGTTTTAGAGGATTGGGCCTAAAAAGTGTGGAATGCGTGCGGCTTCTAACACTGCACCATCTTGCGTTTCCAGTAAGCCAGGATCATTCTTTTTTGTTATCCCTGTAAAGTGAATTATATGATGTACCTAAGGTAAAACTTATTGACAGGTTGATACGAATGTTGCACGCATAGCCGTTAGACTAGGATGGGTACCCCTTCAGCCGCTCCCAGAGTCACTTCAGTTGCATCTTCTAGAAATGTAAGCACACTACACACTGGTCCTACTTGGAAATTGTAATTTATTACTTATACATCGGTTTCATTTATCCAGGTATCCTATTCTTGAATCTATTCAAAAGTATCTTTGGCCACGTCTCTGCAAACTCGACCAGAAAACATTGTAAGACCTCTCATCATGTTTAGCAGTCTCTTATTATTTTTTCATACCTGATTCATTAGATTAATGCCCTATTATCTTACACAGGTATGAGTTGCACTACCAGATGATTACTTTTGGAAAGGTATGTATTACAATAATACACATATACGTATGACAAAACCAGCTCACATGATGATGTTTTAATCTCTTGATTATTGTTTCAGGTGTTTTGCACAAAGAGCAAGCCTAATTGCAATGCATGTCCGATGAGAGGAGAATGCAGACATTTTGCCAGTGCATTTGCAAGGTGCTACAACATGTTCTCTTAAACCTTTAGTACTATTATGAGGAAACCCCTTATTCAAATATAACCCAGTAAATGAGAATTGGTCCGTATCTAAAAGTAGCTCTGAATTGGTACAGAAAATTTTAGTAACCTTAGTTTGTTTTCAGTGCTAGGCTTGCTTTACCCAGTACAGAGAAAGGTATGGGGACACCTGATAAAAACCCTTTGACTCTGCACCTGCCAGAACCATTGTATAGAGAGCAAGGGTCAGAAGTAGTAAAGCACTCAGAACCAGCAAACAAGGTCAAATGTTGTGAACCAATCATTGAAGAGCCTGCATCACCGGAGCCAGAAAGCGCACAAGTTTCAATAGCTGACATAGAGGATGCATTTTTTGAGGATCCGGAAGAAATTCCTACAATCAGGCTAAACACGGATGCATTTACCAGTAACTTGAAGAAAATAATGGAACACAATAAGGAACTACAAGTCGGAAACATGTCCAATGCTTTAGTTGCACTTACTGCTGAAGCTGCTTCTCTTCCAATGCCGAAGCTCAAGAATATCAGCCAGTTAAGGACGGAACACCGAGTGTACGTATCGATTTTTCTCTATTATTCATTGTGTCTTAGGTTGAAGCATTAAAGCTTTGATATAGTAAATCATTAAGTTGCAGACCAAGCATTAACTCATAAGTTGGGAAGCAGACAAACTTCCTAATACTTACAGGCTTGACTTATTAAAAACTTGATTCTGTTTTCTCTTTTTCCGTATCTTGCAGCTATGAACTTCCAGACTCGCATCCTCTTCTAGTTGAGGTATGTCAAATGACAAGACAAGGACACATGCCATAGTCTGTCAATATTTAAAATCTGACTAGCTGTTTGTGTTTGTTGTGGCAGTTGGAAAAGAGAGAACCTGATGATCCATGTTCTTATTTGCTTGCTATTTGGACGCCAGGTGATCTAGGAATTATTTAATGATCCGCAAATCTTTTAATCATGAAATCAGATCGATAAAAAAAAGTTTCTTTAATCGCTATGGTTTAAAACAGGTGAGACGGCTGATTCCATTCAACCGGCTATAAGTAAGTGTATATTCCAAGCAAACGGTAAGCTTTGTGATGAGGAGACTTGTTTCTCATGCAACAGCATCAAGGAGGCGAGATCTCAGACTGTGAGAGGGACAATCTTGGTAAGTGATTGCATCAAACTCCTTTGCCGCTAACTACACTTATGTTTCTTCAAAATAATATGTTGTAAATTTCTGCAGATACCTTGTAGAACTGCAATGAGGGGTAGCTTTCCTCTCAACGGAACATATTTTCAAGTAAACGAGGTGACAATTCAACTCCAATATATCCACCTTTTTCATTTAATTATTTGCATTGAAACTTCTAATGTGTTATATTAATATAGGTGTTTGCGGATCATGCTTCTAGCCTAAACCCAATTGATGTACCGAGGGAATGGTTATGGGACTTGCCTAGAAGAACGGTCTATTTTGGAACTTCTATACCTACAATATTCAAAGGTATAAGATCTTTCATTATTGGATTGTGATGCTATTGTTTATATTAAAAAGGAATTCTAACTACTTGAGCTATTTTTTCAGGTTTACCAACGGAGACAATACAACAATGCTTCTGGAGAGGTATATGTCATAACATTTTGTTTAAGTTTATGTCAAATATAAATTTCTTCTTTTCCGAAAACATAACTTATCTTGTATAATATGTAGGGTACGTATGTGTACGTGGATTTGATCGAGAGACAAGAGGACCGAAGCCTTTGATTGCTCGATTGCACTTCCCGGTGAGCAAAATGAAGTCAAACAAGGTAGCGTCAACCTCACCTAATCCGAGTGGTACTTAGGCAAGTAAATAAATACGGCTTAAGGTTAGAGAGAGAACACTGTACAAAACTAGCAGATGCAGCGGGATCTTCAACGTCATCGCATGGGCAATGATCATTTATTTTGTGTTTTTGTTATATTTAATCTACCTCTCGATAACGACTAGAATAGATTGGTGTCATCATTGTTTTCAATCTTCATTGATTTTTAGTTGAGTTAATAAAAGAAGAGATAGTTTTCTTTGTTCCTTGTTTCGAGGGTTTTTCAATGAAATACAAGAAGATAAAGACATATTGCTATCTTTTTTTTGGATCATCAATTCCGTTTTGTGTCGCAGATCAATTGACTTCTTTCTAGCTAAACGTCATGGCCGCAGCAAACACTTGCCGATGTAAAAAGTGAAACATAAGAGTTAACAGTCCTAGACTCCTAGTTGTAACAGGTTTAAATTCCATTTGAGTACGTCGTCTCTATTTGTGTCACCAGTCACAAGAAACACTGACTAGTTATTTCCCAACTAGATTTGATTGAAGCACGTCTTGCCTCAATTCAGCTCATCTGGTTTCCTTATAGACGGTTAGCTTTTGATTACCCAATTTAAGATTTGGTTCCATATATGATCTCGGTTAGCTTGGTTTGAATCACATGGTTTAAACAGACCGAATCATCCTGTATCCATTAATCTAAATAATGGGCATATTAGACATTGGTCGTGGGCCATTACATGGGCCTGATATTATTGGAACCAGCTCCGATCTTTTAACTTTTTTTTGGTCTCTCATCTCGTTAAAATCCCCAATTCGCAACCCTAATTGATCGGAGATTGTCCAAACTCTTTGCCATTTTTGCCGAATTCGAAGCATTCCTCCTATCTTCTCCGTCTTCTTCGCAGAATCGCGTTATGCATCTCATTTGTAGATTGTAACTTAGGGTTACTGATTGCTGTAATGCTCTGATTCCCTCTAACGAGGATTTGTTGTCACTGCAATCAACGATTTTGCCGATTAGGTTAAATTTAGGGCATTTTTGGGTACCTCTTTATTGTTTTGTCTTGTATAGTTCTTAAAAATGGAGAATTCGCGTAGACCGTTTGATAGATCCAGAGATCCAGGCCCGATGAAGAAACCCAGGCTCAACGAGGATTCAATCCGGCCGGTTAATTCGAACGCGCGGCAGTTTTCGTCGCAGAGAACGCTTGGTACGGCTGCGGCGGTGACAGTACCACCGGCGTCGTCAAGATTTCGAGTTAGTGGCAGAGAAACTGAGAGTAGTATTGCCAGTGATCCGAGCCGAGAGGCTTACCAGCCACAGCCGGTTCATCCACATTACGAGCTTGTGAACCAGTACAAGTCGGCACTGGCCGAGCTCACTTTCAACTCGAAGCCAATAATAACGAATCTTACAATAATTGCTGGAGAAAATGTCCATGCTGCTAAGGCCGTCGTAGCCACCATTTGCAACAACATCCTTGAGGTGAACACACAGTTTTCATGCCCAGTGTTATAGTTGTTGTTATACTCCGTGCTCCGTTTTCTCGAATTTCTTGTTTTGCGTAATTGTACAATCTAAGTCAATTAAGGTGAAGGTGGTGGTTGAGCTTTGTGATATCTGTATATACGAGGTTCAATGAGAAATTCGAGTTTTTGAAGCAACCCTAGTATCTTTTCTGGAATCTGTGTTTTTATAATATCTCACCAAGTCCCACATCATTCTTGTGAAAAAAGTTCATAGTCTATGTCACACTTGAACAGGCATCTCTTTCCCGACACTATGTTGTTGACTATCAGACTATCTCTAATTAGCTGTTGCCCAGGCAACCATTTTGTACATGTTCATTTTATCAACAGTGCATTTTTCAGCTCCTCATGTGATTGTACTGAGTTTTGGTTATAAGAGTGTGTAGTCTCTTTGTCAGCGTTGGAGTTGTTTGTATCTCACGTTACCATTTGGCAAGAGCTCTCATAAGTTCTGTTTTTAGTGAGGTTGGATTTTCTGTTGGTGGCTTCTGCTTACCGTATGCTCTCCAGAAAGCCAAATCATCTTTTATTCATCTTTGGGTAGCAAGGAAGCATTCAATAGAAGGAGCCTGATCAATCAAGATGGCGGGGAGACAAGAATTGTTATTTCACTGTTTCTCACTCCAGCTAGTGTTTTCACTCTGCCATTTCTGGGCTTGTAGATCTCATTAACATGGGCTAATGGTTATCTGTGTCTATTATTGGATTCGTACCTAGTTGTTAGGATATATGTCAGTATTAGCTTGAATGTCATCATGGTCTGTGCTTTGATTCTAGTTTAACTTTAAGTTATTGATATATTGTCATTACCTTTAGAGGCCCCTCAAGTGTGCAAATCCTCAATTGTTACTTTCTATGAGATCAATTTGTCCTTTTTTTTTCCTTCTGGGTATCTGATTTGATGAATATCATGCAGGTACCAAGTGATCAGAAGCTGCCAACACTGTACCTGTTAGACAGCATTGTGAAGAACATCGGAAGGGATTACATTAAGTACTTTGGTGCCAGGCTGCCTGAGGTTTGGTGCTTTCTGACAGTCATTGTTATATAATATATTTTTCCTAGCAACTTCATCTCTGATCCCCCTCTTTTATTTTATGTGAAGGTTTTTGTTAAGGCTTACAGACAAGTTGACCCTCCTATGCATTCTAACATGCGGCATCTCTTTGGAACCTGGAAAGGAGTCTTTCATCCGCAAACACTTCATGCTATTGAGAAAGAACTTGGCTTTAATGCTAAAAGTGATGGTTCAGCAGCTGTTGTATCCACAGCCAGAGCTGATCCGCAATCTCAGCGCCCACCACATAGCATCCATGTGAATCCCAAGTATCTAGAAAGACAGCGCCTTCAACAGTCGGGACGGGTAAGCAAAGTAAACTTGCAGCCACTGAAAATTATTAGTGATGACAGACCCTAACCTTCAGGACCACTTGGGATTTCTCTGTTCTAAGTGTTCATAAATGTAGGGTACATATGTTTTTTTGGTTTAAAGATAGCAGCTTAACTATTTATGGCCGCAATCAAATTCTTTCAAAGGGTCCTGAGGTCTCTGGATATAAGTAGAGGCTACATAGCGACTTAATTAAAAGTGTCCTGAGTATATTTCGGTTTTTTTTGCAGACAAAAGGAATGGTTACTGATGTCCCTGAGATCGCACCCAATTTGACTAAGGATTCAGATAGACTGGAGAGAGTTTCAAGCATAGCATCTGGAGGCTCGTGGGTAGGTCCAGCTAAAGTAAATGTAAGATGATTTTTCCTTGGCATGGTTACAGTTTTTTACCTAAGTGCTGTCTACTGATTGTGTGTCAAATTCAGGCCATTCGACGATCTCAAAGAGATTCACTTAGTGAACCCCTCTACGAGAAAGATATCGAGTCAATAGCAGGGGAATATGATTATGCTTCTGATCTACCCCATAACTCTAGATCGGTGATTAAGAAAGTTGGTTCAAGGGTTACTGATGAGGAATGTGAGAAACAATGGTATGGAGCTATTAGCAGGGGTCCTGATCTGATTTCTGACCAAAGGGATGGGCTACATACCAAAAGCAGAATTTCCAACTATGCTACTGCGAGACTAGAAAATTTGGAATCAAGTGGTCCCAGTAGAAATATAGGTGTGCCTTATGATAGTTGGAAAAACTCTGAGGAAGAAGAGTTTATGTGGGACATGCACTCAAGGTTATCCGAAACTGATGTAGCCACTATCAACCCAAAGAATGAGCTTCATGCACCAGATGAATTAGAGAGACTGGTTAGCTATGATAGTAATTTACATTCCCTTTTATTGTGATGTATCTCATTTTATTTGTTGTTTTAACCTTCTTCCATCTTGTAGGAATCTGAAAATCACCTCTTAAAACGACCAAGGTTTTCATCTCTCGACCCAAGGTTTGACACAGCGAATTCAACAAATTCATATACCAGCGAGCAAAAAGATCCAAGTATTTTTGGCCACTGGACGTCTTCTCCAAGATCTTTGCATGATTCAGAAGTTTTTTCTTCTATTAATGCAACCTCTACTGCAGCTAGAAAGGGAATTCAGCCTCAATCTAGGGTTGCCAGCTCTGTAATTTTGCCAAGCTCAGGATCTGGGTCAGATAGACAGTCGCCTTTACGTGATTCAACTTCTAAACAGAATGTGACCAAGCAAGATTTTAGAAGACCTCACTCTCTTCCTCAACGTGATCCTAGGGCTTCCCGGTTTCCAGCGAAATCTCAAAGTGTCCCCAGGGATGACTCTGTACGGCTCCCATCTTCAAGTAGTCAGTTTAAAAACACAAATATGCGTGAACTACCTGATGCATCTCAAGTGAACTTTGACTCTAAGTCAGCAGCTGAAAATGCTCCAGGCCTTACTATTGCCTCAGAAGCTACAGGACAACCCAACATGAGTGATCTGCTGGAAGCTGTCATGAAAAGTGGAATCCTTTCTAATAATTCAACGTGTGGTGTGATCAAGGAGGAGAATTCTCAGGATGAGGTTAACCCAGGGGCACTAACCCTGTCAGCAGCCTCTAAGCCTAAGACTTTGCCACCACCGTTACCAATTTCAGTGGCTGGTGACAATTTATTAGCTCGTTTAAAAGTTGAACAATCCTCCGCACCACTTGTCTCATGTGCAGCGTCTCTTGCTTGCGTCACATCAGCTCAAACGTCAAAAGAGAATAGTAAGGCCTCAGATCCTCTTTCATTCCTCTTGAGCTCCTTAGTTTCAAAGGGCTTGATATCAGCTTCAAAGACAGAGCTACCATCTCTCGCACAATGTGTGGCTCCTTCCATAACGCAGGACCATAGTCCTGATCATTCCACCAATAGCTCTATGTCTGTATCTGTGGTTCCATCAGATGCACAGCCATCGGTTTTGGTGAAGAAGGGTCCATCCACTGCCCCTAAGGTAAAAGGGTTAGCTGCACCATCTGAACCAACAAAATCTGAAGCTGCACCATCTGAAACAGCAAAATCTGGACCTGAACACCTCATAGGATTGAAATTTAGGGCAGACAAAATCCGTGAACTTCACCCCTCAGTGATAAGTAGTCTCTTTGATGACCTTCCACATCTCTGCACCTCCTGTGGCGTTCGCCTTAAACAAAAGGAAGAACTTGACAGGCACATGGAGCTGCATGATAAGAAGAAGCTCGAGTTAAGTGGCACAAACAGTAAATGTAGGGTTTGGTTTCCAAAGGTTGATGACTGGATAGCAGCGAAAGCTGGAGAGGTAGAACCTGAATACGAAGAAGTTCTGAGTGAACCTGAGAGTGCTATTGAGGATGGTTCAGCCGTAGCTGCTGATGAGACCCAATGCGCATGTATATTATGTGGAGAAGTATTTGAGGACTATTTCAGTCAAGAAATGGCTCAATGGATGTTCAAGGGAGCTTGTTACCTGACCATTCCTCCAGCCAACAATGAGGCCAATGGTCCTATTGTCCATGCAGGTTGTTTGACCACAAGTTCGTTGCAGAGCTTGGAAGTTGGAAATGCAATCAAGCAGGTAAATTGTAGCTCTGGTCAGTCTGCGTCCTTTGGTCATTCTAGGGC
Organism: Erysimum cheiranthoides; assembly: GCA_011420285.2. Taxonomy (NCBI): domain Eukaryota; kingdom Viridiplantae; phylum Streptophyta; class Magnoliopsida; order Brassicales; family Brassicaceae; genus Erysimum; species Erysimum cheiranthoides. Next base: position 14,478,167 of record CM022182.2, on the reverse strand, counting down.
TCTCTGATCTCAAACTTCGTTATTTAATCATGCATGAATCCACCTTTACGTGTTCCTTTCTCGTTTGGTTCCATTCTGCTAGGAAATTGTTGAGTAACCTCCATATGAAGACCTATGCTGGAGGAAGCAGTGGCATCACTGAGGAAACAGGTTTGTGGTTCCTCTGAGTTCCTCATGATGCTAGTTTTGTAGAAAAGTTTAAAGCTTTGCATTGAAGAAAAAAAGATGTGCAGTATTCTTTTTAATTTTCTTATTGTGTCTCTCCTTTTTCATGGTATACAAAAATACAAAAGAGCAAAGAGGCCTTCCCAATATTGCACATTCCCATATTATATGCCTTTCTTTCATGTTTTCAAAAGAATATGCGAGTTTCTTATGAAACACAGATTTCTCAGGTTACGTATCCTGAACATCCAAAGCAAAACCCAGGACCATCGATGTACCTTAGCAATTACTATTTCTGTTTGAAAGATTTGTGTTGTCACATCTCTCGTTTGAGTGTAGTTGTGGTTATCATGTGAATCCTCATAGAATGGAAGTTCCCTTTTAATTTTTTATCATAAACCCTTAACTTGCTTGCAGACTGGGGAAAGAGCAAAATTAACATTTATTGGAGAGAGAAAGAGAGAAATGCAAAAGGTGTGAGAGTTAATTAGAGTCTTGTAATGTTAGTGTAGGTGGGAAGAGAGCTAGAAAAAGCAGATGAAGCTCTCTGTTGCTGCGCTGTTCCTTTTAGGAAAGCTCAATTTATCACGTGAATAAGAGTTATCAAAATTAATGTGGAATCGGATAGGCCTCCTTTTAATTTGGTCATTTTGATTAAGGACTAAGGAGGTTTGATTTTTGGTATATGCAAACTAGTCATTACTTTGAAATGCTGACAAATGCAAATGCTTGAGAACGTCATTGTGGTGGCTTCATAGTTTGTTACCAACGGAAATGGTCAAATATTTGACCAATCAAAAGGACGATACGGGAAAATTGTATTTACATATGACATGTACCAGATTCGGTAACCTTCTTTTTTGTTTCTTCGAACAAAATTCTCTTCAGACACCCATTAGAAAGAAACATGCATTAAAAGCCTTTGCTCAATTACAAATCACCCATATTTCTTCTTTCTTTTATTCACCTCTAATTTTTGCATGTGATGAAGAAGATAAAAAAGAAAATGGATGGTTCATTTGAAAATCGTTTTTATAGTTATTTGGTGGCATAATGATAAACCAAGGGGTATTAATTTTATATCCGTTGGTTGACCATAATACTCTTCACATTTGTGCGAAATTGTGTTATTTCATTAAATAATCCGATAAAAAAGAATTAACCATCAGAAAAAAATGGCTATCATATATTATTAAATAAATATACATAACAACATTTTATCGGATAAAATCATGTGATATCAGATAGAATAATAGTTCCTACCAAAAAAAAAAAGATAGAATAATAGTTTGTTTGTTTAAAAGTCACAAATAAAATAAGGGTGAAATTGCAATCATCCCAAAATTATCTATCTAATCAAAAAACTTTAAAGTCAGTTACTAATTAATGAAAAAAATTAATGTGATGCAGCCATGCAGGGCATTTATCCAATATCACGATCGACCGAACATGAAGAAACGAGGCAAGTCTTCCAAACATGTGTTTAATAACTCAAGAGCCACATCAACCCTTTTTGAATAATAAAGTGTGGAAAATGGAGATTTAATTATTATTATTATTGTTGATGTAGTTGTAGGTAAGATGATTGACTAGTAAGCTTTAATGAGCTTATCCAATTGTGTGTGTGTGTTTTTTTTAGAATAGACTCGATTCGTTTTCATGCGTCTTTGATGACTCGTGATGCCATTTCTCAAATTTTATAAGACTGAGAGAAATCCAAGTCCAAGATGTGATTTGTTCCTTGTTCATCTATCATGTTTCGTTTCTTGTCCTCTATATTTTTCTCCCGAGAAAACATACGTCTAAATGGACTCTTTTTTTCTAATCTAATTTTTTTTTTTTTTTGTCAATAATCTAGTTTCTCTTCATGTTTAGAACCTAAGATGTCTAGAATTTATCAATTAAGGTCAAGTCTTGCCGTCCCTGCTGTGCTATTTGCACGACTACAAAAAAGTTTCATGCTTTCGAAGACGTCATCGGCATACTCTTTAGGAGTAGTATTTAACAAAAAAACAAAAAGTCATTGGCATACTATTTTGTATTTTCCTTAAATTAACGAATATAAAACACCAAACACACACATCTTATTACAACAACCTATTGATGTAAAAATCAGGTCAAAGTATTATTTAATTTGCTTTGTTTGTTTGCAACAAGAGATATTTTATTTTATCTCTTTGAATTATATTATAGTTATGTATATATTAATGAGATATTCGGTCCGTTCTGTATACTATATATCAATATATTATACAGAATGAAAGAGCTAGCTATATATGGTCCGTTCCTTGAGTTTCTATAAAGACGTTTTTTAACGACTTTTAGGAGTTTTACTTACAGTTGATTTCTTCGGAATTTATAAACCTTAATGTAATATCAAAATCTAAATTGTTGATATAAGTAAGATGGTCTAAGTAGAATATTTTGCTGATCCGATAAATGTAATTTAGTGCAAAATGCATTATAGTAAAAACTATCATCTCTAAACAACATGTTAAGAATTCTACATTAGAAATAAAATAATGTTATGAACAATCATCTTAAGAAGATTTGTAAAGCACATGAGAGACAATCCATTTAAAGCCAATAAAGTCTATCACAATTACTAGTTAATATCACATTAAACGAAACTGACTATTCATTTTTTTAAAAAAAAATAAGGAAAAAATAGCCAAACATTGTATCAGAGAAAAAAAAATATATAAAGGGAAGAGAAGAGTTTTTTAAATTCATAAATGTTTGATAATGCAAAGAACATGGTACAAATTACAAAATATCTAAATTTCATTTCTCACAATCTCTTGTCGTTAGCTTATTTTTTCCATATCTAACTTACATTTAATGATGGATTTTATTTTAATCTTTATTTCAACTGGAGTAGAAAAAACAAATATATCAACAGACGAGACGAAAGTCGGAAGAGAGACATCTTCACATGGCCGAATGAAACACATATCCAAGACAAGAAGAATTCATCTCTTTCTTCCCCCATTTCTTCTCTGCAACTTCCGTACCAAATCCTTCAAACCCTAATATTATTTCTCCACCAGGTTTCTTTTACTTTAGTTTCCCGTGAAAATCTCTCTCTGTCATCACTATGTTCTTCCACGTCGTTTCTAATCTCCCAAGACAGAATCTGTAAACTTCATTTGCTCCTTTTTCCACCAAAACTTTATATTCTTTTCTAAAAACTTTGTCTCCCTCCAAAAACCAAAAAAAAAATGTTCTTCCTTCCTTCAAGTATGTCTCTTTATTCACACGTATAGCATCATCCAACACAAAATTTATAACCCTTTTCCGAAATTTTCTCGAAAATTAAAGCTTTATTTCCTCTTCTAAATTCTGTAAAGTTTCCTCCTTTCTCACAATTCACTCTGTTTTTCTTTTCCCCGGGGAAAAAGGGATCTTTTTGTTTCTGAAAGCATGAGAGGTCTTGCGGCTTGTTACAGTGAACACGCCATTAAAGTATCAGATGCATACTGTTCAGGTCCTTCAAATCAGTCCTACCTCTCGCCGACATTACCACCTTCGATCCCCGACACAGTTACTACCACTTATAAATCCAATCTCCCTTCTTCCGACAAACCCGTCTCTGTTTCGCTCACCTGGTCGGATACTCTCACAATCGTGATCTCAACGCCGCCGAAATCATACTCTGTCTCCTTCAGGAAGCCAAAAGGATCAAGAAAGTTGACTTCTTCCTCCGGTTCATTTAACGCCGAGATCTTCTGGGATCTATCGGAAGCAGAGTACGAAAACAACGGACCTGAACCAACCAAAAGATTCTTCGTCGTCGTCGTGGTTAATTCCGAGATTACCCTCCGAATCGGCGACGTTGACCACGAGCGAGACACGTCATCATCGTCGTGGCGGGTCTCAAGAACGGAGAGATTCTCAGGGACTTGTTGGCTCACGACGAAAGCTCAATTCGCCGACGTCGGAACTAAACACGAGATTCAGATTCAATGCGGCGGCGGCGGCGGAGGAGGAGGAGGAGATGAAGGGTATTTATGGAAATTGAAAAGTCCTGAAACGATGTCGGTTTATGTGGATAAGAGGAAGGTGTTTTCGGTGAAGAAGCTTAAGTGGAATTTTAGAGGGAATCAAACCATGTTCTTTGATGGAATGCTTATAGACATGATGTGGGATTTACACGACTGGTTCTTTAAAGAAACGGCGTCGTCTTCTTCGACTAGTTCTTCGTCTAAAACGTCGTCATCTTCTTCTTCTTCTTCATCGTCTTCTCCTCCTTGTGCTGTGTTTATGTTTAGGAGGAGGAGTGGATTGGATAGTAGATTGTGGATCGATGAAGATGAAGAAGAGATTAAGGTGAAGAACAAGATTGGATCAAGAGATGAGAAACATTCGTTTTCTCTAATCATTTGTGCCTCTAAAAAGTGATAACAAATAAACATTTTAACATAACTCTTCGTTGTCTAATTTTATTTTTTTAAGTTTTTGTGATGTTTGAATTTAATATTGTTTTTCTTTTGTTTAGGGCAAACGTAAGTTTGGCTTTTTTTCCATGTAATTTGGCAATGGGAATTTGCTCTTGTAATCCCGGCACCGTAGAGTCGCCGGAAATATCAACCCGACAACCACACTTATCACCTCTCTCTACCAAGTTTTGTCAATGTGATGGGCTTCGATAAAGTAGACCCATTAGTCTTCAAATGATCGTATGTTGGGCCATTTATTGTTATCTTTTTTTTTGGGGCGTCACGTCAGCCATTAATTATCATCAAACGCCATATTATTTGTTTTAAAAAATTTCGATGAAAATATAACTCCAAAATTTTGATTTTTATATTAAGGAATGACTGAATCATGCCCCAACGACAATGTAACTTTTGTTTTTCTTTTTTTTTCTGGCTTTTTTTTAACGAGGACGCGAGGTTCTCATGAATCTGCCATTTCTTTTAACGTGATATACTTATATATGTACAATTGTTTTTATCAAAAAAAAAAAAAAAAAAAGATATATGTACAATTGTACATGTAATAATCTTATTTTCCGTTTTTTCTTTTAAATTGAAAAAAGAAGAAAACGACTAATTATCTACCTATAGAATTGTCACACTCTAGTACTGAGTTTGACATCGTAGAAGATTGCCTTTACTATCACGTCATCAAAACTAAATTTAAATTCTAAATCATGGAAGGCGAATTATGCATAAGATGAAAAATAAAATTTAACTGGAGATTGACTCGGAGATTGTGGTGGGTTTTTTAACGACAGGGATAAGTGATTCGCATCCACTGTCTTTCCTAGTACGTCTGTGTTATGGCTTCATATCGAGGGACTGGATAGTCCGTATTCGTCATGTGTATAGGGAGGCTAACCGCCTTGCGGATGGGTTAGCGAACTATGCGTTTTCTCTTCCTTTTGGTTTTCATGCTTTTGATGTTATTCCTGATGTTGTTGTTTCGATTGGTATGGATGATGCGCGGGGAACTTCTTTTCCTCGGCAAATTTGTGTTTGATTTTTTTATGAATGAATAAGAGGAGACACATTGTCTCCTCCACCCCACCAAAAAAAAAAGAAGTTGAAATTCTTTTAAGAAGTTGAAAAGAATTGATACAATAAATTTGATGATCCATTGTCGGAAGAGTCCAAGTTTTCTTCAACTAGACTACTCACAGTCTCACATAAATATCAAATCTAAACTTTTGTGTCAAGATCTTCACTACTTTCAAGAAACTTGCCAATTTCTTAACACAAATATTTAAACAAAGACTAAATCTACAGATCGAATATTATTGGGCCAATGGGCCGTAGTGAGGCCGACGAAGTCACACCTTAGTTAAGAATGTGGTAGAAGTTAGTATGAGTTAAAACAGTAAATGAAGAGAGGTAGAAACCGCCCATAGAAACAATCCAACGGCTGAAAAACCTTACCGTGGAAAAGAGGCCAAAACATCTTCTGGAAGCTACCATCACTCCCTCCTATATAAACTAAAACCTCACTTTCATCATCATCATCCCCAATTTCCTCTTTATCCAATTTTCTTCATCGAATCGATTCTTCAACCATGTCTTGCTTCACCACCAAATTCGCCGGTAACACTTCTTCTCTCTCTCTCTGTTTAATCCCTTTATCATTTTTGTGCATGATTCATTTGTGTTTAACTTTGGATCCCTAGTTTTTTTTTTTTTTTTTTCATACAGTGCTGCTTCGATGTAATTTTCTTGACTTTGTTCAAAGTGGACCAGTTTTCGTCATGCTAGTTTATTGATAATGATAGATTGTTCGTCTTACATAGTTTGCCATTTGTATTTTAGAGCTGAGGGTTTAACGATTTGAGGTTTATACACATCACTCAGAAGCTTTGAACATTAAAATTTTCAAAATCCTGTTTCTATTAGTTGCAGTGATCTCAATATGCGACTCTCAGATGAGTTTGATAGCTAATTTTTAGAGGCTTAGGGTTTTAACGTTTTCAGGGTTTGTTCAGTGGCTTTGAATTCGATTATGAATGGGTTGGGTTCTGAATATGTGAGCCTTGGTTGATTGTTTAGAGTAATTGAATCTTGGTTTTGTAATTGCAGATGAGCTGATCACTAATGCTGCTTACATCGGCACACCTGGGAAAGGTATCCTTGCGGCAGATGAATCAACTGGTACCATTGGAAAGCGTCTTGCTAGCATCAATGTTGAGAACGTTGAATCCAACAGACGTGCTCTTCGTGAGCTTCTCTTCACTACTCCTGGAGCTCTTCCTTGCCTCAGTGGTGTCATCCTCTTTGAAGAAACTCTCTACCAGAAGAGCTCTGATGGTAATAACTAATAAATATCACTACACGCTCAATCTTTGAGTCTCGTCTTGTTTATCGTTTCTTAATTTGGTTGTCGCACAGGCACGCCTTTTGTGGACATATTGAAGAAAGAAGGAGTTTTGCCTGGTATTAAGGTTGATAAGGGTACCGTTGAGCTCGCTGGAACCAATGGTGAGACGACCACACAGGGTCTTGATGGTCTTGGTGAGCGTTGCAAGAAGTACTATGAGGCTGGTGCTCGTTTCGCTAAGTGGCGTGCGGTGCTTAAGATTGGGCAGAATGAGCCCTCTGAGTTAGCCATCCATGAGAACGCTTATGGTTTGGCTAGATATGCAGTCATTTGTCAGGAGAACGGGCTTGTACCAATCGTGGAGCCTGAGATTCTTGTTGATGGTTCTCATGACATTCACAAGTGTGCAGCAGTGACAGAGCGTGTTCTTGCTGCTTGCTACAAAGCTCTGAGCGATCACCATGTCTTGCTCGAAGGAACACTCTTGAAACCAAACATGGTGACGCCAGGATCGGAGAGCGCCAAGGTTGCACCAGAGGTGATTGCAGAGCACACTGTCCGTGCTCTTCAGAGGACTGTGCCAGCAGCGGTTCCAGCCGTGGTGTTCTTGTCGGGTGGACAGAGCGAGGAAGAAGCGACGAGGAACCTGAACGCAATGAACAAGTTGAAGACAAAGAAGCCTTGGTCGTTGTCTTTCTCCTTTGGAAGGGCGTTGCAGCAGAGCACTTTGAAGACTTGGGGAGGAAAAGAGGAGAATGTGAAGAAGGCACAGGAGGCGTTCTTGGTTAGATGCAAGGCTAACTCTGAGGCCACACTTGGTACCTACAAAGGTGATGCTAAGCTTGGTGAAGGTGCAGCAGAGAGCCTTCACGTTAAGGATTACAAGTACTGAATGAAGAGGAGGCTAAGGAGTGAAGTTTTCATATAATAGTTTGTGTTCTGGCTTTTTCTTGAAACATCAAGAATTTCCTTTTTTCTCTTTTAATGTCCTTTACAGTTCTTGTTTGGTGTTATGTTTAGAATAGTGGTACAAAAGACTCCGTTTTAACGTTTCTATGAGACTCTGTTCTTGTAAAATCTTTCTGAAAATGCATATTGTCTTTGTGGGATTTGAGATCAGTTTATAATTCAGCGATATCTTAGCGGTCGGGCAGTTCATAAGGTCCACCAAACTAAAGAAAATAGAAAAGATCAACGAAAATTTGTGGCCTTTTTAACTTGGCAGATCAGAGATGATATAGCATCTGATATATCAAGGCTGCTATAACAGCCTATTCGCCTTGCTTTCACTTTTCGACATACATTAATTACATAATCTTTTGTTGTAGAAAATCCCCTATATATAACTCTTTCCTTTTTTTTTTTCATTCATATTTTTTCTGACAATATAAAGTTTTGTTTTACTTATTTTAGTAATCTCTTTTAATGCAATACAAAAACAAAAACCCAGATCCTACCAAAAAAAAAAAAAACAAAAAACCAGAAGAAAAAAAGCAAATTGTATATTAGAGAAACTTTGTTATCTAAATAAACTTTCCAAGTATACAAACCCCTTTTCATCTTTTGCATCAATTGAATAGAAAGTGAGTTACTTGCAAACTTCTAAATTGGAATCCTTTGATGGTGCCACTTATCTTATGTAGAAAGGTTTTACCGACTGCTTTAATTATCTAGCTTTCTACCTTAACCGTTTATAGCAGAATAAAGTCAAAAGTATATATTTCTTCTTTAAAAATAATGAGAAAAATTACCGTTTAGGTTTCTCATATAGAAAAATACTTTAATTTGTTCAAAAAAAAAAAAAAAAAAACTTTAAAACATTGATCATATAGAAAAACCAAATGAATTGATTCACCCCGATTCCATAAATTACTATATATGTACATTTTAGTCCATACTATAAGGTTCATAATCATATGATTTTACCGCTTTTTTTCCCATGAAGAATCACATTTTTTCGTAAATTTTCTACACAAATACATTTTTATTAATGTTTTATTTGTGTCATTATTAATGGTTTATTATCCCAAATTCCCAATACACTATAAAATTTACCCGGACCAATAATTCATAGGCCTACTTGTTAAATGACATCATTATAAATGTTTAATTTAGCTTTTGCAAATATCATCAAAATCATCGGTGTTCAGCCTATCGACGCGGATGGCATTTTCGACATAGATAGATATTCGACACACCACGACACCAACAGTGTACGCGATACATAAATTTTGATTTAATAAGTTAAATGGTTGATGGGAACACAATTCCACGGTATATCGAGACGTGAAATGGATTTCTTACCCTAATCGATTTGACAAGTTTTAGTGAGAAAAATCTAGAAAATCTATTACAGTATATTAATGTTTAGTGGAGTGATAAAGCCTTAAAGAAATTGACCCAAACAGCAATCACACACTAATTAAGTTCTTCTTAGCATTTCTAAGACACTTTTGGATGTGATTATTATATAAATATCCTTTACCATGGTCAACTCTGTATTCATTTCTATTCAGAAAAATAACCATTAACCCCAAAGTAAGCAATATATAGGAAATACATATATACATTAAAGTCTGATCATGACACTGGTGAGAAGTGATATTTATATACCATGGACATGGAGTATATGTAATTATATAGCTAAATAGCTTGGTAGATACTTTTATGAGGTATACAATATAATTTCACCATATGTTAGTAAATCACAGAAATTAAGTAGCTAATTTCTTAATGAAGTGTTTTCAATAAAGTGATGTCAAGATCATGAGAAAACATGTATATTCAAGAACCTGTGAAGGAGAAAACGACCACTTTAGATAGAAACATATATACATTTGCGACTTAATTGGCCACCACCCAAAAAAACGCGATATCCAACAAGAGGAGCAATTAAAAAGCTGTCTTTACAGCTTTAACTTCATCATCCCCAAGCTGTGATCAATCCCTCCCAAACCCTATTCTCTTCATCCATAACTGGTTTGCACTTTCTTCACTCTTTTCTCTTCACTCTTCACTCTTCACTACTTCACTCTTCAACTAACTTAACTGCCCCATAAAATGGCTTCGATCTCTTCCTCTCCTTCCTCAAACTCATCACTCATCTCTCCTCAAAACCCTAATTCTCATTATCAATATGCAAGGAACCTCCAAAGACAGTGGGGGTCGCCACCCTTTGTACAGGGGAGTGAGACAACGAAGGAACTCAGACAAATGGGTTTCTGAGATCCGTGAGCCAAGAAAACCTAACCGTATCTGGTTAGGAACATTCTCTACCCCCGAGATGGCGGCAATAGCCTATGACGTGGCAGCTCTAGCTCTCAAAGGCACTCAAGCTGAGCTCAACTTCCCAAACTCAGTTTCCTCTTTGCCGGTCCCAACCTCCATGTCTCCAGGAGATATCCAGGCAGCAGCCGCGTCAGCCGCTGCTGCTTTTGGTGCTGCTAGAGATGCCATTGTTATGGCCAATAATAACAGCGAAACAAGCGGTGCCGCTCGGGGTAACATGATGATGATAAATGGTAGTTGTGAGAATACAAATATGAATGGGTTCATGGACGAGGATTTGGTATTCGACATGCCTAATGTGCTCATGAATATGGCTGAAGGAATGCTTCTCAGCCCTCCTCGTCCTCCTGCCTTTGATGCTGCTTACGACGCTGATGGTTTCACCGGAGCAGACGATTACTTATGGAATTTTCCTTGATAGCTAAACAAAATCACCATAAACATATAATATATAAGTATATATGTGATTTTGTGTGTTTAAATCTATATTTTAATATGTATGAAATAAAAAGAAATGGTGTCTAGTGATGCATTGCATGCATGGTTAGGCCCCGTTAAGACCGTAAGAGAAGATCCTACTGTATTAAATTTTTGTCTTACAATCTAGTCTGATGTAATTGCAAATGTAATCACACAGTCAATACCTTGACTGATACTCATTTGTTTTTTTTACAGATGGAAAGTTTTTTCATAGGGCATGGTCTTATATATAATTAAGTTTGATGAAATTAGAATGTTTATCTATATACACTTAAAAACAAACTTTAACATCTGCAAACAATATATGTAACTTTGGCAACGGATAAAATAAAATATTTGCAAGCAACCTTTCAAATACTTGAAGGTGCATGCACAAGTATGGGGAAAAAAAGAGCCAAATGGGTTTGGTGAGGAAAACACACAAGTTGATCATGGATACGAGTCTTAATCGAATCATAAGCTTGCTGATTTTCTTATGTATTTTTTACTTTTTAGTTTGATTACTTATTAAATTTATAAAAGTCCTATTGAGACATACCTGTGTTTAACTTTAGTTTTATTTAGCAATAGTTTTTTTTTTTTTTATTAACATTTACACCCAAAAAAAAAGAATAAACTTTAGTTTGATCGGTTAGATGGTCCATTTAGCGTTGATTTTATAGTTAAAAGATGGCGTGACATTTTTCTATTTGACAAATAACATGGTTTGGGTAAATGCGGAAGGTTATCAAAAGGAGTTGATATTATTTTCAAATATTTTGATAAAATGGAATTTTAAATTTATTTTCGAACGCTGGAGATGAAACTATACGAAAGGTCAACATATTTTTTTTTTGTCAACATATTTCAACTATATGGGCTTTCCGAAACTATAACAACCCATGTAGCGAACAAGATTCGCGACCCTTATAGGCCCATTGAAACACTATCTACATTGCTGAGTAAGAGAAATGACGAGCAACGGATAGGCAAAGTCGTGTTGGTTTGAAATGAATGAATGAATTCAAATTTTGGGAATTGTTTCATTTCTTCTGTTCGTCATCTTCTCCTCCCACCACGATGTTAACCGTGCGTACTTTGAACCTCTCAAGCTTCTCAATGACCTCTTCGACTAGACTGCCCCCTCGGGAACGCGTCGTGTGAATATCAGTGCGCCTTTCAAGCCTAGAACGTTGGTGATCTTGAGACATCTCTTTATGATCTATTAGCGTTTGAATGTCTTCTTGCCTGCTATGTTCAGTGAACGATGTTTTGCCGCTCATTATTGCTTTCGTGTAAATCGAGAATGATTCACGAAATAATTAACGATCTTGAAACGATATTATAAGAAGGGAAATGCCAAATCGGGGTTTTTTTTTTTTCGTTATTGATCCAATATGTCGTGTGTAAATGTATATTGGGTTCCGTGTTTATGTGTTTATATATGCAGTGAGGGCTTGCTTAACACATTATTTGACGAAGAAGGAATTACGACCGAGTCTTCTTCGAGATACTTGGAAAAAAGAAATGTCAAACATAGCAAATTCGACACTCGTAGGAATGTTCAAAAGTCTTAAGAGTACTCGTACTCTTTTTTGTTTTGGTCAATCAGTACTCGTACTCTATATTCCCCCCTTCGCAAGTTTGATTTTTTTTTCTTTTTTTTTTTTTACGGATTTAATATTTTTGTATAAATGTTGACCCAAAAAAGTTCTTATATAAATATTACAAATAAATAAATTCCGTGTGTAAACAATAATTTACCGTTTATAGCAGAGGGAATATTCACGACATTCATGATAAATAGATTTACATTAACACAATGATCACGAAAAATTGCATTTTTTTAAGACTCTAACCTCGTACATGTTACCAAATAAGCACTAAATATACTTTTGAGAAAAATTTTGTATGCACTAATCTACTAAATATTTGGTCAGAACTTCCAGATATTATTAAAATAAAAGATATTTCAAATGTTAAATTCACTTTGATTATGAAGCCTGAGCTGTCACGTGGAATCAGTTGATCCACGAAACATTGAGGATCGTTGACATTTCTATTGAATGGATCAATTCCTACCGTCAACCTGTCAAACAATCTCGTATTTTTGCTAATAATTGAACCTTTTATTTATTTATTTCTAGTATAGTTGTCACTAATATTTTATCAACTCTCTTGATACAATCTCGGATTATCTTTGAATAATGTAAACTGACACCATTTATATATTACTCAGACACTATAGATGCATGTTTGGACAACTAATCCCAACAAACAAATTATTATACTTAATAATAAAATTAGGATTAAAGAAATTATTTTATTATATGAGTATCATTAGTTGCATTATTTCATTCAATTATCACACCAACGGATTTGTTGAAGTGCAGTGTAATGAAAAATTGAATTTATTTTTGATAAGCCTGGAAAACCGTGTAAATAGTCTGGATAACGGACAAGACCAAAAGAACAAGAGCAGCAAGAGCAGAGACAAAAGACCAAGGAGAACTAAAGTAAGTGTATTTGAAACTAGCCCATTCCACGTGCCAACTACTCTTGTAATACTCATTCACATCTTCAAACAACTCTTTGAGATAACACTGTGTTATGTCGAACGCCACGTCTTTGCCTAGACTGTTCACGAATCCCGCAAGCTCTGTTTCTGTTCCGAAATAGTTCTCTATGATGTTTTGGTCGCATAGATACTCGACGTCCTTGTAAGTGTTCATCAGACAGTCTAAGAGCGTTGCGTATGTCGTGAAATGCTTTGAGCATGCCCCGTGGCACTGCTCGTAGGCCACGCAGTTCTCTAAGAAACTGCTCATGAAATCGTCGACGGTGATCGTCGGCATCTCGATCGCTCCGTGCCTGAATCTCACCACTAAGAAGCTCTCAGCATCTTTCAGCTCCCGGAGTGTGATCCCGGCTCGCCGGAGCTTCGAGATGCTGTGGATGATGTAGGACGGCATCTTTTTGCTTGGATTCTTTACCGGCGGCGCGTGAAGTTCACTCTCCGGGATGAGGCTTGACCGGACGAGGTCGAGAAGGTGTTTGGCTCTTAGCTCTTTGAACCTCGCGAGATCTTCGTCTGTTCTGTGCATCGTGTTGTTGAAGAACGCAAACGCTAGAGACTGTAAAGAAGTGTTGGTCTCTATTTCGTTATCTCCTCTTGTGAGATCGAACAAAGATTCAAGAACGAAGAAAGGGATTTGATTCTCAAGACGGAGAAAATCTCTGTAGAAGAAAGGAAGAACCCAAGCCATGGCCACAAGTGGATCGTTGGGTTCGAAAGGAACAAGATTGCTCACTCTACGAAACAGCTCGAGAAGAAAGCAACCGTCGAGAACCATCATCTCGTTGAACTCGTCCGAATCCATGTGGATTAACTCGGAGTAACACTCTCTCGCCTCTTCCTCAACGCTCTTCACGCTCTTCATGTAATCTTCTAGTGTTAGGTTTTGAGTTCGAGTGAGAAGAGCGTTTAGGTAACGCCATTTGTGTTCATCAATCATTTTGAGGTGCGTTTGGCCACGATGGTACGGTCCGACCGAGACCACTCGCGGCTCATAGCATCTTCCGTTACAATCAATCATGCTCTGAGGTACTCGGAAAATGGAGCAAGTAGGTTTTCCGGCGGACGAACTGAGCAACCGTGGTGGTTCCTTCAGCTTCTTATTCATCCTTTCAATGCGGATCTTGAGGAGGCTTTCTCCGTCGTCTACGGAGGCATAAGGCGGTTGCTCCGCCGCGTCCACCATTTTTATTGGTGTGAAATTGATGAAAAGGATCTATAAAATAGTGATAAGGGGTAGTGTTGGAACTATACTGGGCTTTTGTGATTGATATTCTTCTTTCGCTGGTCCACTTAGTCGTCACATAATGGAGGTTAGGTTGGTCCATTTTAATTAAGCTTGATAATGATCTCATATATTTATTTACTAGTTTGATTTGTATTTACAATGAAAATTAGTAGTCATGGCTCATGACTTGGTCCTTCCATGATCTCGCTCCGAAATTTCTTTGAACAACTAGTAGTGATTGTTATTATTTTATTTTTGGAGTTATAATATATATAGGCTCCAAGAATAATAATATTGCCATAAACATTACATTCGAGTAAATAATCTATAAGATATAAGATATATTGGTTGGTATCACGTAGATGTCATCGGGCCACCATGTTCGAACCCGTGAGAAGCCAGATCAATATATATTTGGGGCGAGTCTATTCCTATCTGGTTATTTTCCTATTCTTGAAATAAATGTCAGTCCGAACCCGACCCTGTCCCTGAAATCATAATTCACAAACCAAAAAACATGATATTTCCCTCTTAAGTGTGTATTTTAAGTCTATCTATTTTTCTTTTGTACCAGGTAGAAAAACCTACCCTGGTGGACCTTTAACAATTACTCTATGTTTGGAGTGTCTAGTTTTCCAATTATAATTTTTTTAACTACCTACTTAAAAAATTCATAACTGTTTATTTTATAACTATTAATTACAAACGGGTCGCATCCTTTTATTAATATTTGCGTCCTTTAGATATTCATGTGTTTTCAACTTTATTTCTATTTTCCATTTTTTAATTATACCAAATTTTTCTGTTAATGGATAATAATTCATAAAGGGGTTAAAAGAATCATATATGTATATAACATCGCTTGTAATCCAAGAACAAAAATGAAAAATATTGGCTTTATATTACTTTAAACCCTTGTCGATAAATACATGATCATATAAATAGATGATAAGAGTAAATTAAGTTTTATACTTTCATATAAATTGAATTTAAAGCTAAAGTGGTGTTTAATTAGGGTACTTATGTACAATATATATAACAAAAAAAATGTTAAGATTTTCAAATTAGAATACTTAATTTCGGTTAACTCTTTTGATGATTTTGACTTACACTATATATAGTCCCAAGATTATAATTCTCTATTATTTTATATTTACACCATCATATGATCATATTATATAATGGTGGTAAAAGACATTAATGATTCATGTACAATTAGGATTTCGACCCGGACCACCAAAAAAAAAGTAAAGACCCCAATGAACATCAGTGCTAGGCTTGAGATTGAAACAACTTTCTTCTGCCATAAAAGTAAAGGTTCCTACAGGTGCTCTCATAATTTCGCCTTCATCAACTATTTCAAGATTCCTAAAATAGCTAGCTCTTTGATATCCTTCTTCTGCAAAATGTCCACTTCCCATATTTGTCGTTGTGTGTTGTGAACCATCTTTATAATCTGTTATTTCACCTCCCCATTGCACATTGGTTGCGCAGGTTTGTAGATGGTTGAACAAGAAAGAAGGCCAATATCCAATTAAAGCGTCGTAAAATTTCAACCACCAATGTCCTGAACGAGGATCCTATATATAATAATATAATAAATTAACTCTCGCTATAAATATATTATAATATAGTACTTGTTGAATATTATGATAGATTTTTTTTATTATGGACCTTCCATATAGATGTTGGAATTTGATATTGTTCACCATTAACGCTGGAAGTGGGACTAACAGCAGCACCTAAGGCAAAATTTTGGTTGAGAGCAACAAAGCCTGAACATACAGTATTGTAGCACCCTGTCGTTCTGTATCCATCAGCCTACTTTCATATTACCAAACAAGACAATCAAAAGTTAGCACTATAAATACATAATTTAACAAAACAATATGCAAAAAATAATAATAATTCTATAGAAATTAACTCACCGTCCAATAAGTAAAATATCTAGGCGTGTCATTACCATAATGATTCTCAAACACCTAATTAATAATAATAAAAAGAAAGATAAATATATATATATACATGAATGCAGCAAAAAAATAAACTAGTACATGCCAACCAGCTTCAATGCTGTTAGTTTCGGAAGGACCAGCTGCATGCAACCCATATTTGTGCTAGGCTAAACTCTTTTGATGTTTGTACATGAGGCTTCCATGCATTTATTATTGCTTTGGCTCCATGAACTCTTCCCCTTGTGCCTAATATGGAGTGCTATATATATATACATACATATACATATATAAGAAATCATAAAACTACACACATATGAGTAAAGAAAAGATGATTTACTTTCAAGTGCTTAATTGATTATATGTACCACATGTGTAGATCTGAGTCTAGTTGAATTTGCTGGTTTTAAATGAGGAAAGCTGTTAGGATTTTTTTTCCGTATTTTTCTATCGATTCCGCTCGTAAAATATCTTCTCTTCTCGTTCTTCTGATTGGAATACTGTTTTTTGGACATCTTCCCTTTGTTCGCCAGAGTTGAGTCACCATCCTTGATTTTTTTTCGGTGTTTGAAGATTTTGGGAAATAACTAGGTCTCATCTATAGCACAACAATATTAAAACCAAAGTAATATATTTAAACATTACAAATTAGAACCCAAATGTGGTAAGTTCAACCATTTCAAATGGTGTTATTTTAGTGTTTTGCTCAGAGTTTGAGTCCAACGCTATTTTTGGGGAAAATGATTTATCATTTATACATCTCTCACACAACTAATATCAAATAATGGTTTTCGATCTAAGGAAAATATGAATTAATATGTAGAAGTTTATGTTTCAAAAAAATAATAAAATTATAACAATAATGAAGAGAGTTTTTCAAACATGAATGGTGTGGTTTTTAAATAAAGGATGATCATAAATGGGATGATTTTTCATATGAACACAATCTATTATATCTCCGTCTGGACTCTACATAAAAATTATAAATTGATGTAATTAAAAATTAAGAGCTATCGAAAAGAAAAAAATGTATAGTTATGTATAACAATATATTCTCGTATAAACCAACGTATTTAAGTAACCTTAATTGATTTAATCGCAGGTTTGTTAAGTTTTCTCAATAATTGATCGATTTCAGCATCATCAATATCATAAAGCTTGCTTTCGGTGACTATCACCGCTATGATTAGCATGCCAAGCACAAAACTTGCCATCATCCCATCGATCATGACTAAGAGTATCCAAAAGGTTTCAATATTTTTATAGTTAAGTGTTTCTTGTTTGGTTTTTTGGGTTTATTGATGATTAAGTTGAATGCTTTAAATATACTAAAAAAAGGTCATGCAAAAGAAAAACCAAATCGGCAATGAAATTTGATACTTCACTTTTTTATATATAAAAAAGTAGAGAATATATCTTAATTTAAAACCAAGTATATGAAAGTGTATCAATGGATATGGGCCTAACTCAAGTGAACGAGGCCCAACGTATGTGTGTGTAAATGGGTTGTGTGTGTGTAAGTGGGTCTCGAGAATATTGTGGAAAGATCTAGATCTAGGGCTGTTGTCTCTTTCTATATAAGTTGTAAACCATTTACTGAAATGTTTATGAGAAAGGTTTACACCAATTACAAAGTCTTTTGTCTGTTCATCTTCCTCATCAAGTTTCTTCGTTGTTGTGTTCTTAAGTCAAGCTATGTCTAAAATAACTCACATGGTATCAGAGCAAGGCGAGGGTGTTCCGGAGTTGTTTCCCTTTCCTTCTCATGTTAATGTTAAAAGCTTTGTGTCTGTTAAGCTCAATGATGAAAATTATCTTGCTTGGAAAACTCAGGTAGAAGCGTTGTTAAGGAGTCAGAAGCTTCTTGGGTTCGTTAATGGTGGTCAAGAGCCGCCGGTGGAGAAAATCCGTGTTAGGTGTGGTAATGAGGATACTGAGGTGAGTAATCCTGATTATGAAGCTTGGTTACAAACGGACCAGCTGGTTATGTCGTGGTTATTTAGTACGTTGTCTGAAAGTGTTTTGGGTTATACGTATGGGTGTATTTCTGCTCGTGATGTGTGGATGGTGCTTGCTGAAAATTTTAACCAATGCTCTGTGTCTCGTGAGTATGATCTTCTTGCTAGTCTTCAGATGATAACAAAAGGAGATATGGAGTTGCGTCAGTATCTTCGTGAATTTAAGAACATTTGTGATCAGTTAAGTTCTATTGGAAAACCTGTGTCTGAGAATATGAAGATCTTTCGTTTGCTTCAAAGCTTAGGAAAACAATATGAAGCGTTCGCAACTTCGATTCAAACCTCAATGCACAGACCTCCGGTTCCTACCTACTCTCAAGTTGTGTCTCAGCTCATGGCATTTGACACTCGTATCAAGAAATATACTCCTGTGTCTGTTGATTCTCACATGGCCTTTCAAGCTCAGTTTAGCTCAGGATCTCATAATTATGGTCAAGGTAGTGGCTTTTTCTCTCGAGGTAATTATGGTAACAGAGGACGCGGACGAGGTGGTTACTCTACTAAAGGTCGTGGTTTCACGCAACAAGTATCTACTTGGACTGGTGGTCAGAAAGTTTCTCAGCCTCCGACTCAAACTCCTAACGGTCAGAGGCCTGTGTGTCAGATTTGCGGAAGGCCAGGACATATTGCTTTACGATGTTGGAATCGGTTTGATCATGCTTATCAGAGTACCGATGTTCCTCAAGCTCTTGCTGCTATGCATATCTCAGGTCCGTCTACTCAAGAATGGTATCCTGATTCTGGTGCGTCTTCTCATGTCACTAACACACCCACTGTTCTAGAGCAATCTCAACCATATCATGGAGCTGAAACTGTATTGGTGGCTGATGGTAATTTCCTTCCTATCACTCATGTTGGTTCAACTTCTCTTCCAACACCTACAGGTAGTTTACCTTTACAAGATGTTTTGGTGTGTCCTTATTTTGATTCTGATAAAGTGTGTATTGTGGATAAAAATACTCAGAAGGTGTTGCGACAGGGAAGAAGGCATGAAAGTCTTTACAAGATGGAGAACTTAGGAGCAGTGGCGTTTTATTCTTCACGTCAACAGGCTACTAATGATGATGTATGGCACCAACGTTTGGGTCATCCTAATTCTCAAGTTCTCCAACATCTGAAGAATTCGAAGTCAATTTTAAGTAATAAGAGCAGCTCTACCTCTGTTTGTGTTTCATGTCAAATGGGAAAAAGCTCCAAACTTCCTTTCTCTAATTCGGATTTTCATGCCTTAGAACCTTTGGACAGGATCCATTGTGATTTGTGGGGTCCTGCTCCTATTTTGTCAGTTCAAGGCTTTAAGTATTACGTTATCTTTGTGGACAACTATTCTCGTTTCAGTTGGTTTTATCCATTACGGCTTAAATCTGATTTCTACACGGTCTTTCTCGGTTTTCAGAAGTTGGTTGAGACACAGTTTAATCGTAAAATTAAGGTGTTTCAGAGTGATGGTGGCGGCGAATTCACAAGTAATCAACTGAAATAACACTTTATTGATCAAGGAATTCAACACTACATGTCTTGTCCACATACACCTCAACAAAACGGTTTAGCTGAAAGGAAGCATCGTCACCTTACAGAATTGGGACTTACAATGTTGTTTCATAGCAGAGTCCCTTTCCGATATTGGGTTGAGGCGTTCTTCACTGCAAATTATTTAATTAATTTGCTTCCTTCTTCAGTTTTGAAGCTTAAAAGCCCCTTTGAGATTTTATTGCAGCAAAAACCATTATATACGGCTTTAAGGACGTTCGGATGTGCATGTTATCCTTATCTTCGACCATATGCTGCCACCAAATTTGATCCCAAGTCAATGCAATGCATCTTTTTGGGCTATAATGCGCAATATAAAGGATATAGATGTCTTCATCTTGCTTCTGGTCGTGTTTTTATCAGTAGACATGTTATTTTTGATGAGATGTGCTTTCCTTTTCACTCACAGACTTCAGCTCTCAGTTATGAAGATCTTCTATCTCAATGGACAAAATTGTCATCAGATGAAGCAGAAGATAATATGGTACCTCAGGTACAACCCTCTCGATCCTTACCATCCACACCCTCTTTGCCACTTGTATCTTTCAACGATGTGCCTCCCATGTCAACTTCTTCTCACGTGGATGTGGGAGAAGTGTCTCCATCTTTAGGAGAAAAGTGTTCTGAGCGTACGGCGAGCCTTGATCTCGTTCCTATTGGCGACAGCGCTTCTTCTTCTAGAGATTGTGTTGATTCTTCTCTCACTCCTGCGACTTTCGATATTGTTCAACGTGACTCCGGTCTTGATTCCGTCTCCGATGTTGATTTCGTCTCCGTGTCGCATGATCCTGAAAGTTCGGTACAAATAGAACCATCTCAGCTTAATTCTCAAGCTGGTCCAGTAAATCAACATTCCATGGTGACAAGGGCAAAAGCTGGAATATCTAAGCCAAATCCGAGGTATATCTTATTCACAGATAAATCTATTCCACCCATACCTAAAACGGTTGCAGAGGCTCTCAAACACCCCGGTTGGACAGCTGCTATGGATGAAGAAATGACAAATATCTATGGAAATCATACTTGGGATCTAGTAGAAGCAAATGAAGCTATGAATATTCTTGGTTGTCGGTGGGTATTTACTGTCAAACTAAAAGTTGATGGTTCTCTTGATCGGCTCAAAGCGCGATTAGTTGCAAAAGGTTTCTTACAAGAAGAAGGAGTTGATTTCACAGAGACTTTCAGTCCCGTTGTAAAAACGGCAACAATTCGCATTGTCTTATCTGTTGCTACAGCTAAAGAGTGGTCACTTCGTCAATTTGACGTTAAAAATGCATTTTTACACGGAGATCTCCAAGAGGAAGTTTTTATGATACAGCCCCCAGGTTATGAAAACTCACTGTACCCTAATCATGTTTGCAAACTCCGAAAATCTCTTTATGGACTGAAGCAGGCGCCTCATGCTTGGTTTGAAAAATTTGCTAATTTTCTGTTGGAATTTGGATTCTCATGTAGTCCGGCTGATCCTTCATTGTTCATTTATCATCACAATGGTGATATCATGGTATTACTTCTTTATGTCGATGATATGATACTCACTAGGAGTTGTTCTTCTTTACTTGACAAGTTGGTTCAGATTCTTCACACACAATTTTCTATGAAGGATCTTGGACAACTCAGCTATTTCTTGGGAATTCAGGCGGTGTTTCATGAATCTGGTCTCTTCTCACAATTGCAGGCATGGCTACTTGTAATCCAATGCCTACTCCTCTTCCATTACAACTTGATCAAGTTCCAAATGCTGAAGATCTTTTTGAGAATCCGACTTACTTTCGGAGTCTTGCGGGTAAGCTGCAGTACTTAACTCTCACACGTCCTGACATTCAATTTGCGGTTAATTTTGTGTGTCAGCGAATGCATGCTCCAACTGTCTCGGATTTTACGTTTCTTAAACGCATCTTGCGATACTTACGTGGCTCAAGTTCTCTTGGTATTAATCTCACCAAAGACAAAGATCTCTCTCTAGCCGCCTTCTGTGACAGTGACTGGGCCGGATGCAAACTTACTCGCCGGTCTACTACAGGGTTCTGCACCTTCCTTGGCTCACATTTGGTCTCATGGTGTGCTAAGAAACAACCCACGGTCTCTCGCTCATCTACTGAAGCAGAGTATCGTGCTTTGGCTTCGACGGCTGCGGAACTCACGTGGATCTCTTCTATATTGCGTGATCTTGGTATATCTCAATCTCAACCTGCTCTGCTTCTCTGTGATAACCTCTCTGCTGTTCATCTCACTGCTAATCCCAAATTTCATGGTCGGACTAAACATGTGGATATCGACTATCATTTTATCCGGGAAAAAGTTGCTTTGGGTTTGATTTAAACTCGTCATATTCCTGCTCAATTTCAACTCGCTGATATCTTCACTAAGTCTCTTCCCAGATTACCATTTCTTTCTCTTCGCAGCAAACTCGGCGTCTGTCTTCCACCAGCCTCGAGTTTGAGGGGGGATGAAAGTGTATCAATGGATATGGGCCTAACTCAAGTGAACGAGGCCCAACGTATGTGTGTGTAAATGGGTTGTGTGTGTGTAAGTGGGTCTCGAGAATGTTGTGGAAAGATCTAGATCTAGGGCTGTTGTCTCTTTCTATATAAGTTGTAAACCATTTACTGAAATGTTTATGAGAAAGGTTTACACCAATTACAAAGTCTTTTGTCAGTTCATCTTCCTCATCAAGTTTCTTCGTTGTTGTGTTCTTAAGTCAAGCTATGTCTAAAATAACTCACAGTATATCTAATTAAAGTGTATATTGTTCCTTGAAATAGATTATTTATTTAAGACATGCACAAATGCAATTAATGTGGTCATATAGATTTATACAAATGTAGATAAAAGAAATTTTCACAAACGTATACTAAATTTTGTTGGATTTTGATAAGTAGATAATGTTAGAAAGAAATAAGGTAAAGAATATGATTCAGTATCTCTTCTTTTAAATTATTTTGTTCCTTGCATACTTCCTTTTTTTGAATAATCAGTCAATCTTAAAACAGCAACTGAAAAAACAAATTGAGTTTTCTTAAAAGAACATTCAACGAAGATATTTTGTACAATAGAACTAGAAGATATGGTGTAGAAAGAGAGAGAGAGATTAACGTTGTGACATTTTTTTAAACGGTTATATGATAAGAAAATCCTGGATTAACGTCATAGAGGTTAATTCGATTTATCAAGTCAAAGATATCTAATTAGAAATCTACCAATTTTCTTGTCTCTAACAAAATTCATTATCTGTTCATGTAGAAGAAGAGACAAGTTCGTGAGAAAATTCATCAATCAAGACGAAGAAGATAGAGAGCTCGAGATCGGACACGGCCTCTTCCACTTCTCCACCGTGTCTTGTCCATTCTCCAGTCTCCTCTCTCATATCTTTCCGCACCACCGCGTCCACGTCCTCCTCCGCTCCCAACCCTACCCTCCATGCATTCATCATCCTCCACTTCTTCTGCCTCTCATCATTCTTCTTCCTCCTCTCCTCTTCCGTGGATCCGCTCTCTCGCGCCATCGCTTCATCCACGTCCTCATATTCTTCATCTGAATCGTAAATCCTTATGTTATCGTCTTCCTCGCTCTCCACATACTCTTCCTCTTCCTCTTCTTCTTCTTCTTCTTCTTCTTCTTCATCTTCTTCTTCTGACATCTTCCTTTCGAGCTCGACCGGATCCAGCCCCGCTAACTTCTCGAATCTACGAAGCTTCTTGAGTAGCCGCCTTTTCGCCCCTGTTCAGTCAAAACACACAACATTTGAAACCCTGAAAATGATCTCGGGAACAGATTTAAGCAATGTTTTCAATTCCTTTGGCCCATGTGATGTGATGGAAGACTGGATACTCACGTTGTACAACTTCAAAGCTGCAAGGGAGGAGATTGAGATGGTCAGGGTCGTGTTGGTGGTGGTCCTCGTCCTCCTCCTCCTCAAGAGGGTCAAGTACAGAGACAGGGCTACATTGTTCCTTGTCTTCCTCATCTTTATCTTCTTCTTTTTGTCCTCTCACTTTCTCTAAGCTCTCTGTATCATCGCTATCTTCGTCCTGATACAACTCATTTAACACACTTTTAGTTTCACCATTTTTTGTCTCTAACTATTTCCGGCGTTGGATCACAACTACTTTTAGCTATTCATATTTATGTCCTCAGCTCAATATATATTTTACGTGTACCCATGAAGGGTTTCTCCATGTTACCTATATATCATTTAAGGCTATTTTTTTACTATAGTACATTTTTAAAAAATTTACAACCACAAGTAGGGTAAATTTTACTTTGAATTTTGTAAACATACCAATTAATACTTCCCAAAAAAGATCACAACGTTTTGACAAAACCTTGAAACTTTTCGCAAATGTTAATGACATTCTAAGAGTCTGTAGCTAAGAATTACAAACGGTTTGGTTTATATTTAAGACTTAACCAACTGAATTAAAAGGTAGAAAATGTGTTGAACTAGCCAGGGAGATGCAATAATCGTCATAGTGAGGGAATGTTGACCATAGAATTGAATGACATAAACATCCCCACCATAACCAAGATCTACGATAGGTTTGTTCACTCGAAAATAAGGGCATATCCGTCATTCAAACAGTAAAACATATTTACCGTACTTCCTGAAAAACTTTCATGATTCAGTCATTTCATACAGACAATTTTCAGCCGGCCATGTGTCTCTGCTCTAATCAGAAGATGTTTTTTCAGTTTTTTTCAATAGAATGTTTTTTAACTTTCTCTTTTTTTTTTTTACTGTATGGTAATTTATTTAATTACGTATTTATAAGTAGTGGATTTACTTAGGAATAATTGAGAATAAATCTAATTATTTTTTTTTTTTAAAGATAGTTAAAATCTTCCCAAGTTTTTTAAAAATATATATAGTATCCTACAAATTTGCCTAAATTTTACGAGTTATGATTTATCATTTCATTAGAATTGAAAATTTAAGCTACTTAACTAATTTAAGTTTGAACTATATTAGTTTTGATAGTACGTCCATATTTTAGACTTTTGTTGGGTAAAAAAAAAAGAGAGAGATTGAGACAAACCTCTGTACTGCGTCGCGCCGGAGAAGTGGCCGTCGATGTGAAATGGGGAGTCCGTTGACCGGAGGAAGATGGAGTTGTTTGGAGAACAAAATGAAAAGGGCTCTCACAAAAGCACTTATCGCCAATCTCCACGAAACGCTCTCTCCGGCTACTACTACTACTCGTCGGTTCCGACCCGCGTTCCAAGGAAATCGCGTTTTCATCAGCGTTATCCAAACGCGGTTTTGGTTTACGGTTTGTCAGCAGCTTCAAGACAGACCCGAACATCCCAAACCCGTTTCCTCTGGTCCGAGCTTTGTTGGTCTTAGCCTTTTCCGACTGCTGCTTCTGAATCCTCGCCGCCGCATCGAAGAGAATTGCGGCGGTTCTCGCCGGAATCTGAAGGAAAACTTGACCGTCACGTGTCTTCTTCTTCCCCGGAGACCGGAGCTCAAAGAGAGGAGACTTTCTTGGGTCTGGAGATTTATGAGCCGCGAAGAAACAAGAACTCTCGCAGGAGAACAAACCAGGAGGAAACGTGGCCACGTTGTCGGACTTTCGTTTCTTGACACGCAAATCAGAGCAGCCCATCTGAGAACGAAGGTCGGCGATGTAATGGTTGAGATGAAAAGGCTCTTGGTCATCTTCAAGAAGCTCATGTAAATGCTTCTTCTTCTTCTTCTTATCAGCCATCGGAAAAAAACAAAGTTTACTTGGTGGTTTATTTCAACTGTCAAAGACTTTCTCTATCTTTGTGTGTGGAATTCAGAATCATGGAAATAGTGAAACGAAGGAAGCTTTTTGCTCTTCTTAATAAGAAGAGAGAGAGAGAGAGGTTTTGGTGAAGGATGAAGAACAGTTGAAGACAAAGGGTGAGACATTGGATAAAGAGTCAATGCTTTGGATTTGGCTACTTCCTAGCATCTTGAAAAATAAAATAAAACAAATAAAGTTTTCGTCTTATATTCTTTCTTTCTTCATATTGAATTATAATTGACATGTGTCTTATGCAACGGTAATTTTGTTTGTTAAAAGAAAGTTTAGTTGACATATTATTATCAGAGTGGGCCTCAAACACTCCTGAAAAAGTAGAGTTTACGTGTCAAAATTAAAAAGTCTATTTGTAGCCGTGTATTTATCCATTTCTTTTCACCGGTTAGTGAAATTCGATTGAGCAGTAATTTTCACCTGAATTTTTATGGGCTCATGTACTCCATTTATATATATATATATATATTTTTTTTTTTTTTGTGCAAAGTACTCCATTTATATAAGCACAATCATTTTCACACGAACGAACCATACTGTGGTCATTCATGAAGGAAAAGCAAACGAACCATCAATACTTGATTACAAGTCATTCAATACTTGATGCATAATCATCGAAATAACTCCACATACTTTTTAACTCCTTTTTTTGACATCTCGTTCGTTTTAATAACATAACGCAAGATTAACTACTAGTTAGTGAACGAACATGCATAACTTTATTTACAAGAAACCAACGCATTACTTATCAAAGAAATGACTGTACTACCTTTGGATCTATGTTAGCATACACGCCATCCAATCAGCTAGATTTCATGGTTAACCATATTGGATGATATAAGAAGATGGTTTCCATAATGTTCCGACCAATAAATCAATGTTTCTTTTAATTTTTATTTAATGACTCTATCGTCAAAGCCTCGCCGATCGTTCATATATAATTAGCATAGTTCAGCAAGATTGGTGTGAGAACATATGAGTGTAATCAAACATATGAAGATAATACGGGAACGAAATAAAGAAAAGAATTTACGGGGAAATAAAATCACCTTTTGTAATATGGAAATATATATATAACATCATTGAGTTACAAATACAGCAAATCGCAGTTAAGTTAATCGTTATCAGTGACTTTGGACAGTGGAGACTTCAACTATATTTATAGATGTACTGTTGTGGTACGATGATGATTCCTAACATGAAAATTCTTGCTGAGGGATTGATTAATGATCTCTTCGAAATCATAATTGGAGAAGAGAACTGGATAAAACCGGATTCATGTAGGTTCGGTCCAGCTATCGTAGGAGGACAAAAATTGGGGTGCTAGTTTGCATGTGAATTAACTCCTATAATTCCATGTGTCTCGCTTGAAGTTGTAGTATCGATATGCGAGACTGCGAGTCATGATGTTGGAAGACAAGCAAACATAGATTCAGAGACCAAAAATAATGTTCAGATTCAAAGTAGCGAGGAGAAAAAAATCTCCGTGAAACGTAGTCTCCTAACAACTTTTAAAATTTCTATATTTTACTGTGTTATTTTGTCAGTTTATCCCTTTATTTAGCAGCACCATTTGCTGCTACTAGATTCATATTTTCGAATAACCAAAAGAAAATAGCAATTTTAAGTGGTAGTTATTTTTATATAACAAGAGTACTAAAATCATATGCTAGCTAGCTTTTCTTATCATCTGATACTGTATTCATTGATTTTCTTATGAAGCTTTTATCTGTAATTTATAAGATTTGTGATTTTTTTTTGGGCAAAAGATTTGTGATCTATATATTGAAATTTTTTGTGACAATTCAGAATTGTAGCTTTTTTTCCTGAAACATTCAATACGAGTTGGTACGAGATTTGGTCGAACTTGAGTATAGTTATAAGTTGACTGATTAATTTTGGTACTATGAATATTAAAGTGCTTAGGGAAATAGACTGGACAGTTTAATTAAGTACTTTGTTTTTCTTTATATAAATGAACTGACGTTAATTGGTTTTGAAAGCAATAAGATATGATTTTAGTGATAACAATCTGATATATTGGCGCCCACGTGGCTAGTCCGAGCAAACCGAACCGAAGTCTGGGCGCAAGCCCGCTCGAGAGTCTGGGCGCATGCCCGTTCTAGAGGTCTGGGCGCAAGCCCGCTCTTTCGGCGAGCGTTGGGAAACCTGGGTTATCAAAAAAAAAAAAAAAAAAATCTGATATATTGGCACTTGACGTAATTCCTAATTCGAATATCTGCAAATAAGTAAAACAAAACACCCCATGTTCTACATTTAACATTAGCGGGCATAGCACGAAATCTATCGTTGATTATTTATTTTAAGAAATCCCAAATAACAGTGGCCCGAATCTTAACTTACTTTTTTTTTTGTTACGTCAACTATAATGTCACCAATTGGAGCCTAATAGTATCTGACGATGATGAAAACTAGAAAAGCAATATCATACCTATAAATTATGACGATTCACAACTAATGGATTTTTAAAAAATATCGGAGGATACTGATGAGAAAAATAAGACATTATCTATTTCGGCTTCATATAAATCTCGACTAATGAACAGGTTCGTATTTTTGTCGTAATATATCTATGATTAGTATCACAAATTTATATATTATCTTGACCCTAACAAACACAAAAAAAAGAGTGTAAAATACCAATTTATTCATTAAGGCGACTGTTGGAAACTACTAATCCAACGACTGATTTGTCGTACTTACACACGTTTATATACTCCTCCACTTACGTATAATGTCCACACGTGAAATTTTGCTTATATATATACACACAAAATAATAGGCATATATATATATATACCGAATTATTTTCTCCTTGAAAATTGAAATTATACAAACGAAAAATATTAAATACTCCTATTATAAAAATGCATTGGGCAGGACAAAAAAAGGTTCGCACCATAAATGAGAAAGAAAAGTTGTAGGCTTTACAGCTGGGTACTTCCTTTAATTAAATTCTCAACATCTGTGGACTTTAGGTTTATGTGTTTATATAGTATATGGTGGATATTTTCACTATGGTCCGACCTATAATTTCATGTGCACTACAGTTTGTTTAATACTAGTTAGTTTTAGCTTCAATTTTGAAAATTGATTCAAAGAGAAGTTGTGGAATGATATGTTATATAATTGGTTTTACTGTTCATCCACTCATACCTATTTTTCAATTATTGACGAATCTATGTTTTAATAATAAGTAGATTGTTTTTTTAATGTTGTTGTTGTCTCAATATGAATGATTTTTTCATAAAAAGCGAAGTCCACTAATTGTCACCACTTTTATAAATAAAATTATTAATTGCAATTTGGTAATACTATACTGTATTAATAATATAATTAGCAAAGGAGAACAACTGATAGGGACACTACTTGTTCTCGGATTCCCCGCTCTTCTTTAAGATTTAATATTAACCTAATCCATTGAATATACAAAAATGAACAAGATTTAAGATTAAGTAAAGCTGTATTAGTTCCGACTATAGCAACTGATTATCCTGATTGAATATCTGCTAATTAGCCAAATCTATGATATTTTTTTCTTCATCTGAGCATGCAGCAGACAGAAGATTTTGTTGAACGCGTGGAAAGTAAACGACACCGTATATGTCTGTTTTGTCTTTTTAACTAATTTTATTGTTAGGACAAAATTTTGTATCGACCAATGAATTAAAATATCCCTATTTGTACTATGAAATGTCAATTTATGAATATGCCGACGGATTCTATTTATGTATGTACTTATAAAAAAGTTGCAAGACAAAAATCGTATATAAGAATTGAAATTTTGAAAATATGGACTTCCAAGTTTACGTATACGTAAAAACTAAAAAGTTTACTCATATATGGAGCGAAAATTGCAAAATAAAACAAAATATCTTAAAACAATATCACTTGAAAAACTTTAAATTAATCAAAAGTTATAGTAACTGGTCTATTGCAAAGGAGGTTGGTCTTTCCTTCTATCGGATGGTAAATTCAATTTACTTACTAGAACATTGTAAATATTTTAGAAGCAAACAACGTCAAGTACTCAAGTCATATATTGAAAACACAAACACTAAAATTAAACAATTATAAATCGCTTTAAGAAAATAAAAGAATTCACTTTTTTTCTTTGCAATTTGATTATGCACATGATCAGATGTTGTTGACCTTTGCTTACGCAGATCTTTTCATAGGATTTCTGGCGCCACATAAGGCGGAGGAATTACTAAGACCCTAGTTTGTTTTTGGGTCTTAACTCTCAATACGATTTTATTATCGCTTTCTCAACACATCACTCCCGAAACCAAATTAAAACTTAACGAGTTAAAGAGAGAGTAACTCATGTTTTAATTTTCTTTTCCATACAAACTAATACAAACGGGAGAATGTCAACATCTTTTTGAATTAGTATCAATGTTTTTGGACAGTACGTATGATACGTACATACGTAAATTATTTATTGAAAAAAATACTATGCTTCCATATTTTTATGCAAATCGTGCGGTACCGTTCTTTCTACTTTTACAAAATAAAATAATATGACTCTCGTTATTTTATTTTTTGACATCATACGATACGACTGTCGTTATTAAATGTGTGAGTGGATAAATAAATATAGATGTACTTTATATACATGGCTCCCATTCGAGAAATCAACTTTATTTTGAAATTCTTCAGAAAGCCAAGTTTGCTGGTAATGGTAACTGTTTATAACCACTGTACGTGTACTTGAACTGCAAACCTACTATGATTTTCATTGTTCTTTCATTTTTTAAGTTTTGTTTGTGTACTTAATTTTGTTCTATACTAGTCTACATATTATATTTTAAAGGAAATCTTTTTTTTTTTTTTTGTAAAAGAAAGGAAATATAATTAGAACATAATATTAAACTAGTATAGATTGTTCTCTAACATTCGAAAGATTGTAAGCCATTTTTATAACATCAGTAAAATATACGAAATTTAAATTCTCTTAAACTCTAAGTAGGAAAAAGTAACAAAAAATACAACGGAACCACCCAATCATTTTTTTTTTAATGTAAAAAAAAAAACAAGAATTTATGTGAACAAAAACCGCCAACAAAAATTACTACGTGCTATACATGCTCGTCTCTAGTTGTTAATGTACTTAATGTACATGCGAACACGATGATTTGTGTACATACAACTTAATGAGTGATGATCAGAAAATATCTTAATAGAAATATTTCTTTTGAACTACCCAAAATCCGGAAATTTGAAATTTTTAATTGAATACGAATATTGAAATGAATAGTCTGTTCAGCTATGGATCAGATACTGGTATTTAAAATTTTTAGGTATCTGAAAATGAACTGTTCCATAAGTTGGAGTGTTAATCTCACTTTTGTGGAAAATTTTGTAAAATATAGCCATTAAGTTGCGCATAATGTTTGAGTCACGCTAGATAGTATATGGAACAAGTCGATGCACTCTCACTTAATAAATTCAATATATGTACCATAATATCCGGTCCTCTGATTTTACTGGTTTTACCATGATATTGGGACCATTGCAATGCTTCTCTTAGCATGCATCCTTGATCTCCATCAGAGCCGTGTCTTAGGCTAAGGAAAAGAAACATTGGCCTAGAGCATCAAATTTGAGAAAAAATTTAAGGGCATCAAATTAGACTAGAGTTATATATATATGTTCATATAGGGTTTAGTGATTATAGATAAATAGTAGGAATCAAATATTGGGCTTTAGGCCTCAACAAATCCATGGATTTGGCCATTTGAGTTTAATTAAGTAATTAAAAATTTAAGTAATTAAAAAAATTGTAAAACAATTAGGGTAAACAAAGACAGTTGATCAAATCGTATCTTCGTTCGAGTATGTCACAAGAAAGATTGAGTGGCTTGACTATCTTATCCATCGAGAGAGAGTTGCTCAGAAAAGTTGATTTTGAAGGTTTAGTTAACGATTTTGTGGAGAAAAAACATAGAAAAATGTTTTAGAGAATTTTAGTTTAGTTCCTTTGCATTTTTTTATTTTATGATAATGGTGTTTATTTTTGTAAACGATTTTTTTTTTGGAATTGGGGCATCTTTTTTTTAGTCGCTTGTGATATTTCATAACCTTGGCACGGCTCTGATCTCCATGCTATTTTCTTCATTTGATATT
This sequence comes from Erysimum cheiranthoides, assembly GCA_011420285.2. Classification (NCBI taxonomy): domain Eukaryota; kingdom Viridiplantae; phylum Streptophyta; class Magnoliopsida; order Brassicales; family Brassicaceae; genus Erysimum; species Erysimum cheiranthoides. The sequence continues at coordinate 14,446,230 of CM022182.2, read as the reverse complement.
CCATTCAATTCATAATAAATGCTGTTTAACTTTAGTTTTGTTTTATATTGTTATATGAAAAGAAAAAAACAGTCATTTTATATTTTTGATGTACATTGTTAATATATAATTTATAATCAAAACTCCATTAGTAAGTAGAGAAAAGACATTAGTGAATAGTATTTCGAAATAATATTGTATTACCAAACAGTACAATATTATTTTGGATATATAGATTTGGGATTGAGTCGTATCTATTAAAAAGTACTTCAACTTATAGCAATAAACGATCCCCTACAACTTATATATAGCAATAAACGATTCTACTTATTAGGGAACATATATCAGTAGGGAACACTTGGTCCATACACTTTAACATATATCAGTCCATCCTCAATGTCTAATTTGGGTACACTTCAAATCATGCACAGGGTAAAACTAAGCTTTTGTCCTTACAAGGAAAAATACATAAAAACGATATTACTTTTCTTACAAGCTCCTACCATCTCATAATAATATTCTATATTTTGTTTTTGAAATAATAGTAGAAATGTTCGAAGTGACAGCATAAAACCTCAGTGAAAAAGATGGTATGGAAGAAAGAATTGCCATTAACGTAGCAGCCAAATTGTCAATAAATTAAAGGCAGACAAAGCGTAAGGTCATGAGAGTCGTTTAGAATCCTAAGCGCTAAGGCACCTTTCGACGGTGAGTGTACGTGGCCTATCTAACCAGTTCGATATAAAACAAATTAAGTCTTCGATTTTCTGTAATGTGCCCACACAAATTTAAAAGTTTTAAAAATTTTTGAATTTTCCCAATTAGAGTGCAAGAATCTAGACATGAAGCTATCTGAGGTTTCAGACTAAGTTTATCGATTCCTGCAGGTTTTGTTTTTCGCTGACTTTATATATGTATTCTGTATTCTACATATCCAGTAACATCTTCACCATCCGATATATATTATCAGATGATAAAAAGAATATATGAAGCCGCCAACAACGTTATAGTTAAGACTACTGACTGGCAACTACGCACCAAGAATTCGATGCAATTCCTCTTTTCTTTGTGGAAGTCATAAGGCCAATGGAGTCCCAAAATTTTTAATGAGTTTCACGTAGTTGGCCAAATTATTTAAATTGTATAAATTTAAGAGGTAATTTTGGGTGTTGGGGTCCATTAATATCTACATTACATTGAACATATATAAATTTGATTTTCTTTGTAAAATGTCCTAAGTCTTTTTTTCTTCTTCTTCTTTTTTTTTTTTTTTGGTAGAAAGTCTTTTTTTCTTCTTCTTTATAAACGGAAATGTAGTCTTTCAATTAATATAATTCTGGCTTTTGGTTTGTATTAATTGTTAGGAAAACAAACAAGAAAGAGATAAGTATATGATAACAAAAGGTAGCAATAATAATAATATCAAAGTTCATACTATTTTGTTGCGTTCACTTTTATGTCCTAAAGAATTGATGAACAAAAACACAAACTTGCATGCCGATCTTGTTTAGATTTTTACTATCGTCTTGTTTACATATACATAAGGTACCAAATACAACAAGACAAAAAGAAAATGTGAAAATGAAAAAGCAAACATTACATAACGACTTTAAAAAAATATAAATATAAAGGCAGTCTCTCGAATTCAATATGCATACCCCGCCCACCAAATAAAGCAAAAAAAAAACGGTCGTTGTAACGAGTAAATCACATGTATTATTTCATTGTTTGATCATTATTGTCTCATGATATTGGATTGACGCTGATTTTCTAAACGTACACGCTTAATGTACTAAAATCCAATTTATCTACAGAAACGGAAAATAAGAAGAAGCAGAAGAAAATGCAAGTTATGAAAAAACGCAATTCCATTTTGATGAAGGGTAGAAGAATAAGAAGTGGCAGTTTTCAACATTTCGTTGAAATTTTAAATAGAAAAAAACCTTAGTTTTGTACTTTTTAGGTTATCTAAAGAAAAAATTGTTTTACCATTTTCACATATATCCAAATTAAAATGCTAGATTGAAGAGTTATGAAAAACTAAAATTTATGGAGTATTTGAAAAGGAAACAGTAAATGCACTATATGCTATTAATAGATCTCTACAGATACATTTAACTGTTACAAATGGGCCTACAGTTGGGTCCAAAATTAAAATGATTTTCTCCAATCAGCGTCTACAAACGGATCCAATATCCACCTAATTCTTGCATTAAAAGCTAGCTATAACATATGCTCAAGAATTTAATCTACGAGGAACACTAAACATATTTTGCATAAAAGATAATTCATCGACAAAACTGGAAAATGCTGGTCACTATATATCACGGAAATTGTGTCATCTTTCAAAACTTTTAAAAAAATATTTTTCGAAGGCTGATGAACAATTAATTTTGTGCGTCTGAATGTTTTACATAGTCCAAAATAAAGCTTCAAATATCAAATGTAAATGGGTTAAACTTCGCCTATGACTTCTTACTCCCATCAGAATCATTATACTTCCTTAAACACCAATCCATCCCGAACCTAAAGAAAGAAATACATCCTTCCACGATCCATCAGATTTTGGCACCTAGAATACATTACATTATCTAAGGTGGTTGAAAAAAAAGATAAGAAGAACACATTATCTAAGGATAAATCTCCTTAACACACATAATCATCTTACAAAAGCAAAATTATGTGGCAGATATAATCTTACATTACACACATATGACCAATTGTAATCTTTGCCGCACATGTAGATACAAAACAATGGTCATGAGTCATGACTATGTCGAACATTGATTTTGCCGTTTAACAAATATGCCTCTTCACACATGATTCGGTGGAAACACATTTCGATACGCTAAAATGCATTCTACGGTACATTAAAGATAGAAGATCCCATGGCTTCCATGGTACATCAATCTCCTATGACTCATTTTTTAGCTTACACAAATGTCAACTTACGGGTGTTATGTGTTCTTCGATGATAATCTCATTTCAATGTCATCAAAACGCCAACTCGCAATATCTGGCTCAAGTGCCGAGACCGGATAGAGAGGAGTTGGCAATGATGTCTCTGAAGCTATTTGGATTGAGAGCAAGATATTTTTCGTTTGCACACTGTGGAAATGTGATGAAGCTAAGCGACTGTAATGATCCATCAATTCTTACATAAACGTTATCGATTCTCTACTCTACACTATAATCGAGCATTATTATTGGGGTTTCTTTTATCCAATTCCCTCGCTGCTTCATGTCCATGACTGGTCTTTTGCATTCATCTCGGGTTATGGTTGATAAGTGAGGATTCACATAAGCAAACCAAGCAATTTCGCATAACGGGAGTTTGAATATTCAGCTAAAAGTTCAGCCACAACATTTTTTTTTTGGCCAAGTCATGAGTCATCGAAACCTTTGTTTATACATTCACTTGATGAAAATGTTCACGTTTTTGTTTTTGTTTTTTTGTTTTTTTGTTTTTTTTTTTTTGTCAACCACACATTTAATTTAAAAATTAACTCCATGATTGGTAATCCAATCTGGAGGAAAAGAGTTTACAAACAAAATTTCAGAAAAACGCACTCTAGAAGATCGAGCTAAACAATCTGCCTGAGAATTACAAGAACGGGGAATACTAGAAAGAGAAAAAGAAGGAAAAGAAACACGGAGCAGACCAATTTCGTCTAGCAGATTGGAGAAAACGGGCCACTCTTCAGGAGACTGTACCATAGAGACTAACTCTGTACAATCTGTCTGCCTGACAAGCAATTCTTCTTGAGAGGATACTCTTCATAGCCCATAATAGTGACACGTTTTTTTTTTTAATATAATAATTTGATATTTCCCGTTTTGTATAATTCGATGGTTTGAACTTTGATGTATAAAACGGAAAGGATTAATATGTAAATAAACAAATGAAAAGATTCTGCCGTTCCGACAGCTTTTAGATTCAAAAACGCACGCTAGAGACGCTTTTCTTCCTTTCTTTTCCTTTGCCAACTATAGACAACTTTTCAAAAAAGCCAAAAATATCAAAACAATTCAAGATAAAATAAATTAATTCTTCAAAAGACAAAAAAAAAAAACACATAATACAGAGAACGAAAGAAAAAATCACTGTGATGAGTTTCAGTATCCTAAGAATCTCCCATTTCCCCCATCCCCTAATTTGGTTAATCAAAAATAAGAGAACCCACAAATTATACAAATCAATCCCCAAAGACTTTCAAAACTAACAATAAAAGCACCCACAAATCTTAAAAAATACACACATCTTACAAGATGGAAAATTTAAACTAGGTACATCACACAAAGATCCCAATTTGTTCTTCAAAACATTCACACGGTTTCTATGCTCTTGCTCAGCTCCTCCAGCTTAATCATCCTCAACTTCTCGCTTTCTCCAACCAACTGTTCCATCTCCCCAAAAAGAAAACACAAACACCATTTATGTATAACAAGCGATGAAAAAACTCGGGTTTGTTCCCGTGTTTTCTGCAAATTTAGCAACTTAAAAAAAAAAGAGCTCGGAACTAACCTCCATGAGTTTTGTGATCAGCTGTACTTTCTCACGGTTCTTCTCATTGAATGAATCAAGTGCTTCTTTGTATTCCCTTTCCTGTTTCATTACCAGAAAATCGGGTTTTATTCAACAAAAGGTAAATAGTTCATTGATTCATTCGGTCTAGCAAACCCAATTATTAAAGTTTCCACCTTTACGGATTCAGTTGGTTGCCATAAAGATCAATTCAAAACGGTACTTAAGACATATAGATTTAAATTCATGGTGGACCAAAATGAAATCCAATGTTACCTTCTTTTGAACAGTGGAACCTAAAGGTTTGAGTTCTTTGTTAACACTATCAATCTTCTTACGAACCACAGAAACTTCTTTCCTCATTGGATCTGCCATAGACTCAAGCTCCTGTTACAAGAAACATCACAAAATCACATCTTTGCCCTTGGAACACAACCATAACTCCCATCAAATCGAATCATAACAACAACTACACTTGGCCAATTCCTAGATCTTGAAAACCCTAAACAAAAATCGAACTTTCTAGGGTTCATACTATAAGAAAATTTCTAAGAGATGTTTAAAAGCTCTTAACTTTATAAGGAAAAAGAGTAAAACCAAACCTCACGAATAGTGGAGAGACGTCGGGTTTCTTGCTCGACCCGACCCAACTGAGCCTGGATCCGTTCACGAACTTCCATCCTCCTCTTCTCAATCTCATCCTCTTTAGCTCTAAACGCTGAAAGAGCCGAACGAGTCATCTCTTCATCTTCTCTAGACATATGGCTACTAAAACTCAAGCTTCCCGTGTGAAGCACCATCTCGTTGCTCTGCGGCTGCGGCTGCGGCTGTGGCTGAGGAGGAGCTTCTACCGTTGTAACAGCTCCGGCTCCAGCTCCGTCGTTGGTCATCTTTGGCTTCTTCTCCTTGTGGTTTTTGCTGTTCTTCTTCTTTCTTAAACCAAAGCAGGAACTTGAATCCTCAGTGGAATTACGGTGGGGTTCTTCGATTAACCCTATTTTTGCTGATTTGGGGGGTTTAGAGATATTTCAAGGAAGGTGTTTTAATGGCGGAGACGATTTGCTGTATTCTTAGTGGGTTTCGGTGGTATTTGGTAAAGCTAAAGCCTTTCTTCAATTTAAATCATTATTCCCATCGTTTAATTACTCCATTTACCTAATTTTAATATATTTAATCATTCCTTAATTCCATTGTCTTCTGTATTTTGTACGGTCAAGCTTATAATTATTTAATTATTTTTTGTTAAATAGACTATACACCTTTCGGAAAGAAGGGCTGTGCCTGTAAAGGAAAAGTAGAAATGTGTCAATGCATAAAATAAGTAGAGAAACAATTTTGGTATTGGCGTATACAATGTAATGTTACAGACTGTTTTTTATTTATTAAAATAAGCAAAGCTATGAAAATGACCTAACTGCCAAGTGACAACCATATCCAACCAATCATATGTGCAAGTGTGCAACCATTTATTGTTCTTTCTGTTTTTTAGCACCTAGTATATAATTTAATATCAATGTATAATATTCCAACGATAAAGATCTATGAACGAATCTTTAGTATACCGCCAGAAACCAAATATCTTATATCACATTGATTTGGATTAAACAAGAAACGTCATAGCTGTAGATACAAAGCAAAAGACGACTCATCAAATCCTCTAAGCTTTTATACAATCATTTCAACCACTTTCCATCTCATCAAACCCTTTTTTTTTATATATATAAATCAAGAGTCTTTAGGTAGGATTGTTAAGAGTTCTACGATAATTTTGAAACGGATGTTTGTACAAACATTAATATATGGTTTAATGATGCAACACATCTATCTTATACCCATAACGTCGAAGTTGTATAGAGCTTTCAAGTTTTCACTAATAGTAGATATCAATTGGTAATAGTGGATATCAAAATAACTAGTGCTTATATTAGAAAGAAAAAAAACTATAATTTTCTAAATATAAAAAAAAAATCAAGTACTATATGATATCAATTTTAAAGTACACAAATATTACATTAATATTTTGCATAAAAGTCATTGAGAAATTAGTCTCCTGTCCTACCATTGACTTGACCAAAGCTATTACGACCAAAGACCTTTTTTTGCAAATTCATTGCCTGTCAATTTTAATACTATTATCACTACATAGTACACATTCTACACGTCAATTTTAGAGCATTTTTGTTAATATTTGGTTCAATCTCTTCTCGCCAGACGCCAGATAATACCTGATATCATGTGGAATTGTGGATGATGATGGTGCATACTATTTTAATTGTGAATTGAGAAAATTGCAAAATAAATAAAGCTTAACTAATCAAACGATCTGAAAATTATGCCTTCCTGGTACAATTGCCAAAAAATAAACTTTAAAATCGATGGAATTAGTTTCGGCTTAACACAGGCCCCATTAATGTTAGTGGGTATATACGTTTATAGCTAAAAAGCATTTCTTGGGCCTTAACAAAGGTTCTGTTGGATACAAAGAGATTTGGTTTCCTTTATGATTTAAACTTCATAGATAAACGTTAAGCAGTGGATCGGGTTATATATTGCTTTAGATATTGTTGTTAATTTGTTACTATGAACTAGTCATACTATGAAGCCAGAACTTTGGGATGAGTTTTTTTTTTTTTTTTTTTTTGGTAGGACTTTGGGATGAGTTTTATATTAAAAAAATAATATATATATAAAGAAATGTTGATTGCTATTATTAAATTATTTTAATTGAAGCGAACGAGCTGTTCATAAAAATTGGTTCAGTGGCAACATAATCACGTTTCACCACCCCATGCGAAAGATAAGCTTTCCCTCTGCTTCGCCATTCAAAACCCGACTCTATTCATGTCTTGAATGGAACGTTGGATTTTATATGGAAATACATGCTCTTACGTACCTGAGTCCCTGACTACCTGAGTTTTGAAAGCCTTGAGAACTTTCTCGTCTGATTTTCATTTAATATATATTTTTGGACCTAATGTCTACGTATTTATTGATAAGAGTTGCACAGTAGAGCATACTTGACAGTTCCCATCGTTCAGTAAACAAACTGAAATAATCGTTTAAAAGCGACAGTTGTAAACATATATCTTAAATAAAGCTAAACAAAATGTATCTACTAAATTTAAGTAACAAAAATAACAAAATCTTGATTTGTTTCTTTAACAAAAAAAAAAAATAATTGAGGCAATTTTGTGTGTTTGCATGGGTAGAAACGTTATATCAAAGATAGGAACTATAACCAATTAAAGACAGAAAGGTATACACTATTTGGAAATTTTTGAAAGAACGACATACTATATTTTACATACAAACCCAAGATTTGTGAATTATATATATATATATATATTTTTTTTTTTTTAAAAAAAAAAAATACACTCACAAATTTCACATTTACAAAATTAAGAAGAAAGAACATACATCAAAATCCACACAAAAAGAACCAAGACACAAAATCCAAATAGTTCTTGATCGATCTTTCTCATGTGTTTCGGTGTTTGTGATATTCACTAAAAGCTCTTGCTCAGCTCTTCGAGCTTCTTCAACCTCAGAGTCTCGCTTTCTTGATCCAACAGCTAAATCTCCTCGGTGAGAAAATAGACGTACCATTTATGCAACATATATATAGATAAGACGACGAAACTAACCTCCATGAGTTTGGTGACCAGCTGAATTTTCTCCAACTTCTTCTCGTTAAATGCATCAACTGCTTCTTTGTACTCCCTTTGCTGTTTTATTCACATCACAGTAAACATTCTCGCGTCTAGGGTTTAGGCTTTAGTTTGATCGGTGATTACTAAGCCGAAACAAAATCGAACCAACACTACAAGAAAAAAGGTGTATTCCAACAGCTCTATTAGTCGGTAATTTGTAGGAAATACATGTTTCCAATAAAGTTTCAATAAAATATATATTTGTTGGAATATGATCGTTGGAAAATTGCATTTATCGCGAATTTGTTGGAAATGTTTCCATCAAATAATTGATATGGCCAATTCATTGGATATTTCTGATAACTTATTTGTTGGACATTTGTTGGAATTTACCGTGAAATTGCTAACGGATTGTTCCAACGTATATATTTGTGGGAAATTTATTGATACATTTTATTATAAAATAATATAAAAATAATATATTGTAATAAATATTTGATTTAGATCAATATTATAATAAATTATTAGATAAATTTTGATTTTAAAAAATTATTAATTGAAAAAATAAAAATTTTATTAAATTTGGTATACCAATTATTTATTAATATCTGAAATATCCTTATTGGATATTTCTAAATATTCTCAAATATTACTGTTACTATAATTGGATAACAAATAATGTTAAGAGATATGATTATATGATTTTAATATATATAGCAAAAAGTAGTGCTTGTTTATTCTTTTATGATCGATGTGGGATGTGGCCATGTGGGAGTAGAATTAGCGTAATACTAATACATCACTCTACGTAGAGTATGACATTTGATATTATTATATGGGTTCAAGGTTCAAAAAATCGCTAGGCGCTAGTTAGGCGTTTGAATGGGGCCTAGCGCCTAGATCGATTAATCGGGGCCTAGTCGGAACCTAGGCATTAATGAATTATTATTATATTTTTAATATTTTTATAACAAAATATAATTTATAAAATATGAAATACAAAAAAATATTACATATTTGAACTTCTTATATATATTTATACCAATTTTATATAAGAATTATATAGTTTAGTCACTGTAAATTAAAAAAACTGAGACTAACTAAATTATAATTTACAATTTAATAATGAATTATTTTTTTCTAATCTTTTCATGTTATTATTTTTTTTCATTTATTTAAAATAATGTTATATTAAAAAAAAACAAAAAAAATCAGAAAGTAAACCGGCCGATTTGACCGATTTGGCCGATTTCTCCGATTTTTAACGCTTAAACCGGTAAACCGATTTGATTCACCGATTTTATGAAAATCGGGACGCCCGGAAGCTCATGAGCGCCTAGGCGGGCGCCTAGTCGCCGCCTAGGCCGATTTTAAGAACCTTGTATGGGTTTCACTAATTAATAGTTTAGCCAATTAGTGGTAATTATTACAGATTTTATTGATAAAAATTAGTTTTATTTAATATCAAATAATTAAACAAATTTAAATTAAGATAAGATAATATTATTTTTTTGTCAGAAAATTATCAAAAATAAATTTTTCATATACGTGTACTAATTATTTTCAAGAAAATATTTTGTTATTAGTTTTCAACAATATATAATATTTGTGGGAAAATTCCAACAATACTCCTACAAATTATGTAATGTAATTAAGACAACTAAAATATGTTGGAAATTTATAATGAATTTCCAACAATTTAATATTTGTTGGAGATTTAGAACGATGTTCCTACAAAGTATGCGATGTAATTACCACAATTAAAATTTGTTGGAAATTTGCAATGAGTTTCCAACAATATAGTATTTGTTGAAAAATTCCCACAGTGTTCCTATAAATTATGTGATGTAATTGTTACAATTTAAATTTGTTGGAAATTTACAATAAATTTTTAACAAATACAATATTAGAACAAAAAAAAAGAAGAAGATTTTCACCTTCTTTTGAACACTATCAATCTTCTTACGAACCATCAAAACTTCCTTCCTCATGGGATCAGCAAGAGATTCAAGCTCCTGGACAAAAACACCATCATCATTCCTTACACACCCGGCACAACAACATAACGTCAAAATTTATATATATCAAAATTTTATTTTTTAAAGAAACCTCGCGGATTGTGGAGAGGCGTCGGGTTTCTTCTTCGACCCGAACCAGTTGAGCCTGGACCCGTTCACGAACCTCCATCTTCCTCTTCTCGATCTCACTTTCTTTAGCTCTAAACGCTGAAAGTGCTGTACGAGTCATCTCCTCATCTTCCTTCGATATACAGCTGTGCGCGCTCAGGCTCCTATGCAGCAGCATTTCGTTGTCTAGAGGAGGCTCTGCTGTTGCGGCGGCTTCGACGTTGGTCTTAGTCATCATTCACCTTCTCTTTTTGAGTAATACTGTTTGTTTTGTTGGTTTTGGGTTTAGAAACATCTAAGCCTTTCAAGAGGTATTTCAATGCATGGCCGGGGGGCGGCTATCGGGGTGATTGCTTATTGGAGTAAATCACTAATTTAATTAAACTATTTTCTTTATTTTCCTTAATAAGATTTAATTGTCGTGTTATTTTCTTTTTTTTTTTTTTTTTTTAAAAAAGAAAGAAATTCTAAACAATAGAAAACTAAAATACATCTTCTGGACAGAAGTGGGATAGAAAACAAAAGCAGAAATGTGTAAAATACATGTGTCTTAAGTTTTGCTGTTTTGCTAAGGCATGTACGTATTATGTATACGCAAATACTACAAACTTTTAGATTTATCAATAATTAAAAATGACCGAACTATACCAAGTGCCACCCAATCCAACAACCGTATGTGCAAAATTTAGTATTTTTGTTTGTCGATCTTTTCTCCAGTTAATTACAAATTGCTTCAAATATTCAAAAGTCAAAACATAGGACATCGAAAATCAAGACAATGTGTATAATATTAACAACTCTTGACTAACATCCATATACACTTCTTATAACGAATATAATCCTATGTCACACCAGAAATACAGTAACATGCATGATTCTCTATCTGCATCACGTATAAACATAAAATAAAAAAAATCTGAAAACAATAATCTAGCTATAACCCAATCGCCCACTTGAAGAGGAAGAAAACCCAAACAGTTTGATGGATATATCATATTTAAACGAACAATAATAAGAACATCGTGAAAATGTGGACAAAATATCCTTAAAAAGAAAAGACAATATTGATTATACACTAGAAGAAGAATTCAGTTGCGCAAGGAACCAAACAGAAACTTCCAAACATTCCTAAAAACAAAGGAATTATTAAAATTTAAAGAAATTAGAGGCATCAAAAGTATGATTGATGCGAAATAAAGAACCGAAATAAATAGAACAGCAGAATAAACGGTGCGTAACGGATAAAATGAAAATTGGATGGTGGCTTTTGTAAATGCGGCATGGATATAATAACTATCTGACCAAGACCATTTAGAAGAAAAATGTACTGGTTGGTACATTTAATATCTAGAGTTTCTACCAGAGAAGAAAAAAAGTTTACTATCAGAGATGACAAAAAACATAAAAAGAGGTTCTATCAGAGAAGAAGAAAAATACTAGAGGTGGAAACAATTCGGGCCTAAATAAAATGTCATAATTTCAAAGGGCTGTTTATACTAATAGCTCAAAAGCATATATTAGACCTTAAACAAAGGTCCTATTGGTTACAACTTACAAGAAGATCAATCTTTTTTCTTTTAAGTTATATAGTAGATTGGGCTTTCCTGGTTACGGCTCAAATTTGTATATCTGGCCCAAATGACTACTTCATTCATTGACCAATACTTTCTCAATACCCAAATAATTAAGCTTTTACCATCATATCATGTCTCCGAGTTTGCGCAAAAAAAAAAAAGATGACTTTGGCTCAAATTGGCTCCTAGAGGAGGTAAAGAATCATTTTTCTCGATGAGATCATATGTGTCATGTGAAATTCGAATTAACAAATTTTATGCAACACAGAACATTTATGATTTAACCGACTCAAGTCAATTGTTCTATAATTTTTATTAACGACATATATAAAGCACAGCTGTACAACGAACAAAGGACATGTTACAGTTCGATGTAAAAGTCCGGACACAACTTGTTTTCACTCTCGAACCAATATATTCGTAAATCTTACAACTCAGTGATGTTCTTTTGAATAAATTTACATGAGTAATTCGATATCTAGCTAACCCATCAATTAGATCTGCTATATGACTGATCTTATTGTAAATCAACTTGTTAAGTATATTGATTAGAAAATACAGAGATTGGCATTACATGCAGGCAAAGTAGTCTTTACATTGGATTCTTTTGTGTGTTTAAAATATAGAACATATATTGAAAGATCGCATGTTTGATGCATGTTGACACGTGCGGTCATGCCCTTAGATACCTTGTGTCAATTTGTTGTGTCATGTGTGTGTGTGCTCTCACCAGAAAGATCTATTCTTTCCTTTTCCTTTTCGTTTCTTTTTCATTCTTTTTTTTTTTTCACATTACTAAAAATAACATATAATGGGTTAGGTTTTGGTCCAAGTTTGGCAGTAGCCTTTTTTAGGAGTATGTGGTTACTTTATACAACCAATAGTGAGATGTGAAATTAAATTTACAAATTTAGGCATATGCTTAGTAATGTTAGTAACATAATTACATAAATGTTATGCCTAATTTTTTTTTTTAAAAAAAGATATTTCCAAATTCCATTCTCCCTAATATCTATCATCTTTTTAGCCTAAGAAAAAAAGGAAAAAACATTACCAAACAAAAAAAAAAAAGAGAGAGAGAGAGGAAGAAGAGAATAAAAAAAAGCACGTGGGATCACGTGAGGCCTCGCGTGCCGGCGTGACTTGCCTTTTACTACAAAAAATAATAAAAATCGTCCAAAGAAAAAGTGGGACCCACGTGGACTGACCATGACCCTTCTGGTGTAATATAATAGACAATAATATACGTTTCTTTCTCATACAGCAAAACAAAAAAAACTATATAATAGTAATAAATTAAATATTGGTCTGACAGATTGTGTCAGAGAAACGTATTTGTCTTCTCTTGGACATGTGAACTCTCTCGCTCGCCCTCCTTTGCCTCTTCTTCTTATTCTCTGTCCTTCCTCTATTTCTATATTACGATTTCATTTTCAGATTTGTTTGTACAATAACTCGTTTCTCATATTAATTAAAACAAATATCCACCACAATTTCTCAAATCAATAGATTTCAAGGAAAGTACGATATATTAAGTTCTTTTGCCGACGTAAAAAAAAGACAAAGGACAAAATTTTTCTTACCGAACTGTTATTTGTTACTACTTTATGTATATGTTCTACAAAGTGAAAATATTAATTCGTTATATCATTTGCCTCGTTTGCATATACATCAACGATGTCAGAAATAGTTATGTGATTACGTGTTTTTCGTAAGTAACAAAAAGTTGATTTTGAAATGATAAAGAACAACAAAAAACACAAGTGCTCTTAGTGATTGTTTTATGACTATTTATAAGATATGTTGACTTTTTATTTTGTTCGCTCGAGTGGTAGAATTTCTGACAAAGCTATCTATTATCTGGTCAGTAATTTATATGAGTGGCAAATGCATTGTAATGTGTCATTCCATTATTTGCTCCATAGTAATTGAGATAAGTCGCAAAAGGGTAGATGGAAGAAACCCCAATGAACTACGTTCGGTTTGTAAAATGAAGTGATGAAACATTTACGTTTTTGGATGCGAGGGAAATGTGGTTTAGATTTTGGAGGTCAAAAGGTAAAAAAAAGGAGAAAAAATGGGGTAAAAGTGAAAAAGAGAGAAGTACTATGAGTAGTCAAATCAAAGATGAGTCACAGCCAAAGAGAAACCCTCACCACCCACTTGGTTACTCACTTTTATGCTTTTAACTTCTGAGCCTTCTGACACAGCCCACCTGCTTCTCTTTTCTCATTATTACTTCTCTCTTTTTACTTCTTTTTTCTTCTATCCTTTTACCTCAGTTGAACCGAATGTAAAACCTAAAATCAAACCCAAAAAATTGAACGGTTATTGTATACCAAACTGAATAAAATACAGAACCAAACCGTTGACAAAAAGTAAAGTAAAATATTAAACCAGAAGTTTGCCAGACTTAACCATATTGAACCAGAAAATTTTGATTTCAGTTTAGTAAAGATATCTATCTAATAAACTTAATTATCACTTAGATATATAAAACATTTCCAACCAATTTTTTAAAGAGTTTTTTCAACCATGAATTTAGACTCATGTTCCTTCTTTGTTTGTTTGTGTTCCACCAGTTATGTTAGTCTGATTATTTTCAGCCAATTAATTAAGTATGTTAATATAATTTTTTCAATTGATTCATACCACCACGAATTCAGCCGATTCCACCCAATTGATATTTACCATTTTCGGCTGGCCTAGATATATGGACGAAGGTACAAAATTTATAAGTCAACAAAAGAAAATAGAGTGGAAAGTACATTTAGTGCCGTGTGGAACCTAACGAATTTTAGACTAACTCAAATTTAAAGTAGTTTGGTTTTGTCACCAATGCTATTCCAAATTATATCGGCGTAACGCTCTCATTAAACAATCTTCAAACAAATCACTTGGTTAAGGACTATTTTACTAATTAATGATCTCAACTCTCAAGTAGGCTTTTGTTTTTTGTTTTTGGTAAGATCAAGTAGGCTTTTGTTTGTCTCTATAAGTAATTAATAAGGAATATACTAATAATAAAATAGAGATACATATGCTAGTGGTATTTCCAAGGCAGCAAAGACAGGAAAACTGCAGGTTATTATCTCTCCATCTTCATCTTGCAGAGTGGTTCTTTCTGGGTTTTCTGACTTGCTTTTTTATATATTAATACAGAAATTAAACCATATTTTATTAATCTGAGATTAATGAAGATTTGTGAACCCAATTAACAAAGTTTATATAGTTAGCTCTTTTAGTCTTTACTGAATAGTTTTCTTCCCCCATCTGTCTTGTCTCACTGTCTTTTTTCTCGCAAGTCTCAAGTGCCCTAATAAAAACCTCTTTCCCCTTCTCTGTCCTTTCTCTCTCTCTCTCTGCAGAAGAAGCTCAGATACAGAAACTGACTGCAAAGAACAAAGCTTTTCCTTAGAGCAAAAAAGTAGTTTTTTTTCTTTTCTTTTGCTCTTCACAACCCCAACAAGACTTTCATAGCTATTAAATCAGACCCTGGAAGACAAAAAAGGGGAAAAACCATTATCCTAAAAGTAGCCAACACACACACACACACTCTCTCTCTCTCTCCCATGGATTTGCAACTGAAACAATGGAGAAGCCAGCAGCTACAGCAGACAGAGTCAGAAGAACAACCTTCTGCAGCTAAGATACCAAAACATGTCTTTGACCAGATTCAATCCCATACTGCAACTTCTACTGCTCTTCCTCTCTTTGCCCCTGAGCCTACTTCTTCTAAACTCTCCTCTTTGTCTCCTGATTCCTCTTCCAGGTTCCCCAGTAAGTCTTTTCTTTCTCTTATTTTTCCTGAGAAAGAATTGGAACTTGTCAGTCATATAGCCAAATTACTGATTTGGGTTTTATTGATGTTGATTCCTTTTTGTAGAGATGGGGAGCTTCTTTAGCTGGGCACAGTGGCAAGAACTTGAACTACAGGCACTGATCTACAGGTACATGTTAGCTGGTGCTGCTGTTCCTCAAGAGCTTCTTTTACCAATCAAGAAAAGTCTTCTCCATCTATCTCCTTCCTACTTTCTTCACCACCCTCTTCAACACCTACCTCATTACCAGCCTGCTTGTGAGTCTCGAGAAAAGTTTTTATCTATTATCTTAATATAGTGGGATGCATGGGTTTTGTGCTGCTGTGTTGGAGTTGTGTTCCCAAGATCCAGACTTTCGACATTAATTAGTATATTATTTTGGTTTTGCAAATCTTGAAAAAGCATGGGATGGGTTCTTTCTTATAGGAGGGAGATCTATACATATATAAATCGGATAGAGTAGGATTTAAGTAGAATCTTGTTCTTGATCTGATCTTTGATATGAATGTTGAAAACAGGGTATTTGGGGAGGGCGGCTATGGATCCTGAGCCAGGGAGATGCAGGAGAACGGATGGTAAGAAGTGGAGATGTTCAAGGGACGTCTTCGCTGGCCACAAGTATTGCGAGCGCCACATGCACCGTGGCCGCAACCGTTCAAGAAAGCCTGTGGAAACTCCCACCACCGTCAATGCCACAGCCACGGCCACGGCCACGTCCATGGCCACCGCAGCCACAGCCGCGGCCACCGCAACAACGTCATCTTTTGCTTTCGGTGGTGGTGGTGAGGAAGCGGTGGGTCAGGGAGGATCTTTCTTCTTCTCTGGCTCTTCCAACTCCTCATCTGAACTTCTCCACCTTAGTCAAAGGTAATAAAAGAAACTGTTTTTTGCCTCTTAGGTCTGTCTGTTTTAGCTGTTGAGCTTGTTGGTCAAAACATCAAACACATTGACTTTTCTTTCTTTAGTTTTAAGCCAATAAGATTCTTGGTTGAGACTTTGAGACAATTGTTTTGAATAATAATAATGAAGTTGAATTAGAGGAAAGCAATACTGATTCTTGATATTTAGCTATGAACTAATGATATACACAACTTGGTTTGTATGTTCATACAATGTTGTGAAGAGAGGGGTAATGTTGGAAATTGAGAGACACATCCTTATCATTTTAGGGTTGGTTTGTTTGTTTGTTTGTTGAATTATGAGTTTGATTTCTTTGTGAAAATATCTCTCTTTCTATTTTTCTTTTTTTTTTCTGTTGAGAGATAATGATAACACTGGATTTGATAGAATCTATTTTCTGATGCTAATTGTGAGACTTTTCAAACAGAGAAAACAGAAAGAGAGAGAAAGAAAGAGAGTTAGATATAAAATGGTGAAATGGTAGGACCTTAGTGAAAGCTGACCCATATATGTCTCATATCTTGCAGAAAAGTTAAAGCTTTTAGATTCTTCTGCACCCACCTCCCCTATCCACACACAACACATGATATAAACTCATTAATAATTCTTGTTTCTATTTACTACTTAAATCAATTCTTAAAAACCCGCATTAAAAGGTGCTTTTAAAGCCTAATAACAATAGAAAGGCTACAATTATGTTGTTGAAGCCTAAATGTGGAATCTCTTTTGACAATTTTTGCTTTGTGCTCTGTTTTTTTATTATGGGTTTGATCTCTTTCACCAATGAGATGTGGATTCTGTTAACAGTTGTTCAGAGATGAAGCAAGAAAGCAACAACAACATCAACAACAAGAGGCCATACGAATCCCACAACGGATTCAGCAACAATAGATCAGATGGAGGCCACATCCTGAGGCCCTTCTTTGACGACTGGCCTCGTTCGTCACTCCAAGAAGCTGACAATAGTTCAAGCCCCATGAGCTCAGCCACTTGTCTCTCCATCTCCATGCCCGGAAACTCTTCCTCGGACGTCTCTTTGAAGCTGTCCACAGGCAACGAAGAGGAAGCCCGGAGCAACAACAATGTGAGAGACCAGCAAAACATGAGCTGGTGGAGCGGCGGAGGGTCCAACCACCACCATCACAACATGGGCGGGCCATTGGCCGAAGCCCTGAGATCTTCTTCCTCATCTTCCCCAACCAGTGTTCTCCATCAGCTCGGTGTCTCGACACAAGCCTTTCATTGAACAGTGTAAAACCAACAACAACATTGCGGTTTTTAGTACTGTTTGTTTGGGTTTTTATTCAATTTTCCGCTGTATAAAGAGGGGAGGCTTTTGTTTTCCTCTTCCCTTTTTTTAAGCTTTCCCCTGTACCTGTAACCTTTCTCTGCAGATTTTACTCTCAAAGATTTATGTTTTTGAAACTTCACATCTCTAAATAGGATCTACGATGAATCATATGAAGCTTGAGCAAATGTAGAAGTGCAACGACTTTTATTTCATTTTTTAAGTTATATTGATGCTGCAAGTGAAACTAAAGGAGAGGGAGATCAAAGAGTAAATCTTTGTAGTACAAAGAAGCTTACAGTAGGTAACTTGGGTATTCTTCTCTTGCTACTAAACATCTTCGGGTACTAGGCTTATGGGCACAAGAGGAGAACGTTCATCATCATCTACTGCAGCGTACACCACAGCGGTTCTGCAAGGCGCATACACCATGAAGTAACAAGGCCTATCATCGTGCCTTCCATCCTGCATAGCAAATTATCAGTTCCTTCGTAAAGACTTGGAGAAAAGATTTATTTTTTTCCATTCTCGTTTAGTTAATGGGCTTACAGAGGTGAAAAACTCGGCGGAGTCATCTATCCGGTTGAAGCCTCCGAACAAAGAGTTATCAGAGTCCAAAACGATCTTGTACTTTCCAGGAACAGAGCAACCGATGCGGTAGTCAGAGTAACTGTTGGTCCAGTGGAAGTTGAAGACAAAGACCAAGTTACCTCTCTCGAATACAATGACTCTGTCGCCTTCATCCTTGCGGGATATGTACTGGTGCTCTGAAGTCATGAAACCATACGTCTCCTCGAGATGTTGCATTGCCCGATCAAACTCTTGCAGTCCATGGTATCTAAGATACTCTGCATCTCCCAGATCAAACCTACGTCGGCATTTATCATAACTACCATTATTCCCAGGGATGACTCTTCCATCTGGAAGGTGCTGGTCAGTCCTTGGGAAGTCGATCCATTCTGGGTGTCCAAATTCATTCCCCATGAAATTGAGGTATCCTTCTCCACCCAATCCCATCGTAATGAGACGGATCATTTTGTGTAAGGCGATCCCACGGTCTACACGCGGAGTGGCCTGTCTATCCACGGCCATGTAATCATACATGTCCTACAGAATCAGGTAAAAGAACATAAGATTGAGTCAAACAATCATTTGAATACAACCTGACTTAAGAGTTCAAAGACAGTAAGATGTTAGTTATTCTGTTTGCTGAGTCTTATCAGCAGCAAAATTGGTACCTTGTCCATTAGCCAGAACGCTATCGTTTTGTCACCAACAAGGGCTTGATCATGACTCTCCGCATAGACGACACATTTTTCACCCCACCTCCTGTTGGTAAGTGTGAAAGTTATATCACCAACCTGCCAGTCCTCGTCTCTCTTCCTAGAGAAATTACAACACACAAAATCAGTTCAGTATGAAATAACAAAATACCCTTTTGTCTCATTTAAAAGCCAAGACGTCTTGAGGACATACTTGAGAAGCTCAATCCATTTATCCGCCACTGCCATGTGCAGACGGTAGTCAAAACCCACACCACCGTCTTGGACTGGAATGCAAAATGCTGGCATCCCGCTAACCTGTAACAAAATTAATTGAGAGAGCGGAAGAGAGGTACTAAAGATACTTCAGTAACTAAACAAAATCGTAAATGACTAACATCTTCGCCGACAACAATAGCCTCAGGGTATAGACCATGAATCATATCATTCACCAGCATTAGATAGACCACAGCGTCAACATCGGTAGAATATCCAAAGTACTCATTGTAGTTCCCAGTGAATTCGACCTGCCAAAAACGCGAGCAGTTAGCTTGCAAGAAGCCAAATTTTTTTGCATTTGCATATTTGTAGGATATTGATTCATGAAGGATAGTTACAATTATATATTGACTTAAAGAACAAAATTAATCCCATACGAAAAATACTACCTGCAGTCCATGATGAGTGTACATCATGGAAGTTACACCATCAAATCTGAACCCATCAAACTTGTATTCTTCCAGCCACCATCTCGCATTGGACAGAAGATACCTAAGCACCTAAATTGAAAAGGACAAAACGTTAATACCGATACAGACGTATCCACCCACATGGTGGTACACTAAAAGGCTTTTCCATTAATATTGCTATATCGATTCTATGGAAAGAGACATACTTCCCAGCTTCCGTAATTGAAAAGACGAGAGTCCCACATCCAATGATAACCCCGTGATCCAGAGTGGAAATATTGACCATCAGTGCCATCAAACATGTTCAGGCCATCCAGTGTGTTTTTTGATGCATGGCTGGTTTTATTAAAGACAACGATGATTATCCATGAAAAGTTCATTTCAAATTGATTCACAATAAAATTTAACTGATGTAAGATGATCCTGGAGAAGTGTGTTAACGGGAGGCCAATACCTGTGCACAATATCCATCAGAACAACGAGACCTAGCTCATGAGCTTTGTCTATCAAAGATTTAAGGTCATCAGGTGTTCCAAAGCGGCTGCTAGGTGCGAAAAAATTTGTCACATGATACCTGCGTTGCATGTAGCAAGTCACATGCTCATTCACCGAGGAGACAAAAGGTTTTACGACTTCAAAGAATCAACAAATGGCTTTCAACAGGAATGCGTTGGATGATAGGTAGACAGACAAGTTATATCTGGAAAAGGAAGATACCCAAAGCTGGCATAGTAGGAATGTTCTTGAATGGCCATTATCTGAACAGCATTATAACCTAGCTTTTTTATACGGGGAAGTACATCATCTCTAAAGTTGGCATATGTATTTATCATTGGTTCCTGCAGATCAAAGATAACAACGTTATTCATTATCATATTGTCAAAAGTGAAAGTCTTCTGCATCCAAGAACCTGAACAAAAAAAGGAGTTCTGAAATTTCCTTTTGCATTCTTATATTGAAACTATACATTCTCAAAAGATGATTAACCCATCAAGTAACGATGAAAGTCATCTTGTTCAAAATGACTAGTTCCCAAATTCTCTTTTAAATGCCTACTAGACCAAACTTTCCAGTATTCTCAACAAGCGACGAAGTAGAGCACATATGAGAATTGTCATGTCAAATGTAGTTTATATAGTCTTCATAACTTCTACCTCTGTCAGTGATATTTTGACACAGTGATTACCATTCCAAGATGAGAGAAAGAAACATACCGTACTACTCATTCCAACATGTGATTCATATATACGCAGTGATGTAGGTCTCCTTGGACGAGGATGTTTGAACACATATTTATCCTGAAACAATGGAGCACTCTTTAGGCATTCAGCGAAATTTCAAGACCATAAAAAGACATATGCTGGAAACCAGTTATGACTTAAATATAAATAATAATTTTTATTCTTGGACATCTACATCTTGAAAGAGCTTAGTCATCTCTAGAAAAATACCAAAACAAATGAGAATGTAAAGTGAGTACTGGTTTGTACCTCCTCAGCAGGGTCATAATATACTCCATTGTATGGGATCTCGCCTGGGGGCTGGACAGAATACTTGATCCAAGCTGGAATGGAGTCTTTAATACCAGATGGAGTATCCATGCGAATCTACCAATGCAAGACATAAAATAAAAATTCAGATAAGAGTTACAAAGCTGACAATGTGCATACTTTTCCAAAAGGGTAAATGTAGAACACTACTAATTCCCTGCCAAAATTATTTTCCCATGAGATTATTGGACATGCGCACAAAAATCATAACTCCAAGAGACTGGCAAAAAATCTATCAAACAGCGTCGTTGTATAACTTAGGGTTAGGACTCTTTGAGTCTACACTCCACGTGGACACTAGGAGTTCACTTGGAATGTAAGCTGTCTAGTTATCTGTTGTAAACAAGATGCTTATTCTATATTTTTTGAAAACTGCAAATAAATGAGGAAAGTGACATGGATTTCATCCTTAACATTGCCATAGCAGATGTGCAGCAGAAGCAGTAATTGTAATGGAATTTTTTTATACATACGAACAATGACTTGAAAACTATGAACATGTCACCTTCACGCGGGAGCCATGGGGAATTGCTGGCGAGCCATCAGCATTATTTGGCAAAAATATTTCCCACACACCAAAGTTGTTCTGCTCAAATTTCAGTAATAAGACTGACTTAGATCAGAATTCCAGAGAAACTGAATGATAACAGAGCAAAGCATGCAGCCAACAAGAATCACCGAAGGTTCTAGTAAAATATTAACTACTAGCCTAACTATCAGCTGAGATGGAAGATTAAACAATAGATCTCAGATTAGAGTGTAACAGCATACCCGAGTCATGACATCAGCTTTCGCATTCCAGTTATTAAAATCTCCGATCAGTGATGCTGCCTGAAAGACATAATTCAGCCAAATAACTTGTTAGAAAAAACTGTAATGTAGATATTCAATCAGGTGCAGATACATGCATGGAACAGAATGCAAAGGACAAAACCAATGTCACACAATTGGGTCACTAGTCTACTTTCATACATGAGACCCTGTTTACTAAACTATGAGCCCAGGCTGATCATTCATACTTATGCTAAGTACAAAACCACTTGACCACTTTTTAAATTCTGCAACCCCAAGGTCCCCAACAGCTCAAAGAAAAATATTCACCACCACAAAAAAAAATTTGGTATGTTCACAATAAGTGTACATCACATGGTTAATCAGATTGAATGTGGGAGTACATAAGTTTTAATCCATGACTTTAGATTTAGTTCCCTTCACAGGCATAAAAAGTTGCATTTGACATACACAAGCAAATTCTGAAACTCGAATGAGGGAACAAAAATAACGCAAAATCATTAAAAATATAATTGTTAGGTAAAATATTGAGATGAAACAAACCTTAGCTCCCGGTGCCCATTCCCGGTAAGTGATACCAGTGGCGCTAATAAACCAGTGAATTATAATTAGCAACTGCAATACCAACTATCTGTAGAGTATTTACTAAACTATTACCGTGAATAGAGTGCTGAAAATGCAATAATAAGAATTATTAAAGCAATCAAAACGCACTTGAATATATATATTCAAATGAAGTTTACCTTCGAGTGAAGCCAAATATTTCGTAACCACGAGAAAATGCCTCCAAACCACCTTCATTCTTGTCGATTTCATCACGCAGTTTTTTGTACTGCCCATATCTGCAACGGCATGCTGAGTAATTAAAACTTAACAAAGAAAAGAAACACAAGTTTCTAAGCCAGGAGAAGGATGAAAATTAAAATGACAATAAATTTACAAGTTCTCACCAACAAAAATTGCATTCATAGTTTAATAGTCTGGGGAGGAAAACGACGAAAGACTTTTATTCTTTGCAAACAAGCTAAAGCTAGATAGAATATATTGTTTACCGGTAATCAAGATGACTACGATGACTGCTCAACATAGGATCAATCTCATATATTTTCTTCCCATCTCCAGGAGGTGGAATCCTCCTCTGCCTAACTTCTTGGTCCACAGACTCTGACATCTTTGCAATATTTTCGTTATAACTTTTGCCTCCAGATGTTGAGAGTGCAGAAGTTTGATCTAGTTCCTCTGTTTCCTGGGCTTCTTCAATTTTCTGGGCGTTTACATCGCCAAGCACCGAACAATAACCATTTAAGAACAGTAGAGCAGAGAAAAGGATTTTATCAGAACAGGTAGGCTGCATAACTACTGAATCAGAAAATTAAACTTGATAGAATATGATTTAACTTCTGTTTGATTTTAGTTTGTAGGAAAGATCCCTTAACCCAAACAATCGCATATTCACGGTTGGTCTATGATCATACACACCAAATTGCAGTCAACATAGTAGTATATTATTCCAAGTTCATATAGTGTAGTTAAATAAGCCTGACATGTAAGTACAAAATCGAGTAGATGACAACAAACCGGAGTATCATCAGAGACAGTTTCCCGAGGTTGTACTTGATCAGTGACAGATGAAGAGTTATCACTCTGATGGCCACGGAGCTTCTCAGATGCAGTGGTAGCTAGGGAAGACGAATCAGAATCATACGATGGTTTCCGAGCAAAAACCTTCCCTAAGAAATTAGCACAATTAATTCCAAAAGGAAGACAAATAGCATAATCAAATTCATATATAAAGAGAAACCAAAATGAAGATAACTATCACTCCACAGAGAAATCGGAACAGTAACAAGATACTTCTACAATGATCACAGTTCTAGATTTAAACCAATATAACTGATTCACAATATAGAAGACCATCGAACTGAGATAAAATCTGGATGCAAATTTCCTCAACTCTAATGCATCTAATTCTTCACCAAATCAACAGACTAAAACAATCCTCCAAGCAATTGCAGATAAACCAAATGTTCCACACAGAAACGATCGATACAAAAAAATGAAACCCACACATTGACTCCATGAAAATCACCAATCTCGAAACCCGTGCCAGTAGAAGGGGAGACAGACGGAGATGATGAAAATAAAAAAGGAGATGGAGCAAGTACCAGAGGAACGAGAGTCCTTCCTCTGAGAGAAGGAAACAGCGGTGCTTCTCCGATCTTCATTGAAACTGGGGAGAGACGAGTTCTTGATCGATGGAAGATGAGGGAAACGTACGCCTGAAATCGTGTAAACCATTGAAGAGAGAGTTTTGCAGAGAACTTGGGAATAGAGAGAGTGAGGAGCGAAAAGCTGAAAGGAATAAAATCTAACATTGAAGATAAATCAAATTAATTAAAAACTAAACGACAAAAAGAAAAAGTAAATAAAAATTAATCAAAATCACACGAAGCTCATTAGGGACGGAGCATAGAGTGCCACGTGTCCGATGTCAGGGGTTTTAAATGGGACCTATCAAGCGTCTCTCGTCCGTCTTCTTCATATGCATCACAAGTACTGTATCTCATATTCAATCATATATTTTTTATTTTTCTTTGTTAAAGTTCAATCATATATTCTCAAATTCTCAATTATTGTATCTTTTAACCAAAAAAACCCATCTTAATTAAGAAATAATCATTCGAGCATTAGTTCTAATGACATTATAAGTACAGTGTGTTTGTCAGATTTCAGACTTGTAACGGAAAAAGTTATTAAAAAAAAACTTTTTTTTATTGATTTGGGGATGAATCCAAACGTACACAACAAATATCACTTCCATGAGAATCCATAGAGAATAAAGTAGCTCTGGGTTTTCGGAAATTTCGGTTTATTCGGAACGGTTTAATCGGTTTACGGGTTTAATCGGAAATCTCAAAAGTGATCCGAAGTAAACCGAACTAATATTCGGTTCGGGTTAAACGGTATTCGGTTTATTCGGTTCGGTTATACGATTTAAAATCAATTCCGAACTAAACCGAATTTTTATCTAATTCGGTTATTTTGAACCAAATTAGACGAAAATAAAGAAAAATGGGCTCAATTTACAAATTAAACATTACAAAACAATAAAAACAATAAAAACAATGGGCCAAACTTAATACAAAACCCAATAAAACATATTTACATTAAAAGCCCAACAAAAACCCAACAAGTGAACATGTAGATTCTAGGGTTTTCGATTTTGGTCGCTGCGGCGGCCACCTTGACGGCTTTTCCGGCGGTCATCTTGACGGCTACACCGAGTGTTTGTCCACAACGAATCTATCACCTAACAACATCGAGAAGAGAAAGGTTTCATTAGAAACCGAAATTTCAAAAGACATCAAAACTAAACATCTAAATCTAAAGATATAATAGTTTCAACAACAATAGTAAACCGAGACATCAAAAGCCCCAAATATCAAAGGATTTACAGCTAAAATCAAGCCCTAAATCCGATTAGGGTTAGGGTTTTTATTTTAGATCCGATTTTAACGAGATTAGGGTTCATTTTCAACAGAGAAATTACAAGATATCCTAGTTTCAGACATAAAGGAGAAAGAATGGATGAAGAATGATGTTACCTTTCCGATTTTGCAATTAGGGTTCCCGAAATCTTTCGACTTTCGGATTTCCCAAGGATGATATCGGATTGGAGGATGAAGAACAAGAAGAGAAGATGAGATTCACGGATTAAAGGTGAAGAACACGAACAGAATAAGAAGATGAGTGAATCGATGTTTGGGTTTTCTCTCTCGAGAAATCGCCTGTCGCAGACACAAAGTCGAAGAAGAGAAAAAATGATAGGGTTAAAGGCTTATTAGGTTTAGAAGACTACTTATACCTCGGTTTAGTAAAACCGTTCGGTTCTCGGTCTCCGAACCGAAATACACCGAAACCGAATCTCAAAATCAATCACAGCCGATCGGTTTTCTCACTCTCCACTCTCGGAAACCGAATCTCAATTGTTTCGGTTTAATCGGTTCGGTCCGAACAAACCGAACCGAAAACCCAGGGCTAGAATAAAGAATATACCACCAAGTGAAATAAATAATGAATGAAAAATCATATCAAAGTATGATTTATAATTAGGAAACATAAGCTGTATTTCTTACTAACCAAGTGACAATTAAAAAAAGGGTAATTCAAAGAAAATTTACATGAATTCATAAGACTTTCAACACTATTCTATAAAGATTTTCAAACTCTATCAAGGTTTCTTCACCTTCTTTGGAAATTGAGATATTTGATACCATAAGCGAAGACAAACATAAAGAGCAAGATCCATGCGATGTGGACAACGGCTACAACTGGTAAGAAGTCATATTCGAACCCGAATCCATTTTTAAGCAACGTTTTGAGACCCACGTCTCCGACACCAGTGATGTGCACTATCGAATCCTTGTCTCCTACTTGAGATGTGATGATTCCGTACAATGTCCAAGCCACAGGTGATGCCCAATAGTACCATCTCCACCATATTGGTATTTGCTGCATCAGAGAAGTTAAGTTAGTTAGCTCTAAAACATATTGTTCAAATTAATGGAAGTTGGTTAAATTTATGTACCGGTCTGGGGATGAGGAAACCGGAGAAGAGATTCCAGAGACTGAGGAAGAAGGACATGCAGATTCCGGCTATTTGATAGTTTGGTGTCAAGGCAACAAGCATCATACCATATAGCGTGAAGGAGATGAAGCTTGTTAACATGTAGTAGTAGAACCAGAAGAATTTGGTTACTGTCCAGTCATATCCGATCATCGAGTAAAGGATTAGTGCGTAGACTCCGGTTTGAATAATGTTGTAAATGATTTCCACTGCTACCTGCACCATTTTTAGATTGGAGTTCTGATTGTGGTCCAACCATAATGTAGGAAATGTATCATATAACATTAAGACAAATGGTTAACCTGAGCAATTGCATAGGGAATGGCGGAGTACATTCCAGCGGCTTTTTCACGGTAGAAAACCGTTCGCTCAATGGCAATTGCTGGTTGAACTGTTGCAATGTTGGTGGCACCAAGGAACAATACAGCAGCGTACATGGCTCCAAAGAAATTATTCAGGTCTTGTTCTTTCTCTCTGTTTTGGTTTTGGTTTTTCGATGAATATGTTACATTTTGATAAAATGATAGATTAATAATAATGAAACAGAGAAGAGAATGGCTTACATTTTTGTTCCTGTTTGCCAGAAAATTAGACCAAACAAGACACCAATGACTACTGTCATGAGAAACCGAATGGCATTATACTGAGGATATCTCCAGTATGACCAATACGCTTTCCAAAAGCAAGCTTTGATTTGAGTAGAAAACGGTTGCGAGTACTTGGTTCGAAAGTAGAGATCATTCGATCCCGGTGGTGGAGTACTGAGCTCTTTGATGAGTTCCTCATTTCTCCTGAGTAAAACATCAAGTTCAGATTACAGAGACCATGTAACACTCCGGTTTAGTAGTAGAGTTTTTTCTTAAACATACCGATAAAGAGAGGAGTTGGCGAATGCTTGAGCAAAGTCTAAGCTCATTTGAGACTCCATTGAAGGAGTGGTGACGTCAAGCATCCACGTCGCAGGATTATATCCGTCCTTGATCTTTGTAACCCCTTCAATAGCCTGCAAGTAGAGTTCTAGATATAATTACTTCCATGGATATATATATCACAAATTCATATGACCAAGAAACAGATGATTCACCTCAAAGTATTCAATGAGTTTTTGTGAGTGATGACCTAGACTTCCAGCATATATAACTTGGCCTCCTCGTTTCATCAACAGAAGCTGCATTAAGCCAAAGATGATATGTTAATTTTAATATGGTTTTGTGACTCAAAAGTGGATTTTAGGAGGCAAACCTCATCAAAGGATTCGAAAATGTCGATGCTGGGCTGATGAATTGTACAAACAACAGTTCTCCCTGTATCAACGGTATTCCTAACAGTGCGCATAACAATTGCGGCAGCTCTTGCATCAAGACCAGATGTTGGCTCGTCCATGAAGATTATTGACGGGTTAGCTACCAATTCAACTGCAATAGTAAGCCTCTTCCTCTGTTCTGTTGAAAGACCGTCTACACCAGGAAGGCCAACTATAGAGTTTCTAAGTGGTTTAAGCTCCACCAACTCCATCACTTCTTCAACAAACATCTATCAATAACAAAAACAGGAAAAAAGGTTTATCGTTTATCAAATCTTGCGTGTGATTATGAGAAACGTTATGCATAGTAATACTTACCTCTTGTGTTTTGGTGTCTATATCGGCGGGAAGACGAAGCCATGCTGAATAGATGAGGGATTCATAAACGGTAACATGTGGAGAATGGATATCATTTTGCTCACAGTAACCAGAAACTCGAGCAAATGTAGCTTGGTTCTTCGGGTAACCAGATATACTAATATTCCCTTCGACGTAGCCTCCTGTTTTCCTGCCGGCCAAGACATCCATTAAGGTCGTCTTACCAGCACCACTGACACCGACCAATGCTGTCAATACGCCTGGCCTGAAAGCCCCACCAACGTCTCTTAGTAACTGAAGGCGATCGCCTTCAACTCCTTGAGCCTTCATTTCCTGCAGAATTTAAATAAAACAATGATTAAAACTTAAGGTGCATTTGTAAAAACCGATACACAGAATTGGTAAGTACGAGACGTAGTTACTTACTGCAGGCATATCAACGTAGTAGTTCACATGGCTAAATGCAAGAGAGAGCGGTTGAAAAGGTAAAACCATTCCTCTCTTTGGCCCATGATTCGAAGAACTAGTGAGTTCTACTACAGAACCTGAAACTTGTCAGTATAGTCAGAAACAAGACATATAATCTAGTGTGAAGTAGTAGAATAATCAAAAAGAATAAATACCTTGTGGTCCACGGCTATTATTCCCTTTCTGTTTGTCTGTACCTTCTTCCACAGCTGCAGCTCTGGAGTTGCTGAAAGCTGTAGAAATAATTTTCAAGAACTTGTCAAACTGAAAAATGAATCTTACTCAAAGTTCTGAATAGCCGGAACGTTGAAAATAAAAGCACTTACGGTTCAAATACATCAAGGCTATTATGTAAAAGAGATTGAACAACACAGAAAACCCAAGTAGTGCCACGATACAAATCCAAAACCAATATGGCTCTGTAGCGAAGCCTCGGCTCTTCAGCAGGACTTGTCCAACTGTTTTGGCATCGATGCGGGTATCATTGTTGGGCTGCATCATGTAACAACAGATTATGCATCACAATTGGCAAAGAAAAGTCAACTAGATGAGGACTTGGAGAAATCTTACGCTGCCCCATCGCTCATCCAAAAATTCATTCATAACAATAGCAGTCTGTCCATACATCATAGGAGATAGATAGTAGGCCCAAGTCATCCAAGGCGGGATGTCATCTGTGAAGAAAAATATATAATATGTTCACTTAACAATTCAATAGAGAGAGATGCTGAAAATGATATACACAATTAGGACATGGGACTGTTTACTTTCGTAGTTCAAACAGATTTTCTATGTTCTATGATAAGATATGAGATCTCTATGGACTTCACCATATCCACTCAAATGCTTTACTATCCGCTAAAAAAGGGATCATCTGCTTACCTTTAGCAATAATGAAGCCTCCAAGAACAAATACGATTAGCAATGTGAGGGTCCCGACCGAGTTGGAAATTACTTCCGTTCTTCCAATGGCTCCAAGGAATCTAAACAAAGCCAGGGCCATATGATTCACACAGAAGTATGCCAGCAACTGCCGGAAAAACCTAATGGCACAAGTTTGGTTAGTTCAACAAAAGAAGATAAAGAAAGTTGTATGAAGACAACACTAGAAGCAAGCAAAATGTACCTGGCAGCAGCAGGAGCAAAACCGATAGTGTAGTATGTAAGAACGATCCATATTCCTGATTCGATAAGAGATAAAGGAATCTTTAGAAGAAACGCTGGTAAGGCGAAAGCCCATGGAGGATAGAACAAGAAGTCCCTCTGCTTGTAGAAAACTGGGAGTCTCATCACTGTGAATGCTAGTTCAGCCATTCCATTGAACATTACATTAATCAAGCTGAAAAACATAGCACCATAAAACTTTTGACCACCTTGCACCGTGCCAACATGCATTTCAGTCCTCAGATAGACCGTCATGGCAATCAAAGACATGATGGTTATCTGGACGGTCTTGAACACATAGACAAAGGAGTTGCGTTTCATAAGCAGCCACTCTCTATCAAAACATGCCTTGAACAGCTCCCAGTTTGATATACCATACTTTTGTGTCACTAGTGCAGCAGGGTGGGTTTTAGCTTTGTCATAGGGAACCCTGAATTCTGAACCAAGTTGTTGCCCGGTGTGAAAAGAATTGAAGCCGCTCGAAAAATCATGCACTGACACATAGTTGTAAGGTTGTTCTCTCCTGTTCCAATACTGTTCTTGGTCCTTCTTAGACGTAACTTCTTGTAGAAAGTCTGCAACACCTTTCCTTTCAGGACATTGGAAACCCATGTACTCGAAGAACTCAAGAACATTTTCCCTTGGGCCCTGGTAAACGATTTGGCCCTCTGAAAGCAGGATTATGTCGTCGAAAAGCTCAAATGCCTCAGGTGCAGGTTGTAGAAGCGAAATAACCATCGTGACATCCGCGGTATGAACTAATTGCCTCATGAACTTGCAAATTTGGAATGTTGTGGAACTATCCAACCCTGTTGATATTTCATCCATGAAAAGAGCTGTCGCTGGTCCTACCAACATCTCTCCTGCTCAGTTAAGACAAGAGTCATCCGAGTTTATGCACTGTTACTGTAATGAATCATGGGGATATCAAAGTGTATTACTCAAAGTTTTACCTGTTGTTAGACGCTTCCTCTGTCCACCAGAAATACCTCGTCTCATCACATCTCCAGCAATTATGTCAGCACAGATGTCTAGACCAAGTATCTGTCAAGTGGCATTAAATCAGGTATAAGCCCAAAATATATGTAATTTTCACTTTGTTAGTAATAAGAAGACACAAGAAAAGCTTGTACCTTAAGTACATAGTCTGTAACCAGACTAGTTTCTTGCCCTGATATCGCAATAGACTTCATGAATGCATCAATCTCAGGGTCTGGCTTTATTCCGGCTTCTCTCTCCCTCCTTGTGAGCTCAGTCAGTAGCTGGTACCGAGTCCCAACACCTAGACATCTCCCCGAGAAATCCAGTGTCTCTCTCACCGTCATTTCTCCAAAGTGAAGGTCATGTTGACTAATGTAGGCACATGTCTTTTGAGGAACAAACTCGCGAAACTCATGACCGCAGTAAGTTATCCTCCCAGACATCTGTTTGCCATAGACCCGGAAATGTTAACTCAGCCAGGAGCTTTTAATAGCACACGCATAAATATGATAGATAACAAACCTGGAGGGTGTCATCTAGCTTCCCAGCCAAAACTTGTAGCAAAGTTGTTTTCCCTGAACTTGGTGGACCAAGCAATAAAGTCATCCTGAAAATGTTCAACAACAAAGTAACTTAAACGTATTCTCCTTCCATTTAAAAGTTTCCAAGTCGATATATAATTGTAGCAAAGACCACTGTCGCAGTCACTTTAATTACCTGGATGGTTTGACAATGCCACTGATATCTTTAAGTATCTGAATCTTCCTCTTTTTAGATGGAAGGAGGTGGAATAATCCAAGAATGCTCTATTCACAAAATAACACAAGAATTTTAAGTAAAGCTGCATCATTCGTTTATAGTATATAAATAAAGAGCTTGAAATGCTTCAAAATTCAACAACATGTGAAAAAAGTTGCCCATCATCAGTTTCATACAATTGACATTACACACATAAAAGTTTGACATTTTAAAGATAATATAATTTGGACCCGACAAAACTAATAACCAAAAATGGAAAATTTATGCCAAGACGCAAACAGCCGTAAAGTTAGGTTTTATCTCCTTTCTTTTTTCTTTTTTTCTTTTTCCTTTTTGGTCAAATCTTCTTTCTTTTATATTTCTGAAACTTTAGATCTTACCTTTCTCAACTACGTACGTACATCGAACAAGACAAGTTACCCACAAAAACAAAACAAGAAAATACCAAAAAACAGAAAAAAAAAAAAAAAAAGGTAAAGAGAAAAATTAAGAGAACCTCAATTGTATTCAAAGTAACGTTGAAGAGAGTCGGAAGCGCTCTGCTTGCACTACGCACGTCTCCTTCCACTGAAATATTCTCATACCTAACTTCAATTTTCGGAACTTCAATTCCCACTCTATTTTCACACCCCAAGAAAATAAAATAAAAATAAAAATTTGTCAACTAATGACAAAAAGAAAAATAAAATAATTAAAAGATACGTGTTGACTAATAATGGTTAATCAGATTCAAACAAAAACTAAAAGTTAAAAGAAATAAATTTTCGAATCCTTGTTACCTGTCTGTTCTTTCTCTCAATCGACGAAGAAACTTTTCGTTATCTTCTTCAACAAATTTCAAAATCATTTCCATAAGTTGTTTCTTCTCCTTTGGATCAAGATTCGCGAGGTCAACTTCTTCAAGTCCAATCCTACCGTTGACCATCGTTTGTGGTAACATACCTTTTCGTAACCGATCGTACGTCGGCAAACGCTCAAGCGCCGCCCACCGGAGCTCCACGTCATCTTCTTCTCTCCGTGCGCTCCTCCCGAAAACATCGTCTCCCGAAGGAACGAACACATCTCTGAAGCTTCTTGAAGCTCCAGGTAAACTCCGGTGACTTGTGGAGGCTAAATTACCTCTCCCGCTCATTGTTCGGACCAGATCTTCGTCTCGTCCTAACATCGCCGCCACTGAGTCCGGTTTGAGTTAGGCGGATTATGCAAGTAGGGATTCGAATCTCAGGTCGATTCGTTTCCGGGAACCATTTAAAGGGGAGAGAGAAACTTTGGAGGTGAGAGAGAAGGGAGAAAAGAGAAGAGGCGGGTTTAAAGGCTTTGAGATACTACAGTACTATTTGTTTTTAATTTATATTGTCTGTTTCTTTTGTCTATTTAAATAATATTTTTATTAAAATATATTATTTGAATTTTTTTATTTTAAATAATAATTTTAAGCTTTATAGAAACGTTTAAATGTATATAATCTGTTTCACCATTTATTTTCTAAGAGTAGGTTCTCTTATTGGTTAGATAGTTTTAGGTAATTAAATTTAGGATCAATTTGCTAAATGACTAAATCTGACATCAATATTAGCAAAATTGTCAAATTTCTTTGCAAAATAACCTTTTTTAAGAAGGAGTCAGGCTGGCTACGGTAAATACTAATATTAGCGAAGTTGTCAGATTTCTTTGCAAAATAATCTTTTCTAAGGTGGGATCAGGCTGGCTAGGGTAAATACTAATTTATCATTTTAAATTATGATAATTACAAGACAAAATATTTGTGAAGTTACAGTGGGGGGAGAGAGAGAGAAAGAGATTTCAGATTTAGATCTGAGAAATAGAGTCATTGGATAGTGATATATGAGAAAAACATGTAATATAAATCAATGGTCTGTTATATAACAAAATAACGTCATATATCTTTAAAATTAGATATAATTAGAAAACAATATGCCTGTTTTTAAAAAACATTGCAAGTGTTTTGAAACAATATCATTTGTATTACACTAAACTCTATCCCTAATTAATATACACTAATTCTACCATAATCAACCTAAACCAAAGATTTAAAAGTGACTATTTGACAGGATAATTAAGAAGTTTGATGAAGGGAAGGGAGTTCTGGTGTGATAAAAGAAAACATAGAGTGTTATCTGAAAAAGAGAGAGAGAGAGAGAGAGAAAGAGATTAATACACACTAATTCTACCATAATCAATCCAAACCAAAGATTTAAAAGTGACTATTTGACAGGATAATTAAGAAATTTGATGAAGGGAAGGAAGTTCTGATGTGATAAAAGAAAACATAGAGTGTTATCTGAAAAAAAAACATAGAGAGGGGGACAGAAAGGAGAGAGAGAGAGAAAGATTTCAGATTTAGATTTGAGAAAGAGAGATAGAGAGAAAGAGAGAGTTCAGCGGATCTGAGAAAGAGAGATAAAGTTCATTGAGTGTGATATATGAAAAATACATGTAATTTCATCTACCCTTCTGACAAAAACCGACATAAAACTGTAGTTCAACGTTATTTTCTTAATTCTTTTCAAAACTAAGGTTATTTTGTGGATATTCCTTTAAATTTATATGTGTGCAAATTTTTAGAATATTTTTTGGGAATTTTCTCAAGTCTTTTGCAGATATATCACATCTCATTATGTACGATCACGTCATTTCGTTGAGTTACAATTTTACAAATTAGTGATGATTTGCTTAATTTATTTTAAATGGTCTTGTTGCCTTGTTGGTAATGGTAAATAAACTAAGGGGGGTGTATTCAAGTTAATATTTCAAGTGATTTGAAATTTTATGGATTTTTAAATGATTTTGATGATTTTATGGAAGTTGATATGATTTATGGTAAAATCCTTTCAAATCCCACCTAAAACCATGAGATTTTGATTTCTATATTTTTAACTAAGAAAATCCTCTTAAATCCTCTCAAATCCTTCAAAATCATTAAAAACCAAATCCACAAATCAGTTTCAATAACACTGGATTTTAAAGTGGATTTTAAAATCATTAATTCAATAACACTGGATTTCATCAGAGTTTTTAAAATTCATGATTGAATAACATAGGATTTGTAGAAAATTTACAAATCCATTAAAACACTAGTTTGAATACACCCCCCTAATATACGGATTGAACGTGTGTCTATTCATAGTGATGTAATTGCTTGTGTCATAAATAAAATACTAAAATGGTGAAAACCTAAAATCAATCAGTTGAAAAAAGGAAGATATTTGGATATTTTTAAAACCAAGTTGAATGTACAGTACCACAATTTTTACTCTATGAAGATATTTGTAACACAGTAATAGAGCTTATACTTATTTATTTGTATAAATTTTTTTAACTACATTTTAGTAGATATTGTAAAAATTAAATTTACAGTAATTTACTTTTGCTTCCTACTAATTTCCAATTTACCATCTCAAAATGATGACGATGCTATAATGTCAACAGTTAGAGCCGTATCAATGCTATGACAGAGGATGTCTCAATCTTTCTTATGAGGGTAGAGCGCAAATAAAAAAAATGATCTTAAACTTCTGATTCTAGTTATATGATGTTAAATAAAATATGATAGTAAAATATGCCTTAAAACGTATGAGTAACTTTTACATTAAAAATAAATTATTTTAATCAAATGTGTATTCTCTTTTTATTTTTCTACTTTAAATCGTTATTCAAATATCGGATTTGGCATGCCAATCCTAACTTAATTATTTTGACGGTGGACATCATCGGGAAAGCAATCACAAGTAGTCGCCAGTACATCTTCCTTGAATCTTGTTTTGTCACGCTTGGTATTTTTGGTTAGCTCAGCTTCTCATTTACTAGGCTTTGTTTTACAAATTGTTGTTTGTTTGATAGTAGTGATTTTGTTAGCCCAAAAATGACAAAACATGACCTCAAATGGTCAAGCCTGCATTCTCAGCTCGAATAGGTTTGAGCTGTCGCAATATCGCACGTTGAGCTTCTGACTTTAAAGATTGCTTTGATTGATCATCACTTTGACCCTGGAGGACATTTATGGATGCTCCTAGAAAATTATGCGACAACAAATAATATTTACATATTTATATAATGTGATTTCAAATAATGTACAACGCACTAAGTTGAGACAAAGCATATCTTTGAAGATAATTTTAACCTTTGAAGGGGATTTATATTGAATATTCGATATTAATGATGAACTTGTTTTTGTTTCTGTCTTTGCGTGCAATTATTTGGAACGATTATTACTTCTTTATTTTTTGGATAAAAGATTGATACTTTTGATATTGAAGTTCGAATTTCATATAAAAACTATACAATATACAAATGACATATTTGTTAACATGGACACACTTTGACAGTAAAAAACCATATCCATATAGACTCGTATTAGTATATGCTTTAATAGAAGCAAGTTGCTAGTTGAAAAACTGAAGGCTAGTTTCAACAGAAATAAATTCGAAGACTATTTTGAGTAAAATCAAAGGGGGATCTACAAATACATAGTATTGATTCTTAGATAATGATAATCAATGAACGTGACTTACGCATGTTTGGATGAGAAGATCGGACGGTCAGAAATTAACGCAAGAGATACTGCAGCCCACGAAGTATGGGATTTTCATCACATGACAAGAGTCTTCAATTTGGCTATTCCCATGCATTCAATTAATACAATAATGATGGATGTGTGGCATCATCATAACCACAATCATTAATAATAGTTGTCACTAATCAAATTCAAATCATTAAAAAAATTAGATAGTTCCCAAAACGTTTAATTATTTGTTTAATAAATAAAATAAACGATTTAGCTGTAAACCGGTACAAAACAATAAGAATATTTTTGTCTGTAACGCTTTTGTAGTTATTTATAACGAAGGTGATACATCTCTGATACTGTAACTGTAATAATACATAATTATAACGACCAAAATTTACAATAGAGTAGCCATGTGCTGAACATATTGGTGATCATCATTTTAGTTCATTATTTTAATTAAGCTTGTTCTCTCCGAAGTTCATCGAACAAGTTTTAAATAATTCTCAACATTCTAAAGAATTCATTTGTAATTGAATCCAAATCAGGCAAAAACTTAGTGGCTTTCTTGTAGATTATAATATCTAACAGTGATACAGTGGTTGAAAATGAAAAATTCATCTTATAATTAGGGATTATATATATAAAGTTCAAATTTTACCACTGGAATTTTAACTACGGTTTGTTTGTTATTTATTATTATTTTTTTTTAATCATGAGCCATTTATTTATTTATCTCGTTTAATTTAAAACAACACATGCACATGTAATGTATAGCGTCACCTATGACGAATTTTTTATTTTCATTTTAATATATGTATTCTGTATTTCTGTTCAATTCCTTAATTAATGAGTAGATGTATCATTAGTTTATTATTTGTGCCTAAGTGGACGGTTACGTACGTACTTACATGACTTGATTTCATATTCATCATATTGACCTGTCAAAATCTCAAAACTTTCGTTTTGCACGTTACAAATATAAATACGTACATGAATAATATATGGTTCCAACAAAAAATATAGGCTCCCATCCAAAAATAAACAGATTCGACATGGATCACGTTTTTGGAATTCTATGATCATATCTTCCTAAAAGTACTTTGTCCAAAAAAAAAAAATCTTCCTAAGAGTACTTGTTGCGGGGTTTAACTATTGATCGTTTCTCCAACTTTAA
Organism: Erysimum cheiranthoides; assembly: GCA_011420285.2. NCBI lineage: Eukaryota > Viridiplantae > Streptophyta > Magnoliopsida > Brassicales > Brassicaceae > Erysimum > Erysimum cheiranthoides. The sequence goes on along the minus strand of CM022182.2, from coordinate 14,408,752 downwards.
ATTATTTTCAACATTTCTAATTAAAGCAGTCGCTACTGTAAATTACAGTTCATTAAATTTTGGGTCATGTTTCAACAAAACCAAAATTCACAAAAACATTGTACTCCATAGGTCCCAGAAATCTCCATTATAAAGCTGTCAACATATGATATTAATTTGTCCTCAACGGCCACCTATATAAAATTGAACAAGATATTATTAATCCACCAACCTCTATTGCCTTAATTAATTACTATAGTTTGAGTCGTTACTTCTTGTGTTTTTCTCTTTCGTGAAACCTTCATTGCTAAAGCCACACTCTATTCCAGTTTTCTTACAGATATTTTTTTTGTAAGAATAATTATTTTAAAGAATCTTGAAAAAGACGATTTTTTACAATATTTAAATAAAAATCCAGCTTGATAAATCATGCTAAGTTGACTTTCAACGGATATTGAGTGTGTCCTTTAGAGGAACCTCATTCTTATTTATATATATATTTTTTTTCTGTAATCAAACATCTTATGTAATCAACTGAAAATCTAATAGTCAACTTCCGGGATCGTTTAATATATACAGTAATAGCCTAAAAACTATCATTACAATGACCAATTTATAATCAGCAATATAATTTAATCGCTCACCAATCTACTTTCAAGCTATGAATGGGGAGCATGGTGCAGTAAAGGTTTATAATCAGAATTCTTCGGGCATTAACTTTTCGTTGGTAAAGTTTTGCTGAATGGGAGAATCAGTTTAACGTAGCTGTGGTGCAAATCTGTCTTTTTGACAATTATACAAAAAAACAAAAAATTCTACTTTTCGAAAAAGACTTATCATAAACGTTGTATGTGCGGTCAACAACATTCGATACATGATTGTCAACTTGCGGGCATACAATCTAGTTTACTTTTAATTATTTTTAAAAAAAAATTTGGAAAACATTTGCTAAAAACTACACGTAGTCAATAGTAGTATAATTTTACATTAAAAAAAAAAAAAAACTTCAGCCATCGAATATCGAACTATATATAAATTCCTTTTTTTTTTTAGTTTGATTCTTTATTAAATGGAGTAGTTATTATATTAAACTTGAATTTTATACTCGAAACCAAAATCTTTCAGCTACATCAATATAATCAAAACCAACAAATATACAGAGCATAAAGTGGTAGACTGGTAATTAAAGTCTTTGTTTGAGAAGCGTTTTAGTGAGGTTTTGGCCATTCCAAAACATAACCAGCGTCTCTCTATGCACAGGAGCCAAGGCTCTTCCCAGAGGGCATCTCTTAGACTTGCATCTACTAATCTTCATTATGCTTAGGAAGCGACCTCCTCCTTTCTCCTGCCACTCCCAAAAATTTCGATTGAATCTTTTCTATGTTATCACCAATGTCTTAATCTTGCCATGTGTATATTGTTTCCATCTAAAACTACAAAGAACGTTTTCATATGGTGTTCTCTTGCTACCAACTAAACTTCCATAGGTGTTCGCTATTATTACTTACCTCTGGGTCATCGAAGTTGCCTTCCTTCGCATCACACATGTCCAGAGATAACAGCCGAAGCATTGGAAACTGCTGATTCATAAAGAGATGAATTAAGCAAACAAAAATGTACACTTCTGATGCAACAACAGACTAACTCTCTTTACGTAGAAAGGCATGGAGTGCTTGAATTTTACATTTAAAGCAGCATCCAGAAGGAAGCTTCTCTGGAGTCCAGCGCCCTGAGTTAAAGAAAGCAGGAATATCGAAACTGTCAATAAAGCTTGAAATATCGAAGATTTATAATTCTTTTTGAAGGCAATGCAACATAGCACTAAAAAGAGTAGATATAACAAAGAGAACTCACATTGTGGCGAAGCAAAAGGTCTTCGAGTGCAATGCAGCCATAGAGAGAAGCAACACCATTCTCTGTAATTCTCCCACATTCCTGTCACCCAAGCATGGTTCACGTAGTACAAAAGAAAAGACTTGATAAGCGAGTTACTGTTCTTCTAAAAGGTTCCATTTTGTGGATCATTATACTGTAAGATGAAAGATAATCTTGCGGATGACTAAAATATTAGTAATTAATCTTCAGGGTGTTAACAAACCTCTAGATGAAGAGAAATCATTCCCGGCCATCCAGCGGAGATGATAGGTTGGGAATCTGAGAGATCAAAATAAAAACCAAAGGTGAACAAGATTGTAACATCGTGGTGGATTATGAGGTTAGATGATTTGTTTCCCCAGTAACAAAAACTTGTACCTGACTTCAACTGTAAACATCCTACTAACGAAAGCTCGGTTAAATTCGGACAGCTTTGCGTGAGAACAAGTAAATCATCATTGGTCATCCAACGAGTTACCCTCTCAAGCCTTAGTTTTCTCAGGTTCGGCATAGAGAACTTGAAACTTTGAATGGATATGTCACCGAAACAATAGGACAAAGCTAACTCTTGCAGGTGCTTCAACGATATCACGATACTCGTCAAGGCAGAATCAGTTATTTCCTGGCCAAACCAAAATATCAGTTAAAAAGTGGGAAAATATCACAGACTCGCTATCTTTTAATAACGCCCTTCAAAATTCTAAGAATCAGAACTACCTGAAAATAAAGGACAATAGACTCTAGCAAAGGACAAGCTGAAGGTAGAAGCTTTAAAGCCTCTTCACCTAAGGAAGCACCTAAACCCACGCTTATAGCTCGTAGGAACGAAACTGCAGGTCTCAAAGACTCAAGAGAGAAATAAGAAAATCCCCAACCAATCTCAAGCTCTTCCAATCTACTTCCCTTTCCAAAACAGTCAAACAGTCCTTGACCAGAATACAACGCAGAGAAATTGTCAGTTCTCCCGTCACTCTGTAATTGAAGCAGATTTTTACATCCCCTGGCTTTGAGGCTTTTTAGACCAGGATTTTTGCTAATTACACGAGCAAGAGCCATCCAAGATATCTGTAAAAGTCTCCAAGCATTAGTGGGGATCAAGCAATATGGATTACTGAATCAGAGCATCACTTGAATGCGGTTATATCCTACAGAAGTAAGATATATACCCTACTGATGAAAGAATGACTGACCGTGGTATTTGAAATATCAAGTGCTTCCAAGGAAGAGCCAGAGAACTCACATAGCACACTGTCTGAAACTATTGTATCCCTTAAGCAAAGACTCTTCATTTTCTGTGTCCGAGTTATCAAGTTTAGAAGCAATGTCTCATTAACTCCTGCAAATGTAATTCTTAATTTATGTTAGAAGCCATAATCTTTTATATAAAGAGAGTCTGAAATGGAAAAGATACCCACCATCACATTTACTCATGTGCAGCATCTGAAGATTGGATGCTAATGAATTTAAATCCACATGCTCATTGGTCAAAGAGGTAGCACATAGTGCCAAAATCGAATTCTCAGAAAAAGAGGTATAGCAAACTATGAGAGAGCGAATGTTTTTACACCTCTGTATAACATATGCTATACATGCATCTGAGAGTAGTGCACACCCTTTTATATTCAGGTAACATAATGAACCACATAATCTAGAGATGCTCTGTAGATCCATATCTGTTGCAATGCAAAAAAAAAAGTATCAGCTATCAAAACATACACTTTAGCTACCTTTAATTTATTAGCAGCAACAAGAAAACTAGTTGGGACTTGGATTGTCAAAGTAGAGCATATTTGGATTTAGCTAATTGATACGGCAGATGGAACAACTGGGAAAACGAGAAAGTGGCAAAAAAAAAAATCAGACAAAAAGACTAACCACATATATCACTTCTACCCTCTAGCGTTAGCCTTGTGATATTTGAGAGTGAACAATGACCTTGGCCAGAATCAATGGAATTACTTCCAGCTGTTAATGAGATGCTGAATGGAGTTTGAGCCAAACCTGGACTTGAGTAAATTACTGATGTTTGACCCGGTATTACAGGAGCAATATCAACTGTTAAATCAACTTCAGTAAGCTGGCGGAAATTCTGGAGAAGTTTAAGCAGAGTGGAAACCTTGATGTTTGAGAGATAAGCAGCTCTCAGTTTTCTCAATGATGGGAATGACTTAGAGAAGCACTTGACTGCAACTTTATAATCAAGCTTCTGACACTTGGAAATATCAATCTCTTTCACCGTTTCAAAAGACAAAACTGGTAAAGTTCTGTGAGATAATTGTTCTCGGTTACTTTCATAGTCTTCAGGGTTCTTTAAGAACCTTTTCAAACTCTTTTTCCACTTGAGGTTTGCGAAATACGAGTTAGGAAGTACCGACAGTAGCAGAATGGCTTCATTTAACTGCGGGCATCCTGAGAGGTCCAATCTCTGATTGAGGGAGCAAATCCATAGTTAGACAGGACGACACAAAGGTTTCAAGGACTCAGCTGTTTATCAAAATGAACCACAGACACCCAATGCCTAAATATATGAACATATAAGAGAAAACTTGGATATATATGTGCATCGTAATAAAAAAAAGTTTGAACTTGTGTTAAGGATCATGCAAACTTATGTCAACTAAAATCTAGGAAAAAGTATTAAAACTTAAGAATTTTTTTTCATCATAACCCTGTACATATGTGAACTTTAAAAGATGCCCCATACAGTTACTCGTCGAACTTTTAGCAAACGTGTGATATTCCTGACACAATTGGTTAGCTAAATTCCAGGAAGATTCTTCATTTGAGAATACATACCTCTGAGTATTCGGTTAGCCGAAATCTAAGATCAGCAGGAGGGCCATCTCTTAGACTATCGACCAAGCATGTGGATGACATGTTCATTAGTTTAATAACCAATTCATTGCTTTGATTAGAAAACTTTGAGAAACCGTGAGACTTGCTTCTTCCTGAAGAAGTATGAGAACAAACTTAATGAAATGACTTTCTACTATATCACCAGGTATAAGATATCACACACATCTGTAATGATATTACCTGCAATAAACCACAGCGGCAAAAGACTAAAACGGACCTGCAGCGTAATTGACCAGAAAACAAAAATTCTAAAGTGAGAACCACAGTTCCATGAAAGCTAAAATTTTTTATATAATGAGCAAAACCAAAACCTCCAAAGAGATATTATTTGTATTCCAGTTGTCCTAGAATACTTAGAAAATTTCCCCTTCAAGGCCGATTATTTACAGCATGTCAGCTACACAATTTTTTTAACTTTTATTTTCATGTAGGTAGGTGACACTGGCTGTAAATCTACATGCATCATTAGTTTATTTCAGTGTGGAATATGAGCCTTTTGACCGCAAAAGAAAGCATACGGAGAATATGTAATTGGACACCCGCATCATATAGGTAACAAATTATGAATTCATTGTTTTTTTGTATTGTTAAATTCATCTCTTCATAGGTGACAGACCTTCTAAATGTTACCTGTTCCATCAAGTTGATTGTCTTATCCTGACTACTCTCCAACAAGTCCGACATTCTTCTGTTGGCATCAAGCCAAACACAAAGTGCGTCAGCAAGATGCATCTCACTGTCAGTGTTTAATCAAAGGTGAGAATCTTAGGTATGTTTGCAGTGATAAGATAGACAATGGGTACAAACCTACCTGTGTACAGTCAAGTGAGGATGTTTTATGCAACACATCAACAACTCATATGGAACATTTCCAAAATACTTATCAGATTTTAGCAGCATCTGCAGAAGGCATAAGGATAAGTTATTGGCTACCAAGATTACCATATAGGAAGAAGTTTGATCTTTCAGACAGTTAATATAAAAGAATACGCAAACTAACAAACGCAGTACACGAGCGTACCCAACAGCTACTAGGAAGGATAGATGGGAAGAGTGAGTGGTACATACAAAATTCTTTGCAAGATAGCCCGCACAGAGATCTGGCAAAAATTCTCCAGCTGTAAGTATCACAAGTTATGTGTTAGAGATATAATGACGTCAACACCTAACATACTACGAGTAACAAAAAAATTTAACCAACCCGTACTTGGAATGGCACCACTAATCCAACATCAAATTTATCATGATTTTAGAAGTAGTTTAACAAATTTAACAACTATAAAAGGTTTCTCGCGAGATTCTAACCATGCTGAAGACCAAAACTCCACATCTGAATAAGGTCAGACAATTCTAGTAGTGGTAATGCGGGGTCATTCGATGATGCCAACACTGAAAGCCAGCTTTTGCATTTAGAGAGAAGCCTCTCCACGCCAAAATAGAGTGCAGCCTATAGTCACCATTCACAGTTGGATAATTAGCATGAGCTAAAAAAAGCATGTAACTTGAAAAAATATAGAGAGCAGAGAATTGATACAAAAAATCTAACCTCAAATAGAGGTAAGAAAGTACTGGATGTAATATCTATGGCGTAACCATAAATACACATCAGAAGATTCAAGAAAGTCTCTAGGTTCCATTCGAGAGAGATATGATCAAGGCCTGATTCGCTGTTAACAAAACCAAAATATCAATCAATTTATCATCCCTTTGAATGAAAATAATACAAAAAACAATAAACTGAAACAATACACACACCAAAATACAATCAAGCAGACACACATACCTGAAGCTTCCACTTAGAAGGCCATGGAAATACGAGGATTCCTTAATGAGCCTACATAGAATTAAAAAAACAAGAATCACAACACTATTATTACCAAACAAAAACTAGCAATACAGATCAAGATTGGGGATGAGAAGTTGATGAAACTTGCCTAGTTCGATGAGCTCGAACTTTTACAGTTCCGTAAGAGAGTATTTCTGAGAAATCCCAGGTTAAAATGTCAGAAGCTGAGATCGAAATTACTTGACTTGAAGAAGATGCATCTTCTTGATGAAATGGATTCTTCACTACGAGGATTACGAATTCATCGAGTAAGCTTAGTGCCATTCTTTTCTGCAACTAAAGATCATCAGCGAATAAAAACTCAAAACTCCTCTACCTAACTAATCTTCCAATTTTTAATTACCGGAACAAACCGGTCCATCCTCAACTAAACCGGAACTAATAATGAATAAAAAGCTCGGTCTAGATTATGAATGACGCAATACAATTCTGAGAAAACTCCGAAAAAAAGAGTCATTTCGATCTGCAAATTTGACTTACGGACTTGAGAAGAAGTCTACTTGAAGCGAATCCAAACAGTGATCCGTGAGATTTCGTCATCATCGGCTCAATATGCATCACTGGGTTCAAGCTTCTTCTTCCGATTTCAGCGGGAATCCTCCACAGCCGCGGAGGTAAATTTTTCTCTTTGTAACTAGACTATGGCTCTCGATTTCTAATTTTGTTGGTGTTTGTATCAGTGGACATACAGCTGTCGATGTCGGAAAATCCATGGTGGTTGTGTTCGGTGGCCTCGTCGATAAGAAATTCCTCAGTGACATAATTGTTTATGATATAGGTATCATCATCATCCTCTCATCCCTTTATCTTGGCTTCTCGATGGTTCTGTTAATTGATTTATTTCAAAGGAAGTTGCTTTTTATTTTATTTTATGTGTTTCTGGTAATTTATTGACTGTTAGCTTGGTTTCCGATTAGCGTCGTTGATCATGTGAAAGTTGGTTCTCTTATGATTATTTCTTCTTTATCCTGTCGACTAGAAAACAAACTCTGGTTTGAGCCAGAATGTACTGGCAGCGAGTCTGAAGGACAAGTTGGTCCTACACCGCGTGCTTTTCATGTTGCCATTACAATTGATTGCCATATGTTCATCTTTGGTGGACGTTCTGGTGGCAAGAGGTACGCACTCGTATATTTTTACTTATAGCGGCTTTACTTTGGCCTTAAATACCTTGTTTCTATAAATCAATTTCAGGTTGGGCGACTTTTGGGTTCTAGATACAGGTATGTGTGTAAGTTTTAGCAATGTCGTGCGAGACTTGCTTTGGAATTATTTTAATACTCTGCGTTGGTACTTCTATGATGTCTCTATTCTTGATGGCTGCTAACATTTTCTGCAGATATATGGCAGTGGTCTGAGCTGACTAGCTTCGGCGACTTACCTACGCCTCGTGATTTTGCTGCTGCTGCTGCTATTGGGAACCAAAAAATTGTATTGTAAGTGTCAAACTTCAGATGTCATCATCTTCTTAGGTTGAAATTTAATCTTGCTGCCTGCATAGCTAAACTTAGATTGTTGGCAGGTGTGGCGGCTGGGATGGTAAAAAGTGGCTTTCAGATGTATATGTTATGGATACAAGTAAATCTTAATTTCTCTCTTCTACTTCAGTTTTGTAATAAACTGCTTTTATTTGCTGATTATGCTAACTCTCTTGGTATCCATTAGTGTCCCTTGAATGGATGGAGCTGTCGGTTTCGGGGTCATTACCACCTCCTAGATGTGGTCATACAGCCACCATGGTTGAGAAACGGTTACTTGTTTTCGGTGGCCGAGGTAGACTACATCAAAACTTTGTAGATTCCTTCTGTTGGCTTCTGAATTCACCTTGATTCCATTCCTTATATATGTTAAGGTGTTTGGTATATTCAGTACAAAGAAAATATTGTTACTTAAGTCTTTTCCCCCTTATTATACTGAACACCGGAACTGATAAATGTAATTGCTCAAGAAGCAGACTCCTGAAAGATAATACAAGTCAAAGTCAAATGTTAATTTGCTATTCCGCCTTTTCATTCATCAAACAATGTTAAGGATGGTGATGTGTCTGATTTAATGGTTGACAATTATCAACTTCATTTTTAATGAAGTTTCCTGACTGGGTGTATTGATGGTATATGTATTAATAGTATTATAGAAACTCTCTTCTATTCGTAAGGAATAGGTCATGATCCTTTTTTGTTTGGCTTGAGTCAATAACAAGAAAACTGAAAATATGGTGTGTAATATGGTTATCTTTGGCAGGAGGTGGTGGCCCAATCATGGGTGATTTGTGGGCTTTGAAGGGTCTGATAGATGAAGGTTCATCCTAATTTCTTACAAAAGCGTTGATTCTAGTAGGTTACCTCTTAGTTTGTCTTCTTTTCTGTGTATTGATCATATTGTGGTTTACCTTAATTGTGGAAGAAAGAGCGTGAAACACCTGGATGGACCCAACTCAAGCTTCCTGGTCAAGCACCATCATCTCGATGTGGTCATACAGTTACATCTGGAGGGCATTATGTATGTCTTTTCAGCTCCTTGTTCTCTATCCTTGTCATTAATTTTTGCTTTCGGGTATGGATAGGTTCATGTGACCTACATCACCCACATCAGTAATTTCGTTTATGCAGCTTCTGTTATTTGGGGGACATGGAACTGGTGGATGGCTGAGTCGTTATGATGTCTACTATAATGATACTATAATTTTGGATAGAGGTAGGGTTTCGCTCACTCTTATTAGATTATTCTAGGATCACGAGAATTTGTTAAAGCAACCCGCAAATCCGAAATCCACCAAAACAAATGTATAATAGTACAAAGTACTGAGATGATTAACTGTGATGTAATTTATCATTTTTCTCGCTATGCAGTTTTTTTAATTCTATGTTACTGTTGCTGCTAAACTTTTGTCTTCAAATTCCAGTAACTGCTCAGTGGAAGCGCTTACCAATAAACAATGAGCCTCCTCCTCCTCGAGCTTACCATACCATGACCTGTATTGGGGCTCGCCATCTTTTAATTGGTGGTTTTGATGGAAAATTGACCTTCGGTGATCTCTGGTGGTTGGTGCCCGAAGGTATTTTATTTTTGTTTATACTGATGTTTCACCTCAAAAAACTTGCCAACTAAGTTATCATTGTGTGTACACACATCATCATAATTATCTTTGGATAGATTTTGTATGTTAAATATTCTTTAGTATCGCTAGACAAAATAATCATCGTGTTGGTCATAGATTGTAGGCAGTTAGCTACTCCAATTTCTAGCCATCTTTTTTTCTTTATCTAGTTTGTATTGGAAGTTATGAAATTTATGCATCTGATGGAATTTCAGTGAACTATTTAGCCTTCTGAAATTTTTCTTTTTTGTGTTTAAAGAAAGAAATATATGTGAGTGATACTCTAGATAGAGACCTAACTCAAAACTTCTCCACTTTCTGCACAACCCCCCATTCCTTTTCGCTTTTCTCAGATGATCCGATAGCCAAGAGGTCTTCTGTACCTCAACTTACAATCCCTCCTGAAATTAAGGAGTCCGAGAGAGAATTGGACAAGGTAATTGGAGTTCGTACATATCATCTTATGTGTTTCTTGCCAATGCAGTCAAAATAGCTTTTCAACTTATTTAAACAATTGAGAGTCTGGTCACGGCAGGAAAGGGGACAAGATGGCTCCAGTATTGCTGAATTGCAAAAGAAAATTGGAATATCTGTTTCATCAGGGTTGCGCCTTCAAATTCTTGAGGAGTCAGAAGATCAAGAATTCGTTGAATTAGGAACAAAATTAATTGAGGGAGATGTAGTTGATGATCGGGTCTCCATGATTCAGGTGGTTTTTCCTCTCTCTATTTCAGGATGTAAAATTTTGTGAGCTATCTTGTACTAAAATGCTTCCCAATGAAAAGATGGCAGCTCAAGCACTACGTCAGCATTGGAAAGAGTCCACTCCAATAACTTTACAACTAAACGAGCTTGGTTCCTTACTTCGAGATTATCAGCGACTGGTTACCCGAAAATACACGTGAGTTCTTTCTTACCCATGCCAAATAATTATTTTGGACTCAGTTCTTGTTTACTTAGATTACCTTTGTATGTCGATTCAAGATGGTTGTTACCCTGGAATCACCACATGACAGTAAAATCATTTAGATAAATCCTGTGAGCGTTTAGGAGAACATATAAAATTGACATGGATATCATCATTGTTTCTTGAATATGGCCTTGAGACTTGCTAATCCGAAGAAATTATTGAAACTGATTTATTTTTTAAGGTTGTGAAATCGTCGCAATAAAGGTTATTGTAAAATTACTGTTTTGTACCCCTTCTGAAAACTATTACATGCTATGAAATTTTACATTTGCTTCTTCCTTTACTTCACACATGTTTATTTCCATCATTGTGGCGGCTGTGTCTCAGAGCACAGAGCAGCTTAACATCTGCTGATTTTGGCCTCCCCGGAATGAAGACCTTTACGTTTTATCATATCAAAAGTTCTTCCGAGGTAATACCGCATGATTTCTGCCTTTTATTTTCTCTCTTGATCATTTGAAACCAATCAATCAATGTGTTGTATCATCGTAATGACCCTTGTAATCTCACCTTGCCTAAAGGGTTTGAGCGAATGTACTTTTTTGTAAACTACTTTTCTTAGTTTTCGTATCTGCACCCGAAATACCCAATACGCAAGAACCAAAAGAAGTAGATGTCACCACTATGATGCATAACAGCATTGACGATCTGCATTCCACTATCTCTTCCTTATTTCTCCATCTAAAACTTTTATGCATCTTAACACACATTAGGTTCATTATTTCCACATACGCTCTGACACGTTTAATTCCATTGCTATTCTCAGTTGCGGATTAATGACATACCGAAGTTACTGGAAGAATACAAAACCCTTCTAATCTGATTGAGGAGCCGCCACAAAGCTCACAAGGAGCAAAACCACCTTTAGGTATGAATTTCTTAAAGCCTTGAGGCAAGCCTTTTTTTTCCATTACATTATTTTACAAGTTTTCACACTTTAAGAGAGGAATTTAAATCCATATATAATGCCAAAACCTCAAAAAGGTTTGCCTGTAAAAAGTAGAATCCATTATCGCAAGGACCCAACAGTCTTGTTGATCTCTTCCAGCTTCTTCACCCTTACTCTTTCACTTTCAGCCAGTAGCTGCCAAGAAGATCAGCGAGATTCCAATCAGCATCACAACTACAGCCCACAAAGCTAAAAGTCTTAGAGAATCAGATCTGTGATAGAGTACGATCGATTTACCTCCATTAGAATTGAAACAAGGTGAGCTTTCTCTTTGTTCTTTTCGTCGAAAGCCTCCAGTATCTCTTTGTATTCCTTCTCCTGGCATTTATTTATCATCTGGTGTAACTATTGATGGATATAAAAGAGTTGTAGAGGTAAAAAGAAGCAGAATTGTTAATAAAGACATATATGGAACCTTCTTCTGGCAGCTCTGAGACAAAGATTTAATTTCTCGATTTGCCATCTCGATTTTCTTTCTTACTATCCCCACTTCCTTCCTCATTGGATCGCCCATGATCTCTAGCCCCTTTGAGAAAATGTTGTTTAATAAGGATATACAAGTTGTATTGTATTGCTGTGTATTGCTGTGAATATGCAGTTGTATTGCTGTGAATAGCTTATTTTGAAGAGTATGTTTTATATTGGTGTTAATAGCTTGTTGGACTTACTTCCAATGTCTGGGTCAAGCTTCTTGTGGCTTCCTCTGCAAACCCAAGTCGCTGTTGAATCTTGTCCTTAACCGCCATCTTCTTCCTCTCGATCTCTTCTTCTCGGGCTTGAAACTTTCGCCATATCTCATCTTCTTGGTTCTCGTCCATTGGTATCTTACTTTTGGTCGAAGTTGTAGCTCCTGAGTTGTTGATATTCATGTTCTTGTTTGTTCCTTTAGTCGGTTTCTCTGGTCTCCTCCAACACTATTTATCTACTTTCAGTGTCTGCTTTCTTTCTCTTTTTTGGGCTTTTGCTTTTGCTTCAACCTTCTTAAAGGCGATTGCTTTGCCTTGACACCATTCCAAAACAAAGCAAATCCCGCCAAAAGGAAAAGTAAAGACAACGTTTTTATTTCTTCTCTAAATTGAATATAATAGGTACTTGCGAGAGGACATTAAATTATGGGATTGTGCTATAAACCAGTTGCACGAAATCCATTCAAAAGTTGAACAAACTTCTTTTAAAAGTAGAAATTGTTTCCTGTTGGTTGATGTTATCGGTTCCATTGAATCAATCAATGATGATGTAACGTTACTAAGACTCTTTTACTGTTTCCAAGTCATCTTCTACTGTTTACGATTTCTATTCGAATCCACAACCTGAGAATATTAATTCAGATTCTGGATCAACCTGGTACGCTGAAAAAACAGAGAGGCAAAACTTTACCTATTAGACTTAGAAATAGATAATATTAGCCTTCACCAGAAAAGTTTCCTGTCTGCTTAGACCTTATTGTCACCTTATTGTCTTTCCCTATCCTCTAAAACAACTCGAATTCAAGATGATCTCCGATGGCTTTACATTCAAGATACCTATTATTTCCTTCAGGAGACGTTGCTTCCGTAACACCATTGTCATAGATATCCGGCAGCTCAGGCGGTATGGCGCAGCGGATGAGAGCCCAATTCAATCCTTCAAAGAAAGGATGTCTCTTGATCTCTGCAGCTCCTTTCTCTGAGCCGAGACGACTCTCTGGATCCTTCACCAGCAACCTTTTGATAAGATCCTTTGCCTGAAAGCTCACTAGCGGGCTATCAGGGAACTTGAGGTTCTGATATACAACATTAGACAGTGTTTCCTCATTGTCGTAACCTTTGTAAGGTGTCTTCCCGTACAAAAGCTCATATAGAAGGACCCCGAATGTCCACCAGTCTACTGCAGCACCATGTCCTTCTCCTTTAATGATCTCCGGGGCCAAGTACTCGTGCGTTCCCACAAACGAATTTGATCTTGCTTCGGTTGGTTCAGCCACAAGCTGCGGCAATGATCTGAACTGTTGTGTCAAAAGATCAGGCCTTTTTGGTTTTCTTGGTTTTGGGTTTCTAGCTTGGGATGATAAGAGCCTAGGGCTGAAACATGGGACCTGACACGATGGTTCAATACATAGAGGTTGTATGCAATTAGAAGTGTTGTATGGACCCGACATCCTTGAGGGATCTTTCGCAGGTGGAGAAGTTGATCTGAGAAGGGTCGGGTTAACCGCACATCTGAGTGAGAGGTCAAAATCTGTAAGCATGATGTGACCATCTTCTCGGACTAGAATGTTCTCTGGTTTCAAATCTCGGTATATAACACCAAGCATGTGTAAGTACTCCAGCGCAAGGAGGATTTCTGCTACATAGAACCTGTGAACAATATCATCAATGTTACTGTATATTACCACTGAATTTGCTAACCAGAGAACGACTGCATTACAAATTCATAATAACAATGTGAAACGTAATCTTACCTAGCTGCAGGTTCGGAGAAACACCTGCTGAGCTGTTTCTGCCTCAGGACATGAAGATCACCACCAGGACAATACTCCATCACCAGACACGATAAATTATCTGAAGTAAATTGCGCATACAAGGTAGGCAGAAAAGGATGGTCCAACATTTTAAGGATTGCCCGTTCTGCCTGTGCCCTCGGAGTCTTTTTTCTTCGGGCCAAGTACTCGTTGTCCATGACCTTTATGGCAAACAGGCAGTTTGTACCAACCAGCTCAGCAAGATAAACTGTTCCAATATCTCCACAACCAAGCTTTTTCAAAAGGTTAAAATGTCGAAGTCCTAAAGAGCCATACTGCACCTTAACATGCTTAATTGCTTCCCATCTCACATCCATAGACATGTGAGGTTTATTGCCACAGCTAAACCTGCTCAGATTGCTCTCCTCACTCATGCTTGTGCTGCTGCTATAATCCCCTAGGCTGTTCTTTGAGCTCAACGAGAAATCAAACTTTTCGCTGGAAGTTGGATTCTCTCTTTTCTGTTCATCTGCATCACCGTTTCCATTGTAATTGCTTGGATAGACATCTTGTTTCATGACAATGACAGCTTCACCGCTATCACTTACCTCACAAGAATCGGAGGAATCCTTGTTGGCCTCTTTATTACACTTCACAATGTGAATGAGACGGGGGCTTGCGACTGATTCTTGATCTGCTTCTATACTGACATTTTTATCCGTACTATGACTAGTATTGGTGGGCGGGTGGTTTTCAGTGCTGGTGCTCTTTACCGCACAGTGGCATCTCTGGCACAGAAGTTGACTTGCACTAGGCTCTAAGGAAGTATCAACTTTCTCGACCATTTTTGTAGCAGAAGCTACAGCAATTTTTAACTTCTTTTTAAGCAATATCTTCTTCTTCTGCCGAGGTTTGGGACGTGGGATAATTCTTGTTACTTTGCTTACCAGTTTGCTGTTCTCTCTAGGTGAGTTATCCAACTTTCCTTTTAACCCTGAGCCCAAAGCTGTTGGCTCACTTTGCACTCTAGCTGATGAGACGATGCTCTTGTCTAGCTCTTCAGCATCAACTTTGCTGCCAGAACACGAAGGTAGCGAGGTAACATGTTTGTCTATTTCTACCAAACCATCTTCAATGACCACATGAGGAGGAGATATAGCATTTTCATCTATTTGTATCTCATAATCTCCACTACCAGAACTAAGAGAAGATCCAGATTTGTTGGATTTATGCAGTAACGAAGTCTCCAACATTTGATATCCCACTGTCTTTAATCCTGATCTGTTTCCATTTACAGGGGGAAGGATTTCATTATGAGATGGTTCAGAAATGAAGTTAAAAGGCTCTGTCTCAAGGACATCAAACCGCTGAGGCACACTCTGAGAAGAGCTCGGTATATCGTCTACGGGCGTCAAACATATCTCAACCAAGCTTTTACCCTTGTCCACAGAAAGCCCAGACCTGCCAGCAGATTCATTCAAAACTTGTCTGTAAAGACTCTTTATCCTGTCTGCTTCAGAAACCCTCGGAGATGCAGCTGCAGATTTCGATAACCGTTTCTGCGCAGCCATTTCTGATGCCTTTGAGATGCAAAGATCTCTCAGAGCTTGCTTCAGTGAAATTGAATCAGAGGGGCCAACTCTTGGTGATCGAGGTGTTCCCATGGGAAATGGCTTTTTCATAGCGCCTTTTTTAGAAGGGCTTGTGCTCCTGCTTGTACCAGCACTTGTGCTCCTGCTCGTACCAGCACTTACGCTCATCCCAAGATGATGGAAAGAAGAGCCCATCACTCTTTTTGGTGATGGTTTAATAGTTATAGACTGGAACAGCTGATCAATGTCATACTCAATAGAACCTTGGTACCCAGACTTGAGTGCAGGACGCTGCTCCATATCTTTACTTGATCCCAAAGGTGGTATACAATATCTGCTAGAATGTTTGGCCAACCTGACCACATCCTTCTCTTCAACAATTTCACAACCACCAGCAAACGATCCCATCGCAGTGACTTACTTTACAACAGTGGTGACCTCCTCATGCTGATATCATTCCAAGACTTGAGAAACAAATATTGAGAAATTAAACCGCTGCTACTCAAATCACGACTTTGTTATTGAAAGACCGTGAGAGACTCATCTTCCTTGGTTCATCCTAAAGGTTCCAGTACAAGACCCTGCAACAATCACAAGAACAGACCTTATGGCTTCTTTAAAACAAATCACAGAGCAATATTCCAAAGGAAAAGCAGCGTCTTATTGCGTAAAGGGAAGAAGAAAGGAAGATGTAACAGAGAAATGAAATGATGAACAAAGCAAGAAGCTATGAGAAGTAAAGGGAGACAAGAGATTTTAAAAATGAAATGAACAGTGAAAAGTCATTATAGCTATAGACTCAAATGATGAACCCTACACAAACACAAGTACAGGTAACATACTTTAGACTTTAATTAACAAAAAGATCACATTTTTTGTAGGGAGACCCAAACTTTTTAATAGAAAAAAATTCATCAACACAACAAGCCAGAGAACATGACCTTAAACCAAATCAAAAAGATTTAACAGTCTCGATCCCAGATCTTATGAAGGCTAACATAAACAAAATGCTAAGAACATTAGCTGAACTACTTCAGAAAAAAAAAGATCGAAGATGATAAAATCATCAAGAGATTTATAAGTGTAGTTCACATCAAATCCAAAATGAGTGAACAATGAAAAAAAAAAAAACTCAATCCAACTGGACATTACACAAGCTCAGTACCCCTGAAGAAGGTCCCCAAATCTCATAAAAAGCAATAAAGATGAAAAAATGCAGAGGAAGAAGAGTAGAGATCGATACAACGTTAAGACAAAAACGAAAAGAGAAGAAGGGCGTACCCAATAACATTAAGAGGCAAAATGGACTCTAGAGAGTGATTTAAGAGCTAATGGAGACTCCCAAAAGAACCCTAAAGCCTAAAGGCCTGAGCTTGAAGAGAATCTCGCAGAGATAGAGATTTAGACTAGAGAGAGAGAGAGGAGAGTAAAAATTGGAAAAATTGATTTAAATGTGTCGGGGATTTTGGTGTTTAGTGTTCATAAAGTTAGTAGTAATGTGAGGTGTGGGTCCCAAAGCATATGTTTGCGGGTCTTATGTCATTTTATGTCCAAATTCGTCGTTTCTTTTCTATTTTTCCTTTCGTCTTCATTACATTTCACATCAATCTCTTTTTTCCTATAATTCTTCTTTTTTTTATGATTATTGTGATCTATGGTCTTCGTTGAGACTAGTACAAGAAAATATCTATCATAGGGTAAGAATTAATTGGCATGTGTCAAAATGAGAATCTTGGCTTTAAGTGGTTTGTGTCTTTCTCCAAGGAGGGACACATAACAAGAACAATGTTAGTGGGCCTGAAGAATCGTTACTTAAGCCCAGCCCAAAAGGAAGAGTAAGTAGTTGTGTTAACAACACTAGAACACTGTGACAAAAAAGAAAAAAGAAAAAAACAGTGGTTTGATGAGCTGAATGAAGAAAATCACATAGCCAATTAGACTCAGACGATTACAACTGTGGCAATACTTTTTGACATAAGTCAGGTAAGATCTAGATTTTCAATAGAAACAATACTCTCTTGGAATTCTAGATGCACAAAGTTGTACATACGGAGGTGACCATTACAAGTGTTTAAAGGTTGTTGTCATTATAAAAAGGAAACAATATATCATTACTAGAAGGTTTCCAGAGTACTACCAATAATAGACAAAAGAAGCCACAGCATACGCTATTTAACTGTTGAATCAAGAAGAACATCCTGCATTTGCAAGCTTTGCAGAGAAAGTTTGTTTCTTGGTATTGAATTGGAGCTCCTCAAGAAACAATGCGTTCCATTCATCGATTAGCGTCTTTCTTCTTTCAGATTCAACATTCTGCAAATTCTCAAGCAGCAGCTTCTGTTGATATCTACTCAAATTCTTGAAAAATGTCTCCCCCTTAAGTATTTCCTGCAAAACACCCAACTCATCCACACCATCTTCCTTGCTCTTCTCTTTCTCACCATTTTTACCTAAATTTTGAAACGATATCCCAGACTCAGGTGTCTCCTCCACAACATTCAACTCTTCCACACCATCTTCCTTGCTCTTATCTTTCTCACAGTTATCAATCTCTATACTCACCCGTTCTTGCTCCGCACAAGGCACACCCTTATTCTCTTGCTCAGCACAAGGCATGTCCTTACTCTCTTGCTCCGCACAAGGCACGTCCTTATTCTTTTGGTCCGTACAAGGCACATCCTTATTCTCTTGCTCCGTACAAGGCACATCCTTATTGAAAACAAGATCATTAACTCATTAGTCATTACCGCACTAGTAATACAATTTTTTTACATCATTGTTTTGAGATGGTAATTATAAAGAGATTGGTAGAAACAAAAAAGAACAGAGACTCACCTTGGCTTGGTCCACATTGTCATTAGAAACACATTCTGTTTCATTTTTGGCCCATATGATCCTTGACAATTGGAAAATCTCATAATCATCGGTATTAGCAAAAGAAAGTTCTTCCCCATCGTTAGATCTCGTCTGATTATAAGTAAACTTTCTCTTCAAGCTCTTGACCTTATCGATGAGCTGCTTTTTCGAAAAGTTTGATTCTACAGAGTCTTTTACATAACGGTAAAAGGCATCCCAGTCAGACCTATAGCTCAATTTCGTTTCATTTTCATAGTCCACAATACCCTTTTTCCACACAATCAAAATAGTAAAAGGGTTAAAAAAGAGAATAAAGAAGAACTTCGAGAACATACATGCAGAGAATGAATTTAACTAACCGCGAGAATGAGAAGCTCGTCGTTTTTGGTCCAAATCATCTTTGAAGCAGAGGAAGGTAACAATGTTGTCGTCGTCTTTAGTTGCTTTCTCCTCCTGATCATCGCCTCGACATCATCGTCACGGCTCCTCCTGAGAGAGTCATCCGAGTTGGAGTCGCTGTGATCACCAAGTCGCTTCGTAACAACCATTGATTGATCGGTGATCAAAAGATCAAACTAGGTCAAGTTAAAGAAATTTGAGAAAACTAAAAAACCCTAGTTTTGCCCAAGCTGCGAATTCTCTATCTGAGCACAATCTTTTTTTTTTTTTTTTCTGGCGACGATTAATATTTCTCTAGGCCTAGAAAAATCGAGAGTCAAAAGGTAAAATGACTAAAATACCCTTTATGCCTTCAGGAAATTACAAGAAAACCCTCAAATTCCTTGTGCCGTGCCCTTGGTTTCTTCCTTCTTCGGGGGGTTCAAAATGCACGAAAGAAAAGTCTTCAGGTCTTATTTACAATCAAGAACACTCATAAAGGCTCAAGAACCAGAAGTTGTTGACTTTTGCTCTGTCAGAATTTTAGTTCCGGTCTTTGATTAGTTGGCTAAGATGTGTTCAGGTTTTGTAATCTCTTTGACGACAAAATTAAACTTTCTTTGCCTCCTCTCTTATTAACCTCAAAAATTACAAAGTTTTTGGAAACCTTTATAGTCTACAAAACTTCAAAAATATAGTCTATAGTAATAATTACAATGCTAAGATATATTGATCTTTTTATTATACATTCACACAAGGAGTGTGGACAAACTATACAAAAAAGTGGGAGGATCAGAGAGAGTCTTGGTTGAAGAGGTTATAACCTGAAATGAGGGAACTGAAAGCAAAGGCAAGGAACGCCAAGAAAGACATAGCAATCGAGGCACTCGCCATCTCTGTGAAATCGTCTTTTCCCCAGTTTGAAACCCAATCATCAACACGAGTAACTGCTGCTGTTGAGGCAGACATAAGCAGATATGCAAGTACCTGATTGCACAAACAAAACAGACCTTTCTTATTCATAATGCAATCTGTTTTATATATGCTTTTGAAATGTTTTGCAGACGACTAAAGAGAGCTCGCAATTTTCGGAAAAAAAAACTTAGGAGATTTCAGTTTTGTAAGTAGTTTGTCAAACAAGTATGACAGAATCACTTTTGACAGTTTGTTCCTAACTATTAGATAAGTCCCTTTCCACCTACGCTGCTATATAGCTAAAGCAAAAGGAAAAAGTTGATAAACCTAGCAATATTGAATTTTTGACCACCAAGTGTTTTTCTTTGCCTTACATGAGACAGGGCAACACCAGCTAAAAGTGCAAGTCAAAGTATCAGGAATAATCTATAACCACGTCTTCTCATCACCAAGATGCAGCCAAGTAGATCATACAAGAACGGATATACCACAGAGAGAGCAAGATTAGGATCTTTCAAATGACGAATGATGATAGTAAGTTAATGACTTGCCTGATCCAAGATGAACTCAAACAAAGGTCGAAGGTGGTGGCTGATCAGATGCTTCTCTTTGACAAGATGGTACGCTAAGTCACATGCTTGAAAACTAGAATATATAAAAGCAACCACGTTCACAGACAGACAAAACCTGTCACGATATCAGAAGATGACACAACATTGATATCAGTATAGTCTCAAAATCAAAGCAGAATAAACTAACTTCAAATGTTGAACAAAAACAGCAAAATGGACGCTGCAAATGAATTCTTACAATCCAAAAAATAAAAAATCAATGTTAAAAGGAAGAAATTTACTGCCTTTAAGGCCTTTCACCAAGTTTAACCAAAACATAGACTTGGACCACGCAAGCGTTGAAGACAATTCACATGTACTAAAGTAATCCAAATTGCTTATCATATACCCAACAATGTGATTCAGCTTGAACATTTAAAACTCCTAAACCCTAAACAAAACCCTGAACCCAGATTCAAGAAACATCAGCATCTGAGAATAAGAAGCACAAAGTGACACAACAAGTAATTACCTGTACTCCTTGTAACGATCAAAAGAATCACCACTCCAACCTTGAGTTTTATCAGCAGCCATGATTGAGAACGAAATCAAAGCCAACACAAGCTCACTTAACCGAAACCCTAAAGCTGAAAACTTTACTACCTCTTCCCTCCTAGACCTTCTCAGAATAGCCAAAACAGCTCCAGATCGTTGCCCACTACTTCTCCCAGAACCAACCCTCGCAGTCTTCCTCGTCGTCACCAAAGGAGGAACCACTTCTTTCACAGACCGATTGTGATTATGAACCACCACAATCGGAGATGGAGTTTCCTCAATCTTCACATGATTCTTGTTTCTCCTACTCTCTGGTTTACGTTTCTCATCTTCCTTGTCAGATTCACTGGAATGATCAAGAGAATGTGGAGGCGATGGAGAAGAAGAAGAAGAGAGGTGAGTAGTGGAGTTATCGAAGGTTACTATAGCCATTGAAGTATCCGACGGAGGTGGAGATTTCCCCGTCGAAATTGAAGAAGGAGACATCGCCGGTATCGTTTTCGTTGGAGATCTCATCGGAAAAATCAAACCTTTGAAAACGAATTTAAGGATTTTAACAACGCAAAATCGAATTTAGGAAAAAGCGTGAAATTGAAGCGAAAAGGAACAAAAGTGAAGCCCATGATGAGAATCAAACAAATAAAGAAGACTTTACAAGATTCTTACTTTACTTGTCCCTCTATTCTTGGGTTTTTTAGTATATTGCCCCACTATTGTTTTGATTTTGATAACTCGTACCTTTAGTTTTTGGTAGTATGCTGTTTCTATAGTTTTGGTTTTCAATATTCTGCCCCTAATGTTTTGATTTGTTCTTTGTGCCCCTTGGTTTTGACTCTCGTGTTTTTTTTTTTTTTTTTTTTTAACATCTGGTTTTGACTCTAGCTAATAAATGGCATTGTCGGAATTTGATTGTTATTATGGGTCAAGTGTAGAATCATTGATTTATACGCAAGGGATCGGATATATAGTTGTTATTAGGAACTATTCTTGTCCTTAATAACAATTTGATTATATTTTAATTTGGTTCTGTGAGTACAACTGGTTCAACATGTTCAATTCGTTTTGTGATTTTTAGACCGAGGAAACATTATATGTTCGTTTTATCGTCGTTGAAACTTAACATCATTTTTAGTTCATCTTGTTTCATCAGATGGATGAAAAATATCGAATTATGAAATATTCATTGAAGTGTTCCTTTTTTTTAAAAAAAAAACATTAGAATAATTTTGGTCCATGGTTCCTCAACCGACAAAATGATTTATTCGACAACTGAACCACAATGAACTGATTTACTTCTCATATTTAATTTAAAATTGTGAATCAGGCAAAAGAAGAGAAAATACAGAACGCCATCCTTGGTCAGTGATATGAACATTGTCCCAAAAGAAGAATGAATTTGGATCTTTGCAAAGAGTGAACAACTTTTCACCAGTCATGTCTACATTTCCACAAGAGTTACCTCGTTTTGTTCCCGCACAACATGCCTTCAATGGTTCCGGAAATGTCGAAACTCCTGCCCAATTTTAACATTCGTATACAGTCTTTATATATCTATTTTGGTTTAATTATGTCTTTCATTTTACTCTATTGAACTAAATTAACATATGTTTTTAATAGCAACATTGGATCATAGTTGTGTGTACCTGGAACACCTTTGTTCTTGAATATAGTCACAAAAGCATTGTAGAGATCAAACATGAGGAAACTTTTATCATTATTGTTAGTCTTCTCATCGTTTCGTTTTGTTAGTCCTTCACGGAGAAGACTGTTGTGGAGGTGCGTCGAGGTGTCGTTGGTATCGCATCCTTTGGGAGTGGCAAGCAACGGCAAACATTTCTGTGGCGTCGATAAAGCCACCAACACCTTTCTTACTCCCAAATCCTTAATTCGCTTCACATCCAACAAAATCTGTTTCACAACTCTCCTTATGAGTGCTGGACGACCCTGCCAAATTTTATATTTGCAAAACAAATGGAAAAAGTTAAATTTAATAAATCATAACCATCATCATATTCATACATATTCGATTTCATCATCATCAAGTTATCCTAAAATTTGTATAAGTGTGTATTTTTGATTTGGTTCACAAAATTAGGAAAATGTGTTTTTAGGAAACTATAATATATAGATTAAAAAAAAAACCAATAATCCATTATAGTTAATACTCAAGTAACTCAACCCATTTGAATGGAGACTCTAAAAAAAATAATCAAAACATATTACACAAAAATAGTCTCTCTTTTATTTTCGAAACAGAACAAAATAGTTTAAATTCAAATCTTAAATCCTAATAACTAAATTCTAGACTCCAAAACCTCCGAAATCCTAAATCATAACTCCAAAAGTTAAATTTTAAACCCCAAAATGGTGTACTTTTTTAATTTTGGACAAGTTGAACCCATTTTTCTTTAATTTAGAATTTTCATTTACTCCAATAAATGGCCTGCATCAGATTGGCCAATCAATTTCTATTCGTTTTGACAATCCTAGTGAAAAAGAAACGGTTTTGTACCTGTTCAGTACCGTTGCGTCTATTGTAAGTAAGGTAGTCATTGCCGACGATGCTGAAGAAAGCGACGGAGGAGTTAAGATCGGCTGGTGAATAAACTTTTCTCCGGAGGAGGTGTTCAAAGGAATCGATCTGTACACTGGCGTTAGGGACTGTGAATATTGTCTCAAACACGCCGGCTCCACCGTATGCAAAATTCATTCCTTTCTTCACAACTTGTCTCGGTCGTCCGTATCTGCCCCATTTGTATGCAATCGGTGTTCTAAGTCCAACATACTTCGCTACATGTTATAATATGAGTCAAACTAAAAAGAATTATTGAGTCAAACTAAAAAAGATATGAGTCAATTAAGCTATTATAGTGATCAACGTATTATTAAGTACTTCAACGGTATATCTCGAGTTACCATTTTGAAGAAGAAGAAAAAACTCCATATAATCAATGTCACAATGAAACATCAGTAAAAACAAAATGTATTGACTTCCGTTTTATAATATAAAAGATGCAATGTACAGCTATGCCATATCTATCGATGTAAGAGTTTTCGCAGATATCTACTGAGTTTGCAAACCTGTTTACAATATCATAAATACACCTAATATTTATTTTTTTTGGTATCACAAATACACCTAATATTTTGTTAAGTAATCTGTCGCAATAATATATGAATCATGCATCCTATCACCACAATCACAGGTGTAATATTTAGTAATTTCTTGTTAATGTGTACTTTGGTATGTGAGTTTTATTGGCAAAACAAAACTTCATACCGAGATAATCAGTGGAGACACGACCATCGTTGAATCGCCCAGCAGGCTTTCCCGGAAAAGTGATTCCGTAGGGAAACCTCCACGAGGCGGCAATCACAATAGGTGTATTTCCAGTGTCTGCGTACGAGTCTCCGAACACAAACAACGTTTTAGGTTTGAAACCAAAAATGCCATCTCTTTGTGGCTGCTCGCTAGATGGAGAAACTGACGACCCTTTTACCTTTCTGTAATCTATAACGATTCAAGAAAATAATAATATAAAACTAAATTAATTAAACTGATGATATACAAATTAATTGCCGTAAATTGATATCCGACACATAAATTAAGCAGGTCAAGAATTGAAGAAGAAAATAAAAGATGTATACTAATACCTGATAGAAGAATCAGACACAAGAAAAGAAACCAAGGAGTGAATTTAGTTATGTTCATGATGGTCAGAATGGTTTTGTGTATTTTTTTAATGCATGGAACAGGTACTGCTTGAATATATAGGGAGAGATAAGTGTGCGTGCGAGTCTTTACTTCTGACGTACGGTTAATATTTAGCGGTTTCCATTGAATTAATTAATTAATTGTGTTTCTTTAAAAACTCTTTTGTTTCTCCGGTTTCATGTTTTAGATATTTTTTTCTTATTCTAAATAATTTTTATGATTTCTTACCCGTTTATTTTTGTTGAAGATATTTTTCTAAACGCAAATTTTAAATTTGGTAATGAAATATGCAATATACTTTAGCTATTATATTATTTAAAAGTATTTGTTAAAATATATAACTATCACCTAGCTAGTATGAACAAAAAAGTATAGCTATTTGACTAGAAAAATAAATCTTTGAACTCTAGTTCATTGTTCATTGGTTTGAAAACATATGTTTTGATAAGATTAATATGAAAGATATTTTAAGTACTTTATCTTGTTTTGGAGTTATACAAAGCTTCTAAATATCACCTTATAGAAGACAAGCACTAATTTTTTTCATTATTTGTTGGTTTGAGCTAGTCTTCATCATCAAGTGGTCATATAAAGATAAATACAGTATATGTTTAGACGTTTTATATTATTGGAAAAGAGCGAATAATTGGAAAAATCTGAAAAATCGAAAGTGTTAGTGTTCTATTATTCGGAGTCATGTTAAATTGTTGTCCTCGCATAGTCTCGATCCCAAAACCCACGAATCGTGGAGACTTCCACCGCTCATACCGTTATGTGCAATTTTGATGGTTCATGGACTAGTTAGTGGCAAAGAGCGTTGCAATATTGGCTAAGTTTTGCGTGATCATCGCGGAGAATTGTACTTATGGGGGGTCACTTTCCCAATTTACTTTCTGCTTTGGCCATTAAGGCATAAAATTTCAAATGGGCCACATTATCTTTAAAGAAATTGAGCTTTTCTCTAGCAACCTTTAACAATGATTGTGCATATTTGATGACGAACCTAAATGGAGAGACTAGTTGGAACCCTTTGGGCACAACAGCACATGACCATCAAGTACTTCCGAGGAGTTCAATCTAATCCCCTCTTCTTTCAAGCAAATCAAGTTACTGTCCGATTAGCAAAACAAGCTTGCACTTTCTCCAATGAAAAGCCCACAAACATTTTGACTTGGTAAAACATTAAGTTTGGGAGAAAAAAGAGATTCACCTTAGCTTGGTTTAGATATGATCAGGTAAACTAAAAGTTTCAAACAGTTGACCTGAGACTTAATTCCATTTTTTTTCTCAAATCCAAGCGATTCAAATCAATAAACTAACGTCAACAATGGATGCTTAGGATCCAAATTAGCCAGGATATACAGTTTTGGGTTCACTAGAAGTTTTCCATAAAAAATCTTGACCGGCATTGACTAGTCGTTAATTGGTTATCTGTGACTTCTATACTTTTCTCTTATTGATACTCAAACTAGACCGTGATTTAGGCTTAAAACTTTATTCTAGAGATCAAGACTAGTTCATATAAAAAAAAAAAAAAAAAAAAAGACTAGTTCATATATGCGATTGGGTTTTTAAAGAACTTCAAAAGTTGTTCCACGGCACCACAAGGAAAATATATGGAGATAGATTTTAACTTTTTACACCGCTTTTTTCAATGATATAGCGTTTTAAAAAAGGTCCTTGAAAAAAAAAAAAAGCGTTTTAAAAAAGGTTTGAAGTTATAAGAATCACTCTTAAAGAGATATGATATACGTTGTGTGTGGATACCACAAGTATTTGATTCAAAATTAGTTTTGCACCTAAATCTCATACATTCAATTCTCACGTTGGCATATACAGTATAGACCCGACTGGAAGCTAACCGGTTGATAGATGATCAAACCGTCTTTTTTTTTTTTTGTCGGTATAAACAATTTCCCAAAAAGCACAACACAATTTTATATATTTTCTTTCTTTTTCCCAAAGAAATTTTGTTTACAAGCAAAAAAAAAAAAAAGCCACACATTATAAAACTTTAATTTCTTTCTTAGGAAAAGGAAAATAATTGAAAGGTAATGATGAAACCGGTCTCAACCTTAATCGCGTGACACGTGTCCGTAATACAAAAGTATTTTTAACATAATAAACGGCTGAGATCCACCGAGAACATCGAAATTTTCTCAGGGAAAGATGGAAATCGGTCAACGGTAAACCAAACGGCTCCGATCATATTTTCTGAAGCTTGGCAGCTATGACCAACGGATTAGCCTTCGCGATCTCTTCACGTCCCGCCGATTTGAAATCGAACGTGCAACCGTGAACCTCCGGATACCTATGAGTCCCACAAAAAGTCGTCCCGCACCGGCACAGAAATCCGGTCAACCCGACGCGTTTCCTACACACGGTGCATCGATTCGGCCGTTGCGGCGGAGGCGGTTGCTGGTTCTCCGTCGACGTTTGAATCGGCTTCTTCTCCTCCTTCTTCGCTGGGATCTCTAATTCCGCCGCGTAATTCTCGAGGACAGGTGCGATCACCATAGACGAAGAGGAGGAGGAAGAGATTGATTCGATTTCGATTTCTGGAGGAGAAGCGGCGGAGAGAGATGATTCGACGGTTGATTTCATGGAAGGTTGTTGTTGTTGTTTGAGACAGAGATCGCCGTAACAGTTTGAGCAGAGATTCATTGTGGCTGAGCTTCCGAAGAAACCACAGTTGTTAACACATAGACGGTGACCTTCCGGCGTCTCGCATCGATGTTCTTCCGCCATAATTTTTAAAAAAAAAATCTTCGACAACAGAAACAGATCTTTGAGGAAATTTCGTGAAATTAATCAATCTGTAACAAAACAATAAAAGAGAATTAAGGAGGGAAAATTGGAATCTGGTCACCGAGTTCTGCAGAAAATTTTCCTGCGTTTTCTCGGCAACCAAAAGAGAGAGGAAAAAAAAACAGCAGAAATGAAGAAGAAATTGAGATAAAAAAATATAAAAAGAAGAGAGAGAGAGAGAGAGAGATGGTTTGTGTTACCTGTTGATGATTCACTGAATTCTATAAAAGGTGAAACGAGGAGAGAGAGAAACAGAAGAGAAGAGAAAGCATATATCTTTGCAAAAAACAGAGAGAGAGAAACCCAACGGCGAAATAATGATGATGATGATGATGGACAAATTAAATTAAAGTTTTTAATTTTATGATATTTTGATAGGTCTATTTACAAATCCACTGATATTTTTATAATGGTTTGTTACTTTTTTGTTTGTTGGTGCCAAATTCTATTATTGAATTTTGAAACCGTGTTTAGATACCTTTGTAATTTTTTTTTTTTTGGTAAACAGATACCTTTGTAATATAAAACTAGGAATATGCAACACAAAATTCATAAGTGAAACATTTTATTAAAATGGATGTATTTATTTATCAAATTACATGGACGGTATATGTAATCTATTTTTTTTAAAAAGAGTTTATTCGAGTTTATGTTGAAATGTGTATGGGGAAATATATTGCGTGCAAAGAAAAAGATGTGAAAAGACAGGTTGGAAGAGGAGCCAAATTGGAAGTCTAGCTTCTTTCTCCATCCACTAGTAATCTTATCCTCTCTATCTCTCTCCTCTTCCATTAGACTTTATATTTTATAGTACTTGTATTTGTATGTTCACATACCCTTCGATGTCACCATATGGGCACAAAAACAATAAATTTACCCAAAATTGGATCATTTTTGTTTTTTTTTCCCCCAATTTGATAAGTTATTATATATATCACTGTTGATACCAAGTTGCATTTATCCAAATCTTTGTCAAGCTGACTAGTATCTTTACCACGAGACCAATCATAATTTTATGGTTTATAAAATTTAGTTGTCAATTTGATTTTTCCTAATATAGTTGTAGTTGTAGAAGTAAGAGAAAATTAATTTTTTACACCTGGACTATATTGATTTTTTTGATCTGAAAAATTGCCTTTTATAATACTGATTTAGACTTGTGTCAACAATATCATTTAGTAATATACTATAAATGTACATAAAAGAAATAAACAGGATATTTTCTTTTTGTGAGAAATGTAAATACTACTTAATAGTATCAGCATGTACATGTGTCTATGTGGTAGATTACGACAAGGCAAGTGTTGCATAAGATCCGCATCCATCAGTTTACTTATTGAAATTGTTGGGAGAAATCATTGGAAATAAATAAACGTGCATCATGAAAATACGTTAAGATCTTTTGTAACATCGATATGATGCCTTATAAAACCTTCCTACGGCCAAATCAAAATGAATCTTAAACGTCTTTAAAAAACAAAGATTTTAGCATAATTTACTTTGTGATATTTAATCAGTTTTGTATGTTATATCTCTTTTTTAACTCCTTTTTATGGTGAAAGAAAGAAATGTTTTAATGTATATCGAATCGAATATCAAACTGATCAATTACAGACCATTACATTCTAGGATGGACAATTTTGCCACTTTATGATCTTCCGGTTATTTGATCCATCTTGACGCACCATTAGTGCTTACAAAGAAGAGCCGTTTTTGCAGCGTATATGGGAGTGTGATTGGAACTCGGGTTTAAAACAAAAAAAAACACTCGGGTTTTATGAAGAACCACCGGTTCAAGTGTTCAGCCGATCCCGACTTTGTTTATATTTAAAGGATAAATGAGTAAAATAATAATAGAGATAATGGAGAAGGTTGAGCTATATAAGTTATAACAATTAGTTTTACCAAAAAAAAAAGTTATAACAATTAGCATAATCCCATTTTCGGCCGCCAAGATTCTCGTCCGTCCCATGTTCCCACCTTGCTTTCAAAATTTGTCTATTTATGATTTTTATTGACATGTACCCTCATTATTGGTTTTATGTCGGCTAGAATTTCGTTTGGGTTTTTATTACAGTATTATTTTAGAAGTGCTTAATTTATCTTTACATGTGTTCAGGCAGATTTTCATCCTTCCGAATGTAAAGGTGCAAGCTCAATATCGGTATGGCACGAGCATTTGTTATTGATTCGGCTATTGCCTCGATTAATATGGATATTAGTCGTCTACAAATGAAAGATCCTGATAAGTGTTTTTTTTTTGTGTGCGATAAAATGACCCTGGTAAGTTTACATGTGATTTACATATGCATCATTGAATAAAGCAAATACAAATCTGTAGCCATGTGATGAGCATTCTTATTGCTTTGTATGCTCGTTTTTGATGCCTTCACTAGTACCATTGTTGATTCCAAGTAAGCCACCTAACATGGTATTTTTGAATACGAATGACCTTATTTTTATTTTAGTTTAAGATGACTTATCGGATATGAGCTTGAAACACACCTTTTGTAATATTTGCCATTAGATGTAATGGACTCATGCATGATTTATCTTGTAAACATATATTCATTTCATCGTTATTTTTGACTGCATGGTTTTAATAACATTTCTCACATTTCTTTCATCATTCTTCCTTATGTTACAAATGCATGTGAAATTACTTTGAGAAAAAAAAAATATATATATTCGAGGTATTATATCCATGGATATCGTACAACATGTTTTTTTTTTTTTTCTGTAGATTGGGCATGTCACAAATTTTGGTGCTTTCAGAGTCGAGATACCATTAATTCTTCTTTTTTGGGAAAGTCTATGTAACCCATTATTGGGTTTATTGTTTATTCTACGGGGACTACTTATAACCCTTATGTTCAATGATTTTACGCAAGCACAAAAAGACGAAGAGAGTAGATAGATTATTATTGACATGATATAAACATAGAGAGAAAATCAAAGTAATATTTCAAAAATATTACATACCAGTGATGCCATGCCACCATCAATAAAACAAATTATTAAATGCAACAAATATTTATAATTTATCAGATATGCATATGCTATATACTGTATACTTTCATCTTTAAATAAAATTGTCATAAAGCATATGATTTAGTTCACGTCTATTTATTAATTTATGTAACACGTGAAGAAAAAAAGAAAAGAAAAGCTTAAGTTTCATTTAGGCCCAAGATAATTTGGGCTTTTATTAACGTAATAAAACTTTAAATGTAGGTCGAAATTGTAATGAAAAGTGGGCAATGCGTGAACGAAATAAGTAATGTCTAGTCAATGCGTCGTTGGTGACATATACAGATACAGACCACACCACACAAGTGCTTTCGTTGGCATCTGACATAAAGTGGTTCCTTCCTCCCAATTTCCCAATCCAATATTTTTTTATATATTCCAACTTATTAATTACTCTATGAGATCCTTATTTTATTCTTTTGATTCCGTTAACTATTTTTTCCAACAAACTGTCAAAATCCCACAAAAGTTTTTTTTTTCTTTTATATCCCACAAAAGTTACATTTTAACCAAAGAAAAAACTCATGACAATCGTTTTTCACAGTTATGAAATTTAATCAATTCATTATTTATTAAAACTTGGAAAATTTACAAGAACTCTTTTTAAAAAGATAATTCAATTTAGAAAAGAGTTTTATCGTGACGTGAGAGATAATTTTAGCATGGTGGGTTTAAAATATGGCTTAAATATAAAATAAAATAAAAGGTTAGAATATTCTCAATTTGAGTGAAATTGAAACAAATGCCCATCTGTCACCTAAAAAAAAGAAGAGAAAAAAACAAAAGAAATAAGAAAAGCGTGGCTGGAAGACTAAACAATTCGTCATCTTCTTTCCATAAAATCTTGTTTTTTTGCATAGCTAATCCACTTCGATTCTTTCTTTATTAAAGTTGTGGGCTTTTGAGGTATATTTCTTGTAAAAGTTTCTGAACAAAAAAGCTCAAACCTTTCTGATCTGATACGTATCCTTTTATCTGGAAAGAAACTGAGAGTTTCAGGGTTTTTTTTAAATTCGCTTGCTGGGTTTTTAATCTCGCTGAGAAGTTTTAATTATCTTGCGTCGAGATGGATTGTGGTATGGAGAATTGTAATGGTGGGATCTCAAACGGTAACGGTTTGGGTATTTCTTCGAAGCGTGAGAAGCTCATTATCGATACAGACCCAGGAATCGGTGAGCTTCTTTCTCCTATTTTGATTACTTTATTACGTTTAGTAAATGGATCTTGATGTTTTAGTATGAGGAAGAGTAGGGTTTAACCTCAGAATTCTTCAAACTTTGTTAGAATCAAATCGAAATCTCAAGCTAAATCCTTCAATTTAAGACTTGTGGTGGTTTCTTGAATCTGTTTATGTCAGCTCATTGGTTGAAAAGTTTGGATTTTTAAGCTCCAATGCTTAATAGAAAGATTTTCAGATTCGTGTTAGTACGTTGACTTTTGCAACTGAGTTTGATAATGCAAACAAGTTTTCTTCAATAGTAAGATCAATAGGATCTGAATTACTGTTGTAATATTATGTGTGGGTAGATGATAGCATGGCGATAATGATGGCGTTTCAAACACCGGAGCTGGAGATATTAGGATTGACTACTGTGTTTGGTAATGTTTCTACACAAGATGCTACTCGCAACGCCTTACTCCTGGTATGTACAATGCTTCACTTAAAGTCAGTTAGTACAACTTCTTTGAAATGTTTTTGAATGTGTCTGTGATCTGTTTCCGTTTGTTCGTTGTGCAAAAGAGTAGTGTGAGATTGCTGGCTTCCCTGATACTCCCGTCGCAGAAGGAACTTCCGAACCTTTAAAGGTACCATCTTTCTCTCCTCTCTTAAGGATTGAACCCAATTTATGCCGTGGAAATTTGTCAGATCTTTGATATGGATCAAGTCAAACCGTTGTGACTTGAGATCGGCTTCTGCTTTGTGTGTTGATTCAGGGTGGAATTCCGCGTGTTGCTGATTTTGTGCACGGTTCAAATGGACTAGGAGATGTCTCTCTTCCTCCTCCGAGTAGAAAGAAATGTGAGAAAAGTGCAGCTGAGTTTCTAGATGAGAAGGTCTCAGAATATCCGGGTGAAATCACCATTCTCGCCCTTGGACCTCTAACTAACCTGGCATTAGTAAGAATCATGAATCCATCCTTTAATCTTATACTCCGATTTGTGTTTTGACCATGACCGATATTTTCGTTTTAGGCCATTAAACGCGATAGTTCATTTGCGAGTAAGGTGAAGAAAATTGTTGTGCTTGGTGGAGCCTTCTTTTCTATGGGAAATGTCAATCCTGCAGCTGAGGCTAATGTAAAAACCCCGTCTTAACCTCTTCTTGATCTTCTGTTGATGAAAAAGAAAATGCCGGTTTCATTTCATGGGTCTCTGCTCTATATGCAGATATATGGTGATCCAGAAGCAGCTGATGTTGTGTTCACATCTGGCGCAGATATCACTGTTGTTGGGATAAACATCACAACCCAACTTAAACTGACAGGTGAAGAAGCTTCTTCATACTCCATCTAATTTAACATTTGTCGATATCGCATTATATAACCTGCTTAAAGCAAATGTCTGTTTTTTTTATCTGTTCCAGATGATGACCTCTTAGAGCTGCGTAACTCCAAGGGGAAACACGCTAAATTGTTAACTGATATGTGCAAATTCTACAGAGATTGGCACGTCAAATCTGATGGTGTTTATGGTAAGCAAGAAACTGTGATCAATCAAACATGCTTAGAAATTGCAGTTTGATTCAAAAGTTTGTTGTTGCTGGTTTCAGGAGTGTACCTCCACGACCCAGTCAGCTTTGTGGCTGTAGTACGGCCTGACCTATTCACATATAAGAAAGGCGTTGTTCGGGTGGAAACTCAAGGAATATGCGTAGGCCACACGCTCATGGATCAAGGCCTCAAGAGGTTAATAACTTTGCTCTTTATTTTTTAAGGAAAAAAAAAAAAAAACACTCTTAAAAAATCTTAAGACCTTTCTCTAAAGAGCAGTTTGTGATTGGATTGCAGATGGAACGGAAGCAATCCATGGGTGGGATATTCACCGATATCGGTGGCTTGGACAGTAAACGTAGAAGGAGTTTCGGAATATGTCAAAGCAAAGCTGATGAAGCCATAAGAGATGAGCTTCAGTGTCACAGACTCGTTAGAATGTGAATATTCAATTCATTTTGAAATGGCAACGTCACATTTATCTCTTCTGGTTCTAACCGGAATCTCAATTTCATCTCTGTATTTGATCAGTATAAATGCTATATTGGGTTATAAAAAAAACTGATGAATGAAATTTCCACTTTACTACTACTATATTTGTTTCTTTTTCTTTGGTATCTCTGTTCTTAGTACCACTAGTACTGTTACTAAATTCAGCAAAATCAAATGAAAATTTAAAAGAAGATATGCATATTTGCTTTTTATATAAAATCATCTCAATTTTGAATTAAAGATAAATAATATAATGAAATATGCATACCTAGGCTTTTAAATTTGATTAAACATCGATCGAGTAATAACGAAACTAAACGGGTAATGCAATGATCAGAAGAAAAGTAATGTTGTTGACAAGTAGGAGAGATTGGAAAATTGGGATAGGGAAACAGGTGGGTCACGTAATGCATGATAACAGCCAATGATAACAAGTGACAAGCAATCATGAAAAATCGTTAAAGTCGTTCACGTGTCCGTCATCACTCTCGTCCAATCATATTACATCTCCACACGGGTGAGAGACTAACACGTAACACCATCTCCCCACCAAAGATCGACTTTGATCTCCTAAAAGCTTCTTAAACCGAACACAAAGGCAAAAATTTCAAAATACAAATTGCGTATAAAATATTTAGTTCTACGGTTAGAGTCCGAATGGTGGTGACAGACGAAGGAGCGGTAAAGGTATAGAACAAGCGGACTAGACGAACAACATACAAGTATGTGTAGTTATTGTAGAACGGATAAAACAATACCGAATAGAAAAGTGATGAATCAAAAATAGAATGGTGATTAAATTACATATGATGCAAGTATATTATATATATATATAATTTAATTTTTTGGCCGGTGATTAGATAAATAGTTTTATCCCAATGCCATATGTTATAAAAAAAAATTAATCAAAATAATATCCATTAGACATAGATATGTATATAAATTATGTGTGTTTTTTCATTAAAAGAATAATATGATGAAAAAGGATAGAGTGGGAACATGTGAAAGAGGGTAGACTAAGGAGGAGGATTAAATGTGATGGTTATAACAAGTTGGGCTCACTATGCATAATTGTATCTACAGGCAAGATGGTTGATGATGTTGATCATCATCATCATGAAGTTGGGAGTAGTACTCATGAGTACTTCTTCCCCCTCTTTTTATTTTAACCTTTTAATTAAGACAATGTTGAATCATTTATTACATTCAAACTATATACAGTAAATATGTATGTGACCATCATCCATCAAGGGAGCATACTTTCCACATGTATAGAGAGGTCTGCGAACTAGTCGTATTTATTTGAACCGTTAAGAAGCAAAACCGATATAGTTGGGGACATTTTTTTTTCTTTCCTTGTTTTTTGGCGACATTTAAACAATGAAAAAGTAGGTTGAAAATGCAGACTGATTATCGATTCATTGCAAAATTTGATTAGCGGTTTAATCCAACTTTATAGTTTTCTAATTTTTGAGATGTTAATAATCTCATATCAAAAGTGAGATGAGACGTAGAGTAATATTTATTCGATTCTGAATTTTAAAAAGTGATTTACATGAGGAAAACTCTAATACAAAATAACATGTTCATATCTAAAAGTTGTTCGTTGGCATATTAACAATAAAACATTGCGATTGAATTGTATCACCGGTGTAAATATTAAATGTCAAATTAAATAAGTTTGTTGTTGTTGGCTTTTTACTCAATAACTTCTCTTTTTTCTTTGTCGTCCATGACTCAATAACTTCCTTAAATCATGAGGTCAGATTTTCTTTTTCTTTTTCCCTCTTTTCACTAATTTTCAGTAAATGGTATTTAAGATACGCTGAAAAAGTTAAATAAGAAAAAGAATAAAGGTCTTTATATAATTAGAGAGGTTTGGTCATCATTGGATGCTACAGAAGAAGGTGTTTATTACTATGAGACTGGCAGCTACTCCTACTTCTAATGCTTGATTACCTAAGAACCATTTTGTCTCCCTTCTTTTAGGTTTTCATTTATTACTAAAGTAACTATGCTCTATATTATGAAATTTTCAACTCAAGTTAATCAGAGATTAGATAACATACAAAATTTTTGTTCAGTAGTCAGTTTGAAATCGGAAGACCCGTAAAATATATATATATATATCGATTAATGAACATGTACATTACTACAAAATAAAAATTTTACTTTGTCCTCACTAGTAAGATACTTACTTCTAAGAAGCTGTCCATCATAAAATTACCATGTTAACACGAGTAGTTATCAAAGTTAGTTTATAAGAAACTCTTACCAAGTCAGACGCACATTGGTGATCAAAATTGGTTAAAACGATTTTCTTAATTCTTACATGCATTCACTACTAATTCTCAAGCTTGAGAGTATATTTCATGCACTTTTATGATCTTTACTTTAACGAGTGCAAAAATAAAAAGAAAGATCTTTTTTTTGGTAAAAGGTTAAATTTTATACCATTTTCAAATTTTTGACAGAAGATACAAAGATACAAGTAGCGGAAAAGACAAAAAATCTACAGCAAAAACATAAACACAACAGAAGACGCAACAATTAAAGCACAAGCGATAACTAGTAGAGTTCCTTGAAGAAACACCAATTCCGAACTTTGCAGATCGAACATTCACGTGGTTGCCTCAGTTCCAAAAAAAAAAAAAAAAAAAAAAAAAGAAAGATCTTTACTTTAACGGTGTGACCACTTAGTGTCCTACAACACTCTCGCATGGGTTTAACTCTAACATCACCTTGTATGTCATTGACCGTCTCCGTCCAAGAAATTTCACCTTTCTCGGCCCCCTTCTAGATTCGTGGGTTCCGTTTTTGTTTTGATGGTTTGTTAACTATTCGAAAAGTTTTAAAAATTTTTTGACTGACCTTTCTATAACTATATATATATATATATATTTTTGGCTACGTTGATCACACGGTATATATTGATATATAATTTACTTCTTATAAAATCATTCTTGATAAATTAGTTATTAAGTATTAAAGACGTAATGTGAAGCTTTTCAGAAATAACTTGAAAAAGTTCAAGTTCATTTCGGTGAAAAATCAAGCCTTTTTCTTTTACATTCTTCACATTGTATGCTAAATGGGATTTCTTTTTCTTCAAAACCTCGGGCCTTAACCAAATTTTTGCACAAACACTAATAGTACTTATTAAAAAAATATCCTAATTAAAAGTTTTCCTTTGATTTAGTTTTAGTGGGCTTACTGAAACATCAGTATAATTCGTCTCTTTGATGACTAACTTACATTGACGATGAATGACTTGTTTTTCAGTGTTCGTATACATTTTGAGTTTGAGACTTTGAGGCGACGTTCACTAAGCGAACTTAAATCGAAAAGGATACTCATTGTGGGACAAATTCATGAGAGATTATGAATCCACATAATATGGAAATAAAGATGGATTTGTTACACCTAATGGTTTATATATATATTAATATAAAGTAGCGCATGTGCATAAAGATACAATTTTGCACGATAGTGTAACACCCAGAGAGCAAAGCTAACACGATACTTCCTCTTTATTTTCTTTCTTTTCCTATTTTAATTCATTTTATATAAAATTTTTTTGCCTTTTATGATATTAAATATCAGTAACAAAAATTGTGTAAGACAAAACAAAACAAAGTGGAACCCCAAAATGCAGGGCGAAAGCGGAATGCTTGAATAATAAAATCTAAGAATAAATTTAAAACTTTTTGATAAAGAATAAATTTTAAAACGTTGATAGCTTATTTGGTTGAGCATTTGTTTTAAAAAATTGAGCATTGTCCCTATTCTGAGTTTTATTTGAGGGTGATAATTTACGCCATCGCAAACATTAGTAAATTACTCATCGGAACAAAATAAAACTATGGAGTTAAGGTTAATAAATTTTCTACGAAACAAACAAAAATAATATGCACACCATATTGAAATATATTCTTAAGAAATTGCATGGTAAGTTCCACAACATGATTTGTTTAATTTAAGTGGGCGTAGCTAGTTACAAACAAAGACAACAAATTCCAAAAACCAATTGTTTAGATGGTTTCACAAGTTTAGAAACTTTAATTATTAAGGTAAGGATTATTTGAGCAAGAAGGTTTGACCGTATGCATGATAAGGATCGTAAACTCGTAGAACAAGAACACATGAACTACGTGAGAAACACAGATTAGGAGAACAAATCGCATAAATATCTCAATTAGTTGAATGGCTGAATAATAGTGATACTGTTTCTACATCGTGTGGTTGAATTTACTATGCGACTTTTAATAGATGCTAAATTCTTTTTCTTTTTAATATAAAAATACTAATATGTAGCAGATTAATTCATCTTTCGTGAATCATTATCATGTGTACTATTGTACAGGTTAAAATATTTACTTACAAAATAAATAAGAAAATGACATAATTGGAGAAAAAATGGAATAACAAAGTTCTAACTCAAGCAGAAAAATATAAAAGCATAGTAATACTGTTTTATATTATGTAATGTTTTTGTCATACCTAATACGAATTCTCTATTAACATTTCTTAAAAGTTAAAAGTTGGAAAAAGAAATCACTTAAGATCGATCTGTTCGACTGTTCCACAATATGGAAGAACTAGAGTTTTTTTTTTGTCCTGATTTAAGGAAATTTTAACTCAAACCTTATATAAATCAAAATGTAGATAATAAGATGAATCAATAGATATATCAAACTAAAATTTGAAATTAAATTCGTAAGCATCACATATGAAACTATAGAAAGTGTGTAATTGGATTCTCATCATTAATTTGTACTATTATATATTCATATGTGTGGTATGGTTCACCTGCAAAAAGAGCCCTCTATCTCTTAATCAATATACTTCAGACCTATGTATATCATTAGTGCTCCACCCCACAAAATCTTTATTAAATATTCGTTGTATGTTTTAAAATTAGAAGATGTTATGATAATGTTTCCATGCAATGCAAATGGACGCACTTTACCTTATGGAGACCCAAAACATAAAAAGAAATAAAGTTCTAAAGGGACGAAATGATGACAAATTACAATGATTAAAAGTGGGAAATAGTTTCATACTCACACGATTTAACATACTATAGACCATACATTTTAAAGTCCTACACATACAACAAATAAACAGCATAAATATTTTATTTATATATGAGGGTACTTGTTTCCATCACTATATCTCAAAAACATAAGTGATGGTTGAATATGTATTTAATGGGTAACTTGGTTGGATTATAACAATAAATTATTTGTTTTAATCTTGTTAGTTGTAATTGTATAATTTTCTGTATTTTTCTTGGTTGTACATGTAGATTTTGCGGTTGTAATTTTTTGGTTATAGATATTTATAATAAAAAGGATTAATAAATATAATATTTGTGTTAAATTTTTTAAATTAAAAAAATTGATTCATTTCATATCTTTTTTTTCCGTCACAATTTTCTAAATTTTAAAACTTTTTTCTTGCTTTTTTCCTTTTTAATTTTTATTTCTAATCTAATATCGGTGTAAATATTTTTAATCTACAAACTTTAAAGCAAAATAATAAGGTTTCAGGATTTTTACCTGCAAAAAAAAAATTGGGCTATAACTTTGAAAAAAAAAAGCTACAACATGATTTGTACAAATTTGTGGCTATAAAAAAATAAAGGACCTGTACGACGAAAAAAAAAACCTGTAAAAAATACTTACAAACCCAATTAATTACATATTTAATCCAGACTACATATTATATTTTGTTTAATAAAGTAGTTGTAATCAAGAAAAAACCATCAGTTAAATTAGCAAATAATTAAATATTAACATTAACCTTATGTTTTGCAATATACTTATGCTAAACTTTGTAGTTTAACATTCTGACAGTAAGAAGAACATTCATACTTCAAAACCTTTTTAAAAATTTGAATAGGTATTAGAAATTCTTAATTGCATAAAGGCAAAACATTAGTTAAAAATTCGATTAATTACTGTTCTTTGTTTTACAATTTAGATTTCAGCATTTATACTAATCTTTTTAATGTCACATTTCAATCATTCGAACTGTTACGAAGACTTGAAAAAGAGAAAGCAAATAGAGGAAACATTTTAAAGGACAAAAGATAGTTTGAAGGCTAATCATAATTATTCACATCCGCAAGGAACGGAGAGATCAAATAATGAAGAGAACCAAACCATTTGGGGGCAAAGATGTCATTTCAAATTCCCCTAACAATAAGATGGATGACTCCCACATACCTCCCTACTTATTAATTATCATTGCCTTTGATGTAAGCAAGTAGTGCAACCACTATTTATTTTTTGCTTCCATTTTTTATTTATCTATAGTTCCATTTCAAGACACACATAGTAATTATGAGTTCGAACTTATGTTTTGAATTTTAAAGCCATTGAATGCTTAGCGCAAAAGGCAAAAAAAGAGAGAGATGAAAATAACACATTCGTTCACAAAACATGCATTAATAAGATTTCCAAATTTATTCCGTGAATAAAATAATAAATCCAAAAATTCACAAGATTTGATAAAGGAAAAAGTAATTATAAACGTGAAAGTGCAATAATTCGTATTATTATGCAACCAAACGAGGTCCACGACGAGAGACGATAGATGGTAAATGAAGAAGCTATAGGATGTAAATTGACGGAAGTGCCCATAAAATAAAACCAATCCACCTATGGAGAGATTTTAATTTTGGTTTAGGTTTTTTGGGGTCCCAAAACTTTCCTCTTCATAATTTCTCTCTTTTCTTTTCTTTTTAATTATTTCGATCTTTATCTAAATAAGGGATGATGAAAGGACAAAAACTATAGGGTCATGAAGAAAATCGGACACGAACACCTTCTAAAATGTGTTATTATGGCTGATGATGAGTAGTGTTGACTAAACCAATATTGACCAAACCGGGAGATGAAAGGAGTAAAGAGAGCAATGAAAATGGTCCAAATTGAAAACTTGAAATTGAATAATGAATCATGATGGTTCGAACCAATCCCCAACCATCATTGCGAATCTTTGAGGGACGACGGCCTATTGCCCTCCCCCTTCATCATCATCATCATTATCATTTTCACTCAGTAACTAGTTTCACCCTCATATATAATTACAATTTTACCCTTCCCTTACTACAAAACTACCCCAGCCTTCCCTATACCGTGTAGTGTGTACTAAACCCAAGCCGGTCTACGTATTAAATCTTGCTTTAGGATAGAAAGAACTGTTTTTTTTTTGGGTATGTCACAAAAAAAGAAAACTGTTTTTTTGTGTATACTAACATTATAACTTTGATTTTCGTGAAGATGTCATCTTGGTTATTTTTTTTTAAAGAAAAAATGCACTTACGGACATGAATTTGGATAGTGATATAATAACGACAACAACACAAACCATTAAAATAGCCATTATGGTGTATCAATACCGTGCATAAGTTTACAGTTGTAGGAGTCCATTCTACTTGTTTGAAATATTGCAATGAGATCTATAAATTTGTTGGTCTATGATATCAAAACGATAACTCGAATGATTATTTGGCGGGTAGGGAATGAACATGATCGAGAGAGATACAACGGCTGATATCTCATACCAAATCAAAATGTCAAGAGGCATTTAAAAGACAAAAATAACCCTACGTAGAAATTTCAAAAGAGCAAAGTAACAAAACCCCCCTCAAGTTTTTCCCTCTAATTTTCTTCTTTAGTTCTTTATCTCTTCTCTCCTCTTTCGATCATCATTCACATGACGCAACACAAATCTCCTTCTCTTTTTTGCCCTCATAAATCATTATTATAAAAAGAAAAAAAAAAGAAGAGAAAATATTGAGCTGCGAAATCGGCCGCCATCTAAGCATAAACACAACACAAAGCATGATTGTTGTGTCAGGAGAGAGAAGCATGTCCCCCTTCACTCTCTCTCTCTCTCTAGCTTTTGGGGTTCTATATAAGAGACACTATCTTCATTTTGTTCTCTTTGTCCCTCTACCTTCCATACAATCTCTCTCCCTTACAACATAAACTCACCAAGTCTCTTCTTCCCTAAAGGTAAATCTCTCTCTCACTCTCTCTACATATGTCTCCCCTCACTTACAAGCAACGTGAAAATCATTTACATAACAACCCAACTTCTTTTGTATTTTCGTTTTTTTTTTTTTCTTATAACAAACTTTAAATTGATGGAAAAACTTAAAGCTTTATCCTTTTCTTTCAGACAAAGGCAACCGAATCAACCCTATTTGTTTGCATTTTCTTTTCTGTTTCAAAAACTCTCTTCTTTTTTTCTCCTTTTTTTACGATAAAGATCCTTTAGCTCTGTTTTTAATTTGCTCGTACCTGCTCTGTTTTGGTGTTTTGTTTTGTTGTATTTCCGTTTTGAAATTTCATCATTATACTTACTGCATCATCATTACTTTATTTTTGTTTTCATTGATGTGGTGGCTTTATCTTTTTTATCCTCGCAACCAAAAAGAGCATGATTGTTCCTCTGTTTGATCATTCATTTTTCTTTAAAGAAGAAATTGACATTTTTGGTAGAAAACGAAATAAATGCGGTCATGATTTTTGCTTAATGTAATTCCTCATTAAACGTGTGAAGCTGCACAACCCATGTGGTGCTGCAATGATTTAACCGCAACTATAATCATAACATAGACCTTTAATAAATCTCTCTTCTTCTTCTTCTTCTTTTATTTGTCTTTTAACATAATTTCACTTTCTTTTTTTGAAGACACATAGCCAGGTTTTATCGAGATGGAGAGGCTAAACTCGAAGCTGTACCTGCAAAACTGTTATATAATAAAGGAGAATGAAAGGTTGAGAAAGAAAGCTCAGATTCTGAATCAAGAGAATCAACAACTTCTCTTCGAACTCAAACAAAAGCTCTCCAAAACCAAGAACTCTAATGGATCAAATCAAGGAAGCAACAACAATCTCTCTTCATCAAGCTCTGCTTCTGAACAATCCTGATGCAACAACAAAACTCTTTAGGGCAAGATTTGGATTTGGTAGACTGATCAACAAATCATCATCATCCCTGCTTGATTAGAAGAACCCATCATATTTTTCTTTTCTTTTTTTGGTGTAATGTAAGAAAAATAGTTAAGAATAGTGGTTAGTGGTAGTATTATTAATTATCGAGTAGTTTTTATTTTGTTGGGTTCTTCTTCTGATTTATTACTACAAAAAGGACAGAAGCGTTGTTTGCTCTCTGGCCTATCTTCTCAGGGATATTTTACTTTTGTTTCCATTTATATGTTAATTAGATTTTCTATTTTGCCTTTTTCATGTGGGGTTTGGTTGTTTAGGACATGGTGGATTCTGGGACTACATTGTACCTTCTGCTCTTCTCTTAAACGAACAACCTGTATCTTTATATTTTCTTTATTATATATCCCTTTTATTTGTCTTGAAATAACAAATTGTTAACAATATGATTGGAAAATGTGACCCCTTGATTGTAGTAATATTTTTTTCCTGTCACAGTTATGTTAGTTAGAGTTATTTTCAAAGTAATACGTAATTTTATAAAACAAAAGATTATAAAGCGTGAAGTGATCTTGGTCTAGTGGCAAGTCCACAGAAGACAGACACCATCACACCAGGGATCGAGTCCCCGACCCTACAATTTGTAGGAATTAGGCTAATGGGCCGGCCAGTTGTAGCTCAAATGTTGACAAAAAAAAAAAAAGATTATAAAGCGGTTGCTTTCTTTGATAAACCGAAACTTATATGTGGATAAAGTAGTGATAAGGTCCATAAGGATATCAGAAGATACGAGAAAAGTGTTTAAGAGAGAACATATGTACTTACTACCAATTTTAAATCACGTGATCAAAGTTGTGTCCTATTGACTGTATTTATTAGATCATGTGCATATTAAAATGTTAATTATTATCTCCTTTTTAATTTTTTGTTTCCTTAAAAATAATATAGAAAATATTAATCAATGTTGTGTTGTACTCGGTAAATAAATTTAAATTTCTTAAAAAGTTCAATATTTTGAATTTACCCAGTTATTTAAAATAGAAAATAAACTAATTTAATATACATTTGTTACAACTTTATATGACTATTAAAAATTTGTGTATTAGTTTTTTTGAGGAATTCCTCTAAATACCATCATTTTGGTTTTGTTTACAAAAATAACACAAATACCAAATTATTGTTCAATGGTATGAAATTTTAAATCCTTGGTTTGCGTTGATTATTTTATATTTAGAATATATTATTTAGGGGATAAGGTTTAGTGTTTGAAATTTAGAGTTTAGAATTATAAAATTGAAAACTTTTTGTCCACCAACG
This sequence comes from Erysimum cheiranthoides, assembly GCA_011420285.2. Classification (NCBI taxonomy): domain Eukaryota; kingdom Viridiplantae; phylum Streptophyta; class Magnoliopsida; order Brassicales; family Brassicaceae; genus Erysimum; species Erysimum cheiranthoides. The sequence continues at coordinate 14,364,854 of CM022182.2, read as the reverse complement.
AGGATTTCTTCGTCATCAGTTTGTGACATCAGATGCGTTCAGATTTTACACAATTTTATAATCAGGGCAAATAACCTCGAACATGCCACAAGTATACCAAACCCGCTACAAACACTGTTACTCCATCCTTTTTGCATCGACATTGAACATACCACAAAACCGATTGAACCCGTAATCACAGCAGATTCGTCGATGAGAAGTCGCACCCGATAATTTTTTTTACTAAATGCATAATAAGAAAGAAAAACGGTCATGAAAATGATGCATATTGTAATGGTTGATTTGGCACCGTCTTCAAGTTTGGTAGCGCAATCGTACTCATTCTTGGCGAGTAGGATGCCAATCTGCGAATCCACACAACTGTACAATCCCCCGTAGAGAAGAAAGATGAAACCGCTTACTATCACCGTCGTACTAGAACATCAATAAACCAACTATTTTAGTGTAGATTCCACTATATTGTTTTTGTTGGAGATGATTTTCCGTTCAACAAACTCCGTTTTATGCATTACCGACCATAAAATCCACAAAGGATCTTAAATTTAAGACAAAACACTTCACACAAAAAGTAATACGACCTTGCGTCAAAATTTTCGACTCTCTTTCATTAGTTTTTTTTGCCAAAATCTTCAGTTTGGGACGTAGTCTGCCCCAACCACATCCGCCTTCCGTAAAGATCTTTTCCTGAAGGATCGCTTATATCTTTAAATTACCGTGCGGAGGTCACACAAGCATATATTGGAGTACAGATAATTTTTTGACCATAAATCCAAACGAGCTTCAAATTTCTTAGGAATGTGGCAGGAACTCAAGTGTTGGTGAGAATTACAGAGAGACCTACTAAACTACAAACATAATTTTCGTAACTCCGAAGTGAAAATCATCATCACAAACTCAGACTTGGAAAGTCAACTTTGAAATATGATGTTCAGAAAATTATTCCGTTTGATGGTTACCCCAAAATCTCTTTGGAAGATCATGCAAGGCATCATCTTCTGATGTTCAATTTCTAATCATTGTTTCCCTATAATAAAAAATAAATTAAATGATTGGACAATATATAGATTAGGTTAGACTTGCTATGTAAGTGAATCATCAGCGATTACTACCGGAAAAAATGGGACAACTAGCCAGTAGCCACACTAATTTTGAAGACTTAAACCATTTAACTTTTCGACTGTTGTTTTTCTAACTACAAGAATCAATATTTAAGTACTGTGTCAAAATAGATTCTACACAAACTATCAAGAAAGATTAACTTGCAGTAAAAGATCATAATTTAAGTACTGTGTCAAAATAGATTCTGAGACATGATCAGTGGAAATTTTGAAATCATAAACTTGGAGATGTGTTCAATTCCACAAACAATAGCCAAGCCAACACGGGCAATCGTTGGTTCTAACGTTGTACATGAGAGGCTCTGTTAAACGAAAGAAATATAAGACGAACCCAACTACACCGCATAAGAAAGCTGCGCTCACCAAACCTGAGAGAGGAACCATGAGCAGCATTCTTAGCTAATTATTATGCAAATTTTGAATTTGTTAACAACCTTAAAATTATGTCTTACCTTTTCCTCGTGCGCATAGCACAGGCAATCCCATGTAGTTGCAGAATATATGAGCAAATAAAGATGCAGCGAGATGTCCTGTAAACATTACGCAATGCAGAAGACATCATCATCGAGGCCAACATTAGAAGGGCTTTACATGTATAATTTATATAATGCCAGGGATGTACCGGTTCTGATGAAGAGAAACGATGCATATGCACCAAAAATGACTGTGTAGCCAAGCTGAAGACCTGAGCAATGGCAAGTGAAGCTCAAGACTAATTAACAAACATTATTATTATGATTATGGATGGCAACAGTTAAAGTGGAACATACCAACAATCAGTGAAGCCCTGAGATAGCTGCGGTTGTGCCTGATGTACATCTCTCTAAAATGGTTCAAGTGGGCTGCACAGAACTTACAAAAGTCAGACAAATCAGCAATATTCATCTCACTTGAGTCGTAAATTGTCATTAATAGAGAAACAAAGAAACAAACCCAAGCTAAAGAGAATTGGGCAGAGAAAGATGGCACTGTAAATCCTAAATCCAGCACACAGAAGCAAAGGTATCATACAGGCTCGAAAAACCAGCTCCTCAGTTACTGGTGCCTGCAATCACAAGAAAAGACCGCTCTAAAACAGACTATAATTTGTTCGATTTAGTAGTTACTTAAACCAAAAAAAAAAAAGGTAGGAAAACGGTACTACATGGTAAACCATGCATATAGTCGTCAGACAATTAGCACGCCATGTCTTATTCAATAAAGAATCACAAATAAGCTAAAAGAGATGGAGAACAGATGATTACCACGATGAAATTGCGCCAAACGGAAATATTAGAAGCACCTGCCAGTACCCAAGCAGGGGTTGTTAGGACAAGACTTTTGATGTAATCAAAGGAGCTACACCCACCACCACTTTCCTTCCATGATTCCAAGAGCAATAACAACTTCAAGACCAAGGATCCAGCATATATGAGCGATGTTAACAGAAGAGGATACACCACTCCTTGCCACTGTTCCATATCACAAAACAGGATCTTCTAAGATAGATAGTGTATCAAGTAAACCGCCTTTTATACTATTAATAGTTTACAATAAGCTACGAGTAAACACATTGAGACAAAGAACTTACCAGATGATCTGTCCGTATGCCATAAACTCCAAGTATAAGAGAGGCCTCCCAGCTTTTTATCTAACATTTCTCAAACAAAAAGGGAAGAGAAGTTTCAGTGATTCTTGTAACTAGTGTTGCACTCTACCAAACACAGCATAGTCTTAAATCTTATACTACAAGTAGTAAAGCAAATTCAACTCTGAAAAAGTTACATATACATAAAATTTCTTCACTCTTTGTTTGAGTTTCGTTTAATTGAGATATTGCATTCACTAAACAAAACTTGAAATAAGGTTGTAGTGGCCAACTTGAACAACAGTACGTAACTAGCTTCTTCTAGCTTTGAACTAATTTGGTTCCAAATCAACGGAGAAGTAACTTCAAATCGAGAAATGGGAGTCAGAGAAGCTTACCGGAAGTATATAAGCTGTGAAGACAAGAGACGCTACAGTAGAAATCGCGGCGCAGATGAATCTCCGAATCATAAAGTCAGTGTAAGAAGAAGCCGACGGGAGACGGAGAATCACGGTGGGAGCGTAAAGGATCAAGACGTAGAAGAGTGCCATAGCGACGCAGGCGGCAACCGCCACCGGCATCGAGATACTCTCGTTATCGATGGCCATTAACCAAACGGAAGTGAATAAGTAGCGGAAGCTCCGGCGAGAAATCCACCGGGTAAGTATCGAAGTCACCGCTGGTTGAATCTTAGTCCGGCGGTCTTCATCTTTTTGCCAATTACATCGCGCCACGTTATTGAATAAAAAAATGGTTACTGGGCCGGTGAGACCCATTGGGCCATCAAAAAGCATAATAGGAGGATAGTATAGTAATATCATAAAGCAGATATACGTCACCAAGCCTATTCCGAAGAGCAATAGTGGTTATATTTCGTCATAAACCTAAGTAGATTGACGGAAATATCCTCACGCGCCTTCTTCTAAAGTTGTGTGGACGCTTCACTCTCAGGAAAAGAGAGAAGGCAAAATTCTCTGAAACGTCACGAACGTGAAATTTCTCTCATTGATCCGTCGTGAACCCTAATTTTGAATCCCATAACTGATTCCGAGATCTCAATTTGGGAAACGATTTGAAGATGACGAAGGATTTTACAGTTCCACCTGTAGTTTTCCCCTCCGGTGGATCTTCAGCCGGTGCTAATGTCCAGCAACGACGATTCCCAGCGACTCCGTTTCAACCGCCACGCCCCTCATCTTCCGCAATCCCTTTCATGTCGTTCGACATGGGATCCGCAGCTGCGTCTTCCGCCACGCCAGCCGGACCATTCGGCGGCACAATCGCTTCCTCTTCGTCTTTTGGTGGAGGTTCAGCTTCGTTTGAAGATGAGGAGCCTTTGCTTGACGAGCTCGGTATACATCCAGATCAAATCTGGAAGAAGACTAGATCGATTCTTAATCCTTTCCGGATTAATCAAACCGTTCACAAGGATTCAGATCTATCTGGTCCGATCTTTCTATACCTCGCGCTTTGCCTATTTCAGTTGTTAGCCGGTAAGATCCAATTCGGTGTCATACTTGGATGGATCGTCGTCTCGTCTATCTTCCTATACGTTGTTTTCAACATGCTTGCTGGTCGAAATGGGAACCTTAATCTACATACGTGTACGAGTCTGGTTGGTTACTGTCTTCTTCCTGTGGTGGTTTTATCGGCGGTGTCATTGTTCGTGCCGCAGGGAGCGGGACCGGTCCGGTACGTGCTTGCGGCGGTGTTTGTATTGTGGTCAACGAGAGCTTGCTCTACTTTGGTGGTATCTCTCGCTGACGGTGGAGAAGAGCACCGTGGCTTGATCGCGTACGCTTGTTTCTTGATCTATACTCTATTCTCTCTTCTTGTTATATTTTGAATTTTACTTTGTTATGCTTTTCGAATATTGATAGTTGGTGAATCTTCCGATGCCATTAGTGAATAGCAAATGCTATAAGTTCTTTGATGTGAGGTTGAAACGGGTGGGAATAGCAGCGATGTGTAAAGGCTTTTTTTGGGGATAAATTTAGAAAAATGTTTAAGAAATTTGATTTAATGTTTGTATCTGTCACTTGATCTTCGAGGTTTTTACTTGATAATTATTTATACAATTCATCGATATGTTTTTTTCTCTCAAGTCTTTTGACGTAGCTTGTTCCTTGATATTAGATTTTTGAGAGTATCGGAATTGATGTTGCAGATTACATGCGCTGAACTAATGAAGAACATGTTGTTAACTAAGAAGAGTTTATACGCTTCATTTTTCCTCTTTACTTTGCCATTTGCTTATATCTTGCCTAAAAGTCCCATGTTTTAGGAATGCTTGGCATTGGATTTGCTTAAACTATGACTTCATGTTGGCAGAGTATAATTCTGAGTTAGTCTTAGCATTTTGGCTGCTTGGAACTGAGGCATAGTCGAATGAAAATACTGATTAGGATCTAGCGATTGCCCGAGATTGGTCTGTTCCCTGATTAGGTGTCGGAGAGAAGTAGGGACATGGGCTCTTGGCTTCAGATTAGATTTCTACTGTCAACCAGCTGTGTCACAATATTAGAAAGAGTTTTTATCCGCAACTCATAAATTAGAGAGAGTTTTATCCAAAATTAGGCCTAGACTTTGCCAGTTTCAGCTTGGCCTAAAACATTCAGTAGAACTGGTGTTGGAAATTATACATTTATTTGTCTTGCATTGGTCAGTGAACCACTTTTGTGTTCATCTCTTCTCGACAATCCAAATTAAGTCGAAGGGAACTATTTTATAAACATACAATGTAGAGATGTAAATGGGATGGTTCTCTCCTCTACCCTGATTTGCAAAGGAAACCATGTATACGCAACTAGTTCCTCCATTATATATTTCTAAAATGAAGTGATCAGATAGTGATTAAACACTCTTAGTACATGTATATAACAAGATTATCTCTCAAGTGTCTATGAGATACGTATTTTTTGTATCAAAGTAATACTCAAAGGTAGATATCTAATTGAACTTTCTTACTCTCAATCCGTAGATTTTCAACATAGAGAAACCCTCTAAACCAAATCAAATCACTCCCAACCTCTTGATGTTGCCGGCACGGCGCATGAGATTTCCGCAGCTGGTAACAGACAATTCGCCAGTAAAACGCTGCCTGTCCTCGCCGGAAGTCTCTGCCAATCATACGGCGGAGATGACGACGTATCATTCACGGCCTCTAGGTTTATCTCAAACAGATCATCGTCGCAGTCTTCTTCACTACCTCCCTCGCCATCGTGTTTAGGTTCGTTCGCTTCTTGTTTCTCTTCTTGTGTCCCCCGGTTAAGCAAACCAGCACGACGAGTCATTTTGATTCCGATAAATTTCCGGTTTAGGTTCGTGGGGTTCATATTTGAGAGTATGTTGTTAATGCGTATATATACAGGTGAGTGAAGGAAAAGATGGGTTAGTGGAACGGTCCCCAACGAATCTACAACTATCTTTGTTGGGAATTTTGGGACTTTCAAAATATATTTAATTCAGGAAATTCCTTTTTTTTTTTTTGTAATTGGTTCACAGAATTCACGAAAGTCCAATTTGTCATACAGAGTCGTGACTTTAGTACAACAGTAATAAATAATTGTTGTAGTACTATACTACTATGGTTCTGGTGCAACGGTCGCTATATGTATTTTCATTTTTAGTGAGCCACTGTCATAAATGATACTTACTTGTTTTGATAACTATTTAAAATTGAGCTATTTCCGAAAACATTAGGAGCAAAGTATCTTTTAGTGTTCTTATTGTTTATTGCTAAGTTTTGTTATCTTTTTGTCCGTCCACCCAAAAATAGACATCCGCATTGTGTAACACAAAAATGCTAGTCACCAAAATGAGTCTATTTTATAAGCAACCCGATGTTGATAAACATATATTAGACGTTAGAATGTACTCAAAAACATCACACACATTCCGAATGCCATGACATGAATTTCGAATGTTTCGATTTCCAATTCCTGCTAAAATGTAGACTGCGTCAACGACATCACTGTCGAAACTAATCGAGGAATAAATGGATTTATTATTACTATAAAAAGGTTTTATGGAGGAGAAGGTACACCTAACACGAATCAAATATATACCTACCAACATATATTACATGTTTTATCATTTTCTAAACGTTGCACATTTTTTTATTTTCCCTTTTTTTTTCTTTTTCGGGTCTAATTGACAAAGTTTTAATAGCGTGATATGTGTAGTAATTTTATTCTTTTCTTTAATCTTACATTAATCAACGGATGACGTGGCTTAAGGATATTCACATCTGAATCCTATTACAGTGGGTTAACAAACGACCAAAACTGCAAGTAACCAAACAAAATCTAACCTTCGTTAATTAGACCAAACCTCTCTTCTCTCACTCCCCAGCTACCTTTCTCTCTCTCGCTTTCTTTCTCTGCTTATCTCTCTTGGCAATGCCTACTGGATCAACAGATTCCGCAGGGTCTCCCTCCTCAGGTTTGATATCTTTTGTCTCTTCCATTTTAAACACGCCGTTAGATTTTTACACTTCCCTTCTGGTATAAATAAGATAAAAGAATTTTCTCCAAAATCGCTGACGAACAGCGTTTTGAATTTTTGGTTCAAAAGAGGTCGAAAGCTCGAGTCAGAAAAAGAAAAACATAAAATTTTCAGAATTGGGTCATCTGATGTGGAATGAATTGATTATTAGATTGTTGAATATTAGATAATGCATTTAATGATGGCTTATGTTCGGTGTTATGTTTTTTTTCTTTTTTTTTTTTTTGGTAAAAAGTTTAAATTCGGTGTTATGTTGCAAAAATATTTGTTAGGAATCTTATATGTGCCCATGAGTGAGTTTGGTGTTGAGTAACTTCACAGCTTGTTTCTTGCCTTTGAAGATTTCATTTTTAGAGACAGGACAGCAATCTCTGTTTGTCTGAATCTGATTACAGGTATTCTCCAGAAGTTGTTGTTGCTGTCCATTGTCGGTTTAGCTGCTTGGACTTATCAGGCGATCCAGCCTCCTCCACCAAAGCTATGTGGCTCTCCTAATGGTCCATCGGTCACAGGACCGAGGATTAAGCTGAGAGACGGAAGGCATTTGGCATATAAAGAGGTTGGAGTTCCCAAAGATGAAGCTACCCATAAGATCATCGTTGTCCACGGATCTGATAGTTGCAGGCACGATAATGCTTTCGCAGCTCTACTATCACCGGTACTACTTGTGATGATCTCATGCCAAACTTCACTAATTGCTCTTCTTACCACTAGTTTAAAGATGTACTCTTTTGATATCAATGTTGTAGGATATAAAGGATGGATTAGGTGTGTATATGGTTTCATTTGATAGACCTGGTTATGGAGAGAGTGATCCGAATCCAAATCGTACTCCCAAAAGCTTGGCTTTGGACATTGAAGAGCTTGCTGATCAGTTGAGTCTTGGATCCAAGTTTTATGTTATCGGGTACTCGATGGGTGGACAAGCCACATGGGCATGCCTTAAATACATTCCTCACAGGTATCAACTAAACAAAATTTAAATTTTAATGATGACAGAGTTATTGAATGTGTGAATGTTTGTGTCTGTGATGGGTCTGATTCTTTAGGTTGGCTGGAGTAACGCTTGTTGCTCCAGTGGTGAACTATTGGTGGAAGAACTTTCCATCAGACTTATCAACCGAAGCTTATAACCAACAAGCTAAAAATGACCAATGGGCGGTGCGTGTGGCACACTATGCTCCTTGGCTTACTCATTGGTGGAACTCCCAGAAGTGGTTCCCTGGATCAAGTGTTGTGACCCGTAGTCTCGGTATGCTGTCCAAATCAGACAAAGAAATCATGTTTAAGCTCGGTGCTGCAAGAAGGCAACATGAGGTATATACAACATTCTTCATCACTTCTTGTTCTTCTTTTTCTTCACCTACTTGCATTGATCAAATCCAAGTCTCTATGTAGGCACAAGTAAGGCAACAAGGAACACACGAGACGTTGCACCGTGACATGATTGTTGGATTTGGAACTTGGGAATTCGATCCGATGGAGCTCAAGAATCTGTTCCCGAACAATGAGGGATCAGTGCACTTGTGGCAGGGAGATGATGACGCGCTTGTCCCTGTGACTCTGCAACGTTACATTGCGCAGAAGCTGCCATGGATCCATTACCATGAGATTCCTGGAGCCGGGCATTTGTTTCCGCTCATTCCAGGTATGGTTAATAACATCGTTAAGACGCTATTAACCAACGATGGAGTCAAGAACTAAACTCTATCTTCTCTCCCAAAGAGATGGCTAATTTTGGTTTTATGACATGATTGCTATGATACTTTGAACCGATCAAAGAGATTCATGAGAATCTCACATTTCTTTTGATTAGTGATATATTTTGTGGGTGAGAAATTGGTAAGAGTTTTCGTAGCTATGTAAAACTTCTCTGCATTCATCACAAAAATGCTTTTTCTTTTTGGGTTGTTTTCTTGATGAATGCCATTGCATATATCAATATTAGTCTTAATTCAAGTTAATAAATAGCTTATATGAAAGCCTATAAATGTGGAATGTGACGGAACAAAACAAGCTGTATACTCTTTGTTAGATCAAAAGCTAAATAACTAGAGATTGTTTGTCTTCTTTTACTTTGACAAATAGAAAAGAAGTCATATTCATTTGCTAAGAATATCAAGAAATCAAGCCACTTGTGTTCTGTTTGGTCTATAAAAATTAAGAGGAAAAAGTCGTGGGAGTTGAATCTTGATTTCTTGATTAAAACCACTAATAAGGGCCCAGGATGAACTTATTTATACGTTACAAAATAATGGCCCAGAGTGAATTATTAACATTTAATAATCAAAAGGTAGAAGATATTATCAGCGATCCGACCTTAGCTCAGTTGGTAGAGCGGAAGACTGTAGTAGTTGCTGTAATCTTTAGGTCGCTGGTTCGATTCCGGCAGGTCGGATTTTTTAAAACAATTTTAAGATTTTTTTGTTGTAAATAGTGAATCCACGTGCACTCGCAAGCGATGATTGGAATCATGTTTTTTGTTGTCAAGTAAAACAAACGACTTCAGAAAAGAAAAAGAAAAATATAAAACGAAGAGGATAATTTCTTCTTCCTCTTTTTTTCTTTTCTTTTCGATAAAATTTGTCACTAAACGCAATACTATTCAAAATCGAATAAGTCTACTACTTTCACTAGCTAAGCACAACAACAAAGAAGTGTTTACAAACTTTGACTTTTTTCTAACATTTTAAAGAACATAAATATTTGTTTTCAAATAAAATAGTTTTGATCAATAAAACTACTCCTACATTTTTGTTAAATAATTTTCGAACATTCTCAGAAAAAAATAATTATCATGAACCACACTTAAAATCGCACTTTAATCGCTTCAACTTTTTAATCCAAATTTCACGTTCTTATATGCTTATCACAGTGAAAGGACATTTGTGTAAAAAACATTCTTTTTAATCCTTCAGTATCCTTAAAAGAGAATCCAGTTTTGACGTAAAAAACATTTGTGTAGCCGAAGTCACACGTGTCAAGCCGAAGAGAAGACACTCCAAGAAACAGAAGAGAGACACGTGCAGAACACGTGTCGGAAGCAGCCGTACCGATTCTTTGCCTCTGATCATGGGCCTGGACCTGGACCTCTCTAAATTTGCATCTCATTGGTCGAAGATAACTTTGGACAAAAGATGTTGACCTTCACGCCTCTTTTAGTAGGTCCCACTCGCCACACCTTCTCACGGTGAACCATTTATACAACAATCTCTTTTACCGCCTCTCACCCATTTATCTCCGTCTCCCATAACTTCTCAGTTAAATTTCTCCGGCGGCTTTAAAGCTATGTGAAGGAGAGAAAGAACAGAAAGAACAAAAAGCAATCTCTCAGTTTACCGGCGGCGGAGGAACACAAAGCCACCGGTTTTGGACATACAGATTTCAGTTTCAGGTTCTCACTTTCTTGATATATTTAATCCCTCAAGATCTTGGATTAGAAGGCTGTTTAGCTACAAAGCCTTTCATTTAAACAGATTAGTTTAGGTATTTGCTTTGTGGTCCTTATCTGCGTATCATCAAATATTAATTTTGGTTTGTTAAGGTGTATAAACATGAAAAAAAAAAAAAAAAGGTGTATAAACATGAAAGAAAGTGATACTACTTTGTATTAGACGGATATAAGGATGACCAAGCTAATGATTATTACTATATTTTAGTAGTTTTATTAAATTAAGCTCTAGACTATCTTTTGTCTAAACCCGAATACGGTTCATAAGAGTTTTAAGGATTTAAAAATAATTACACAAATAAAAATAATGTGTTGATAAGTTCGCTTTCGAGGAAAACGAGTGGGTATGATATTTTCCTTTTTTGGTAGCGGAACCTTTATTGAAACGAGTAATTATTAGTTTGTTTTTTGCTTTATTTAGTATCGTATGTCGCTGTCACGATGTGGACCGTTCGTCTTTATTTTCACGTGGACCGACTTAAATACCTTTTGATTCTTTTTATTTCAATTTTTTTTTTTTGTTACTGTAAATCCCATTACTGTAAAATAATACAATCTTGTTTTCCTTGTATTTTATAATTATTTCGTTCATTTCATTATTTCGGTCTTTGAGCTTTAACTATTAAATAGTTTCATTGTCTTTTTATAAGTGAGCTTCATGAATAATTTTTTTTCATGAATAGTTGAATAGGGGTAAGTTTCTGATGCTTGGTCAAAGTAATACGATGATTAATTTATAAGAGACAAAATGGTTATTGTCGTCTAGGTGATACATAATGATGTTTTCAATATAGTTTGTGTAGTTGTGAGTGTGAATACAGATATTAAATGGTCCTTGTTGTGATGTATGCAGTTGTTGTGAAATGGTAGTTAGAGACACGGATCAGATGATGTCAGAGCGAGAAGTGGAGTCGTCAACGGCGCAGGCAAGACATAATATTGGAGGAGGTGGTGGTGAGAATCATCCGTTTTCTTCATTGGGAAGACAATCCTCGATCTACTCATTGACCCTCGACGAGTTCCAACATGCTCTGTGTGAGAACGGCAAGAACTTCGGGTCGATGAACATGGACGAGTTTCTCGTCTCTATTTGGAACGCAGAGGAGAATAATAACAATCAGCAAGCAGCAGCAGCCGCAGCAGCTTCACAGTCTGTCCCGCCTAATCACAATGGTTTCAACAACAACAACAACAACAATGGAGGTGGGAGTGGTGTTGGCGTCTTTGGTGGTGGTTCTACTGCCAATGAAGGGCCAAATCATAAGAGAGGGATAACGAAGCAGCCGAGTCTTGCTCGACAAGGATCGTTGACACTTCCAGCTCCGCTTTGTAGAAAGACTGTGGATGAGGTTTGGTCTGAGATACATAGAGGAGGTGGTAATGGTGGTGGAGATAGCAATGGGCGTAGTAGTAGTAGTAATGGTCAGAAAAATGCTCATAACGGCGGTGAGACTGCGGCTAGACAACCGACTTTTGGGGAGATGACACTTGAGGATTTCTTAGTGAAGGCTGGTGTGGTCAGAGAACATCCCACTAATCCTAAACCTAACCCAAATCCGAACCAAAACCTGTCTAGTGTTATACCCGCAGCAGCGCAGCAACAACTCTATGGTGTGTTTCAAGGAACCGGTGATCCTACATTCCCGGGTCAGGCCATGGGTGTAAGTGACCCATCAGGCTATGGTAAAAGGACAGGAGGAGGAGGGTATCAGCAGGCGCCACCGGTTCAGGCAGGTGTTTGCTACGGAGGTGGTGGTGGGTTCGGAGCGGGTGGACAGCAAATGGGGATGGTTGGACCGCTAAGCCCGGTGTCATCAGACGGGTTAGGACATGGACAAGTGGATAACATAGGAGGACAGTATGGAGTGGATATGGGAGGGCTAAGGGGAAGGAAGCGAGTAGTGGATGGTCCGGTTGAGAAAGTAGTGGAAAGAAGGCAGAGGAGGATGATCAAGAACCGCGAATCTGCTGCGAGGTCTAGAGCAAGAAAACAGGTTAATAATCCAAATTAAACTTCATTGATGACTACATATGAATATTCGTTAACGTAGCAGAAAAGCTAATGTTTGTTGTTGTTTTTTGAGAAGGCATATACAGTGGAATTGGAAGCTGAACTGAACCAGTTGAAAGAAGAGAACGCGCAGCTAAAACATGCATTGGTATTTACTTCATCTCGCTAAGAGTTTATTCCATTTGTGAAAGTGATTGTAACAATTAGCCTTTTGTTGTTGTTTTCATCAGGCGGAGTTGGAGAGGAAGAGGAAGCAACAGGTAATAAGCTATGAGTTTTGCATTTCTAAGATCCCAATGTGTTGTGTAACTGGAAGAAAACTACAATGGTCACTGTTTATGGTTGCAGTATTTTGAGAGTTTGAAGACAAGGGCACAACCGAAACTGCCAAAATCAAACGGGAGATTGCGGACACTGATGAGAAACCCGAGCTGTCCACTCTAAACAAACATTTAGGAAGATAAAGAAGTCGAGCAAAACGAGGGAAACTGATGATTTCTAAGTGGTTGGTTGGTTGTTTTGTCTTGAGGAATGGGATTATAGAATCTTTACTTTGCTGTTTTCTGTGTTGGTAGGAGGAACACCATCTGATCTTCTTTACTACTGTTCCATGTGAACAAAAAAGTGATTCTGTGTTTCAACATGATCGATCCATCTTTGGAATATATAGCAAGTGTTACGTCGCTAGATTAGTTACTGATCCGTTTCTGTACCGATCTTATACTTAAGCGTAATATTCTCTACAAAAGGACTTATATATCATCTGCACTACCACGAAGATTCTTAACTTGAAATGGCACAATGTGCAAGAGACAGAAGAAACTCAGGACACATCAAGTCAGATAGTCAACCTAGTTCAACAAGATAAATTCCTTACAAACTCTAGATGAAACTAAAGTAGATTAAAGTGCTGCGTGTTTTAACATTCAGTTGCAAGTTACTAAGGTTTGTCACAACTAGAGAGAAACAGAGATAGAGATAAGAGCAAGAAACAAAGTAGAGGTGAGAGAGAGAGAGTGTCGTCTTCTTCTTCAACATGATTTGCTTCTTGCATTCACTGTAAAGCTTAGTGGATTCTTCGCTGAGTTATTTACGATCTGCACTTCCTCTTTTACCTGCAACAACAAAAAAAGAACAAGAGAAGCAAGTTGAGTTGATTGAAGATAGGATAAATGCGGTTAGGATCAAGTGAAAGAATAGTTACTCGTCTGTCCTTGGATGGCCCCTACATCGATACCAAAAATTTTGACAGAGAGCGTCGGAGGTTTCTCCTCATCTTGTTCAGGAAGAGAGGTGAGTTCGTCTTCCGTGTAAACCGTGTTGGTTTGGACAACTCTGTAAGGCCTGAAAAAAACCAACCAATAAGTCTAAAATTTCCACATCCATAAGAAACTCCTAGACAGATTCAGAACTATACTCCTCAAAAAAAGCAAATCCTGATTCTTCCACATCCCCTTTCAAATCCTAAACCCTAGAAATTTCTAAGCGAGAGAGAGAACCGAAATGCTTACTTCCCAAGGCAATGGAGGCCAATCTCCTTGGATTTTTCGCATTTCCTGGCGAATTTTCCACCTTTGACCTGCTTCGTCTCGCACGTCGTTGTTTCAACATCTTCGGTGAGGCAAAAGAGGTCGGAAATGGAACCTCTGAACTGTGGATCGGTGATATCCTTAGCTGCTTCGGAGGAGGAGGAGGATGATGAACCGTTTCTGCGGAACCAACTCATAGCTGATGATCTTCTTCTTCTTTGAGTGAGAGAGAGTGTTGAGTTGAGAATCTGAAGAAGAAGAGCTTTTTTTTTTTTTTTTTTTTGGGGTAAAGATGAATACTTGCACCTTAACCGAACCAGAGGCGGGGGTATAGTTAGATTTGTACAACTTTTTTTTATTTTTAATTTTAATTTTTATTGGGGGGGTTTATGAAAAGAGATATTTATTAGCACAGAAAGCACCAAAACCCTCCGAGTCGGCCTTGAGCTCCTTTCTTCATTTCACTTTTTTTTCTGGCGTTCCTCCCAACTCTTCTGCTACTCCCAGGTTTCTTTCCTTCTCCTTCTTTTCTAATGGCTTCTGTGACAGGATTCTCTTTCCAATTTCCTTCTATTGCTATTCTCTTTTATGTTTCGTTGCCTTGGAGTAAATTTACCCAAAAATCAAAGCTTTTCTCAGTTTTTTTCCTTCCGTCTCTTAACTTGTTTTCCGTGTAATGCTGCAAACTTTCGCAATACCCATCTTTAATTTCGTAATGGCACCGCTTGCAATTACAATTTTCCTCTTTCAAGCTTTTTGTTTTGTTTTTTTTTGATTCACGGACTAGTGGTTTCTCCTTTCTTTTATCGTTGTAGAATATCTGAGGATTTGATGTCTATTGTTGTGTCTAAGATGCAACTGGGATTGCTACAAGTTGGATTTCGTGTTTTCTTTTGTGATTGAATCATTATTATTACTCTTAATTCAGAGCTTTGGTTTGACTTCTTATTAGCCTTTTATGAACAGGTCTTGTTAGGGGCATAACCAGTGGAATTGGATTGGTCTTTGGTCCTGGAGTTTGTAAAATTATACCTACAGTGGTATCAATATGGCAACTTACGTTTCACCGTGTTTTACTCCTTCGGATTCTCGGCTGCTCACTGTTCTTAGAAAGAATGTATCACCTGAGAATCATTTAGGCAGGTTACACTCTTTTAGATTGATTGAGATTAAGAAAAACCGAGCTGTTGTTGCTGCTCAGAAATCTGAATCTTCGCCAATCAGAAACTCTCCACGGCATTTCCAAAACCAAGCTCAAGATCCTTTCTTGAACCTTCACCCGGAAATATCTATGCTTAGAGGTGAAGGGACCAATACTATAGTCAATCCAAGGAAAGAAACGTCTACTGGACCTGTGACCGAGGATTTTGAAGAGCCATCTGCTCCGAGTAATTACAATGAGGCGAGGATTAAAGTTATTGGTGTGGGAGGTGGTGGATCAAATGCTGTGAATCGTATGATAGAGAGTGAAATGTCAGGCGTGGAGTTCTGGATTGTGAATACTGATATCCAGGCTATGAGAATGTCTCCTGTTTTACCAGATAATAGGTTACAAATTGGTAAGGAGTTGACAAGGGGTTTAGGTGCTGGAGGAAATCCAGAGATCGGTATGAATGCTGCTAGAGAGAGCAAAGAAGTTATTGAAGAGGCTCTTTATGGCTCAGATATGGTCTTTGTCACGGTATGTCCTCAAATCTTTGATTATTACTATTGCATTTCATTCTTCTTAGAAAAAGTCAGTTTCAAACCAGTAATTTCTCAATCACTTATTAGCTAGCTATTGTCTCCATCGGTCCAAAAATAGTGAGGTTTATGTATGTGTCAAACTATAGAAGATTTACGTAATTAATAACCAATCATGGATTCTTTTTGTGAATCCGCTGCCTCCAGCACAGTATTGTAGTATCATTGTCACTGATTGAGCATTGCTGCCTGCATGTCTTTTATAGGCTGGAATGGGTGGTGGAACTGGGACTGGTGCAGCCCCTGTAATTGCAGGAATTGCCAAGGCGATGGGTATATTGACGGTTGGTATTGCCACGACGCCTTTCTCGTTTGAGGGTCGAAGAAGAACGGTCCAGGCTCAAGAAGGGCTTGCATCTCTCAGAGACAATGTTGACACTCTCATCGTCATTCCAAATGATAAGTTACTCACTGCTGTCTCTCAGTCTACTCCGGTAACAGAAGCATTTAATCTAGCTGATGATATACTCCGTCAGGGGGTTCGTGGGATATCTGATATCATTACGGTATAGCTTTTGAATGGACGTCCTGTAATCATATTTTTTGGTTTTTGTATGGCAAATGATTTACCAGCCATCTTTTTCTTTGCTTTATAGATTCCTGGATTGGTGAATGTGGATTTTGCTGATGTGAGAGCTATAATGGCGAATGCGGGTTCTTCATTAATGGGAATAGGAACTGCAACAGGTAAGCTTGGAATGATTGATAAGCTCTTTTAGCTGCATAATTGCATAAGCACAACCACTAGATATGTATCGAAGAAGTCTAATTGAACTAACGAGCTAGTAGATTTGGTGTGGCAAAGAAACTACTCCCTCTCGTACTTCTTCTCTGTGTGGGTGGGATACTGAAAATGATCATATCCTATTCACTGTTACTCAACTATTGTGCATCTGTGTCATGTTGTATTAAAGAAAGTCTTGAACTTGAACTTCTTTTCACGCAAGGTTTTGTTTTATTTGCATCATGCTGATTCTTTCATGATACTGGTAATCAAACAGGAAAGAGTCGAGCAAGAGATGCTGCATTAAATGCGATCCAATCACCGTTGTTAGATATTGGCATTGAGAGAGCCACTGGAATTGTTTGGAACATTACTGGTGGAAATGACTTGACATTGTTTGAGGTTTTTCTCGCTCTCGTGTTTATTTCTTATCTCAGTGTAAATAGATCCATAAACATTAATTGGATGTCGAGAGACGCATTGACAGGGAGTAGGAATTATATAGTTTTCTTCTTCCGTAGATAACTTAGACCAAAGCCTGACTTTGCTTCTTGTCCCCTAACATGCTCTATAGTTTTTCATACACTTTGGTCTTTGTGTAGGTAAATGCTGCTGCCGAAGTTATATATGATCTTGTCGATCCAACTGCCAATCTTATATTCGGCGCTGTTGTGGATCCAGCCCTCAGCGGTCAAGTATGTCCTTTTGATTGTAGTCTTCTACGAAACATATATAGGACCTCTAGAGATAATAATTGATCTTTGTTTTGGTAAAAGGTAAGCATAACCCTGATAGCTACGGGTTTCAAACGACAAGAAGAGGGAGAAGGACGGGCGGTTCAGATGGCACAAGCGGAATCTGCGCCAATTGGAGCTACAAGAAGACCCTCTTCCTCCTTTAGAGAAAGTGGTTCAGTGGAGATCCCAGAGTTCTTGAAGAAGAAAGGCAGCTCTCGCTATCCCCGAGTCTAAAGCCTGAACTAATCACTATCCTGCACGCTGCAGCAATAAATGAACGTTTGTGTACCGGTACCGCCTTGTCTCTCGGATACAGCAAGATGTTTTGATGTATAATCAAGAATCTGTGTGGGTGTGTGTATATGCTCTCTCTCTCTCTGCCTCTGGTGGTGTTCTTGAATAGGTTTTAGAAATGTTATGTCACTTGTCAGAGAAATAAGTGTCTTATGAAAGTTTTAGCACTAAATTGTTTCTTCATCAACAGTCATCTTTTCAAATGAGATATATTATAGTATCAACATTTTGTTTCATTTTTAATTCATTTGAAATTCGTTTTCATTGTTATTGAATTAAACTATGATAAATTCCTGCAAAGCTGCAATTTTGTTACGGAGATTGCTCACAGAGGGATCATAATTCACAAGCTAATCTATGTAATACTTGTGCAGGCTGTGGATTATGCTATTTTTCCCTAAACTTGTGTATCTTTCAATATTTCCAACCTAATTGACAATTTCATATCTTCAAATTGGTTTCCGTTTCATATCTTCAAATTAAAAATTGTTTATACATAGATATATGAATAGCTTGGGTCTAGTTTACACAGATCAAACACAGGTTACAACATCTGGACTTGCTTTCTTGAGAATTTTCCATTGCAGGACAAGCCATCCATCAATCTATTATATGTAAAGATATCAGGCAGCATATCTTTATCCAACATCTCGTTCACTATAACTTCTCCTTCCTTTCTTCTCCCTTCTTTTGTGAATCCCGAAACCAAAACATGGTACGTTGTCTCATCGGGTTCATATCCTTTGCTTGATGCCAAAAGTCTCAATCTGTTTGCATCAATCGAATGACCAGAATTGCAGAGATCCCGAAGAAGCAAGTTAAAGGTCACACTATCGGGAAGGATCCCTGCATTCATCATCTTCTCCATAAACCCTGATGCTTTCTCTGTTCTTCCTGATTTCCTCAACCCCTCGACGAGTGTAGTACACGCAATGAAACATGGAATTTGGCCTTTCTTCCACAGCTCCTCCACCATCTCCATTGCTCTATCCGCCTTGTTTTCTCCGCAGAGTTTCTCAACTAAACTACCGTAATCAAACTCACTCGGTAAAACCCTCTTGTTCGAAAGATCGATCACCAATCCACAAGCATCATCAACCCGACCTTCTCTACACAATCCATCAACCAGAATCTCACAAGTGGCTTCTGAGAATCTACAACCTAGCTCAATCATCTCATAAGCCATTTTGATACCTTCCTCGATTTTACCCCTGCTCAAAAACCCTCTAATCAGAGTGTTGAAGCTAACCACATTCGGTTCACATCCTTTCTCCTTCATCTCCCTGAACAAGTCCAAAGCCAAATTGAACTTAGAGCTCCTGCAGTAGCCATTGATGAGGATGTTAAACGTGCATACATCAGGCTTTGCTCTTTCCTTTCCCATCCTCCGATAAAACCTTAAAGCCTTGTCCATATCTCCAGATTTCACATACCCATTCATAACAGTGTTATAAACTCCAACATTTGGTTTACCATCGATCAATCTCTTCATAGTATCGAACGCTAACAAAGCGTAATCCATTTTCCCAGCTCTACAGTACGCATCAATGGCGGATCGGAAAATAGGTTCGAGCTCCGGGCAAGAGAAGATACCTGAGGAACAAGGACACGGATTCGCCGCTACAAAAGAGAGGAGACGATAGAGATCGTCAAAGCGGTGCGTGGCGGCGAGTGATCTCGACATCCAGAGGAAAGAATCGTGATCATGGCGGAAAGTGTCGAGCGTTGCTGCCCAATTGAAGACGGCGAAGTCATAATGAGCGAAGAGAGAATGGCGACGGAGCTTGGAACGGAGGAATCCGAGGAGAGTTTGCGGAGTTAAGGTTTGGTGGTGAGGGAGATTGTTTTCGAGGAAATTGACGAAACTGGAGTGTCGTGGAGATGGAGAGAGAGTAAGAGTAGGAGGAATTGAGATCTCCGGGAGTTTTGATGGAGGATTAGGTAATCGGTAAATCTCCGGCGACGGAGGTGTAATCGGCGCCGGGAGATGAGGAGACTTGGAGACGAGATTGATAACGTTCTTCTTGTTCCATCGCATCACTCTCTCTCTTTTGCTAATCAAATCCAAAAGAATAAAGAAAAAACAAGTTTTATCGACTTCGATTTTAAACCAAACCGGAATAAACCGAGAATTAAACCGATTCCTAAACCCTAGAAATTTAGACCATGATTATCGCAGGCTCTCAACCTGTCTTGGGAGAGTTTTGCTTCAGAACCGTCTCTGTCTCTCTGATTGTAGAGATTGTAGAGTTGATAAGAGACCCTAACGTGTCCTATTTTTATTGGTCAGTTGTTTTTGACCAAAAAAAAAAAAAGTCTTCTTTCTCTCTCTCTCGCGTTACGGTCTCTCTCTCTCTCGGCGAAAACCGAGATTCACCAATTCAACGATTCACGATTTCGTTTCTCAGCAAATCGGAAAAAATCCGATAAGCAATTTCTCAGACCAATCCTCGTTTCAGTTCCCAAAGGTTCTTGGTTTTGCCCTTCTTGTGACTAGTAGATCGGATTTGCTATTATACTGTTGTTGAATGGTTCTAATCACTTGAAACTGTTTTGGGTTATGTGAATCCCATTTGATTTAGTGATTATTTACAACCAGAAACGCTTCTGAAAATCCATTTTCAGTTCGAAAGATGAGAACTTTGAGCTCCCAGTTATACTCCAATGGTGGTGGTCTTGCTTGGTTCCAGAAGAAGAATCAGAGCTCTCTGTTTAACAAGCATCTCAGAATCTATAGACCATCGAGGGTTCAGGTCGTATCTGCTGTTCAATTCAGACCTTGCATCGACATTCACAAGGTATGAATCAATTTCACCGATTTGAAAATCCTCACTGGTGTCAAATCAAATGAACTCTTTTATCCATCTCTCTGTGTGGGATTTGATTTTCGATAGGGGAAAGTGAAACAAATAGTTGGATCTACGCTAAGTGACCTGAAGGGAGATGGTTCAGTTCTTGTTACGAATTTTGAATCGGACAAGTCTGCGGAAGAGTATGCAAAGATGTACAAAGAAGATGGTCTTACAGGTGGTCATGTAATAATGCTTGGAGCAGACCCTTTAAGCCAAGCTGCAGCTATTGGAGCATTACATGCTTATCCAGGTATGCCTATAGATGAATGTCAAATGGTGTTTGTTTATTACTGTTTAAAGTGAAATGTAAAGTTTTGATGTGTTATATATGATACAAGACGATGAATTCTAGGCGGTTTGCAAGTTGGAGGTGGAATCAATTCAGAAAATTGCTTGGGTTATATTGAGGAGGGAGCAAGCCATGTCATTGTCACTTCGGTATAGCTGCCATCTAGTTATTTAAATATGTTATCTTAGTAAGTGTTTCTGATGATAATCACATTTTTGTTGAGTATTTCAGTATGTATTTAACAATGGAAAGATTGATCTTGAAAGACTCAAAGATCTTGTAAACATTGTCGGGAAACAAAGACTGATATTGGACCTTAGCTGCAGAAAGAAGGTAATTCTCTGACCAGTTTCATCTTCAGTGAAATGTTATGAAGTCTTCTGTCATGAAAACGATCCGTAAACTTAATTGGATAGACATTTATTTATATGGGTATTTTGCTGTGTAGGATGGGAAATACGCAATCGTTACTGATAGATGGCAGAAGTTCAGCGATGTTGTCCTTGATGAGAAATCATTGGAGTTTCTTGGAGGGTTTGCAGATGAGTTTCTGGTGCATGGCGTAGATGTTGAAGGAAAGAAGTAAGCTTTATTATCTCAACGCTATGATTTCAGTGTCTTAGAGTAAATTTGTTTTTGTTAAAAGAAAAAAAAAAGGAATGAATTTGTTTTGCATTGAAAATAGAGAATTTAGTCAGTATGTACTGATCAGTGATGGTAATACTTCTTCTCTCAAGGCTAGGGATCGATGAAGAGCTTGTAGCATTGCTTGGCAACTATTCTCCGGTGAGTACTAATAAAACGCACATTCTCTTGATTGAGTATCATAAAGGCTCTTGAATGTCTTGTTCTTATCAAGGTACTTTATTTTTCATATGACTTGGAACTAGTCTTACAAACCTACGGTAGTCAATAGAACCCTACTTAGTTCAGCTAACTTGTGATGCTATAGATGTTAATAAAACCGCAAATTGGACTGGATGTAGTGATAAAGCTTCAATGAGGACATAGATATAGGCTGTGAGAACTATGATGGACTATGATTTGAATAGAAAGCTTGATTGCAAAATTGTTCATTTGAGCTTGATCTTATATGTTTGTTTTGACCTTGACAGATTCCGGTAACTTATGCTGGAGGTGTGACGGTGATGGACGATGTAGAGAGGATCAAAGAGGCAGGAAAGGGACGTGTGGATGTAACAGTTGGAAGTGCCTTAGACATATTTGGGGGAAATCTTCCATACAAAGACGTTGTCGCTTGGCATCACAAGCAGCTCTCGCTCCACTGATGTCGCCATTTTTCACCTTCGCTCATCTTTTTTTTTTTTATAATTTTGCATTACCCCAAACTTTAAGCTTCAGTTTTGCAAGTTCTTCAACTTTAAACTTTTGTCAATGGTCAAAATCCAAAAGAGATTGAATATTTTTCATTGTAATTGTCTGTTCAAACTACCCATTTTGCTAATTATATTTTCAGAAGTGCCCTTAAAGTTCTTTATAAATATGTTCATTTTGAAATGTATAGTATATTTTTCAAATTAAAATCTCAAAAATTGTAAGTTTGAATATTTTCCAATAAAGTTAAAAGATAACTCATCATCGGCCGCTAATAAGTTCATTTTTTTAATAAAAGAATGATTTGACTACTACTCCTCCTCAACTATTCTCGTTCCAAAGAAAAACATTTAAATACAAATAGATTTTTGTTTAACAACGCGCATATACAGATAGAACATTAACTGAACTATATATTTACAACGGAAACAAGAAGAATACAAAAAACGGTGCGGTGGGTGTGAAATCAATCACAGCTTTCGCTTTCGCGTTGCCGTGTTTCTTTCTGAGAAAACGCTAAAGCAGTTGCCACGTCATCACCAACGACTTTTCAAAATTACAACAGCTAAAAACGGATCCCACCAAAAATTCAGACAAGACAACCAAAGTACTATTTCTACTTTCCCCCTGGGACTTAAAACACTATATAACTGGACCCCACATGTATTACACTTGTCACGCGCCACGTCAACATCTTCCACCATCCAACAAATCCGCTCTTCTTCCTGAAGCGAAACGCGTCATCCCTCCTAAACCGGGTATCACCGGTTCTCCGCCGTCTAAAGAGGACTTCTCGACAGCTTCCACCGGAAGCCGATTCCTGATGTCGTGTGTGTTACTCGGCGGCGTGTGGGTTCCACGCGCTGACACGTCTTTGCAGCCGCCTTTGATCCTGAATATGGCTTTGAAACTCGCCATAAACCCGGATTTTTTAACCCGGTTCGCAGGTTCGACCCGACTTGATTTTTGACGGTGCATACGGCGGCTGCGTTCTCTTCTGGATCTCACTCTCCCGATGCAAGAGACCTTAGGAGAAGCAGGTTCAAGCAGCGATGTATCCATCTTTATTCGTGACCCGACCCGTTTCAAGATGGTCCGGTTCTTGCCTCCGTGTCTCCGCTGCTTCGCCTCGTTGAAACATGTTCTTTGCGGTTTCGGCAAACCGATGATCGACGCTTTTGATTTAAGTAAAAACCGTTGAGAGCTTGGATTCGAGTTTGGATTGGAATTGAGAATCCCTGAGTTCCCTCTCTGTGAATCTTTACGATCGAAGAAAGCGTTGTCGCTGAGCCACTCGAGCTGAGCATCTTTGGACAAGAAATAAGATTCCGGCGGAAAATCACCCGGACTCACGGCGGAGTTGTTGTAATAAGGTGGGATCGTCGAGTCATCGGCGAGGGTTTCGCATGCGATCTTCCGGTGGTCGGAGCCACCGACGCATACTGAAGAAACAAAGGCTTCGAGATCGACTTGGGGCATAGAGAGCTTGTAGAGAGAGAGAGAGAAAATGAAATGTGAAAGCTTTTGATATTTTAGTGAGATGAATTAGAGCTGAAGAAAAGATAGATGCGACTAGTGGCGGCCTTTTATATTACCAAATGCCAAAGGTTCTTTTTTTCTTTTTGTCTTCTTATTGTTTGATTATGACTTGTGCTCGAAAAACCCGGAGGACGAAGAGTCGACGTAGAAAACAACTTAAAAAACAGATATGCAACAAAAATAAAGTGTAAATATTAATTAAAGTGGGTTTTAAAATACAAATGATATAATATGATTTGAATATTTGTAAGTGTTTAGATGACTAGATCCGGAAAATTGGTTTAATTTGTAGATAAATAGTTATTTTTCGATAAATTTGTTGTAACTTTCTTGATATTGCCATATATCAAATTAGTGACAAGGCTAACGTTTTTTTCATCGAGATATTATCCACAGCTATCATTTTAATGGATTCATGGTCAAATTTCTGAAAAAGAAACCAGCTACTACTCTATTTTTTTATTTTTTTTGAACACCAAGATGCTACTCTATTTCAAAAACAAAAAAAAAACGATGCTACTAACAGTTGTATTAGATGTTTTTTTTTTCCCCCGTTCAACAGATTCTTTTTTAAAAGATGTGTGTAATACATTCATAATCCAGCATGATAAAGATTCGTCTCTTTTTTTGGCGGCCGATTCGTCCATTTCAAGGGGTTGGATCCAGTTAGCTGACTCATATGATTAAATGTATCCTTCTTAATTTTTAATCTTAATAAATTGGAATGGCATCAAATCGTTTGGAAGCTTCTAAATCAATTCCTTATTTTCAGGTGCAATGCAATATTAATAATACAAAAGTACAAAACTTTAGCTAGATAGTGTCCATAAGAAGTAGAAAACCTCACTAATTGACATGCATTGTCTATACACTGATAAAACAAAAAAAAACTTGTAATTATTTGTAAACAACAATTTCGTTTTATATTTATAAGATGATTAGACAACGATTTTGCAATATAAAGTTATAAAACCAAGAATGGGCCGATCTGTGTATTCCGACATATCATACTTCAGGGGTCCTATACACTTCGACTTACTCTGACATTTCTTCGTGACATGTCGTTCCTCTATTAATATTAGCCTACGAAGAAATAATACTTTTGAGTTTTTGACGCTGAAACCATAATTTCTTCGTGATACCATTTTTTTTTTTTTTTTTGCCGGGATGGTTCAGCAAGTTTCTCTTTTAAATTCTCGACTATAAATAGAATAAGTTTAGTATCACTAACGTTCGAAATGATGTTTTCAA
This sequence comes from Erysimum cheiranthoides, assembly GCA_011420285.2. Classification (NCBI taxonomy): domain Eukaryota; kingdom Viridiplantae; phylum Streptophyta; class Magnoliopsida; order Brassicales; family Brassicaceae; genus Erysimum; species Erysimum cheiranthoides. Next base: position 14,339,908 of record CM022182.2, on the reverse strand, counting down.
GCAATTACTCTTAGTAGTTTTACTAAGTTAGTGTTGCTTGTAATCCAACTTTTTTTTAATATAGGGGGATTATGTTAGAATTACACGTCGGAGGATTTTTTTTTTTATAACTAATATGTTCTTCTGTTCTTCAGTTATAAGTGAAGTATGCATCTTTAGCATTTAAGAAAAAAGAAATACCCACCAACAAAGTAACGTGTTACTTAAATCTTTTATACCGCATCACTTGATCAAATATACAATTCATGCAAAAAAAGCTAAAAACACTGTTTTCTTAATTTATAAAACTTTTTCTAAAGCATATATACAATGTAATATGCAGTAATATCATTTTATAACTTTCCATCCTCGTGTTAGCTTTCTATCAGTTTTAATTCTATATTTTCCGAAGTATTGGTCAAAGTTTGAGGATTAACCGTTTATCTTTCGTACTCCCTCTGTTCCTAAAAGAATGATGTTTTGAGTTTTTCACACATATTAAGACATAAAGTAGTTTTAGTTTTTAATTAGTTTAAAATTGTTTTATGAGTAGAAAGAGAAAGTTTAGACAATTATTTACCATGACATGTGGCAAAAAATATAAAGTAAAACAATTATTTTAATTTTTTAATCTAGAAAATCAATCTTTTAGGAACAAAATTAAAACTCAAAACATCAATTTTTTAGGAACAGAGGGAGTATAAAAATAAAAAGAACTAATAATCTAGAAAAAGTGTTTTATTTGTTGACAAATTAAATACGGTCTCAAATCTTTTTGAGCAGTATACGGTTTTCGCGCTGATCCGATTTAATCATTGACTAAGCTTACGTCATCTATGATAAGAGCGTCAAAGGCTTTGAAACTTGTCTGCAGTCAAATGTCCAACCCCTGGACTAATTAGAAATACATCAACAAATAAAATAATTAAACCGAGTATGAACTTGATCCTTTCTACGACACAATATGGTTTCTAGAAGTTCTCTTTTCCCTTTATCGATTAAAACCAGCTAGATAGTAGTAAATTTTTTGTTTTCTACAAAATTATTCTGTCCTAGAAGCATTGAAGGAAGAAAAGTACTATTTCGAATGTTCTAGTAAAATTGTAATTTTAGCCACGGTTGAGCTCTCCACACGGACCACACTCCACCGTTTCTAGAAACTAATTATTTATCGCTTATCTACTTGTCGTCGTCACGAATGACATAATTGACTAATTCGGTTCCCGCACAGTACTGAACTATTTTCAAAATTTATAGTTTTATACGAATATGATTTTCATTCGTCTACGTGTTTCGTGTTTCTGTGTAAAAATAGTAATAAGTCATTGTCAATAAAGTAATAGACCTTTAAAGTAAATCATGTATGTAGCACTTAAAATATTTAATTAAGTATGTATATAATAAAATAATGTACCATAATATAACGTAATATGAAATCCAATAATATGAATTAGAAATAATAACTAATTGTTTTTTTTAACAAGATATTTTTTTGAGTAAGTTAAAAACTACATCATTTTTTATTTTTATATTATCATAACCTTCGGTTAACTCTAAATTTAGCTCCCTACCAAAAAAAAAAAACTCTAAATTTAGCTGTAAATAAAAACTAAAAACTAAAAACTGGCCAAAGATACTATAAAGAAAAGTCCAAATTATTTTTAGAAAACGTTCAACCAGGGCCAATTTTTGTGTAATAGAGCTTCGAAATTTGTTGGGCTGGGCCTGTGAAGATGTGAATTGATTTGGTGCTAGAGATTCCATTCATAATTGATGTAGGATGTTAGTCAAAAAACAAAAGAGAAAAATTTGACGATTTCATGAGATACAAAATAACATATATTTTGCATGCATCACCGAGATATAGGTTAGCATGTTAAAAACAAGGCAAATGGAATTATGTAACATTTCAAACTTAGATACTAGTCAAATTAATCTACCACATAACATTTATTGAATTGTGACAAAATAATTTCCACGTTGAAGAATGAAGGTGTCCGTGCATGGTTCCATAATCAACGTTTTCTTAATCTCATTATTAATTATCGTTCGTGTCCAATCTCAGTGGTTCATATAGTATTACCAAATGAGTTCCGGGTTTCTTTTGATTTTTTCTGGCAAAATTTTCAAATAGTATTCTTTTGTATACACTGAAGTACTGAACCATCACTTGACAAGTAATTTAATCGATTATACGCTTTGTTGCAGTCACGTTTGCAACGAAAATACATCATAAAATGGTGTATGCTTGTCCTTGCATTATAGAATACATTCAACGACAACTTAACATATCTTCAATATCAAAAAAAAAAAAAAAAAAAAAAAAAAAGAAATCGGGCGCGTGTGTCATACGCGCGTGCGATTTTCCCCAAAAAGCTCCGCCGCTTGAAAACCCAGATCTGTTCTTCTCTTCGCCTCTCCGGTCATCGGCGCTCCTTGCCGTGACTGTGAGAGGGCCCCCGTTTGCTCCCCTGTGCTGTTGGGCTCTTTCCGGTAAGCGATCTGACGAGTTTGGCACCGGAGCTCTTGTGGTGACCTTTAAATCGGAGGTTCCATTGTAGAAGAAAAGGGCGTTGCCTTGTCTGGTTTCCGACCTTTTACCTCGGCGAATTCATCCCCCGGAAATCTCACGCATCCTCTGGTTTGTTAGAAGACGGCAAACTAGATGCTGAGAAACTCCTCACGGTGAATCTTCGGCGGTGTCGGGTAGCTGCTAGATCTGTTCAAGTAGCGGTTGGTTTCCTCTCTGGCAAGTGGCTTATGTCCGGCAATCTCTTCTGTGGTGGTGACCGGCGGTGATTTGTTATCCGTCGCAGGAAAGCTTTGGTTTTCCAGCTCCTCTGAGGTATCCACTGTCTTCACTCTCTGTGCCTTTTCTCCCGCTCCGGTTAAGTAGTCGTTGGTTTCCCTGGCTCCTTTGCTTGCTCCGGTTAGCTGTGTCTTTGACGGGTGTGTGAGGCTGTGTCTGTGACGGGTGTCGAGCCCTTGCTTCTCCGGTTTGTGGCTTTGCCGCTTGGGAAACGTTTTAGTTTTGGTTCTGTGTTGCCTCGTTCTGAAGAAAATCTGTGTGTTGGCTTGTGCTTTAGCTTGTGCTTTAGCTTGTGGATTAGCAAACTAGGTGGTTGGAGGAACTAGTAAGACCTTAGAGTTGTTAGTGCTGTTATGATTTGTTAGATTTTAGCTCTGTGCTAGCCGACCTCGGGTGAGCTTGGTAGAGTGAGCTTGCACTTTCGTACTATTAGGTTCGTGAGGTTCCGTCCTGAGAGAGCTCATGGAAAGTTCAAAGAGTAGCTGCCACCTGACGCGAGAGGAGTCGGTGTTCGAGTGATCTGCATTCTACGCCGTTGACGGCTCAGTTCTCGGGCCTCCGGTGAAAGGCTTCCAACCGCTAGGTTTTTGATTCATAGAGTTTTGCCTTCGTTGTTGTTGTCTTGAGGACTAGAGGAGCTAGTAAGACTAAAGGCGTTCGGTGTGGTTTTCTAATTGCTTTATCTGGCTCTGTACTAGCCAACTTCGAGGATGAACTTCGCTAGGGGGAGCTCGCCCGTTTGCATAATTTAGTCAGAGAGGTTTCAGTCTGAGCTTGCTCATGGAGTAGTGCGCCGTTGACGGCTTAGTCTTGGACCTCTATTGAAAGGCTTCTAGTGCTCTTCTCACTTCGTATCGAGGCGTCTATGAATCGTGTCTGCTCCTCGCCTTCAACAATTCAATTGGCATGAAGACCAACAAACGATTATCACTCCGTCTAACTCCATATTATAGTGTCTTATCTCGAGTAGACCGACTGATTTCCTTATGCTTCCATGTTTTTATCTTTTTTTGCCATGGAACCATCTCTATTAGGTGTATAATCCAACGATTGTAACCCTAAAACGTTTTCATTTTTATGAAATATTTACTTTTTAGCAAAAAAAAAAAAAAGGAAAAGAAAAACATAATCTTCAATAATATTCATATACCATCGTCAAGAATGTATAACATGTTGTTAGAAATTCCAAATGATGAACGCTAATTATATTAGAAATCATACATTAAAATGTGAATGAACCAACACCAATACATGAAGGAAAAAAAAAACAAAATTTTCCACTCATTACTATTTTTTTTAGTTCTTCTTTTTTTTTGTTTTCGTTAGAAATTTGTTGTTCTTGAAGACGTTTAAATCAAAGAGAATACCTCCATAAGCAAAGTCACGATTGTGCATGTGAAGGACGAGCCATAACTACAACGACTCGATCAGTGCCGGCTCAAAATAAATATGGGCCCCTGGGCAAAAAAAAAAATTTGGGCCCTAAAAACATATGTAAAAATTTTTTTTAGCTAAATATAATGTTTTATTATAAATATTTTTTTTTAATGTATTTTTAACTAAATAAATTTGTTATAAAAACAAAAATATACATACAAATTTTTTTTTTGGCCCTTTTTAATCTTATATTAGTTTAACATATATTTTTTTTTATTAAAAAAATAAAAATAAAATAAAAATGGGCCCCTTAATTATTAGGGCATGGGACTGGGCCCCGCGCCGTAGCCCCGCTTGCCCCCTAGTTGAGCCGGCACTGGACTCGATGGTCGACCTTTGACTCCAACTCAAGCATCAATTATCCATGTGAAATTGACATTTGGTCCAAACACCAATAACTTTTAATTAATAAATAATGTAGTCTCAATGTATTTTCAAAACTAGAAAAAATTATCTACCGTATTAACTCATATGTCTTTGCTTTACCCACTTGTACGTCATAATTAATAGTCTAGTAGCACCAATATAAACGAGTGCACATTGTCTTTTTTGCTGTCCGACTTAGCTAAGCTATATTCAGTTAACCTATTTTTGTGTTGACGCCAGATAAATTACTTTGTAAGAAAAACATTTATATTCGTTTAATTTGTTTTATATACTAAACTAATTTAAATAACTACAGTCACTTATATGTATATTTGAGATTTTCTGGTCGAGTTATACTCGCCGAGTCGCCTCAAAGGCGGATTGGCCATATATGAAGACAAAAACATAAGAGTAGAACCTAAGAGGCTGAGACATATTCAAAAAAAGAGGCGAAACATATTAGAAGAAGAGAGATAAGAGTCATAGTCATAGAACTAGCTCCTAGCCAATACATTTTGGAATGTAATCTAAATTCGATTCATGCAAAGGAATTTTTAAGTAGATCACTTGAGTTCAATGGGGGCCTACTACTAGAAGGATTTTGAAAAGCTGTAAACCTTTGACTTTGTACAAAGTCAAAAGTATTGTGTCCCAATATGTTCCAATGATTCTTCCACTTATCTCCACCATCTATCAAAACAGTTTCCCTCTCCAAACCATTATAAACCATTATTTTCGTTTACTTGCCTCTCCTACATATATTATTTACTACAAATTAAGATTTATTGCATAGGTTTTAGGCGAAAAAAAAAATTATGGTGTGAGGAGATGAATTCATTTTTTAGTAACAATAGGATTCTTTTTCCTTTGACATTTTTCAAAGTTGAAATGTAAGAATTAATAATAGATCAACAAAAGAAGGGAATCAATATTTTGTACATGCAATGGTAAAAACCATAAATTTTCAAACTCTAGTAGCCTTGGAAAATCTTTGGATAGCTTGTGTTACTGTCTTACTGAGTTGTGGATTGGCAATAAAGTTGTTGGGTAATTTTCGATTGTTTGAAGCGGAATCTCGTTTGGGTTCGTGACATCGATTGTTTAATTTTCTTCCTCCATTGATAATAAATGGTGCATTGAAAAATATGTATATGAAATTAGTCACCTCATATTCATACTTGCTTCCTTGAGAAAATTTAGAATTATAGATTCATCAAAAAAAGGAAACAAAAACAAACCACCAGAGATTTTTCATAATCATTTAAACGAAACAACACACCATGACACAACTAACTATATTCTTGTCATATGATGGTATTAGTCTAAAAATAGATATTTTCTGTAAGGAAGAATATTGACTCAGAATATGTATAAAATAAAACAAATTAAATGAGTTTTCTTAAATTCTTTTTTCACGTACCCAGTTTAGTAGATGTTCTCGACCTACGCATAGGAGGTTGGTGATGAGCATTTTCAATCCAATCACGAACTGGCCAACAATCATAACAAAAAAGAAAGTTATAATAACAATTGAATCAACCGTTTTATAAACTGGATATAAAATTTGATACACTTATGTTTTCTTCTTTATGCTGATCTTAATGGTCAGCAGGAAGTTGTTATTATGAATTAAAAAACTAGAATAACGAGAACAGCTAATTAAATTAATATACGCTGATAATGGTAACAACTAGAAGTTGTAATCGGCTATCGTTGTATAGGAGCCGGCCTAGAGAGCCGGCTAGAGAATCATTATTTTTTACAAATAACAATCATATGTCTTTCTAGTCAAATATTCAATGAAAGATGTTTATGATTAATTTTAGTTTTACATTGATGACACGTATGCTACAATAATTTTGTTTATTGCATATGAGACTATCCACTTATAAATAATTATATCTATCTAGAATTAACGATAAATCTTTATTTTAAAAATTATCTCTGAAATTATAAGATACTGAAATAAATAAAATGAAAGGAGAAAACTATAATAACTAAAAGAGTGGATCGGGCGGCTCCCGGTTAAATTTTCTTTATTAATAAATATAAAATTTTGTGTAGTTCATTCCGTGGTTTTAATTTTGAAGAACAATTGTTTAATCATCAATATTGAATGATTTGAATCATTGATAATTCATCATTTGAATTTTGATATATCTAGAAATTGCAATTTATTATTTAGAAACACAACTAAATACTAAAATATGGATTTGATAACTACAAAACTTGTTTTTTTATCGTTTATAACTACTCAAACTAACCACATTTGAATGATTTGTTATTTATTCAGTGAGAGAATTTTAATTTAATCAACAAATTCATGTATATATGTCAACATGCAATCAGTGACTCCAACTCACATATTATTATATAGGTATACCTTATACACTAAAAAACGACACTACTTATGACATCTTACCTACTACTAAAAACGATATGTACATGCTTAGATGCACATGCACATATGTAAGAAACTAAGAACCATCACTATAAATTACTTGAGTTTATATCAAAACACCTGTTGCTTAATGGATTCAATTCCTTTTGTTTTCATCCATTTAAATAATATTCGTTTTACTAACAGTTATGTATATATCCGATAAGACATTGGACAATCACCAACTCCTTATGTGAACTTGAATATTCGGTCATCAGAAAATCATAATAATTATTGGTTTATTTTTGTAAAACAAGCAATCATCTCGTTGAAGAAAGAGCCATATATAAAATCCAGAATCAACATGACGTACATTTGATATATTAAATTTAATGTCACGGACCGTATATACGAATACGTACGAACCTCCGTGATAACCTATCGCTTGCGTAAGGTACTTAAGGTAAAAATAATAAGTGGCGCGATCTTTATTCATTTTAGTCTCCAAAGACACATATCTCGTAACCATGATTTGCGACGAGATATAAGCATTTTGATTATCATATTTATTTAATATATTTAAAAATACATTTCCCTCCGCCAAGAAATGCACCCCACTATTCGAAGTCAACACAGACAAAAAAGAATAGCGAAAATAAAAATAAAATAAAGTCAAAAGCTCCTAGTTCTCTTATAATAATGTTTTACATCTAATCTTGGTATATAATCACCAACCATCTCCTTCTTCCATTTTCTTCATCTTCACAATCTTAATTCTTCTACATATCTTGAGAGTTTCCAGAGGGACAAAAAATAAATAAATAAATTAAAAATGCTGGGAAAAAGAATAGCTTCGTTCAAGAACTTAGCCAAGAAAGTGAAGAGCATCAACACGACGACGAGAAGCGGAGAAGGCGGCTCCGAGTCAACTCAGAACGAGTCTCTTCTGATGAATGAGGCTGACGAGGGGGCCATGGCGACGAAGACGCCGACGGGGACGTTCGCGGTGTACGTAGGGGAAGAGCGCGTGAGACGCGTGGTGCCGACAAGCTATTTGAATCATCCTCTCTTCAGGATGCTCCTTGATAAGTCTCACGACGAGTTCCTCTGTTTCGAGCAGAAGGTTATGTTGGTCGTCCCTTGTAGCCTCTCCGTTTTCCAAGACGTTGTTAACGCCGTCGAGTCTTCTAACGGCAACTTCGATTTCGGCGATTTTGTCGAGGAGTTTCTATAATTTTATTCCGTCTTCTTCTTTATAACTATTAATTTTTCTTAAAATATTTTGTTTAGGAAAATCATATATTCATAGGATTGATTGATTGTGAAATTTGTGATACATTGAACACCCCTTTGTTGCGTGGTGTGGAATTTGTAGTTCTCCATAATTATGATATACGTCATTTTATTTTAAATATCAATACATAGTTTTTTTTTAGTTGGGTTTCCTTGCCTTCCATTTGACCTTAATGATTGGTTGCTTTTTTGGTTCAAACATGTTTGGATGTTTTTGTGAAGACATGTTGGTGAGTTGAGTCAGAGCTTGTCTCGAATCGTAATCCAACATCGTCAAACTGCGACTCTAGAGTCTATGTGACAACTGATATTGGAATTTGGTAGGCTAATGAGACACTTCAATTATAACTCAAGGTGGGATTTCTTTCTAATGTTACTAACTTTATTGATTTATAAATCAAATTATCTAACTTTATTATAAAGTTTAGGCCTTGAATAGGTGTGGATTTTGAATCACTTTTTTGGATTAATTACCTATTGAAGCTTCTAAAAAAGTATATTCTCTAAAAATTAGGAAAATTATATTTTGAGAAATTTTGCCTATTTGTTCATAGAATCAAAAAAACCAATTTTTATGGATTTTTTATTCTTAACTTGACTTGCATTTTTTCAATTTTTAATTTTTAAAATTTTTTTTTAATACAAAATCTAAAAACCATAATCCAAAATCTAAAATCCAAAAACCAAGATCTATAATCCAAAAACTATTTAAAACTTGCAAACATTCATGGCCTTAAGAATTTTTTTTTATACAAAATTAAATATGAATGATAGTATAGTTGTTGTAGGAAATAATGAAAAGACCACATAAATCTTTTTGCAAGCTTTCAAGGAGATTGGATGGATAATAAAAAAGAGGGATAAGTTGCAAAATAGTACGTTTTTCAAACATAATTGGCAAACTAGTCACTTTGCCACAGTTCAAAGATTGACATTTTTAATCTGTAAATCAATATACACAAACATGATATCATATACTTTTTTTTTTTGGTAAAAATGATATCATATACTTGTTTCCATGTTTCGAATCGAAGATGGAAACCATTCGCATGTATAAGCAACACAACCTCTCAGTTAAAAACAGGCTGATCACCAAACACATGTTTGAAAATATACATTCGTCGCTATGGTTGCAAAAGTGTTGTGACTACATTGACATTGAGGTTTGGGAGTGATAAACTGATAACCAATTTTTTAAATCTCTCCTGGTGCTAGTGAAAAATAAACTCTGTGTTTGAATTTCTACTGTCAAAGAGTTATTTGTTCCACATATTAGCTTTGCATAGCTCTCGCTCATTCAAAACTTCTCGAGTGCTACGGATTACGGAAAAACATATAAATCATATTAATGATTAGTTGCAACATCTTTTATGAGCGGGCCATTTGGGCCTTAATGGGCTGATACGCAAAAAATGGAATTTAGGACACGTCATCGTCGTCGGCAATGTAGAAGGGAAGGGTAATATGGTAAAAGAGGAAGGAAGAAGCGTTAAATTCAAAAGAAAAAAGAGGAGCGCCTCTTCAAATAATTTCAAATCTCACATCGACACATCGCGCTCACTCTCTCTCTCTTCAGATTCCGTCGCCGGTGAAAGAGAGATAGAAAATTTTCAAATAGCAAAGAAATTTCGGATCTTGCTAAGCAGTATAGAAGGTAATTGGGATTTTGAAATCAGTATCTCTGGATTCGCCGTCCGTTCGCCGCTTCAAGATGTCTAGCCGCCACGATAAAGAGAAAGGCGTTAATGTTCAAGTCCTCCTTCGATGCAGGTACTACCGTCGAACCCATTCTCCAGATTGAATTTTAGGTTTACTTTCAATTTGATTTAGGTTCTGGTTTCGCTACTGTGTTGTCGAATCACCTTTTTTTCTTTTTTTTTTTTTTTTGCTGAATTTCTGGGAGTTTTTTTTTATGTGTTTGTTTATTTTGACAGGCCATTTAGTGATGATGAATTGAGGAACAATGCTCCTCAGGTGCTCACTTGTAATGATTTGCAAAGAGAAGTTGCTGTTTCCCAAAACATCGCTGGGAAGCACATTGATAGGGTTTTCACTTTTGATAAGGTAAATAAGTTGCTGCGTCTACTTAACTGGCCTTGCTTTTCTCTTTATTTCTTGTTTCTTTCGGCTGTGCCATGGACGTAGACCATGGAAAATGCTGAAATTGCCTGTTTTTTGGGATTAGATTAGGACAATTTTTTATGGGAAGAGAGATGGAGTATGCTTGAATGAGTGGGATTAGTTAAGCCAAGAAAGTGTTTTGCCTAGTAACTTCAATTTTCTGAGTACAGAAGCTTGATAACTACTTTATATTATTAGCCAGTTTAAAGTGTATACTTCGATCCCATTACTCTATGTTTCAGTTGACTCAAATGTACTTTGGTATAATTTGCACTGGAACTTTCAAGTATAGAGAACGGTGTAATGTTAATTTTTTTTACCTGTGTTTGCTTATTTAGAGTAGAAATATAGTAATCATGTGAACGTTGATGGAGTCTAGTGAGTATCGACATTCTGAATGTGTGTTTTATGTTGAACACAGGTGTTTGGGCCATCGGCTCAACAGAAGGATTTGTATGATCAGGCTGTTGTTCCAATTGTGAATGAAGTACTGGAAGGTTTTAATTGTACAATATTTGCGTATGGTCAGACTGGTACAGGGAAGACATATACAATGGAAGGAGAATGTAGAAGGTCAAAGGTCTGTATTTTGTTGCAGCGTGTTTGCTTTTTCTTTAAGGTTTGCTGGTGATGTTCTCTAATCTAAGCTATTTACCTCCATTTTTATCTGGACAGAGCATGCCTAGTGGAGGTCTGCCGGCAGAAGCAGGCGTTATACCTAGAGCTGTAAAACAAATCTTTGATACACTTGAGGGTCAGCAAGCTGAGTACAGTGTTAAAGTCACGTTTTTGGAACTCTACAATGAAGAGATTACCGATTTGCTTGCTCCTGAAGATATATCTAAAGTTACTTCTGAAGATAAACAAAAGAAGCCGTTACCTCTAATGGAGGACGGCAAAGGTGGTGTTCTTGTTCGAGGATTGGAAGAGGAAATCGTAACAAGTGCCAATGAAATCTTCACTTTGCTCGAGAGAGGTTCCTCTAAAAGGCGGACTGCAGAAACATTCTTGAATAAACAATCAAGGTAATACATTTGATGCTTGCGTTTTTTGCTCATTAATGGTCAAGATTTCACCTACATAATGAAATCCTTCACTTGCAGTCGGTCTCATTCCCTCTTCTCAATAACAATACATATCAAAGAAGCTACTCCAGAAGGTGAAGAACTAATTAAGTGTGGCAAGCTGAACTTGGTTGACTTGGCAGGATCAGAAAATATATCACGTTCTGGTGCTAGGGATGTAAGTAGTTTCTCTCTGTTCAATCGAGTTTGGAGTGTCTTTCCTCTCAATTTCTAGATTTCATGGTCATGTCAGATTTACTCAATAGCGTTTCTCTATCTAGGGCCGGGCTCGAGAAGCTGGTGAAATAAACAAAAGTCTTCTTACATTAGGGCGAGTGATCAGCGCTTTGGTTGAACATCTTGGACACGTTCCTTACAGGTTTAACTTCTTTTTTTTTTTGGGTTTTTTTTCCCGTTACATTATTGATCACATAGCAGTGATTCAAGTTATACTGAATCCTATAATTGTTTACTGCAATGAAATTTAGGGACAGTAAGCTCACCCGTTTACTACGTGATTCCCTTGGTGGGAGAACAAAGACATGTATCATCGCAACAGTTTCACCTGCTGTTCATTGTATTGAGGAAACCTTAAGTACTCTAGATTATGCACACCGGGCGAAGAATATTAGAAACAAACCAGAGGTATTTTTTTTTTTTTTTTCATAATATTAAGCCTCTGTTTCATTTTTTCTTGTTTCCATTCAGCCAACCATTGAAAAGTTCGAATTTATTTTTGTACTCTTTTACACTTCTTTTTGGCAGGTTAACCAGAAAATGATGAAATCTACTTTGATAAAGGACCTTTATGGTGAAATTGAACGACTTAAGGCGGGTAAGAGGCATTATCACTGTATCCGTGGATAGAATGATTGTGGAGGGGTGACTGATGGAGTACTTTCACTTGGCTTAACAAATTTACTCGCTACAAAGTCTTCTGCTCTGAGTCCTCTGTTTGTCTATTACTCATATGTTTTCTTTGCTTGTCTATTTAGAGGTATATGCCTCCCGTGAGAAAAATGGTGTTTATATGCCAAAAGAGAGATACTATCAAGAGGAGAGTGAAAGAAAGGTATTGGTCTGCGCATAATTGTTCCTCAGATCATTTTTCAATGGTTGAAGAAACAAAATGTTCATTTGACCTTAGAGTACTAAGTAACCTCTTTGTCTCCCTACTTTTCTACTAATATGATTTCATTTGCTTTATTTTTAGGCAATGGCTGAGCAGATTGAACAAATGGGTGGTCAGATAGAGAATTATCAGAAAGTTAGTTACTTATTTACTCTGTTGATCAATATTATTATCGTAAGTGTCAAAATGACATGTGAATATGGTTATTTACATATTTTTGTGACCAGCAACTTGAGGAGTTGCAAGATAAGTATGTCGGTCAAGTGCGGGACTGCTCTGATCTGACTAGCAAGCTTGATACCACCGAGGTATTTGTTACTTTATTTGGATTGACTTTTGTGCTTTATAACTATATCAATATGCTCTGAGACTTCGATTGTGCTGTCTAGAAAAACTTGAGCCAAACATGCAAAGTGCTTGCTTCTACAAACGAGGAACTGAAGAAATCTCAATATGCCATGAAGGAGAAAGATTTCATCATTTCAGAGCAGAAAAAATCTGGTATTTTCTTTAACATTACTCTTATCAAATGCTTGAAAAGATTTCTAACGTCTCGCATTTTGCCAGAAAATTTACTGGTTCAACAAGCTTGCATTTTGCAATCCAACTTAGAAAAAGCTACTAAAGATAATGCTTCATTACACCAGAAGATTGGTATGTGTATTTACTACTTTTGACTATCTTTTCATTAGCAATTTCATAAGAAATGTTAATATGTGAACTTGATGTACTGCTTTGCAGGAAGAGAGGACAAGCTTAGTGCGGATAATAGAAAAGTGGTCGACAATTATCAAGTAGAACTCTCTGAACAAATTTCCGGTCTGTTCAATAGGGTTGCTTCTTGTTTGTCCCAGCAAAATGCACACCTTCAGGGTGTTAACAAGCTGTCCCAATCTCGTTTAGAGGCACACAACAAGGTATCAAACTGTTTTGTTCTTCTAGTTTTATAACAATCAATGAGTTATGTCTTTTCCAATTTTTTTTACAAGGACAGCAGAAAATTCTGCTGGTAGTTGTTTATAATCTAACACTTATCTAAGTTTGTAACACTTTTTACACATTTGTTGTCTAGGCCATTCTAGAAATGAAAAAGAAGGTTAGAGCTTCAAGGGATTTATATAGTTCTCACTTGGAGGCAGTGCAGAATGTAGTTCGGTTGCACAAGGCAAATTCGAATGCTTCTCTTGAGGAAGTTTCAGCATTGACGACTTCAAGTGCATGTTCCATTGATGAGGTACCCCTTTAATTTCTTTCCTATTCTTTTAGTGACTTTTGGTGTTTTTTAAAGTTGTTGTCTCGTCTATTTCAGTTTCTTGCTTCAGGAGATGAGACAACATCGTCGTTATTTGATGAACTTCAGAGTGCTCTCTCATCCCATCAGGGAGAAATGGTTCTCTTTGCGAGGGAACTGAGACAGGTCAGTGTACTGAAATATAACATTGTGTAGCTAATTTATATATTGGCCTTGGAAATTTACAAGAGTTGTTAGCTGATTGCTTTCTCTTTTGTTCCTAATATGCAGAGGTTCCACACAACGATGGAGCAAACACAGGAGATGTTTGAATACACAAGTACGTTCTTTCAGAAGCTTATGGAAGAGTCTAAAAATGCTGAGAGTCGTGCTGCAGAGGCAAATGATAGTCAAATAAACAGCATTATCGATTTTCAGAAGACTTACGAGGTCATGATTCTACATCTCTTCAAGTTCCACGCAAAACATCTTTGCTTGATCCTATCTTTAACATATATATGTTGTGCAGGCTCAGTCAAAATCTGATACAGATAAACTTATAGCGGATTTAACTAACCTAGTCTCAAGTCACATTCGTCGCCAACACGAATTGGTTTGTTGCTTCTTCCTTCATTTGTTTCTTTCTCTCTTCCACTTTATGATACATAAAACTGTACTGTTTTGCCTGGCAGGTTGATTCAAGACTCCATAACTTTAAAGATGCCGTCTCTTCCAACAAAACTTTCTTGGACAAACACGTCTCTGCCGTAAATAATCTGGCTAATGACGCAAAAAGAAAGTGGGAGACATTTTCCATGCAAGCTGAGAATGACGCCAGAGAAGGTGCTGATTTCTCGGCTGCAAAACATTGTCGAATGGAGTTACTGCTTCAGCAATCGTAAGTTCCTTACTATGTTTATTAATTTCTTTGAGTTACAATTTTTCAGTTATGCATCCTAACCTCTCTTTATCTTTCTATGCGTTAGTGTGGGTCATGCGGACTCAGCTTTCAAACACTGCAAGAGAACTCATGAATCACTAAAGGAGATGAACAGTAAGCAAGTCGCAGATGTCTCTTCACTTGTTAGGTAAGTGGTTTAAGTTTTGCAGATATATTTCTGAATTCAGATCTCTTCATATCCTGTAGAAATTGCAGTCATCTACACTATTATTTCTGAATTCGCTTCTCAATGCTGGCTATATTTAAATGTTATGGGTCAACCATGTTATGCTACCATACATAAACTTCAATATAACTGTTTGGTTTAGGTCTGCTTGTGATAATAACGAGCAGCACGATGCCGAAGTAGATTCTGCAAGGACTGCGGCTGAAAAAGATTTAACAAAGAACAGTGATGAGATAGTTCAGCAGATTGACCGTGAGCTTTCTTTTTTGCACATGACTGTTTCTTTTGTCCATTTGAAGAAGTGCATCGCTTAGGCTAAAAGAATTTCTTGGCGTGATCATTATTCTCCCAATTTTTGTAATCTTTCAGGCATGTCAGAGGACGAAAAAGCGTCTGTATCACAAATCCTGGAAAACGTCAGGTCGCATGAAAAAACTCTTGAAAGTTTCCAACAGGATCAATGTTGCCAAGCCAGATGCATTGAGGATAAAGCTCAAGAAACTTTTCAACAAAACTACATGGTAAGTTGTTCCTCATAGCCTAATAATAACATACTCTCTTCACTCTTAGAAGAGTCTTATACCCAATCTCTCAATTGGTGAACCGCAGGAGTATGAGCCCACAGGGACAACTCCAACAAGGAGTGAACCAGAGGTCCCAACCAAAGCCACCATTGAATCACTACGAGCCATGCCAATGGAGAAGTTGCTTGAAGAGTTCCATGAGAACAACTCTTATGAATCCTTTGCGACCAAGGAATCAAAACCGCAACAGTTAACACGGTCGCCTCTCTCACAGGTCAACTAGGGAACCACCTCTGTTCCATTATATGTTCTTTTGTTTTTAAAACCCCCAAATCAGTGTCTGTGCCTGTATAACTATTAATCTGTGTACACATTTGTGAAAGTGTGGGATCAATCAATGAAGAGTGAGATGCTTCTGACACAGTTCAATCCCTTGCTTGGGATTCAACTTTTGAACCTACATTGAAATATTCATCATTGTAATGTAGTCGTTGAATTTCTTATGGCAATCTAAGATTCACATTTATCATTTGAAGAATATCTCTCAGAGTCAGAGGGTTTGTTCTAATACCTCACCAAAATTCGAATCTTGGACCCTTTTTGCCCATGATGTTTTATGATGTGCATCAGTGCATGCATACACCACTTGATCACTTTCTATATATGACTCAACCATGAAGATGCTTTCAAATCCCAACAATGAGCATTTTAAGTGAAAACTCAAGTAGCATTTGTGAGATCAGAGTCACTGTGCCACTCAGAAGATTCATCTTTCTCACTTCCCATGAGAATTTCAGGAAACCAAGAGCATGAGAGATTCCCATAGAATCCTCTTTTACCTTTCTAAAAGAACAATTATGAACATCTTTTAGTTCGTGCTCGTTTTCTAAAGCTTTACAACTCAGCAAACTATTCACTTGGGATTTTAATACAATCTCATTTGTGTACATATAAAGCTTAAGATGACATGGTATGACACTGGTAACGTCGAATATGGTTTCTATATCAAGCTTATAATATGTCATTTCATTTTAGAAAGTGGAACATCAATAAAGTGGAATTATATATCCACCAAAAGAAATTTCTTTAACGACTTTCTTCTCATTCTTGTTTCTTCAGTCAGATGTATGTATGGTAATAATTAGTTAAGTGTGGTGATAGTCCCTGCAGGTTCATATACACAAAAGATGCAAGCAAGGTGTTGTAGTAGTTGTAGGTGATGTTTCACAATTATAGCAATGGAATCAACTTAACTAGCAAACAAGTGGTGGAAGTATATCTAGTTTTTAAGCAAACAGTAATTGTGAAAAATAATATTCTGACTTTGAAGCATACCGGAAAATTGGGTTTATTGTGGAAGTAAGTGCATTTCTGAAAATGTAAACATAAACTGCGTAAAGTCTCTTTGCTTCACTTTTTGGCGTTATGATGTGATGGCAAATTGCTCAAATATACCGAACATAAGATTCGTTATGTATGTCTCGAGTATCTGAGTGTTCAGGTTTAAACCAGTTTTTGATTTTCTCGGAAACATACTAGTGAAGTTTAAAATTTAGAGTAAAAAAGTTTAAAACATTTATATCATCTATAATTCATATAGATTTACTACCCACGTACTACCAAATCATCTGCT
Source organism: Erysimum cheiranthoides (assembly GCA_011420285.2). NCBI lineage: Eukaryota > Viridiplantae > Streptophyta > Magnoliopsida > Brassicales > Brassicaceae > Erysimum > Erysimum cheiranthoides. The sequence continues at coordinate 14,322,812 of CM022182.2, read as the reverse complement.
ATTTTTTTTTGTTTGACTATAATCAATTACGTAAAGTAAAATAAATAATACAGGATTTTTTTTTAAAAAAAAAAGACAAGAAAAACTAAAATAAGATTCAACTGAAATTATATAATTAATATTTTCTTGTTGCTGAGAATATATTCAAATTCTTTTTTTTATAAACTAATGGTTCTATCACTTTTTTTTAATAGACAATTTGTTTTAGTTGAAAACTATTAGTTTTATTCGGATCTAACTAGTTTTTTATTGGTAATATGGTACAAAGTATACCGTTTTGATAATTACCAATCACAAAAAACGTTACCAAAAGCGTTATCAATAACGTTACTTATAGTTTTTTTTGTACATTTTTCGTATACAACTTTTTAAGAAAGTTTTGCATTATTTCGTAATAATTTACCGCTATTTATACAAATGAGTCATTTTGATATCTCGTTTAATCTATATTCGGCCAAAAAATTAACACAATATCAAAAAGAGGAGTGGATGGAAAAAATTTTGTATTCAATCTTCAAGCAGTTAGTAGCCTCTGCAGAGGTAATCAATGAAGACACTAAACACAGGAAGAGTCCTAAGTGATGCTACATGAAGAAGATATCAAATACGATAACATAAAAAATAGCCTACAAATTATCTACTTTTCTATTATCTTGTTCCTCATGTTTCACCTATATAAACATTAATTATACTCCCTCCGGTTTTGTTTAGTTGTCATTGTAGACCTAATTTTTTGTAAATAATTACTTGTCGTTTTAAGTAACTAATGTAACTTATCAATAACTACCCAAATTACCCTCATTTAATTAAACATAAATTATTTGTAAATAATTACTTGTCATTTTTATGAGGTTAATATAGTCATTGTATACATTTTCTTAATTAAAACAAATATAGTTAAAACGACAATTTTTCAAAACCAGGGGAATCGAGTAATAAACTACTTTGCAGTCATCACATTTTCTCTCTTTTTGTTTTATCAGGATGAAACAAATTTGTTTCACAAAGACAAACTAATTAATTACAGAGTGGATAATGATCTCCTGCTTGTACGGTCAAAACATATACCTATTTATAAGAAAGGATAAATACATTATCAGATTGTTCTACGTATTTACCGTAGAAAAGATAAATACATTTATCAAAAAAGAATGATAGACACATCATTTGCTGTCCAAAAAGGATAATTGCATCATTTTTAAAAAAGAGTGGATATTTAGTGAGATACCAGTTATTTAATTGGTTATCTTAACATCATTATATTTTGTGGTTAGGAGATCGTATACGAAAAAAAAAAGCTGTTCGTTTATAAATTGTTTTCAAGTTTCTACAACTAACTTTTTTTAATAACATGGATTATGCCATATAATTCATTTACATATTACACTGATATATATATATATATATATATATCAAAACTTTGAAATAGTTTAGACTATAGTGTATGTACAAGAATTTGTACCGCAAACATAAAGAAAAATATAATCCCTTGGTCAACATTATTAAACCAGAGAAATCACGGCTTCACTTGAGCAACGAAATTCTCATAAAGTTATGGAAACCTAATCTGTACTCATATTCCAATAATAAACTTTAACTAAGACGTGTAATTAAATAATGGACAATTACACCTGAGATAACCCTAGAAAGAAGGAATAAAACCACCGACCAAAGAATTTTAAATTTGATCAATTTGGATCAAATAGAAAATTAAATTAAAGGATGAAAATTCTACCGGATGTATATCTTTCTAATTATAGTCGGAGTAAAAATCTCCAGTTAACCTTATCCTGAAAATTAATTATCTACTTTTCTGTTATCTTCTTCCTCATGTTTAGCCTATATAAACACTAAAATAAACTACTTTGCACTCATCACATTCTCTCCTTCTTCAAGTTAACTCCCAAAAAAAATTATCAAACGCCACTCAGATCCTGAGCCTTAAGTTGCATCAATGGTTGTTTCAAATGTTGTTTCTGTCTTATTATTGCTTTTAATAATCAATTTAAGCAATAATTATAATATCAAAGGAATTGACGCATTTCATCAGATTTACGAAAAATTGCAATCTGAATCAGTCGAATCAGTGAACCATCTTTACAGACCTGGTTTTCACTTTCAACCTCCAAAGCATTGGATTAACGGTACATTGATCTCTTCCTTTCTTTCAAATATAATTTAGTTAGAAATATTTGTTTCTTTAGTGTTTAATGATTTTCGTTTTGATGTTTCGTTTTTATTTTATTTTTACTTTTGTTCTGAAATGAAAGTTTAGTCCACTATACGGTGTCATTTGCTTAGCCAAGTAAAAGATCTCCCAGGTTTTCAAATCCATGTTTTGTTGTGTGTTTGTGATAAAACAATAAAACTAGTATTTTCAATGAAATTAAGAAACAATAAACTACATTTTTCTTAAGAAAATACAATACAATTTCTTCTCCGAACCTATTATTATATTCTTATTATATCACGTATTGATGATATTACGTCATAAACGTATAAGACCGAGAAGACAAGTTTTGCATGTATAATATGTATGCGTATATACTTACATAGGTAGTAGACAAAAACTATGCTTATCTTTCTACAAAATATATTTTCTCCGAAAGGGAAAATTTGTCTGTGAGCGGAAAAGAATGTAGTTAGTTTTCCTTAGGTTATAGCTTGTGAAAATTTTTATTTTCATTTTCCATATCTTGGAACAACGATTTTTTAGATGATAAACATATTTGTATACGGATCGTAAACTACTATTTGACCTTGTTAAACCTACATCGAAAATTCGAAATCCCAGATTAATAGTTCTTTTTTTTTGGTAGAATTAATCCCAGATTCATAGATTCTCTATAGAGTCGGGAAGCGATTAGATAAGTGTCACTTGACGTTGTTCAGTTGGTATATTTTTTCTTACGTGGTAATTAGATTAAATTTATTGATAAATTTAAAAAAAAGAAAAGAAATTGCATAGATTATTAGTCAATATAAGTATTTGTTAAGGAGAGGTCGATCGTGATCGAGTAATAAATTACAATAAATACAAAGATACGGTTGTTCGTATTTTTGCTACACTTTACAGTTTACTCTCTTTATTCACGTTTTCAAGTTGCTCGACTAACGACTTTCATGTGATATCTTGTATTGCTTATCCTCTTATCTTACCTCGAAATCGAAATCTAAACCTCATTTTCCTTTGTTTTCGTGTGTTTCCATGTAACATTCTCGACAATCCCAACAGATCCAAATGGTGAGTCTATCAGTAAATACTTTTTAATTTTGACATATTTTTTCTGTTAAGATATTATACACAGCGTTATTGTATACTACAAAATAATATAATTTGGTTTTATCGAAAACAGGGCCAGTATACTACAAAGGTCTCTACCATCTGTTCTACCAATATAACACCAAAGGTGCGGTTTGGGGTAATATTATATGGGCCCATTCGGTTTCTAAAGACTTGGTTAATTGGGAGGCTCTTGAACCGGCCCTCCATCCCTCAAAATGGTTCGACATCGGAGGTACATGGTCCGGTTCAATAACACTCGTACCGGGAAAAGGACCGATTATCATCTATACCGGTGTTAACAAGAACGAGACTCAGATGCAAAACTACGCAATCCCAGAGGACCCATCAGACCCATACCTACGGAAATGGATTAAACCGGATGATAACCCGATCGCAATGCCAGACTATACCATGAACGGTACAGCATTTCGTGACCCGACCACGGCTTGGTTCTCCAAAGACGGGCATTGGAGAACGGTCGTGGGATCAAGAAGAAAGAATAGAGGAATCGCTTATATCTACAGGAGCCGAGATTTCAGGCATTGGGTCAAAGCTAAGCACCCGATGCACTCCAAAGAGTCAACCGGTATGTGGGAATGTCCTGATTTCTTCCCGGTTTCCACAACCGATTTTGTAAACGGTTTGGACTTGGACTATGCCGGTCCAAACACCAAGCATGTGTTGAAGGTTAGCTTGGACATAACCCGGTTCGAGTATTACACGCTTGGTAAATACGATCCTAAGAAGGACCGGTACATACCGGACGGTAATACTCCTGATGGTTGGGACGGTTTAAGATTCGATTACGGTAATTTCTACGCCTCCAAGACATTCTTTGACTACAAAAAGAACCGAAGACTCTTGTGGGGTTGGGCCAATGAATCAGACACCGTTGAAGATGATATTTCGAAGGGTTGGGCCGGTCTTCAGGTATCAAATTAACTCAGAATTTTGTTACTATAATGAAAACTTATCTTAATAAAATGTAATTTATAGGTAATTCCAAGAACAGTGCTTCTTGACCCAAGCAAGAAGCAGCTCGTGTTTTGGCCTGTTGAAGAGATAGAGTCATTGAGAGGTAACTACATCCGAATGAGCAAACATAACATCAAGATGGGTCAACGCCTAGAAGTTACAGGAATCACTCCTGCTCAAGCCGATGTAGAAGTAACGTTCTACGTCGGAAGTCTAGAGAAAGCTGAGACATTCGACCCGAGCTTCACGCTCAAACCGTTTGAGTTGTGTAAGATAAAAGGCTCCAACGTGACAGGCGGTGTAGGACCCTTTGGTCTGATCACATTAGCGACTCCTGATTTGGAAGAGTACACTCCTGTCTTCTTTAGAGTCTTCAAAGACTCTTCCACTCATAAGCCTAAGATTCTCATGTGCTCCGATGCTAGACAGTACGTTCCATGATCTCTCTCTATTTAATATACTATTATTATATGATATTCTTTTCATTTGATTAATGAAATTATTAACTTTCTTGTAGTTCGTCGTTAAAGCAAGACAAGGGTCCACTCGCAAAGGATAGGATGTATAAACCATCATTTGCTGGTTTTGTGAATGTTGATATGGCTGATGGAAGGATCTCTCTAAGGAGTTTGGTAAGTATATTAGACGAATCTTTGATATTTTTGCTTTTAATTAATTAATTGTTAGTATGTAATTAAGTACGTGACATAAAATGAAATTAAATTGTTACAGATTGATCATTCGGTAGTAGAGAGCTTTGGAGCTTTAGGGAAGACGGTGATAACGTCAAGAGTGTATCCAGTGAAAGCAGTAAAAGAGAATGCACATTTGTATGTGTTTAACAATGGAACGGAGACTGTGACCATAGAGAGTCTTAATGCTTGGAACATGGAGAGACCTTTGCAGATGAATAATGGATTTGTTTAGTTTATCTCTTCTCTCTATAATTTAGTCTCTTCTCTCTCACTTTTCATTTTCTTTTTCTTTTCATCTTCAGTAGTAATTGAGAGATACTCTTGACATTAGGAAGAAAACTTTGGGATTTTCTCTGTTTTTATGATCAAGTTGGTTTGTGCAAGTCCATACTTATATATGGACTCTTGTACCTTTCTGTCCCTAATAACTCAAGAAAAATAATTTTAGAAAGCAAACATCGAGAATCAGTCGTTAGTTAATCATGTGTATTTTTAATGCGCTTAAGAGATTTATAAGTAAAATGCCACAACTACAATTTAGAGAAACATCAGCGATTTGAAAAAGAATCCAATATCAGATTTACTAATAATCTTTTAACATCAACTGAAACAAGTTTGTGTGTCAAAACACCAGAGATGTGTCTTTCAAAAGAAACACAAAATATAACATAAATAAGCTAACAAAAATATTACATATAACATAAAAGAGATCACTTGATCTTCTTCTTTGCCCTAAACTGCAAAAGAATCAAAAATCAAAACTTTAATAACTAATCAATATAAAATATGTAGAATTGTAAAAGCTAACAATCCAAGAGACTGAAACTAAAACTAGTTGTTATAGCCACACTTAATTCTTCCTTGCAGTTCACAGCCCTTGGGTGTAGACGAGCATAAACATCAAGATGGGTCAAGAGTCTTGAGTAGACTTAGCATAAGAAAAAAATGGAAACTTTTCTTCTGTTTTTTGTTTTCCAAAACAATAAAAACAAAAAGGAAACTTCGTTTTTGTTTAAAATGGAAACAGATTTTAAGGTGCAGAAAGGAAATCACGTGCCAAATCCAAATTTTTGCAAGCAACATCGATTGTCTTCTATAAATATAGATATTTGGGTTTTGACCATCTCATACAAAAACTTTACATCTTCACCATATTATTATAAATATAGATATTTGGGTTTTGACCATCTCATACAAAAACTTTACATCTTCACCATATTATTATACTCAAAGAAAAACAATGTCTATCGTAGAGATTTTTGAGAGAGTCGACAAGAACAAAGATGGGAAAATTTCATGGGACGAATTTGCTGAGACTATTCGCGTCTTTTCTCCTGAAATAACGTCTGAAGAAATCGATAAGATGTTTAGAAAGCTTGACATCGACGGTGACAATGAAATCGACGTCGTGGAGTTTGCTTCGTGTTTGTTGGTTAACGGCGAAGAAGAAAACGATGACGAAGAAGTTGTTATGAAAGAAGCTTTCGAGTTATATGATACTAATGGTGATAGGAAGATATCGGCAAGTGAGATTCACGTGGTGTTGAAGCGTCTTGGAGAGAAGTATACATTGGAAGAATGCAATGCGATGGTTCGAGCTGTTGATAAAGATGGCGATGGTTTTGTGAGCTATGAAGAATTTAAGACTATGATGAGTTCTAATAACAAAAAGTTATTCTGATTCTACCCAAATTTTTGATAGTTTAATTGTCTTTCAGTTTTCTTTTTCTATTTCTTATTTCGGTTTGATGATCAAACCTTTTACCAATGTGTGAATGAATTATTTTTATTTTGGTCAAAAATTGTTTTGCTTGGATTTGTGTCCATCTCTTCTAACAAAAATAAGATTCTTCGATATATGATTTTGATTCTATACTAATTACTTTCCATTAATTCGATTTTAAAAAAAAACGGTTAGAAGTCAACGGAATCAATCCTGCTCTATAGCTGATGTGGAAGTAACGTTCTACGCCGGAAGTGTAGAGAATGCAGAGACATTCGACCCCAACTTCACGTTCAAACCGTTTTGAGTTGTTTAAATTCTTTTGCTCTGATCGCATTAGACACTTCCTTAATTTGGAAGAGAACACTCCAGCTATAATGACTTGGTTAAACTAATTAATCATATTCGTTAATCAAATTTTTTTTATAAGATACCAAAAATGCTATATGGGTTTAAGAGATCTATAGATCAGAGTTTCAGATGGCACACTAAAATTTTGGAATTTATTGGAAGAAAAAAAAAACGAAATCAGATTTACTAATAATCTTTTTTAACACCAAAGATTCACTGAAACAAGATTGTGTCAAAAACACGAGAGATATGTCTTTCAAGAGAAACACAAAATATAACATAATTAAGCTTCGGGTAAAGAACAGATCACTTGATCTTCTTCTTTGGCCTCAACTGCAAAAGAATCAGAAACCAATCCATTAATAACTAATCAGCTAAAATATGTGGAATTGCAACAATCCAAAAACAGACAGAAACTAAACCTGGTTGCTGTGGCCACACTTCTTCTTCCTGCAGTTCACAGCTCTTGGGTGCAGACGAGCATAACACCTAAGACAAGATGTCAACTCAAACATGAGACAAAATGTTCACACAAGACTTAAATCACATTAAAACATAGATGAAAGTTATATCTAAACAACAACTTAAACTTGTGTTCATGCTATCAATATATAAGAGAGAAACAGTTGATATTAGGATTAAGAAGGTTTAACAAAATGATCAAATACAATTTGCAACCCACAAAAGAATGTGACATGACATAAATAATAGGTTCAGCCAAGATAATTCCCAATTGTTACTATAATACAAAACTATAATCATCAAACATTGTAAGAACTCAGAATAACAAAGAAGAGAGATAAGAAAGCTTACTTGCGACAGATCATCTTGTCTTGATTATACTTGCGAGCCAAAGCCATCAAAGAAGGCTCAATGATACCTCCCCTAAGCCTCAGAACAAGATGCAGAGTCGACTCTGTTTACAAACCAAAACGAGAATTGAATCAACAAACACTCACAGCTAAACTAATTTCATTTCCAAGAGAATTCAAATGAGAACACAACATTCTAATGAAGAAAGAGACCTTTCTGGATGTTGTAGTCAGCTAAGGTGCGACCATCTTCAAGTTGTTTTCCAGCGAAGATCAACCTCTGCTGGTCCGGAGGGATTCCTGACTCAGAGATAAAACGAAACGATAAGAGATCGCAATTTCAAAGTAGAAATTTTTAAAAAGCAAAAGAAGTTACCTTCTTTGTCCTGGATCTTGGCCTTGACATTGTCGATGGTGTCACTGCTCTCGACCTCGAGGGTGATGGTCTTCCCAGTTAGTGTTTTCACGAAAATCTGCATCTTTGCGTTCGTTTTCTTCGCCGGAAGTCTCAAAAACGGCAAAAGACGTGTAAAGAATGAAATCTTATAGTGCTGTCATTTCTAGGGTTTTGTGTTGTGTTGATTATTTGTAATGGGCCTTCGATACCAAAGCCCATATAAACTTATGAACATTTCCACACTCCATATAATCCTACTACAGGTATTTAATTATGCGTTGGTTTTTCAACAATACAAAATAAAGTAAGAGAGAGATAATATGTGAATAATTAAAATTTAGTTCACACATGTATTGATTTATTTAACTACTCTTCTTGATTTCTCATATTCAGTCCTATTTTGCGAGTTGGTCCTGGTTTTTTAAGGTTTGATTTGGGAACTGAGAACACATTATTTTCCCTCTCAAACTACCATTTTTAAGTTTTTGGTAAAAAAAATGGTCCTGTTCAAATCTTGTGATTATGAATTTTAAACTGACACAATGTTGCGCTAAAGTTTCGACAATTTTCACAAATAAATTGCCTCCTGAGCTGATAACTTTTTTTCCTAAGCATTGAAAATTTTATCTTTTCAATCTGTCTTACATAACTCGTTAGCTAAAGACTCACGGCATGCGCATCAGAGCAAATATGGAAGCCAATTATGCTCATGACTCCTCATGGTAGAAAAATGTTGTTCAAATTAACAAAAAGCATTCAAATCCAAGACTCTTCCACAAATCTAACAAACTCCAAAAAAAAAAAATTGGTTCTGACAAAATGAAACACATGGAGCTACATAAAGACATCCCATAAGGCCAAAAACTCAGAGCCTCCTTCCTCTTCTACCACCCTTTCGGCGGGTACTGTCTGTTGGGACGGGAGTAACATCCTCTGCAAAAAAAAGTTACATTGTTAGAAATGAACAAGACACATTACAAAAGAGTCAATAGATGAGAATATAAGAATAGGGAATGAAGCTTACCAATGCGGCCAATTTTCATGCCAGAACGGGCAAGGGCTCTAAGAGCAGACTGAGCCCCAGGTCCAGGTGTCTTGGTCTTGTTTCCACCTGTAGCACGGAGCTTCACATGCATGGCGGTGATTCCAAGTTCCTGTGTTTTGAATAGTAGTTCAAACAGTAGGTTACATCCATGAAAAAGATCGAGGCAGATAGTTTTGTAACAAATATCTTAGGCCCTATTTGTACTAAGTACCTTGCATCGCTGAGCAACATCTTGCGCAGCAAGCATAGCTGCATAAGGTGAGGACTCATCCCTATCAGCTTTCACCTTCATTCCACCTAATCAAAATCAAAAAGAGCAAAAGAGAATATTACTAAAAGAAATAAGGCCAAATGCCATGAAGAAATCAAGTGATTACTCAAAGATTGAAACTGAATAAAAGAGAGGAATGAGTAAGGATCATCAATGCTTACCAGTGATACGGACAAGTGTTTCACGTCCAGACAAATCAGTAACATGCTGAAATAGAAGATAATATCACGTCAGCTTCCACTTACATAAATGATAAATGGAATCTCAAATTTGCCAGAAACTCACAATGAAAGTGTCGTTGAATGAAGCGAAAATGTGGACAACACCGAAAACTTGCTCTCCCTCACGAACAGAAGGTCCAAGAGTTACATTCTCCACCTTTGGCTCCTTGGTCTTTCTCTTCGACGACTATACAATAAATACATACCACTCAATTTCATTACGCTTCAACAGTTACATCAACACATAAATCCAAAAAAACCCAATCTCCAAATATAACTTCAAATCGAACTCAATGATGATCTAACATATTGGCAATTTTGAGATCACAAGCTTAGACAGTATTCAACGGCACTTTCTCACTAATTCAATCAACCAACAGATTCAGGATCCAAAACAATGAAAGACAGATACTTTCTAAACTCCAAATGACATAAAAAAACATTGGAAAAACCTAAATCTACATATATATCCTCAAATCAATCTGAGATAATCAGAGAAAAGAGGAGAACTTAAAAAAGACGAAGCTTACCATGATTCAGGGCGATTAGAAGTAATTCAGATTTGAAAGAAGCTCTTCGTCCTGTAGTTCCGCCTACACACAGAGTCGGGTAAGAGAGAAACGATGCAGAATCAGATATCGATTTTATATTAGGGTTTATGAGTTCCGAGTGAGAGCTCGAGAAGCCTTCGTTTAGGGTTTCGAAATATGTTTTGGGCCGAATCTTACTTGTTGAGTTCAGCCCATATCATACAAGTTGTTTTTCGCTTGATTATAGAAACGTTGTCGTTTGGTGATATCTAGGCAAAAGAAATTTTAAAAAGATATTTGACAACTGTGGGATTTGAACCCACGCCCTTTCGGACCAGAGCCTAAATCTGGCGCCTTAGACCACTCGGCCAAATTGTCAATTGTTGATAGAGTTGCAACAGAGTCGTATATGACCAGTTTCTTTGGTTGTTACTTCTTAGTACGTATTGCCGGTATTGAGGTATCACTTTAGAGTTTAGACTCCCAAACTGAACTATTTTCCTATGTACCAAATGATATTTTAGATAAGAAACTAAAAAAACCATAAAATAAAAGATATATTCGAAGTTTAATTCAATTCATAGAGTCAAATATTTATGAGATTCGAGCAATCTCAACAGCTCTTTTGAGGGCTCCTAAGAGGCTTCTCATGATTCTTTCTTCTCCCGGAGGTGCCTTATCTTTCTTTCGTCCATGACGCGTCGCTTGGAACACTAAACCACTCTCTGTAGTTTGGTAAACCAAACAGTCTATGTAAACCGGAACGTCAGTTTTGCCTTCATCCTCCATCACGATGAATCCTAATCTCGCTCCCCCACTTATTCTATCCACCTACTCTTATAAAAAAAAAAATACCTTGTTAGCTTTTAAAGTTTTTGACATTTCATGAACCAACAATTTATTTGATCCGTAGCCAAAATTTGTGGACATCAAAATTTGTTTAAAGATTTTGATCAATTGCAAATTACCTTGAGAGGAACAGGAAGAGGTAGATTGGCTCCTTGGCAAAGACTATTCGCCCACTGTAAGAAAAATTAATCAGTTAGCTAAAATTAAATTATGAGATCGCTAGAAGGAGGGGTCGAACCTCCGACCTTGTGGTTAACAGCCACACGCTCTAACCAACTGAGCTATTCCAGCTTTTGCATGTCACCAATTTACCTGAAAGAGAAGGGTTTCGAATCTCGCGAGATCAGTATTCGCGGGAAGCTTCATTGTACCCAGAGAAACTCCGTCTTCTTGCTCCGCCCTGATGCTTCCACTTCCCGCCGAAGCATTTGCTACAATTGGCCTCTTAATTTGCCGGCTCGCTGCGCCATTCGTCGGAAGAACTCGAAGCAGGCAAGGAATTGAGGAACCGCGAAGGAATCCAGCCGGAGATCGGACGCTTACGAGTGGCGGAATGACGAGAGCCGTTGCTGCGAAAGCCATTTTCGTATTGTCGCATCCTTCACATAATGAAAGATAGCTTTTAAGAGGATATGAGTTGAAACATGAAAATCTGCATGACGTGTTCTTTTCTAAGCCGTTGATTTTGTAAAAGGGACAGTTGTAAAATCAATACTATGTGTATGTGGAGAAAGTAGGATTATATGATTTGATCGAAACGAGGCAAATTATACAAGACGAAATAGAGGTAGTGGTTAAACTGATTTAAATCAATTTTTGTTCATCAAAGTAGAGTCAAACTTTGACTAAAACCAGTCTACAATAGTATCAAGGATCAGTACAGAGTTATAGTTCTTCTTCTTCATGTCACAAACGTTTTACTAATGCTTCTTCTCCTCAACAAAAACTTCTGCCTTAATCGATCACTTTGGTTCTCAGAATCTTCACTTCATGGATTGGCCTGAAATTTGAGAATAGGATAGAGATTGCTTCAATTACTCGGTTTTATTAATTGGTCAATTCTTGTTGATTCCGAGTAATTAAACTTTACCTGTCGGTGTTATCGGTTTGGACACTACCGAGCCTCTTGATCACCTCCATACCACGGCACACTCTGCCAAAGATTGTGTGCTTTCCTGAAGATGCATACAAATATTAAAAGAAGAGCAACAGTAAGTGACAATTCTGGTAGAAACATGAAAAGGAATCTCAAGTCTTAAATCATCATACATAGCAAGTTAAAACCAGTGTATTCTAAAGATGAATGTGTTTACCATCCAAGGACGGTGCTGGTGCTAAAGTGATGAAGAACTGACTCCCATTTGTATTAGGACCAGCGTTTGCCATTGACAAAATACCAGCTCCTGTGTGCTTCAACTCTGGCTTTATCTCGTCCTCAAACTTTGAACTAGGAAAAGGAACAAGGCAAAAGGCTCATATGATAAATGCAATGAAAACAATAAACGACATGAAAATATCCTACAAAATAGAAGCTTTAGTGTTTCGAGACGAAATGTACAATGAATAGAGCAACTTGATAGTGTCAACCAACTTGAGACTTGTAGAAACTTGAGCTAGTCGACTATATACATCATGCTCAGAAGTTTTTAATAAGGTGTCTCCCAAACTCAGTCAGCCTTGAGTGATCAAACGTAAAGTAAGAAACTAAATTTGTTTGCAATGAATTTAGTCACTCGAAACGTAGAGGAGCTAATTCATCAGAGCTCGATTGTATCCCCACCAAAACTAACTTCATCAGAGCTAAGCTATATCCGATACAAATTCGACTACTAACACATTACACATCCATGGAATCAACCAGCAAAGCTAACATTGATTAAAGAAAGACAATGATGAAATAATATCATTGAGGCGTACCCATAAATGGATTGACCACCTCTACCAGTTCCTGTAGGATCCCCACCTTGCACAATGAAATCCTGAAACAAATCAATAGAAAAGCAACAAATTCCTTAGGACTTCATCATAAGTGATGATCTCAGTACAAACGAAAAGTAAATTGGAAAACAGGATTACAGACCTTGATGATTCTGTGAAATAGAACGTTGTCATAGTAACCTCTCCGTGATAGCTCAACGAAGTTCCGGCAAGTTCTCGGCGAATGTTTGTAATACATCTGAGGAATTTGACACAAATCAAAACAGATGGTAAACCCTAAAACCCTAAATCTTTCACAGTGAGAAGTTTGTTTCGAGAATAATACAATCGGAATGAAGAACTTAGATATGAAATCTAGATCTCAAGCTCGTGCGAGCTCTATATATGAATGCAATTGCCGGAATTTGAAAAAAGGAATAATCAAAAGAGAAAGAGAGAGAAACCTCGACGGTGAAGGGACCCATGGAGGTCTCAAGCGTAACTTCCGGCGGACTTTCTTCAGGTCTCGCCGACATTTTTCAGAGACGGGGGAACGAAGAGCGATAGAGAGAGATTGAGATCGGCGTCTCGTCGGGAACTGAAGCAGACAAAGGTGAGATATGCTCCGCTTACTCTTATTACATTCATCGGGTCGGATCTGATTCTTTTTCAATTATGGGTCGACCCGAGTTTTATAAAACGTTTTGGGCCTATAGTGCAATCCGTTGTATTGTGCAAACTCCATGAACCACTTTAATGATGGTTTCACACCAATCAACACAAATTAATAAAATACTATAAAATGTAATAAAGAGTTGCTGATCCCAGTTTGTATTATTCCTTAATCATTAGATAAGATCACAAATTCTATGAAGAAGCCAATCCTCATGCATTCTTCTTAGACAAATTTATTTTCAATGGTTTGGAGATGACTTAACAGTGGGAGAGACTCCTTAAAAAGAACATTGACCAAATAAATAAAAACTGTATTGGAACCAAACTTAACATTGATGTTCACACTTCAGATGTTGACAATTAAACAAACAAATGAACAATTTTGATTTCTCTCATCGTTTAGGACCGAAAGATTTAAATCAAAATTATAAATCATGAACGAAGATGCATGTGATCTATTTGTTAGTTAGTTTATCATATAAGCATCGTATGTTTTTTATTGAGACATTATAAGCATCCTATGTTAGATCAATATAAAGTTTGGCTGCATCACAGGTAGTTTTGTATTTTCTGTAAGAATATTTAACTTAAAACTATGATTTCTGCATATCAGATATATTTATGTAATGAACGACACTTCAAATAGATAAATGAACATAGGAACAACTATGATTTCTTCATCTCCATTTATAACAACTTGACTCACACGACACGAAGTAGCTTACAACATTGATACAATTTAAAAACTTCAACAATAGCCGCCTTTTTACGGCTTATTTATACAAAATACTAGTAGTCTATTTATTGCCACATATATATAGTCCCTCGCGTCTCTTACGAGATATGACAATTCACTCACTGGCCCTTACGTACGCTCCATATAGATATTTTTTTCATGGTACATAGCCACCACTGCCTTCTCCGCCGCCGGCACCCCCACCGTGACCATATCCAGAAGCGGCAGCATAACCACCACCACCACCTCCTCCACCACCATGTCCACCAGCTCCAGCACCACCACCGTATCCCTCTCCAGCTCCACCTCCTGCTCCGTAACCACCACCGTGAGCTCCTCCTTCGCCTGAACCTCCTCCTCCACCGCCACCATTTCCACCGCCTCCACCACCTCCATGTCCACCGGCACCGGCACCTCCACCTCCATATCCTCCCCCGGCACCACCGCCTTGTCCACCACCGTACCCACCACCATGTGCACCACCACCTCCTCCACCACCGCCTGCTCCGCTTCCTCCACCTCCACCATGCCCACCAGCTTCTCCGCCTCCGTATCCTGCTCCACCGCCTTCACCGCTTCCACCCCCGTAGCCTCCTCCAGGACCACCACCACCACCTCCCCCAGCACCACCACCATGTCCACCGCCTCCGCCTCCACCAATACCACCATGTCCACTGCCATACCCACCAGCTCCACCGCCTTCACCACTTCCACCTCCGTAACCAGATCCTCCTCCAGGACCACCACCGCCACCTCCGCCAGCACCACCACCATGTCCACCACCTCCACCTCCGCCAATACCACCAGCTCCACCGTAGGCAGCACCACCACCCTCTCCGCCTCCACCACCAGCACCACCACCAATACCAACATCAACACCAACACCAGCACTTAAACCACTTTTCACACCATATGCAGCGACTTCAGCCTCGGAATCAGAGGAGGAGAGAAGTGCTCGTCTTGCCGAACATAACCCTAAACCTATCAAGAAACAAACAAAGAAGAGACTTTTGTGATTAGTCATATTTTCACTCTTAATTTGTATTTAGTAGTGAGATGAGTTTGCTTGAGAATGTGTCCGTATTTATAGGCATTTCATGAGCCCCAACCGCGTTTGTTGCACATAGGATGGATGTCCTAAAATTTCACTCGTTGAGGCCCACACCTAACCCATCCATTTCATTCGATTATCTTATGTGCTTTTATCTAGGAATGTCATGATTATAGGTAATTCTTTTACATATATACAGCTACAAATTCACTATTATAGCTATATTCTTTAAGAAAAACACTATTTTTAGTGGTTGAGAAATTTGTATGTTCTTGAGATAGTTTCTTATGAAATGATATTTTTTAACTACAAAATGCAAATTCATCATTTCATGTATATACATGATAGTACTTGTTTTTTTTTTTTTTCTTTTAGCAAAATGCCTATATCGGATATGAATTTTGTATCGTGACATATTGACGAAACTAATCCACTATATTAGACTACATTTACATTTATATTTACAAAACCAAATTTCGATCAGTTTAGGAAACACTCGACTTCTACGTACACATCTTGAATTTCAACTGAGATGATTACGAGAAAACAAAAAACAACAATATATGGGGGGAAGAGATACTAGCTAGAAAGCCTAGAGTAAATATCTGATTATCGGTGAGTTAGTCTTACGAAGTTTGAATAAGATATCGACCACTAGTTGATATCACTCCCGTTTATAGACGGTAGACCGATACACTTTTATTGCCGATATCACGTACCAATATATATGCGTGAATATCGAACATATGAACACTACTAATTTCAGATTCACTAATCACTAGGTAGTGCCACCTTTGAGTGTATGTTTTGTCCCCCATATTGCATAAATGACATTTATATAATCAAATAATTAATTATACTCTAAATGTTTTTGAATCAGACCTAATTTCTACATAATATCATATTGTTCTTTATGGATATCTGACTCACTCCTATCTCTACACTAACTTTCAAAATTTAAAATCAATTCCTAACAACTTGTGTTTATTAGTGGCTCCTCTAATATTTTTTACAAGGAAATGATATAAACGTTGCATAAACGTAGTTACACTAATACATGACCTCCGATTAAATTTTGTACAATAAATATAAACGTTAGATTGTGCCAAACTGCAAACCAAAATATAAACGTCGGATAAACCTAATTGCATTACGAATATATATGACCACTATTATATATTGTGAAGCATCGAGTAATGTATTTATGGACAATTGATGCATGTATCGGCTTTCGGACTTCTATTCGTGTTAATGTTTTAAGTAGGTCATTTTAATTTGAATTGCATTTATATCTAGTTAGGAGTTATAATTCTAACGTGACTTTGTGTATCTATTCTATGTTAACTTTGTAAAGAGCATGTCTTGATTAATTAATAAAAGCCAGATAAATTCTTTCGGCTGGCTTATTAACCCTATCTCAACACATTTTTAAGAAGATTCAGCCCTTCAAAGTTTCTTAAGAACGAAACTAAAAACGAGCAAATTTAAATATGTTATTTGTGTAAATGCATACATATTTTGATGAAGAATTGTTTTAATGATAATCACGAGTTCACGACAATATATAAACTTTTAAGTCCTCATTTAGAATATCTATACATTTTTCATCAACCAGAAAATTTAAAAAGATGATTTCTTATTAAAAATAAAAGACCATGTGAAATTCTCATTATTAGTGTTTTGGCAATGGCAATGAAGCGTGCCATCCAGCAAATTAGCAACACTACAGATATAATACTTTCCAATCGCATACCCACTTGTTATTCTATCTGTTAAAAAAGTTTATATATACATTAGAACAAATAAAATATGTAAGTTTCATCATAAATTTCTTATTCATGATTTATAATATACTCCTTCTAATTTATGAAAATTGATCTTCTAAACTTTTTATGAATATTGATGAAAATTGATCTTCTAACCACATTGATTCATTATTCTATACTATCAACTTTAACATGTTCAATGTAAGACAAAGAAAATCGTATTCTAACCGAACGCTAGCAATACCGAACCAAACTTATAAATGAACCAAACCCAGATGGAAATGACTTTGGTTAGATTTTAATTACAATTTTACATAAATCAAACTAACCAAACACAAAACTAAAAATGTGAAAGGATTGCCTAAAGAGGTGTTTAAGTGTGCTGATCCGTCCAATTTAATCCACTCTGCAACTGGTTTAGATATTTTAGGGGTTTTGGAAAATGTTTTTAGTTTGATGTTCACGAGGATGTATGCTGTTATTTATAGATTAACCTGCAAAACTCGTTTTTGGGAGCTTCTAAATTTGTAACTCTAATTCGCCCGATAGCATGGTGGTTTATGCCCGATTCGTAGATCCTCAGTCCGAATTGACAGGTTTAGTTGGCCGCAAAGTGTTTAGTTTTGTACATGTGAAAGTGGACCCAACCATTTCACTTTGGTTCGCAAGTGGCTCCTTTAATACTTTTTTAAATCTTTTGACAAATGTGTTTAGGCTTATGATTGTCATGAAAGATATAGAAGCACAAACTTATAGAAAGTTTTAAAACTTATCATATACCCAAAAAAAAAAAAAAAAAAGTTAAGGACCGAATCGAATATGAAAGGATAAATTGTTATTAATCATAAGCGGAATTTGCCAACTAAAACTGCTGATCAACAATTCACATTATGTATAGTTTTGACTGTTTAATCAAAGTATAATCCAATACAAGTAAAACTTGTAAATAAAATCAAGTTTTCTTTTTCTCATAACCAATGAATTCATGGCGGTCTAATAGTTGAAATACCATGCTAATTGAGAAAACTTAATCTAAGTTCTTCCTCTGCGATGTCAATAATCATGGTCATTGTGATTTGTGAAAGTAAGAGCTGCATCAAATGACGATGGTCACTCGACCGTTGCGCAAATTCATTCTTCATCATTTCCATGATCAATGTGCACACGACCAATTTACTATTTTACCCTTAATCCGAGCTGTTGAAACTTATAATGTTGGTCAAAATATCTATGAACTTGTGTATACATGTATGGGACTCCTGTTTATATATGCAATATTTTTAAAATCTAGACTTGCATGTGTTTATAGGAATGACATAGATTAACCTTCCAATTCAATTCCTTTTTTCTGTTAATAACGCATGCATAGTAATAAAACCAAATACTGTAGCAAATATTAACATAAGGGTCATAACATAACATAAAACATAGTGGTTAAGGTTTTGGAATATGAATTTGTCAAAACAAGGTTTTTTGAAGTAGGAATTAGGAAACATTTAAAAAGAAGACACCAGTTAAAAAAAAGAAGATATATATAAATTATTTTTCAAATTACAGCTCTTTCCTCAGAACACAACCCAACAAAAAGAAAGATTCAAGCTCCCACTTTCCAGATACGATTATTAACACCGAGCTTGTAGCAAACATAGACATCAAGTGACGCCTGAACTATCTGATCAAGAGAAAGTTTGCGAACGCCCCAATCACTCTTACTTATCTTCTTATCTTTCGTCACTCCCTCGTGCCCCAAACACTCCTCCACAATCTTTTCAAATTTACGAGCCCGGAGCCACGAAGGCAGATAGCTTCTTATATCCAGAAGTCGCCAGATCTCCAACTGATGGTGGAATCTCTTGAGCTTTTTCTTGTCTTGGCTGTTCCATACGCCGACAAAAGTGATTTCACGATCTTCCAAGAAACTTCGAAGGACGTCGGGGACGTACTTACAGTGAGACAACTGGATGATGAGACAACGGTTACCGATGCATAACTGGAGAGTTCCCGGAGGAGTATTGAAACCACGGGGACGGGGTGTCCACTGGACGCCGAGTCCGACAACGAGAGGGTGCGGCGAGCGAAGACGGTTGAAGAAGCGGACGCTGTAGATCCATCGGCGGATCACTGAGGTAGTGTGAGTGACCGTGACGTTTAAAACTTCTCCAAAGAAATCGACGTAGTGTTGTTCGTGGATATGGTGCTTTTGGATTCTTCTGATCCTAGCCATTTGATCTGATTTAAAAGAGATACAGAGAAGTGAGAGAGAGGAGATTAAATAGATATCAACCCAAACGTTCAATAAAATGTTATCAAGATATTTGAATTTTGAAAAAAAATTAAAAAAGATTCATCAGGATATATATCTAGGAGGATATTTTGGTGGAATATAAGCATAACTAATGAAGATATGTTTTTATTTAGTTTGGTGTTAATGTACGAAGCAATCTCTGAGAATTGAAAGTTTAAAGGGAAACTGATTTTGGTTCTATAATATTAGAGACAAGGTTTAGCCCAAAATTGCAAAATTCACTTAAGTCTTTGGTTGGGCTGGCGCGGCTAGATCTTCTTTAGGCTTATATTGTAACATCTTCTCCAGTTAGAAAGAGTTACATGGAAATTGCCAATTGGTAAGCTCTGTTTTTTCCTAAAAAGTTTAAAAGAAATTTGTATCAAAATGGCTAAAAATGGTGTATTATTATGTTTATAATTGTTTAATTACCAAATTAATTTCATAATTTACTAAATATCAATTTTATCTTTTCAAAGAGTTAACTTTCAAATTTAAATTTTAATAAATATTAATCAAATTAGTTTTTGATTGACAAAATTCGATAATGGTAAATATAAAAGAATAGAATAAAAACGTAAAATTAATTAAAGTTATACAAAAACGGTGTTAAGAAAAAAAAAAACCAATTTTCCGGGATTGATAATGCATAAATGACAACCATATGAGAAATTTGTGCTTCGCTTGAAAATAACTAACTAATTAAAAGTACTTAGTCATTCGATTAACAAAATTCGTTTGTACAATTGGAATGGAATAACATTAACATAAATTACACATTTTAAGCTCCTTTTGCCTACATACGGATGCCAACTTCAATAATATACATACATTTTATTTTTTCTTTAATTGTGTTAGCTCAAACCCAACCCAATAAAGAGAGGGGAAAGTAAGAAGCAACAACTCCTCTTCCCGAACCCCTAACAAATCAACTAAATATCAAACAATTAAAAAGAGCTAATCATTAATTAGCTACTAATTATTCCTCATCAATCACTGCTTAATACAAGCACTATATAAACACTAATCCATCTTCCATTAGTTTCAAACCACAAGTACAAAACATTCCAAGACACAACACACAAAGCACAAACTTTGTCTTTCTTTAAACCCCATCAACTGCAAGAGATAATGGCGAAAGAGTCCACCACCATTGACCTAGGCGAGCCAAGCAACGTGACCAAAAGTTCAAGCCATGTCGTCGTGGACGGGAAGAAGAAGAAGGGATTCGTGGCAGCCGCCACAGGAGGTGGCGCCAAGAGAGGTTTGGCCATATTCGATTTCCTCCTCCGTTTAGCGGCCATAGGAACCACCATCGGGGCTGCCTCTGTCATGTACACTGCCGAGGAGACTCTTCCCTTCTTTACTCAGTTCCTCCAGTTCCAAGCCGGTTACGATGACCTTCCCGCGTTTCAGTACGTCCATTCATATTTTCTTAATATATACATATATAATTACTAATTTACATCACGATTACAAAAGTAATGCATATAGTATGTCTCTAAATACGGTGAAACATACTTCTAATTTGTTATAGTTTTTTGAAATCAAATATTTAAAACTCAGTTATTAGTCAGTCAAGTCATGCTCCGGTTATATCTTATAAAATTGTGCGGTTAATCGGTTATATAGTGAGCTAATGAAATATATAATATCGTTTGTTTGAAGGTTCTTTGTGATAGCCGTAGCCATAGTCGCTAGCTATCTCGTCCTTTCACTTCCCTTCTCCATCGTATCTATTGTCCGGCCACTCGCAGTCGCGCCTCGGCTGATCCTCCTCATTTTCGATACCGTAACTTACCTCATAACCCTATATATAATCCATATCTTTTTTTTTCTAATTCCATGTACGTAATATTAACTCTCTTTTATGTTATGATGATATATAAAGTTGGTCGTAACGCTCAACACATCAGCAGCGGCAGCGGCAGCATCAATAGTCTACCTTGCACACAACGGCAACCCAAACACCAATTGGCTCCCCATTTGTCAGCAGTTTGGAGACTTCTGCCAGATGGCGAGCACCGCGGTTGTAGCCGGTTCTATCGCGATTGGATTCTTCATCGCTCTCATCATCATCTCCGCCATCTCCCTAAAGAGGCATTGATTTCACCTTTTTCGAAGTGTCAAGATCGTAACGTAAAGGACCTAGAGGTTCTTCTTGTATATGTTTGTGGCTTGTGCTTTTGTATTATTATTGTGTGGAAAATGTAAGTGAAGTTGTTTATGTTTGAAAAGAAAATTTGGTTCATCTTAAAAGCTTCCGATTCATATAGAGGTTCTCCAAATGCAAAACCCAACAAACGACACAAAGCCTAAAATCCCAAAACCTACAGTCAAAATGTCAAATACCGATTCTGCCCTCATCTTCTTCTCCTTCATCTCTCTCTTCCTCTCCATAAACTCTTGGTGTCTCCTCCTCGATTCTACTTCTCTTCTTCTTCCATTTACCCTTTTACCCTCCATTACTCTCCTCAAAATGACCAAACTGTCCCTCCCGTTCAAATGCGTTCCCTCCATCTTCTCCACCTTAAGGCTCACCTCCTTCACGTGCATCTCCTCCTCACCGCACGTGACCACCGTCATCACACACTCCACCGCCTCCACCACCGTCGCAAATTGCGCCTCCACTTCACCGCTTATCCAGTTCCGCTGCACAGACACCGGCCGGTGACTCGATAGATTCGCCGCTCGTTTCCCGATCGGATCGATCACGATCCAGCTCAATGTCAGATCCTTCTCTAGATCACGACACGTGTCCTCCGTCCTCTTTCCTCGCTTGATCGGCGTCGCCACCGTATCCTTCGTATCTACCAGGTCGATCCTCAACGGCGAGCTCTTAAACCACGCCGTCGTAGTCTCCGTTTTCACCACTCTACTGAAAATTGATTTCCCTTTGTAGTGAAGATCAACGGCGGAGATCAATTCTGGAAACGGACGGTCGAGATCAGAAACTGAACCGGCGGTTTCTACCACAGAATAAGCATCGGAGAAGAAGGAACGAGAACCATCGGAGCAAGAAGAGACGGAAGGCCACGTGGAGTGGCAGATTTTGGACCAGAGGATCTCATTGGAAGCGAGATGGTGAAGGTGTGAGGAAACGCAAGAGACGGAGGCTAGAGTTGCGCCGTCGAGACGTGTCAAGATGTGAGCTTCTATGATGTCGTGATGGACGGTGGAGATTAAATCATTTACGGTGGTGGTGGAGGAGAAGGAATCAGCCATCTCTTCTCACGTTGGTCTGAGTGATTATTACTAATTGCGAGTGATGATTGATTATTTAGTTAATGATATTTTGGTTAATCAGTGAAGGGGATTTATATAAGAGTGTCAAAGTCACTTTTCCCGACAAATTGTCCATCTTTTAAACTTTTATTACAATAATACGGTTAATACCACTACCGAAACTGGGACAACTTGATGTTTTTTAATTAACGTCATTTTTTTAATACTAGTAGTATAATAGATCATTGACGCAATTATGTTGGTGTTGAAAAGAATAATGAAAAAAAAATTGACTAAATTTTATAAACAGTAATGTCATTTTAATTTAATCCAATTGTGATTTTACATAGATTATTTTTTCAAATTATAGAGATTGTTTAGAAATTAATTACATGATTGAGAAGATTATAAATGAGGTTTAGGACAAAATTATAAATTTTACACAAGAAATGTCCACGCAAAGAATACTTAGCCAAAGCATCACCTCACATGCATTCGTTTTCCGGACAACTTGATTATCCACTAGAAAAATATGTATATTCTATTCAAAGTATACTCATTTTTCAAGTATACATTAGATTTGGTATTGTTTGTCAAACTATATTTACTATTCAAACACAGAGTCTTAAAGATGCAAATTTTAGTCATGGTTTGTTTTTAATATTAATTAAAGTTTGTTTGATTTTTAAAGAAGCGTGTCTTGACATTATAAACACATACATACTTTTTTTTTGGTAGGATAAACACATACATACTTAGTCCTCAAAATAAATTATTCGAAAAAATAAAATAAGATAAAACTCTTCAGTAAATTGTTGCATTGGGAAAGGCCCAAACATTTGTCTTGCAAATGAGCAAGTGCACAAATGAGTGATTAATTATTACTCTTAGCGCTCTGATAATTAGTTTGTACAGAAAAGCTCTGATTTACTAAAAAATTTTGTGCTTGTGTTGTGTTGCTATTATAATAACTTTAACGTTAAGGTAATCTCATATAACCAAAGATTATATAAGTACCGAAATGCTTCCTTTTCTACCATTTGAAATATGATCTATATAACACAAGTCCACATACCAAAAGAAAACATAAAAATACAGGCGCAACCAATGTCAGAATCCTTAAAAGTGTTACTGCAAAAAAAAACACAAAGTGATGAAGATCAAAACCGTACACACATATGCGACGAGACATTTACAAACAAAGGAGTCACAAAGATACGTAAGAAGGTGGGAAAGGGATGGCCCATGTTGACCCCTAGTATTTGTTCAGCTTTAATATTATAAATTAAAAATATGATATCATACCATCTTTCTTGTTTCCATCACCCGAACTTTCAATTAAACTAGCAAGGGTCGGCGATACAGTATTAGCAAATATAAGACCTTCAATGGTGTTGTTCAAAAAAAAAAAAAAAAAAAAAAAAAAAAGACCTTCAATGGTTGGAGATTTTGAGAGCTTTTGATTTTAGTTTTTAGGTCTATAGAAAAAAATGGAACAAAAAATGTCCACACAAATTGACACGATGATATCTATATATAGATTTTTTTTTTATTATTATTAATGTAGGTTGAGTTTTTATTTCATTTTAAAGATTTTGAATATCTTAATTTCTTTAAATTATTTTTAAATTAAACCGTAGAAAAACATATGACTTCCAATTAGACGGTTTATGCATTAAGTGTTGAATCACATGTATGCTTAGTACTTAACGTTTTTTTGAATATTGACAAAGATATTATTTACATTTTAAAAGAATTTTAAAAAC
The DNA here is from genome assembly GCA_011420285.2 of Erysimum cheiranthoides. NCBI lineage: Eukaryota > Viridiplantae > Streptophyta > Magnoliopsida > Brassicales > Brassicaceae > Erysimum > Erysimum cheiranthoides. Next base: position 14,298,237 of record CM022182.2, on the reverse strand, counting down.
AACATGGAATGGACAACCTTTATAACAACATTAGATTAAGGGTTCCCTTAGTTTTAAGTCTAATATATCACCGTCGATTAGGTTTATACAGCTTTTGTTTTAAATAAAAAATTGACTAGTAAGTAATAACCAAAAAGAAAAGGCTAAATTGAGAAAATGAAAGGCCAACAATGATTTACATCAGCATGGTGAATTATTGATAAATGATGTCGTTTTGGCATTTTCTTAAATAAAATAAAATCATTGAAATATATAAACATATATATATCCAGTTAATAAAATTACTAATAAAATGGCATACGTTAATGATATATCCAGTTAATAAAAATACTAATAAAATTAGGATAACATTTGTAATAAATACAAGTTTAAATATCCTTAAAAGAATTGTTTCAACAAAAAAATATATTTTAAATATTGTATGAACATTTTATATTCATCTCGCAGATTTTTTTTTTTTTAAACTAGATTTGGATTAATAGTTTAATACACCACTTAATAAACTAACAAACATAAGTACATAAGTTATGTAACATAACAATTTTGTGATATTAAAATAAGTCTACGACAATATTGTATGTGTATCCGGTTCCTACTCTCAACCTAATTTGCCCCTTTTGACAGACTATATCGACTGCATATATACAGTTACATTTTGAATTGTATATCTTATAAATTCAAGCACTGATGTTAGCGAATGCATTACATGTACAGTATCACGACACAAACTGAAGATATATATTAAAGAAGAACCTAACTTTTTGCATATATATTTGGTCGGACGTCAGTCGTCTTTTCTCATATGGAAGTTTAGTTTACACATGGAGAAAACTCAAACTCGTGAGTTTTAGAGAAACTGTTGATACCCCTCCCTGTTGAAGATTCCACTTTTAGGAAGCAAAGATAACCTCGGCTAAAATGCTGAATGAGCAGTTTTGCATGTTGGAGCAATCGTCTGTTTAATTATTAGGAGTCATGTAATAACCGATGAGATAAATTAAGCGTACAATCAGGGACATGTTATTATTTATTAAACCTCTCCCAAGATGCCTCCGAGGACGCCAAGCCTCGTATTGCCGCTTACAACTCTGTTAGGATTTAACTTTGGATGTGTTTCATTTCAGTCTTAAATTCACTGTTTATTTTGCCTTACACCATCGTGGGGATTAACTTGTATCTACGGGAAACCTGAACTACTCTTTAGAGGAGCCATTTTTCTTTTTTTTGTTCTGAGTAACATTTAACACAAAACCAAAAAAAAAACTTATAAGATAAAGACGATCCATCTTTCGGAAGTTCCCGAAAGATAATTAACAGAGAAGGATTGATGTGTGGAACAAAGATGAAGGTGTCTCTAGGACGACTTGGGGTTGTCGCTCCGTTAGAATATAACCACGTAACTGATTAAAAATTCAGAATTCAGAGGAAATGAAAAATAGTTAATAACATAAATTACAATTTGAATTATTGAACAATTAGTTACAATAAAGAATAAGAAAAATCTGGATAAGCTACAGAAATGGTACCAGATGTAAAAGTAAAATCATAATAAAAAGTACATTCGAATTTTGGATCAGGTTCTTCCAGTTCCGATAAGCTAAACCGGTCAGAGCTTCTTCGTTTTTTCCCCCTGGTATTTGGCATAAACCGGTCAGAGTTGGGCTACTGTAAACTTTATTTTCTTAGTCCTCGGCCAATGCCTGGATATGTCCATAAGATTGTGCCTAGAGAGGCCCAAGTTAGGGTCCATGTATCAATTTCTATCTTATAGTATTAAGGTTAGGTCCAATCTCATGCTCACTAAGATGCTTATTATGAGTACATCCATACTCTTTTGTCCGTGGTAGACATTCTATAATGTAATTTGTAAAGATATATAATAATAACATTCATCTGTCCATATGGAGAAGATTATTGCTTATTATTATATTAAGTTTTTATTCACATTTATTTAAAACTTGCAAGTCAATTACAAACTTAATTTCAGCATTTGTTTAAGACATCTCATTTGTCAGTCAGTACTCGTACATTATTCTTGCCATAATTCTCTGTATTGTAAAGCAATCTTGTACTCAATTACTTCTAAGTGCAATGAACTTGCACAGATGATCTCATATCATTTTTAAGAAAATATTTTTTTAGTATTAATCCAGGTGTGTCAGATACCCTACTAAATCAAACTTGGATTCTCGTTCACTTTTTAATTATTACATTGATTTCATAATCAGATCGAAGTCTACAAATATTGTACTTGTATTTTTTTTTTTGGAAAAAATATTGTACTTGTATATGTACACAAATGTACATGCACAGTGCATACATACTTAGACGTAGGTGTACGTAATGGCACGTGGGTATACTAGTCTAGATACTTCTATGATTTCTTTTTTTTTTGTTTGACATATGATAATGTTATTTTCTTTGTCCCACTATATGTTCAAATTTTCATTTTTTTAGAAATAATTTATATATTTAATTATCAAAAAAAATATAAACTAAACATATATGCTGAAATGCTGCATAAGTTCACTATTAATTTAGTCGGAGGAGCTAAGTTCACTATTAATTAAACGACACGACAAAGTATTCGTTAAGGAGAAGAAGACACGGTTAAGGGTAGGAAATATTTTTTTTTATGACTAATGATATTCCGTTAGATTCTTTTTCTTCGATATTTCATCAGTTTACATAGTAAATTATATTTGTGATAAACAAAGGATTATATTTTGCTTTGACTTCAAATGGTAAAGAAAATACTTTGGGGAAAAAAATAATAAAGAAATACAATTTTTTTCCAACGAGTGTCTTTCATTCATTTAAAGCTCAAGCAAACAAGCCATGAAATCTGATACTGTATCACAGCTTGCCTATCCAAAAGATCAATTCCAACATTATAGACTTTTGACACATGTTTAAGAAAATATGTGTATAATATATTCTTTTTTTAATAGTTAATTCGTGCCGTATTTGTGATTGAAAAAACTTAACCAAAAAATTACTGCTCTAAATGATGTCAATTTTTATTGAAGTTAAAAATAATGGTCAAATAAATTATTACTATTTGTTTGTTCTTATCCAAAACTACTAGAATGTTATTTAAAAAAATTAAAGAAGTGTTACAATTTTTCAAAGAAGAGATTACAGCTTTTAAGTTGTTTTACATATATCTGACTTGAGACGCTTTAAAGAAAGTTATATACCTTTTCAAAACTTATTTTTTGTGGCACTAAAAGAAATTGAAAAGTTACATGATTTTTTTGGAAAACAATGATACAGTATTTAGAATGCCACATATTTTGAGATTCCGTCTAAATCCATATAATAAACGTCAAGCGTGAGATCCATGTTAATGACTGTTTAATTCGATCCATGATTCAACTAAAAAGTGACAAATCTCCAATTATCTCATTGTTATATTATCATTAGCATTCAAAATGTTTCTCTCACTGCTATGTCACCGCCACACCACCGTCTATTGGAATCGTCGTCTTGAACTTGCTAGTGGCTACTATAACAATGGATTTTATAAGTCAAATATTATTTTGAATAGTAATGCTTTTTTTCTGACAAACAAATAGTGTTCCTTTAAACCAGTATATAAATGCTTTTGAAATGGAAAGTTTGACCCAAAAAAAAAAAATGCTTTTGAAAAATTGAATATCTACTTGGTTATTTAGAGACAAAACAAATACATTTTTTGTTTTCATTTTTTCCGTTATAATCTAATAAAATTGAAGATTAACTAAGAATTACTGGAGGATTGTTCAAAAAAAAAAAAAAAAAAACTAAGAATTATTGGAGGATGGGTGAATGCTTTCATTAACTTGTCCCCGTAGCTAATTTATTTATTCTAATGAAACATATAGAACTATTTACATACTGTAACAAATTAATTCCAATAATAGAACTTCGGAATTTGATTTTTAAAATAATTTATTTTAGACACAAACAACTATAGAACATCACACCGTATATACATAGTTGATTGATATGAAAAAAAAAAAGAAAAAAAAAACTATTTTGAATCAAAGTTGGAGATCGAATAGTTCAAAATAGTTACATTTACCAAATATGTAACCGAACCAAAAGACTTCAACTACATAATCACAATTTCTAAAATCATTTCCAGTTGCTCATCGAAATTATTCATTATTTATGGTTAACTTAATCTAACCCGAACCCTTGAATCGCGATTCAAATTGATAATCATATATATCTTAGAAATATAGGTTTACGTCACGGCTTAACATGAAGATTTTAGTTGTATACGTCGCGTGTATATGCATCATATATAAATATATTTTTATATATAAAGAGCATCATAGATATTTAGTATTGCAATAAAAATAAGTTATTGGGATCATAAACGGGAACACAATAATTGTGAAAAGGGAATCAAAATGAGTACAGCAAAGCAAAATAGCCATAAGCGTCGAGCATAAATGATCTTCGTGCATGGTCAAGCTTATTAGTCTCATATACTAGTATCTCTTTTATTTTATGAACCCAAAGATCTCTCCTCAAATTTTACAATTTCTTGGAATTTGTTTGTCTCTCCTTATCTATATATATATATATATATATATTTATGATTCCCTATCTTTGATTCTTCGGTAAGGATCCATGTTCCTTCTCTGCTGTTCTCATTATTCTTTTCCTTTGTTATGCTATTTTGTTATTGCAATATTTCTATGATAAGATAAAAAATTCAGTTAAAGAATAACCGCAGGCATAACGTTTTCATGCTATGATGCATGATTAACCCTTAATCTATTATCAAAATGTTAAATTATCGTCTCTTTTATCGTAATATTTATTGATAATTTAGTTTTGCCTGAAAAGAATCACATAAAAGAAAATGTTGTGTCAGTAACTGTGTAGCTGAATATTTAACGTGTGATCAAATCATCAGAGAAAATTTCCTAAAAATTACCAACTAACCGAAAGTAATATTTTCAACAAAATTATGAAAAGGTCATTTTTGTTCAAATGTCAGCTCTCTTTATTTCATTTTTATAAGAACTCTTTAAATAATTCTTACAAACTGATTTTACATATATAAGGTAAAGTGTAACTCTGGAGAAACATTGATGTCAGTAGTAGAATTGAAGACACAGGGTTTACCTGATAGAATGAATCTACTTGGAAATTGAGGAAGTTTCGCGGTGATCGAGGATGAGGTATTATCACTTGACTTGGTTTTTATTAAAATATAGTACTAGTATCTAGAAATATCACATATTCATATTAACAACTTTTTTTGGTGGACAAAACTTTTTGGGATTAAAATGTTTCAGATTTAACAAGTTGTAAATATAAAGCCAAAAAAAAAAAAAAAAAAATTTGTGGATATAATATATATGACGTCTTCCTGTACATTACACTTTTAAGTTATGAGTTGCATTTTCATTGTTTGACCCAAAAAGAAAAAAGGTTGCATTTCACTATCACACGAATTTAAAACTTCTAAAACGATCCACGAGTTTGCTTACATGTGTATATGATAGTGAGATTAGAGCACTTCTCCGTTTTTTCTTTGTGACCATTACCAAAAGTAATTTTAACTGCAGACTTTTCTATTACATTTTTTTTTAACCAACCGGTTCTAAATTAAAACTCAGGCAAAATTATTAGAATCTCTAAAAAGATCAGATCTTTTTAACGGCATTTAATGCGAGTACAATTATAAATTATACTACTAATTGAAATCACACTAGAAAATTTTAAATTATTGCATAGACCACAGCAAATCATTTGACTATTGAACCACCATAGTTGGTTTCCATATAAACATTTATTGTAGAATTCACATGATTGTTATATATATTTTTTTGTTTCGATTCAAACAACTATTGTTCGGTAAAAAGGCTATAGGAATAGTTTGACGAGAGTTACTTCTTATTCAAGCTTACGTTTGCGTATCGTTCAACTTATTATCCTGAAATGTTTAGTTAATGCGGTCGACCAAAAACAAGTGTTACTAAGCATGAATTAGTTAGAGGTAATTGTACATATATATATTTTTTTAGTAAACTGATTAATGCGAAAACTAAATTTCAACTTATTAAGCTACTAGATTCATGTGTGATTTTATAATACAATTTCTTTTTGTATTGTTTCAGCCATTACTGAGACTTATGTTTCATAAAATAAATCCATAGCTTTTTATGATTGGTAGAACATTTTCAGAATCATGTTAAAAACATGGTTCCACAGTTGTTTCGGTTACTAATGAGAACCTCAACTTGTATATTAAAATAAGGTAGATAATTAATACAATAAATGTAAGAGAAAATCTATCTAGAAGACTAACTTATTCGATAAAATTTATTTTTTTGGACTAATTCATGTTACGAAGATCTAATTACAATTAACCATATCATCAGATATTTTTTCTATAAATTTAATATAATCTCAAATTTCATTGACAAAAAAAATTTCTCAAATGCCATGGCATTTCTTGGTCTAATTCTCTTTGTCTTTTTCTTCCATGTACTCTTCAATTACGATATAAACATTAAAGAAGAATTAAAAGAGAAAGAAAAAACCAAATTTTAGCAGTTCAACAGTTGTAAATATATATAAGGTTGAGTAGTAATTAATATAAAATTATCAAATGTTCAGTTAAAGACCAATTTTACTATTGCCTACAAACCAAGGAAATTTTTTAAAGTTAATTTAACTTTATCTGAACAACTTTAATGTAAAATTAAATTCTATTCATGTAGACATGTACATTATCATTCAATTTGTAAAATTAAAATAACTATGTTAAACTTTTTATGAACAAGAATACTAATTTTTTTACATATCTTACTAAAGTTAAACTGCATTGCATAAAATGATATTATAATCACTCTCTGTTCCAAATTTTAGTAAGTTAAACTACATTACATAAAAATGATATATGTGTAAAAGATCCGCTGGATACGCACCTAACATTTCTATAGATAACTTTTTGGAGATTTTAGAAAATTAATCTCTCAAGAGCATATTGACAGATTGTGATAAATATGTCAGAAAAAATAAACAAAGAGGACAAAGTAGTCCGAAAGACATAAAAAACAAAAAGCGAGTAACAAATTAGAAAAGTTTGTTTTGGGTTTACGTAATACATTTTCGAATTATTTATTCTTGTTTTATTATATGTTTGTTAGTGAGGGCCTGAGGGGAGAATGTGAGGAGAGGATTGAAACACGACTGTAGAAAGAAGACAGACAATTGCAGACAGATCTTATCTCTATCCCTCCCACGACTCTCTCTTTGGAAACACAAAGTTATATGTGTTTATATATATCATTTCACATAAAATAGTCAGAGACAAAACAATTTTCGAAATTTTATGAACAATATGTAACCCATTAATGAGATGTGTCATGCACGTGATGAAAAAACTAAATAAGGAAAGGCTGTACATAGAAATCTTCTTGGTTAAGAGACAAAATATCTTTTCTAGGCTTTGGTCCATGTATCTACCTTCCTTCTCTTCTTTTTCTTTCTTTTCCTTTTTTTTTTCCATACTTTTAAAAAAAATATTTTTCAATATCTGCATTATCATCAAAAGATAAATTAGGCTGCCTTGCTATTTCTGGAATTATACAATATTTTCTGATGTAGAAGTAGAACTATGGTTTTGTGTTAAATTTAACACAACAGCTGATAAATCTACCGTACCTGATGAAACTGTAGGGCCACAAATTCAAGTTGCAACGGATATAAATAAATCTTATTGTAAGAAACTATATGTAATGTCAGTTAATTAATTTGTAATACAAATGTCAATATGTCAAAACTTAACATAATTAAGAATGAGATTAATTGGATGATTTGTTGGGTGGTGAATGGAGAGCACGTGCTTGAGAAGTTAGTAGTAAGCTATATATAGAAAATAAAGGATAATGCGATAACATGTGCCTTATCCCGACAAAACACATCTCACATGTACATGTAGATATGTGCATACATTAGAGAAAACCAAATGTGAAATATATGCACCCTAAAATATCAGGAGATAACAATCCTTATTATTTATATATTAATATCACCCACCTTTTCATAATTTTTCTGTGTCTTTGATAAACTTTTTACATTTATATCAGGATTAATTAAATAATTTCCATTTTCAACGGATGTCATATTTTGTTAGTAATTTATGTGTTAAATTTTCAATTGTTATTTCTTACATCAAAATTTATATGTCTAATTTTTTTTTTTATGTCTAATTATATACAGAAATTACTAGAAAGGCATATCTTACGTACATAGATATATGCATACTTGGTATATATATCATTAAATTATCTATAGTTTTCTCTTTCTATGAAACATATATACACATACATATATAAATAGGGGCAGATACATGTAACCTCCCTAAAGGAGCACTGGTATCTCAAAAAATATTTGCCCTTTCTCTCTCTCTCTCTCTCTCTCTCTCTCTCTCTCTCTCTCTCTCATCACTATTTGCCATCTCTTTCTCTCTCTTTCAAATGTCAATAAACCAATACTCAAGCGATTACCACTACCATTCTCTCATGTGGCAACAACAGCAGCAACACCACCACCAAAACGACGTGGTGGAAGAAAAAGAAGCTCTTTTCGAGAAACCTTTAACCCCAAGTGACGTCGGAAAACTCAACCGCCTCGTTATCCCAAAACAGCACGCCGAGAGATACTTCCCACTAGCAGCCGCCGCCGCAGACGCGGTGGAGAAGGGACTTCTCCTCTGCTTCGAGGACGAGGAAGGTAAGCCATGGAGATTCAGATACTCGTATTGGAACAGTAGCCAGAGTTACGTTTTGACCAAAGGCTGGAGCAGATACGTTAAGGAGAAGCACCTCGACGCCGGAGACGTCGTTCTCTTCCATCGCCACCGTGCTGACGGCGGAAGATTCTTCATTGGCTGGAGAAGACGCGGTGACTCTTCTTCCTCCTCCGACTCTTATCGCCATCTTCAATCCAATGCCTCGCTCCAATGTTATCCTCATGCAGGTATACCCTTTTTATTTAATTATTATAAAGATAGGAATACAGTATTCTTTTTCTCATAACTAAAAATTCTTGAACCGAAAATCTATGAAACGTGTAAAAAATGGATATTATGAAACTACTTGACCCCAAATCGTTAGCTAGATTATTATAACTAATCCATTGTATACTAATATATAGTAAAATTTATGGAAATAGGAAAAGAAGTCCATTTTGTCGCTTCTAATTTTTGTCAACGTATAATTCATTTTCCATGCACATACAGTATTAGGTAGATAATGGAGTTAAAAATGTAACGAATAATGCCATCTTTTAAATCAGTTAAAAGTGAAAATCTATTTCACGAAATATATGAAGTTACGACTTACGTGACCCAATTGAAAAACTCTTTATCATGTTTGGTTTGAAAATGGCGCGTGAGGATATACGCGCTTTAAAGTAAGTAGAGAAGTAAAAATAAAGAAATGATGGTAGCCCATAGAAACAGAATCGGATTCGTATTATCTGCTCTGCGTGACATTTGTTGCGTATCCTTACACCTACTCTTTCTCCGTTTTCATTTTTCACTTATAAATCCGTATATATACGCAACACTATTTTCTTAATCGTTTTTTTTGGACCGTAACCAAAACGGTATGCACTCGCTCGCTATATGTTCCGAATATTTTCATCAGCTAAAATTCGATTTAAGATATTTAACCAAGTCCAACATGCATCATCAAACCGTAGTACTTATTTTCAAATATATACTTGTTTCATGTGATGGGGACATTTTGGAGTACCGATGTAATTCGCATATAATATACGTATACAAAAACGTGGCGTCTCAGTGTGGTAAAGCTTGTCATCTGAGTACCAAAATTGGAATTTCTTTTCCGATTAAAAGTCTTGTTCTTTTTGGGAAATTATATCTAAAGTCTCGGTAGTTATCCATTATAGATTCCTCGATTTCATTATTATATTATATAACATTGATGTTAATTCATTGTATGGCACACAGGGGCTCAAGCGGTGGAGAGCCAGAAAGGGAACTCGAAGACATTGAGACTGTTCGGAGTGAACATGGAGTGCCAGCTAGACTCGGACTGGTCCGAGCCATCCACACCTGACGGTTCCACCACATGTCCAACCAATCACGACCAGTTCCATTTCTATCCTCAACAACAACACTATCATCCTCCGTACTACATGGTACGTTTTAAAATTTTGAATAAACAAATAAATTAATGTAGTACTGTTTATTAAAGTCTATATAGAGTAGTTAAAGATATATCTAAGTAGATGTTTAACCGACATTTTACGTTTCTCTTTTTTTTTTGTCAACTGGGACACAAGTGACCGGCCCATTAGCCTAATTCCTACAAATTATAGGATCGGGGATTCGATCCCTGGTGTGATGGTGTGTGTCTTCTGTGGACTTGCCACTAGACCAAGATCACTTCACGACATTTTACGTTTCTCATTCACGCGTTTTCAAATTCAAACCAAGTTATTTGAGTTGGTTGACCCTTTTTCCATTTATAATTACCAAGACGTTATTGTCGTTAGTCTATCTCTACGTTCGTTTAGCAAAGTATATAATTTTATCTATTTGTTTTGTAGTTTTATTTAGAAACTAAGAATAGGAATAAGTTAGAGAGTGAAGTTATACTGTTCATATATCACGCCGAGTGGCCTATCCAAAAAAAATGCGGTCCATTATTATTAAAGTTATTGTTATGTACTGTAAGTGTTATTATTATCAGTGTTTGTTATTGTTAGGCACGTTTCTCATTTATATCATATGCTTTTTGGCCCTCAATAACAATAATTTTGACTCTTCAATTCCGTCAAACCTTTCTTCTATACCTAATCTTTATACATGAATAAGCATATAATTGATGTGTCGATGTTACGTGTGTACGTATACATATAGACACATATATGTCTTGTAATTCCCACATCTATTATTGGATTTTCGCACCGATCACAATAAAATCTACTCTTTGTTAAAATATATGGATTTTTGGACATATTCTTAACGACGTGTTGTCCCAATAATAATACCAATAATTATCATATTTTTTCTGGGAGATAACTTGTATGATTGCATCTAACACCTTATATAACACTATCTTTTGATTCACAGCATCTAACACCTAATATATCTTTTTATCTAGACTACATAAGTCAACAAAGTGGAAATTCTACTTGATACTTTTGCAAGGGACTGTAAATTTACACGGTTTTAAAGTTTTTTTTTTTTTTTTTTTTTTTTCTTTCTTGCAGGATATAAGTTTTACAGGAGATGTGAACCGGACGAGAAGCCAACAAGGATAAAAAAAAAATCTTCACATCTGGTCCCTGTCATGTTGTTTTAGATGTTGATTCCTTAATTTCACAAGCTTTCTTTTGTATTATTTAAAGTAAAATCTTATTGATTCTACGTTAAGTCTCTCACAATTTTCACTCTCTTCCTTTTCCTTCTTATGTATTAGATTCTTTTATATAGCTAACAATTGTATAGAATTCAGAGTTCTTGCTATTCGAAAGTTTTCTTTTCTTTTTATATATTTTCACTCCAATGGAGGCAAATATCAACAAATCATACTTATTACATTTTTAATAATACCGAACTAACGGAAACCGCACACAAATCCAACCAAGACACTCATCCCCTAAGTTAAATTTAAAACTTATCAATGGGCCTCTTAATGGTTCAATTCGTTACTACTCTATGGGCCTAAATCTTTACAGAACTCCTAAAATAATATGAGCCGAACGGCCCAAACTATAAAGACAAAAGCGTAATATACTGTTTGGAAACGACCTTTTCTACGCCCACCACTCTCTCGACTCTCATTTATGTACTAACCCGAAAAAGAATAAACCTATCCGTGTTTCCAAACAAGTCTCTAAATGGTATCGTCAGAAACCTCTCTAGGGCTTTAACTGTTAAGGCAACATTCCTGTCTTCTGGGTTTGGTTTGTTTCTCAAGGAAAAATTTCAACTTTCTTTCTTTCTTTTCAATAATTAAAGATATGCTATCAATCTTAATCTGATTCTTCTCTCACCGGCTAATTGGAGGGCCGCTTAAAGGGTCTCTGTTTCTTTAAATTGATTCTAGAAAAGCACACTACGAAGGTTTTTGTAATGGCGAGTAGAAAGCTGCTTCGAGATTTACTGATCAGAAAGCAGCCTCTTTTCCAGCAATTGACACACCAACGGGTTCGTTTCTGGTCATTTTGTTTCTAGTGATTGTGATTACGAGCCACAAAAAATGAGGATGATTGATTTTGTGTTTGATTTTAGAGAGTGGGCGCAAGACTAGGGCTTTTGCCGGGAAATGGGTATGCGATTCATCGCCGGTTTAGTGTTTTCAGTGAGTTCTCGAAGAAAATTAGAGGGGAAGCTGATAGGTAAATCACTTTTGTTAATGTAAATATTGTTTATGTCTGTGTGGCGTGTGAATATTAAAGGTTAATCCTTTTTGTTAACATTGGTGTTGTAGCAATCCTGAATTTCAAAAAACAGTCAAGGAGCTCAAGGAAAGAGCAGAAGAGTTGAAAGGTGTCAAAGAGGACTTCAAAGTTAGGTAATTTACATTTCGCACTTTACTAAGAGATAGAGATGCATTGTATGTCAAAGTAAGCTTATGAATGAGATAAAAAATGCAGAACGAAACAAACGACTGAGCAGCTGTATAAGCAAGTTGATGGAGTCTGGACGGAAGCTGAATCAGTGGCCAAAAAGGTATGCTTTAGTATTTGGCGGAACCATATCTGTTTCGGACTATCTTTTTCGAGAATGTTTGAAAGGCAATATTGTTTACAAAATGCAAAGACTTTCTCAAGCTGGCTCGTGTCTCCCTTGCTAGTTTTGCGTTTTTGGTTTTCATGAATTGTAATTCACCTTTTTTTGTGTAAGACTAGCCATTTTTGTTCATTGTAAAAGGCTATGAATCGTCCCTGACAAGTTGCTTTGACGGTGCAGGTCTCCTCAAGTGTGAAAGACAAGCTCTCAGCAGCCACAGAAGAGGTTTTGCTGGATTTTTTTTACTTTTTTTGTGTTGTCCTTTCAGTGGTTAATTGTGGTATATTTTTGTCAGGTCAAGGAGTCGTTCAAGCTCGGAAAAGAGGAGAATGCAGAGTCAGCAAGTTCATCAGGCACAGGAACCACTGAAGGAGAAAAACAGCAGCAGCAGCAATCAGGAACGACGGATGAGCAACATACATTTTTTGGAAAATTCAAGTCCAGCATTTCTTCGCCAAAGCTATCCGAAGCGTTTCACAAGCTGAAGGAAGCCAAACCCCTTGACTTTGCAAAGAAGGGACTTGACATTGTAAAGGATGAATTGCGTGGAAACCCATCTAAAAGGAAGCACCTGGAATATACACCTCCTCCGCCATTTACAGGTGAGAGAAGTACGAGAACGGAGATGGTAATTACGCCAACAAAACAGTCTAAGTGGCAAAAAAAATGGGAATCCTTGAGAGAAAAGGTAAGTGGCCCTCTTTGTCTCGTCCACTTATGCCATGTTTTAAAGGCCCTTGTTGAGTATTTTTCTTAAATTTGTTTTAGATGCAAGGTTATCCTGTTTTTAAACGTCTAAGCGGGATGAGTGAGCCTGTTGTCAACAAGAGCCAGGAGGTAACGAGCATCTCTCGTTATTCATATTGTTTATATATCTAATCTTGCATTACTCTCTTTGCTGATATTGCTTTGTTATTGTAAATTGGCAATGCATTTGAACCGTGTAGATTGCAGAAGATGTGAGGGAAATATGGGAAACGAGTGATAATCCGATTGTTCACAAGATTCAGGAGTATGCTCTAATTGCTCCCTTACTATTCTCCTTAAAAATTAACTTACTTACAGCAACTTAGAGATATGTGAATTCTTCTTTTTGGCAGCATGAATGAGAAGATCTTTGAGGAAACAGGTTCTGCATCAACTTACACAGAGATACGCCGCCGAGATCCGTAAGTTATAGAGGCTGATTATTGGTTTGAAGATATGGCCTTGGTAATCATATTCTTATATCTTTCATGGTCAGATCATTTTCCTTGCCGGACTTTGCTGCAGAAGTTCAGGAAGCCATCAGACCAGTCTTGAATGCATATAGTAAGGTATATCTCAGGTTTCTGAATAGATCATCTATTCATCTCCTCCCATCCTCGTTTTTGTTGCCTCTAATTAATTCCCATCTTCGTGCAGGGAGATGCTGAGACCTTGAAGAAGTATTGCAGCAAGGAATTGATTGAACGGTGCATGGCAGAGCACACAGCTTTCCAGAGTCATGGTTTTTTTTTCGACCACAAGGTAAGGTTTTTGTTCTTGGTTCTGAGTAACTTCATTTTTTTTTTTTTTGTGGTGAGTAAAATCGTTTTGGTCGTGAATGTGCAGCTTCTGCATGTATCTGAAGTGGAAATTCAAGAGACAAAGATGATGGGAACTTCTCCAGTAATCATTGTCAGGGTAATGATCTTTTTCCTTCTGATGTCATCCTTTAGCTAAGAATTGGGTCTGATAGATTTATCATCTTTGATGTCAGTTCCAAACGCAAGAAATCTTTTGCGTTCGCGACAAGAATGGAAAAATCAAAGAAGGAGGCCAGGTAAAAAAAGAAATTGTGAATCAAAATCATAAATCAAACCCAAACATATGGGCAATGCCAGAGTCCTTTAAGAATTTGTTGTTGTTTTTGTGTGTTGGATTTAGGACACGATACACACGGTGTACTACGTTTGGGCAATGCAACAAGTGGAGGCATCAGAGTTGGGGGAAGATGCGATTTATCCCATTTGGAGGCTCAGAGAGATGATGAGAATGGGCGTTCAAGCTCTCATTTAAATCTCCATCATCTTTTAACTTATATTAAGCTAAGCTTCTCTCTTTGCAATGTACCATCATTTACTCAAATCTTGTTCGCTCTCAAGTTAACTTATTTTTTTAGTTTTCTTCTTCTCTCGGGAAGGAGTGGGGTTCCCATGTTTCCGGGGAATAAGTTTTGACAAATATATACATAGTTCTCAGTCTCTTTTCAAGTTTAACGAAGTTTTTTGTTTTGTTTGTTTCCTAAAGGGTAATGACTCTTTGGTTAGAAAATAAGAGAACTAGAGTTGGTAATGAATTTGAAAATTACCATTTTCAGTTCAATTGTTTGGTTTTCCAACAGATTAGTGCTTATGTTCTGCTTCTTCCTGTCTAAAGAAAGTACCCTGAGCCTTTCCATGGATATTGTTCAGGAAGTCTCTGTTCTAAAACATGTTGTTCATCAACTCAGCCTGATCATTCTGAAGTTACAAAGTTTGAGGAACAAACCTCCTTCCTCTAGCAGAATAGAATCCTCTTCTTTGACCACCATGCCTTCCATTTTTATACTGATATGAGTTATCGTTACCTCTGAAAGGTTTGAGCACAGAGTGTCTTTCTGTAACATAGGAAAGAAATGGGTTCACATAACTCTCACTTTGTTAACAGTTTCGACGCTCAAGTGCTTGGAGTTGAGATACAATGTGATCAGATAAAGGGAATGGGGTAAGAGGATAATACATTGTAGCACCGAGTACGAAACAAATCATAACCTTCACCAAGTCCCTCTAATAGAAAGAAGACCTTCATATTCTCATCAACACAATAGTTTTTCCTAAAATCACTCAGTTGATCACAAACCACCTTAAGCTCACAATACTGATCTCACTTTTTTTTGTAGCCTAGCTAGGAGATCGAACTGCTTTGCTGCAGAGCTCCTAGTTTGTGAATGAAAAAAGTATGTTTGGGGTTATTCTTGAAAATTTATTAAATTCATGGCATTAAATGTAAGAGAACAAAAATATGAGTAGCGGAAAAGAAAAACTTTTGCTACTCGAATTCTCAGCAACCAGTAGTAATTGAGGTGCGCCCCAATTTGGTCGACTTTATTCTCACATTAGCGTTTCTGTGCATCAGAATCTCTCGAGATTTCTTGACTTGTTCTCTTCTCACTCAATTTAAGGTCAGATCTCTCAATCAATCGACTCGAACGAAACCTCAATTCATCAAATCATGACTCTTGGCTCAGGGGGATCCAGTGTTGTCGGTAAAGTTTCGATTTTTCTCTTTTTGTTTCTCTGAAGTTTACTAGGGTTTTTGATTTAAGGCGAAACACGTCTTGGGTTTATATTTCAATCGATCTTTTTCTCGATTGTTTCTGGGTTATCTGCATAAGGATAAATTGAGTGTTTTCGTGTGTACTTTTTTTCGTGTTCTCTCTCTATCTATAACTCTGAAAGTGTGTGTTCGTCTTTTGATTGATATGAACTCGCTCGCGTAAGAAATTTCTAATAGATTTCTGTGATGAATCTCAATTTTATAGTTGGGTTTCTCTTTTTTTTTGATTAACCATTCCAAAATCAAAATTAAAATGCCATTGGTACTATACAGATTCTCAGAGTTGTGAGCTCTGGCTGTAGTGATAGATTGTTTTCATGTCTAGTGTTAGATTCTGTTTGGTCAGTGTTTTTGATTAGAAAAGAGAGTGTAACTTTGTTTGTTTCGTTCACTGTAGCAAATTTTTTAATAAGCGTTATGAGCTGAGTTGTTTGATGTTACCTTTGTGGTTGTTTACGATATATAGTTCCGAGGAATTTTCGGTTGCTGGAGGAGCTTGAACGTGGGGAGAAAGGTATTGGAGATGGAACTGTGAGCTATGGAATGGATGATGGAGATGACATTTATATGCGTTCTTGGACTGGCACTATCATCGGTCCTCACAACGTAGTTATATCTCTTTTTTTTTTCTTCTTCACTTGCTTGAAAACCTATGGAATCATTGGACTTTGTGTCACCTTCTTTGAATGGTTTTGGAGTATCAAATAGGATAAGGAGAATCAAAACCACATTGTGAGTTGATCTGACTTGTATTTGTTTGTGCAGACTGTACATGAGGGTCGAATTTATCAGTTGAAACTCTTCTGTGACAAAGATTACCCGGAGAAACCCCCGACTGTTCGGTTCCATTCACGCATCAACATGACTTGTGTCAACCATGAAACTGGCGTGGTAGGAATGTGAATTCTTGAGATTTGTTGCTTTTTTGAACTTGTTTACTCAATGTGAATTTTGTGTATAGGTGGATTCAAAGAAGTTTGGGGTTCTTGCAAACTGGCAAAGGGAATACACAATGGAGGACATACTGACTCAATTGAAGAAGGAGATGGCTGCATCGCATAACCGGAAGCTTGTTCAACCTCCTGAAGGAACCTTCTTCTAATACTCTCAAAAGCCTTTACCTTTGAGGGATCTTCAAGCTTTTCTTTCCGTACCAAAAAGTAGAAAACAATGGTGTCTGTGGATGAATGATGATGTTTGATTGATCATCTGGAGTTTAATCCTTGTATGCAAATATATCAAGACAACGTTGTCTCATGTCTTCATCTTCTCAATTTAGATATAATTTGGGAAACTGATCGTCTAGGAGCAAAAGCAGCTTTGTTTGGCTTTACTGCATGTTACTGAATCGTTTGATTTATGTAGATGTCACTCGACCTGAACCCTCCTATTGTGTTCACATTTAGGCGCATTTCATGCAAGAACTGCGTCAAGATCATTGGACGTAGGTACAAGACTACAACCGTACAAGGCAATCTTCATGTAGTTCGGTATTTGAAATTGAGCCCGAGATGAGGTCTTTTGTTGAAATATGATTCTGACCTTCAACTATACGAGTAGTGTAACTAGAGGGAAGTGTTACGATTACGATATTCACCAATAATACTTCAGGACAAAGAGATTATCTTGTTCTTAGACAAGTTAGGTCGTCGACCAATTGACATGATAATTCCGGAAGACCTCATTGATTTAGTCAAGTAGATTGTATATAATTTGATTATACATGCCTCTCAAGAAAATTATCAAAAACTGTATCTCTTCTTCTCTCTATTGCTAGTGTTAAAGTTTCAATTTCGAGTCTGATTTAGACAAAAGAGTGAAGGCTGTAACGTCCTGTATTATTAGAAACATGTCGGTGTGTCTGTTTCCTCATGTCCTAGGCTTGGGAAGTGTGTCATACCTCCTCTCCTTTCACCTTAAGCTTGATTTTTAACGACAGTCGATTACCTCTCCTCTAGCTTTTTTTCATCTCGACTCGAGATTCTTTTTTTCCATAGTTGTGCTACCATTTTACAAACTACAACACAATAAAATTGACACTAAGTTTATGTATCTTCTGTTAAATGCAAGAATGACTGTTAAGAACTACAAGCACTTAAGTTGTTTTTCTTAGTTAAAAAAAAGCAGGTTAAGTTGAAAATCTGTAATGACATTCGACGTCTATGCACACACCTAACCACACGGTTCATGAATCGCGCCACCTCATTTCATATCATATGTAGAAAGGAAATCGACCAAATCATCAGCAACCGATGAATCAATATTGATACTGACTATAAATTATAATTATAACAAAAAATTGCAAATTATTGTAGGGAATGCATACACGTACATAACGCTAGATGGGTCCATTCATGAGCCATACACCCATGTGCTCATCATTCAGCGGAAGGTACGGACGAATTTCGTTTGATTCTTGCTTTGTTAACACATCATTCGTGTCTTAATATTTATTTTATTTAAAAAGGAGTGTGCTGTTGGGTTCATCTACATGGATATATGGTAACTATATGCTATTTATAGTGGCTACATGATTTCATATTCGTTTTGTATTTACTAGCGACAATGACAGCTATCAACGTACAACATATTTTTTTTCGTAATCACCAACGATCATCGACCATCAACAACGAGTAATTCTTATTCATTTCATAATTGATGGTTTAACCATTTATTTTAGCAATTATTTCGGTAATTAACGATTAAATTTTGATCATTGAAAATTTTAACGTTTTGACAATTTGATCATTAGTCGATGTCGCCAACGGTTACAAAACAAACATGATTTAATTACTGGTCGTTATCATTAATGATATTGAAACAAACATAATTTAATCGTTTGTCGCAGTCGTTATTGCTAGCGACTGCCAAAACGAACATACCAAATATGCTACATGCTACATTATTTTAAAACATTCTTTTCTAGTATAATTTTTATTACAAATAGTTACATAACATTATGTAGCCTAACTCAAATTGTGTTAGCTCATTTAACAACATTGGTTATAAGTTATAGCGGAAAATCTTTTTTTTTTTGGAATAAATGTCAAGTTGTATATATAGTATTTTCAGATTTATTACAAAGGAAACAAATAAAAAAGAAAAACCAAAAATCTACAAGTAAAAGAAACACAAAAAACGGACAAAAACACAACAAAATAAGCATAAATGAAAACCGAAGCAGAAGAATCACGAAAAAAAAAAAACACCGATTTGTAACCACGAAACTCGAACATTCCCGTGATTGTTTTAGTTGCAAAGAACTCGAATTCTCTTCTTCATTATAGGGCATAATCATCATCATTTGTCTTCATTTTGGTAAAACATTTGAGATTGCTTTCAAATATTAATCTTAAATTACCAAAAAAACATCGAGAATTTGAAATTTTCATGGATGAAATCAAAACACTCGTGTGAGTTGAAATTTATAATATCTGTTAGGGCCACTAGAGAAAAGACAATAATGGTCCCAAGGAAATAAGGATTAGTTAGATAAGATTGGGCCTACATTTCTCGAAAGCGATAATCTTAATATTTAATCTTCTCATATATGTATAATGTATTCAAAGATCCAAAACAGTAACATCACATTCTCCAACTTCTGAGCTACAAATATATCTTTCGTATTCGTGACACCAAGGCACTGTCCCCTCTTCACCACTTTAGTCACGTCGCTGCACTTTCATGGACCCAAAAACACTTACATTATAAACCTTAAGATATCTCAATTATTACTACAACATGTGTGTTTCTTAGTTTCTACTTTATGAATTTGTTTCGGGATAACTTTCTATGTTAAAACCTCGCTCCAAATCGCAAACAAGATACATAGATATTGTAACCATTACTATATAATGCTGATATTTGGAAGCATAATCATATTGTGTTTTTTTTTTTTTTGGTCGTCAACCATATAGTTTAGATTACTAGCTAGGTGGAACGAGGTAGTAATTATTTGTTATTACTTATTAGAAAACGAGATTTTTCAAATATACCAAAATTGGTGGGATAACCTAAAGATAATATTACTATATAAAAGTTTGTATATTAGTAGAAAGGAATCGTAATTTTGGTATAGCGATGAAGAGAGAAGGAGAATAGATTCGCTAGGAAGTGGACCACATTCTCAGCTGGTGCATAGCCCACCAAAATGGTCCCTTTCTTTTGCTCTTTCACCACCCTCAAACTTCCATAACTAATATTTCACATAGTTCTTGCGATTTTAATTGTCTATCCTTATTAAATATTAGTTTGTAGTGGTTAATGGGTGCATCAACATCTCGCATTTGAATCACGTCGGGGGAAAAACTGTAAATAACGGATTATCAACTTTATTTTTTTCAGCCTGAAACTAATATATATCAGATTTGACCTTTGTAAAACAGAGAAAATAAATCTCTATAGTGCATAAAATATTTGATCTGTCATGGTTTGTACACATGTATATGTTGAACTATATTAATTACATGATTCATGTATATTTCTTTTTGTATGGTTTGAAGCTTAAACAATATATACGTAGTATTAAAACTCATAATGGTCCAAATAATTAATATTAATGTCATATATATATATATGTATAGAAAAATATAATTTCATATGAAACGCCTGCGAAGCATCCATGAAAAGTGAAGACCATGGCATATAACTAGAATTTAGAAGACAGACAGCTTTCAATCATTATCTTCCTTTTAAAAATTCCACATGATTTGTCTAATATCTGCGCTTATAGTTCTATAATTATTTCGAAGCTTCTACTTGTATAATAAATATATTATATGTCAATTGAGATGATTTTAACTCTTAAATATTGATATGGTAATGATTTTGATATCTCTCCTCCCGTGTCGCAATCTCTTCACTGGCGTTCGCGTGAGAAGCACGTGAGTGAAAGTTACGTGCAAAATGGAATTGGGAGTGACTCACATGGCACTGCCTTCTATAAAATCCTCCATATAAATTCACAGATACGATCTATGATTACTAATTTTTAAATCATGAGTTTTAATCTATATGAGCTACTGCATTCTACAGAAAAAAAAAAATACATTCACAGTGCAAATATACTATTTTTATGGGAGAATCATTCTCAGTTAGAAATTAATTAAACTATCTATTTTGGACAATATATATAGCTAGTAAATATTTATAGAATCGACAGATATGAATTACTGACATAAAAAGTTAACATGCAATATATATATACGTAATATTTTGATGCGAACCTATAGATAAATATATGTGAATAGGTTTCCAGGTGCGAGCAGTTTCCACGAAAGAGAAACAGAAAAAATGTTTCCGATTCAGGGAGGAGGCGTGTATAATAATTAGTTTTAAATAGAAAATAGTTGCAAAGTTTGGGATATTGTCTGATTGACTAAATTTCTTAAAATCGACGTCATATCTTTTGTTTGTTGGTCAGTTGGTTAGTTGATTCGTTGGTTTATAATTAGTTGTTGAGTCTTTCTTGTTATAGAGTGTATAATTATCTGTTTCATTTACTTTTTCCATTTGAATCATATCTCTTATGTTTGAAGTCTAAATTTTGGTTGATATTATGGATTTCGTTTCTGTTTGGGTTTTGCTATTTGGTTTCAAATTTGAGGTATGTAAACCATATTAAAATTGAATATATATATATAGACAGTATTTACATGTCTATCAAATATATTGTTAAATTTTTTGATTAACTAAGCTAATCCTTTCCATTTCATTTAGGGTGAATCTTTATATCTGATTTGGTTTCTATCAAATACTGATGCTTTTGAAAACCAAAAAAGAATAAAATAGTGATGCTTACTTCTAACATGGGTTCAGAATGGAACTAAATTAAAGTAATAAATAATTTGTTTATCGACCAAATTTTTAATTGTGACTTAATATTTTGTCTTTCTACAGAAATAACGATCACTTTCCGTTACCACGTGCAATACATATATGTAGTCCCCTAGTACGGAAGCTTCAATTATCTTTTTGAAACCGCGATCATTGACACTTAGCTAACTTTCAAAATAATTAACATTAAAATATATGCATTGTATCTATATATATTTTTTTAGTTCATAGATAATGATGTAACACGGAACACGATGTTAGGCGAATTTTTATTTAATAAACAAAAAAATCTTCGGATTAAAAAAACCCCAATAATTTGTGATATGCTCCTACAATTAAATGATATAATAAGCCTTTTAAAAAAAATTTAAATACTTTTTGAATAAGTATAAAGATCGAAGAAGCTCTGAGGAAAGGAAGAACGAAAACTAGAAAGTATCATTCATTATAATAAATACGAAAACAGCTTAGCCGGGAAAAGGAAGTGAATTACTATATTGAATGAACCCCAACCAAACAACATTAAATTTTGAAGTCATTAATTTATACAACAACCAAATACATATAATAAAGAAATATAATAGACTTTAAAATAAGTAAAGAAACAGACCCCACCAATCCTCTCTGTCCTCTCCCCTTCAAACCCTTAAAATCTTCCCTCCTCACTCCATTAACTCTCTCAGTTTCTTATTTTGAATTCAATCCCCAAACATACAAAAAATAAAAGAAAAGAAACAAAGACCAAGAAAATCAAAACTATTTTCTTGTCCGATTTTTCTCAGAGAAAAAATAAAAACATGAAACTCCCATTTCTGAACAAAAACAACTCTACATCTTCATATTCTTCAAATTCAAATTCAAATTCATCATCAACTAATTCCTCTTCATGGCCATGGCCTTCTTGTAATCAAAACCCTAAAACCATATCTTTCAGAGCCACCATCACTTTCACCAACCCTATCCACGACCAAGACGACGATGACATCGACCCACATGAGACTACAGAGTCAGTAGAGAATGTGATAAAAGGGCTAAGATCATCAGAGAGACTCATCTTCGAAAGCAAAGGAGAAACCAACTCTATACTCGAAGAAGCTACGAGTAAGCGAGAAGAAGAGAAAGAAGAAGAAGAAGAAGAAGAAGAAGAAGAAGAAGAAGAAGAAGAAGAAGAAGAAGAAGAAGAAGAAGAAGGCTTCATGCTCTTCTCCTTGGAATCAAACGACCCTTACTCTGATTTCAAGAGATCCATGGAGGAGATGGTTGAGGCACACGCGCTTCACCACGACTGGAAAAGCCTCGAGAAGCTTCTCCTTCAGTTCTTGAATGTCAACGCCAAGAGCAGCCATCGATACATCTTCGCGGCCTTCGTCGATCTCCTCGTGAACTTAGCACTGCACACGAAAAAACCCATCCCTATCACAAACAACATTTCCACAGAAGACGGCGTCTCGGCCTCACGCGCCGCCGCCGATGCTGGAGAAGCAAGCACTTCTTGTTGTAATAGTATGACTCTTGGCGAGTCTCCGTCGTCTCCCTTGTCGTTCTACACGTCGTGTTCTTCCTATTCTTCCTCCGATGATACTTCCTCGACGTCCGTACGATTCTTGCCGTTGTCTTCGTTGTTAGAGATGGATGAGAAGACTAAAGACATTTTGGTTTAGAATGCTTAATCTGCTTTCTTTCTTAACTAATTTGTACTTTTAGTTTAATTAAATTTTGTGCAGAATTGTAACATTGGCTACCCCGACTACACATATGGAGATGATTAATGCTACTGATAGTCTTCGTTTTATGTAGGATGATGATAGTTACGTTGGATTGGACAGTTTTTTTTTTCTTTGATTCAAAAGAAAAAAATTAGGCCATTGAATCGGTTACTTAAATCTCAGTCTTTGACACAACGTGCATAAAAAGTTTGTTTTTCGTCTATTAAAAAAATAAATAATCATAAAGTGAGTAAAGTACAAATTTTCTTTCAAAAATTTTAATAAAAGAATAGGAGTAGTAGATTGCTATAATGCTTTCACCTTTCAGTCAAAACGGACATTAATAAAAAGAACTAAATTTGATTATTGAATGGTGTTCAAAAAAAAAAAAAAAAAGAAGATTATTGACCATTGAGTTGAATCCTGGACACTATGGTGAACCTACCTCCAATTTATTTAGCTAATATCTTTACCTGCAAAAATTTGGCCTCTTTTCGAAAGGAATCAGACAAAGTTTAAATATATTGATATAAAATTAAAACTTTGTTTGAACGTTCGATTCGATAAACAGAGAACGGGAAAACAGTGAAGATCTTCGCTTCAACGGCAGGTTTGGCTTTAAGATGAGACATGTGGGACTGTGAGTCTGTGACACAATCCTACGAGATTGTCTCCGTAATCTGTATTTAATTTACAAAAATAATTAAAAACTAATAGTATCATAAGTTCATATTAACATGCATATGGGATGAATTTATGTATGATTTAATTAAAATCTGACATCGTGTTTTCGATAGATCTGATCTTGGCCGTTGGTTTTAAATTTACTGTCGTTATATATATAGCAGGTTTTTGTTTTATAAGAGACCTGGTTCATAGTAAATCCAAAAATAATTGTGACTGCAAAAAATCGTACGTCCAGAAATTCAGAATATTACAAATTAAATATTAGATGCTGTAAGATATACCTGCATCTGCCCTTTTAAAAAAGCCCTGACATCTCTGCCTCATTTGATAAATCTTCCACGCATATACATTACATATATACATTTATAGAATGATTACTGTTAAAAAATATATTTAAAACCGTTTAAGTTCAATAAACTGACAAAAGCTAATAAACTAGAAAAGCAAATTAATATCACCAATTATATTGTGATTGATTAAGAGTTATATATCTAAACGACTAAACCATTTACGACCGTCTAATAACAAAACTGCGTAATTTAACTACCTATAAATCAATCACCAATATAACACGTAAACCACTTTTTAAAACACCAAAAATGATGCAAAAATATATAATTATATTGAAATACAAGTCTCACCGGTGATCAGTCTCTACACAACATTGGTACTTTGGTAGTGTTGTTGTTTCCATGCAATATAAATGTTTAAAGCCCAAAAATAATGACGATATTAGTATAAATTATTATATTACAAATTAAATAGTATAAAAACATTATTTTCATTAATTAGAAAGTCAAAAAAAATTGTAGCGGATATCAAATATTAAATTATCTATAATTATTGAAAAAAGATAAAAAAAGAAAAAAAAAAAAAAACTCTCTCGCCTAAACCTAGCCGCCTCTCGTTTGCTCAGATCTGAGACCGGAGTGCGGTGGCTCCTTTAGCACCGGCTTCGGTCCTCCTGTTTTTCCTTTCTTTATCTGTTTTAGTTGTGTTAAGTTCAAGGAACTTGTGGCCTTCGATTGGGGATCCTATCGAGTTTAATCGGGTTGTGATTTTGGGTGTTTGTCGGAAGCGGTTGAGCGTTTCAGATTTGTGGTTCGTGCGAGGTGGATGGTGCCGGATCTGAGATCGACGGTTATTTTAGTATGTAATAAAGCCACGCCTTCCAAAACCCATATCTGTTTCTCGCTTTTGAGCTTCATGGTTTTTACTGCCGCCTGCTTGGATTGTGTGTGCTCTGTTCTCAGGTTTCACCTTGTCTTAGCTTGGTGTGTGCTCTGTAGTCAAGTTCACCTTGTCTTAGCCTCTCCGCTCACTCTTATTACATGGTTTAGCTAATAGTTTCTCATCTAGCTTGTCTCCTTTCTAAGAAGAGGCCTTTGTGGTGTGAAGTTTGTGCTTGTGTCTTGGCTTCAGATCTTTCTTCTCTTAGGTGGAAGTTACTGGTGATGATAACTTTTGTAGATGAGTGTCGTTTTTGTTCATGATTTCGAGGCTCATCGAGATGGTTATGTTTCGCTCCTTGTCTTCGCGTTTCCGAATCTGGAGGATGTCGGATTGCATCTTTATGGCTTCTATCTAGGCGTTCCTTGACGCATCCATCGTCTATGCCGCATCTGGAAATGTATAATGAGGTTCTATGTTGGACCTTTACTTGTCAGATTATGAAGTCCTGGTTACTTGGTTTCGAGAGATCATCTCTCATTGTGATAGGTGGAAGCAGCTGTGATTAATGGGTTGGCCTTGGGCAGCATTGATATAGCTCATTCGCAGCAATTTCAGAAGAGAAAGATCGATTTGGTTGTTTAGACTTAGTGTTTATCTTCGTGTTGGTTGTTATTTTGCCTCTTTTCTTAGTATTTGGTTTCGTTCTCTTTCGTTTTTGGCCTTATAAGTTTCTGTTGTTTGTTCTGCATAGGCTTAGATTTGGGGGAATTCTCTTTTTTCTCCGTCTCTGTCTCCGGGGACTTTTCTGTTGTCCGCCGGCTTAGTTTCCCTCGTTTGGGCTTTAGACTCCGGGGATATCTTTGTCTTCCGCCGGCTTTTGTATTTCACAAAGAATTTCACTATGTTATTATTAATAAACCAGATGACAAAAAAAAAAAATCAAATATTAAATTATCTTTGACCAAATAGAACATTGGACTTAATATTTCATAACATTTGTGGTATACCTAACAAGAATTAATCCATTTTAGAACGTAGACTCGACTCTAACTTAAATCTGATAGCGTTCGAATATATTTTTGCATTCTGATACAAAATATTTTTCAAACGCAAATTTGTTTTTAAACTTGAAATAATATTTAACTAAACTTGAAAAGAAATAGAAAACAATAGATCATTTTTGTATTTTATGTTTATAATGAGTTTGGAAATTTTAAACTATAAATGTGAAAGATTCAAAAACTTAGATTATATAATATTTTGTTTTGTATATATTGGAAATGCGATAACTTTATATTCCGTTACTTTTTGAAAAAGGGGTAGATGACTATTAAAAAAAAAAAAAATTAAAAAGAGGTAGACGATAGAAGAAAAAAACAAAAATGTAAAAGATAAAATGTAATCTAAAGTTCACTTCAGGGCGGAGATGATGAGAAGAATGTCTATGGCAAGTACAGAAAGTGGAATGAGTGGCTCAAGATCATGTATTCATATATTGACCAATTTGCTGTGTTTTGCAATTAACTAATTGTTACTCTTTTTTTTTTCATAATAAGTAATTCGGATTGAAGTCCGACTAATCTTATAGGTACTTTTTTTTTGTGCAAAGTCTTAGTTTTCATTTATTCAAATCAAAACCAAGTACAATCTTATAGGTACATGTAATCGTAGATAGACTTTTTTTTTTTTTTTGTCGAACGTAATCGTAGATAGACTGCTCACCAGATTTACTAATGAGTCTAAAAAGTGCTATTATATTTGACTAATCAAATAGGAGTGAAAATTTCGAAATATAAATCTAACCAAGGTAAAAACAAAATGACGTTACGTCTCTGAAATTTTTATTAGAACCATTACCGTTTAGTTTTTTGGAATTAATTTTGTTTAAAGAATATTATTTTATTATTGCAATACAGCATTCTACTTTGATTTTACTATGGTTAGATACACAATTTTGATAATAAAACTATAGTTTATACAGCTAATTATATAACAGCACGTATGTGTGCAAATTAAGTAGCTGCACAGCTTAATGGTTATCGGCAACGCAAGTTTAGATAAAGACAAATGCTTTAATTTATCTTACAAAATTTGTTAAAATTGATGTAAACAGAATAATACTCCTAATAAATAATTGTCAACTCTCTCGACCTTCGAGATTAATCTTTCTGCAGTAACGACTATATTAAAATCTCAAGAAGCTTCGAACTTTTGTATAAGTAGCCATTTAAATAATATTTCTATTTCCCTCATCATCTCTCAGCATCTGTTAACATAGAAAACAAATTTAAAATTTTCTAGATGCAACATAAGTATTATTTTAAAATGATTCTCTAAGTTTAGGCACAAAAAATACTCTTACAACCATCACAACTGTAATAAAAAGTCACAAAAAAAGGAATATAGTATAAGTTAGTACTGTATTAAATAGTATGAGTATTATAATGGAATTGGGTCCAAAAGTTTAGGCCGTGTTTTGCTCTCTTGAAATTCAAAGTTCACATTTATTAGAAAAACCAAATCTCAAGACAGATATCAGCTTAAGCTAATAGTATTACCAAGCAACAATTCCTTGATGTTCTATCGTCTTCTGTTTTACTCTTCACTTCTAATGCAAAGTCGTTCGTTATGGGGCTTTTGCCAACTTAGTTTCCTGATATGGTATAATTATATTTGTTAATAAAATTTTGGAAAAATTACACTAAATAATTCAAATGTGGTATGTTAATATAACAAAAAACAAATAAACGTTTCTTAGACAGATTGGTTGCTACTTGACGAAAATACCGATAATTTTGTAAGAGCACATATTGTTTTTTTTTTTTGTTTTTGCGTTATCTGCGTTTACAACGGCTATCTACCTAATTTGAACAATAATTCCATTATCTACTAAAAATGTCAAAACAATGATATTATACGTCACTGTCGTATTGATTTTGGGGAGTTCCATTAAATTGTTTCAAGTTACGGTGGTGACCTGTTCTTTTCACCTATCAGTAAATGTTGCTCACCTGCTGTGGATCGTGGTTTATTTTATCTGACCTCTTTGATTAACCGGGCTCGTAATCAAACCCAATAAGTATAACCGTTCAGTCCCGATTCAAAATCATTGTCTACTAGGCTCTCAGTTTTTCTACTATTTCAAACACTCAATTCGAAACGATTTATTTGACCAATAATTTCTCAACTTTACTTAAAATAAATGGATTCATTAACATAAGTTAAATTTCTAGGAAAATGGAGACACAATTAAGGGGTTTGCAACCTCAAATGAATTGTTTTGTGAGGAATGATGCATTGGGTTTCTCTAAATCTTTTAGACAAGTAAAAAGCCTGCAGGTGTGTCTGTTACTTTGTCTAAGTTCCAACGATCAGATACATCCGACCCATGTTTCTAATGGTGGACTCGTCCAGGTTAACTTAGCATCGTCGTCCAGTGAGTTGACTTTTAATTAACACCGTTGGTCACGAGGACAAAACTAGTATTAGACTATTAGTAGATTTTTTTTAAAAAAATAAATGGTAATTAAAATCATCGTATACCACTCTCCCAGACATCTTGTCTAAAGTAGCAGCCCATATTGTTGAAGCCCCTAAACATGTGTGGGCCGATTCCATACGATTTATATTCGAGTATTGTAACGATTCCATTATATTCGAGTACAGTAACGTTTTATAACATGATCGACAAATCCACGTCAACATATACAGGTATGTACTGTACACGCTTGAGCAAAAAAAATCTACAGTATAAGATCGTTATCTATAACTTCTAACCCCAAACTGCTAATTTCTTGTCAATTGCACAATAGTCTTCAAACACCTAAACCGAATTGCTATAGTATATATATACTACATACTGATACATTGTGAGAAACCATGAACAGGTAGTCTCCATTCATCTTAATTAATTCATGGTGATCTTAGAGCATCTTTATAGGTATATGTTTGAGTATATGTGTTTTGGTGAGATAAATTATTAAATAATGTAAGAGGTGGAGTTATAGGCATATGTTCGAGTATATGTGTTTTGGTGAGAGAAATTATTAAATAATGTAATAAGGTTTTAAATAATATAATTAAGTAATTAAATAATGTTGACTTTCATTAACCAAATGCTTCAGCCAATCTGAACAAGCCACGTCAGAGACATATTTGGGCCAAGAAGCTTCTTCCGGAAGAAGCGTCTTGCGTGTATATATGCACTGTTGGATTACTTTCCAATTTTTAAATTGGGCTAATAAGTCCAAACATACCCTGATAAATATGCTCTAATCTATACTTCTGTCAGTATCCCAACTTTTTTTTTTTTTTTAAAAGAGCTTTCAACTCATTAGATTTGGTAACAATACAAATCTATAGGCTAAGATTTCAGAAATTTGCTTCTGAAGTCATTAATGGAGGAGCACGAGAATCTCACAGTATCGTTAATGCTCGTATATTCACAGATCTCTGAGCTTATAATTATTACTAGCTGCTGGTTAGTCTAATCTAAAATTTACTTCAATATTGATTACAATATTTACTTTTGGTAGTTGGGTCATATATTTATAGTACCCATTGATTATTTAGTTCAACATTGATATGAATGCGTGTATTTATAGTCATAAATATTATATATAAGTCTAGTTGGATCAAGTCGAGATGGAATTTACATATTTTAGTTTTGGAAATTTGTGATGGGAGAAAACACTGTTTCTAAAACGAATTAAACCTCCCAGTCAGATCGATATAACTCTCATCTTAAAGAATATATGGTTTGGGTTTATTCTGCAAACCAGTATATAATAAGTCACTCGGTTGTGAAAGATCTTTGTGGTTTAATGGTTTGTGTTAATTCCCGAAACCAATATAAAATATATGGTTTGGGTTATTTTCTTAGTTAAACAATGTTTTTAAACGCACGGGCGCATACACAGTTTTATTTGAGCCAACACACACTCACACACACATATACCAGTCTAAAAAGTGTTGATAAGTGATTACATATTAAAAAAATAAAACTTTCTATTTTGAGTGTAAGAACTTTTGATTTTTGTAGTGACGTACCAAGTACCAATTGGTACCACCCACCCACCAGATGGTTCAAGACTGTGAGCGAAAAAAGTGGCTTTTGAAAGAAAGAAAGAAAAAACAAGTTTGATATTTTGTTGTCATTTAGATTGAAAAGAAATACCAAATTATTTTGTTAATAATTAATATAAAAATAAATATCCAAATTCTATACCTATTTTTCCATCTTACGCAAATAAAAACCACTCAATTGCAATTGTGGTACATGATCCAATAACATGTTCAGTCTTATTTTAACTAAGAAAACAAATTGGTGAAAAAAACGAATTATTATAAAACGATCATCCAAAACAACCAAAATTCTGTAAACAGTATCAAAATTTGGCAAACCATATTTGTGTCTTAACCATAATTATTTCTTACTTTTTGTGAAAGTCTCATTGATTATTAAAATAATGAATTATCTAGTATGGTTTTATTTTTGTTCAAAAAAAAAAAATCTAGTATGGTTTTATAATATCCCATTTAATTATACTTACAAAGTTTATAAATTTAAAAGAGTTTCATGTAATGACAAAACTATCGAATAATCAAGTAAAAGAAAATTAACTTTTAACATTTTCAGTGATGAACTAGACATTACTGGGTCAGTGAAGATCAAATTGCTTGGGGACCAATGTTAAATCACTTACGACAAAACTTTTATTAGAAAAATGTAAGTTCTTGAAATGTCTGTAAACCTGAGCGGGCCACTAGACAAAAACTAATAATTACAATTTTCTTTTTGGGCAACAATAATTACAAATATTTAAAAGGATGAATCATATCGGAAACTGTAAAGAAGGGTTCGTCCAAAGTATCATCATCAATAGATTACACATAGGAAGAAGTAATGCTGTAATAAAATGGTACATTTAAGTGTCTGCCTCACTATTTATTCATGTAATTAATATTACACCCTCTTTCTAATTATTACGAGTACCAAATCCCAATGCTCCCTCATGTCTTTTACCGCCCAAATCCACAGGTTCGCTATTTTTCTATGACTGTTGTAACTTGTAAGTATTCATTATGGGGTAGTAAAGAATCATAACGCGGAAAAAGTTTAGTAAAGTACAAGTCGTATTTTTCTGGTCGCACTATAATACAGTACTGTATACTGTATTTTAATATGTTTCACAGTTTCACTGAATTTGTTTTTCATCACTTATAACTAGCATGTGTATACTCTTCGATTTGAATTTGAATTATGACATTGATATAAGTCAGACTATAAAATTGCGATCAAATCCTTTAACAAAAACATAAAGATATCCGATCATATTTGTCTCACTTTTTTATATCTATTTTAAAAAAGAATAAATCTTTCAACACAATTTTGTTAAACAAATATTGCTTAAAACGAATAACAAAGAAACTTGTTAAGAGAATAATGTTAAACAGTTTTGACTGTAGCTTTATAATTCTATTTAAACGTTATTACTCTTTTAACATTTGGAAACAGAATTAAAAACACACAAAAACATTTGGAAACAGAAAAACAACTTTTATTGATCTAATGTCACGAGATTTTTTGTTTTGTTAAAGGTCTTTTGAGTCAAGCGATGTAAGACTCTAATCCTGTAACCCAAAATACAAAATCTTTCGTTTTTGGATCAATTTACAAAATATTACCAATAGAAAAAATAAAAAAAGATAGCCATTTTCTTCGTATCACCCCGCCGATAGTTTTTCATGTTTGCAAGTATCTATTTGCCATGGAAAAACACATGGTTAAGGGTCTCGAAGATTCGGAGATAAAACATGAAATGGTTTGCTATAGGCACTATCAACATGCTTTTTTAAGCGACTAAACACTTGCAATCAAAATAGTACTGTGGCAGATCCACTAACATGGTCACACATCCATAAGTCATCCATCGATTTTTGATATCTGACATGTGCGACTTAAGTTTTGTCTTACCTGGCCATTTCTATAATTATAATTATATAATCAATGAATACAACTTACCGTATTGAACCATCTTTAAACACGAGGATCCATTCTTCGATTACCCGATCATGATCACACCCATTGATCATATACTTCCTAATCTGACCGTACATGATTAATTACACATATTGAAAAAATCTCATTGACTACAAATAAAAAGAAGAGACTATTAATTGGTGTGAAACTAGAAAGTAGAAATAATGAGATTTGGTAATCGAGATAAGCACACGGCCAAACTATTGGTGTGAAACTAGTAACAATCTCAATTAGGCTACTCTTCAACATGCCAACACATAGGTAGCACATGAGGTTAAGACACAACATATATTGTCACATATTTTAAGATCTGTACATACTTCAAGACCTATATTTAACATGTCGGACTTTAGTCCAAAATAAGCAATCTTCTAATGGTTGGTCCCATATATAAACTATCAAAAATGTATTGTATACTGCTTTCTAATTTGTCATTGCAAAAGTTTTTTTTTACCTCAAAAACTAATGCAGAAAGGCCAAACAAAAGTAAGCTATCTATTGGAGATAAAAAGTTAGGTTTTACCTCACAAGTATTTATTTTCAAGACATGCACGGTTTATATCTGAAGAAATATAAACCTAACATTAAAAAAAAAAACAAGTCGGCTATAAAACATACTTTTTCCAACGGCACTATAAAAATATTTTTCATCGCCCATTTCATAAACTTATCAGTTTTTTTATCATATCTTACGTGATAAATTGCATAATTTGTGAAATATATGTTTGGTATTATTAAAATCTTAAATTTTACGCACCCTGATAATAAATAAATAAAAAGATTTCACGTGGACTTGTTTTGGGAACCTTCACGTCATCAGCTAATGAGAGTCACGAGTGGCAGAAGATCTTTAAAACTTCTATTCTTTATCGATTTTGGCCGAATACAATTACAAAAATCAACATAGAAACATGTAGTGATATCATAAATATTCTACCATTGTCGTTACACTTGGTTAAAAAGACAGAGAAGAAAATCCCAAAGCTAGGATAAGAAGTTGAAAAGCACAAACCCAATAATATATTGACACGTCGTTAGTAGGTAAACTGGATAGTCAACGTGTCAATACATTATTGGTGACGTGGCATAATTCGTAGTTAAAAAAGTTACATGGACCGGTGGTAGTGGTTACGGTGTGAGGCACGTGAGCCATGACGGTGGACGAGTGGAGACTCTTGGACGCCGCCACGGCGTTTGACGGCGGCGGAGAAAACTCCGTCCCAGATTTCGGAGAAAGCGCGGATGATGATGCCGTGGTGGTAAGGCTCGTTGAGGGAGAGGAAGCAGTGAAGAAGCTCTCTTAGATCGTCTTTGGAGTAAATCTCGTTCTCGAGAATCATCTGAAGCATAGACTGCCTGAAATCGAGGTAAGGGTCGTCGGAGTCTTTTTCAACTGCGACGGCGGCGGTAGAGGGTGTGGCGGAGGAGGAAGAGGTGTCGGAGAACCAGTGGGCGGTGGATGGAACGGCGGAGGAGGTTGAGGCGGTGGTAGTGGAGGAAGAGTGGCAGTGGCCGTAATTAGAGGAGTAGAGGCGGGGCTTTTTTGAAGAAGGGTTGAAAAAAGAAGACAAGCTTGGGAACTTACAGTTGCTGCAGCCGATGTCTACAACAGAGACTGCCTTAAGGACCATCTTCTTCTTCTTGCTTTTGCCTGTCGTCATTGCTTGCTCTCTCTTTTTGACTCTGTAGAGGAAATTAGTATTAGAGAGATAGTGAGTGAGAGGGAGAAGGAGAGAGTCTACTTGGATTGGTATTAAAGGGTGCATGTGGTGACTGAGATGGATTAATGAGAAGTAAACTCTTGCCAATAATAATTAATTTGATGTTCAACAACAATTTGTAATTTTTAAAAAAAATTTGTGACCTTTTAAAAAAATACAAGTATATGTCTATGTGCAAGAGGAGCATTAATTTGACATAGACTTACTCTTATTGATTTTATATAAAAATATACTAGATGGGTTTATTTGAGGTAGCTAGCTGTAATAAACTAAACTATGGTGTCCAATTGATATTTGATAATTTATTATATGGGTCAAAATTATGGTTCAAATTTTCTCTACAATGATTTCAATTATAGTTTCCCATTGTATATACTTTGAAGTTTTAATAGAAATACACATTTTTCTTCAAAAATTCATGCCTTTTGCGGTTTGAGATATATACTCCCTTACACACAAATGATTTCTTTTTAAACTATTCTATTCGCAAAGGATTGTTTTTTTATGATTTCAATGTATATGCTGATAATAGAATATCTAATTTGCTCATATAAAAATTAAAAATATAAATATGACACATTTATTTTGTTCTTTCATTTGGATGAAAAATGTCAAAAAAATATTTACATTAAAACGACAAAAAAAAAGAACAATAATTACATGCGCGTTTCCTAAACAACGATTTGAATTATATTTGTTTGGCACTGAGGAACCAAATAAAGGTACACGCAAAATAAATTAAGACATAATTTTTAAACAAATTCAGTTCAATTCACTAATTTTCTGCACAATGAATATAAATGACTTTTCTTAAACTGAAAACCAACTATGTGTTTTTTTTTTTTTGGTCGGAAAAACCAAATATGTTATTTGCAAACGGATAAATCAAGCATTCTTTCGATCTATAGTTTGATTATGTTACATGGATCCTTCCTAATCAAACTAGCCATGAAGAAAAGTTCACCAGATTTTGATTTTCAATGCTGAACTTCAAGATACCAGCAATTTAGCATCACCCTTTTCACTCGGACACCCTTCCCGATCATGATCTATAAAAAAAACATAATTTCTGATACGTTATGTGACCCCATAGATTTTTATATTGGGCCTTCATGAGCTTGATAAAACGCCTTAAGATAAACCCAAATAATGTCATTCATATGAATTTTAAACCCAAAGCCCTTAGCTCCTCGTACATTCCCTTTGATTTTAGCCTTAAGAAATCCAGACACAATTGTTTCTATCAACAACTGTTTTTTTTTTCCCAACATTTATGTTATTTATCTTAGAAACATAAATCACAACTCAATACTCACTACACTATTAACCGATTGATTTTTAATTGACTATTGAACATATTCCTCTCTATTTTAATTAATAACATTATTTTTGCTTTCGGTTTGCATAATTTTAATTAGATTATAATGGAAGTCTTAACATAAAATCACAGTTTATAAAAAGCGGATACCAACCCCCATTGAAGCATTGGCTAATGTCTCTGGCCCATATAGTTTTGCCATTTTGACTAGGTCTGCTTTAAATTATCCAATGGATAAGGATATTATAGATGAAAATTCAATGGATTTTCCAATGTTTAAATGATTTTTAAATTCATATTAGTACTTCATAGAATTTCAACTCTCTTTTTTAGAAGGATAGTAGAAGAATATATTTATGAAAAAGAAAAAAAAATTATAAGCATATATTTATTAGATATATATAACTTTATAAATTTAGTCAAAGTCAATTTTGATTCTCGAAAGACAATATTTTGTAAATTCATATGAAGCGTCGCGCAATGTTAAATCACGAAAATAACCTTCAAAAACAATTTTCGGATATAACGGTCAGACGGTAAACTCGTTCCTCGTACCCCCAAATTCAAGTAGCGTTTGTGGCAAGAAATTTAAAACCGTTTACTTTTTTTTTTTTTTTTTAATTGACGCTTATATTGAAAAAACAAACTAAACCCAGAAGGATTCCAATTATAGAACTCACGCGTCTTCTTAATCTTCCTCTGTTTTTTTTTTCTCTCTTTGAGATTCAAAGTTTCTTTCTTTGCTTAAACCGGAGAGACACCCTCTCCCTGTATTTAGGTTTGTTTATAACAACTTAGACTTTTTATATTCTAATAATATACAAAATCCATAACCAATAAACATGGTTAATTTGATCTCATTTGCAGTGTTGATCCTTCTGGGTTCCTCGGAAGAAAACAAAAACAATTCCATTCATTTTGCTTCATACGTTCAAGAATCCTGCGTGGACGAGATCTTCCTAACGTCTTTGATCTTCTTCAATAGGTTCGTTTGAATTTGTTATACGCTTAAGAAGTGGATATATTGATTCGGCTTACATATGATTATTGAATCGGTTTTGTTATTTTTGTAATGAAATCTAACCAGGAAATAATTTCTGATCTGGTCGAAGATGTTGGGGGATTTCATCATCAGACTCCTTGTGTATGTCTCCTACCATATCTCCTTTTCTCTTTTTATTAATTTTTCTGCAAAAATATTCTCTTTGATTCTTTATATTATGATTTAATTGAAATGGTGAAAATGGCAGATTAATATTGGGGTACACATACCCAGCATTCGAATGCTTTAAAACGGTGGAGAAGAATAAAGTTGATATCGAGGAACTCAGATTTTGGTGCCAATACTGGTAGGTATTCATATACTGTCATCTTTTTCTTTATTCTCATAATTTTTAACATTTATATATAAACCACTATATATATACATCTCTATATTTATGTTAGATTTGTTGCAATGGGAAATTTGATTTTACTTCGTTCATAGTTTCATTATATTATTTATTTTTTGTTTTCCAGTTTTTGGCTTGTTTCATTTTTAAAAGGTAGAAGATAACAAAATTTCGTTGGGTTGGTGTTGTCTTAGTCTTTGGTTTCGAACTTTTATTATATTTTAGTGTGGGAATAAATTGTACAATTTTATTAGGATATTTTATTGAGATCGCAGTGTATGTGATGCACGTTTTAATGTAGTATATTAATTTCACTATCAATATCTACTGGACAATGTTAATTAATTAAACATTTTGTACTTGGAACAATTATTAGGATACTTTTGGCGCTAATTTCATCGTTTGAGAGGGTTGGCGATATATTTATCTCATGGTAAGAAAGACTCATCATTATTAGTTAATTCATGCCCTAATTCATCATTGTCTTTATCATTTAAAATTGATTAAATAATTTATATACTGTATGCAATTATTATCTGCAGGTTACCGTTATACGGAGAGATGAAAGTAGTCTTTTTCGTATATCTCTGGTACCCTAAAACAAAGGTAATAGACATTTTCCTTATAGTTTGGATAATAATTAACTAATTGTTATGTGCTAAGTAACTGAAAAATGAATGAAGGGAACGAGACATGTGTATGAGACATTGTTGAGGCCATATATAGCTCAACATGAGACAGAGATTGACAGAAAGATAATGGAGTTGCGAGCTCGAGCTTGGGATTTTTTCATCTTCTACTTCCACAACTTTGCTCAGGTCCTTTTTTTCTTCTGTTTTGTAATATATATATGAAATTATCATAGCATTAACGATTTTTCCGATAATATCGGTTCACAGGCTGGTCAATCCACCTTGATCCAGGCTTTCCAGTACGTACTCGCCCAATCAGTCCGGTTCTCTGCCGCTGCAGCTAACCAACCGGTACTAACCTATCAGTTTTGTTTAGTTATTTCCCATAATTCTACACTAGCATGTCCTATATTTTCAAGTATTCACGTGTTTATCAATTATGTTTTACCTTTGACCTTTTTTGTGTGTTCTTGCCAAAGCCGATGGAGCGGAACGTAAACGTGAATGCGCAGTCACCGGTAGAGATGGACAATGAACCGCTATCACCGCGGGCTCCAAGACCGCTGAACAAATCACTATCTGCGTTACGATCGCTAGAGAAGCAAACAAGCAGAGGGAGGAAGTGGCCGCCACCAACACCACCACCAACCCCAGGCCGAGACTCAGCCGGAACATTCAACGGAGAAGACGGAGGAGCCAACATCCCTGATACAATTCCGGGATCACCCATCACTGATGCTCGAGCTAAGCTTCGCCGTTCTAACTCCAGGTCTCAGCCCACAGCATAGTAACGTAAACGTACATATACGTGACTCGACTAAAAAAACCTTTTCAATTTGTTTAAAGATATATAGGGAAAGAAAAGTGAGAGATGAAAGTTTTGAATTGATTCAAAAACCAAAACAGATTGATTTTTTTTTTCTTGTGTTTTTGTAAATTGAAGCAGAAGTATTAATACAGCGAGAACATAATGTTTGTTTGTTTTCGTTTGATCTTTCGGTTAGGGTGTTCAAAATCGATTTGAGTTTGGATTTTTTCAGTTAACCGAGCTAGTTCAGAGATAATTTTGTTGATTATAAAGATTGCATTTTGAATGGTCAAAAATATTATAATCAAATAGTGTACCAATGCAGCCGATGAAGTACATTCTCTGTTAAACTTACATTAATTTCTCGTAACCGGTGCTCCTCTACAACATCACTCTACCGATAAATTATCTAATGGTACATTGTATGAAACGCACCTGCCATTGATTCACTTCATACACGTTCTGTAGTTGCTCCCTCCTTGGATTTGATTTTAGGAGTGTTGTAAGGTAACACATTTGGGATCAGAGTTGATGTGTTTGGTATTGGATCATCTTGGGGTTGTGTCAACAGGGGTTGGGGCTATTTCACCCATTACTGGTGGTGGAGTACTCACATCGGCTATTCCGTAGTCCCAATCGATACCAGCTTTTGCTAGAGTTAAGGATTGCGTATTTATATGTAGATAGCTACATTGAACAACTATAAGAGGAAAACAATTTGATATATCCAAGGATACAGTCGGATTTCCAAATATCCGTCATGCTAATTTCAGCATTTGAGAGAAGCCAGTAGTCTGACTCATCATTCTACAAAATAAAAGACCGATGTTAATAAGTTCCTATGCATAACTTCTATAGTTCTTAGAGTATCTTAAAATAAGCACGCAGATGGCTTACTTCGACATCAGAGGGAGTAATCTTAAGCATTCCTCCTACTTGCTCCTGCAAATAATTAAGATCAGAGGCATCGCCGGGTTGCGGATGAGCATGATCATGAGACACCTGATGCGCAATAGCAGTTCCTGTGTTATCAACAGTTGAGGCTTCGATGTCATGGTGTCCTGTAGATCCCGAGCTAGAAGCAATAGGCAAGCATGCTGGTGGTGCTGCAGCACTCCCATTCGTGTCCTCAAACTTCCCTTCAAATTCACTGAACATGATGTCAAAGTAAAAGCATGTAAACAGGAGTGATGTTTCCAATCGAACAAATATTTGTTTTGCTATGTTCAAAATTATCTGTAAATCAACCATCAGTAGAGTTGAAGGTACAGAAATGTCAATAACAAAGTTTCTCTTATTTGTTTTACAGCTACTCTAGGAGAATGCTTCTATGTGTTGCTAACTGGAAAAAAAATTCTAATAAGTAAACACCAAACCAAACCTTTTGTATGTTTTGACTATTATTTCAATTTTAAAGTATATATATACAATTTAGAAATGATAGAAGAAAGGAGAAGTACCTGACGAGGTATACATCAATAGGTCCCATTGTACTTCTAAGAATGATCCTGTATCTCCTTTGAGGGTGGTCAGCCGCCTGTCAAGTAGAGAAGAAACATTATCAATAACATTGTGGAATCTAACAAAGAATAGCAGATGTTTTCCAAAGTCTCTGAAAGAGACTAACTTCATCTGGATCAGGCACTTCCAAAGTTGTGCCATGGGGAGCTTTGACGGCTATCAGAGTCTGGTTCTGCAGAAACAGCAAAGGGAGAGTTAAGATATAAGTGAACAAGCAAGTCTTTGGATCGACATACGCACAATCAATTGATCAAAAATTAAACATAAGAAAGACAGACCTGGAAACCTGGTAAACTCTTGATATCCTCTTCAGTTACAAAAAGCCATCTGAACAAAGTGAACGGATTATCTAAGTGTCCATCATAAGAATAGCACCATCTCATAGAAGAAACAAACTAGCCATATAAAACGATAGATAGACAGAGATTTTTACTTCTGATTCTTTTCATTTTCGCTCAGATCTCTTAATCTTTCCTCCGATTGTCTGAAGAAAAGTTGTTAAGCGTCAGCATTGGTTGAGTAGATTAATCACAACAACCCAAAACTCTTTAAATGATTGCTATGAAACCTGATTTGATTATCTAATGCTTGCTCCTCGAGGGCGAGGTTTCCAATTTCGGCCTGCAAGGAGAAAACACGATCATTAATCAAGCAAATCGAGAATCTAAGTGCATGATATTTTACGATTTACATGCACTATGACTTTTAAAGTGTATGCTGTTTCACTACACCTGTAATACAGATACGTCAGCATCCAAATCGTCAGGACTCGAAGCATCAACTCCCCTAATCAAGTTTATCGATCATCAAGTGAGTTTACATGTAGTTAAAGTGACAAGGAATATTCCAATGAAGCAGATACGCAGAAAGATATGGTACGAACAACAAAAGCGTACTATATCATAAAAAATCCTCACTTCCAAAGTATTCGGTTTTTGAAAGGCTTTTCGATGAGATCTATCCCCTCCAAAACGTTTGTAATATCATATATACGTCGTTTCTGCACCTCCAATGTTTCTGCAGCTTTGTTTAGGTCCAGCATTCCATCTTTAGCTTGCTTAATTAGATTGACGAACTTTTTTGTAAGAAGACCTGACCAGCTTTATGTCAGCATCTTCGTATCCACTACAACATGTATCGAATGTTAGAGATATATATGAAGAACAGTTAATTACCTAAAGAACTGTCATAACGGCAACTTCCTGAAGGAGTAAGTGTGACAGGAGAACCTGCAAGTTGACCAGGAAAATAATCAGCTCTTCGACCTACTTGTTGCTCTAGACATGAAAGACACTATATATAAGGATATTATTATACAGCAATGCCAAAATGGGTAGACAGTCAAGAACACCAAGGATAAGAACATCATGCAGGTTAACCAGCGATCTACAATTCACTTACCAGCATTCGTTGAGATGGGTGTTTGGGGAGTTGACTTATTTCCTTTGGCCTTTGACTTGATGTTGACTCTCCCCCCTTTCGAAGGAGTTCGACAGGGACTACTGGGTATGCTAGTGAAACCAGAACTCGTGAATCCATTATTAGATGGAGCAACAACCATATCCATTGTCGACTTTCTCTTTCGTGACTGCAGATAATCAAGTTGTTATTAACTTGAAAGAAGTTGGTCAAAGAGATATCATCCAAAAGGTTTTAAAGCATCTACACACAATTATCTATATATTACTCATCAGAAACTTTCACAACAATGGGCTCGACTTGAAACATTATACCTGACAAACAATGTCAAGCTTCATACACCAATACTTTGATACCAATTAGCTATTTGAAGAAGCAACTTGAGAGAATACTTATACGATACTAACAGGAAATGAACAATGTTGATGAAACTCAAAACATGAAATGGTAGATATGACAATGTAAGGGGACTAGATGGGTCGTATAAAGAACAACATTGACATATTCACTGATTATTGAAGAAGGAGAGAAACTGAGTCCAATTTCACACACACAAATTTAACACCCAGGCAAGAAAATTGCACAATCTCAGCTCATATGGCATAGCAACTGGAGAAATTGTTGCCTGATTTCAAGATTCGCGTCAATTTGGGTGTAATTGAAACGCAGCGTCAGACAAATTATGCGCAAAATGTACCATCGTGAAGCTAAACGAAGACAAAAATTGACATGAATCGACGATAATCTGATGCTGCGAAGCATTTAAATCAGACTTAGAAGCAACATGTAAGCGTAAATGTAGCGATTGGAATCCCAAAACATCCTCGAGTTATGAACCAATCTCACTGGCAAAACCCCAAAAATCGAACAATCCAAATCAGTCAAAACGGATGCGAAACTCACAGGAGATCTAACAACGACGGCATCCTCTTCCCGATCTACAATTCCACAACCATTAACGAAGCTCTTATCATTATTATTACTGAGCGAAGAAGGGGTAAATCGATGGTAGTCATCAGAGGGATGAAACGGAGGTTTTGTTGAGGCGAACGCTAAGTGACGACGTATAGGTGGTACAACCGGCGTAGATGTAACCGGAGCCGGAGATGACGGCGGATGGTGCGGCGGCGGCGGTGGCGGCTGAGAAGAACCGGGAGAAGATCGTACGACGCCAGACATGGATCGTAGTGAAGCGAGAGTCGGATTTGAAGATTCCGACGACGAGAAGAGCGACGGCGATGGAAGGAAATCGAGGGTTTTAGTGAGAGAGAGAGAGAAAGAGGAAGAAGAAGAGGGGCAAAAAAAAGGAGAGAGCAGAAAACGAGGGAAGGAGGGAATTTTATGTTGGGATAGATGTGGAGGGAAGCCTACAGCATTAATAAAATCAATATTAGAAAAATAAAAAATAAGAAAATACTTTTTTTTGTCTTTCTATTTGTGCCCCGGAGTTTTGTATTTAGTTTTAGATTGACCCCACTTACTTTACGTAAATCACCTTTTGTTCCCTTTAGTAACGGGATTATTGACATGTTTCAAGGGTGAGCAGAGATACTTGATCTAGGACTTGTATTTTGAATCTAGGATTTTTATTTTTAAAAGGTGTAGTCGGTAAACAGATTTCTGCAAGAGAGATTGGGATAGAATTTGTTTATAGTAACATGTGCGTGCTGCTGTTTCCGTTATGATACGCGTATGTAATATTATAAAATATCAACAACCCACTGGTTTTTGAATTTATTTTTATCTTTTTGTATTGATTAGTGGTTGTTGTTTGGCAGTGGGAAACTGATATAGAAGTGTAGATCAAGTCTAAAGGTCACTTGAGAAGGTATCATAATCAAGGTCACTATTGGTTATGATTTGGTGATAGAAACCAGTGAAAATGTTTTGATGATAAAAGAGAACGGTAAGTGATATACAAAATGGTACTAAGACCTAAAGTGGCAAAGTTTTGTACCGCTTTTGTTCTTGTCCAGCGTAAGCTTTATCGGTCACAAGAAAAGCGGTTCACCCTTTAACCGTTTGATCACAATTTCCACTTTGAGAGTGTGAGGTAACCTTTCGTATATGTTTTCACGAGCGTAAGTTAAAGCCCATTTGAGACGAGATAATGTAAAGTTGTTATCAAGTTAAAGCCCAGGAAAAAAAGAGTGTATCAAATGATCCAAAAAGAATAAAACGAAAACATCTACAACAGAGATTCTGATCATACATGGCAAGATTCACGAACCATAATAAGGACTACAAAGCTCTGGATCATCAAGATTCGACCCCAATTGACCTGTTAAAGACTTAAAGACCAATCATCCTGCCACCAATTGTAGAACCACAATTCTGTGCAAATCGGAACTCTACACAGTTTCTGGACTTACATACACTTGATTGCTCGGTCACAACAATTAGTAGAGACCCAAAAAACCATCGAATCAAGAATCGACATTCCATTGTAATGAACATTCATTTCTTCTATTAAGATATAATCTCATTCTCACCCCCTCTCTCTCTCTCTCTTCTCTCTGGCTCAAAATATAGGCAGAGACCGTTTTCTTCATTCTTTGAGCTCTTCAGAATCATTCAATACAAAAATGTACCTAAAACAAAGCAAACCCATGAATTTTCACCAATTCTCCAGACCAATAAAAAAACAAAACAATAAAAGCAAGAAACTCTCACTCACTTGCTTTCCCATGTTCCGAGTTCCTAGCACACAAAACTCTATAAATCAAGAATCTTTTGTACAGTAACAAGGGGAGAGGTCTTCAATGGCGGAGAAGAATCACAACATACCTCCAATGTATCTCTAAACCCTGCTTCATTCGTCTTTAACATCACCGGCAATGGGAACCTCACTCCTTTCTCCGCACAAGCTTGATGTCTCGGTTTAATCCGATTCTCCAAACTAAACGAGAAATACTGAGGAAACTCAAGAATCTCTCTAACATCTCTCCCCATCTCCACCATCAAATAATTCAACTTGGGCTCATAATTCTCAGCAATACTGTAATTAAACAGCTGCGGGAATCTCTTGAACATAGCAGTAGCACTACGCCGAGAGAATCCTAATTTCTCAAAGTAATCAATCCGTGGGACGAGTTTATGCTCAACGCTACAAGAGAGAAGATACGTATGTTTATGTGGATCTAAGATTCCGATTCTCTGGAGGAAGTAAAGCGTTGGCCTGAGCTGATAATCGACGCTACAAGCGAGAAGACGAGGACGACGGCGTAAGGCTTGACGGAGGTCAAAGATTGAGTCAACGCCGACTTCACGGAGGAGGAAAGTGATGACTGGGA
This sequence comes from Erysimum cheiranthoides, assembly GCA_011420285.2. NCBI lineage: Eukaryota > Viridiplantae > Streptophyta > Magnoliopsida > Brassicales > Brassicaceae > Erysimum > Erysimum cheiranthoides. The sequence continues at coordinate 14,253,571 of CM022182.2, read as the reverse complement.
TAGTGTGTGAGGTTAACGGTGAAGTGAGAAGCTCAGGGCACATGGAGACGAGGCGGCGAAAATCTTGTAAGGTGAAGTTGATTGGTGGAGTGGTCATGTAATCGACGACGGATTTAACGGCGGAGAGAGCGGTGGAGAGGAGAGGAGGATGACGGTTGATTAGGGTTAGGAAATCGATTCCGAGTGAATCGAGGTAAATGAGTTTCTCGTGGATGGAGGATTCTAGGGTTTCGGTGGTTGTGGTGGAGGAGGAGGAGAAATTGGGGAAATCTGGGGATGTGAAGAGTGATGAAGATGAAGATGAAGTGTTTGGTTTGAAGGAAAGTGCGGGAAAATTGTGGAAGCGGAGGCGAGAAAGTGTGGGAAAATTGTGGTGAAGGGAAGGGAAAGAGGAAGAGGAAGAAGAGAGGAAAGAGAGAGCTTCTTGTTGCATTGTTCAAGAGACATCTCACACTACATGGATGATTCGATGAAGCTCTCTGTGTGAAGCTAAGTGATGATGAAAGGATAAGACTGGAGGAACCTCTGTGATTTGAAGATGGGGATTTTTGGAGAAGGAGAAGGGGATAGCATTTCTTGATTGATCCGGTTTAAATTGGAATTCGACCGGTTTATTATTCCATTCGAAGTTTTGACAAAAATGTTATATGGTTACGTCTTTCTGCGAGGCCCAGTGGGCCGTATACTTCGAAGGAAAATAATGGATGGATAACAACATAATATTATTAATTAGTAACACGTGAAATCATTGATCAAGTCATAGTAAAATTAACAGTTTTTTTTTTTTTTTTTTTTTTTTTTTTTTTTTTTTTTTTGACAGCAGTAAAATTAACAGTATTTGATTTAAAATAATTAAAAAATTGCTCTTGTAAGCCTTATTGAGTCACCCTTTGCTGCAGATACGGTAGGGCCTAAATTCAATCCAGAGAAAGGTTTGTTCATGGATTTAAAAAGTAAATTCCAGTGCTTAGTTGCTCTTGTCATACGCCACAGATCCTCCGGTTCACATATCCTTCTGAAAATTTCTTCACGCAAAATTTCATCAGGTAGTTCTATAATTGTTGTTTTCCTCTTCTCACTCGCCAAATCTTCTTTTACGCGAGTTCTTCTTTCCATCTTCATCTCCATATTCCTCTTTCTCTTCCTTTGCATCTTCATCTTGATAAAAACGGAATATCAGTGCCGTCGAGATCAAATATCAATCTCAAACCGTTAGTCTCTTCTTTAGATTTAGGTTTTAGAATCAGTCGTGTGTATTGTAGTATTATTTAACATCATTACGTGAATCATATATATATGTGTTAGTAAATACACACAACCTACATACACTAAATTAGGTTTAATGGGCTAAAGCCCAATTTGATGTTAACATAACAACAAATAATATTCCTTTACTTTAATAAATTAGGTTTCTTATTACATTTGTATGTCTAATATAGGGCCACCCAAAGTACTTACATGTATGTTCCTACCAAAAAAAAAGTACTTACATGTATGTTTACTGTTAGTTTTTTTATAATTATATACATAAGTACATAACCAAAAACCTCCGATATATACTCAAACTATGTGACTAATATATGGAAGAAATAGTTATTTATGCCAAACGTAGTATGGTGTTGTCAACCATGAGGAAATTCACAATACGAAAATTCAAACTCTAATCCCTTAATTTAGATGGAAAATCCATCAATCAGTTCAAACATAAACCATGTAATTACTAACATGAAACAAATTTTCAAGTGATGGGAACAAAAACTAATTAAATCGGCAAAAGAAAGAAGAAGTTTAATCTCATCTCAGATTGCAAAAGAAACAAAACAACAGACAACCAAATCATTCTAAACTACAGGAACGTTTGTTTCTTACCTCGAAACGCTTCATAGGGAGTTATATCCTTAAGAGCTATGATACCAATTCTTTTTGTTAAGATTAAGAACACGAATAGCTTTAGAAAACTCTCTCAAAAACTAAGGCCTTGAATGACACTAGTTTTTAAAACTGATTTTGGCTTTTGATTTTGCATAATCCACTTTTTAAGCTATTAATGATTTTATAAAAAGTTGATTCCATAAATTATAGGAAATCTAGATTTTGATGGATTTTAACAATTTGTTCTTAAAATCCAAAAACCAAACCACTTTTGTTGAGATTTTCAGCCAAATCCATAGTAAACTTTTTTTTTTGTTTTATTTTATTTTTTTTATTTTAATTTAAATATCCTATTTTTGGTAAATATCCTATGAGATTTTGTAAAATTTTTACTATTAAAGTATTTTTTTTGGGTGCACAATTTTTAGTAATTTTAAACACAAATTAGAAATAGAAATTAAAATAAATAATTTAAAAAAAAATTAAAAAATAATTCTATAAAAACCAAAAACTAAAAAATTTGCCATTCAAGATTTTGCAAAATCTAAAATCTACAGCAAAATCAAAATCTCAAAAAATCAAAAACCAAAAGCCAAAAACCAAAAACAAAAATCCAAAAACCAACAAAAATCTACCAAACATTCATGGCCTAAAACTCTCACACAATTGTTCTCTCAAATCTCTCAACACCAAAACTCATGAGTTATGCAAACAAGCTTGCAACTCCTTATATATAAAACCTCTAAACAATTCATAATTCAAATAGAAAACACTCTTCACTTAGATAACTTCTAAATCAATTTGGATATGTAAGTGTATTATGAATGAAATAGTACAAAATCACGGTGACGACCAATCATATAAACAGAATAAAAGAAGAAACAAAAAAAAAATGAAAAATAAGCAAGATCAAAACAAAACTAACCTTCTTCACTTACTGTGCAAAGCGAGTTCAACGTTATTGAAAGCCTTACATTTTAATCATCGTAAATTTTAACGTATGACAATAAAATCATATTTCATAAAAAAATCATATTTTAAATTTTAACGTATGAAAAAAAATCATATTTCATAAAAAATCATATTTCATGAAAAAATCATATTTCATAACTCTAGTAAATACTAACCAAACTATAGTACAATTTAATCTAACTATAGTGTAAATTAACTAAACTACAATAGAAATTTAACTAACCAAACTAGAGGGTCGGTGTGAAAAGGGTTTATATATATGGTTGATGATTCCATGTGATGATGTGTATCTTCTTCTTTCACACTAAACGAAAATAACAAAAAAATGATTTTGTTCACGGTGATTTTGTTCACGGTTCCATGCATACACAGAGCCATAACCGTAGCCGTAGCTACCGATGAGACCGTTGGTGAGTGGGTGAGACAGAGGAAGGAGGCGGTCGGTGATGAGATACGTGACGTAGGGTTGGTTTCTTATTGGAGGGTTGGAGAAAAGTTTGTTCATACCGTAGGCGTGAGCATTGTCGTTTGCTCTGTTTTAATCTTGTTTTTTTTTTCTTCTTCTTTTGTTTTGTTTATATGATTGGTCGTGATTTTGTACTATTCCTGAAAAGGTTTTTAATTTGTTTTTATTTTTAAACAACATTTTATTAGGATACAAACAAAATTTAAATTAAATAATTGTTCATATTTTTAAACATTTCAAATCTTAACATTATATTTTTTTTTTTCAGGTTTTATTCTTTACTATTTTCATTGAACAGTCTTCTTCCTTTCTCAATTGTATCAAAAATCTGTAAATTTTGATTTTTTATAATTTAAATTTAAAAACTAACTATAAATTTAAAATATAATTTGTTGGTTTTATTTATATATCAATACCAAATTTTATGTTAATTTCAAAATTATCTGTATAATATATTATTTATAATTATTAGGTTCCTGCGTAGCAGGGTCATATTACTAGTAAACTTATAAATTTAATGATAATATTAAACAAAATATTAATTTTAAAAACCAAAAAAAAAAACTTTTAAGCTCAAATCTTATCGTTTTATTAACATTATAAAAAAGAAAATAAAATAAAATCAGTAAAACATTTTTTAAATAAATTTTTTTAATGTATCCCTAGAATTAGGAAGCACAATATCCCTCTAACAGTCACTAAAACAGTTAATGTATTTAATGTTGATCAAGATAAAGTCGATTTTGAAATTTTGTATATGTATTATGACAACTTCGTCAATTCTTCAAATACATGAGGATTTAGAACCTATCATGCATCCAACGACATAAAACAATTTAAAAAAAAAATAAATACACTATTACTTTTAGTATATTATTCAAAGTTTTTTTCATTTTTGACCATGTAAAAATTAGAGTTATGTGTGTTATATGTCATATTATAGGTCTCCATGAATAATATACATATAAATAAATTAACACACAAATCAAGTTTTTGAATAATGGCCAAGAATTAAAAAAAAAAAAAAGAGTTTCTTTATAAGAAAACAGTAAACTAAAATACAAATGCACAATCTAAGAGAAGTCGCCTTCCGAAGTGAATGCGTCTGTAATATCATCCCACACCATTTTGGACACAAAATCGTCGTGTTTTGGAACATACTCCTGCAATTACAAACATGAAGTCAATTAGTTTAGTTATCCTCTTTTGGGATTCTCACATTTAGCCTATGTATAAATAGAATAATAAAAAATAATTAATGAAAGACATAAAACAAACCTCAAGAAGTTGAAGTAATTGAGGAGCGGTCGGAGCAGAGACGATGATGCGGCGGGCGGTGGAGGAGACAAAGCCTTCGTCCACTGCCTTATCTATAAACGTCAATAGTGAATCGTAGAATCCATCCACGTTCAATAGTCCCACCTACATTTTTAAAACTTTACATTATGTATATGCTTAAATTAATATTCTCCGTTTTCGTTTTTGTATTTACCATGCATATATAAAGGTCTTCGTCTATGTGTATGTTTTCATTAGTATATATATAGTACGTACGATATGATTTTGGAGTACTCTTTAATTATGAATAACATTCTAATATATGAAGTTTTCACAACCTTAGTGAAGACATTATTCCATGTGAATATATGACTTCATCTAGTCTTCAACCCATATGTTTAGATTCTCTTTCCACACATGACCACATATGTATGTATGTAGCCGACTAAGAAAATTGTTTTTCTTATTTGTATATGCTCATCAGAAAAATCTCTACTTCTCCATCCATATATAAATAACAAACATCTCTACTTTCTTTAACTATGTTTGTCGGATAACCGTATTTATCGGCCCGGATCTCAAGGTATGTATTGACATCTAAAAGAATATAATTTATTTACCGGTTTAGTGTGGATCCCAAGTTGAGACCAGGTGATGACTTCCAACAACTCTTCAAATGTCCCATATCCACCTGTTTTGTTTGTCAAATAACACTACACAAATTATTTTATCAACCTTCATGATCTTAGATATATAGACATCTAATATCTCTTTAATCACTAATTCCATTCTTTATAAATACATAAATTGAAAAGAATTAGAAAAAACAAACAAACCAGGAAGCGCGATGAAGGCATCCGCTTGGCGACCCATTTCAGCCTTCCTTTGGTGCATAGTCGATACTGTTATGACTTCCCCTATTGATTCACCGGTTATCTATACCCAACATCGTTTTATCACATCCATCATACATGTTTTCATTCACATATATTTTACCAAAAATTCATTTGGACAACACAAAATAATCCATATATAATTCTTAATTAATTACGACGAATGCTCGTTAAAACGTATAGTAGATTGTAAATACCTCTCTTGGTGCTAGAGACTTCGGAATGATCCTGCGCATAATATTAACATCTAATGTAAATAATTATCACTTACAAATATATCAGATCAAATAATAGTCACCTTACTTTGAAATGGTCAAAGATTCTTATCCTTATTTTTTTTATTTTCTTTCAGTTCAAAATTCAAATTTCTTTGAACGTTTTAAGTTTAATTCTTAGTATATGTGTTAACTATAAGTAGAAGTAAAGACAGCTGCCTTTTCTCCCTTTGGCCTTAGATTTTGTCTAAATAATGATATAGAAATGTGAATCCAGAGCATTGTTTTTAGATATATATATTTATATGCACATGGGCTACAATCTTTGCTTTAGCCTCGTGGTGGGGGTGGAAATGGAGGTGTGGGAATGTTTTTGGAATGACGGGTAAGCCACGAGACAGAGTAAAGTTCATTAAGGATCTTGCTACGGAGGTTACAAGGGCGCACGATAGTCACAAAGCATGTCATAGGACGGTGGAGCGTGAGAACAGATTGGTAAAGTGGGCACCTCCAATGGAGGGCTGGATTAAATTGAATACTGATGGCGCTTCGCATGGGAACCCGGGGGAAGCAACAGCTGGTGGAGTTATCAGAGATAGTTATGGTAATTGGAGAGGGGGATTTGCGGTTAATATCGGTATTTGCTCAGCCTCGTTAGCGGAGTTATGGGGTGTCTATTATGGATTATACATTGTTTGGGAAAGTGGTGCGCGACGGGTGGAGCTCGAAGTGGACTCGGAGGTGGTGGTAGGTTTTCTCACGACAGGGATTAATGATTCTCATCCCCTGTCTTTCCTGACACGTTTGTGTTATGGCTTTCTAACGAAGGACTGGATTGTCCGAATTGTTCACGTGTATAGGGAAGCTAATCGTCTAGCTGACGGATTAGCGAACTATGCTTTTTCTTTATCTTTGGGTTTTCACTCCTTCATAACGAGTCCGGATTGTGTCGGCTCGATTATGTTGGAAGACATGAGTGGGATTGGGAATTTTAGAAGTGTAAGAGTGTAATTTCTTTTCTGTTTTAATAATATGGGAGACATTTGTCTCCCTCATTCCACCAAAAAAAAAGATATATATATATTTATATTTCCAAGGAATTATTTGAAAAACCTCAAAAGATTATTTTTGAATCATATGGTTTTATAAGAATTTATATTGAAGCAGTCGAGTTGCTATTTATGATAATGTTGCCCATCTGAAAGACAGGACAAGAACATGGGAAGAACAAAAATGAATGATGCAGTGTCGCTTTGAATGTATAGATAAATTGACACCACTAATGTTTTTATTGTTTTTTAATTTTGATAATAAAAATGTAGAGAGAGAGAGAGAGAGAGAGACAGCGAGAGCGAGATAGATACCCAAGAACATGACGACCACCATCATGAACAGCCTGAGAAATGAGACCCATTAGCCCCACGCTTCCTCCTCCATACACCAAATCAATGTTTTTCTCCACCTTTCACATTTATGTGTGTCATTAGTGACTAAGAACTTTTAGTTATATATATGTAACATAATCTTTTTACATGAGTTTATTAATTTAAAGTTATTTTTATCTTTTTAGCACAAGACTTAGCATGGTGGGATTTGTTAATCGAGAAAGTGAATTTTAATATATAAGATAATAAAACTATACAATGATATGATACTTAATTTCTCATACACATCGAGCACTTGATTATATATATATATATATATATGCTCGACCATTTACAATGGACATAAGTTTTACGTATATATGAGTTGTATATATAGTACTTGTATACATATCACATAAATGCTTGTATACCTCATGAGTTTTTTTTAGCTAATGGTTAAATGATTGCAAAGGATCGAAAAAGACTTGGCATATAACGAAATACTAGTAAAAACTAAAAACCAAAATCTGTTATCGTAATGTAATTCTTAATTAGTTAGTTAATTAAATAAGGATGTAATTAGAGTTTGGAAATAGAGAGAAACCAGTTGGTGGGCGAGTTGGAGAGCAGCGTCGTGATAAGTGGTTTTGTTGCCGGAACTGCTTCCGCAGAAGACACAGATCCTCCTGAATCTTGATTTTGTCTCTTCCATTATCTCTCTCTTTCTGTCCTTTTCCTTCTTTTTGTTTTTTTTTTGGGTTCTGTCACTTTCTCAACTTTTTCTTTTATATGTAGAAAAGGATTTATAGATATGGGAAGAAGAAGTATGCAGATTTGTTTTGCTAAGGATCCAGGTAGGCTGGCTAACTATACATTTAAATGCGTTAGTTTAACTTATAATTGGATCCCCTAGATTGTGACAGCTTTTTTCTCTTTACTATATATTTTAGAATATGTACTACAGTAGAACCTCTATAAATTAATACTCGATAAATTAATAAATTTATCTGGTCCCGAGTTGGGACCAGTGTAAATTTTGACATAATTCGATAAAATAATAAGATAATAATTTGTTAGAAAATCCTATGTAAATGTATGGTCCCATTAACATTATAAATTAATAATTTTATAAATATATCAAAATATATTTATAGATATGTTATATATGAAAATATTTAGTAAAATATGACTCATATGTTGTCTTTTTTTTTGTTGAATTTGCATTAATTTTTGTTAAAATTCCTTTATAATATTTTTAATGCATCGAAAACTTTTGATGTTATTGGTTAAACATGATAATTATTACCTTATTTGTAATTGATTTGAGAAGAGTATTGATTATAACAAAAAAAACTTAACTTTTTAAGTAATTTTTTTTTAAAAATTACAAAATAAGACAAATCTCTCTATAAATTAATAATTATTAATTTATCGATAAATTAAAACCTCTATAAATTAATAAAATTTCACGGTCCCAACGTTATTAATTTATAGAGGTTTTACTGTACATGTTAACAAAAATACGAATTTTTAATAAAGGACAATATGTAGTAAATTATTCGATTCCGTTAATTCCACCTTACAAGAATCCAGGATTCGATTCCGTTAATTCCTTCTTATGATACTTAATTAATGTATGAATAACTAAACCATATCTTTGACTGAAGAATTGGTCACTAAACGTATCAGATATGAGATATGTTACTTCTTATTAGTCACCAAATCTCAGAATATTTTGCTTTCATCTTATGGCAATATAATTATTTTTTCCCCTGGCCAATGGCGATAGTGTTACTATTAATTGAGCTTACAACGGGATCGTTACAAAAAAAATTATATACAGAAACAAGCTCCCAATTCATATCTAAACTATCGTTTAACTAACTATTTTATGTTTACTAATTTTGATATTGGTTTGTCTAGTATGGTTCTAATTTTCTCTCTATCAATTAGAGAGGCAGCTACATATATATAGCTACCCATTATCGGGTGTTAATTTTAGTTTCTTAGTTTGATGAGTATAATCATCAAATTGACACATTTTAACACCCGTACATCAAAGTTTTATTCTCTACATGCATTTGCGTTGAATTATATGCTATACAAAATCACGTATTATATAACCCTAACGAAATTTCAAGAAGAAATTTCCAGAAACCATCTAATATATATTAGGTCATGTCATTTATTTGGTACTGTATCAATTATCATATCTTGTGTGTCCCCGTGTTTTAAAAAATAAAATAATGTTGCCTCCTCGTTTTTTTTTTTTTTTAAAGTACAGTATACAAGTTGAATTATCTTATCAATAACATATGCATTATATAAATCTAAATTCTTGCGGTTATATACAAATATACAACCACTAAACCACCAGTTATGATAATTCTAAAAAAATAGTTAGATGTAGCAAAATGTGAATATAAATTTTATTTTAATATAGTTGATGATATAAATAAATGCTGATGGAAATTCAAAGTCAAAAAAAAAAAAAAAAAAAAAAAAAAAAATTCAAAGTGTACAGCCACACCAAAACTTTCATAATGGGTCTCTAATGGATCTCATCTAAGATTAAAGAACATTGTACTTGTACGGGTTTGCATCCAACCCGATCCGGATCCGATTAGTTATACGCTCATCACCAAACAACCTGAACTCGGACACGTGCGGACGTGAGCCGTAGGAGAAATCGAAATACTAGTCGGAGTTTTCGCTTCGGCATTTTCTCCGGTGATTCCTTCGAATCGCCAAGTACTTTTCTTTGCTTTACACTTTTTTTTTTTTTAGCATTTTGGGATACCTTAAAGTTTGAAACTTGAATGTAAAAGAAGATAAGTACGGATTCTTTTATTTCACTTCTTTCAAAATTGAGAAATTGTTTGTTTTGAATTGAGAATTTTGGTGGGTTTCTCTCAGGATTCTCTAATTACTTTGGTTAAATCTTCTGAAGCTATGCTAAATTGAGCCAGTGTCACTTATGTGGCTGGATTAAGAACACTATTTACTTCTTTTCTTTTTCTTGTGTTTGAATCATTTTTTCTTAATTTTGGGTGAGGATGAGCCACAAATGTTCAGATTACTCTCAGCTTTTTGCAGTGATCTTGATTAAATACACAAATGTCTAAAATACTAGCTTTGGTATAATCGTGGACATACTTCTTGAAAATAACAATACTCTTGCAGCTCAAATGTCTTAAATTTTTGAGGGTCATCTAGGTAACAAATGATTAGATGCCACTGTTTTAGATTCTATTTACCTTGCAAATCCTAGCTTGTAATGGAATTAGTTGAGTATTATTGTGTTATGTGAGGCAGACAAATCTTCTTCTGTGAATGAAAGAAGCATGTTCCTTTGCTTTTAGATTAACAAGGATGTCATGTCAAAATTAGGATATCTTTTTTCCATTCCACCTTTAATCTTTTATGTCTTTATTTCTTTAAACTTAGGTGTTCCAATGGAGAATTTATGCCGCAAACTATTTGTTCGCTACTTAACTCTGTGGTTTCACTTTTATGTTATATGTGCTTTACTTTGAAAAACAAAGAGACTCTTTGAAGCTTTTCCTAATACAACTTTGTTGTGTTCCCATTAAATCCTGGAAAAAGTGTTTGATTTGGGAAAAGTCATGCACAACACAAACAAACTTAACTTGAAACTCATTTAAGACTTGGAACCAGTTTCAGCTTAGCTTGAGACAAGCAAAACTTTTGTAAGTTGTTGTAGTTTACCAAGATATTTCAGGTTCTTGCCATGTTATTGTGTCGTTTTTCTATGCATAACACTCTGTTGTTCTAAATTTGACATCTGCATAAACAAAATCTTTAGCAAGTTGGTTGGAGAGAATGATGGATTTTACGATTTTTCATTTTGATTAAAGCATCTGTATTTGACTGTCCTGGTCATACACTTTTCTTCAAAAAATTGGTGGATCCAAGTGGCCTTTCTTTTGTGTTAGAGGATGAATGCTTTTCATAGAGAAACAAAGTTGATCGGTTTGGGTTAAAGGAGAAAAGAGTTTGTGATTGGGTGCGCCCGAAGCAAACCGTCTCTATTCTCTTTCTTTTTTTTGTTCAAAACGCTTTTGCCTTCAATTATCTTTTGTCTCTCTCTCTCTTTGTATGGCTTTTGGGTCTTAGCTCATAAACAACATTTGGTGTTTTACTCTTTATTCTCTAAACTCTTTGGTCCTACATGTCCTCCGCAACTAAACATGAATTTGTGCACTTTTCTAATATGACAAGACTGAATATTATTTCCCTTGAGCCTGGAGTAACTTTGTGAAAACTGGAGATTGATAGTTTTCTTTCTGTTGGAGCATAACTTGGATATATTTTACATCATCTTCTTTTCCTCAAGATTAAATAATGATTGTTGGATCTTGGTACACCTATGTTATGTTTTTATCTTCTTTTTCTCTAAAATTTGAGTATTGATGCTTTAGTTTGGTTATAGGAGCCGGAGGCAGTGAGTGTAAGAGATTTTGTTGATTAATGAATGGCCTTTGGATGAAGGCTTACAAAAGAAAACGAGTAAAAGCTGAAAATATGATTGGAGAATGAAAGGAACATATCGTGTACTCTTCTTTCTTTAATTCATTTACCTTTTAGGACATATACATGATTCTCTTAGTGTAAAATCTTGTTGGAAGTTCCTAGGGAAGGTGAATGGTGGTGCTCTCTTTTCTCTTCTTTCTATGCAGTAGCGTGCTTCATGAGACAGATAGATCTATTCATCTAAGTAGAAGTGTAATAGGATAGGCTCCTCATACCAAATACTGCAAAATGATCTCATGATCCATCTTCGATTTTAGCATATCATATTGGATTTACTCAACATTCACTGAATAGGACATGGGTTTTGTTTGGTTTTGTTTGCTTTGCCAAATTTGAGAGACATCTCTGTTCACTATCTAGCTTGAAGTGTATATAATGTGTTATCAAGGTAGGATTTTTATATCCTTGAATAGTATATACATCTTTTGTCTTTCTAAAGCTCCTTCATTTCTTCTTCTTAGTTGTTTCTCTCGTTTTTTAAATGAAAAGATATGGTAAAAAAAGCTACACACTTTTATGAAAGTAATGAAAAGAAAAGAGAATGATATTTATTATATAATTATATGTCTATGATGGGTCCGCTGCAAAACTTAAAGAAGATAGAAAGACCAAAATAGTGATTCTAAAATTTGTGAGAGAATCTTTTGGGTTACAGATCGAGCCTGAAGAGTTAAAAAAGCATCATCGGTTATAAGTCTTGCTTACCTTTCCCATCATAGAGATGATTTGTGATAATCTTTTGGAACTTAGTTTCATGTTAATATTAGTCTTGCGGCTATTTTGGTTGCTTAAACGCTTATGATATGGATTATGGGGTTAGCTTGCTTGATTGGCTCTCTGGACCAGGTGACTGTTGTCTTAAAAAGTGTTGTGGCTATTAGTTGGTTGAAAAAGGTAGTGATTTGGAGGTATTATCTTTTATATATGTAAGTGAATAATGATTTGCATCTTTAATTTGGTCTTTTAAATATAGAAAAATAAGTGATACACTTTGCATAAAAGAGAGAGACCCACTTAGCAAGCAGTACCCATATTACATATTTCTTTATAATGTGTATGTGAAATTTGAGATAGAAAATAATATTAGGGGGTAAAGCTGAGTTGCCTTTGGCTTTTGGTACTGATTTGTCACCACATGTATTCCACTTTGCATTACAAAATCCACTTTGGACTCTCAAGTTTTGCCTCTCCTACAAGAAAAGCATACACATTCCTCATCCTCCCCATATATAGTTTCAATTCCCACTTCTCTGTACACTCTTCTTCATAGGGTTACACAAACATTGCTTAGATTCATCCCCACAGCCTCAAACTTCTCCTAAGATCCTTTTGTGTTTTTATTGTCAAAAGAAAGACAGCATCATACATAGTTATATATATTCATCTATTGAGTATGAGAAGTGGAGGTTGCAGTGTCCAGCAAGCTCTCACGCATGAGGCTGCAACTATGGTTAAACAAGCCATGACTTTGGCTAGACTGCGTGGGCATGCTCAGGTCACACCTCTCCATGTGGCTAGCACCATGCTCTCTGCTTCCATGGGTTTACTAAGAACAGCTTGCCTCCAATCCCACACTCATCCTCTTCAATGCAGAGCACTCGAGCTCTGTTTCAACGTCTCCTTGAACCGCCTGCCAACTTCCACATGGAGTCCTATGTTGGTCCCTTGTATATCTAACGCTCTGGCTGCAGCTTTTAAACGTGCGCAGGCTCACCAGCGGCGTGGTTTCATCGAGAACCAGCAACAACCAATTTTGGTCGTCAACATCGAGCCTGAACAGCTCATAATTTCCATACTTGATGATCCTGGTGTGAGCAGAGTGATGAAAGAGGCTGGTTTCTCAAGTCCTCTAGTGAAGAGCAAGGTGGAGCAAGCTGTGTCTTTGAAGGTTTGCTCCAAGAAATCAAAAGCAAACAAGTTGCTAACTGCAGCGGTCAAGAACTTCAGGTAACGCCTCTTCTTGTGAAACTATTAAGGTTTGGTCATAAAAATCGCATGGGGACACACACACACACTGAGATCTAAATTAATCACTGTATTTTTTTTTTTTTGAAATAGTGAGACCGAAAATGAGACCATCCTAGAATGCTCAACGGTGAGGAAAACAGAGGGTAACAGCAGTGTGATCACTGCGCTCCCAGCTTGGCTTCAGCTATACAAGAAGGAGAATCAACATAAGGACACTGTGAGTAATGAATTATGATCTCATCATTCTCAGCCTTCGTATTCTTTTGTGTTCTAAGACTACTTTGTTTTGCAGGATTCTAACTCAGTCTGCAATTTAATCCACAAAAGGCCATCTGAGAAAACCCTTGCCCTTTCTTCTTTTTCTTTCTCTTCCTCTTCTTCCAATACTTATGCTCCTACAGAAGCCAACCTAAGATTGTTCGTTCCCGAACATGATAACGAGCTCACAACTACGCTCTTGATGAACTCTGCAACCTCTTCTAGAAATGCAATTGACGTGGAATATACTTCCAGGTTTAAGGAGATGAATGCTGAGAACCTAGAAACTCTGTCTGATGCCTTGAGTAGCAAGGCACCGAGGCAGAAGGATATAATCCCCAAGATCGCGAAAGCAATCTTGAAATGCAGGTCGGGATCAACACCTAGGAAGATCAGAGACGGGAATCTAAAAGAAGAAACTTGGTTGTTTTTCCAAGGTGTGGATGTGGAGGCCAAGGAGAAGATAGGTCGAGAGTTGGCAAAGGTTGTGTTCGGATCGCTGAACAGCTTCGTTTCAATCAGCTTGAGCAGCTTCTCTTCCTCTTCCATGGAAGATCTCGGGAACAAGAGGAGGAGAGATGAAAATAGCTGGAGCTACACTCAGAGATTGTTCGAAGCTGTGTCTTGTGATCCACACAGAGTGTTCTTCGTGGAAGATATAGAGGAAGCTGACTATTTGTCTCAGATAGGTTTCAAGAGAGCCATTGAGAGAGGAAGACTTCAAAGTGGAAGTGGTGAAGAAGTGTTGCTTAAAGACGCGATCGTGATCTTGAGTTGTGAAAGATTTAGCTCGAGATCAAGAGCATGTTTGCCTCCAGAGGACGAGAGAAAGATGAGGAGCCCTTGTGTATCTCTCGATCTAAACCTTTCTCTTGCTCGTGATGATGATGATGATAATGATGGACATTGCAGTGATCATACTGGATTACTCGATGCTGTAGATGCACACTTTTTTTTCAGCATGTCGTTAACATGATTCATGTAATTCACTACCATGTTCATGTTCTAGGTACATATAATCTTCCTATACACTTTTTTAGTAAAATTTAAATAACTTTATCGGACTGATATAGTAAAGTCTTCGAATATCAACTTTTATACTGCCACCGCCAAATAAGAAATGGTTGATCAATATAACAGTATCATTATCTACAGCATTTAGCTTTTTATACTTGATCAAAGTATATAAATATGATTCATGACGTAAGATTTGCACAAAGGAGAAATTACTTTTTAAAAGGAACAAATAAAACTGAAGTAGGTCACACCAAAGAAATCAAGGATCCCTACTTTTTCTCACTTTCGAATAATATTCGAGTCGCCTAAACAAATAGCAATCGAAAACGAATTTGTTTACTTCTTTGGTTTTCTACTTCGGAAAGGTATGGGAATATGGGATTAGCTTTGAGTAATATATAAATATATAATTCTTTTTAAAAGAAAATTTAGAAGCAAAAGATAAGCCCATGAAAAGAAGGATTAAGTAGGAAACAAGAGGCATCTTATGCTTTAAACTATAAAATGTAAAAATAAGTGTATTTTATAAATACTTACAACATTATGGTCAAAGAAGGGCCTTTGCCTTTGTCGTATATGAGGTAACCTTGTAATTACATATATTGAAGTCGCCGTGACAATACTTTTTAGAAAATGTGGTTTCTATAATATTCAAGAGTAAAACCACTTTACATAATAAACGTTCCACTTTACATAATAAACGTTAGTTGACTACGCGTTCATTTGACACACTAATCCATCTTTATCTAACTTTGTTTGTAAATTATACACATAAATATGTACAATTGATATACCATATCTATTTTATTTTTTACGTTTTGAAATTTAGAAAAACAAGCATAATATTTTCATGCATGTACATCAAAATGTTGATAAACATATGAATATTTTTCAAATTAACTTCAAAAAGATAAAGAAATCCAAAACAGAGGGTACAACCAAATCACCGAAACCTCGTCAAAGAGCATCTTCCGACACTTGATTATAAATCAAGTCAATCCTCCAAATGCCTTATCACAATTCAAACTGTCCCTCTCTTGTCACAATCTTTACAATAGCTCGTGTAGCTAGTATATGTCACATAGGATTGAAACCGCCATATGTTTTTCGGGTCAGCATGCGGGCTAGTAAATATCAATTACATAAAATAATGTTTTATTTATATATAAAAACAAGAAACAGGAGAAGATGAACAAATGTATACAATAGGCTCTATAGAAGATAAGTCGTAATGGTACTTAAAAAATAAAATAAAAATAAACGAACCAATATATGTGATGGAATGGAAGTGGAAATCTAAGACTCAAAAATCGAAGTCGCACTTGATCGGGAAAACAGTAGAAAAGGTCGTAGTTCCGTTGGAGGTACTTAAAGGAAGCCTTAGATCATCGCAATTAACCTTAGGCTTAATCCTCCGAAACTTCAAGTCCCCAAGCTTAAACCTAACCCTTAGCCTGAACTTGATCTCTATATTGTATACACCGGAGATCCTCTCCGCGTCCAAAGTCCGGGACTCTCCAGCGTCAAAGATAACAAGGTTTTGGCCTTGAAACGTTGGTGTGAGAACGGTCGTGTTTTTGTGTCCTTGATAGAAAGGAGTTAACGTGATGGAACTAAACCGCTTTCCCTCATAGTAGGCATGAGCTTCAATCCTGTCGTAGTAGACTCCGATCCTCTTGTTAGGGTTACGGACAGGGACAGTGAGTGCTAGGTTATACCTTAAAATGTTGTCCGGGGTAGTATGGTCAAAGCGGGTAAGGGACGCATCGGTCACGTGAAACTTGATGGAACGAGGACGAACGATGAGCCAGAAGATGAGAGCGGCTACACCGAGGATGACAATCAGGGATACGATGACTTTGACAAAGAAGCTGAGGAGGCAGCAGCCACATCCGCGACCGTGCCCACGTCGGTAGTAGCCTTTGGGAGCCGGTGGTGGGACTGATGGACCATAAAAGGCGCCGTTGAGGGGTTGTTCTGCAGCCATGTTTTAGTAATTTTGTGGAGAGTTGCAATGAATGGATATATGGCTAAGAGGTTGATGCAAGTCCTTTATATGCACTTTTCATTTTATGCGTTGGTCAACTTAGATTAAGGTATTGTCACGCTACGCGGTGATTTGATATTTGACCAGAGAATATTATGCAATTGTAGGCTTGTGATGTTGCCTCATAACTTCCAATAAGGAGTAGTTTATATAAGATAATATATGTTATTACTTTTTGGTCTCTCGTCGTACGTTGGTTTCTAATTATACATCATGTAAAAATGATGAAACCGTTCTAGAACCTAAGCCCGCATGTGTCAACGGACTTACATCACTTGTATGTCTAAATTTCGTTTTTTTTGAGAGGGATGAAAATATTGAAGGATTTATATAACAAAACTTAAAAAAAAAATATATATATATATATATATATATATATAAAACAAAATTCTTTAATTGTCTGGTTTTTTTATTGCTGATCAGGTTTTTTATATTTGTTAATCATATTATAAATCATGGTTTTAAGAACAAATAATTCAAAGAAATGTAGATGAAGAATCAATAAATCTTCCCACATGTTTTTTGAAGAGGAAAATATTACACTATCGTTTCCACTTTTCCCTCTTTTTCGTATTTATTCATTTTTTCTAATATTATAAAAATTTACCAGTTAAAATTTATAAACTTTTTTTTTAGAATATTGATATTTCAAAATTTGTTATCGAAAACATTTACCAGTTAAGTATTGTTTCAGTTCATCAACATATATATTAGAATCAAGTTCAAGATTAGAAATGTTACCAAAACAGCTTTGTGCGCGGGAATCCCAGGCCCATCACCACCAGGTTTAACAATAACATCAGTGTGTATTCTTTCTTTAAACGCCATGACATAATCACCGAGAAAATCCACTCTATTGTACTACTTCCCCTTTTTGCTATCTGCCATTGCTTTCTTCTTCTACATGCCAATAAAAACACACATATCGTTGTAATATACTATGATCTCAGCAGAAACTATATTGTTCATGTAGATGCAGATTCTGGATCAGCACGTTGTGCGCAGAACAGCTCGCTGTTTGGATCAGGAAGCTGCATCAGATCACATCAGCCTAAGGTACTGACATGGAAGCGGGAGCTGACGTGGCAGAACGGGAATGAATGTGAACATAACAGACGCTAAGTTGCTGAGATGGAAGCGGGGAGCTGACGTGGCAGAACAGGAGTGGCTGTGGTGACAAGCCAAGGAAGATTGCTGACTTGGCACAGAGAGTTGCGCGTGAAGATATTGAGAATATCCTTCTCGGCAACTAAGGAAGGGAAGAACTTGACAAGCAAGCTATTCCCATAACAGAAGATCTGGTCGTTGAGATATGGGATATCCTCCACGACAGATAAGGACGGGAAAGACTTGGCAAGCAAGAGATTCCCAGAACCGTGATACTCGGAGATACGCCTGCTAGGGTTTCTCGAGTCTTGATATATATAGTCTAGGGGTAGCCACGAAATAGGTTAGCACTCTAGACTATTGATATATCGTTGTATACTTCGAAGCCACAATAAGAGCTTAGAAGGTGAGTGTGTGGTTCTCTCTGATCTGAACGGTAGGGTTACAGAGTGCAGAGAGAATTTGCTTAGAGATTTATTCTTGTCGGGGTCAACTGTATTCGGGTATAATAGGTTGAGTAATAGCCGGGATAAAGTTAGTCTTGTTGTAAAGAAACTTGTATCCAAAGAATAAATAGAAAAGCGTTTGCTTGGCGCGTTCCAAGCGGAAACAGTGTGCTGTGTGTGTTCTATACCATTTATAATTTGGTATCAGAGCAGTCGCCTGATAAAAGATCTGTTTATCTTTTCAACAGGTGAGATCGTGGGATAGGGTATGGATCTAACACAACAGTATGTTGCGGTTACCAAGCCTCTGAAGCTTGATCCAGAGCACTATGGGTTTTGGAAGGTGTCGATGACCCAGTCAATCCAAAGCATTGATGTGGATGCATGGGTTGCAGTGGAAGATGGGTGGACTGCACCAACTAAGGTGGATGAAAAGGGGGCTACTGTTCCGAAACCAAGATGGGAATGGACCACTGAGGAGAAGGCTGCAGGAAAGGCTAACTCGCAGGCCTTGTCCGTGATTTTCAGGTCGCTGCCTGTAAATCAGTTTACTAGGGTACAAGGTTATACGTCAGCAAAGGAAGCTTAAGATATCCTCCAAGTTACGTTTGAAGGCACTACCAATGTGAAGAGGACTCGTCTTGATATGCTTGCATCACAGTTTGAGAATTTGTCTATGGGTGATGAAGAATTAGTGAATGATTTCAGCAGCAAGTTGAGTACTATTGCACAAGAGGCTGTCGTTCTTGGGAAACGTTACAAGGATAAGAAGCTGGTGAAGAAGTTTCTCAGGAGTCTGCCTGAAAAGTTTCAACCTCATAGATCTGCAATTGATGTGTCCCTGAATTCTGATGAGCTGAAGTTCGATCAAGTTGTT
This sequence comes from Erysimum cheiranthoides, assembly GCA_011420285.2. Classification (NCBI taxonomy): domain Eukaryota; kingdom Viridiplantae; phylum Streptophyta; class Magnoliopsida; order Brassicales; family Brassicaceae; genus Erysimum; species Erysimum cheiranthoides. The sequence goes on along the minus strand of CM022182.2, from coordinate 14,234,237 downwards.
GGTATGATGCAGGCTTACGAGTTGCAGACACAGAAGAAAGATCAGACGCCTAAGAAATCAGTTTCCTTGAAGACGTCTGAGCCACAGGAGAATCTCAGTAAGGAGGATGTGGGATTACTGGTCAGAAAATACTACAAGAAGCTGCAGCAGGGGCCACGTAAAGCTACGTCATCATTCACCAGGACTGAGGCTGAGAAAGATAACAGGAGGTCAGAGAAACAGTGTCTTGAGTGTGAGGGCTATGGGCATTTTAAGGCTGATTGTCCAACGTTCAAGAAGAAGAATGTTCTGAGGTGTTATGAGTGTAAGGGATTGGGACACACAAAGGCTGAGTATGTTGGAAGATCAGAGTCTAAACAGAAATCATACGTCACTTGGAGTGAGAGCGACTCAGATGAGGAAGAAAATGCTGGAGAAGAACTTCTCAATAATTTCATAGCTCTTTTTGGAATAATTGAGGAAGGAGAAGACAGTGATACGTCAAGTATCGAAGGTCAGATAGCTGATACAGATGCTGAAGAGATTGTGACTACTGATGGTCACATCAAGCTGCTGATGAACTTGGTAGAGAAGGGAAAGGAGAATCTAGACCTGATTGCTGAAAGGGAGAACTTGCTGTTAAGAATCTCTACTCTTGAGAATGAACTGAATGAAGAGAAAAACAAAAATTCGGGACTGGAGAAACAACTAAGTGATCAGATAAAAAATATCAGGATGCTGAGCAAGGGAACTAAGGATCTCGACAACCTTCTGAGCCATGGAAGAGTTGGAAATACACCATGGGGCTTAGGATATAAGGGAGAAGCATCAAGTGATACTACCAAGTTTGTTAAAGGGAAGAAATCAGTTCATGAATCATCAAAGAAGGTGAAGATCTCAGGTCAAGGTCAGGGAGCTGCTACCTCAAAACAAGGTCAGTATGCTGGTTATGCAAGGTCACAAATTCATGAGATTAGTGATACACAGTTCTATCATGGAATGAAATGTGGACCTGCTCGTAATCAGATGCAATCACGAAGTCGTCGTAGAGGGTGCTGGTATTGTGGAGATTTGAGACACTACAAAGCGGATTGCTACAGCTTTCTGAATCGTCAAAATCAGCTGTCTCAACAGAGGATGCAACAGAGACCTGTCAGACAAGAGTATGTTAGGAAGGAAGATCTGTATTGTCAAGTGGCGTACATAGCAGAAGAATCTGTTGCAGGACAGAAGCCATGGTACTTCGACAGTGGTTGTTCCAGACACATGACTGGAGATCAAGGCAATCTGCATCATCTTGAGAAAACCACAGCAGGCCGAGTTATCTTTGGTGATGGCTCAAGAGGCGAAATCAGCGGACATGGCGTTGTTGATGATCAAACTCAACCATCTCTTGGAAGAGTGCATCTAGTTGATGGTCTGAAAGCCAACTTGATCAGTATTAGTCAGCTCTGTGATGATGGGTTGGATGTTATATTCACTAGGAACAGCTGCAAAGCTGTTGATGATCAAGGTTTTGTGCGACTTGAAGGGCAAAGATCAGAGAACAATTGCTATATGTGGAGACCAAACGAAGTGGGCATTAACATTGTTGGTATTTCCAAAGGTGAATTGTTGCACAAGGAGTCAGTGCTACAACGGGAAGATCATAAGGCTGCTTCCGATGGACACCTTAAAGCTGGCTGTGAAGTGATACACTTGAATTCGATGGGACAAATCCATGTGGAACTGCGGACTAGGCAACGGTCTATGTCAGTGCTGATTGACGGTTTTTCTTTGTGGACATGGGTTAGGAATCTGTGTGAGATATCAGACACACAAATGACCATGAGGAGGTATCGAGTTGAGAATATTCTGATGAATCATCATGACATGGTCTACAATATGCATGGTGATGTGCATTTGAGTAACACACTGCAGCAGATGGTAACTGATGCACCTTTGTATTCTGAACAAGATCCTGTTCGCAAATCTCGAAGAAGGAGTCAATCTACAATGATTGTAGGTTCAGCTACTCAGGCGCATAGGAATCACTCCTTTCATCATGATATAGGAGAGATTCAGGAGGGCAGAGTTACCAAAGGATCGCAGCTAGTTGAGCATCATCATGATATAGGAGAGATTTAGGAGGGCAGAGTTACCAGAGGATCGCAGCTGGTTGAGCAGCATCAGAACATTACAAGAAGCTGGGGTGTAGCTATGCAAGGAGAACTCCAACAATACAAAAGGGATGATGTGTGGAATAGAGTACCGATATCTTTTGATAATGTTGAACATCGCCTTAGATGGATGCATAAGAGCAAATTGGATGAGATGTATCAATCTGTGATACAGAAGACATTATTGGTAGCTCAAAGATACTATCTCGCTGACGTTGCTGATAGTGAGGAAGTGTTCCCTCCTGTGGACAGACTGGAATCTATCAGATTCCTGTTCGGGATTGCTTGTATTCTGAATATCAAGTTACATCAGCTAGATGTAAGGAGAAGTACCTTACTTGAGAAGACGTATGCTGAGTCAGTCTCAAGAGCTTGGTATGAGCGTTTGGTCATGTTTCTTATCAACCAAGGATATGAACGGGGAGGTGTAGACAAAACCGTGTTTGTGATGCAGAACAACAACGGATTGATGGCTGTACAAGTATATGTTGAAGGCATAATATTTGGTTCCACACGTCAAAAGTTTATCGATCAGTTTATATAAGATATGACTAAGGAGTTTGACATGAGTGTGTGTGAAGAGCTGACAAATTTCCTTGGGTTGCAGATAAGACAGGACAATGATGGCATCTTTGTATCTCAAAGCACGTATGCTAAAAGTCTTGTGGAGAAGTTTGGTCTAAAAACAAGCAAAGAGGCAAAGGTACCAATGGGCGTAAATGACAAGCTCTCAAAGGATGAATCAGGAGAGGATGTAGATGAGACACTCTACAGAGGGATGATCGGAAGTCTACTGTATTTGACTGCAAGCAGACCAGATCTCTGTTTATCAGTAGGGATCTGTGCAAGATATCAAGCAAAGCCAAAGATGTCTCATCTGTTAGCTGTGAAGAAGATCATCAAGTATGTGAAAGGAACAGTCAACCTTGGCATCTACTACACCAAAGATACGAACAAGAACTTTGTGGGGTATTGTGATGCTGATTGGGCTGGCCCTGTAGATGATCGTAGAAGCACGAGTGGAGGTTGTTTCTTCATGGGCAACAATCTGATCTCATGGCACAGCAAGAAACAGAACAGCGTTTCACTATCCACAGCAGAGGCTGAATACATTGCCCTGGGGAGCTGCTGTACCCAACTTATGTGGATGAAACAAATGGCTGCTGACTATGGTATGTTTTCTGACTCTCTATTGGTTCATTGTGATAATAAGAGTGCAATTAACATATCTAAGAATCATGTTCAACACTCACGAACTAAGCATATTGATATAAGGCATCACTTTATTCGTGAACTAGTTGAGGCGAAACTGATTGTGGTTGATCATGTCAGTACTGATTTTCAACTTGCTGATTTGTTTACCAAGCCTTTGGATTTCAACAGATTCGTGAATCTGAGAAAGTCCATTGGTGTGTGTGAGATCTAATGCCTTCTGTTAGATGTGTTGGCCTAAGACAGGGACAAATGCTGGAACAGGCCATGTAAATTCCAAAGGATGTATAGAAGATCAGTTGTCTGTAAAACAAAGGTGTGTGGAAAATAGCTGCCTGTCATGCCAGGTTCTCCCAATCGTAAAACGTTGTCGTGTTTCTGGGAGGTCAAAGAGCGGAGGAGGGGCATAAGTGTGCATACCAGTCAATATAGTACCGGACATTGAGAAGTCAAGTGATATTTCTGGTACGAGCCATTAAAAGGAGTTCTGAACAAAAATCACAAGGGAATGCATAAGTATCAGAGACTGAGAAATCAAGTGATGTCTCTGATACAAATCAGAAGATTCAACAGAAGCCTGAACAAGTCAGAGGCTTGAAGAAAAACAAAACGACCATACTTGAAGGTTGAATCTGAAACTCCGAGGTGATGTGTTAAGTCAAAAAAAAAAAAAAAAAAAAAAAAAAAAAACGACTTAACACACCCCTGATCATGCACTCTCCAAAGGAAATTCCAGCTGCCTGGGCATGTTGATTGTTCTGGACTAAAGGCATGACAGTGTGAAAGACTAGCCACTGATCCCGAGCTGACTCTTCGAAGATTCATAAGGTTGTGGTAGTTTCTGGCTGAGTCCTGAACAAGTGGTTGGCACAGAACACAGAGATGATCTCAAAGGTATGAAGTGTTGTTTAAGCTGAACTGATTTATCATGTGCTCACATGTTGACTATCATTCTGGGTCACTTAACTGTTCATTTTAGAGTGACTGCTTATTGTGCAATTAATTAGAAAAGTTCTGTGCAAAAATGAGTGTTGTTGATTAACTGGCTGACTTATGATCAGGATCCTGTTGGCAAGTGTGCACTAATGTTTCTGTTAAGTGTTTGTCAGGATTATCTCTGCTAGGTTATCATGCTTAAGCCCATTTGTTTCAAATTCACACGGGAGCCTTGAGGAGATGAAATATGATCGACGTGATTGTCTCTCAGTCATGTGTGCTCGAATAGTGTGATGTCAATCACAGTGCGATGTAACTGAGTAATACAATGCTCTGTGCCGAACAGCATTGTCATCAGGTAAGTGTTCCCATAATTCTACTTACTGATGTGATACATCTGCTTGTTTTTAACTTAGTTATGCACTCAAGCAGGGGGAGAATGATTCCGGTTTGTTGAATACCTAATGACAAGAGGTTCTTTGATTTAGGGGGAGAATCATTGCTTATGGGGGAGACTTAACGATTGTTTAATTGGGTGATCCTAGGTTGATAGCAATTATCAATGTGACAATTGGTTAAGTCTCATGGCTGAACTTTTAAGAACATTGTTTCCGCTGCAGGCCTTTATGGTTGTTGATGTCTTATGTTCTTAGTTATAGTTCTGATCTGTTACAGTTCTCTGTTCTTTCATTAGAATGTTATTAGTCTGCTGGGACTTGTTAGAACTGTAATAATGTTGAACACAACACTCTGGATATTGGTATGTTGTTGTGTTTGTTTTGTCTCTCTGTCTTTGACTTTCAGGTTATGCTTAGGATGTTGCTTGAGTATCAAACTAAGTCAAAAAGGGGGAGATTGTAGATGCAGATTCTGGATCAGCACGTTGTGCGCAGAACAGCTCGCTGTTTGGATCAGGAAGCTGCATCAGATCACATCAGCCTAAGGTACTGACATGGAAGCGGGAGCTGACGTGGCAGAACGGGAATGGATGTGAACATAACAGACGCTAAGTTGCTGACATGGAAGCGGGGAGCTGACGTGGCAGAACAGGAGTGGCTGTGGTGACAAGCCAAGGAAGATTGCTGACTTGGCACAGAGAGTTGCGCGTGAAGATATTGAAGAATCCTTCTCGGCAACTAAGGAAGGGAAGAACTTGACAAGCAAGCTATTCCCATAACAGAAGATCTGGTCGTTGAGATATGGGATATCCTCCACGACAGATAAGGACGGGAAAGACTTGGCAAGCAAGAGATTCCCAGAACCGTGATACTCGGAGATACGCCTGCTAGGGTTTCTCGAGTCTTGATATATATAGTCTAGGGGTAGCCACGAAATAGGTTAGCACTCTAGACTATTGATATATCGTTGTATACTTCGAAGCCACAATAAGAGCTTAGAAGGTGAGTGTGTGGTTCTCTCTGATCTGAACGGTAGGGTTACAGAGTGCAGAGAGAATTTGCTTAGAGATTTATTCTTGTCGGGGTCAACTGTATTCGGGTAGAATAGGTTGAGTAATAGCCGGGATAAAGTTAGTCTTGTTGTAAAGAAACTTGTATCCAAAGAATAAATAGAAAAGCGTTTGCTTGGCGCGTTCCAAGCGGAAACAGTGTGCTGTGTGTGTTCTATACCATTTACAGTTCACAACAGAAAATACTAAGTTTATATCTAGTAGGTACGTAAACCAATTTATACATACATACAAACATCAAATTCAAAACCTTAAACCTAAATCTTAAAACCCTATTAATTTGTTGTCAAACCATTCAACTCACCTTGAAATCCAATGAGAAAAACGAGAAGCGTAATGAAAGACTCTACGTTTGGGTGTCAAAGTCCTTTTATATGTGCCACATAAGAGGAGACTTATTGTCCTATATTGTTTTCCTTTTCTAAACCACTCATAATTTCCGTAATTTGGATATTTAACATTACAGCTATATTTTTATTTTCATACATTTAACATTACAACTATAATTTTTTGTCCATAATTTTATCTCTATAGCCTGTTTATTTCGTATGTCTAATCCGTTTAGTCCTCGGAATTAAATCCCATATTAAACTCCATACAGTAGTTCGTTCTTCTATTCACATGTGATCCTTACTTAACAATGTGCCGACTTCCCAAGATCATTAAATGACAACCATATAAAACATTATAAAAAGAAAATAGAACATCTATAAAGCTAAGTTGATTGTCCCCCCCAAATAATTCATATATTTATTTTGGAATCTGATCTTACTTGAAAAGACAAAACCTTAGCTTCTTATCTCCTCCAATCATTTTTCTCCTCACATTTTACTTTTGAATTTTCACATATTTTAGATCTAATTCAACTTACTAAAAAAAAAAAAATAGAAACTTGTGTTACAGTATAGCAGATTAAAAAAATCTAGCGACATTGTAATATCATGACAATATATCTTACGAGAAGATCAACAGAAAAATAAAAAGGTAAAACAAATTAAACGATATAGAAGCAAAAACATTATCGGAGTAGAAGAAAAGAGTAAATGCAAACTTTAACGGCGTCAAGGTTGTGTCCTTTTCCCTAAACGTTGACACTGCACTTAGTGACCAACGTGTACTTAACGGCGTTTTCACTGACATGAACTCCGGCGGCTTTATCAGCGAGATGTATGTACGCCTGACAACAAACATGGATATGATACTTCCCTGTGATAAGAGTCCCGACCTTCCACCTCACGCGTCCATCGGCGCGTATAATCAACGCGACAAATCCTCGATTCTGCTCGTCGCCGAGAGCAACGGCGTTGAAAGGAGCGATGGGAACGGCGTTTCCGTATACGAAAGGAGACCAAACATTGTCTTCTTTATGCCCTTGGTACGTCGGAGGAATGGCCGTACGTAGAGTGATTTGCTGGTTTCGGTAAGTAGCGTAGACGTGAAGACGGTCGTAGTAGATTCCGATTTTGGAGTTTGGGTTACGAGAAGCGATAGTGATCTGAAAGTTTGTGGTGAGGAGGTTAGGCTGCGAGAGGTTGAAGGCATAGACGGTCGCGTCTTGGAGGATGAATCTTGGTTTTGTTGGTTGGAGGATTATCCAAACGAGGAAGATTGTTATCAAGACAATGATGATGAAACCGATGATTGCTCCGCAGATTCGACTGGCGGTTCCTCCTCCTCCGCCGCCACCGCCGTGGCTCCCGCAATCTTTGGACATTGGTATTGCGTTTTTACGGTTTTGCCACTGCGCTTGTGATGGATGAAGATGTATGTGTGTGTGATGGAGAGAGTGAGAGTGAGACTAATATTTATATTTAGAATTAGAATTGGAAACGTTTTCTTATTGCCCCTTTGCGGACCATTTTTCTATTTCTAATTTATACACTAACTTATCTTAGGCTTTAGGAATCTATGCTTAAAATGAATAAGATATCATTTCTTTAGGTTATACCCTTATAGTGTTTACTCCGTAGAAAAAATTTTGATTTCTAATTTGATAGTTTGCATTCAAAAAGTTATGTGGAGAAAGTAAATGTGTACGACTGAATGAGTTTTAACTTTTAACTCAATCATGTAATAGTTGTATCATGTATGGATATAAATTTGTAGGGAAACAAAGGAGTGGACATAAATCAATATTCTTAAAGGAAATGCTATTTAACTTTTAGTGTGGATCTACCCCACCATTTTTTGTTAAGAGGGTGCAAGGTTCCCCCATGAATGATTGTATCAGCTAAGCTAACAATTGATTAACTGCAAGAACTTCATGTTTATATGTGCACATTGAATTGAATGATGATATCTGTTTGCACAAAAAAAAGAATGATGATATCTAAAAGGACGAAATTACCCTTCCCAAACCAAGGTGGTCCTATCTTCTATCCGTTGCAAAACGGTAAAGTTCAGCTTTTATATTTCCCGGAAACCTGTTAAAGTGTTATGAGTATTCTACAAACTAACACATATATCTTCAATTGTCTCCATTCGTTGTTTCCCCGGAAAATGTCTTTGAGTGCCAATATATGCAAAGAAAGAAATAAAAGAATTTTCTTTTAATAGAGAGAATACGAATATAAGATTAGAGACGTTCATTTCATTCTATTTCAATTAAATGACTTGTCTTTGTATCTTACTTTGCAGTAGATAGGAAATATTTAAAAGGATGAGAACATTCGATATAAGTATTAATGGGTCAAAAAACAGCATTTGACGTCTGCACTCATAATGAGACCGCATAAATGTTCAAACGATAAATGTTTACATAGTTCCACTTGGATAGTTGATATTATAGATATTCAATTATTTTCTTATATTTGGCTCTTTGGTTCTTAAAAAAAATTTGTGTGAACTAGCATAGAAACTTTCGTAGAAATATTTGTATTTAACTCTATTTCTAGGATCGTCATAACTATGCAAAAAACGTATTACATGCATGCATCATAATGTGTAATTAAAAAGGAAAAATCAATCTTTATGAAAGAAATAGTCGATGGTCAAGAAAGTTTGTTTTATGAAAATTCTTTCGAACAATAGAGAAGAAAACTAGAGTCTAATACTTTTGGATATAGAAAAATCGTTGGCCCAAGTGAGAAGGGATATTTGGAATTAGCCCACCACCATGAAGATGACGACGTTTGGATGCTAGTAAATTGTATAATGAACGCAAACTTAACATGGCCAAAGTTAGTCTTGTTTTCAGGTTTCAGAAGGCCTTTTAAGTACAATTTTTTAATTTGGGATAAGAGGCAACCTGTTTGACCCAAAAACTAGTTCATACTAAAAAGATATGCTAGACCTTGAAATCACGCTTAATTAATCTACTTGGTCATATTCAAACTTTGTCCCTAATTATTATTTACCTCCTAATTTAATACCCAAAAGACCTAATTAGTAACTACTTGAACTTATTCCATCAGAAAGTCCAGTCCTTGGAGAAATCCATGTCTGAAGGCAAATGATAATGACACTCATCCATCTGTTGCTGCTCCTGCCTGGTACTAGTCATTACTCCTCTTATTTCTTTGGTGCATAACTCCTTCTCACTTTCATTCCGATTACTTTGGTCTGCTTTCGACAAGTAAACAAAAAAAGGTTAGATTTTGTCCCTTTTTGTTGTACCAACCCAAAACATGCAAAGAACCAATCTCAGGTTCCATTCTAATAAAAGAAAAATCAAGACCAGAAAACAAACAAGCCAAAGCTGAATTTAGCATAAGAAATAAAGTTTTTGGAAGAAGACAAGTAAAGTCGCTTACTTTGCTTCTTCACAGAGGTAGTAGTAGTTGGACGCTGAAGAGGATGGAAAACGCCGGTTCCTACAGATTCCCTCAAAGCATTGCCGTTACAATGAACCAAACCTCTCTTGTATAACCGCTCCTCTTGTCTCTGTAAAACCTTAGCTCTATCTTGCTGTGACTACAAAGAACCCAAAAGCAAAAACACATTAAACGATGTATAAAAGAGAGCCAAAAGAGAATGGCAAAGTTTGCATTTTTATTACCTCATTTTTGCGGAGCCTTGAAAGATGAAGTTCATAAAACGGTTCAAGCTTGGGCCTTTCTCTGTACAGTCTCTGATGAGCTTTAGGACCTTTATTAGGCCTTAAAGACTGAAGAAGCCACGCCAAAATAAGAAACATGAAGTTTGTGAAGAAAATGTGAAACAGAGTGATGAAACAGAGTATAAGAAAGGACCTGTAGACTCGAGGGAGGAGTAGAAATCGGTCTGGGTTTAGGACGGAGAAGTGACAGTGAAGAGAACTGGTCAGAGAGTGTATCCACGACGTCGGAAACGTGCGGATGATCACGGCGGCTACGGCTGAGGGAGTTAAGTTCTCCGGAAGACGTTTTGAACTCGTCGAAGAACAGATGAGAACGAAACCCCATTTCTTCTGCGTAACCCAAATCCACACGAAACTGATGATTTCTTGCCATGAGAACGAAAAAAAAGCTTTGGCCTTTGAGAGAAATAAGACAAATGTTTGCGTTTAATTGGGTTTGACGTTACAGATGTTTTAGAAAGACAAATATGCTTTTCTGCGAAGGTCACGTGATCCACTATCCCACTCGCCCATATATCCATCAAGCAAAAACACCTAATAAGATGCTGACACGTAAGAGCGCATGTGAGCTCTTTAGTAGAGTATCGTTGGCGCGCGTGATGAACGGTCTTAGGGATGGAGGGTATATATAAGCTTCTGCAACCGCCGCAGACACGCAGCCACCAATTATTATGCCTACACGTTTCAGAACTGTTACCTATTAGTTTCATTTATAAAGTGTGCGCTTGTGTATGTTTCCTTTCGTACACCTTTCTCGACTCTACAATGTTGTTATTGCAGCAACAAGTAATAATATGGCTTTAGATAAAAAAAAGTTTCTAAAAGGTACAGAGTATGAGACTAAAGATAATGACTTAGTAGGATTAAAAAGTTTCTAAAGATACAGAGAGTATGAGACTAAAGATAATGACTTAGTAGGTACTCACTTCTCAGAAAGACATGAAAAATACTATTACACAGATCTTCTCTTATGGATGAAGAAAAAAGAAGAGTATTGCATTGACAAACTAAAATTATATAGATGATGTCAAGGAAAAAAAAAAACAAAATAATATAGATAGAAGATGATAAAAAAAAAAAAAAAAAAAAGAATTTTGTCAATGCCCAATTGTTGTTCCATAAGCTTTTAATTATGGGTCAAAAATGGGCTCGTCTTGGGCTCACTTGGGGACGATTGTGGGATGACAATGTAGATGCTTGGTACATAAAATAAACTTTGTTTTATGGGCTTTAGATTCGCAACCTTCTTCTCACTATTATTCCAAGTCATTGGGCTCCATCTACTTTCAGATTCAAATGGGAAATAGATTTTTGAATGGATGCTGTTTGGGAAAAAACTGAGGAAATTTGAGTACGAAAACATGTCAAGTACAGAACGGGATATCCGTGTAATTTGGATAATATATATTTTATACAATGTGTAAAAATACATATGGGTTTAGACCCCAAAGTAAAAAAAAATCTCATTGGCCTTGTTGTTTCTTATTTTATTTTTTTTTAATAAAAAACATGCCAAGCAGAAGGGGCGACAAAATACAAGCTCAGTTCAAGAATAGCCCAATAATGCCCAATACACACAATCTATCTTTAAATTGTCTACCAGACTTTTTGTAGTTCTAAAATGTTCAATCCAAAAATTTAATCTAATTTTTTCTCATCATATGTGAGTTAGATGATATCCAAATCGTATATTGCTAATGTGTTGGACAAAAACATGTGTACACTTTTGTTTCACCTAAAATATATGACCAGAGATCCGATAGTTTAAGAAGTCAATATAACGGTATATACAAAGGAAAAAAAATGAAGTCTTAGGAAAAGAGCAAAATTCTCTTTTGGCAGAGCAAACTTCCAAGCAAAATTCTTTTTTGGCACAATACATTGGAATTTATGATTCGTACGACATGTAAACTTTTCTCAGGAACTGACTTAAAAGAAGTTTGACTTTTTACAGATTATGAATATTGGAAGCATAAGTTACATCAATGTGAATACAACTTTAGTTTATATATAGTCTGTTTTAGTTTATTTAGTACATGCTACTCACTTTCTCATGACACATGTTGTTTTCTATGAACCTTAATCCCAATCAATTGAAAAGATAGTAGAAAGAGGATAAGTTTTTTTAACAAACAAAAAAAAAGAGAGAATGATCAGGATATGTGTATACATTGCAATTCACATAGCATTTTATTTTAATGTGAATTTATTCAAAAAAAAAGGAATAAATGAAAATCAAATAAATAAAATGAGACATGTAGGATACCACACTATGGTGTAGTAATGTGAAAGTTGGAATCTCATAATTGAACAAGAATAAAAAAAAAAGCTTACAACTTGCTCTTCTAAAAAGTTATTGCTAAGGCCCCATATCCCTACTATTCCCCATTCAAGTTTTCTTTTTTTCTAGTTTTCTTACTTTAAATTTATTTTAGTTATTTTCTATATGAAAAACATCATCATATAATTTTTTTTTGTTACACAACTTTGGAACTACTCATATATAATAGTTTTTTGGTTATGATATGATGGTAAGATCACGCCTAGATCCGCTTTACTCTTTAAAGACAAATTCGGTAAAACTCCATATTCCTCATGGGATCGAACCATTGCTTCCTAAATGGATTCTTCTTTATCGTTAGTAACTTATTATACTTATCTTACTTAAAGATATAGTAGAACCGATCCTCTAATGAAAATAATCTTAGAGTACTCAGGATCACACATTAGATATCTAAAGGTTGTTTCTATGTGTTTATATTTTGTTTCAAAAGATTATTATTTTCATATAATAAAAAAAGATAAATTTTTAGGAGTTCTTAATGTGAATTTTGGCATTTTGCGTAGGAACTCTAAATACATAGAATGGACTCGGCTTTATGTAATTTCACTGCTTCAATATATAGTCCACTGTATATTACTGTATAGTCATATATATTAATATATATGCGTGATAAATAGTTAAATACCATGAATAATGAGAAGTTGATAGCTCGAAAGAAAATATATCTTGGAGTGTTTTAAAAGGTCACATGATCGAGTGAAAATTAGTGTGGGTAAATTACTAATAGCTGGTTCGGTCTTAAGGAGATATATGAGTCTTGGTCTAAAACTTTCTAGTTAACAAAAATAACATATTAGAGTACTTTTATATTTATTATTTACAAAACGTATTAGTTTTAGAAATATATCACATAAGTTGTCTTTTGCTTATTAGATATTATTTATCGAGTTTTCTATCCTTCTAATCATATGAAAAAATTCATTTTTCAATATTTCATAGCTTTAATGAATTTAAGTAGTATTATATTTGAAGTGTTGTGTTTGACAAAATGAAACACAACAAAAGATTGACATGAGTTATGTATAACAATGATTCTGATAGTGAAGTGAATATTTCATATTTTATATGCACACACTGACACACATGCTTTGATACACCTATATACACATGCAGTTATACACATACATATTATATACACCCATAAGTACAGAAAGAAGCGGCTTTATCAGGGACCCAAACTCCCATCGACCCCTATAGAACTAGATTATTCGATGCTTCATATGTGTTATTACTAAAATCTGCGGACTAAGAATTCCAATTCGATACAAGATAAACAAACAAGAACGATCTAACTTTCACTTTTACCAAATGTATGCATGTAGGTATATGAATATGTTTCTCTCTTCTCTCTCTCTCTCATATATATTTGTATACAGATATATTCAGAATCTTGTATTCTTGTGATTATATATAATCATATATGTAAATAATATCGATATATTTTTCATGAAAATGCCAAAGGGTCACTAAAACAAACCTTCGTTGCTTCATGCCAATTTATTTAAATATGCATGTTTTGTTTAATACGAACAACCGTTTCTTCTACTGAAATATCAAACATATATCAGCATCATGCATCATAAAAAATTCCATAACAGTTCACCTCGACTATTCTTCCATCAATAATTTTTCTTCTTTTTTTTTTCTGTCAATCTATCAATACAAAATAAAAGAACATCTTTAATTAATCGATGAAAATCTATTAGTACAACAAAATTCACAATATTTAATTTATTTCCGTTTTTGTAAATCCACTAATATTCATATATATAATCCAAGTCATTTGTTTCTCATCTCCAAATATGAATAATATAATAGAAATATGAATAGTATATCACATTGTTGTATAAAATAATTAGATTATAAAGTTTAATATCAGTAAACTGGAAGTATGCAATTATTGTGGTGTAGCCTTTTTGAGTCTTGACCTATTTATTAAAGGGCCAATGGTAGCCTTGTCTTTCACCCAAATTTCTGTTTCTTAAAATTCAATGCTGTCCCTATGAAACTATGACTCTTTTACCAAAAAAAAAAAAAAAAAAAAAAAAAAAAACACTGAAATTTCGCAACTCGCGAGCATATCTCCAACTAATAATTAAGAAAGTGCATGAGACTAAAAAAAGTTAAAATCTATTTTTATCAGCTTATATTATCTGTAATTCAATATCATATATATAAACGATAAACCGACTTGCCATAGGAACTATTTTTTTATAACCGGTACCAAAGTAATTTGGTACGATATAGCCCGACCTCCATAATGTCCTAGTAAGTGCCAAACGTAATTTACGGGAGGTGTTTTGAGGAATAGTTTTATTGTCGTCATCTCAAAGGCATTTTTGAAAAAACCATTTACTTATGACTTTGGTATAGAACGCTATTTTTTCTTATTGGGTTTTCACTTTTCACAATAGGGTTAGATATCCAATCGCTCCATTTTTTTTTTATCCAAACACTGTTTCAAAGAATCATTATTCTTTTTCTTTATTTTCGACATCTCCAAAGAATCATTATTCACAGTCACTTTCAAATAATGAATAACCTAGGCAATTTCTTTTTCTTTAACTTTCATACATTACCCCGATGCGGGTAGGCCTTGTAAAATCGATTGGATTGCATTAAAATGGAAGTCAATAATCAAAAGTCAGGCTTTGCCTACCCTTTGACCGCACAATTACACATATGTGATCATATCTCTCTTTGTTTCTTTTTTTTTCTTTTGAACCAAAGCCGCATTACCATATATAGCCGCCGAAATAATAACGACTGGTTCTTCGTAACCCTTCCACTTGATGACAACAGATAAGTTCCTAGAGATGATCATATATATTGGTGTAGGACATATAGTCACATTATTGTTTTCCATTTCTCACTGTGAATGACTTACTCCACTTTTACATTTTGTAAGCATGCAAATTCACAATCTGTTGAACTTACTCTTATAATATCGAAGCCTCTACAAAAAGCAAAAAAAAAACTGGAAGATCTCACGACCTAAAATATCCAACCACTCTTGTTGGGTATATATTTATTTAAATATATATATATATATATATATTATAAAATACTAATATAAAAATTTATGGTTCGCGGATAGACCTACCAGTATATATATTAAATCTTTAATGCTATATCTAATGAATCTGGAGAGGTAGCCACTTGCTCGTACACCCTCAAAGCTCCGCCATCTCTATGATTGGGGTTTTTCACAACATTATATCATCATGGTTCTTGTGACCGTGGCGTGTCTCATTCTCATTGGTCATCTGATGACAGCAAATTTGGACTGTTCCTGTAATGTTTTAATTGTCTACTGGCTCTTTGGTCGGGTTATGGGCTTCTTCTAATTTTGCATGTTTTTAGTATACACACGTATTATGATGTTAGGCACACTTTTGTGAGAAGTCATTTTAACAAAATTTATCCGTTCTTTTAAAAAACTTATCTTCATCATTATTAATGGAGATAAAAAAAAGAAAGGTTCGTATGCACGCGCGAGAGAATAGCGCGTGAGATAAGCAAGCCTAATGGGTATTTTTTTTTGTCATGGCCCTGTGATGTCACAGTGAGCACTCTATGTTTTTTGTCCTTTTTAAAACTGCGTAGGCCTTACGTCACGCGCCACTTCCCTCTCCTAACACGGCAACTTCAAAGAATAATATTCCACGCGCGCGTGTCGGATCGAATCTCCACCTTCCGATCAAAAACCAAAACTAATCCAACGGTGTATAGAGAAAAGGGTAGAACCGTAATTAGGAAAAGATGGGTCCAGGTGATCTTGGAACCATTGGTTAAGAAAAAAGCGGGACAACGTCGAGTGGTACAAAGAATTGACACGTGTTTATAAAAAAAAACAAACCGACAGAGACAAAAAGTCGGAGATACACGCATATCTCTGGCATTAAAGGACCAAACCCGATCGCCTAATCAATGTTATTATTAAAACTATTATCGTGACTAATTAATTAATTGATCTTTTCTTTCTAATGAAAAATCTGTAGATGGAGAAAAATGAGAATACGGTGGGGGGATATATAATTGGGAGTTGCTGGAGTAAATGGAGAAAATAAATGTATAAAGGTGAGAGAGAGAGCCGTGGAAAATTGTAACAATTATAGGATTGGCTGCTTTCTTGACTTAAGAGGGGGACACGTGGGACCCTCCTATTTGTGGAACTACACGGCCCCTATAAAGAGGTTTTTTTTTTTTTTTTTTTTTTGGAAAAAGCGGGAAGAGTTTTTGATTGGGATGTGGGGTCCACTGCTCGAGGACGAATCTTCTTCGCTTAATTAAATAAATAAAAAAAAAGTTATTTGGAAATATTAGGGAGGAGAAAGAGCCAACACGAGTGGGGTCTGTGTGACACTGTACACGCGTCAACTGCACAGCTTCTATCTTCTTCTTCTTTCTTTCTTTCATTAAGGGGGGAGGTTTTTCCGTGCGTTTGGCACGTGGGATTCACACACGTATGGGGTCGGAGTAAATATAATTAATATTCTGTTCAATCTTTTTAGTTTGAAATCGATAAGAATGGAAAATGTGTGATCCAGGTTTTTGGGGGTTGTAATAAACTTGTTAGGTTTTTATTTGATACTTTTGTGTCATGACATTTTGAATATTCTCGTAGAAAATTAAATGAACCGCAAAAGTTTTGTTTGATTATTATACTACCTCCAAAACTCTTTTTTTTTAAATGACAAGTTATTTTATGTGATTTATTGACGGTTTTCATTGTTCATGAATTTTACAAGAAACAAAATAAAAAATTGTATAACTTACACGTATTAGCTAAAAAATTTTAAATTATCTCATTGACTAGAAAAAAAACAAATTAACGCTAATTTTACCGAGTAGATGTAACGCTAAAATTTAACGCTAAGTAAATTAACATTCGAAACGTGGTACAATCTTAACTATCACCGGATCTAATTTAATCAAGTCATACTTGAGTCATAAAATTTGTAGGTTAATGAGACCTTTGGAGTTTTCTTGGATTTTAAAACTAAAAATTATTATCTTTTCTAGAATCTCACGTTAATATTGAAAAAGTATCAAACTATATTAAAATAAGTTAAATAAACATATAAAATTTTTAAAAATAATTTTAAAATTATTCCATTAAACCCCTAAATGTTTAATGTGTACTCATCAATCTATTATTGACCAACGTATATCCGCATTTTTATCATAGATTTAATCAAATTTTAACATTATTAACGTCAAAATTTTCTTATTTGATAAAAACTACTCCAAATATATTAAATATATAAAATTTGCAACTTCGCACTAGGAAATAAACAGAAAACCAAGATTGCAATTATTGTTTATTTAGGGGTCATTAAAAGGTCATTTACTTGATTGATATAACACCTTATCTACATAACAACTCCCATCAAACCAAAGTCTTAAAAGTGTCAATTAGGTTAAACTGACTCGTCTAATTAAAACTTAAAATCAAATCAACTTTTTGGTCACTTAATTGGTTTATATTAAGAAAAACTGGATTTATCAGATTAAATTGTGGCGTAGCATAAATCATATACGATAGTATCATCATATGTTATTTTAAATTTCCCATGGATCATATACGACTTAATAATATTTTAACTTTTGATGTTTTTCTCATATTTGAAAAAGTTACTTTTAATATTACTAACATCGTACGTTCACATATCTGGATGTGACTACAGTTTTGCAGTCCTTTGAGAGACAAGCCTATATAATATAGTAATAAGTACATAAACTGAATAATTTATTAGAGAAGATCAATGATTAAACCAATGACTAATTACTGTCTCGCAATCAGACTAAACTACTAAGTCATCGTCAAACACAGCAGCAACAAAACTGACACGCAGAGTCATTGTAATCTCGAAGTGGATAATATATGCTGGTGATTTATTTAAATGCATGTCAAACATCCTTCATGTATGACATCTCTTACGAGACAAATATTTTGAAGATCGATGGATATGTATATCCCTGTATTTATTTACAAAATGGAGTTAGAATGTGATTGGACATCATCGAGGATATTTCCCTACCTGAGGACTAGGGATAAGCAAATTCCCAAGCGAGACTGATATTTGTTGGTACTCTGCTAAGTTCAAAAATATACAGTAAAACTAAGTTATTAAGTAGTTTAAATTTTTTTTAGATTGAGATCCAGTTGCGACGAAGTTAGAGTCCAGATATCTTTAGTCAAATTTGACGAGTTGAAAGTTAAATAAAACTTGGAACATTTTATGTGACATGCTAATTTGGGTTGTTTTTTTGGTTAATCATCATCGCTTTATTAGTAAAAATATTTTCTCTGACAAGTTTTATTCAGAATGTGAAATAAAGGAAAAAACGATAAAACCACAGCTTCATCGAATGCTTCCAACATTTCAAGTTGGACATTATCTTTGATTTTACTAATCTTAGAAATATTCCCTTTGGATTTTTATTTTATTTATGAGAATTTTGTGTACATATTCCGGAAATTAGTGAAAGATAGTCTATATAAACATTTTCCGTGATTTTTGTGATTTAGAATTGTTCCAAAACAATATAGAATCTTTCAATCACTGTAGCTTACAATTTGTAATAATTCAAATTTTGGTTAAAGACGAATTTAAAAGTGGTTCAGAACTTAATATATAAATATTTTTGTGGCTACCATGTTTTTAATGCTAAATTGTTTGAGATATTGATCAATTGATACATAGAAGGAGGATGAACCTACCTCAAGGTCTGGTAAGACTTGTGAAACCG
Source organism: Erysimum cheiranthoides (assembly GCA_011420285.2). NCBI lineage: Eukaryota > Viridiplantae > Streptophyta > Magnoliopsida > Brassicales > Brassicaceae > Erysimum > Erysimum cheiranthoides. The sequence continues at coordinate 14,215,326 of CM022182.2, read as the reverse complement.
AAAAAGAAATAGTGCGTCTGTTGGGGTTGAAATCCATCGACGAAGTATTTATGCTCATCACTCAGAATTTGAAAGTTTAGTTTGCGCAATGAATTGTATCATATATTATCGTTTGACTGAAATTTTTTTTAAAACTGATTACTTCAGATATGATAAAATGAAAATATATTTAGAAAATTAATTCATTTTTTTACGTTTTTGGACGAATTTTTTTAATGAGAAATTAATGTTTTATTTTTATTTTTATTTTATACAGCCACATATCTTTTATTTTTTTTAAATATTAAAACCAATTGTTTGGTTCAGCCTTTTAAAATTAGAGATATTGATTTTTTTCTGTTGGATGCATGTGTCTGGATTAGTTTGTTACTAGGGTTTTAATTTATCAAGTGTTGTTGATAACAAAAAGAGTTAATCAAATTTAACTCATATATATATATATATATCACTAATTCATACTATAATCATATATTCATATCTATAGGTAACTTGCTAAGGTATATATGAATGAATATGATAGTGCGTTGGTAGCTAGAGTCAAATACATATGAAACGTGAGTCTAAGTGATTGGAATAAAACCATCCTTTTCATTCAAAAGGTTGTACAACTTTAATTTGGGAAATAAGCATTTCCTTTCACCGAGGATGAACTTTCACTTGCAGTACAATTTTTCTGATTTCGTCTGAAAAAATGTAAAAGGAAATCAGAAAAATTGTAAAAGCTAAAATGAAAAAGCAATGAACTAAATTGTTTTGTTGATATACCAACAAGACAAGCAATCTATGCGTAGAAAAAACGTAGTGGGTTTTGTTGTAATTTGTGACAATAGATACTGTATTAAATTATTTTGTCTTATAACCAATTGTTTTTTTTTTTTTTGTTAAAAAATAGATAAATAAAATTTCAACACTTTCTCTTTGACCACGAAAATTCCCTTTAAAAGTTTTGCATCAGTTTATTTCATCAAAAGTATACATGAGAATTGTATTAATCATCAAATGTTATTTTGCAAATGATTCATTTTGCAGCTATTTGCGAGAAAATATTACATGCGGAGTTAGGCACAAGTTTTATAACTGGCATCGATGAAAAACTTAATTTACTTGAATATACTTCAACATTTGCGCAATATTCGTTAGTACTTGTCTCAATATGTGACATATTATACTTAGCTAATTGATGGCTAAGAGAGGCATCGTTATTGTATCACAATTTATCGCAAATTTGGATTAAGAAAAACAGACGTCTTAGTTAGTGATAATGGTCTGTAGTTAATTGTCACAACCTGTGAGTCCGTGACAAAGAGATAATTATGGCACTATAGTGGCAAAAGTAACAACAAGACATCACTATATTCTCTTATAAAAAGTTTTTGCAAATACCGACAGATAAACAGTAAATAACAACTGTAAAATTTGCAATAACAAATTGAGTTAATTAGTCAGAAGACAATGGAAAATATTTAAATTATATAAAAAGATAATAATGCTATTTATTGTTATCAAATAATATATGATTTTTGATCCTTTTTTTAATGAGTGAAATTTAATGTACTATTTTATTAAATATATTTTAAAAATTATACTCCATATGTTCTAATATGTATAATGCTTTAACTAAAAACACACAAATTAAAAAAAAAATATAAGAAAATTATTTAATAAGCAAATTAAAAGAAATTTTTTTTTAAAAAAAGAGCAAATTGTCACTTTTGAATTTCTTTGACCAAAATTGTTTTAATTATTTTTGGATTTAAGTTAATTAAAATTTTTACATAGTTATCTAAGAAAATCTAATAAAATAGAACGAAAAAAATCATTCTAAAACATCTTATATATTAGAACAGAGAAAGTATATATTTATGACAATGGATTACCATATAACTTGCTACATAATAATATGCAATTCTAAAACAATTGATCATACATTTATGTGAAAGAAATAAAAATATATTGTATAAATTATATTTTAATAATATATAGTATATTACATAAAAGATAACGTTTGTAAATAATTAAAGAGACAAAAGTTAAACCGTTTAAAGCTTTCATATGATAAATTAGAATTAGATATCCATAAATAAAATTTAGTATGTTACAAAACATCTATGAATTCATAACAGTTTAAAATTTTAAATTAAAAGTAAAACATTGTCAATATCTTCTCATTGTTGTGTTTGTTTAGTTTCCATTTATTTCATAGTTTTTTTTTTTTTTCATAGTTATAGAGTGCAAGTACTCTAAAAGTTTTGAAGGAGATAATGGCATTAGTTCATCATTTTTTTTTTACCACAACCACCGTTATTATAAGTTTATAACCGAAATAAGAGCGAAAGGGACTTATTTTGTGAAGGGACTTATTTTGTAAGAAAAAAGAAAACTTATTTTGTTCCTTAATTTTTCTTGTTTTTGTTAATCATTACAGCATTGGCCCACAAAAGGTAAACTATTCATAACAGGATTAAGATGGTTACGTGGTTTAGCTATCTTCTCGTGTCAACATATTAACAACATTAGACGAAAATTTAAAGGCTAGAGCCGCTAGACAGAGTTAATTAATTATTGTCTCACATGCATTTAACATGTTTAATTAATTTTTACTGATTTTCAGGTAATATGGTTTCTGAATTTCTGCTAATTGACGTGTTAATTTTTCGTGGCTTTGGAATCTTTATCATTGATATAAATATATGTGGTTAAGTAATTCATATTAAGTGTGCCAAATAAGGAACATTTTCCTTATAATATACCAGTATTTTTTTTTTGGTAAGCTTATAATATACCAGTATGATGCCATAGTAAGAATTAAGAAATACAAATTTGTGGAAAACTCAAAATCTCAGAAAGTTATTGGTAGTTTGAATTGAAATAACATTATAATTTTTTTTAGAGATTAATATTATTCGCTATGTTTCATGAAAAATTAGATTTTCTTTTCCTAATTTGAAAAAATTTAGGCATTAAATAGTTCTTAATATGTGTAAATATTATAAGAAAACTCGATCTTCTTGAAATATTTAGAGTATTAATTTATAGTTTCTTATATTTCTAACAAAGTAAAATTTTGAGTTAGTTTCTTATATTTTTAGCATATAAATGATTTCATATTTTTCACTCAAATCTGTGGTGTATAACAAATTTAATGTTTTTTCTAACATATTAAATTTTACTGTTACCCTAATGTTTGTTTTTGTCAACATGGGAATTTTATCATTTTTACTCAACATGGGTAAAGTCAAATTTTGGTGCTTAAGGATTCCTATAGAGGTGGCAATACCATTTGCATGACTAGTGGATTTCGGCAATCTTCATTAAACTTTTAAAAATTTCAATCATCATTAGAGTAGTTAAATCACAGATAATTATTAACTAATTATATGGTGGTGCAAATAAAATAAAAAGAAACTCAGGAAGTAAAGCATTCAATATTACTATATATCTTGCATGCTTATTTTCATTCAAGCTGCATGGCTCCATCCCATGACAACAAGTAAACAAAATTAATTAAGAGATTGGTGAGATATGTATTATTATACATAATGAGCATAAGTTGAATTGAATAGAGATAAGTAACACACTTCATTTAGAAATATACTTTGTGCAGTGACGAACTAATTTATATTATTAATGTGAAACGTTAAAATGGTAGGGACAGAATTTTAAGTATAAATTTATGAAAACAAATGCATGTATAAAAGTGACAGCTACTTTTCCACCCTTTTTGCTTTTACTTTGGTTTCATATCAGACAAAAAATTATTTTATTACTTACATTATAATTTGACAACGAAAAATTAATCAATTTAAGATATAGCATAACTGAAAAATATACATGTTTGAGTGAAATATATCTAATCTTTCAGAAAGTTTACAAGAAAACCCCATGAAATTAACGTCCAAACTCTTATATATCGAATAGTTGTTCTAATATATAAAAATAACAAATATTGCAAACTGATAAACTGTTGAAACTATGAAAACTCAGAAAATACAGCTGTAGAAGATTTCGTTGAGCCATTTGTTTGATTTATTCTTCTAAATTATTATTTTTTTTCATTATTTTTGAACACAGAAAATAACAAAAGTTGATGGCGAATAATAAAAATTCGTAGTAGTCATAGTGACATAAAGAAAAAACATTACATAGTCAAAGGCATATAACATGCCAAACCGATCGCGATGAGAAAGCAACAAAACGTCCAAATTGATTCACAATGGAGTATAACTAACGCGTGATTACATTGGCCATGTCTTAGGAGCACTTGATACACATCTGATGAATATCAAATTATCAATGACCATTAGCCACGGTGAATATTGGCTTAATAATTATAGAATTAGAACCAAGCAACATTACTTATGTTATGTAGTCATACATCACCAAACGCTCGCTCAGAATCTAATTTGGTGTCTAACCTGGAAAAATGATAAATACTCATATAAATCCAAAGTTTTAAAATGTGGTTTTTGCTGACTGCAGTCGTTTAAATTTTAAATAGTTAAGTGTTCAACAACATAGAATTTTACCTAAATTAGAGAAACATTATAAACAAATTTTAGAAATTGATTGTATGTGATTTTCAGCTCAAAATAAGATGATAAATATTGTATCTAAACATCATATATACGAGTTTTTATGGACGATAAGCGAGTTTATATTAATAACAGTTAATTTATATGGATGGACCAGACGGTAGACATTTCAAATGAATGATTAAATTTGTCCACATACAAATGTTAATCATGTATATTATAATAAAAATATAAAATATCTACACCAATTTATTGACTAAAATTATGAAATAAATCAGCTTTAATATAGATACTGAAAACTGCGGCTCATAATTCGAATTATATTTTTAAAACTACCAAAAATCACTACGGTTTCTTGCAAATATGAAATCCACAAATCATAAGAGTACATTAACTTTCTCTTGAACTAAATCCTTTACCAAAAAAACTTTCTCCTGAACTCAAACACACTTCGCAATTAATCTAATCAACTAAAAATTCCAAAACTACCATATTTCTAATTATATTTTTAAATTACATACTTTAGTCAAATGCCCTTTAGAAAATAGAGAGACATACGTGGTAAACCAAAAGAGTATATATATAACATATAATAATATTTATGAAATAAATAATCTGTTGTCGAAAAGAAAAAAATAATACTAATAATCAAAGTAACTCTATCCTTAGACGGACCCACTATTTCCTATCATGCTTCATTATCATTATCGTTATCATCTTCTTTCTTCCTCTCTTTCTCAATAATTTAGATTTTTGTGTAATTAAATATTTTAGGTTTTCTGCAGAAGGAGACGTTTCCTCGTTTTTGTGCTGTTTGGATCTTCTGACACACTTTACTTTTTCGTATAAATTTTCAATTTCTCTAATCCATTATGTATATTTAAAATATTACTATATTCTTAACCCATTTGTGGTTCGAAAAATATAAACTGTGTTCTCTTTCTCTTATAGATTTCTACGCTTCAAAATCAAACGGTAGGACTTTCAAAAATCAAATTTATTATATTTCTTGAATATTGCAGTATTGACGCGTTTTAAGTTTTCATGTGTATATCATAAAAAATTTGGTAAATAGAAGTATCTTAGTTAATTTGCATGCTAAGGAAAATTATGATATGAACTTAATTAGTAACGTAAACATTACAAATTTATTCTTAATAAAATCCTAATCAGTTCAAAGTTCTTTGCCATTTTCAGTGTACAGTCTGAACTTAATAGATGATAAAAGTCTGCAAGAATAGTAATCTCAAGAATACTTTATGTTCAGGATTGTAGTTATATCAATAAAGAAAGATTTGGATTGAGATGCGTGTGGGATTTCTTTTTATTAAATAAATATAAATATAATGTTAAATAAGAAAATGATATGATTCTAAATTGGACACGACACACATATCACTATGTCTTGATGTGATAACATTTACTTCCTCTATAAAATTATATAGTGTATAAATATATATATATATATATATATAACTAAATAAAAAAGAGTGTTTGGTTGTTAGGATATGTGGGTTCATTACCTGGTCAATACTATATAAAAAGGCCAAAGTCATATCATACAAGTTCCTCTGTTTTCGACCGATCCGCAAGTACACCGATTCTAAAATTCGAATAAGATACATATATATATATAATATATAGATGTATATATATTACTAAATAATGTGTACGTATGTATGTGTATGAAGTTGAAATATTTGAAATTTAATCTCTTGTACTGGATGTCAAACTAAAATTTCAACAATAAATATTTATATATACACTCTTATCACTTAGTTTTATTGCGTTTATCTTCCTATGATATATGTATGCGTAACTTATTTATCACCATGCTATAGAGTAATGATTATGAATATTGATTGTTATTTCCAAATGGAGTAAGGTAGAAGAAAAAACATGAAATATAAGGGTTTTTAAAAAATATATATTATGAAAGTGTGGTATGTCCTATTCTTAATTTATTCTTTAATTTATTTTATTATCTAATTTAAAAAAATATATAAAACCAATTGCTATAGAGTACAATAGTTTAAACTTAAGCATGACGCATTTTCATGATACTCAAATATTTCCAAGTAAAAAAATATATATTTAAAATAACTCTAGTAGCCAATATAATCCATAAAGTGTAAAGAAATTTATAATTAATATTTCATAAAGCTATATTTAGATATATATTTTAATTTTAATTTTGAAAAGAAATCCCAACATGGTTGGAGTGTCCATTTAGTATATTAAATAAAAACATTAATAAAATTAGCTGGTGGTGAACGTAAACACACACAAAAAAAATTGTTTTGCGGATACAAGTACATAATCAATATGAATCGAAAATTAAGTTACATAGTAAATTCATGTCTTAAACATTTGTTATTGTCTCATTTACCAAAAATCCACTTTGGTTATAAGATATACCGACCACAACACAAAATAAAATAAAATAAAATAGAAAGAAAGTGAGGAAAAATGGTGGCGTACTAAGACTGTGGGAAGATTAATGAGTGAAGGAAAAGATGGGTATCTTTTATCTCTCTCCTTTCTTTATCCTCTCTCTCTCTCTCAATATATATAGATATTCATCTTTTTTTGTTATATATTATTTCTCAGCTTTTTTTTTATGTATTTTATATTTCCCCTTTGAGCGAGAAAAGAGTTGCAGAGATCTTTGAGTCTGACACAGAGACCAAACTCACATAGCAATCACACACATCTCCACAAACACAGGTATGTATATATGTAAGTGTATATTCGTGTGTGTGTCTGTCTCTCTCTCCCTCTTTCTCTTTGATAGAAATTCTCTAATGTAACTTTCCTTTTGCAGCTTGAGATGATCATGAAACACGTGCATCCTCAGATCTCTATCAATCCAGGTTCTTCATCTTTCTTTCTTTTATAATATTCATTTTTCTTTCAATTTCCCTATAACTCCATTATTATATTATTTTATTTTCAATCATGATTATGTCTTAATTTTCATATCCTTTGATCTCTCTTTCTCATAATCCATAATCCGTCCCTTCTCCTTCTTCTTCTTCTTGATGTGATTATCACAATTCTTTCTTTCACTCAACTGTATAGATAGATATATATATATAGATCTATATTGAACTTATAGTGTTTTTGTTTCTCCTCTTTTAAACTTTTGTTTGCTCTATGATCAATCAGCTCGGTGAAAGAAGATCAATAATTGAAAGGAGAATCAACGAAACGACACCGTTTCATTCGTGAGTAACAAATATTTACTACTAAGTATAGATGGCTGCTTACTTCCACGGAAACCCACCGGAGATCTCAGCCGGATCCGACGGTGGTCTGCAAACGTTGATCCTCATGAATCCAACGACCTACGTTCAATATACCCAACAAGATGACGACTCGAACAATAACAACAACAATAACAATAACAACAGCAACACGAACACAAACACAAACAACAACAGTTTCGTTTTCCTCGATTCCCACGCGCCGCCACCAAACACAAGCCAGCAGTTCGTCGGAATCCCACTCTCTGGCCACGAAGCCGCTTCTATTACAGCCGCCGACAACATCTCCGTACTTCACGGTTACCCTCCGCGCGTGCAGTACAGTCTCTACGGTAGCCACCAAGTGGATCCCACTCACCAGCAAGCCGCGTGTGAAACGCCACGCGCGCAGCAAGGCCTCTCTTTAACCCTCTCGTCTCAACAGCAGCAGCAGCAACACCAACAACAACATCAACAACACCAGCCTATCCACGTCGGGTTTGGGTCCGGACCTGGAGAGGATATCCGGGTCGGGTCTGGCTCTACAGGATCGGGGGTAACAAACGGAATAGCGAATCTTGTAAGCTCCAAGTACTTGAAGGCAGCGCAAGAGCTTCTTGACGAAGTAGTCAACGCTGATTCTGATGACATCAACGCTAAATCCCAACTATTCTCATCCAAAAAGGGTAGTAGCGCAAACGATAAGGTTGTCGGAGAATCATCGGCCGGTGGTCCGGGCGGAGAAGGTTCCGGCGACGGCGGAGAAACAGGCGGGAAACGTACGGTGGAGCTAGGCACCGCGGAGAGGCAAGAAATACAGATGAAGAAAGCAAAGCTTAGTAACATGCTTCATGAGGTAACAACAATACGTATTTTATACAATCAACCTATACTGAGTGCTCTCTTATATTACACATGAAGTGGACTTAAAAGCTATATCCCTAAGATTTTTCAGTCATTTTCAAAGTTCATATTATATGTATTAGCTAATATGTATATTAAATCTTAAACCTTTTTTTTTATTTTTTTTGGCTCTTTTGATTTCTCAAATTGACAATCTTACAGGGATTGATGAAATCTCTTTTTGTCCCTCTCTTATTAAAGACTCACAACTTTTATAGATATTATATCCATGTAGACCGTACACTTAATTATGTTAATAAGCCTCACGTTAAGTTGTTTGTTGGAAAATGAAAAGGTGGAGCAGAGATATAGACAGTACCACCAACAGATGCAGATGGTGATCTCGTCGTTTGAGCAGGCGGCAGGGATAGGATCAGCGAAGTCATACACGTCGCTTGCACTGAAGACCATATCGAGACAGTTCCGGTGTTTGAAAGAGGCGATTGCTGGTCAGATAAAAGCGGCCAACAAGAGTCTTGGGGAGGAAGATTCGGTGTCTGGTGTTGGGAGGTTTGAAGGGTCGAGGCTCAAGTTCGTGGACCATCACTTGAGACAGCAAAGAGCTCTTCAGCAGCTGGGAATGATTCAACATCCTTCCAATAATGCTTGGAGACCTCAACGTGGTCTCCCTGAACGAGCCGTCTCAGTCCTCCGTGCTTGGCTCTTCGAACACTTTCTTCACCCGTAAGTAAACCCCTATAGACATCCACTACTTTCCGTCACTTGAACACAAACTAAGTCTCTAAGTGTTCTTTGTTCTAATTAGATACCCTAAGGATTCCGATAAGCACATGCTAGCCAAGCAAACAGGACTCACTCGGAGCCAGGTACGTTTCGTTAATTAACTAATTCTTTTCTGTGTTATTGGGGTTAATCAAGGAAACGTTTTTATATATATGTGGATTTATTTTTCTTTATTTAGGTGTCGAACTGGTTTATAAACGCGAGAGTTCGGTTATGGAAACCGATGGTGGAAGAGATGTACATAGAGGAGATGAAGGAGCAGGGGAAGAACATGGGATCCATGGAGAAGACTCCTTTGGATCAAAGCAACGAAGATTCTGCTTCTAAGTCAACAAGTAACCAAGAGAAGAGCCCCATGGCCGACACATACCATATGAATCCCAATCACAACGGTGACCTAGAAGGCGTCACTGGAATGCAGGGAAGCCCCAAGAGACTAAGAACCAGCGAAGAGACAATGATGCAGCCCATAAATGCGGATTTCAGCTCCAACGAGAAGCTCACGATGAAGATTCTAGAAGAACGGCAAGGGATAAGATCAGACGGTGGCTACCCTTTCATGGGGAATTTCGGGCAATACCAAATGGATGAGATGTCAAGATTTGATGTAGTCTCAGACCAGGAGCTCATGGCGCAAAGGTACTCAGGAAACAATAATGGCGTGTCTCTCACGTTAGGGTTACCTCACTGTGATAGCTTGTCGTCCACGCACCATCAGGGTTTCATGCAGACCCACCATGGGATTCCGATAGGGAGAAGAGTGAAAATAGGAGAAACAGAGGAATATGGTGCCGCTGCCATCAACGGTGGCAGCTCGGCCACAACCGCGCATTCATCAGCCGCTGCAGCCGCGGCTTACAATGGGATGAACATACAGAACCAGAAGAGATATGTGGCTCAGTTATTGCCCGACTTCGTTGCTTAAACCCGCCTCTCTCTAAAAGGAGAAACCGAAACAGGTTATTATACGTTTCTAGTTTTTAATTAGTATATAGTTTTTCTTATACCATTGAACCAAAACAAAGAACACAATTTAATTTTAGTCTTTGGTTATATATATATGGCCGACGGTTGTATATCGATTTTGTAATTTCTTTCTTTTTTTCGTTTTTATTGGGGGATGGATAGGGTTATATATGTATATGGATTAGTTACGTGTAATAGCTTGCTTTTGGGTGTATACCAAAATATATTTTTTACTTTTATTTCAATGTAATAATAAGATAGTGAACTGATCTATCAAATATGTTTATGATGATTACAGATTAGATCTAAGCTGTATATATTCCGAATATGTATGCTAAGTGGCAGGAAACTTGGCAAATAGATCTTATGACCTTTTTGATAATGGATACGTGTCAGAGGCATATTCCAATTAAATTATACACATTCACAACACAAAGAAAAAAGATTTTTTCCAAAATTATCAAATTCAAATGCGTAATTTTAAATAATCCGGTAAAAAATATTACCAGTGTGTGTTCAAAGCTTAAAGAATATACCTCATTTTCATTTTTTTCCAGTTCAACAAATAAAACAATCTCCAAACCTCTAAAAATGATATTTTAAGAACTGTTGAATATTCTGATCATAAGCTTTGCATGTAGCATAGAAAATTATCAATTAAGAGAATATGTTTATAAAACTTTTTTTTTTAAATATAAAACCTGTTAAATTGTCTTCTCAATAAAAGATGAAGACGTTCAAATCATTTAGAAAAATATCAGAAATCCTTCCGCTCATCCAACTCATCTATAGAACCACATGTTCAAATCAAAATGTTAATTCATGATGTGCTTCAAGATTAGAATCTTGCGTTCTAGACTTTTATCTTTTTGAAGACGAACTTTCACCGCGATCCTAATCTTTTTAATTCCGATTCTAAGACAATTCATATCTAAAATGAATATTTCATGTATTGCAGAATTAGACGAACAACGAACTAAAATCTTAAACATATCATATAACATAGAGGACTTGGTTAGAAAATTACTATATATATAACACTTGTATTGATATGGTTTTTTAAATGTCAATTGTGAATTTCATTGATTTCAATTAGTATTCTCTATAAAAGAAATTCATTAATTTAACTCATAAACAAATCGGTGGAGAACTGCAGTGATACGAAAGTGGAATAGCTGCTGCCTGCCGAGAGCTAAACTTACATTAACAGAATCTTTATATGGAGACCGAAGCTATAGCCTATATGGGTGACAATGAGTGAGACATTGAGAAGTCTAGATTATCTGTATACTTGTACCTTTAAAGCTTTGGGTAATGATTACTTTCGGAGAGGTTTGTAAGAAAAACTTTATAAAAAGTATGCTAATTTTAACTTTTTTTTGCCCATCAAGGGCCCAAAGATCTTCCTACATATATTTAAAAACAACAATGAAATTAAAGTGAAGCACATGAAATGTGTTGCGAGTCTTGCGACTAACGAGCCAAACTCATCATGTCCGGTGCAGACAAATACAGAGAATATCTCAACCGACACATTATGTAAAAAATACAGTAGTCAGCACAACCATTTGTAGTCCGAAGCAACAAGACATTTAAACTCAACATTTTAAAATTTAGAGGCCCAGAATCCTATCAAGGCCTTTCATTAACCAGCGTTAGGCACAGACTGCACAGTACTCATTCCAAGTTTCCCACTTTGATTAGGCCCAACTCAATAACTTTATTTTTGTTACTATAGTTTAAATAAATTTGATAAAAATAAAATCATTTACAGCTGAGGGGACTTTCATGGGCAAAATTTCATTGAATGTTCAAAATATGCCCATATAAATTTAAACAAGAAGGTTTGGTAGGAATTATATCAACTAAGTCCACGAGATTAGAAGTTGTCCAATTCAATAACTTCCACACAGTATATAACGACTCCCTTATTTTAATGTGAATTTTTTTATAACTTTTAAGCCCTTCCTCTTACTTACAGTCAACAGTCTGTACCGATTTAGCCAGCTGTAACCGGATTGGTTTGGTTTTTCATACCTGAACCAGATTAGTTGTGGGACTTATCAGATACAACGGAATATTGGTTAGTCTACACGATAATTTTGTTTTTTATAAAGTAGTCTACACGATGTTGCATTCTACAACCATGTCAATTGACTACTCCCTCTGTTCCTGAAAATTTGATGTTTTAGGTTTTATTTTTGTTCCTAAAAGATAGATTTTGTAGATTTTTTTTTTAATTTTTAAAAGTAATTAATAATTAAAAAATACTTTATTTTTGACAGAAGAAGCTGAAAGGTCAAGTTCCTACCTTTAAATTACTATCATTACTCATCTGAACCAATCCGATTTATTTTTATATTTTTTCTAACAATAAAAAAAAAGACATATTTTGTTTCTTAATATGTGTGAAAAAGTCATAACATCAAATTTTCAGGAACAGAGGGAGTACATTTTTTTAATAATATACTATTGATATGCAGAATCATACATATAGATACGACTTGAAATGCTTTGGGACGTTTCTTGAAAATCTCGAAACACTTTACAGCGATAATAAGAATAAAACTATAAAGGAAGTTTTTAACTATTTTAAAATTGTTAGAAGAGCTTTAGATGCATTGTACCTAGCAGTTAAAATTGTTAGTCGTAAAGTAAGATTACATTGTTTACAATTGGTAAAAGAGTGTGGTCAAATGAATTCGTGAACTACTTTTGTATAAATAGAATAATCTATCTTGTTATTTTCAGAAAGCTCCAGACGCGCATGCCATTCATGCATATATATGGTGGTAATATCTTTTAAACCGTGTTATTTTTTGCTTGGGTGGCATAAGTTGTTGAAGCTCCGCATTACATATCTGAACTTATCCCTGATATGATACGTTTTACCACCTATAGGTATATGATCAATCTTCTGCTAAACTAATTACGTTATAATTTCATCCGAATATATCAGAATATGTATCACCAATTATATCATCACATGATCCTCTTTTAAGGAAAAACGATTGCTACTAAGAGAAATCCGTTTTTGTTAAGTTTTATTTGTTGATATTAATATTAATTATGAAGTCGACGCTATTCAGTATTGGATTGAAATTTTGAGTGAGAGTCGGATAATCGTTATATATGATTTTTTATCATTTTTTTTTTTATCGTCAACGCAACTTTATATATGTTTTTTATCATTTAATCATACCACCTTTACTATAAAAGCCTGAGTAAATTCATGTCAGAAACTCAATAATACGACACGATTTAACATGATCGATGCCCAAATTATATTTTTACGTCATATATATGAATAGGTCATTCTCATAATAATCAAACAGTCCAGTTTATTAGACTTTGACTTCTAGATAGACAGCCATTGATAATTATATATATCATGATCCACGTCGTCAAAGTAAGTATGAAAAATCAGGAAAAACGATTTAATGAAATGTCAATATTCAAAAAATGTAGAAGAGCCTAGAAAAAGTTGAACATAAAAACCAACGACGGATTGGTCCAGTTGGTAAAGGGGTCTCGGCTGAGTCTTTCACTACCTGGGTTCGATTCCCGTTGGGAGAGACCTCCCCTTAAGTGGGTGAGTTTAACATGGCGTGGGTCTCGCCCCGGTGATTAGTTTGGGTTTTGGCTTAGGATCACACCGGTTATACAAAAAAAAAAAAAAAAGTTGAACATAAAATATATATATATATATATATATGTTATAACTTCGTCTGGGTCCAACGGACCGTTAATGGCACTTAATTAGGTTTCGTCGGTAACAAAAGAAGAAATAATCAAAAGAAAACAACATTTTAAAAATTTGAAGTAAGAGGTACCCAATAACTTATTTTTTGTTAAAAATTAAGGTACCCAATAACTTGTACTAACTGCAATCATGGAAAATGTAAACGAAGTGCAGGATGATGAAATTAAAATTTGAGTCAACCATCCAATTTGCAGAGCCAAAGAAGAAGAAAGTTAATATCTAAAATTATGTTTCTTTTCGTAACACATCCATATATATCATTTATAAAATCTGTTTCATCAGCAAGTCAAACTAATACGTTTAAGCAAGAAAAACTTAAAGAATTAAATCCTGAAAATCGGTTTTTCCGTGCAAGGACGTCGGTCGAATGATGTATATATATATAATGTAATTGTCTAACAGAGATTAATTTATAACTGTCTAACGGAGATTAATTTAATCGTGTCGGCATGCTCAGTTCTACTAAAAAAACAAGAACAATGCGTTTTTCATACCAAACACACGTAAGCAAACTAATGTCAAACAAATATTAAAGACTGTGAATTATAAGCGTATCCCGGTTACGAAGTTATCTTTGACAGAATGCCCCATTTCGGGACCTAGTCAGCTGCACATTCATCTCTAGAATGATCCGGGCTCTCTTACTCCTTTTTGGTCGTATGAGAAGAAAAGCTCTCTAGATGCATGAGATCAGACGAGAAGGCCCATCTCTTTACTAGAATCCGATGTTTGTATCTTTGATTCAAGAAGACTCTTACTCTATTCTTTTATGAATGGTCAATACAAATCAATAAAAAACTATTTACGTACGCAACAAAGTAAGTACTTGAAAGACGAAAATAGAGTTTTCATCAAACAGAAAAACACTATTGTTATATATATATATATATATATATATATATATATATATATATATATATATATTGTCTCTAAATAGTCACCTTCCGATACCACGTAATTATTCCGACAAAGACTTTTTTTTTTTTTTTTTTGATAATGGGTGTACTTTATTAAGCAAAATTGAAAGAGTACAAGAGTTTGTGATTTAATATCAATAATCAATAAACAGTACTCATGGATGCAAATGTGAATTTTCCAAGCTTAATCAGGTGTCTGCTCTAAAGGAAGAAATGGATTTTGGAACCACAGTTGAAGTCTTGAAGAAGATGACTAGAAAGCCCGGGCCGGATTAGCTAGCCTAAGTGAAGATCGATGCCCTATTATGGAATTGCAAATCAATGACCTGAAATGGAGTGGAGGACTGATTTTGAAATCGAGTATTCCTCTTCTTCCATAGCTCAATATGAATGATTATGTGCTATGCAAGGATTGAAACCATCATGGAGCTGTTTGTTGTAAGGTTTGTCCAAGAACCAGCGAAGTATCAAGTGCCAAGAGAACGGGAAATTTTGGTGACCAAGACATGTAATTACCGTTGACCATATTGCCTTAGAGAAGGAACATTCAAAGAAAATGTGGTCTCTACTTTCTGTGTATTCGAATTATTCAAAACCATGTGTATTCGATTTTACCTTAAAACCCATGTAACGATTACATGTATAATATAGCAAGGACGACGACAATATTCTCAAGCTAACAATGTAGATGATAGTGATGAGGCGGCAACGATAGAATCAGGCAACAATATATAGATGATAGTGATGCGGCGGCAACTACAAAGATTTATCATATCTTGGGAATATAATTTAATAAGAAAATGTATGCTAATCCTAATGTATAACTTAATTAGGAAATAATCGTTTACGATGTCCTGAAAAATCCAATTAACAAAAACAAAAAGGGATACTTCAAATAAATATCCATGTGCTTTATATGGTAAGATCACATGTATTAATATTCATGTAAGTGATTGTCTAAAAACAAGCGTGATATGACAAAGTTACAGAGAATAATAACGTGATAGCTAATATAACAAAATGGAAATGTATCAAAATTCCACCAATTTCTATTTAATTACAATATGTGAGTAATAAATACATTTCATTATGATACTATCATAAGAAAATATCAAAAGATTCTTTAGTATTTATCAAATATTTATTAATAATCTCAAACAAAAACATGGCCGTATGAGAAAATTTGTACAGCTACTATTATTTTTACGACACAGCAAAAGAAGAAATCAAAAGTCAAAACGGGTGGCAAAAGTGTGTAAAAAGAGAGGAAGAATCAATCAATTATGGCATGTGACTAATAAAAAAAGACACAAAGCAGAGACACTCCTCTCTTCACCACCGCCACGACCCAATGACTATTTGCTTATTTATCACCATTTTCTTATCCATTACTAGTTGCAATCTCTCTTTGAAAAGTCAAACCTTTTCATACGTCTCACGTGTTCTTTTTTCTTCACCCAACTCAGAAAAAATAAAAGGTCAAATCTATGTTCCTCGTCCGTTCGTTCTATAAGAAAAATAATAAAATTAAATAGGGGCAGGTTTTTTATTTTTTCTGACATGGGACAGCTTTACAAAGAGTGTATAATAATATTATTTGTATTTTCCGTGTTTTGACTTTTTAATAATTGTGAAATATTGCCATCTCCTTCATATATAAACCCAACCTCCTCTCTCTCTTCTTCCTAACTTATTCAAACCAATTCACATCTTCCCAAACCCAACTACTACAACTTGTAGCAAGAAAAAATATATAAAATTTAATTTTGTTCCTCAGCTACTTCGCTCAATATATTCATCTGGGATCTCTTCAAAACTCACAACCTCTTCATCATGTCCGGGGGATTAATGGATGAAGAGATCGAGATTCCTCCGTTCTTCCTTTGCCCCATCTCTCTAGAGATCATGAAAGATCCGGTGATTGTCTCTACCGGAATAACCTACGACAGAGACAGCATCGAGAAATGGCTCTTTTCCGGCAAGAAGAACTTGTGTCCGGTCACCAAACAAGACATAACCGACGCCGATCTCACCCCGAACCACACTCTTCGCCGTCTCATCCAATCTTGGTGCACTCTAAACGCCTCCTACGGCGTCGAGAGGATCCCCACCCCGAGACCACCGATCTGTAAATCTGAGATCGAAAAGCTCATTAGAGATTCAGCGTCTTCGCATCAAAACCAGGTCAAGTGTCTCAAACGACTTCGTCAGATTGTATCGGAGAACGCGGCCAACAAGCGGTGTTTGGAGGCGGCGGGAGTACCGGAGTTCTTGGCCAACATCGTAAGCAACGACTCAGAAAATGGGTTTCACTCTTCCGGGAGTTTGACCGACGAAGCCCTCAACTTACTCTACCATCTCGAGACCTCAGAGACAGTCCTCAAGAATCTCTTAAACAACAAGAAAGGTAACGATATCGTAAAGTCGTTGACAAAGATCATGCAGCGTGGAATCTACGAGTCCAGAGCCTATGCGACTTTGCTTCTCAAGAACATTCTTGAAGTAGCGGATCCAATGCAGATTATGACTCTGAAGCCAGAGGTTTTCATTGAGGTAGTTCAGATCTTGGACGACCGGATCTCACACAAAGCGACCAAAGCGGCGATGCATATATTGGTCAACATATGTCCATGGGGAAGGAACAGACACAAGGCCGTGGAAGCTGGAGTAATTTCTGTGATAATCGAGCTTCTCATGGACGAGAGTTTTTCCTCAGAGAGGAGAGGTCCAGAGATGGCGATGGTGGTTCTTGATCTGTTGTGTCAGTGTGCGGAGGGACGAGCCGAGTTCTTGAACCACGGAGCAGGCATAGCGGTGGTGTGCAAGAAGATACTTAGGGTTTCTCAGACGGCAAGCGATAGAGCTGTTAGGGTTTTGTTGTCGGTGGGAAGGTTCTGCGCAACGCCGACTTTGCTCCACGAGATGTTACAGCTGGGGGTTGTAGCGAAGCTGTGTCTTGTGCTTCAAGTAAGTTGTGGGGGCAAGACTAAAGAGAAGGCAAAGGAGTTGCTTAAGTTGCACGCTAGGGTTTGGAAGGACTCGCCTTGTCTCCCAAAAAATATGATTATTGCATATCCCTGCTGATGAAAACCAAGAAAACGACGTACAGACATACAAACGAGTCCAATTCTCAATGAGTGCAATCACTTATATGGGAGTTATTTTTCGTATGCTATTGAAAAGACTAGTGGAATATTCATATCATTAATCCAATTTTCTTTAGTTTTCTTTTTGATACTTTTGATGTTCACAATGTAAATAGTAGTTGAAAATGTTCATCAAATATTCTTTCTATGAAAAACTGCAAAGATATCAATAAAATCACAGGTTACATGGATATTCTCACTTGCATATTCATTATAATGTGAAACGCTTTAATTTACATGATTTTTTTTTTCTTCATGCATCCTTTAATTTTCCATTATGTAGATATATAAATTTTCGCCTACAACAATTTTCTTTCTTTTGGTTTTATACAATCATATTGGTAAGATGCATATGTCAGTTTCGTAAATTTAGACCGGATTATATTTTTCCAAGTTCTTAATTAAACGATGCACGTCAGCTCGTTTTTTATTGCAAGAATCTTTGTATAGATTTTAAAAGTCGGGGCACATGGTGTTGGACCTGTTGGTACATATTACAGAGGAAATTTTTAGACTAGCTAGCTATGGTACCATAAAAAACATAATTATATTAAAAAAAAAATTTCAGATCGCATCTGGTTGAAACTTCATTCTTCCAATATATATTAATGCCTTTTTTTTGTTAAAGTATATATTAATAAGAAGAAAAACAAACAAACATAGAGATCAGTGTATTATACTTTTTGTATATCGTATCTAATTAATGACTCAACTTTTTATTGACCAGCGAAATTAGAAACGTCAAATTACTACAGGACGCAGTCGAGAGTGAAGACAAAAGTTTATGAAAGATATATAGAATACAAGAAAAAGAGCCACCAAAAAAAGAACAAAAACAAAGAAGTTGATACAGAAGAAAAATGAGGAGCAGGCCAGTATATATAGAACCAGACCATCCACCCATATCACGTAAAATATAGTTTGTGGTTTTTTTGAAATATATATAGTATATATTTTTAAACAAATAAAAGCATGACCATTGTTTAGTTTTTACTAAATGGGTGTATATAACTAAAAGGAATAACGTATAGTGATCACCTTTTAATCTTTTATTTTAGAAAAGTAGAGAAAAGTAGTCATATATTGCGAGCAGCTCTCAAAATCTATATGAATTTAAAAGTACAAAAGGTGGGTCCAGACTGGACCACAACTTGTAGTTGTAGTTGAACAGTACTCATACAGATTCATAATCCATAAATAAATAGATAAAAAGTCTTCGACTTGATAAATAAAACAGTTGTATGTGTGCTGTTTCTCAACCAATCAAATACCTTCCAATAGTTTTCTTTTACAATATCACTACAAATATTTGATGTTACTATATTATAAAAAAAATACTTTATCGACCAAATTTAGCTGTTTGATACATGCAATCATGATAAGTAATAATATATAAATTACATACAAACACTATATATATATATATATAAACGGTTTTTAAATGACTTTACAACAAACATTTGTTTTTACAATACATGGATCAACAACAATCGATTTTATCAACATCACATTTATGATAAAAATACACAATACTACAACAAACAACTCTATTTAAAACATTGGATAAATTTTGTATCTACAATCTTACAAAAATTTCATTATCTGAAAATGGAATTTCATATTTTGTAGAAATCAACAATTATTGTTTGGTGGTAGCTTTTTATTGGTTGGAATTATTTGACTAATTATTTTTAAAATTGAAAGAATGTTTTATGTTGCGTAAAAAAGAATTTCATTTTAATATTTACAAGTGATATTGTGAGAATTTTTTTTTTTTGAGTTTCCGAAAGCATGGTCCAATAAGAAATTCAATAGACATAGTGGATTTGAACTTCGTCTTCTTCTTTTTGAATTTCAGTGCACCATATAGATGTGGAAGGTTTCGAAACATACATATAACACATATCGTCATTCCTTTCCATGAGACGTGGAGTAGTAATTGCGACCACCAAATTTATTGCTATATTAACGTCCGTGAACAATAATTTTCGTATGTATACATTTTGCCATTTTGGTGGATGAGGAGAAGCCCTATATCCACATATTTATATCCATACTTTTATGTTTTGATCCATACATATATATTTTGGGCAAAATTTGATCCAACTACACGCGCGGGTACATATTAGTTTACGCATGCATTATATATGCATATATCATAAATATGTGGACCGGACGTGAAGGACCAAACTATTTTGACGCCGCAAATGAAGACTCGTTTATATTCCATCGTTGTATTATTTAACGAGAGCGAGAGTGTTGATTTCACTGCAACGTAGGGTTTAAACTTAAAATTAAATGAATGACATGTGAATTTAAAATAATAATATACAAGGACGTAACACAGACACGTAATGGTCCACTCTACAGATATGGTTTAACCATTGACCTGCTCACTATTCTTCTCTTTTTTCTCCAAAACTCAACCTATGATTTTGAGTGTTTGACAAATTACCAAACTATCGTGTACGTAAATTTTAAACCAATCAACAATTTGCAGATAAAACTCAAAGCATGTCTGTGTCCACACAAATTTATGGCCTCATATAATTGCATACCTAGAATTTTAAAGCACGTTCAAAGTGAATTCGACTCTGGCAAAAAGAAAACGAAAATAATCTTTATCAAAAAAAATAACCTAGACAAAATAGAAGAAAACAAGAATGAGATTGGGCCTGCGAAAATGAGAGGATCTAGTCCAAATAACACAGAGTTGAAAAACAAAGTCAGAGTAGGGCCCGTGTGTTAGAACCGGTGGGAATAACAAAATATGCACATTTAGAAGATGCGCACATACAAGTTGGACATATACTATATGGTTAGTAGAATTCGGAACGAAAGGATCAATGCATTTTTGTAGCCATACATTTCAATTCAGATAAACCGAAGACAATACTGTACTTTTGATACATTTCAAGTGGCTCACTTTTATTGATGTGATTCTGATTTCTCGGTTCAATTATGAAATGTAACCAGAGCTCACTCAACTCTCAAGGGTGCCAAATAACTTATTGTAACCCACCGGTTCAGCGGTTAATAATGATCAATTTTTTAAACGTAGCCAGAGCTTTTCCATCTCCATAAAGTGCCAAAAGCACAAGAAGCCACTCTCGTGTTCCACTTTCTGATGTGTCATAAGTAACAATGCTACAGTCGAAAGTCGACCTTTGTAGGCAATTGCATGAGACGACGAAGAAATTGCTAGAGAGCAAGAACATGATATTCGTTTCCTTTCATCAGAAACATTGTAACCACAAAGAAAGATAGCTGAAATGGGAAATGAGATGACACTACAAAACTCGCCTGACCGAAACAAGGCAGAAGTTAATACAACTTTTCTTGTAAATTCTCACTAATCAACAGCTCTGAAGTTTATACTTTTATTACCTTTTAAATCTAAAGCTGAGTTTAGATTTCCAACTATTGATCTTGTTTTCCATTAATTTAGGTTTTTAATTCCTGCTACACTAAAATACACTGGTATTTTTCCTAATACCTGACGTTTTGGCTATGCAACAACTCCACCACAGCTGAAACCACTCCTTTCCCCTCCACCGTTATGTCCAAACTCGGATCCTCTATCTTCCTATTCAGCAGCTTGTCCACCTCTCCCCGCAATCTCTGCACAATCATATTATCCTCTTCACATTACAAACCACATGAAGAGCAGGAAAGGTTTGACAGAGATAACCCAATTATACCTGTATCAGTTCCAAGACGTTCTTTGAGGCTGAGAAATGGAGATACCCTCCCAACATCTCTATACCTTCCCCGGTGTTGCTTGGGATAAGATTGCCACCAAACATAAGGAGTGCATAATCTGATATGTTCGTTGAGTCTCGGATATAAACACTTGTGGTCTTCACCTTTTCGCTGTACACCAAGTACGGCAACGAGAAGAGATTGACTCTTGCGTTGACAGATCCAGGGTGAATATCAACTTTACCCAACTCTTTAGTGTAGAACGCAGTGCGCTTCCCTCTTCTTTTGCATTGCACAACATTTGGGTACAGCCCAGCACACAGAACCGCGCTAATCATCTCCATGTCTTGGCTGTATTGGTTGTATGCCTGAAAAGCACCATGTGCATGTGAAAAGTTAGTTTTAGATTCTATCAGTCTTCCAAAATATAATCGAATTATTAGGACTAGTTCTTGACGCTTACATTTGGCCTTGATTTGTCTACGAACCCTATATCTGATAAAAGATCAAGAAACTGGTTTCTCATATCCTCCATCATCCTTAGAGTTACAGGGGAAAGAAAGTTTTGCCAACAAAAATCTTTTTCGTTTCCACCACGCTTTGCATCCCGATATCCCTGATATGCCTTAACAAGAGCAATGTGATCACTGCACAACACAGAAATGACAATCTTTTCTGTAAGAACACATGGACATGATGACTGACCGGGTGAAAATAAAATAATTTGCCTCTAGGTCATACCTGCAGGAATCACCAGCAAAATATCTTTTAGCCTCATCAGCTTCTTCTTTCCTATTTAATGGTAAGACAAATGGGCTACGATATGCCAGAGCAGCGGCAATTGTCAAAGCAGGATTGACGCACTGGAAGATAGCTCCAATAAGAAGCATCTTTCCTATATTTGGGTCTACGGGTAGTGTGCAAAGATGCCGACCTGTAACATGATGGTTTTAGAAACTATTACATAAAAATGCACAATCAGAAAGACCAACGACTTGCTGCTCACCAAGGGGTGTAAGATCTTCCATGTCATCTAAAGCCCCAATTGTTTTGAGAAGTTCAATAGCATTCTCAACAGCAAGCGCATCTGGTGGCTGCAGTGCCTTGGCCAAGAATGATCCTATGGATTCAACCTGCAAACTTTTGATATGCAGGCATAACTCTTGCAATGGAGTCCGTATAATTTCTGGTAACTGATACTGTGGGAAAGCATCATAGATGACTTTTGGATACAACCTATAACAAACTCCAGCTTGGACACGTCCAGCACGACCTCGTCTCTGCATTTGTACCAAAGCCCCAGGGAAAAGCGCAGGTTTAAAGATCTTACAGGCATATCTATGATTTCGGCACAGTACTTAGATTGTTGAATGAAAAGGATCTTGATTACTGATAGACGATTTGATGGTTAATAGAATACCTGGTGTGCTGAAGCCTTTGAAATCCATGATGGCAAGAGACATGCCACCTTGTTCAAAGCATCATAGCTAGTTTCCTTTGCTTTACCGCAATCCACAACATATACAACATCATCAATTGTAATACTACTCTCGGCAATGTTTGTAGCCAAAACTATTTTCCTACAAAAGCCAGATCATTCGCTTAGAAAAGTTACTACAAAGCTTACTAATAAAAGGAGAATCAATAGCTCATGTGGCTAACCGCTTATTAGGAGGTGGACGGTCAAAAATTTCACGTTGATTAACCGTCGGCATTGAACCATGCAGAGGAAGAACTAAGAACTTGTTCGAATCTCCAAGCAATCTGTTCCCGTTAATTTTTTCAAGCAGTTTCGAAATCTCATCCCAGCCAGTGAGGAAGACAAGAATAGCCCCATCACCTTCATGACAGCAAATATGTTCAATTGTTGCCTCCACCTACGACATAATTTTAAGCTCAGATCATAACGAGAATCTCCAGCAAAATCTATTGAACTAGATATTAGCTGAATCAGCTGGAAGTTACCAAGTGGATAGAGCAAAACTCATACCAGATCCAAATCAATCTGTGCACCAGACCATGCTTCGAGAGAAAGTCTTGTGGCTGAGCTATAACTTTTATAGTGAACATTGATGTCAATATCCTAAACAAATTAAAAAACACTTGGTAAGGCAGATTTCAAGGGAAAACATATTCTCGTATGCTTCAGCCTTTGAAGATGAAAAAAATGCAAAAGTTCAAGCATGTTGCGGTTCCTTTAACTACTATAGAGCCACTTTTAGTCATTGAACCCACAAACTTAAACTACCACGTGGATTTAGCATTTTGGTCTCGAGGTTTCATCTTTTCACATACATGGAGACCCAATGTCTATATTTGCGTGATATAAAAAGAAAAAAATTCTTAAGGCTAGTTAAATCAGACTAACGAACCAAACTTGAATGCAATACTGATGAATTTGGGAACTAAAATTATTACTCCATTCGGTATACACATCGTTCTTAAGAGGTATCTACATACATATTTTAAATATTGGTATCATGATTAAGCTCTAGGCTTCTTTTTTCTAAGGTACATTTACCCAAGATTAGCAAGTAACAATTCATCAGAAGAATATGAGGGAAAATTTGTATCAAAAACATTTTCTGAAACATTAGCTTAAATCAGATCGGAGGAAGTTTGATCTATAACAGGTGGCTCAAAACTGTATCAAGGGATTTATAGTGTTAATATGATAGGTACATAGTAGACGTCTTGATGAGGTGTATACAATATCTCTTGGTATAATGTTCTATGTTTACAGATTAGTCATGATGGATGATAGTTTTGCTTAAATGTCTATTAAATCGCACAGCTCTACCCTCGATAATGGGGAAAAAGTTTATCAGCCTTACTGTTAAGAACATTTATATCTGCTTGAGATGTTAATTGAGTCTACTACATTCCCTATTGAAACCCTATGTTTTTTGCTCAGACACCATTGGGAAGCATAGTCATACCTCAAACAGAGTAGTCAGGTCATCTTTCTTGGATTCTGAGTCTCTTCTTCTACCTCTCGAACTACCTTGATAATTTCCCGAGTCAGACGACTTTATACTATAGCGACTTTTTTCCAGTACATCTTCTAGGAATAACTCTTCCACAGGAAATGTGAACCCCTGGCAATAAGTTGGAAAGAGATTAGTCACAGATATCAAATCATAAACAAAGACACTGGATATATGACTAGTCATACCGGGATGTGCATAGTTGGAGCGTTCCCAAAATATGTTGAGAACATGTCAGCGTTAATCGTAGCACTCATCAGAATAAGACGCAAATCTGGGCGTCGAGGAAGAAGATCACGCAGTATGATTAGTAGGAAATCTTCATTCATTCCTCTCTCGTGAATCTCATCCACAAGCAAATGGCTAACATTAGTTAGATTAGGATCCTCAATCTGCATTTCAACAATTGATTCGACACATCAGCATTTCAAAATTACCAAGTATAAAATATCATTGTTCAGCTAAAATGTGATGAGTGAATGAGTAGTAGAATAGTTGTATCTTACCAGCCGCCGGAGTAATACACCAGTAGTGCAAAATAGCAATCGTGTTTGATCAGAACGCTTTGATTCTAGACGAATCTGATAACCCACAGATTCACCAATGGATTCACCCCTTTCAGCAGATATACGTGAAGCAACAGATATGGCAGATATACGTCGAGGTTGTGTGCAAATTATGTTGCAATCAGCACCTCTTAGGGAGGCTATTTCTTCTTCCAATATAAATTGAGGAAGCTGTGTTGTTTTACCACACCCGGTCTCTCCTGAAACTACCAATACCTAACAAATAAACACAGTACACAACTATTAGTGCAAGATCAACACTGCTCAAAGAAATAGCTTGACAATATTATAGGAGAAGGGAGAAAATAGCTACAAATGGGACAGAGAAGAAAAACATACTAAAAGATTACCTGATTGTCAGAAACAGAGTTAAGAAACTCCTCTCTCATTTTAAAAGCAGGTAGCTTTTCTCTGAAAGCTTGAAGTGCTTTTACACTGTCAGTTGCCTGTGTTGAAACAGATAGAAATTGATGTTTAATATACATATACCATAATGTATACAGATTTACTTTAGCGATATATGTACCTTTAGCTTTTCCTGCCTTTCCTTGAGTGCAGCACTGAATTTTTCTTTCTCAAGAGAATCTGGCAATTTGGAAGCAGAATCAGGTCTTTTCAAGCCAGGAGTTGCTGTACGATCCTGTGGATCATCAAATGCTGAAGTAGAGGCACTTGAAGACCCTGATTCTTGTGTTGTTTTCAAAAGACTTCCAAGTTTTCTCTCAGTCTCTGTGGACATTTTAATCTACAAGAAAAGAGACAAAGCGTTTCAGCAGCCACCACTGAGTATAAAATTTGCTTACTAGTAACATTTCTAATTACCTCTTTCTGAGTGGATCCATGCCTTTCATCAAGATCCGCCCGATAATCTGGCAAAGGAACTTTGCTAACTACAAGAGCCTTCCCTTTATTGTATGCATGGCTTCCTTTCCAAAAAGTAAAAAACAAATCCATAACATACTCTCACCACGAAAACTAAACAATTACTTGTACAAACACAAATGCATGGCTTATAGATAAGTTTGAAGACAGTATATGTTACACAACATAAATGATCAAGAAAGTGTGAAATTAACGACACAAGATGGGACTTATAAAACAAAGTTGTCAAGAAGATAAGACTTACAAGTAAAGACCCAACTGAAAAGCCATATCAGAAAGTGTTTGCTGATCTCCCCTGCTAAAATTACGCTTAATTAGCATCTCTTGTTCTCCTCCTGTTTTCCATTGCTCAATCTTGTTCCACCATTCATTCTCATCAAAAACTTCCATCTGAAAAACAAATTGATTCCTATTAGGAATCTTGAAATTCACCCCATAAGTAAGAAAGTCGAACAATGTATATCAATATACCTCGACTTGTTGCTGGCGCAAACGCTCAGCTCTCCACACCGGATCCCACCATCGCTGTTCTCCACGGCCGCCGCCGCCACGACCGCCGCCGCCGCGTCCACCACGGCGACCTCCACCGCGACCGGAGGAGAAACCTCCGCCTCGACGACCACCTTGAGAATTAGGACCGTAAGGAGGCATAGCGGCGATCTGGAAGAGAGAACGAAGCGGAGAGAGTTTGGAAGAGAATGGAAGGAGAAAGCGAAGCGTGGGGAAAGAAGAGAGGGACAGTTGCATTCGTAATCAATTACTAGTTTGAACTGATTTTTTATTTTTTTTAAGTTGCAATCGCACTAACCAAGTCACAATTGGTTATTGAAATCTTTTGTATTGACTATTGAGTTAATGTCATACAATACACGTATGAGCAATTTAAACCTAGTTTAAACTCTTTAGTTTACAGCAGAATGTCCGGTTCATGACAATTTTTTTTTTTGTCTTGCTACTTCTTCCATACTTTTCATGCCTCGTACTAGTAAGTACAGTATTTGTTATATTCGGCCCAAGTAGCTCAATTAGTGTATAATATAACCCATCTAATAAGTGTGGAGTAGAAAACTAATTTAATATGTTTGAGAATCCGGCCCAAAAATATGGTTTTGAGGTCCATAAATATTTTTTGCCCAAAACAAAATGAAAAACTGGAAGAGGAAGCAGGCAACTACGCAAAAATGGTGTATTATATTATCTTTGAAATTCACTGGGTGCATTCGTTCTTCACCAAATGAATCCGCCCCTGGATATATATATATATATATATGCGTAAAGGTATTATATACATTTTGTCTGCATTCTTACATGTATTTATTTAAATGTTATTATCATAGTGTAGATATATTAAAATAAACATCATGCAAGCATGCAATGATGCATTTCGTTCATTATAACAACTGTCCAACAGATTGTTTTCCATTATCAAAGATTCCTTATGTTTAACTAACTTGGCCGTTAAGTGCAACAAGGAAGTTAATTATAGTTGATCTATCATTTTAGCTACTTAATTTGCTAACATCTAATTATATGTAATACAAATATTAATATCCATGATTTAAATGGTTAAACTTTGATTTCCTCCACTAATATACAAATTAATAGTTCTATATGCCTTAACATATATACAACAACAACGTTTATTGTATTGGCATTTTTAGAAGAAGAAAAACACCTTTTTTGGGAGATAATAATTTTGTTTTAAAATCAGGGTAGATCATAAGTCGAAATCTATATTAGGCTCTGATTGGTGTCATGTGGTAACTATGCTTTACGTTGATGTATAGAGATAATGCATAGTTACATCAAAAATGTTACCAATCATGAATTAAACACAAATTCTAAAATTTGAAGTTGAGTTAGAATGTGTTATGGTTGATTTAAAATTTTGAGGTACGTGCTTTGTAAAATCTTAACTCAAAACCAAAACTCAACATCATGGAAAATCTCATGAGTTAGAGTTGAGTTACTAATAAATTTTGTTGATTTTAAAAAATTGTCCGACGATTTCTTTTGTTTTTTGTTTTTAATTTTTTTTTTTTTGTTAATCCTTAATAATAGTGAAGAAACGATTTGTTACTTGTTGGTCAAAGATTTTTCTTAAACTTTTTTGATTTTTTATTTGAACATTTTTTAAAAAGTTGTTCCTCATATCTTGATTGTTTTGAATTTTATTTATTTTATAATATATATTTTTAAATGTGTACGCCAAAAATTATTATTTTTAATTCTCTTTTTAATAATGGTGAAAGGTATTGAATCGATTATTACTCGGTCAAAGATCTTGATATTTATTTGAACATTTCAAAAAAATTTGTTCCTCATATCTTGATTATTGATTTTTTTTTTAAAAAGGGTGTACGCCCAAATTTATTATCTATAAATAGGTGTCTTTGCTTAAAGTTCATTTCCAAATACAAGCACTTTCAGAATTTAAGGTCTGTTTTTTTTTCAAATTTATAAAAGCCATATTTAATCCATCTATTTTTTAAGATAAGTTTTTAGTATTACTAATTTATCTTATTTGTTTTTGATGAAGATGTCTAATGATGGTGGTATTGATGATGATGGTGTCGATGATGTTAGTGGAAGTGGAAGTAATCGTGCTAAGGTAATATATCTATCTCATGTTAATAGCATTTTTAACATAATAGTTTCGTATTTAAACTTTAATGTATATTATAGAAAAAAATTTTATGGGACGATGAGCAAATTGGAATATTTTTGGAGCTTCTTGATGTTGAATTGGCAAAAATTAAATACAAGCAAAAAGTACCAAAAAAAATTGGAAGGGAGCGTATCTGTAAAGAGTTTTTGGAACAAACTGGTATAAGTCTTCAGTGGGATTCTTTCAAGAGTAAATACGACGGCTTGAGAAATAAGTGGACTTCGTATAAGAGGCTGATCAATTTCACTGGAATTACGATTGACCATAACACTGGCTTGATTGAAGCGGACTCCGACTGGTGGGCTGACCGTGAAAAGGTATTTTATTATTTTTACTATAATTTTGATTATTTAGTTTAATAGCTGACTTTTATGTATTTAAGACGTTAGTAATAATTCAAGTGTTACCAATATTTAAGTAAGCTGGAAAATGTTTAGAGATAATAATAATTAATACATCTACGAATGATAGCAACGCACAATATAATGTATTATGTATTTGAAACAATGTCAAAATACTTTGAAAAATATTGTATTAATATTTTAAAATATTGTGCAGGAAATAAATCATGCAAAACAGATTCGTGAAAATGGAATTTCACATATGGAGCTTATGAGGCGCATATTTGGTCGTCATGGAAGTAAACCAGAAGCTATGTACCCAACTCATATGCAAAATCCAAAGAATGATGATAAAGATGAGAGGGAATCGGTGGATAAGTTCGTTCCGATGACCCAAGGTAATGACGGAGATGATTCAAACATTACTCCTACAACTGATGAACATATGCAGTCACAAAACATCACACCTGAATCTCCTCCACTATCGTCAATTGGTCCATCGAAGCGGTCAACCAGAAAACAACTGCGTGTTACTCCATACCAAAGTAATCGAGGAAAAGATGTATTGCAGAGCCGGGAAAAAAACATACCACGAAGAAGACATGCGTTTGAAACGGAGATAAGTGGGCAGTTCAAAGAAATGATGGAATTTCGCCGTGATCAAGTTGCAGAAGCAAAATAGCGTAGAGAAAAGAATGAAGCTACACCGTATAAAGAGGCATATGCAGTCTTGCAATCAATTCAAAGTCTGACAAGGTGGACCGATTTTTGGTGGGCTTGTATCAAAGTACTAAAGGAGGATGCGTTTGCACGAGAAATGATGGTCTCTAGTGAAAGTGATCATGATAGGATCATATTTTTGGAGGGATACACAGGATATGATCGTAATGGAAATTTCATTGGAAATCGTCTCAATAAATTACAAAGTGGCAAAGATTATTCTCCAAGTGTCAACTTAGAGAACAACAACTTTTACACAAACATGGAGAGTCAAGAAGAATTCAATGCCACCACATCTCATGTTGAGTTGATGTCATTATTCAGAGACATAGGATATCAAGGTGGAACCACAAAAACGGGTGAAGATGGAGAATCAAGTCAGATTCCGATTAATCTTAATGATTAAAAATATTTTAATCATTTTTTTCTATGAAATTTAATTTATCTGTTTCAGAGTTAATAAATTTATTTCTTTTATTTTTAAATCAAATAAATTAGTTTCTTTCTTTACAATTTACATGTTTTATGATTATTAAAATATGTCCTAATCATCTTTTTTTACTACATGTTTTATAGGTCATACGATTAAACGAGTTGTATTCTCGAGGTTTAGAAAATCTTACAGAAGATGAGTTGCTAGAGCTGTTCGATCTAGAAGACGAAGAGTATATGGATATGATAGTGCAACCTTTGATGGAGTATTACAAGCGTTATTTTTCTAAACAACCAATGGCAATGGAACGAGGATTGGGTTGGCGAAACCTTAGAAATCAGATTCATAATAACCCGGTACACTGTATCAACATGTTAAGGATGCATCCAGAAGCATTCAAGAACTTATGCACAACACTGGAGCAATGTTGCAACTTACAGAGTACCGATCATATCAGTGTTGATGAGATGGTGGCTATATTTCTCGTTACTTGCTCCCAGAATGATACTCAACGTTATGTTGGATTATCTTTTGGTCGTTCGCAAGAGACTATCTATCGAAAGTTTCATGCTGTGTTAGATGCAGTGGAGAATCTTGCAAGTGAGTACTTAAAAACTCCAACAACGGCATCACTCCAGCATTATCCTCGTAAGTTACAAGAAGATTCAAGATATTGGCCTTTTTTCAGTGGATTTGTTGGGGCACTTGACGGAACGCATGTCAAAGTAATGGTTGGAGGTCGTGATGCAGTTGGGTATTGGGATAGACATGGACAAACAAGCCTAAACATAATGGGCATATGCGATTTAAACATGATCTTCAAGTATGCATGGCTAGGCGCATCTGGATCTACACATGACTCATTGGTGTTACAGTACGCAATAGAAGGAGACCCTATGTTCCCTAAGCCTCCTGGAGGTAAATATTATCTCGTCGATTCTGGATATGCAAACAAGCGAGGATTTCTAGCTCCATATAGAGGAAACAGTAGAGAAAATATCAGATATCATCTTTCAGAATTTGATGCAGGTCCTCCGAGAAACAAAAAGGAGTTGTTTAATAGGTGGCATGCATTACTTCGTTCAGTGATTGAACGAACATTTGGAGTTTGGAAGAAAAAATGGAGGATACTAGATCATTTGCCTCGTTATGATGTCAAAACTCAGAACAGAATTGTGCATGCTACTATGGTCCTTCACAATTTTATTAGGCTTTATAAAATTCCAGATGCTGATTTTGAAGAAGAAAATATCACTACTCGAGATAATTGTGGACGACGATTTGCAGAAGAAGAAGTTAGTCGACTCGAAGAAGAAGAGGCAACAACTGATGGCCAATATATGAATAACATACGAGATGAGATTGCAAATATGATATGGAATGTACGTCGTTAATTTTTTTTTTTTTTTGTCAGAGAAATAATTTATTTAATTTACTATGTTTAAGATAGTTTCATTTTAATTAATCTATTTTTATTTATTAAACTTGTAAATAATATATTATTACTAATTTTTATATTTACTAATACATACTGCAAATGATACATCATACATGTTACCAGTCAGTTGTTTTAAATAACATATACTGCAACTTTTAAAACACAAGTTACCAGTCACTATTTTGGTTAAACTAATAACTCATATTCTTACAGCAAATTTACTACATTAATCTGCAGTTTTTACCACATAATTTTTACCGCAAATTACATCAAATTATAACAGCTACTGCAACTCAATTCTAATACCACATGCTAACAGTTAATCTTCGAGACTAATGTCTCTTTTCGGTTAGAACGTACATAACCGCTTAAAATAACTACAACGATTTTTGTAAATGGTCAAATCTTATTCATGGTCTTGATTCATGAGATAAGTCTTCCGTCCATTTGAAAAGTTTTTTTTTCATGTATATGGAGAGATTTACAAGTCTTGAATCCGGAAAATAATATTGCGACTTAGAAAACAAATGAAGGAAACCAAACGTTGCTTAGGTGACAAAATAAGTGATTGGACTTAAATAATTCTGATAAAGAGGATAATTAAACGTACATAAACAACAAGATTAATATGCGTACCGACGAAGACGTTGACTTCAAACTAAAATCAGCGTAAAATTTCTTTGATCTTTTACCCATTGACCCCTCTATACATTCCTAAATCAAATCTTAAATACTTTTTTTTTACAGCAATTCAAATCTTAATACTTAACTTGTCATTATTGAAAAAGTTTCATCGTCTGTACACCATGTGATTTTTAATTAATATTACCGGTTCTAAATAGATTGAGGACCAACTAATTTCTCTGTTATATAATATTGGCCATACAAATATGAACAAAATAAAAGTGTTTACCATATTGTATAGGGAAACTATTTTATTTATATGTAAAAAACCATCATATGTGATATGATTCATTCAACAAACTTTACGAATATTTTTGAAATTTATAAAACTAAATGTTTGATCTACATTTGAATTATTACGGCTTTCTCATTACTCATTAGCATAAAAAAATTAGTCATAAAGAAAAACAAATAACTAATGAGTCAATACATGCGTTATACAGTTACTAATACAATATTAGCAAGTTTATAAATTGAATATTTTATAACTACAAGTCACACCATTCTTGCTTTGACAAGCTTTCTTATCCTCATTCACATGCAATTCCTCCCTTTGTCTCTCTCTCTCTTAGCGTTGACTTTTGAT
This sequence comes from Erysimum cheiranthoides, assembly GCA_011420285.2. Lineage (NCBI taxonomy): Eukaryota > Viridiplantae > Streptophyta > Magnoliopsida > Brassicales > Brassicaceae > Erysimum > Erysimum cheiranthoides. The sequence continues at coordinate 14,182,103 of CM022182.2, read as the reverse complement.
AACCCCAAGATGCTTCAGTTTACATTGTCTTATATCAAATGGCTGACCAAACCTCTCCATTATTTTTCTTCTTCCTCCAAACCCCATTAACAAAACCATCAAACCGCAGCCACCATGAACGCCTTCCAACCGCCGCCACCGCCAGAGATGCCAAACTACAACGGCCTCCTCGGCACAGACGACATCGGAGGATTTCGATACGGAATCGGAGTCTCCATCGGAGTGCTCCTCCTCATCACCACCATCACCCTCACCTCCTACTATTGCACCCGTAACCAGCTCTCTTCTTCCCCTTCGCAGACCAATCACGATCCGACACGTATCCATCACCATCATCACCATGTCATCATCGACGTCATCCCTGGTCTGGACGAGGACACCATTCAGAGCTATCCGAAGATCCTCTACTCGGAAGCAAAGGGTCCAACAACGGCGTCGTGTTGTGCCATCTGTTTAGGAGACTACAAGGGGAAGCATATGCTGCGGCAGCTCCCGGATTGCAACCATCTCTTCCACCTCAAATGTATCGACACGTGGCTTAGGCTCAATCCTTCGTGTCCTGTCTGTCGGACTTCGCCGCTTCCAACTCCTCTATCCACTCCCCTCGCCGAGGTTGTCCCCTTAGCCTCATCCGTCGCCGCCACAAGGATGCCCTAATTATTTGTTTATTTTATAACCGAAGAAATCCTCAGTCTAAATCCTGACTAATCTCCGGCTTAAGCTCTTTTTCAATTCTTTTTTAATTCCTTGTAAAGTTTTCATTTTTGGTCACTAACTAATGACTGTATATATTCATGGAAGCTAAAGATTAGTAAGAGAAAGGAATGAGGAAGGGAATTAAGGGTAAATTTCACAATTTTGTCGGGTTAGTTTTCTTTTAGCAATGTGAATGAGTTTATTTTCACATACGTACCAAGAAAAAAAAAGTCGTCTTGACAATAGTCGAGAGAGGCTTGAAATATGTCTCTTGTCTTGTATTTAAATATTGAGACGTCAAAGAAAAAAAAAAGTCGATAACAAAGTTGGAACTTAACATAATGGGATCGAATCAATCAGACAATCTTTCTCAATCATGGATTATTAAAAAGTACTTATGTAGCATTCTGTTTTGTCCCCATATATAAACACCCCCAAGAATAAATACACTAATCAAACAAAAGTAGATATCTAACAGTGTATTATTTGTCTTATTTGCTGAACCGTTAGCCAATGTATATGATATGAGACAAACTTTTATGAGGACATAAAAAAAGATATAAAACGTTGATCAAGAGAAATTTAAAAAAAAAAAAAAAAACACTCGAAAACGATATTTGTCTCCAATCCCAGCTGTGGCTGAAATTAAGTAGGTGAGATGATAGAAATGAGTTGACCACCAAACTACCCTTTATCATATAGTAGTATTAAGTATTCAACAATAAAATTTTTACACCAAATTCATTTTACAAACGTATGACTATTTTTCATGTGAATTGTCTATTGATTTGTTGAAAAAGAATTGACAACAAAACAAGAATTTGATACTGATCCATGAACAGAAAAAAAAAAAAAATTGTTTGCAACATGTAGGAAATTAATTCAAATGGACCGTTTATGTCCAATTTGTATATGTAATCTCCCCTCTATTCAATTCTTCTAAAAATTTAAGTTAATCATATTAATAATAAAATATAATATCTATCGGTTTGCAACCACAAATAGATAGGGTTAATGTTCTAGTCAAATGTGTAAGGAATCGGTTTTTTCCTTTTCCTCTCTTACCTCTATCGTATTGTTCCACTCGGATTTTCAGAATCCATATAAACGTGAGTAACCTTCTTCACCCGAAACCCAAATAAACGAAGTGATGTGATGTGAACCGAGTAGTCTACCCGCTGTGATGATGTGATAGGAACATTGTGATGTGAAGAAAGTTTGTGAACCGAGTAGTATAACACTGAAAGATCGGCATGAGGTTTTTGTTTTTGAACTTGAACTCCCTTTGCTTCTTTAACTCTCGGCTTCTGTATTCCTTTCATAACAAGAAAAGTCGATGCTGACTTAAGGCTTCCTCTTTCTTCTGGGCTTCTAAATATCTCTAATGATGAAGACTTTCAGATTGAGCCCAAATAAAGTGACTGAGGCCCATATATTCACAAAAAAAAAGGAAACTGGTTCGGTTTTTACTGATTTAGTTTTGTTTGATTTGGTTCGGTTTTTACTTGGAAACGTGTGGTTAAATCTAATTAGAAAACCCTTCCGTCTGGTTCGCCGGTAAGTCGGTTTCACGAACAAAAGGCTTGACTATAAAATTTACATCGGAAGCTTCGAGTTTTCCTTGAGGAAGAATCCACACACACAGAAGAATCTCATCACAAATTTAGCTATGGGTTCGGTTTGGATTGACGATTCATCCGCCCCTGAAGCCGGTAATAATCTCACCGATCAACCGCTCGGAAGTTCCGCCGCCGCCGACGGCAATTGCTCCACCACCACGGTTGTAAGATCGCAGTGCAAGACGGAGGAGGTCGAGCCTGGAAAATTCGTTCGGAAATGCGACAAAACCGAGGAGGTTCTTCGCCACTGCCTTGGCAAGTGAGTGTTTCGGTTCTTTTCTCGCTTTGAATTTAATCAAATAGGAAATATGGAAATGAAATTTTTTAGGGATTAGAGAGTCATAACTCATAAGCTATAATGTTTGATTTTGGATGTGGAAAATCAATTATTGGACTAAGTAACTAACCGTATGTAGAAATGTTAAATACCAATTAGATGTAAGTTTCTTCAGGATGAGTGTGTTGGTTGTTTTTGGGATCTGAGTTCAATTGAAAGTTCAAGCTTAAGCTTGACTATCTATTTACGGTACTAAGATTGGTATTGGGATTACTAGTATGTAAGAATATAGTTGCGCTATGCATTGAAATGGTGATATTGCACCTAGTTCTTGTGGTTTGATCTTGATTTTTTTCTCATGTGAAAGGACTCTCTATCACTGAAACATTATGGTACAACTGTTTCATTGTCAAAGAAGCCTGTATCTCAGCGTTAGATTAACAACAAAATGCCATGATATCTGTAAAATTCTTTTGATTACTGTCATCTTTGTAGTTTTATAACTTGCGTGTTTTCTCGGTAAGTAAGTGGAGAAAATTCATAGTCTCACATCACAGCTTCTGTATATGTGCAGCCAGCTTCTTGTTTGTTTGTCACTTTCTTCCTGTGATGTGAGCTATTCCATGCTAACTGTAAATTGGTGCTTTTCTTTGGGGAACAACTCTTGTTTGCTTGAGATTGCACCATTCAACTGTTCAAGGCGTGTGTCTACCTTTCACTCTATGATCTCACTAATTGATTCCCGTGGGGTTCTGTATCTGGTTTAGGCCCTCGCAAGTCGTTCAATCCAACACAGAGCACACAGAAGAGGATGTCACAGACCAGATGGTGGGGAGATCCACACTTCCGAATCAGTTTGAGGAAAGAAGTCCGCTAGACTTCCCGGGACTCCGCAGCGATGTAGATGCCATCGAGCGACATTTCTTGAGCGGAATGAAGAGTTTCTTTGAAGCTGCGGAAGATATGAGAAGCAGCTTATTTGATATCATGGGAGACCATCACTCAAGCACCAGAAGAGGGATACCCATTGAAAACCATCCTAAGGTAGAAGACCACCGCAATGACGAGAATGCCCCTAGACCGCCACTCTCCTCGGGAGAGATTGATCTCTCGGGCTTGGCCAAGGACGTTTGAGAAAGGTCGTCTTCTTCTTCCTCTTGTTCTAACTTTGGCATATATAATCTTAAAAATGTAATGTGACTTTCGAAGTTGTGATCTAATGTTAGCGGCTTGCACGTTTTTCCCGAGTGGATACTATCTATCAACATACTATATTACTATGGTGTTATGTTTGTCTCTTTTTTAATCATACCGACCATTCCAAACATAGTTTATCTTACATTTTTTATATATCTTGCCTTTATAGTTCGTACTCTCCATTAAATGGTAATAGAATAATACTGGTCAAAGTAGAGTTATGGAGTGGAATTAAAGATTTGAAATCTAACCTTACGTTTTTTGAAAGATTGGTTACCATTTTGTGGCATGTAGTAATTTAGAAAATAACAAGAAAATATATATTTTTGGTCTTCGATTGAGTTGAAGATTTTTCTTAACAATTACGGAATTTGAAGGGACCGAACTGTTAATCAATTGTGTTAATCAATGTATTCATACAGACACTAAATAATCTTTAACACAGCGTCACAGAGTCATATGTTAGATTTTGGTTAGAGGAGAGAATCAAATAAGTTAATTTAATTGAGAAAAGCCAAAAACCCTAATAAATCCCCCAAAAAATTCAGTCACGACGTGAGACCCAATCCCTTTTCGTCAAATCATCTTCCTTCTCAATTCCCATTTTCTTATTCTTTTTGTTCTTCCTTTTTTCATTTGTGTATTGTGTGCGTCTCTTACGAAATGAGATGATTTATAGAATTTTTTGATATCTGTTTAATTATTCAGCCGACCTTCGAGGTCTTTCTCCGATAGATCAGATTTAATAATTGGGAGATTTCTCTGAGTTTGTTCATGGAAGTGGTTATGGTGTTAGATAAGAGAGATCTTCGTCTCTGTGAGATCAGATTAAGGGTTTTTTCTCTTGCGTGAAACGGAAGAAAAACAAGAAAGAAAAGGAACTTTCTTGTCTATCTTTTTGCGTTTCTCTCTTGTAGATTATTGTATAGCATAAAGTTGATCGGGATTTTAGATTGTAGAAATGGGGAATGTATGTATTCATATGGTCAACAATTGTGTGGATACGAAATCGAATTCATGGGTTCGTCCCACAGATCTCATCATGGATCAGCCATTGAAGCCACAGCTCCAAGACAAACCTCCTCAGCCAATGCTAATGTTCAAGGATGATAAACCCAAGCTTAATGACACTCATGGAGACCCTAAATTACTTGAGGAGAAGGCGAAAGCTGATGCGCAGAAGCAAACGACTGTTACAAACTCAGATCATCATTCTCAGGAACAAGAAGGAAGGAGAAGTGAAACGACAAGGAAGTGCAGTGAAGAAGAGAATAAGAGGCGAGCGGTTGGGATCGCGTGTGGTAACAGCAAAAGAAAGGCTCATAACGTGAGGAGACTGATGAGTGCAGGGTTGCAAGCAGATTCAGTGCTGAAAACGAAAACAGGGCATTTGAAGGAATACTATAACTTGGGAAGCAAGCTAGGTCATGGACAGTTTGGGACGACGTTCGTGTGCGTGGAGAAAGGAACAGGGGAGGAATACGCGTGCAAGTCCATCCCAAAGAGGAAGCTAGAGAACGAAGAAGACGTGGAAGATGTGAGAAGAGAGATTGAGATAATGAAACATCTCATGGGGCAACCAAATGTGATCTCCATCAAAGGAGCTTATGAGGACGCAGTGGCTGTTCACATGGTGATGGAGCTGTGTAGAGGAGGTGAGCTGTTTGATAGGATAGTGGAGAGAGGGCATTATTCTGAGAGAAAAGCTGCTCATTTGGCTAAGGTCATACTTGGTGTGGTCCAGACTTGCCATTCTTTAGGTGTGATGCACAGAGATCTTAAACCTGAGAACTTTCTCTTTGTCAACGATCACGAGGATTCGCCTCTTAAGGCTATTGATTTCGGGTTATCGATGTTTCTCAAGCCTGGTATGTTTCTTACAAAACAGATCCTCTACTATAGATAGATGTTTGTTTTCCTGAGATTTATATTGTTGTTTAAAGGAGAAAACTTTACGGATGTGGTTGGAAGTCCGTACTACATTGCGCCTGAAGTTTTGAACAAGGATTATGGTCCAGAAGCAGATATTTGGAGCGCCGGTGTGATGATTTACGTGCTATTGTCTGGTTCAGCTCCGTTTTGGGGAGGTAAGATTGTTACTTTGATCACATGTCTATGGAGGTGTTCTCATGTGTGTTTGTTTCTTCAAGCAGAAACGGAAGAAGAAATCTTCAATGAGGTTCTGGAAGGTGAGCTTGATTTGTCATCAGATCCTTGGCCACAAGTCTCTGAAAGCGCAAAAGATTTGATCAGAAAGATGCTTGAAAGAAATCCCAAACAAAGACTCACTGCTCAACAAGTCTTGTGTAAGTCCCTAGAATCATGAAACTTTCCATAGTTAAGAAGATATGGAACTTAATTTCTTTTTTTTCTTTTAGGCCATCCATGGATTAGGGATGAAGGAAATGCACCAGATACACCGCTTGACACAACTGTGTTGAGTCGCTTGAAGAAGTTTTCAGCAACCGACAAGCTTAAGAAGATGGCTTTAAGGGTACACATTTAATAAAACCTTTTTGATTTGTCTTATTTTGATGAGAGGATCTCTGATTAGTGTTTCACTTGCAGGTGATTGCAGAAAGGCTTTCCGAAGAAGAGATTCAAGGGCTTAGAGAAACCTTCAAGATTATAGACAGTGAGAAGAGCGGGCGAGTAACTTATAAAGAACTCAAAAGCGGTCTTGAAAGATTCAAAGCGAATCTTGACAACTCTGACATCAATAGTCTTATGCAAATGCCAGTAAGCAGATACTAGTACTCTCTCAATATATGGATTTACTGACTAGAAATATAAGTTTGATTCGTTATTTTTCTTACATATTGGGATCATTTTTAGACGGATGTGCACTTGGAAGACACAATAGACTACGAGGAATTCATAGAAGCGGTTGTAAGACTGAAACAAATACAAGAAGAGGAAACAAAGGATTCTTTAGATTCATCAGCAAAAGTGTAATGAAGTTGGCGTGAAAGATATTGTTGTCTGAAGAAGTGTAACGAGTACTCATGATGATGACGAATGTAAGTGAATGTGATGAATTCATCACTCTTTTTTCATATTCTTCACTTTAGCCTCTCTCTTAGAGCTGTTGTTATAAATGTCTCCTAATGATAAGTTTATTCAATATTTCAAAATTATAATCTTTATATTTTTACTTTAGACTGTAGGAAACTACGAACGGGCTGCAACAAAATAAAAAAGGAAGAGGAAGAACAAGGAAAGGAGGGACACAGAGAGGCCAGAAGAAAGTATATGATGGATGGAAAGACAATAAAAAAAATTGGATTTGTAGGTTTCTTCTTATTTTGTTAATCATGTTTTTATAAAAGTTAGATAAAAGAAAATGAAAGATGTGTTTTGTTGTATATAGAAGTTGTAGTAGAAGGATAAGGAGACACAATTAAACTCAGGTGATGTTGATGCTTTCAATACTTTGCCTTTGTGCCTTGAGGGTCATATTAGGAATACAAAGAATGATTCTGTACCCAAAAAAAAAATTCAAATTTTGTTTTAGAAGAAACTTCTTAACTTGAAACCCAACAAGTAATTTGAAGAAAATCAAAGTTTGTTGGGGTCAATAAAAAACAACAGTATCAGTCAAAAAAGTAGTGGAAAAAAAGTGAGTATCAGTATCACCGTATTTGGACGAAGCCTGAATGATTGCAACGTGTAGAAATTATACATACGTATATGAGACACTGTAGGGCCTCTTTATTAGGCGATGAATAGTCCTAAAAATCTCGAAAGATCTGACGGTGGGAGATTGAAAATCACAAACCAACGTGGAACACTTTCTTATTTGGTGTAAGAAGAAACTGGTCGAGAGACAGCTCACGCGCGGCTGGCGGCGAGAACGGGAGGGACCCAAACGTGAAAACCAATCATGTGGAACGGTCATGACACGTCAGCAATAACGGACGAAGGTAGTAGGGTCCACACGCGGCGGGTATGTCGTGGGGCTTAGAATGGTTCGCTGTAACGGAGTCCCTCCCTCACCTCTTCTCTCCCCCACGTTCTCCAACACTGCCCTTTGTCTTCCCTCAATCATTTGTTCTCTATTTACCATTCTACCCCTCCCTTCACTCTTTTTGACCTCTTTTTGGTTATGTTGTTGATTGCAACAGACATTTAGCAACCTAACCATTGGGAATTTTTAGACTTTGGTGTCTTGAGAATCTGTGATTATTAGGGGGAAGATCTACTAATTAGCTGTCTTATAATTTTAATTAATTAAGGATTTAATGAGAGAGAGAGAGTGTCTTAAAAAAAGGTCAAAGACCTAACAAAAGAAGAAGGGCGTTTCCGTAATTTAGTAATGGTTTTGTCTACATCTTCTCTCCTTTGACGTTGAAAAAGCCATCCTTCCTTTGCTCATTCCCACACACACACACAGATACAAGCAAGACTCGTCGCTCTTCTTTGCTTTTTCTTCTCTCTTTCTTTCTTTTGCCACTGTCTTTCGAATCATACGAAAAGCTTTACTAAAGAAAAACCTTAATCGGCTAACAAGGTACCTTTCGAATTTCACCTTTATTCATTCAGTCACTTTGTCTTAAAACTACTTGTTTTTTTGGTTTTGTTAAGTAATTTTGTTCTTGTTTCAGATTTTAGATTTGGAGGAACATGGTTTTTAGTTAAATCTCTTCTTAAAGTCATGGCCTTTGAATTTGAATTTCAGGTTTTACGTTTTTTTGAATTAGAGGATTAGTTGATGATCATTACATAGCGTTTCGGTGCAAATAATGGAAGTGAATTTCATGATTTTACTGCTTAAAACAAGCTTTAGATTCGATGTGATGTGTTTGCTTTTAACCAATTATCAAGTGAAGTCAAAGAAGAGAGTTTAAGTGTTACAAAGATTATGTATTTCAGTGATTCTTGACAATTAGCATTGCTATGTTAAAATTAAAATGTTTAGTCCTTAGGATTGGATGGAACAATGGGTGGTGGCTCCTCAAGACAAGAAGGTGCATCTTTAGTTTGATTAAGGGGTTTGGATCTGAGCTGAGTTCTCTTTGATCATCTTTCTCGGATATACATTTGCTTTGTGATAAGTTTTCGCTGAATGGCGTCCGAGGATGTGAGTGTTGTTGCGGATTCAAAGAAAAAGGAAGAGAATGTTGATGTTGACATTTCCAAGGACATGAACAGACCCGAGACTCTAGACTTATCCACTGAGAAAACTGATAATGTCAGTGAGACTGTTCCAAAAGATGAAGCTTCTAAGCCGGTTAAGGTATAATGCTTCTTACAAGACTCTTGTTTTGAACTGTATTTTTGTTAGTCTAACATTCTTTCTTCTGTGCCATTCTCTGCAGGAAGCAGATCTCCCTGAGTCTGGCACTTCAGTGAAGGGTAAAACAGCTAAGGATAATAAAACTGTTAAGAGAAAGTCAGGGACCTTTTCTCGGAGCCCGAGATTCCTTTCCCAGAGCTCTTCATTTCCAACTAAAGGAGCTCATGTTGATATTACTAGAAAGAGCATTGATGCAACAACATCAAAGACTAGTCCTAAACCTGTCGTTGCAGCTGCATCCAAACCAAAAGCCACTCCATCTTCAACCAGCGGTGTTTCCACTAAACGCACCAGTTTAGTATCTGCACCCCTCAAAAAGCAAACTATGGTAACTACTGAACGTGTTTCAAAACGCAATACGTTTTTGTTAGTTGTTTGAAGCTTTCCTGTTCTCAACTTATTAATTGCTTCTGTGTTGTGTCAGCCTGTGAAACCCATTTCTAAGGATGCAGCTCCAGGCCCTACTTCCAAGTGAGTCAAAATATTTCGTTTCAAATATGTAACTGTGGAATGATATAAATAAGACAACTAAGCAACATTGTGACTGTGATGGTCAGAATAGTCAACTAAACTGTTCTCCTGCTGCAATTGCAGATTGGTAGATGAAGGTTCTAAATCAATTAAAGATGAAATGGCAGGCAAGGATAATGAGGAGGACGGATCAACCACTGCTGTGTAAGTCCTCTTTCTTTACGTTATTTTGGCGTTTATGTTTCCATAGTTTTGAATGTGTAAATGTGGTAGTTCATTAGAGAAGTAAGTAAAACATATGTAAAAGTATATGCTTCTGTAATTTTACAGGGTGGCAGAGAAAGTATCTAAACCAATGAAAGCTGAAATGGCAAGCAAGGATGATGAGGACACCCGTTCAACTACCACTTCGTATACACTTTCTTCCTATTCTTCCCATGTTCATTAATGACATAAGTATCTCTATATAAAATGTTTGGATGTTCAACAGAACTTCTACACCCCGTGGGCGGAGAAGCAGTGTTGGGTCTGCATCTGGATTTTCATTCAGGTTGGAGGAACGGGCTGAAAAACGAAAGGAGGTTGCTGTTAATGCTCATTCTTATGTGCTTTCAACATTATAACCCTTTTAAAGCAGGTTTTAGAGTCTCTTAACATGTGTCTCCTTTTTCGGGTTTACCTTTCAGTTTTATATGAAACTAGAAGAGAAGATTCATGCAAAGGAAGTAGAGAAGACCAATCTGCAGGCGAAATCAAAGGTTAGCTTTTAAAGACTCTTCTTCTATAATGGAAGAAAACTCTTATTGGTCTGACATTTTTTCGTTTTTGGTTCAAATGGATTGTGTTTGTTTAGGAGAGTCAGGAAGAAGAGATCAAAAGGTTGAGGAAGAGCTTGACGTTCAAGGCTGGTCCCATGCCCAGTTTCTACAAAGAACCTCCACCTAAGGTTGAATTGAAGAAGGTTTGCTTCTTTGCTCTTCGTATTTGATCAAACTTGTCCTAAACTGTTTTTCTTATACCGACGTGTGGTCCATGAAAATGTTGCAGATACCAACTACTCGTCCTAAATCTCCAAAGCTAGGACGTAGAAAGAGTAGCAGCGATGCAACAGGAGGTGAAGTCGTTCCTCGTGTGACAAAACCAAAAGAGTCATCATCATCTACACTGAAGAAACCCATAACAAAATCTCAGCCAAAGCTTGAAACTCAAGAGAAATCAGTGAAGGCCAAAGAAAAGAAAAAGGAAGCGAAGAAAGAGGAAGCAGATAAGATAGGAGAGGAAGAGAAGGCAACTGGCGTGGCTGCGAAACCCGAAGAGAAGAAACCGAACTCCAACAACATCCAAGTGAAAGCTGAGATTATGACAAGTGAAGTTGCAGTGGGAGGCTGATCACAAGCAAAGAGAGCGTTTAGCAGCAATATCTAATGTCTGCTTCTTCTTTTTTTTCTTACAACATTAATGTGTATAGAGTTGTTGCCTTGTGTCTACTTTCAGAGTTTACTTCATTCCTTCAGTTTTATATTTTTTTTGGAAATTAAGCCTCAATTGCTTCTTAAGATGGTCTCTATAATGAACTTAAAAATGTATATTATGAGGATGGACTGAATATGTGTGAATTTGAAGAGTGGAACAGTGGTGATTTGTGCAAATTATTAATGTCAAAGGAGAGGCTGGTGGGGTCTTTATTTACTGCTGAGGTTACTAAGGTCAGATCCTTGTGGGGTATTCCGTATTTGCAATATGTTTGTGGTCGGATACGTGATCATGCTTTAAATCTATGAACCACATTTTACAAACTAAAGTCTGAACAGAAAAGAAAACTAATCTGAGCTTTCGTTTTTGGAAGGTATACAATGTAATGGTAATTCATATACATACTCTAATTGCTAATGAGTACTTTTACCCTCTGAAATAAATTATCTTGACCCAAAATGCATAAACGAAACTCCAGAGACAGACTCTAATCCTAATTAGTACTTTTACCTCTGGAAATTTCTTATGAATGGTTTTCTATATCGCATTATTTATATTGTACATATTAAAACTAATCATAACGATTGACTTTGACTCTAGAAGTTTATTACACAGTTTGTGAATTTCTAGAGAAAGAATTTAGTGATATTAATTGGCTAAAGACTATAGAGAATCAGGCTTTTATTACGTGAGGACAAAAGCCCCACACAGCTCACCTGCTCTCGTGGCCAGTGCCCACTTACTCCTAATATCTTCTCACCGTCTTAATAGTAACATTAAAGATTCGTGTCCTAGGCTGTGAAATATCAATATGTCTGGCTGTAAAACAAAGGAAACTTTTTTTTTTTTTTTCATTTTTAATCCTTTTCATTTTTTTTTTTTTTGGTCAAAAATCTTTTTCGTTTTAGTTAAAGCTTTATAAAAGCAAATACGTAGTATTCCAATGAGTTTGAGTGTGGTTAATCCAATTAATTATGTGATATACCCAATTAATTACTGTATGTATGAAAACTTCATTCTTCTTTATTTAATTTTGTTTTTGGTGACACACAAAAAAAAATATTGTTTTGGGTAATTGCATAAACAATAAACAAATACGCTGACTTTAGGGCCAGGTGAATAAATGTACAATATTAAATAATAGTATAGATATGTTGATTGATGTATTACATCATGTACATTGCAACCACCATGTCCATTCACACATTTTATACAGGGAAACAAAAATATTTGACAGACATTTTAATATTATATAAAATGATGACAATAATGTGGTAATTGATAGGAGAGAATGGAATAGAATAGGCAATTAGGCACAGTGGCACACAAATGGATCCTTCCTTTATTATTTCATGTAGTTGTATAACCTGTATTACATTGATTTCTCTAACTCCTACGATTTTTTCACACACTCCAAGTAAATAAATTTCATCAAAATCTACTGTTCACGTATTTATATATATTTTTATGATAAAAAAATTACAAATAGAACATGCAAATCGCAACGAACCCAAAAATCACATCATTTACATATTCAACTCTTTCTCTTCTTTTTTTTTTCTTTCTTTCAGATGTTTACAGAATTAAGAAATTGGAAGCTCGGGTTTTCTTTTTGATAACGTGTAAAATCACTGACACGGAATAATAAACCGTGACCCCATCATTCTACAAGCTACCTCCATCAATTTACCTGCATAGATTATCATATCATCAGTAATTTAATAAATGATTAAGTGCAATGAATATATGATTAGAAACAAACACGAAAATACGGAAAGACAAAAAAGAAAAGGGTTTGGTTTGGGTTTTAGTGAAAATTTAGACAAGCTGTCGTTAACGACCAATGTGTCTCACAGCTTGTCTTTTAGAAATAACAAAAAATAAATATATATTTTCTTAATATAATGATTATACGGGATTATTCGTCGGTGGGTTATAGAATAAAAAGTAAGCTAAAATGTTGAATATAAAAACAAAATTTGTTAAGAGAGTTTTGTCTCCATTCTCTTACAAGTCTCTACTTTATTCCAAATCCCACATGTTTACTTCTACTCTCATTTAGCGACCAAATTGATGGCTGCTTATTAGAATAAGATTTTCGACACTCAATGACAGATTAATGATGAATTTTGGGTTTAGATGTCAAAATCAAATATTTATTGACCGAAAATATTAGAATCTAAAAATAATTGTAACAAAAAAAGAGTAAAGAATATTTTACCTCTTCTTGATTTAGCAACTTTCTTCACGACCGGAGCAGCGGGTTTGATCTCCGTCGCCGGAGTCTCTTCCTTTGGAAACAAGACTCCGTCGATACCCTGAACTGAAATCCGACCGTCGGTGTAAATATCAGGGTCGAACAAGTAAGCGGAGCCTTCACCGTGTCCGAATTTGACAGATCCATCAGCTTCTTGAGCCAACACTTTGTGTGGGAATCTCAAAGAATCGTACTTCACTTTCCCGAATCTCCGAACAGCGTTGTACATACTCTCTTCCGTTTGATACTCCGGGATGATATGATAATACATAATCTGCTCAGGAGCACCTGGCTCACTCAGCTGGTCCGTTGTAAGCTTAGCCATGGCTTCGTCATTTGGAGCAAGAACGGTTAAAACGTAGCCTTCAGAGACGAGGCGACCCATCTCGGTGGCTAAAGAGGTTAAATTGACGAGAATGTCAGCCATCTCATTGTAGCCACCGTAATGCAAGAGAGTGTGGATGAAATCTTTAACTTGAGCCTCGCCATTGAAGTGGCCACGTGGACCACCGGGTCCAGGTGCTGGAGCCGGAGCTAGGGACGGACCTGGTGACATAGCGTCGTAGATTGGGAGAACCGGAGGGGCTCCTGCTGGGACGGCGGGAGCTGGTTTCTTGAGACGGTGGGTTCTTGGGTCCACTTCAGGAGCTCCTTCTGGTAACACGGCGGAGATTGAACGGAGACTGCGGCGGCGGTTGAAATCTTCTTGAACGGAACGAGGGATGAGAAGGCGCTCGATACCGTGGATGATACCGTCAGGTCTGATGACGTCATCGGGACGGATAATCTCAGCGGAATCGACTTTTAGAGTGTTGACATCGATGGTGAGGTGGAGATGGTCGTTGGAGAGAGTACGGTGGTGGTGAGAGAGAGAAGGCCATTGAGGAGAAGAGATTCTTTTAGGGAGAATGTGGAACATTAATAAGGATTGTAATGATTTGAGATTTCTTGGTTCGAGCAAGAAAGATTTGAAGAGAGGGTCTAGGTTTCGTTCCAAGGCATCGTTGCGAGGTGCGAAGATTGTGATGTTGTGTTTACCAACTGCTTCTTCGAGGGTTTGAAGAAGGAGGGCTTTTTCGACTAGTTCGGCTAGCTCTGTGTAGTGAGAGTCAAGGAGAGCCACGAGGACTGAGTTCGAGTTTATTTGACCCGATACGGGTTTATCGGGTAATGCGGTGGCAATGGAGGCGGCTAAGAGGAGGAGAAGGAGCTTTGTGACGCCGTAGGAGGAATCCATGGTGGTAGGGAGAGAGAGAGAGAGAGAAGAAGAAGGAAGTGTCGGCAAAATGAAGAAAGATGAATGGGTTGGTGTTTTTGCTTGTGAAGAAGGAGAGAGAGAAAGAGAGATTCTGATGATGCTGATGTGAAGTTTCTCCTTTCTTTCATTAAAACTTTTATTTTTGGGTGGGTGGGTTTTTTTTTATTTTGTTTATTATTTTTGGTGAGGTAAAAAGTTGGGTCTACACGAGAAGCAATCGTGTCACTTTGTTTGGCTTATGCCTTATTCGCACCTTCTCTTTCAGACAAAGGCTTCCACTGGGTTCTGTTCAACAACTCAGCACTGTGTCTCTGTCTTGAGCATCGTGTCGTTTTCTGACTCGGTCCATATCTGAACTTCACTTGAAGTAAACACCATCCATCTTTGCATTCTTAAAAAATGGACAAATCTATTGTTTGGCTGCAAATCAAAACGTACGACTCAAACAATTGTAAATACAATAATTAGCTGCAAATAGATTTGAGTCGTACGTTTGTTTGAGTCGTACTTTTTAAAATTACACTGTCTGACTATTATGATTAGCTATTGGGCAACATATGTTGTGGAGTTTAAATTAGATTTCCATCTCGAATTTTTAAATATGATGCTGATTAAGCTTCATTGATACAAACATTACATGCTCCGTGGCGATTTCTTTTTGTATAGTGTTGAGACTTTATTTATCGTACATCCATTATTGAGACACAAAAACGTTAGGTGATTTGTTAGCAAAATAAATAAACTAAAAACCTTTTTTTTAAATCGATTCGGCCACGACCGTAAGTGAATCCAATTATTACCGGACGGTCGTTTCACTATTCCAAAACCAAAGATTTGTCGACTATTCAGTAAAATTTGAAAGATTTGTCAACTGGTCATATAAAGCATTTGTACCTTTTATGTCGTCACGTCTATGGATTTTTACGCGCTCTTTTTGATTTGTGAAAAGTTTTTCTTATCATTCACTATTCCAAAAAAAAAACAAAAAAGATATATTGACTAGTTATGCAAATTAGGAAATCACCACAAGAGCTTAATTATTTTCCATAATTTGTCTATTTTCACAATACTACAAATCTTTTCTTTGAAAGTGATTCATTATTAAATTGTTTTAGTTCAAACACTCTTAAATGTAAAATTTCATCTTGATAAATTAGAAAAAACTAAGAGTATACTTAGGTGTACACTTTTAATATCATGATATTTTCAAACAAAAGTATTATAATATTAATATACTTCAGTGTTAGATTTACATTAATGATCTAATGGATTAGCATTGTTGAAAGTGTTAATGAAGTGAAGTTACATTGTAAATTAAAAGTTTCCATAATACATTTTTGAGAATGAAAGTTTAAAAAGTTATATAGTATCCAAATTACTTACTTTCTAAAATTATGAGTCTCACATAGGAAATAAAGGTAAGAAAGGTAAGATGTCTTCCGTCGAAATGTATTCGATTTAAACTTTTGATCTAACATTGTGTCATTTTTAATAAGAATCTTTATTTATAAGATTTCACATTAATGCATACAACATAAATAAAATTTACTACTACTACTTGTTAGAGATATCCTACATAAATACATCTCGAGATGGGATTCTACGTGATCAATAAATGAATAGTGTATGGTTAGAGTATCTATAGAATAAGATGACTAAGTTTTGTGAGACAGATGCAAAATAAGGGTTGGCTCGTTATAAACGAGAAGATCATAGTTTTTAACTTTTTACGCAAAGTCATAAAAGTTAAGTACTTATTGAGTAGGACTTGCTTATCGTTCGTGTGGTGGAAAAGCGCGTGAAAAGTCTTAACGTATGATTGATATAAAATCTCGTTTTCGCCGTTAATAAATGATCCGAAACGGCGACGTCTCGCCTGCCGTTAGATTTTCCGTCGCCTTCGAACCGACACTGTCTTGGTAGTTGGCATTCTTCTTTGATTCGAAGCTCCGTTCCCAGTCAGTCCCACCAACATTACAAAGAGAAAACAATATTTAGTTAACAATACAAAAAAAGAAAGGAAACAACTTTGGAGATTCATTTTTATATTTGCATTTTCTTGATATTGAATTTGGCCAAGGAGCTCCTCAACATGAAGGGAATTCTTCACTATTAAGTTTTTCTTTGATATCATTTTTAATTACTTTAGATTTTTTTAGGTGACCAAAAAAAAAAAATTACTTTAGATTTTTTTAAGTGCCAATATATATGTTTTTGTTTTATAAAAAACTATTGAAGTGGAAAGAAGAAGATTGAGATTCTATTTTACAAAAAGAAAAGTCAATTGATTTTTAAGGATTTTTATATTAGAGAAAAGAACATTAATTAGACAATAATTGAAAAAAAATGCATTGTACATAAACTTTTCGGGTAGATGCGAGATGCATGGCCATTCGAGATATTATGAAGATCTTGTTATATGAAATTATTAATAAAAGTATCCTGCAATTAATTTACCGTTGATTTGATTCTTGTACAATTAAAGATTAATAGGACAATTATATAATGTGAATATACATATTTATATTTGTATGTTGTAGTTTTTTTTTTTTTTTGTATGTATGTTGTATGTTGTAGTTGCGTGGATATGTTTACAATAATTGATAACTTGATACCTAACTGATATCCATTTATTGTTTCATAGAACTTCTAATAATAACATGTTTTACACGACGTAAATAATAGTATTAGATGTAAATCTAATTATTTTTATTACATAGGAAGTAGTTTCATATGTTACACACGAACATATTTGTAATCTGTTGGTGGCAATAATGACTAACCGACTAAAAATGTTAATCGGCCAAGATTTGTATTAATGTCGTTATTGTGTCGTTATACAAATTTAAATGTATATAATATAATGTATGCATAAAATGTATGCATGTTAGAGAAAGAAAAAAACTTAGAATGTTAATCAAATATGTTTTCTCCAATACGTGAAAGTCCAAAAATATTTTAGTATCAACTTGGTCTACGCGGAAGTCTTTCGAAAATGCTAAATGTTATTTCAAGTTTGAACCGTTTCTGAAGAGTTTCGAGTTTGGAAGACTTTCGAGTTTGGATCCAAATTCGGTCAACAAAATATAAATCATAAGAAAATAAACAAAAGTTTGTCCCAAAAAAAAAAAAAAAAAGAAAATAAACAAAAGATTAAAAGGAAAAGAAAAAAAACGAAGTTCGATTGGGCTTCCCATAGAGCCCAAAATTTTATTTTGTAAAATAACAAAACTGGCCCTAAACTTTGTGTTTTTGGCTGGTTGTAATTAATACGCTAATCTTGTAGTATAATCTTTTTGGCTGGTCCTAATTAATACTCTACGAATCAGAAGATTGACAACATATTCTGCGACTACTGACAAAAAAACATGGAACTTTGTGTTTTTGGCTGGTTGTAATATTTATGGTCCGGTTTAGCTTTCTAATTTTGGGAAGAGCGGTGTGTAATAAATATTACCAAATTAGGTAAAAAGATAGAAATTTTGAGACACGAAAAGAAGAATAACTAATTTTATTTTTATATTAACAATAGCGAGAGAGGAACAGTGGAAGAGAGGTTAGTGTTGAATGATGGTTGACTTGTTATAAAACTTGACTCTTTTGTGGGATTCTTCTCCTTCCTCCATCCTCCGATTTTGATTTCCGAAATTTCCGGCGATATTCGTCGTTGTTTCCTGACGGCTCCATCACATCTTCTGCAAAGCTCACCTTTTTCGTCTTCTTTGTCTTCTCCTTGTTACGAGGTTCGAGCTTCTCCATGTAACCAGAGAGGAGACGCTTGTGAAGCTGAGCCGCAAGGAGCACCACGCTTCCGGAGACGGCGAAGACTGTCATGAACCCAATTGAGCTCTCCATCTTCGATTCCTTCTGAGATTTGGTTGCTGTTAATTTGAATGAGAGATGTAAGAAATTAGATGATATTGTGACATGATCGGAGTTTCGAAGAAAGGAAGCACTGTAATGAAGTATATATGGTCCATTAATAACACTTTTTCTTTTCCAAACATATGAAACAGTTATAGAGACTTATTTTAGAGTTGAAAGTTGAAACTTGAAAAAGAACAAAACATAATAAATAAAGGCGTGGAAGTGGAAGGTTTGAAATTAATTGGAAGGTGGACTTTGTAGGAATTTGTAATTTTGTGTCGATTTATAACCATACTCCATTAAATAGTAATTCTGAATATTGAATTATTTGGGCTACTGTATATGAAATTATATAAAAAATTATTGAATTAGTAAAATATTGATGAACTAAAAACGAGTTTGGGTTGTGTACTACTTACTTCAAGTGCACACAAATTGGATCCGATGCGGAATGCTAGTCTTTGCGAAAATCCATCTCGTATAAGTTGCATGAGTCTCGTTTCTTCTATAAATTAAAGATTTTTTTGTCACACAAGCAATCACTTGAGCTTAGGGTTTGGGGTTCTTGTTCGTCCGATCTAAAAGATCTCACAGTGATTTTTTTTTGTTTTTCTTATATCTTTTCTATAACGTGAGTAACTTCTTTTATAAGGGATTACTCTGATTCCTTATCCAATTAGGAATAACCTTTTCCTAAGTCCAAGTGGAGTAGTAATAACTCTCGCTATATGAAACAATTCTTTAAACAATAAGAGAAGAGTAATAATTAGATCCAATTATATTTTAAGATATTATCTTTTGAAAAACCAAAAAGAGAAAACAAAGAAAGAAAAAAAAAAATTTGTAAAGAAACAAGAAAATTATGAAGAAACTATTGAACTGTGGTCTTTCTCAAAACGTTGTTGTTAGCTATGTGGAAAGGATATTGTTACTTGAGGGAAAAGAATTTGTTCTATCAAAAAACCAGCTCAAAAAACAAAAATCAGAAAACTATTATAATTGACCGTTCAAAGCCTCATCTTTTCTTTCTCCAACCCCATGTTAACCGATAGGTCCAATACTAATGAATTGACTTTATCAATTCAAAAAATTGCAAATGGATATTATCATATATATTTGTTGGTCCAAAAGGGTAGTTAAAGAAAATGGAATCAACTTGGAGATATAGATAATATATGTAGAATGAGTTTTGAGATCCAAGTTTTATCAAGACAATGTTTTATTGGATCTCCTGTGTGTTATGGCAGAAATCATGAGTGGAGAAAGAGAAGAAGAAGAAGCCTTAATCTGCAGACAGATGAGGTGATTTAGATGATCCAGCTGCTATCATCCTTCACCATTGATTCTTCCGACCATGTTTGCTGTACATGTTCCCATACCAACCCTTCCCTTTCCTGCACATGCCGCAATACCGATCATCAACAAAACTCTTAACAGCTACTCTTATCACACAATAACATACCTTTGAGGTGAATTTGACAGTCGTTGTGCAGCATCTGCGTTCATCCCCTGCAAGAGTAAAATGGTATTACAATTTCATGGGTTTTTGAGTTATAGATGATGCAGTTTTAGGCAATAAGGCTTTACCACTTTGCTCCCATTTATCAAGCTTTACTATCCATGTCCCAGGAGTAGTGGCTGTTGCCAGGACTTGATCTGCCCAAACCCTAAACTTCTTCCCTTGTTTGTCTCCATGGTACTTGCGCAGCTCATCAATGGTATCTATCAGCGATTTTTCAGCACCAGATGGATGGACAAACACACCACCAGGGTGCTGAAAGAGATGACACACACAAGGGTCAGATATGTTATCCCACTGCAATACATTATCCAAATTAGGTTACATACTCACACATGAAGCTTTGAGGCTTGCTGTGTATGCCTCAGAGTTCTCAACCTCACCCCGTCTCCATCTCTCGTAGAACAAGAAAAACTTCACAACCTCGTGACCGGGGTTCACATTCTCTGCCTTGCACTCTAAGAAGTCAGAGACGTCTCTTGGAGAAAGGTTTGGACCAAGCTTGAAATGACCAATGGCTTGTATAATCCCACCCGCACACCTCTCCTTTGCATGGATTACCTTTGGGTTGTCTTTCGCATTTTCAGCATGCCACTTCAACAGCTCTTCTTGAGCATTGCTCACCTGGGAACGAAATAACAAATTTCAACATCAAAATAAAATGCAGATAGATGGTGAACCATGAGCGTACAGCAACTAACCATGACACCATAAACATCCGGAATGCTAAACAGTTCAGCATCGTTCCCAGAGTCGCCACAAGCAAGAGTATTGACAGGGAGTTTTCCTTCAGTCTTCAGCTTCTTTAGCAGATATGCAAGCGCTTGTCCCTTTCCGGCACCTTGTGGTAAAATATCCAAATCCATGCCTCCACTATAAATGATCTTGACATCCAACTGATACAACCAGCATAGACCCTTTTATTTAGTCACGATATCTCAAGAAAAACAGTAAATTTCAGTTACTACAATGACATCATCAAAGCAATCTTACCCCACGTTTCTCAAACATCTGTGATAGCTCCTTAGTCACTTCCTGAGCCTTACTCTTGTCAACATAAAAGCTAACCTTGTGTGGCCTCTGCTCAGTTTCTGCCTACAAGCAGCGATCACACTCTTGTCATTGTACCACTGAGTAGAGAAATAGATTGTGAGACGTAGACACTTTGTTGAGCCAATGAGTACCTGAAGCTTTAACTCAGAAATCTTGCTAGCTTCTTCTTTGACAATTCCCAAATCCCATTTGTTGTTCAAAGTCTCAACCCAACCATGATCAGGAACCATAGAGTTACCATAAGTAATCTCGGTTCCTACAGACATAATGGTAATATCCGGGGTCAACAAAGGTTTCTCCTTTCTAAGTTCTTTGTACAGTGTTGGTGATCTTCCGGTTGAGAAAACAAGAAGAGAGTCATGGCGATACGAGTGTTCCCACAATGAATTGAATCTCAAGAGAGAGAGATTCTCAGGATCATGATGATCAACCTGCACAAAAAAACGTGTAAATTAAACACATCAAAAACAAGCCGTAAATGGCGGCTTAGTTACCATAGTATGATCAAGATCCGAGACAATCATCAGACGAGCAGGAGATGTAAGCCGCTCCATGATTCCTATCGTCTTGCAAATTCATAATTGTCAATCGTAAGATATTCTCAAAATACAATCCAAGAAACACATAAAAGTAAGACACCACTAACTAGTATTACAGATTCTACAATCAAGAGATTTGATCTCTATTGCGCGCTTATCAAAACCTGTAAATGAATCCAACAAATGACTCAAAATTCTCAGTTTTGCTCTCTGATAAAGCAACACATAAGATCGAAAACATGGATCAGAATTAGATGAAAAGAGAATCACACTCACAGGACAAGATGTCTAGGAAGACGAAGAAGCTAAACTGAAGAGAAAGAAAGAAGAAGAAATAAGCGGCTAATATAAAGAAGAGAGAATGTACCAGAGAATCAAATTAACCACAGATGCGGATCGAGCTATCTATCAATCAATCTAGTCCTTTCAATTTCTTCTTAAGGTGATTAAAATCAGAGCAACCGTTTTGGGAAATTTTTGTATACGAATCGAAAAGGATGCTTCCACGTGTAGCACATCCAACGGAAACAGAGCACAACCTGGAAAGGTCGAATGTTAAACAAGTACTATATTCTTTTTATTCACCACAATGGAAGCCATTTACATCAAAGATTTGATTTTTAATACCAAATCAAGAGTATTATTATAGCATTCAGCATTCGTGTCTTCGTCGTGATTTGTTTTATTAAAGATACTGGAAACAGAGTTGGTTAAACTCTTTTTTGAAAACCAGGGTTGGTTAACTTAAACCAATACCAATTTGCGCATCCCCTATATATTAAAAGAGAAACATTGTCGCCACGTGTCGTCGTTAGAGAGCTCGCATTAATTATAAAAATAAAACCTTAGCCAAAGTTTTCAAACTCTCTTCTCACCTATTGAATTTATTTAATGAAATATTGAATTTTTTCTTCCCTCTAATTTTGTTAACAAAGTTATTTCCCTTTAATTTACAAATATTTCAAAATTTTATTAAAAACTTATCTCTCATCTTTTTATGATCATATTTTTTTTAAAAAAATGAATCATTACATAGTCTATATAATAAATAAAATCTAGATTTTATTTTTCATATATGTTGTGATTTGAATTTTTAAAAACGGACATAATTTACTTAATTAGTAAAAAAAAAGAGTGAATTTTAATATTTTAATATTTGATTTAACACACATCCAAAAAATATTTAATATTTTGAATAAAAAGTAAAGAAACTTTGACAAAAATAAAAATAAAAAACAAAACTATTCAATCAAAAACAATAAATAATCACTTAAAAATGTGAAAAAATTGTAGTGTATCATAAAGATCAGCGGGTTACTGAAATTTGAAATCGTAATATATAAACAAGCTTTTGTATCATAAAGATCAACGAGTCACTATGTCTTTGATTCATTTAATACTCTTGTATAGATCAATTAGAGTTTTATATTTACGTTACAAACAAACTTTCAAATCGTAAATTTTAAAAACTATAAATTTAATGTTTGTCCCGCGGTGTACCGCGGGTTAAGACCTAGTCAGCTTTTATACAACACAACTGTTGGATTGTGACAACAATAACGTTTGTACAATTCTCTAAACATGAAAACTGAACCACACTGATAAGACATCTTTTTTTTTTTTTTTTTGTATAAGGTTAAATTTATACCATTTTTTGATTTTATACTATACATTGTTGATACACCTTATATACATTGTTGATACAACTTATTCAAACATAGAAAGCAAGAAACTAGAAAGGGAAATTGATACAACCGAAAGAGAAAGCAAGAAGAGACTCGGAGCGAGATGAAGGTGCTGGGATGAAGAGTAGACGGTCCCTGATAGAATAGCCCATAGCTGCTTTGCATTGCCGTGATGGGAGTCTTAGGACGGTATGTTATCCTCTTTGGGTTCAAATCGGAAGATGACTCCATTATTCTTCACGAAATCATGTGTTGTGTGATCCACCACCTGAGCATCATCAACAATGTCAATACAAAGTCACTGATTATTATTTATTCACATGTTTACATAAAAACCTCACTCACATTTGTGTTGCTGAGCTCAAGATTGTAAAAGTCCATGGAGCTATCTCCAAACAGTGGTCCAGCATGCCATGTACCACGGTTCAGTTTAAGAAACTTCGGTCCCGAGACCCTGAAGACGCGCACCTCTTCAACCGTAGGAGGATTGTACAAGTGACCAGAGCTTGATTTTACTGTATCTACTCCCTTCCTTCCATCATTATCTTCAATAAGAGACGGCTTAGCCACTCCGAGATACCAAACATGAGCTCCTACTGATCCAAGACACTGTGTCACGTTTGCGTGGTGAGTGATCTTGGAAAAGCCAAAGGATCGATCTTTGAGCCGCATAATATAGAATCTGTCAAAAGTGTAAACAGAGTCGGAATGTGATCACAAACAAGAACAAACAAACCTGAAACCTAAAAGCTGGGAGTTTTTGTAAATTACGTTCTACAATATTTATGTCTTTTGTTATTTGGAACTGATCAACACAGAACACATATGTTAGCATCAAAGATGAAGAATTTAGACATTAATTAACTAGGATTAGAAGAAGCACAAATCTTTTTTTATCAAGAATCATCGAAATTGACGAATATTCGGAAAAATCGGGAAAAGGTACCGCGGGGTTCCTCTGGAGAGATCCAATTGAGCGTCGTTGGGACCGAACATGTCACCATCATCAGAAGGGGCTTCGATGAGTTGACCAAAGTCTGCGAAGGTCTCAGAAGTAGCTTCGATTGGGATAAGATTCACTTCCACCGGAGATTTCGCCATTGCTTTCTCACCACCACAAGAAAAATGGGATCAATCCAAGTCTTTTATAACCATTACGAGCCTTTTCGGGGTTTAGTTTTCTTTTTTTTTAATTCACTCAAAAAGCCTGTGTAATCAGTCACAAAACGCCAATCAAAAAGCCTAGAATCAATCAGAAAACGCCAAGAGAAACTAAACCAGTTACAACCAGGTGGCTTTCGGATAGGGGAGCACTGAAAACAAGGTTGGATAACATCAACCGGTAGTATTTTACAAAATACCAATATGTACACACACAGGTATTCGCAATTGCATACAATTCTTGAGACATGAAAACAGAAGCAAATTGATAGTGTTGTAACTTGTAAGCTAGGACGACGTGTCATCTTTGGGCTCAAATCGGAAGATGGCTCCATTATTCTTCTTGAAATCATATGTTGTCTCATCCGTCACCTGAACATATATATATCATCAACACAAACAATGTCATCGATCGATACAAAGAAGCACTAATTACTTATTTAGAACAAAAGAGCTCACTCACATCTGTATTGCTGAGCTCAAGGTTGTAGAAGTCCATGGAGCTTTCTCTGAAGAGCGGTCCAACATGCCATGTACCGCGGTTGTATTTAACAAACTTTGTTCCTGAGACCCTAAAGACACGCACCTCTTCAACCTTAGGAGGATTGTACAAGTGACCAAAGCTTGATTCTACTGTATCTACTCTCCTTTCATCATCATCTTCAACAAGAGACGGCTTAGCCACTCCAACATACCAAACATGAGCTCCTATTGATCCTAGGCACTGTGTCACGTGTGCGTGATGAGTGATCTTGGAAAACCCAAAGGATGTATCTTTCAGCGGCATAATATATAACCTGTCAAAGTATAATAAACACATTCAGAATGTGATTATAAACAAGAACCTAAAAGCTGTGACTTGTACTTAATCTCAGGACTTATAAAGACGTTCTACAAGTCATTTGTTACTTGAACTGATCAACACAACCATTTGGGACCAACACAGATCAGATAGTTTGATAAATTAGCTTTCAAAAATATTTGTAGAGTACCGTGGGGTTCCTCTGGAGAGATCCAACTGAGCGTCGTTGGGACCGAAGAGTTCACCATCAGGAGAGGCTTCGATGATTTGACCATAGTCCGCAAAGGTCTCAGAAGTAGCTTCGATCGGGATCAGGTTCACTACCACCGGAGATTTCGCCATCGTTGACTTCACCACAGGAAAATCAAAGTGAAGGTTGCATCTGAGCTATAATATTTTATACACTAAAAAGTTTTAAAATCAATCAGAATATTTGAACTTTCTTGTCATTTTAAAACGTATGGAATTAATATGAAAAAAGAGAGAAGATAAAGGACCTTTTTGCATTTTCTGGATTCTAAGGCTTGTTCTCCTTTGTCTCCTTGGTCTTTGTCTTCGCCACAGCATTTGGGGAAAATGAGCGGAGCCGGTAAGAAAATCGCGGATGTGGCGTTCAAAGCGTCGAGGACGATAGATTGGGATGGCATGGCTAAGGTTCTAGTCTCCGATGCGGCTCGCAAAGAGTTCTCAAGTCTTCGTATTGCTTTCGATGAGGTTAACTCACAGCTCCAGACCAAATTCAGCCAGGTCTCTTCATTTTCTCCTTTCTTTATCTATTTTGTTTAGATCTTCTTCATTTCGATTAGACATTAGGGTTCACGATTACTGATCAAGCTGCTTCGGAAATGTGAGATTGTTAAAAATATTCGATTCCAGAGAAAGAGCAACTTTTGTGACGATCCATTTGTGATTTGCAAATTCATGAGTGATCATCTCGTACCTACTTTTTGTATTGCTCAGGAACCGGAACCCATTGACTGGGATTTGTATAGAAAAGGGATTGGGTCTGGCATAGTGGACATGTACAAAGAAGCTTATGACAGTAAGTAACACTTATTCTGCTTTTTTCTTTCCCTTTCCCTTTCCTCTAGTTTTTGTTTGATTGTTAATGTTAGGGACAACTTTACAAGTTTTCTGCCTTCTTCTTCTTATACACGCTTAAATCTAAATAGAGGACTGAATTCCTCAGTCATTAGTGTTTCCTTTTGTGATTACTACAGAAGAAACTAAGCGGTTTATGCTGTTTCGGTTTGTTTTTTACTGTACAAGTTGTGAGGATAGAGAGAAGCAACGTATGAAATACCAAAGTTGAAATCTCTTATTGCTGCAGGCATTGAAATCCCCAAGTACGTGGACAATGTAACTCCTGAATACAAGCCCAAGTTTGATGCTTTGGTGAGGAATGCCATAGAAAGTAGACTGTTAATATGTGAATTTTTAAGTTTCTCATGGTAAGTTTACAGTGGCTTGTCTCATGCTATTGATTAGTTGGTGGAGCTGAAAGAAGCAGAGCAGAAATCCCTCAAGGAATCTGAGCGACTGGAGAAAGAAATCATTGATGTCCAAGAGATAAGCGTAAGTAATTTGGAACTAATTTATGATATAAGATAGATCACCAAGGAGGAATTCTGATACATATATCTACTTGTGTTGAGGGATCACAGAAAAAGCTAAGCACAATGACAGCTGATGAGTACTTTGAGAAGCATCCGGAGCTGAAAAAGAAGTTTGATGATGAAATCCGAAACGACCACTGGGGATACTGAGCAGTATTTTTAAAAGACACTCTACTTTGTCTTCACTGTGAATTTGTGAGGGTTAACATAACAATAAGCAGTGATTTTGGTTCAAGTTTATTACATTCACAACGTTGTTGCTTTTTATCAACATTTGCCAAAAGAAAAAAGCTCATTGATTTATGTGTTATGTTGGCGACAAAAAGGAGCAACAAATTTGGCTTAAGATTCGTATTATGGCAATATAAAGGAACTGTACAGCATTGAAGTAGTTGTAACAGTCAAAGCAACAATCAATGGTATAGAGGGCAAAAAATAACCTTTTTTGAACCAGAGAATTTTATAAAGAGTGGAAGATACTGTTCCCCTGTCCTCGATGCACAGCAAAACAATGAACTATTTTTTTTGTCAAAAATTTGCAAAGTAGCATTTAACAAAAGAGGAGAGTCTCCGGCTTAAGCTGCCCCCAAAAAACTTCGTAGCAGCAAAGCAAAGTAAAATCCCATTAGCAAAGCTTCTTCTGACCAAGCTGATCCGTTAGCACAGCATCCTCTTTCTTCTGCATAGCTTTCTTGGCTAGTTCGTAGCCAGCAAAGTTCATAGCACCTAAAGGAGCCACCCAGAAGAACCTCGGCACTGCTCCTTTGAATAAACCAAGCGGTCCCTCATTACGCAGAATCGAGACAACAACCATCGACATAGAGATCGGTCTCCCTGGTGTTGCAGTCATCATTCTCGTCTTCATCACATCAAATGGGGTTGTTACAACTGCTGCTATTCCTCCTGACACCGCCCCAACTGCTATTGTCTCCCATGCCTCGAGTTCTCTTCCAAGAGCTTTCGCCACCATCTACAATACACAAACAAACCCCAATCAATATAACAATTACAGTCTTGAACATTTTGATTATCTCATCACTTCGGTTTTGTTACCTTTTTGGACTCTGCATACAGTCCCATGCCAACGACGTATAGTGGAACTTCACGGCAAAGAGTTGCGCCTGTCCCACGGAAAAAGCCCCTTGGACCATCTTGCTTCCACGTCCCTACAATGGCTTCTCCTACATTGTTAAACATGCCAGCCTGCAACCGTTGCTTCAGCACCTCACACGGAATCCGCACAGCTGTGCCTAATAGCGTGCTGCAGAATGAGGCAATCGATTGAACCTGCATCAAATGCACAACATTGCTTACTGAGTACAAAACACAAAGATAAGAAAGCACAAATGCAGAGGATGTAAGGTTAACCGAAAGTGGTTGGGATCTTCAGAAACTATACACAACTTCATCAAACCAAGCAATTAAGAGATGCTGTAGTCCCAGCAGCATCAGGTATATATTATTGTAGCCATAAACTTTACATAACTACTCGAACTTTATAACCACTAATAGTGAGTATACAGTGATCTACCGACTATCATGTGACAAAAAGCATCAAGGAAGCTACGTACTGCAATGAAATAGCCTTGATATTGGATTTTGTGACTATAGAAGGAAAAAAGCAGTGCTGAGGTTTCTAGGAAAACAATATGATGTTGGGTTTTCCAGACAAGTGCAGTTTTAAAGTCTTTTAAACTAACTTCTTGAGTAACGCAACATCTATAAGAACCCATAATAATACATAAACTTGAAGCACATAATTAGAATCTTGATGAAACCAGCCAAACAGTGAGTAGAGTGATTATCACCTGAATTTCTGGGAGATTGGGAGCAAAATTGATCAACACAAGTTTGCTTGCTTCGAATATTCCTGTCCGCAGGCCATGGCTACAACGATGAAAGAGATTAAGCCACATTGGCAATGAAATTTAACAAGTAGAAGTAAAAATATCTTTGATCTGCAACAATTGAAGACCTTGAAAATTGCCCAAGAATGGCTGGAATGGAACCCCTATATACTCCCCGCACACCAATCTCTGGAAGCTTTGCTATTACTTCAGGAAATGATAAGGTTGATGCTTGCACACGTGTCTGGAAATCAAAGTGATAAGGAATCCGTCAAACCAACAGTGCGCCACAAGAAGCCAGGAGGAATTATTTGCATGCTACATCTATCTCAATATGCAAAAATTGTAGAAGCAGATATCAAATATGTCCCGATGGAGGCCGAGTTTTGTTGTAGCCTAGTTCTCACCTAAACTTGTCCAAATTGAGCATGTACATATATTCAGCTGCAAAAGCAACAAAAGATAACTCACCTTGATTGTGTCAATCGGATGCATTAAGGAAGTGGAGAGAGCAGAGGCAAGCCCTCCCGCTAATGCAGATTTTAGAACATCTCCAGCAGGTAAGGCCACAGGGGGTGCAACAGCAACAACAGTCGCAGCTTCAAACCAGATGTTACTACACAAGTAAAATCGCACCAATCACCATCGGTAGGACAACAAAAATTACAGGTTTAATTTTTTTAAGGAAATCAACATGAAATAGATGAAAGCAACTATGGGGAACTGGTCCGGTTCAATCCAAACAGTTCTACTGGTTATTAGTGCAAAGACAAACCGCTACAATATAATAACATCAATTTTGTTCCACAAAAGAGAATTATACTTACCGAGGATCATCTTGTAACCGCTCATATGGCAGCAAAACCATGAAATTACGGAAATGTCCATATGAGATAGACTCCTCGGTATCAGCCTTCAAAAATCTCATCATGGCTATAGCATTTTCTTCATTAGCTGGAAGTCCTGCGTTATTTAGTGATGCCAATATCTCACTCTTCTGAAGAGTACCAGACTTGGACAAACAGAGAGACGTATAGGCACGGAGGATGGTTGGCTCCTTCTGTTCCATCAAGGACAAAAATTGCTTCCATCCAAACGATTTCGAGAAAAGATGACTCCTAGCTCGTCGCATAAATTCCTTGGCGTATCTTCTGGGCAATTTTCTTCTCCTCATCGCAATTTCCAGATCTTCCAAAGTTACTTTACCGTCACCATCTCTATCTAATTCTTCAAAGAACCTCCTGCCTGGAAGCCACAGAGAGTTATATTGGACGAAATGGAACACATTATAGTACAGAACGTAAACACCCCATGTCAATACAATTTTCAAAAGAAAATACGAAATGTGTTCCTTCTATTAGCAGACATTCTAGTATTGAGAAACTGCAACACACATCACTTAAGTTATGACAGTTGAGACATTAGATTAGGGTGATGACTAGAGCAGGCAATAAAGCAAAGACATGATATAGTATGTCTATAGCCATAGCAACACAAAATGCCTTCAGCAGTCAAGTTCCAGCTTTGGCAAGATGAGTAATATATATGCAAGGCCAGCCCACGGCACGCTTTGCTTACCAAGTTATCAAGAATATAGGTTCTTAATAAAAAGGGAGGATTCATACCTTCAGACTCGGTGTATCTGAAAAAGTCCTGAACAGAAATTAGTTTTTTCTTGTCCGGATGATCTCTTGAAGGTCGTCCTAATTGCGGTAAAAGCTCAATAAGTTCAGACAATGAAATCGTGGATAGTGTGGATTTTAAGCGCTCTACATTTGACAAAGGTATACTCAGTAGTCCAGTTGCCAGGTTCTGTGGAGAATCAACTGCACTTTCCTCCTTACCAGCTGTACTGGCGTTACTTTCATCACCATCTTCACTTATGGGAGATGTCAGACCAACTATACCTGACGCCACATCTCCAACTCTGGCAAACATCAGGTTCCCGAGGAATCCATTTACGTCGAGTTTTCTAGCCTCCCATATGTTAAAGATAAGTGGACTATCATTTGGACTAACTTCCTTGGGACAACAAGATTCATTTTCTGAACTATCCTGCATGAATTGGTCCAGCTTCTGGAGATTCTGAGACAACATTTCAACAAGAAAACCCACAGCGCATTCAATTGAAAAAGGGTTCCCTTCCTTATCTGCAGATTCAGCTGACTGACGCCTCATTTCTTTCTGATTAGCAAATGAAGCTTTTGATTTAAGGCCGTGTTTACGTAGAGTGTTGTCATCATCCCCCATCTTGTGAATCCTCTTCTTACCTATCTTGAAGGGAATAGGAAAAGCATGAACAAAGCCACTAACCAACAAAGACCAAGTCATCGCAAACTTGAAACAGTTCGTACAAGAATCATCATCTTTCTCCAAAGATTTCGCTTTCTTCACCAGTACCTCATTTCCACGGCTCAACTTCTGAGTCGCTAAATTCGGAGAAAACATCCCAAAGAGTGACTTGACAGGGATCTTGAGAGACAAACCTTTCTTCCTCTCTTCAGTTACCACCACACAGTGAACATTAGCATTGTCGTCAAATTCGGGAGTAGCACAAATCCGTTTCTTCCTGTTTCTTCCAGATGATCTCAAGACAAGAGCCAGATCCCTTTCTTTGCTTATCCAGCAATTTTCAATATCTCTTGCCGCCTTTTTCACCCCGAGCTCAATCGGAAGAAGAGCATCTTTAACTACTTGGATTGAATTGAATATAGTCTCGATATGATCATTCTTCGACACCATTGCGTCACTCTGTCACCACAACCATTCAATGGGAGATACCAAAACACAACACCAAGATCGAATCCCAAGCAAGAAGACGACTTGGTTAACCCTAAAAACGAGACGGACGAATTGAACTTGTTAAAGAAACCCAAAGTCCCCTCGGATAAAGAAACCCTAAAAACTGCTACAAGAGGAATAGAAGATGAAATCAGAAGAAAAAGAAGCGTAGCGAAGGCGATTGAGATATCGATTTGGCCATTGGAACAGAGAACGTAAAGCGAAAAGGCCAAGAGCGAGAATACGAGAATCGGAAAATGGAGAAAAATGGGAGCTAAAAGCTTGAAACAGAGAGAGCAGATATGGTGGGAGTAAGAAGAGAAGAGGAGGTAACCATGAAATGAAATGATGATGACCCCTCTTTGGCCTTCTTCTTTCTTGGTTCGTTTTTTTTTTTCTTTTATTAAAAAAATGATAATTGAAAGAAGATAAAGACATGGATATTTATAACAGATAATAATTAATAAATACTATATTTACGTATTTTCATGTAATGGATAAATCATGACCGGGTCTCATAAATCATAATCCAGTTTTAGGCTTTTTTGCAATTAAAAATTCAAATAAATAAATAAAGGACTCGACTTTGCCATTAACAAGAGCTTTATGATATTTTAAACCAAAAAAATTAGACTGTAGAACAAATGATGTAAAAACAAAAAAAAAGATTACATAATAGTTTTTTTTTTTTTTTTGTCAAATTACATAATAGTTTTGTTTTGCCAATAAAAAAAAAATTATAAATAATAGTTTTGTGGAGAGAGTTGCTAATAAGGGGAATGAATGGATAGAGGTTGACGTCGGACGTTGCTGGAGCCACATGACACGTGGACTTGGTTCCCATTAATGGATTTTTTTAATTAAAAGACCACAAGTGAAAGAAAGATTCGAGTCTTTAGTGTCACAAAGAGACTGACAAGCTTATAATTAACCATACAATCTTCACTTTAACAATGCAATTCTGTAACAAAAAGAGAAGAGACAGAGATGATTCTATGGAGTCTTTGCTTAAGATATGCATCAAAAAGCTGAACCGCTGCTTTTGGTTTTGCCGAGCATCACGTCTTTAGCTTCATTTATCTTAGAGGCCAGGAAATGACTACCACCAGCATCTGGATGGTTTGCAACCATTACCTTCCTGTGTGCTTCCTTCACCTTCTCTGCCGTTACATTCTCCCTGTCATTCAATACCAAAACCCTCATTTGTAACAATTTTACACTTTCTTCAATGAAGCTATGCTAATGCTAGCAAAATTGATCACAAATTAGTTGAAGATTGAAAAATAGTATGTAGTTTTCTTCACCTGATTCCAAGAATAAGAGCAGCTTCCCTTTTCGTCATTGTAGGCTGGAAACCACCATCATAGAATTTCTTAATTTTAGGCCTTGGTGGCCTTGCCTTGAATGCTTGCCATGCTTGGATTCCATATCTACCAGCAAGTGCAGTCGCAGCTACTGCAACCCCCGCTATAAATGGTGTCGCCTGATGTACCAAAACGCATAAACCAAATTATTCATTTGTATGCTTAATTCTTATTACCATCATCATTCTCCGATTCACAGGATATATGAATCAAGCTCACTTATCAGATGAGATGCAAGATGTACCATCCATTGTTCTTTCAGTTTTCACGATCAACTAATAAAAATAAACAATACCTTTGCTAATGTAAAGAGAGGATACGATAGAGGAAACAACAGTAAGTGACAAATACATTGCAAAAAAGGAATCCAAAGGGACTTAGGACACGCATGTTTTCATGAAAGAAGTTTAAACACAGACGTAGTTTGCAGTCAGGTTTAAATCTTATCAAATAAACACAGACTCTTCAAGATCTTACAAGAAGGATTAACTTCCTAGTAATTTGAAAGAGAAAAACCAAGGGAGTGCCAAAACTCAGAGTCTTCAAAGATTCTTACAAGAAAGATTCATCATCACCTTAACATCAAAAGAGAAAAGCCAAGGTATTAACAGAATGGATCGATTTAGCTTAAGAATATCCTACAAAATCATTATCTTTTGACTAATTAATATGAAAAGCAAAGACAGGAATGCAAAAAAAAAAAAAAAAGACTTGAACAGACCCGTAGGCACCACCCAGATTGGCTCAATTGTAGACATGGGTGGATTTTGGAAATCACAGATGAATCAATGACTAAATGGCCCAACTTTTATAATTCTTCAGCATCAAATCGCCGAACAAGTTCAAAACAACCGATTAATAGAGCCTAATCCATGAAATGAAACCCAGGATCGAAAGCAGATGACGAATCATTGAACGGGACAAAACTCACAACTAACAGATGAACCCTAATTTCTGGAAGAGAGTAGTGTTCCGAATTACCATTCAGAAATCTGGGATTCTTCGTTTCATTCAGAGACTTATTAGGATTTGCGAAGCCGTCAGAGGTGACTGGTGGACTCTCCGGTGCCGTCAGAGCTCTCCGATCGCTGTAACCAAAATGGGGCAAAAATCAATCAAAGCCTTTGAGCGAAACCGGTTTTTAACGCCAACCGGTTCTCCTGGTTAGGTCTGATCGATTTCGCAACCGGTTTTTTAATATATCAAGCAAGTGAATAGAATTTAATGACTTCAATGGGGTACCAATTTTTTTAAGACTAGATCATTTGGTTAAACTCGACCAATATTTTAATTAACACTAAATGTGACAATAAAACTTTTAAACAAAATGATTTCAACAAATTCAGCATATATCGGTATAAATCCACTATCGGCACCATAACTTTAAATAACACTCGCCTCTATTCATAATCAAAAGAGATTACTATGCATTTTATAATTCTTTTCTTATTAGCATGTTTCGGGTATTAGCGATGAGAAAGGGAGGTCCAAGGATCCAAAAGAGCTACAACCCCAACAAAAATCCACACCCAGAAAAGAGAGAATGTATAATAAAGAAACCAAAAATCGATTTTTGGATTACAAGTTCTTGAAAGCAGAGTCATGTGCATCCTTTGGAGGAGTGAGCCTAGCCAACAATGCCTTGTTGGGGCAATGATCTGCGTCCACAAAGTAGTAATCCCCATCCGCCTTGAAGCTCACAAACGGTCTTTGCGTGTCTGGATAACGTATGTCTGAGAATTTCAGTGTCTTTGGGGTAAATGTGGCAAGCCATGTCATCATCTCTACCTCAAAGGTGTCTGAACCGGGCTGCCACCTCAGCTTGTGCACGTAAGGGCTAACAAACCAGTGGAGAGCAGCGGTTGTGGATGCGCTGAGGAAGATCACTGTGGAGGCAACCGCACCTTTCATGATCACATTCAGTCCCGGGGAAGTCATGAAGGTGATGACTGGGCCAAGAGACACCGAGAGACAGCAAGTGGAGAGTGAGAGGAGTTTCACTTTCTTTATGGTGGATGAGATTGGGCCATAGTAAACCACTCCTCCTCCTTCTCCTCTCTCTTCTCTCTTCTCTTGAGGTCCGATGCTGATCTTGTGCTCATCATCATCCTCTCTAGTCTTTGCTCCAGATGATGCCCAGCTTCTCTGGTTAAGGGATGGAACCTGGAATCTGACCTTAGGGATCACTGATGATGACCATGACCCTGCTATTGACCGATGATGAAATCCTGAAAAGAAATACGAATTCTGATGCTTAATGAATCTGTGACATTCATATACTTAATAAGACACTAACAAACCTGGAAATTCTACTCAATTGAAGACTGAACGAATTGAAAATCTGTGCTACATCTGATCTCGAGATCACTATGACATTTGAGGGATAGAACAATAGCAAGAACCGCAAGATGATTAATGATATCGATGGCACTGGACCAAGACTATCGCCTTAAACAACAGCTAAGACTTAAAATACTTCAATGAGCTGGAAACACCCTAGCTTGCCATTTCTCATCCAAATGAAGCTTTGGTAGATAATGCTCAAGTCAATTTCAATTAATTGAATAAAGGGTCAGATCAAGCAAAGTACTTTCACCATAAAATCGAAAGGGGATAACAGGAACACGAGAGAGGTTTAAGCATTTGGATACAAAACCCATAAAACCAATAGCAGCCATTTCTACTCAAAGAGCCGTATGAATGGGTGCTTCCCTGTAAGTTCTGAAATGATCGGGCTTTGTTACAGGAAAACGAAAGCTGTATAATGGAGAGATAATAACCTGTAGTGAAGGTTGAGGAAGAGAGACGTCGAGATTGGGAGCGAATCAAGTGAATCAGAGCTGATCTTCCCATCGCCGTTTCTGTTGCCGATTTCACAACTCCAAAGTCCCCAAATGAATGTTGTAGGGTTTTACAATTGTTTTGTTCTAATTGTTAAAAATCATTATTTGTAATGATATTTTTTGGTGGTCTAGTGGCGAAAGTTCTCGTTTTGACTGCGAAGCATGTGCCTTGTTCGATGCCTTGTCATCCTTCTAATCTTCAACAACACTTACCGTACCTTTTCTTTTTCCCTTTTTTCAGTCTTCGCTAAAAGAGTATGCATTGCATACTTGGTCGGACATAAATGTTCTTTTGCTATATAAGAATCGAATTTTAAGATGTTGTAAGCTCAATCTAGTAAGTTTAGATTTTGTAATTGGTTGAAAAGTCCATCTTTATGAAACAAACATGACATTGAATTATAAGATGTAGATTGATTAATTTCAGTCTCGGAACAATTGTATCTTTCTAGGGATACCATCGTGCGTCTTCCACTTGTTCTAAGTTTCTCTATGGTCTAATCTAATCACTAATGTAATTTAGAATAGGAAGAACAAAAAAAAAACTTGTAACAATAGTAACAAACATGTAAGGTTGATGAAGAGAGGAATCGGATGATGATACGGACATGAACATTGACAAGGTCATCGTGGGGAGTTAAAAAAGTCAACACTGTAACAAAGACAATATAACGGCCATTATTAATGAGTTATTAAACTCTCTGCCTCTTTTCATTTTTATATTTTTATACTTATGATTTTGTACTCCAACATTGAAATTTTCACCCAATCATTCATTCATCCATCCATGGCTCGATTCCTTCTCTTCTTCTTCCTTGTTCTACTCCCTTACGCATCTTGTTGCATAGACGAGCAAGAAAAGGACCGAATCTATCACCTTCCCGGTGAACCAAACGATGTCTCCTTCTCTCACTTCTCTGGTTACATCACCGTCAACGAGTCAGCAGGACGAGCTCTCTTCTACTGGCTCACTGAGTCACCACCGAGTCAAAACCCTGAGTTAAAGCCTCTTGTCCTCTGGCTCAACGGTGGTCCTGGCTGCTCTTCCCTTGCTTACGGCGCTGCTGAAGAAATCGGACCTTTTAGAATCAATCCTGACGGCAAAACTCTTTACCACAATCCTTACTCTTGGAACAAATGTATCATCTCTCTCTATCTCCATTTTCTCTCAGATTTTAACTTCAAATCACTAAAGTAACACTCTTTATTGGGGCAGTGGCGAATTTGCTGTTTCTTGAATCTCCAGCTGGTGTTGGCTTCTCGTATTCGAATACTACCTCTGATTTGTACACTGCCGGAGACAAAAGAACTGGTAAAAGTCTTGACTTTAACCACTCTCTCGATTTGATTCGGCCATTCATTTGATTGTTTCGGTTTAATTTTTGCAGCTGAAGATGCGTATGTGTTTCTTGTGAAGTGGTTTGAGAGGTTTCCACAATATAAGCACAGAGAATTCTACATTGCTGGAGAAAGCTATGCAGGTTATTATTATTGACTCTATTCAATTGGAAGCTTTTGCTTTCTTTTTTTTTTTTGTCTTAGCTAAGCATTTTCACTTTTCTTTTATAGGTCATTATGTTCCTCAGTTGTCACAAATTGTTTATGAGAAACGCAATCCAGCTATCAACTTCAAAGGCTTCATTGTAAGCAAAAAACAAAACACCAAAATGGATTCAAAAACAAAAACATGACTATTTGTGTGTGTGAGGAAAGTGACTTTCTTTCGTTCTTTCTAGGTGGGGAATGCTGTAATTGATGACTACCATGATTTCGTGGGTTTATTTGAGTATTGGTGGACTCATGGGTTGATATCTGATCTCACTTACCACAACTTACGGATCACGTGTGAATTTGTATCATCCGAGCACCCGTCCCCCGAATGCAGGAAGGCCATGGAAGCTGCAGACTTGGAGCAAGGCAATATTGATCCATATAGCATTTACACTATCACTTGTAAGCAGGAGGCTGCAGCTCTTAGGTCTCGCTTCTCGAGGGTTCGTCATGTGAGTTTTCCATCACTGCCCATCATTTCCTTTTTTATCTACTATTCCCAGCTTAAGTAATGTAGTTTTAGTCATTAAGAGGTTCCAACTTAACTAGGGACATGACATGAAAGTCAAATCTTTGAATGCAGAAATGGCTATGTATTAGAGCCTCTCTTTTTGCTGCTAAATACAAAATGACCAATATATGAGCCTCACAAGAACCTTATTTCTCATTTCAACAAATAGATAATGGTACTTAGCTTAGTCCAAAAAGGTAGCGTAGCTCTTTCTTTCTCTGCTACTTGAATTCAATCCATTGTCTGAGCATGGTACATGTCTTGTTTCATTGCTGATGCGTGTTTCATAATAAAAGTGTTGATTTGCTTTATGGCTGCTTCTATAGATTCAAGTTATTCTACTATGGCACAGTCCATAGGCAACACATTTGACAAATTTCTAATCTTGCTAAGTTTTTTCTTTAACTCAGCCATGGATGTGGAGAACATATGACCCTTGCACAGACAGATACTCAGGCATGTATTTCAATTCTCCGGAGGTTCAAAAGGCTATGCATGCTAATATAACAGGACTTGCTTACTCATGGAAAACTTGCAGGTACTAAACACATTAATGGGTTATCAAATTTACAAGAAATTGTCTCTTGTTTCCATTCATGTGCAGTGACATAGTTGTCTTGTTTTAGTGACATCGTTGGAGAGAAATGGGCAGATTCTCCTCTATCTATGCTTCCAATCTACAAGGAACTCATCGCCGCAGGCCTCAGGATATGGGTTTTCAGGTATATCTTATTCTCCTTTTTATCAACTGTCTTGTATCCTGGTTTGGTATCATGATGATTTATCATATTCCATATATCTGGATGCAGTGGAGACACTGATTCCGTTGTTCCCATTACTGGAACACGATACTCCATTAGAGCCCTTAAGTTACCACCACTCTCCAAGTGGTACCCTTGGAACGACAATGGACAGGTAGAAAAAACAACGAAATACTCTGTTTCCTTTGTTTCATTTCTTTCTTCTGTGGGATTAAACTAATGTATGAGTGAAACAACAGGTTGGTGGGTGGAGCCAAGTTTACAAAGGATTGACTCTGGTTACAATACATGGAGCAGGACACGAGGTACCTCTTCACCGCCCTCGTCGAGCTTTTCTTCTTTTCAAGTCGTTTCTCGACAACAAGCCATTGCCAATGTAAATTTAAGACTCTGTCATAGGACCAGAGTTTCTCTGCAAGTGTAAAATAATAATAAGTAAGAACTTCTTTTTCACATTCTCAGCTATCAGCTCATTGGCACTATTAGTTGACACACAACCCTTCAGCTTCTGTGTCTAATCCTAAGTTCCTAACACATGCTAAAAATTTGCACTATCATGTCTTCCTCTCTTGTTCAATGTTAATTAAAAAGCCTTGAGTAAATATTAATTTTATTGACCTAATATTAAAAGAAAATAATAATGAGTGTTGTCTGTCGGCGTGTGCGTTGCTTAGCTGCTACAGTTAGATTAAGGCTTTCCGTTGCTTTTCTTGGTACACAAGAAAACGAGTAAGCCACGGTTTTTTATTTCTATTTAATACGGTAATACATAAATACGATTAAATTGCATTCAATTAGACACATGATACTCTCTGGGATTGCTCACCTTATAAACAACCTCTTCATGATTCCTTTTTCTTAAATAATTACTATCCATTGATGTGAAAACTGAAAAGAAAAAGAATTCAAAAAGTCAATATCACACTTGTTGAATAATTACTATCCATTGGACTCGTTGATTTTTGTATATGATGCGATTCAAGTGAATTTGGGATTTACCATGTTTAATGTTCATATGATATAACTTTTGTTACAACTTACAACCAACTACGAATGTACAGCACAAAGCGAGTGACTGGTTCAAGTAGTTATTTTGCTTAAGTGTTTTTTTCGGAAGATTGTTAATTGATTCGTTTTAATTATGTTTATATATCCAGAACGTAGATACTAGTATTGTATGAAGATATGTATTTATATAAAAGATACAAACACAAAGGCAGGACAAAAAGAACCCAAATAAAAGGCTATGGTCCAACAAGATCGGCATTAGGTGAAACGAAAGTGAAGAATAGAAATGGACAAACCATTAAATGTCAAACAAAATCGGCTTACCAATTAAACCAACTCAATCAACTAATTATTTGTGATGAGTATTTTAAATGGTTTTCGTTTATAAGGACTTGCAAATTCCCACTGTATATTAAAAGTTCTTCCTTGCAGAGACGATATATGCCTACACGTCTCCATGTGAAATACATGACTAAATTACGGTGTAAGCAAGCAATATCTAAGCTTTTAACTAGTCAAAGGCTCAAAGCTAAGTAATATAATAATATCATCAAATTATGAAAACCTCTAAATTTGAACAGAGAAGTTTACTATTATGACAATGACTATGTAACGATAAAAATGAATTAAATAATTCAACCCCAAAAAAAGGATAACAATGAATAAAGTATACATAAAATAATTAACAAGAGGAGATATGCAACAAGATGCCAATGAATCAGAAACACAATAATGTGTAGAAACAAAGTAGAGCAATATAAGGGTAGTCAAAATACTCGATCTACAAGTAAGCTAATTTGACTATATGCATTATAATCAACTGTTGGAAGAATATATAATACTATTCAATACACCATATAATACCTAAAAATGCCATAAGTTGACAACGACCCTCGTTTTTAAAAAATTGCCAAATTATTCTATAAAATCATCAAGGTGTAAATGAGAGACTCCCGAGAAACTAAAAAAAAATAAAGTCTCTTTCTTTGATGATGATGATCACAAAAAGCAGACAATGGCTAAAACTCTATCAATGTATGTTTTTAGTATGCATGGTGACTGCATTATTAGACGTAGTGAGTAGTGATGATGATGCCAATAAGGAGCAAAAGATGAAGGACAAGATCATCTCTCTGCCAGGCCAACCTCCTCACCTCAATTTCTCTCAATTCGCTGGTTACGTTACTGTTGACTCAGCGGCTGGACGGGCTCTCTTTTATTGGCTAACCGAAGCCCCTAGGCCCAGTGACACCAAACCCATAGTCCTGTGGCTCAATGGTGGTCCAGGATGCTCCTCCATTGCCTACGGTGCATCTGAGGAGGTTGGTCCCTTTCGGGTCAATCCAGATGGAAAGACCCTTCGTCTAAATCTATATGCTTGGAACAAAGGTATTAATCTTTAATTCGTTTTGGAAATTTATATCAATCTGATTGGTATTTAATAAATTCAATCAATAATCAATAATGTATGTAGTGGCAAATATGTTATTTTTGGATTCACCGGCGGGAGTTGGTTTCTCTTACACAAACAGTTCGTCAGACAAACTAACCGTGGGAGACAAGAGGACAGGTCTTATGTCGTTCCATAATTATAATTATGAAAGTGTTAATTAATGTTTACTAATTACATTTAATTACATAACTGATTAAATATGAAATATGATGTGGGGACAGGGGAGGATGCATACAGATTCTTGGTGAGGTGGATGGAGAGGTTCCCTGAGTACAAAGAAAGGCCTTTTTACATCGCCGGCGAGAGCTATGCTGGTACTTCAATATTTCTTCCTTAATCTTATCATTATCTTCTAATTTTCTAAAATTATCTTTTAAAAATTATATATTTGTCATGTGAGATTCTAGCAATATTAAGCAGTTGAACCAAACGATTATGGTTGTTGACCTGATTGATATAACTGTTTATGCATAGGACGACACGATATGATGGACTTCGCGTCCATACATGTATTATGTATATACGTATTGCATTCGGAGTTTTTAAAAAAAGAATAATGGATATGAAATTGTTGTTGCTATGAATTCCAATTACGAATCAACGGAAATCCCATTAAAAAAAAAAAAAAATTATGAAGGTATTGTAGATATTTCTATTGGGGTGGTGATATTTAGTACCATGGCAGGTTTATATGCAGAAACTAGGAAAACGATTATTCAGAGATATATAATGGGTTTTGTATAATATAATGGGTTTTGTATAACCAAAAAGAAAGAGAAAACAACAACAACCCAACAGACTTTTCTTTCATGACCAAATTAAGTCTTCTTGACTAGTGACACCATATGAATACGAAGATGGTAGCATTATATGACGTTGCGGCTGGAACTACCTTATTATACCCAAAATGGTTAATAATGAGTCAATGACAATTATTGTGATCTAATTGCATTTGACTTTGTTGTTTGTTATTGGTGATTAATTAGGACATTATATTCCGGAGCTAGCTCAATTGATCATCAACCGTAACAAAGGTGCCAAGAAAACTATTATCAATCTAAAAGGGATTCTGGTAAGAATTAACTTATTTTGTACACTCATTTAGAAGTCAATTATTGAACACCAAAATGAATGCATGATTTATATACTTTCAAAAAATGAAAGATGGGGAATCCGCTGGTAGATGATTACAATGACAACAAAGGCATGCGTGACTACTGGTGGAACCACGGGCTCATATCAGACGAAAGCTACAAGGACCTGACCAAGTGGTGTCTCAATGACTCCATCCTCTTCCCCAAACCCAACTGCAATGCTGCCCTGAACCAAGCATTTTCTGAGTTTGGTGATATTGATCCTTACAACATCAATAGCCCTGCATGCACCACACAGTCATCATCAAATGAGTGGATGCAAGCATGGCGATATCGAGGGAACGATGAGTGCGTTGTGAAATACACACGCAAGTATATGAACGATCCCAATGTTCACAAATCCTTCCATGCCCGCCTCAACCACAGTACTCCTTGGACCCCTTGTAGTCGTGTGATAAGAAAGAATTGGAAAGACTCACCTAAGTCCATGCTTCCCATCCTCAAGGGTCTCCTTCAAGCCCATCTCCGCATTTGGATCTTCAGGTATAATCATTCATTATGTGTATGTGTTTTTGTCTATTAAACTTCAGAAGCAATTCCAACTCAAAATCAGTTGACAGATCCATATATTTTATATCCTATTTTAGATGTGAGATTTCTAATAGCAAAAATCTTAAAATTTGTGTGGTATGATTACTATAGTGGGGACTCGGACGCAGTGTTACCACTAAGCGGGACGAGGCATTCGATAAATGCAATGAAATTGAGGAGCAGCAAAAGGTGGTATCCATGGTACCATTCACACGGCCTAGTAGGAGGTTGGAGCCAGGTTTACGAGGGTGGCTTGCTAACGTACGCGACGGTTAGAGCAGCCGGGCATGAGGTGCCATTGTCTCAGCCTCGTCTCTCTCTTTTCCTCTTCACCCACTTCCTCGCCAACCACTCTCTTCCCTCCTCTTCCTCTTAATTAATTTTCCCTTCAGTACTTTAGTGAATTTAATTTGTAACATCGTTATCTGCTTGTTGTATTGATAGGTAGTATTTGTATCTGTGCTTTTCATTTATGTGTAGTTGTTACTTAATTGTTAGAAGAAAAATATAGTTATATTTCTTATGATATTAATTTCAAATAAAGTAGTACATGGAGATCAAACTTCAATATTTTCCGAACCCCTTCGCTCATAAACAGATCTTTAGAGTCCCCATTCCCTACAATTAAACAAAACAAAACAAAACATGAAAATATTTATCTTTACAATACTTATTTACTTTTCTAACCGTATTTAAAAAAAAATTAACAACAAGGAAAAAGAGTTAAATTGCATAACGTTGAATGATGTAAATTAGAAAGTAGGATAGAGATTCAAAATACATACTTAGCTTTATCACCAAACCAGTTGTAGACAGATTTGATGGTGGAGGAGATGGAGTCGACGGCAGGAGCGGCATGTTCATTGAAGAATTTGGTAGCGTCGGTCGTGGCTGAGTCTATCCTCTGTCCGATCGTTGGTGCTTCCTCGGCGGAAACCAACATAGACACAAGCAACATCAAAGCCATCACCAAAGCCACCTTCTTCTCCATATCCGGTCCGAACGTAGATTCTTCTTCTCTTTTTTTCCTTCTCTCTAAAAGTTGCGTCTTAAATAAATTACTAGAGGGAACAAAATGTAAAAGTTTAACATTCCCGTGAGTCTATATATAACTTGCTCTTTCTGGCCACGTCTATATATAACTGTTAGTTTTGGCCAGAGATGATTATTTTGATGAGAAGGAGATAAATGAAATTTAGTTAAGTTAAACACTTAAGATGGCTGGTAATCCATCATTATATCCATGGATGAGTTGAAGTTCCGTTTTTTGGTTATTTAGTTAACTCATCAAACCAAAAATAGACTACAAACATTTCATTATTTGCGGTTAAAAAAACTACATGACGTTATTCACATTAGAGTATTA
Organism: Erysimum cheiranthoides; assembly: GCA_011420285.2. Classification (NCBI taxonomy): domain Eukaryota; kingdom Viridiplantae; phylum Streptophyta; class Magnoliopsida; order Brassicales; family Brassicaceae; genus Erysimum; species Erysimum cheiranthoides. Next base: position 14,138,147 of record CM022182.2, on the reverse strand, counting down.
GACAACTGTGATGATTATATTTATAAAGCAGCTGAGATCATTACAGTAGTCGGTTTACACACTGAGATAGAGAGAACACACCAAACAATTTCAGAGAAGTTCCACAAACAAGGTTGGTCCAAGACCAGTATGGGCCTTCACCATCGTGAGCTTTGCCGAGCTTTGCTTCCGCCATACAAACGAAAGACACCGAAAGCCGTAATGCAAGAGATCAGAACCATTCCAATGCAAGCTAACAAGGCGATGGCAATTCCTTCACCCACTTGGTTACAGAATTTCCCATACATATCGCATATCTTCATCCACTGGAGCTCTGGCTGACCCAGCTTTGCAAAGGCCGCAGACTGGGCCGCTGCTGCAACCCCAGCCACACACAAGTATGCAATCGCCTGCTTATAGAGATACATAATAAGGTCACTGACAATGCCACTTATACAACAAGCTATGTGAACTAAAATACAAAGAACATGTCAGTCTCAGTGCTTCAATTAACAGGACCATAAAAGATTATCACCAACCTAAATCCAATAAATTCTTGTACCCTACCAAACAGATGAAACTCATACGGTAGACTTTTCAAAATTCACTGACCCACAAATTTACTTTAAACTTAGGACCTTTTTAGGACTTAATAGTTGAGTCCCAAGCAAGAACAGAGAAAGATCAATTGGGTATAAACAGAGTCACCTGATCGCCGGAGAAAATGGCCCAAGCCAGAGGCTTACTTAACAAAACGCTTCCTTTCATCAAACCCACCACGCAACGAACCGCATGCACCAAAGAATAAGCCGCCGCTACGCCATAGACGACTACCATAAACCTGAAAACTCGGAGAAAGATTTTATCGTTAAAGTTGTGAACTTTATACAAAATTGAGGGGTTTTGTCATGAGCTTACACAAGTGCCTTCATGTCGGTGAATTTGGCTTTCTTCTGGATCGTGAAAATCTCTCTCACTTGGACGTCTGTAGCAATAAGAATCGCGGCGACGAGAGCGAGGACACATACCGAACACCTCAGAATCAACTCCGTGACTTTCACTTTACGATCAATCAGCTTCATTTTGGTACTTCCAGCGACGTTTCCGGGACTGATTCCGACTCCCAAATAATTCATCTTTCTCCCTAATTTTGGTTTTTATTTATAAAAGAAGGAAACTTTGTAAGACTTATTGACAAAAAAAACTTTGTAAGACTGGAGAGAGACTGTAGATAAAGACAAAACATTGGTTTGTTGTTAGTTGGCTCCTTCGTTGCTTTAAGAGTATTGCTACTGCCCTCGGTGTAAAGCAACAAGTGGCTTAAATAGAAATGACAATTAATGTAATTAATTACATTAGTTGAAAATTTTCAGAGACTAACGATATTAAAGGTGTAGAGTTGAAATCATCAATCTAAAGATTAGCGGTACACGTGACTACTATCCCTATCCCTAAAACTAGTGTGTTAATCATTTGCATAGTTTGTTTGATGGTTTTGAATAAACACGAATGTCAAGAAAATATAAAAATGTATATGGTTTTGGGATTTGACAATGGATGAGAAATACAAAGATCAAACGAAGGTGCCAGGTGGCGTGGACGAGGGATGTTCGTAGAACTCACACGGAACCATGACCACTGCCCATCCCTACGCGTATTTTTAAAGCTATTTGATTAAGAGTTGTGGGATATGGTTGAAATGAAAGAAGAAAAAAAGGAGATGAGAGAAAACACGATATGGTCGGTTTTAGAGCATTTAAGGGTACAATTATTAATGTAAGATGGAGACGGAGAGATGAAAGTGAAATATGAGAGTGAGATAACAGAAGTAATTAAGCTCAACATTTATTTTTCATAGGAAAGTGGAATGAGGAAAAGATTCGTGTCCAATGAAATTAATATTTACTATGAAGAGAGTCCTCCACACACTCTTTAACGAAACACCATTTGGCATTTGCATATTTCTAAAATTTTCAGAGAAGTTTAGAACAAGTTTTGGAATTAAAAACTGCTAGTAAATTATGCAGTGGATAAAGAGATGATGCGTCTAGCAAAAATCAATTTACCGTCATGTCCGTCACTTGGTTAGACTAAACCAACAAAATGATGATCTCAAAATTACCATCTCTTAGTTAGACTAAACAATTTGCCTTGTGCCATAATGAGGAAATTAGTTATTAGAAAAGTGTACGAAACCACGTAAATGAAAGTTTTAAAAAGATAAAAGAACAAATGAGCTTTGCAATGATTATTGAGAGTTTGAGACGGTGTATCCACTAGTGGGGTTGGTAAACTATGGAAGTAGTGTGGTGCATCATGCATGGGGTTGGTAAAAACTAATTAAAAAGTCATTTTTTCTCTCGTTGTAGTCATGGTTCTCTGTTTCCACCGTAACCCTTACTAAAGTGGTGACAACCAATTACTTCCTGAACAGTAAATCATTATTATCTCTATTAATTTGAGATCATCAAAAGTGTATCAATTTCTATGCGTCCGAACAATCACATTAGTATGCTTCTAGTTATATTCTTGAGAGATCTTACCTAAGACTCTATGTACTAAGTAGGTTCACTTAGGCTCCCTGTGCTCTTTTTTCATTTATCTATATTTAGGAGCCACATTAGACTAACAATGTGTTGAAATATAACCAGATTGGTCACACATTTTACAAGCATGGGTGAACTGCATGAGACCCACGCTTTACATAACACAAGTCCGACATGGGACTAGAGTAAACTTCATGTGCGATCTTCCTAACGGATATAGACGGGAACAATAAATACAAATACATACTGTAGTAGTGTAGTTGATATTGTCTTTGGGGCTTGCAACAAATGGAAAATATTTAGGGCTTGTTACTTTGTTAGTCTAATGGCCCAACTTATTTAAAAATACAGGTCACTCTTAAAAATCAACAAAGCGCAAAAAAGAAGAAACTATTGGGCTCAATTGGGCTCTTTTGTATACTTAACAATAAGCCCATGATGTTAAGGCGGTTAAATAATTTAGGGCTTCCGAAACCCTAATATCTCTGGTATATATATATAAACCAGGCACCTCTTTCGTTTTCATCTCATCTTCTTCCTCCTCCTTCACTCTTCCAAGACCTAAGAATCTTCTCCTTGTTTTATATTTTATTATTGTGTATTTTTATGTATATGTAGTTTGATTTACTTAGATTTAGTAAAGTGACGAGATTTCTCTCCAAGAAATCTAATACTAAAAAATGGAGCAATCTGAAAATTGTGGTTGCATAATCCAGTAGTATACGTCACAAAGCAATAGGGTAAGCCATAAGACGTTGATGGAGCTTTCGGGCTTCTCCGTCTTAGGCATCTACTGATGGCTCTCATATTCCATTGCCTTGCGGAGCGGCGTCGCTGCTTTTACCGTTTGGGACCGGCCATGAGATCTATATTCCTCTTTTTTTTTTTTCAATTTCAATCTCTCTAATTAGGGTTTAATTAGCCGATGAGGATATCAGATTATAAAAGAACACCATCTTTCGGGACTGATTGACTTCTTGTGAGGTCTTGCTGACACTTCTGCAATTCTGAGGCTTAATCTTTATTTATTTGTTTTTGATTATTGTTTTGGATTAGAAGTAGAAGGCAGTGATGAACGAGAATGTCATGCACCACTCTGATTTTAGTGCTGATAACTATCTCCATAACCCATAATTTATCTGAGCCTTTGTTTTTGGAAATTTATATTGTGTTTTTTGGAAGAGAAGGGTATAATAACCAAATGATGGTCATATTATTGACTTGACCTTGATGCGGACTGTATAGCGTTATTGCTATTGATGATAACTTTGGGTTCCTGATGGTTATTATCACCCTTTTATATCCTGATGTTTTTTATGGTATATGTTATTGTGTTTTTGTGGAGAATTTAGGTTGGCTAATGCTCGGTGGAAGATACTGGTTCGGTCGTATTGCTGTTACAAAGGTGGGATTCATATCGAAGTTTTTGATTGAGAGTGGTACTGAAGATTCAATTTGAATGTCGTATATTCATTGTGTTGTTTCTTCATCACTGCATCTTCATGGTGGAGACGTTTTCGCAGTGTTGTTATGCAGAAACGATATTCAATTCTTGTTGTATCTAAATTGAGATTAATGTACGAGTTGAATAAAACTCAATTTGTTATATGAGATCATTGTCTTTGCAAAATTCCTATCGTCCATCTTCAATAATAGCATAACCGAGAATTTTTTTAACGGTGATATTAAAGGCTTACATGCTTTCATCATAAATAATCTATTAAGTTGGATGTTTTCAATTTATTATGGACACTTTGGTACTGAACTATTTCATCATATCTCGTAATATAATGTGATGGTTATTTCCAACTCTCTGTATCAATCAAGTTCCCCGACTTAGCTGATATTGTCATTTCGAGAAGCTGAGGCAATTCTTGGCAACGCAATGCTCACTGTCAACACTAACATAATAGAACCAGTTTATTGACTTGATGCAGGGTTAAGATCTGGAATCTGGAAGCAGTTGATAAGCCTTTCAATTTGTTATTGCCAGGTTCGGACAGATAACTCCAAATTTTCGTATTGTCCCCTGATCCTGTGACCCTCTTGCACATTCCCTTGTGTGATGAAAGATTAAATCAAAGACTTATAAAGTAAAGTCTGACATAAGACTTAAGAGCTGTTTAGCTTTAATCCAATGACAAAGAGAAAGCAAAGAGTTCCTCATGAACTTGTTCAAACGCGTGAAAAAGACGGACCACTCTGGAATGGGTTGACATCATCTTCACATACTCTGAAGTCTGAACAATATGTAAAAAAAAGACATGGTCGTCCATACATATTTAGAAATATAGAAGAAACTGTGGATAGCATGTGATCGACCATTTCCTTCTCGCATCCACATCTAGAACATTTAGTATCACAGTTTAGACGTCGACTCGGTGATTATGAATTTACAGTTAAACATCTTGCTACTTGTCACAAAAGGTGGACATTTGGTAACTCAGTTCCATTCGGTTTGGTACGGACTATGGAGAATTCGGTTATAAGGAACTTTGTTCCAGATAGAATTAAATTTTAATCAATTATTTACAGTTGATATTGTGGCTTTTTAATAATCTAAATGTGTCTACTATATAGTACTCCATATTTTAGTTAATATTTTGTTTTTAGATGAATTTCAATTAATTCAAGTCAGTTCGATTTCACAAAATTCAGGTTTAATCATGTTATAAGGAAATTAAGTTTAGATTTCGATTGATAAATTTCTATTCGGTTCAGTTTGTTTTTTTTTCCTCATTCTCATAGTGAGATGAAAAAAAGTTTTTGGTTGATAATTAAAAATAGTGAGAATAAAAAGTTTTAATTTTAAAAGGAATTTTAATTTGCACCAATGGGATTGAAGCATCAATATATTTTGCTATTTTGGACCGTGAGTCTGAGTCGGGTTATTTCTTCCCAATGCGGTGTAGGGCTTCCGATGCCCTAATATCCCTCTTGGATATATATACTCACTACCCCCACTCCTTTTCTCTCATCTCTTCCTCTTCCTCTTTCGATTCTTTGACAAGTATCTATTTTTCTTCAGTGTTTTTAATGTGTTTTATATAGTTATGTGACGAGCTTTTCTCTCCAAGAAATCTATTACTTAGATGGAGCAATCTGAAAGTTGTGGTTGCATAATCCAATAGTAAACGTCACAAAGCAATAGGGTAAGCCATAAGACGTTGATGGAGCTTTCGAGCTTCTCCGTCTTAGGCATCTACTGATGGCTCTCATATTCCATTGCCTTGCGGAGCGGCGTCGCTGCTTTTACCGTTTGGGACCGGCCATGAGATCTATATTCCTCTTTTTTTCCAATTTCAGTTTCTCTAATTAGGGTTTAATCAGATCCGATGAGGACATCAGATTATAAAAGAACACCATCTTTCGGGACTGATTGACTTCTTTTGAAGTCTTGTTGATACTTCTGCAATTCTGAGGCTTAATCTTGATTTGTTTGTTTTTAATTATTGTCTTTGATTAGAAGTAGAAGGCAGTGATGAACGAGAATGTCATGCACCACTCTGATTCCAGTGCTGATAACTATCTCTAACCCATATTTTTTTCTGAGCCTTTTTTCTGAATTTATATTTGATTTTAGGATGACTTTTGGTTCCTAATTGTTATTACCCTTTTAGATGTGGTCTGAATTAGTGTCATTGTGGTTCACTTGTGAATTATGTTAGTGTGGTCGTGTTACAAAATTTTGTTTATATGGCTTGGCTTTGTATATTTGTTACCAATAATGGAATTGGTTAATTGGATTTCCATAATAAATTTATTATGTTGATGGAAGGTAATTGGATTTGGGTCGGACTTGTTGCTGACGCCAAGGGTTGAGAGCTTGTCTCATACGTTGATTGTTTGAATTCTAAAGATTTGGAAAATCCCGTAAAAGTGTTTTGTAGCATTTTACAATGTTTTCAATTCGATATGGTTAATATGAGAACTTGTTACTTGTATCTTGGATTTGCTATGGTTCTCCTCAAATCTGACAATAATAGTGCTGCATATTTCAAGTTGCTATTATAATGGAGAATGATTCTTGCACTGTGAAATAAAAACAAACCCATACGTTTCTTGTAATATTCCATGGCTACGCTTTATCATATAGTTTACCAAATTAGTGTAGAAACAGAGAGAGGCGAGATGGATTTAGTTTAAAGCCAAGAGCAGAGAATTGGACAAGGTGTTTTTTTTTTGGGGTCAACAACAAGAAATGTCGGTTATGTTTAGAATTATTCTTTTTTGGTTAACCAGGTTATGTTCCAAAAATAGTAGGGTAACAGTTGTACAAGTAAAAAGTAAGGAGATAAAGTTTTGACCTATTGTATACAGAAGAAAAACACTCTCAACAACAAAATTTACCAGTCAACCAGACAATTTTGCACAAAACTGTAACGCAAGTTAATCCTTAATAACTGATGGATAGAACCTTGTTTGTTGTCTTCAAACACTCTTTTTCCTATTCTCGGCGTTCTTTTTTTACTCAAACCATTATTCTTCTATAAATATACTCTTTCAATGCCCGTAGCCTCATTAACATCTTTTCTGGACTTCAAACATTTATCGATCATTTTATCAATCGGTGCACGGAGAAAACTTAACTAGAGCTTTTATTACTGAGGTATGTCTTTTGTCTTTTTTTTATTTGTCGAGATGAGCATTTATTAGTAATAAGTGAGTCCTACTAAGTTGATGATTGTGGCAGATATAGAAATGGTGGAAGGAATATCGAAAACAGAGGAGATAAACTTCACAGAGGTGTGGAGGACGATATGGGAGACACCTTACATTATGCGGCTGGCTCTCTCGGCTGGCATTGGAGGTCTCCTTTTCGGTTATGACACGGGAGTCATCTCAGGGGCGCTTCTCTACATCAAGGAGGATTTTGGTGAGGTAGACAGTAAGAGATGGCTCCAAGAGATCATTGTGAGCATGACAGTGGCTGGAGCCATTGTTGGAGCGGCTATGGGAGGATGGTACAACGACAAGTTTGGTAGGAGGACATCTATTCTCATTGCAGATGTGCTCTTCCTCGTGGGTGCCGTGGTGATGGCGGTTGCTCCTGCGCCGTGGGTCATCATCCTTGGCAGACTCTTGGTGGGTTTCGGGGTTGGTATGGCTTCCATAACCTCGCCGCTTTACATATCGGAGATGTCTCCTGCAAGAATCAGAGGCGCGTTGGTCAGCACCAACGGACTTCTCATCACCGGAGGACAGTTTCTGTCCTATCTAATCAACCTCGCTTTCGTCCATGTAACAAACCAAACCAACTCATAAAAAAAATGTACTATATTTTAGATTTGAAACAGCTCCTAACTTACTGATCACTCACACAGAAACCAGGTACATGGAGGTGGATGTTGGGAGTCTCGGCGATTCCGGCAATCATCCAGTTCTGCTTGATGCTGTCGCTGCCAGAGTCTCCGCGTTGGCTCTACAGAAATGAGAGGAAAGCCGAGTCAAGAGACATCCTCGAGAGAATATACCCGGCAGAGGAAGTTGAAGCGGAGATAGCCGCACTCAAGGAGTCTGTCCTGGCAGAGACAGCTGACGAGGATATTATAGGCCACACCTTCTCCGATAAACTCAGAGGCGCTCTCGCGAATCCAGTCGTCCGCCATGGGCTGGCAGCAGGTATCACCGTCCAGGTTGCCCAGCAGTTTGTGGGAATCAACACAGTCATGTACTACAGTCCCACTATTCTGCAGTTTGCAGGTTACGCGTCGAACAAGACAGCCATGGCTCTTGCCCTCATAACCTCCGGTCTCAATGCGGTGGGGTCGGTAGTTAGCATGATATTCGTAGACCGTCATGGTCGGCGTAAGCTTATGATCATTTCCATGTTCGGGATCATATTTTGTCTTGTCATGTTGGCTGCCGTCTTCAATGAAGCCTCAAACCACGCTCCCAAGATCAATAAGTGGGACTCCAGAAAGTTCGCTCCAAACGCTACTTGTCCCGCATTTGCCCCCTTCACAGCCTCCCATGCTGCTCCCTCCAACTGGAACTGTATGAAGTGTCTTAGATCCGATTGCGGATTCTGCTCTAACAGATCACAGGAGGTAATAAAGTCTCTATACTCAAAACACACACAATGACAGTACTAGCTAGATGAATTAAAAGATTTTTATGTTGGGTTCATATGTGTTTTGTCACAGTATGCACCTGGAGCATGCGTTGTTCTGTCTGCTGATATGAAGGCGTTGTGCCATTCTAAAGGCCGAACCTACTTCAAAGACGGATGTCCCAGCAAGTTTGGGTACTTGGCCATCGTCTTCCTCGGCCTCTACATCATTGTGTACGCGCCCGGTATGGGCACAGTCCCATGGATTATCAACTCTGAGATCTATCCTCTTCGCTACAGAGGGCTTGCAGGAGGAATAGCTGCAGTCTCAAACTGGATGTCGAATCTTGTAGTGAGTGAGACATTTCTGACACTGACATACACAGTCGGGTCATCGGGAACATTCCTACTCTTTGCGGGGTCCTCGGCAATCGGGCTATTCTTCATCTGGCTGCTTGTGCCTGAGACCAAAGGGCTTCAGTTTGAGGAAGTTGAGAAGTTGCTAGAAGGAGGATTCAGGCCTAGTTTGTTGCGGCCGAGGACCAAGACCAATCAAGTGGAAACGCCTTAGAAGTTTGGCTGCAAAGCCAAACAACAACATATACAAATTTTCCTAGTTTGTCATGTCATATTCTTTCCACTCTGCTCATTACAGCTGAGACTCGGAATGATCTAATCAGAGACAGACCCGTATATAATTGTTAGATCGCCAATGGCGCAAACTCAAACTTATACATAGATGATCATATTATCAGACTTGACTATTTTGTTTCACAAGCTTTATCATACTAACGAACTCCATCCATTCCTTTTTTTCTATTTTTACTTAAAAGTTCATATGTTTTCTTAACAAGAATCAAAGATTCTTAAATCAAAAAAATAATAATAATAAATCGGTAAAATAGTGAAAAACTTCTCAATATGATGTGAAGCACTAAAACTAATGGGAGAATGCTTTAGCAATGAAGAAAGAAAACGTAGGTTTGTTGTGTCGTCCAATGTTAATCTTATGTCGTCTAGTGATACAAGGGGGAGATATTTACCTCGCAAAACGGTTACAAGTTGGCAAAGCTTAAGAACATTTCTGAGTTGCACAGAAGAGCAATACTCAAAGGCTGTAGAATCTTGATGCCATAAACACAGATCAACGGATGTTGTTCCACGGTTGCCTAGGCTAATCAGACAAAAAGAAAAGTTGAGTTGATAAGACGTTTAGGAGTGATAGAAAGTATAAAGTGGTAACCTTTAATTGGTTAAGTCATTCAAGAAGGGTCCTTCCCTCTTTTGATACCAATGGATCATTAGAAATTACAATGTAAAAATTGAGAAACATCTAGCTATACTCATGTCCAGGACATCATCAACTGTCTGAGGAAACTAGTTGGGACATCATCAACTGTCTGAGGAAACCAATGGATCATTAGAAAGGTGGTGTTAATATCGACTGAAGAAAGAAAGTTGGGACAATTGATAGATCCAGTCTTCACTGGAGAATATTTCTCGATAGACACACACACAGAATAAGGATTCTGGTAGCAACATTGGATTGCTTAATGGAACTGACAGCCAAACACACTATAAGGGATCAATCATATACATGATTTGATTCATCATATACTCCTTTTATGTAAAGTTAGTAAATGTAACTAGAATACCCTAGAACTCTGTACAATATTCTCTTCTTTGTTATCAATAAGATCATCACATTCAATATTCTATACACACATACAATCATCAAATGGGACGCTTAAAACTAAAAACAATTCTAATTAGTTAAGTACAAATCCATTATTCCTAAACAAAAAAAACCAAATGAGCCAAACAGAGCCACAATATCTGACTGCCCGAATATCAAACAAAAGTAGAGGGAGAGAGAAAGAGAGACCTGTCCAAGAATTGAGGATCAAGAGAATCTTCACCAAAGAAACAAAGAAATGATCATTTTGGAGGAGAAAGGGAGAATTATTTATGTTGGGGCATTTCTGAACTCTGAGAAGAACCTAAAAAGTGCAATTTATTATAATGAAAGGCCTCTTTAGTAATTAATCCATATAATAAATAAGCCCAATCAGGGAGTAAAACGGCGTCGTACGGAAAGTTTGCAAATAAACCCTGCGAGTTCGTCTCTCTTTTCGTTCAGTTGACCTGAAACTTGCGGAGAAGGGGTTGCAGAGAGAAAGAGAGAGAGCGATCAAATGGGTATAATCAAGAGCTGTTTCCAATTCATGGTGGGATCAGTTTTCGGCGTTTACTTGGCCCAGAACTATAACGTCCCCAATATTCGGAAGCTCACCAACACTGGTATGGTTGTCGCCAAGCACGTCGAGGAGAACTATCGCAAACCCAAAAAGGACGATCCCCAGTGATTTCGTACTTCCCCAATCTCTCTCTCTCTCTCTCTCTCTCTCTCTCTCTCTCTCTCTCTCTCTCTCTCTCTCATTCGGTTTCTCTTCTAATTTGTGGACTTATTAGGGTTTATCGTGTCTTTTGGTTTTGAAAATTGAAGAAAATAGAATCATGATCATTCTTTAGCATATTGAATTTGAGGGTGTCTTATTGATTCACTGTGAATTAGTTTCATATTGATTCATATAGTGAGACCGGAAACTTCAATTATTCTCTGATTAGGATTGTAGACTCATTAGAAATGCAAGGGCTTGTGTTGATTACTTTGAATTGTGTTTGGATCAGTCATTGTGTTATTGTTAATGTATTGACAGGTCTGAAATGTGAAGGTGAGCTGTATAGAGAAGAATGGAGTTGGTGGTTCTCTCTCAACATATTACCGAGTCATCTGTTGCAGAGATTTGATTTCACTAGTCAGTCATGTTGATTAATTGACAAAGGTTTTTTCTGGATCCATGCAAGTTCTCAGTGTTGGGTGGTGCTTTTGCTTGCATTCTTGTTTTATTACTGATCACTAAACACAGCTATGTATACTCTTTTTTTCTTTGTCAAGATGTAATAACCACAACCCAGCCAACATCTTGTTAACTTATTAATGATTAATGATCATACTCTTCTTCTTCTTGATTCACTCATGTTGTTTCTGTAGCTTTCTATTGCCCATGTTTTGATCAGAAGAGGAATTTGCATATTATTTACAAATTCCCAAATTTCTATAGACATGTGCTGATGTACACCTCCATGCTTGCTTTGTTCATTTACAATCTCTCTCTCTCATTCATGTAAAAACAACTTGTTCATCTAGACATAAAATAATTGGATGATATTAAACTATTGTATACCAAAAAGTTCAATGGTGGCTTTAACATGTTTTGACTTTTTTCTCTTTTCTTAGCAATCTCATCATATTATCCATAAACTACTCCAACATCTGACTCGGTCCATCTCCTCATTGGCATCTGAATTTTCTTCCGTAAATTATTAAAATAAAAGTCGTTTTACCTCCATGTAAATGTTTGGTATGTAGGAAAATTGTTATTAATTCTACTTGCTAGTTGCTACTATGTTGTTAGAATCAAACTTTTGTTGGTTTAATCAATTGTTGTTTTTTTTTAGTTTATTGCATATTTATATACAGATTGTGGATGAAACGTGTAAGGATGGGACTTGTCAATAAAATAGCGTACAACAAATTGAATCTCTTCTCGCATACATACAAAAAGATACATTCCCTTCTTAAATTATCAAACTCTCCATGTCTAATGAACCCCAGAACCCAAAAATATAATATAAGCACACCTCTACATACATAAAATAATATTTAGTCCATACATTATTAACAGCAAGTCGGGGTCAAGCTCTGCCGTCTGACGGAAATGAAGGAGCCGATGATGCGGCGGCGCACCCTCATGCACTGCGAGCAACTCTCACTTCCTTCGGTACGTTATATCTGTACATCATACTTTATACGTTTCTCTTATCTCTCTTTTTTAGTTATATCTAAACATTTTATGCATCTTCGATTCTTCTCTTCTTTTCCAAACCGTACTTCTCTTGTTTTCTTTTCTTTTTAAATTTAAAGATGTTGTTAATAAAGGAAGACAGTTGGTTGCGTATCATCGTAGCCTCTGTAAAATCTGTTGAGTGAAACCATTGTAGTTGACTTGTTGCTCGATCATCCATTAATTACAAACAGCGTTGCACATACTCATATACATTTCTCACGATCTCTCCCTTTTTAATTTTCGTATTACTTATTATATTCTCTTTGTTTCTCTATAAATATGGTTTGAAGCTAAAAGTTGTTTTAGAAGATTGTCATTTTATAATTTCAGCATAACTTTGTATGAAAATCCAACCAGTCATACTTAAAAATAATAAAAATGTAAAATAGAATATAATTCTAGGGTTTGACAGAAAACAGAATAAAAATATATAATTTTAGGAGTCACTTTGTTCTTTAAAACTATAATAAATAAAAATTAATTTATTTTTTAACTCGAGCGTGAAAAGTGTTAAAAACACTTATATAGTTATATTAATAAGACGAATGAGTGTTGAGCAAAATATTAACTTGGAGGCCAAAATCAGTTTCAAGTTATAGTGATAAACGCAGATGTGGGATGTGTCCGTTGTCAAGACAGAGTCTCTAAGATTGTCTCCAAGATGACCGGTGAGCCCTCTTATATTACATACCACCAAGGATGTTTTCATTAGTTAATGTCTTAATAAAACTATACACTAATTATCGATTAAACCCACAAGCAACTTGCTATTTAAGTATTCTTATTTAAAGCTTAATTCTAATTTCGTGGCTGCTACCTACCGTTTACCATCGTCTTTATTCGCCCTTAAGAAGTAAGAACCATCCACGATCTTTTGTTTAATCTTAATTGTCATAATCGGATTTCTAGAATCAAATTCATTGATTTAAAAAATGAGAGAAGGAGACAGAATAAATACGTATGTATTTGACCAAAAACAATGGTGTTTGGCAGGAATTGAAGAATACGTGGTTGATTTAAAGAAGAAGCTGGTCATGGCACGAGGTGACTTTAGGCCGCGTTTGGTTTCTCATCAACAAGTTAAGGACGTTTTCTCTCAAACTCCTCCTCAAAACGTCAAACGCTTTTTTCGACCTCTAAACCTCTCCCTTCGCTCCATTTTTTCCCCATGTTTATGTCCAAGAACATTATAAATTCTCTCACTTGCTACAAAACGCATTACACTAATTAATAGTGGTACAAAGTGTTGCAAATATTCTTATATTATTTTTATTGTGATACTGATATGTCGTAATTTCATAAACATCCGTAAAACAAATTTTCCGGTGACAACAAATCAAATATAAAAAGAAAAATCGATATCTAAATAACAATCACACGATTACCCAAAAAAATATGGCAAACAAGAATGCTTAATTTATTGAGAAAGAAAAGAATGTAAAATTGGCCGTTATTGAGGTTGGATAAGAAGCATTACAAATCCCCAAAGAAGCCATTGTTTCAAATTAATAAAAACAACAAAGTGGAGAGTACCGTTCATACTCATTGGCCTTCTTGTGGTATACTCAGTTCTTCAGTGTCACCAACTGCTACCTCAAATGTCTGAGAATGGTAAGTATAGGCAACGTATAACTGCTTAGGTTGGCCGGGACATGGATCGCAAAAGCCCATGATCCCTGATTTCTTCACTCCCTCATGGAGCTTGAGCTGCCCTGAGTCACTCACAAGGAAGTTCATGGGCACTGTCACGTCAATGACTCCCGAATCCACTCCATCCACTCCTTCTTCGTGTCTTCTCTCTATCGCTTTTGGGTCACCATACAACGCTTTCGTTACTATGAGTCCATCTGTTTCAGCTTGCCGGTTTTTCTTCCTTGTGGCTACATTTTGTAGCAATTGCTGGGCCTTCTCAGCCGCTGCCCTTGCTTCCCCAACCTAAAACCCACATGTTTTTTAGAAATTTCATAATCTACCCACAAAATCATAAGGAATCTCGCTTGGTTACCAAACACGTAAGTAACCATCACCTGGCCCCAAGTTTTCTCCATATTCTCCAAGGCCTTTTGTTTTTCTCTTTTACGCAAATATGGCTTCACCACAAATTTCTGCGTGGAACAGTGAAAATGTTTAAATCAGGCAAACACCATCTAACAAGAGAGCAAAAGTAAATGATATTTACAGGTTCCAATCACTCACCTTTAACAAAAAGTAAAGAGATGTCGGAACAATGAATGCTCCAGTTGCAAATACTGGACCTAAATGTGAGGAGAGCAGAATCTGCACGTTTTAAAGATAATCATCATGGATATGTTAAGGTGTCAAAAGTGAAAGACTTCCTCAGAGTGTACACATGTCGGCTTTTTGTCCATAATTGAGTTGGGTAAGGGTTTGGGAGAGTTAAGCATGATGTTCTAGAATCCATCCCTAGGCTTTTTGGATTGTTCTTTCGTTTTGTTAGTTTGTGGTTCTATAATTTATTCTACTCCAGAGATTAAAACACAATCTGTTCTGTTCTTATCCGAAGAACACCAGAGACGACACCACAAGAAAAGAAAAGGAAGAAATTAACACTCACAGGAACAATTAGCTTCTGGCCACCACGGTGTAGCTCTAGTTTCCAAAAAATACCCTAAAACAAAAGTATAGAGTACCGGATATAAGCAGACTGCATAATAGCTAAGGTGACTAAAAAAATTTATAAAGAATAATTTACCTTGAGTCCTATTGTATACATCATTCTTACGGTACTGAACTCAGAAATCTTCCTTCCGCCACCAACCTCAATTTCAATCGCATTGCTGAAAAAGTTATACGAATGTATCCAAAGTCAAAATGAGGACAGTAATTTTGCCACACAATTAGAAAAAAGGATTTCCATCCTCTCGCACATCATAGATTAGGTTGACTAGGATTATCTGTCAATAAAACATACCTTCCAAATCTACCTACAATGCGACCATGCGATTTGGATGAAAGTTTACGAGTATAACGCGCTGATGCTCCGAGTCCACCAGTTGCAATCTAGTAATAGCAAGATCATAACTAGGGAAAGTAAGAGAGATGGCTGAGGTGGAACAGTCGGAATGCAATATGGCAATCAGCGTACCTTTAAGTCACCAGCAGCAGCTACATTCTCGTCTTTCTTTTTCCACCCGACTGTAATTGCTGATTGCATACCCAGTGCCAGTTCAATCTGGAGGGAAAAAACTATATGAAAATCGAGAGAACTGCTTTCTTGCCTTCTTAGAAGTTCAAATCAAAACCATACTGGGAGAACATACATTTCCACTTGAAGTTTCTGAAAGCTGTCGAGTCCACGTGTTGGTAAGATTAATGGAACCATCACTCAAAGACTTCGAAATATTGATAGTGGCAGTTGAATGTATGGATAACTGACTGTCCCAACAAGAAACCCATACGAGTCATATAAACAGATACAGTTAAAGATGCCTAAAATTAAATTAACTGGAAACCCATGAGCCTACCGAGTTGTCTGCATTCCAATAAGTGACTGCAAACCCGTTGACGCGACAAACTCTATGGATGACACTGGAGAAAGCTGCCGTCTCAGAATGGCAGTAGCAATGCCGCCACCAGACTTTTCATTGGCGGCCAAATTTCCACCAATGGCAAGAGCATCATCTTTTGACAACTGAGACTGCACTTGACTAGCCATAACCATTCTGACAGTTGCAGATGCAAACACAAAAGAAAAGAAAAGGCATCAAAAACTAAATATAACTTAAAATAGAACAGAGTAAATGTCAAAGAGAAAGTATTCAGCGCCCAAAAATCTCACACAAGATAATGGATACACACAATTAGATAAGAAGAAAACAAAAAGAAGATATCTTTTCTCAATTCCCATTTGCTATTTTAAAATTCCAGACTAGTAAGTGTCTCCGAGGTCAAGTTGGGCACCTAAATCAAGAACCATGCTATAAAATCAAAACTTGAAAAGAAGAAGAAAATAAGTACCCTCTCATGATGCCATCACCGTCTAAAAAATGTGGGACAGACAAATTGAAGATAATTGAACCGGTGGGTAGAAAATGTGCCATCTTCTTAGCTTCTTCGTTTCTCCTCTTAATCCTTTGAAGCTCCTCCTTGATCTCGTCAGGCTTACTCAACCTGGGACCAAGCTCTAATCCTGAAGTCAAGCCTTCCATGCCATATAAGTCATATATCAGCCTCTTAGTCTCATCCGATAATATCTCATATGCTTCACATATGCGTTGGAAGTTCTCTGTAGCCACCTCCTTCATCTAACCACAAATTCGGAATCAGCCCACTAAAAAAAGCTAATTCCTTTGTGTAAATTGATATCAACAACACACGAAGACAGATATCTAAAGTAGTAAAAGAAGATCAGAAACGAATTGAAAACAGAGAATAACGATTGAGTAGATCGATTCGAGCAAACCTGAGGAGATTGGTACTTGTCTGGGTGATAGACTTGAGCCCATTGACGATAAGCTTTCCTAATTTCTTCGTTGGAGGCTTCCGGGGACAAATTCAGTAGCGCGTAGAGCTCTCTGTTGGGCGGTCCCGTCGGTGCTGCTTCTTCGCCCATCATTGCCTAAGATTCAATCGCTTCAGTGATTCAATCTCGATAGATAGAGTGAAAGGAATGGATATAAGAAAGAGATGTTTCCGGCGCCGGAGGGTTTTAGGGGTTTTGCGGCGGATGACCACTGCTGCTCTCAGCATTAGCTCGCTTTGTCGGCTTTGACCCTTCCTTGATTCCCAAGTCCATCCTCTTTCCTTTCTCCTCCTCAATATCTTCATCAAATTATACTTTTGACACCTTATTTAATTGATTGCTCAATTTTGCCCTATTTTCTTATTTTAATAATGGGCCTTAAATGTCTAAAAGGCCTCAGCTACAACCCACAAAACAATCGATATCTAAAGAAGACTAACAAGATAGATTAAGTAAAGTTTTATTTGACAGAAGAATGAAGAAGCTCCTAGCTGGATGGATATATTTCTCTAATTAGGTTTAGTTAGCTTTTCTTTTTGGTTTGTGAAGAGGTACACATCGAAACCAATCAACTGTCTTGTTTCCTTGAATTTCGAGGTTATTGTGGATGCGAGCATCAGTAAGGGAATATTTCCTAAATGACGTGAACCAAAAAGACGTCTTAAAATCGTTGTCGTATTTTAGCACGCTGTCAAAATGTGTGGAAAATTATTTTTATTGATAATGGAATTGATCGGAGACAAAAGCAAATGAATTCAACTATATAAGAACAAAATGTACACTTCTTGAAAAAGACTGGATCCCACTCTCGAAGTCGAAACGTCCCCTGTACTTTCCATAGGAGCTGAGCTTTTATACGAGCTAATTAAGCCATCAAAATGTAAACCATCTCTAATATGGGAAAGATTGTATTTATTCTGTGTTTTTAAAAAACTTGGAACCGGAGGTACTCGTGTTATTCATTACCCACTCCACCTTGGCTCATAATAAACCCATTGAAGTAACCTTATCATAATTAGTTAAATTTATAAATTAGAAAAACCAAAATGCAAATACGTAGCAGTCAACGTTGACAGAAAAGACACTTGGTGGATATAACTAACTATATAAGCATCTCAAAGACCATTTCAGACGATATGGACCGACGCGGTTTCAACAAAGGAGGAGTTGTGTCATTGTTAAGCAGTCAACGCTACTTCCTTTCCCTTCCTCTTTAATTCCCTTTTATATATCTCTACTAGGATTTTCCCCCAATATCCTAACTCTCTCTTTTTTTTCTTTTGGTCAATTCGCCAATACCCTAACTCTACAAAATTATAATACAGCCTAATGCCTACATTATAACGAATTGGTACAACACGTAATCTTGTAATTGATATCCTTACAATAGAAGTAATATTTTTGTAGTTTGTTATATCAAAATACATGTACTATAAAAATGTAAAACGGATATTGGTGTACGTCAGTCAATGTTAGATATCCACAATTGGAAGTATTGTACGATCATTTATTTTAAAGTGGTATATAAGTCACAGCCTAAAAAATACATCCATGGCAACCTTATAAGAAATGTTACAAAACCAATGTAACAAGTATGACTATTGCAAGATAGGTGGAAAGATAGTGCAAAAAGTTTCCCACTTAGTTACTCTAATTATTAATTTTATATCTTTCTATTTCAATTCCCCTCATTTCCAGTATTTTACTCCAATGATCGACCAATTACACCATATATTTTACGTTTTTCCAACACAAACAACCGTGTTTGGCTGTGAGTTTCTTGACAGAATTGACTTTGAATTTGAAAGGAAATAAGTAAAATAAATGTGTAGGGGAAATAAAAACAATAATGAACTAGGATGAGGTTGCAGTTGCACACCACTTGCCAAGAGGACAACGGCTCAGTCACATGGTCCTAAATTGACCATTTCCATAATATTAGCTGCCAACAAATATATAAAATAAAAATACGGTTACTGTCTTTCATAATTCACCTTTTAATATATTTAAACAAAAAACTAACCAGACCTTAATTCACCATTTTATTGTGCGTTACATACAAACAGCGTTACACATCTCTCTCTTCGTCCAAAAAATGTGACTAAAGATATAATGCGAGTCTGTGTTAAACCCTTAAAATCTGGAATCAAAATCCATATATTTCCATTACAATAAGAAGTTCAAAATGTTCTTTCGGCAACGAATACGAATGTAGAAATTGACCAATATGAAAGATAAATCAAGGGTGATATGTTTTGCCCAAAAAAAAAAAAAAAAAAAATCAAGGGTGATATGTACTTGCATCAGAAAATGGAAAGTACAGAAATTCCTTAAGTGGGCATTAAGATTTAGTATAATTTTCAGTAATTAGCAACTAATAGTAGTGCTTAACTTATTTTAGGTAAATAAGAACAACCTACCTAAGGTATATTATGCTCAACCTTTTTCTTCTTAAAATTTTAAAAATAAAAATATCATTATAATAATTTTCTCATTGGCCAGTCGCCATTATACCTTTTTAACCTTTCACAGTATCCCAGAAACCTTCCTCTCTTTGATACATTGGTGTGTATATATATATACGCGCATGCGTTTACACATTCCCTAAAAAAAAAGTTGAGATTCTTGATAATTCTTTTATTTCATTTTTGGTTGCAATTTGGACATTGTTGTACAGAGAAGTCAATTATGGATTTGCGGAGAGGCATGGTGTTATTGTGCTGGGTTCTATCCCTTTTGGTAATCGAAACGACGGCGTATCGAGAGAGACAGCTGCTGCTGCAACCGCAGGAAACGGCGATAGATACCGCAAACGCGGTGGTGGCGGTTCAAGAACGGGGTTTGAAGACGCGGCGGCCGGAGCATAAGAACGCCTACGCAACGATGATGTACATGGGGACGCCAAGGGACTACGAGTTCTACGTGGCGACACGTGTCTTGATCAGATCGCTCAGAAGTCTCCAAGTGGAAGCTGATCTTGTCGTCATCGCTTCCCTCGACGTCCCTCTCCGATGGGTTCGAACCTTGTAAGTCTCTCTTCCGACCATTATAAAACGATGCGTATTCATCTTTGACTTTCAAACCAATTAATACGCAGGGAGATTAATGGCTTAAATGCAATAAATATTATATTCTACATACAATTTCTATTTAATTTTGTCAATTTTTAATTATTTTTATGCAAAAATGGAATTTCCCCCAATACTGGCATCGTGCGTGAAACAGCAGTGTTTTTACTTTTTACAAATTTAAACTGGGATATTTCTTTCTTTCTTGGTTTCAAAACATTACTACCTTTTAAAAGCTAAAGATTGGACTCTTTATTATTTTTCTTAGAAATTGAGTTAAATTCTTGTTAAGCTTGGAAAATGTCTGAACGAGAACCAAAATAGCTTTAGGAATTAGGAGGGGTATCGATTCTTTCCTTCTTCTTTTTTGGTCGGCTTGAATCCAAATAAGTTTTAAACACTGAAGAACTGTTCTTATTTTTTGTCCACTAGTTTTGTAATGCTTAGAATATGAACGTTAAGTAAAAGTTGGGGAGAAACAATTCTTACCCAAAAAAAAAAGAAAAAAGTTGGGGAGAAACAAACGTTGAGTTGATAAATGTAGTTGACTCTTAGACCCACGCATTTACCTCCATTTGTACAACCATTTGGTCCATTTCTTGTATATGACAACGCGCCTATCTGTATAAAATATCTTTGATTAAAAAAAGAGGTGTCATCTAGTTTTTTTAAAAATATATACTATATTTTAAGTTTTTCTTTCATTTTCATGTTTTCTCAATAATTTAGTGTACATAAATTCTTTAATGATATTTTAAAACATACTAACATATGTATTTGGTCAAACCGTCCAAATGTTATTTAACCACCTAAACAATCGACTCTTTAAAATTTAGAAATAAGCCACAGGATCTTCATCTTAGTATGAACCTTAGTCAACAATTCACCTCAAAAAAGTTGAAAAAAAATAAAGATCATGGGAATTAAAAGCGATTGGTAACAATCAAAACTTCTTTCGTTCAATGAAGGGAAAGCGTACTGCATAAGGAGAGTTGTTTGACTTTACTGCCTTGATTGAGAAACCTTTTGGAAACAAGAAAGAGCTGTTTTGGTCTAATTAATAATTTATGACCGGCCAATCTGCTGTATAGATCATGCAATAACGTCTACATCTCAATCTCAATCTCATAAGTTCATAACTTATAATTTTTTTTGTTGTCTCTCCGGAGACATTCAATAAAAAAAAAACTTTAGTATTTTTTAGCAACACTAGGACTTGGACATGCATATACAAATTACACAAGAATATATTTACTCTCAAAAACATGCATGAATAGCTTAATTTGTTGGTAGTTGGTACCAAACGTTTGTGTGTGTGTGGATATATACTAACGTGCGTGTGTGTGAGCAGGGAAGAGGAGGATGGAGCCAAAGTGGTGAGAGTTGAAAATGTGGATAATCCGTACAGGAGACAGACTAACTTTAACAGTAGATTCAAGCTTACTCTGAACAAGCTCTACGCTTGGGCTTTGTCTGATTACGACCGTGTGGTCATGCTTGATGCCGACAATCTCTTCCTTAAGAAAACCGACGAGCTGTTCCAGTGCGGGAGCTTCTGTGCGGTCTTTATAAACCCTTGCATCTTCCACACTGGCCTCTTTGTGTTGCAGCCATCAGTGGAGGTGTTCAAGGACATGCTCCATGAGCTACAAGTTGGAAGAGAGAATCCGGATGGAGCTGATCAGGGCTTTCTTGTTAGTTACTTTTCGGATCTTCTAGACCAGCCTCTCTTTCGTCCTCAGAGTAACGGATCTGTGCTTAGTGGCCATTTGAGACTTCCCTTGGGCTACCAAATGGATGCTTCTTATTTCTGTAAGTCTCAACTTAATCCATATTGTCTATAGACTATAATATGATATACATTTAGGCTAATGTAATAACATGATGATCTCTATATTAATACTCTCAGATCTTAAACTAAGATGGAACATACCCTGTGGACCAAACAGTGTGATTACATTCCCAGGAGCTGTTTGGTTAAAGCCGTGGTACTGGTGGTCATGGCCTGTTCTTCCACTAGGTCTCTCATGGCACGAGCAGCGTCGCACCACTCTAGGGTAATTTTAATTTTGAAATGATGTGGACTCTCTCTCAAATTTTGTTATATAATGGTTGATATTAATGATACTGTGTGTGA
Organism: Erysimum cheiranthoides; assembly: GCA_011420285.2. Lineage (NCBI taxonomy): Eukaryota > Viridiplantae > Streptophyta > Magnoliopsida > Brassicales > Brassicaceae > Erysimum > Erysimum cheiranthoides. The sequence goes on along the minus strand of CM022182.2, from coordinate 14,115,971 downwards.
TCTTGCAACAGGTACTCAGCAGAGATGCCTTTGGTCATAGTCCAGGCGATTTTCTACCTTGGAATCATAGTGGTCACACGACTAGCTCGCCCTAACGTAACTAAACTATGTTATCGCCGCTCAGACCGCAACTTAACAGCGATCCAAGCAGGTTTCAAGTTGATCGCACTTGTCTCTGTAGTTGCAGCCTACATCTTCCCATTCTTCACCATCCCTCACACCATCCACCCACTCATTGGGTGGTCGCTTTACTTGATGGCTTCTTTCGCTCTCTCCTCCATTCCAATCAACACTCTCCTCCTCCCAACACTCCCTGTTCTCACTCCATGGATCGGCATTCTCGGCACGCTCCTCGTCATGGCCTTCCCTTGGTACCCTGATGGAGTGGTCAGAGCCTTGTCGGTTTTCGCGTACGCGTTTTGTTGCGCACCCTTTGTGTGGGTTTCATTCCGCAAGATCACCTCGCACCTCCAGGTTTTGATTGAGAAGGAGGTGTTGTTTCCACGGTTGGGAGACTCAGGGATCAGTTCAGGCTTCAGCAAATTGTATTAGGAGACTTTATTTGACCTATTGCTTCTGTATATAGAAGATTGTTATTGTTTCATTCACATTACATTTATATCAACTCATTCTAACCTTATTTCTTTTACCTAGTCAAAATATTAATTTCGGTAGCATGATTTCACAACTCTTCATTTTGTTTGTAGAGTAACCCTTGTTTGTTCTCGTTCAACTCACTCTCTTGGATTCGCAAACAAATAAATTAAGATTCAGAGCATGAAAGTTAAAGAACACAAACAATTGAGCAAGTACACTCTGTTTCTCTCTGTTTCTGTTTATAACCCTTTCTCAAAATTAAAAAAGAAAAGAAAAAAAAACTACACTCTGTTTCTCTCTGTTCTTATTTGTGCCACTCTTTGATTTCCCTCTCTAGTTACAAAAGTCCCCTAGACTTCTTATAGCTCTCAACGGAAGCCCTCTCCATCACATTCAACCCTCTGAATGCTCTAGAATGTTTCACTTCCTGCTGTCAAAAAAAAAAAAAAAAGAATGTTTCACTTCCATCCATATAAACCCACACTTTTTAAATAAAATATATTTATTAGGAAAAAAAGAAAAAGAAAAAGAAAAAAGACCACATTATAGCTGTTAATTAGGTCAAGTGAATCCAAATGACCCTTTCCACGCGGACCTCGGTTCTTCTTTCCCTCTGATGTGAGACCTCTAAGCTCACGAGTCACGATGCTTGTGCACAGGGTTACAAATCCTATATTAATACGGCGCGTTTTCTTTGGGCCACTTCATCACCCATTGGGCTACCCATTAGCAATTACCCCTAATCCAATTTTTGACGAAATACGAATGTATCCATTACCCTTAGATTATTAGAGGTTATTATTGGTCAATCACGTGTTATTGAATTCTATAATTGTATAATGTTTTTGTCGAAAAATCATGCGTTATTTTTTTAAGAGTTTTGAAATACTAGTAAAAATTATTTTGTTCATAATTTTAGCAGACGTTAGTAAAGATTTGATTTTATATTATACTTTAATAGATTTATAAATATATCTTTCTAAATTATATTACAAAGATTCATATGATTTTAGTCAAGCGATTAACGGTCAACTTCTATTATCTTTTTTCATTGAAGTTCGATAACAAATTACGTTACCCCGCATAATAAAAATTAGACTATGTATTAAAATTATTCTCTAACTTTTTATAGACCACATAATGAAATTGTAAATATCTGTAATTTGTAAAGTAGCTTGGCCTTTGGGAAGGCACCAATATTATCAGAAGATACAAATTCCACTTTCGTCTCCTTCGTACAATGGCGATAGTACGGACACAACCTAGCACGTGCGCCTCAGCCCACCATTTCTAACTTCATCTGTAGATTCTCTGAACTTTTGTACGTTCCTTCTTCTTTTTATGCTTTTTTTGTATATTTTAAATCATTTTACCGTAAAAAGAGAAACAATCCTAAGGACAATATATCTTCACTCCAATTTGTTCTTGCGTACCTCTATAATTCCAAACTATGATTGCGTTAGATGTCTAGATATAGCCTTGTAGGTTAGTGATTACTTTTTTCTTTTGTACTATATATTATGCTGGGCTTGAAGCTTTACATGAACAAGAACGAGATATTTTTATTTTTATTTTATATTGTATAGTGATGTGGTTTAAAAGTGAATATAATTTTAACTAAGTTACTGGAGGCGTTACAATTATTTTTTGTGATAAAAGATAATGATTTTTTGTGTGTTTATAATGTGTCGAATTTACAATATAAATGACTGGTTTAGAGCATCATTAACGTGATATGTTAAAGGATATATCTTAAAGAAAATAAATTACTAAAATAATGTAAGAAAAAAATAGAGAGAGAAAGAGAATCTAGGAAAATTTATTATTCAAATTAAATCCTCACTGCAAAAAATAAACAAAAACAAAATTTATTCAAAAAGCAAAAGGCAAACCCAATCATAACGTGACATGTCATCAATAATCTCAACCCAAAACACTTCTTATCTAACACTCGGGTATTGCTACAGAACACGCTTTTTCATTATTTTTCTATTTTTATAAGTTTCTAAGATGTGGGAGAATATGCTGTTAAGGATGGTTTTACAGGTCTCAAAAAAAAAAAAAAAACTCGTATATCATTTACTTGTACATCATTAGTAGCTAGGATAATTATTTAAATTATAGAATTAGGGGAAAAAGGCAAGCCAGACTCGAACCAAATCCAACCCAAGTTACCCAATCAAACCATCATCTAAATAGCTTGTGTGAATGCTTCCAGTCCAATTTTTAAAACATTGATTGTTAATTACCATTTGAAATCATTGTATTACGAAAATATAAGAATAATGTTTCCAGTAAATTTATTGTTTTCTCAATAAAAATGTAGAAAAATTAAGATGAATGTATGTTATTATGTTTTATGTCACTTATGTGTGGATAGGTTGAGTCAGATATGATGATTTAGCCAGTAGGTCAAAAACGGAAAGATGAAAATAATCTAGTTTTGGAAACTGGAATATATACGAGGATCTAATCACCTAGGATTCTCCAGCTTGTATTACGTACGTCGTTGGATATATCACATCGACATGTTAAATCACTTTTTTTTTTTTGTGCAAAGTTTAATTACATATTCATCAAAATATAAAAGGGAAAAATACGTACGACAGCAAAGCTTTGTCTTTTTTGATCAAATTAAATTAATACAAACACCCTATTCCATCTGTGAGAGATTCACGTATGTAGTCTCTTAGTAATTCAATTCATAATCATGTACTTTCATAATCATTACAATTTACAATTTTTATTTAGTATGTGAGATACTGAGATCTATTATATACTACTTGATACTCATACTGAGATCTACTATATATTTGATCGTTTTCAAATATAAATATTACTATATGAAATATTTTATAAATAATCTCTTTTATAATAATACAAAATACATGTATGGATTTAAAATGGAGTTTTGACACAAGAACATCACTAACCACTAAAATACATGTATTGGTAAATATATATAGTTAAAGGGTTTTTTTTTTTTTTGAACACAATTAAAGGGTATAATCAAAATATTTCTTTAAAAGTAGGTGAAATAAAACAATGGTTAATTACACATGGAAGAAAAAGAATGAAACCTCAATAATCTTCAAAAAATACTGTGGCCATTATTTGACAATGATGTTAATTTGGCCCATGATGTCGATATGCAACATACGGCTCACATTTAAACACATAGGCGTACGGCCCCTGCTATATATAATAGCGATAATCTAAGAAAATAACCATAAAAATAAAAAATAATTGACATTGTAGACTAAAAGTAAGATATTTTTTTCTAACCATGAAATATATTACGAAGATGACATTGAGTCAGTTATACATGGTTATGAAACCAAGTAAAGACATATGAAATATAATTACATTGGAAAATATATTTCCTCTTGAAGTGCATACCAATACCACTATACCAGTATCTCAATTTCGCACTGTATAAACCATCTAATCTTTTAATTAATGCCAGCCCAATTGATCCCAGGTATGAAATGATTTGGAAAAAAGTACATTAAATATTTTTATGTTTGTAAGATATACCAGATCATTCAACACATAAATATTCAAGTTTCCGTATGCATAATATATCTAGTAGATCAACAACTCTTAGTCCAATATACCAATCAGTTCCAAGTCTATTTGCAGTTCCCGAAGGACAACATAGCGCCAAAGAGAACTTCACACTAAAATAGAAGTCCTTACAAAATTTCTTACACCTTTGTGCCCTCCAAAAGAGATCGTCTTGAATATGAAGAATTATTGCCCTCCATTGTTCTAAACAAAAATATACACACGAAAATACCTATCTTTTAATACTTTGTTTTGCACATAAGAAAAAGGAAAGAAGAAAAATATCCATCTTCTTTTAATACTACTTTTGCACATAAAGGCATTAAAAACCATAAAGCTTTTAAAACCCATCTTCCCTCTTTTTTAGGTTTTTCCAACTTATACCAAGAAAACTGTTGTTTGTTCTGATGGAAATGATCAGTTGTTAGGATATAATTAATGGGTTATGATAAGTTATAAAGTTAAATGATTATTTGTTGGAAAAAAATATTATCTCTCTATCTATTTTCAAATAAAATTAGGAATGGAGACATCATGATTTCCATTATCGAAAGAAAATTAATAATATTTATAAAAGCTTAATAGAAACCTAAACAACCAATATAAGATAGTCAAATGGCTCAAATATTTACCATGTGGATTGATTCGATTGAAAAACTGTGATTTATATTCTTCACTTAATTTTTTCACAAAATAAAAATTTAGTCTCTCTTTACTCTTGAGTCTGGAATCCTGCGGTTAACAACAAAAACTAGGATATCAATGAAAATCAGTCCCAACAAAAGGTACATTAAATACAGCACACTCATTAAATAAAATGGGCCAACGGGTCTTTCCATTTCCAACTTTATACGGGCCAATAAGCTCACGGCAAAAAGGCGAATAGCCATAAATTGGGAAACTGGGATACGACAGGAAAAGTATATGAAACACACAAATTCAACAGAGAAGTTAATAAAATTTGTCTCTCGTGCTATTTTACCTTCTTCTTTTTTTTCTCTCATTTTATTGTATCTTTCTCTAATACAAAAATCTGAGGCCATTTCATGATTTTTTTAAAAAGGAAACACGGTCGAGGTTGTTTGTTACATAATATGCTCGACCTTACTTTTAATGAATTAGATAAAATAACGTATACATTAATGTTGCATACCAAAAAATCTATTATATGCCAGCCTTATTGGAGAAAAAAATATCTATGTCAGACCTAAAAGTAAATGACAAGGTCAGAAACATAAATCTGAAAATCTTTAGGGAAATAAACAGTTGTGGAAAAAACAAAACAGGGCTACAACACAGAGATGGGACTTTGTCAATTGTCACTGACTCACTGACGTTCATATTTTTTAACAGAAAAACCTTTTACTTACATATCACACATTTTCACACTTAAAGAAAATCGTAAACCATTAATAATCATACAGTTTGGACTTTTTCTTTTTGTGTCAATACAATTTGGATTATCCGGGTAGTTTTCAACGTCAAAAATTTTCCACATGACAATAATACATTCAAAACGACAACGTTTTGGGTTTCTAGTAACTTTGAGAGAGGAAGGGTTCTTCGTCGGGAAAAGAGTCCCAAAAGCCGTCGATTTTGTGGTTCACGTCGAGCAAGAGATCGGGAAGATCGGAAAACGCGTCGTCGGAGACTGTGGTCGTAGCCGGAGATGACGTTTCCGTGACAGTGGGAGAAGGCGACGGCGACGACGTCTCTACTTCCATGTCAATGGCCACTGCGGCTGCAGCTGCGGCGGCGGCGGCTTGGATGTCTTTAGGGTCGACGCTAGCTGGTCTAGGGAGGTGGTAAGCGAGCTCCGGGAAGTTGAGGTGAGCAGAGCCGCCTTTGATGGCTAAAGCCGCCACGTCGTGAGCACGCGCCGCCATCTCCGCCGTGGAGAAAGTACCGAGCCAGATTCTTGATTTCTTCTTTGGCTCTCTGATTTCGGACACCCATTTTCCCCATTGTCTCATTCTGACCCCTCGGAAAGTTGGATGCTTAGAAACAACCTTTTCATCATCATCATCATCTTTGACTCTTTTCTTCTTTGGATTATTTTTCACTCTTCTCTCCGTCGTCTGCGCCGGCGAATCCTGGAATCTCCGGCAGCCGTCACGTTCCATTGCTTGGACTTTTTGCTTCTAATTTAGTAGAGGGGATAAGTGTCACGAAAGAAATGATTTGGTGCGAAGATTTCAGAGAAGAAAATAAAATTGGTTTTTGTTTTTTTTTTTTTGGTGTAGAGTGAGAGTTAGAAGGAGGTTTGAGAAGGAAGAGGTCGGTGTGTTGTTATTATATACATCCAAAAATTGGAAAGCAGATTTTTTTTTGTAGGCTATACCTAAAATATATGTATAGGTATTAAATATCTACTATATTGTATATAAAACATGTATAAGCCTAAGGATTCTGAATAAAAGTATATACTCTCTCTCTTTTTTTTTTTTTGTCCTGGAAAGATAACTTTCATTAAAAGAAACAGAAATACAAAGAGATGTTGTGGCCTAAGGTCATCGGCCTAAGGTCTCTCTCTCATTTGTCAAAAAAGAAAAGAAAAAAAATACTCTCTATATGTATACAATTTATATATTCATATGTTTGGAAATATTTTAATATTTAATATAAATATAAAAGTTAGGTGATAAATCAATATTTTTATATTACTTAAAATAATAGGTTCAAACAGTTTTACGTAATGATAAAAATATTTAGAGGTAAAAGACAACGCAACTGTACGAAATAGAGGTACATCAAGATATGATAATACGGAAAGATATTGTGGTTCAATTATATTTTAATTATTTGTAAGAAATGACGATATGCTAAATAGTACTCCGTATTTAAAACTAAAATATTTGTAAGATTATAGAAAAAAATAATTACATACATTTTGTTAAAAGTTTAAAATCAGTACATAAAGTAAAATAAATTAGGGATATTTACCATCGTTTACTTTTTCTATAATACTGTATATAATAAAACCAGAACATTTTAATTTTTGTGCAACTTATCTAATTGTTTTTACTGTCTTCTTTTAACTTATTATCTCTGCACTATACACATTACCTATCAGTTCATCGAAAACCAAAACAGTACTATTTTTATGTAATAAAAAACAATATTTTTTTTGTTAAGAAATCTTGTGTTTACCAAGTTCATCGGAGAAACCTCATCGAAAATCAGAAATACCACTATATTTTATATATATATATATATATATATATATCAGAAAATACTAATTTTTTAGAAGAAATCTTATGTTTAACTAAGTTCATATTATTAAACACCATGAAGTATAATTATATAAATTAGATGCGTGCACTGGCTACATGCATATAGACATATGTACACGTACAACTTTCTTAAAATGTGGAGAAATCAGTATGTGTATAGCATCTTCATTAAGAAAATGTATAGTATATTGATACAAAATAAGATAAATCCTAGCGTTAGAAGTTACAACGAGAAGGATAAATTCAGCCATCATTTTTTGGTGATTCCATTTAAGAACTGATTTACCCTCACAGCTCCGCGTTTTACATTTATTGGGAACCAAATTAACGGATTTTTAAATAATGCATTTAGCCTCGTTTTAGGAGTCTAATTGATTCACACAATTAATTACAAAGCATTCGTATTTGGGGACGTGACCAAAAAAAAAAAAAAAGCATTCGTATTTGGGGTATAGTACTCTTTATCCGACTTTGTCGAGTTTCTACAGTCAAGCCATTATTTTATACTACAATACTGTTGGTGAATATAATAGTGAATACATAGCTTAAGAATTACTGAGGTGTTCTTTTTTAGCTAGTAAATAAAGTAGGGTTTGGAAAAGAAGTAGACGCTTTCCATTAATCACAACGAGAAACAAAAAAATAACGAGCATCGAAAATGATTAGAGTTTCAAAAAGTAAATATTCATCTACTTTGATTTACCTATCAACGGATTTGTTGGTAAGCAAAGGGGGCAAATAAAGCCAACAAAATGTTGGTGTTGATTCACAAATGATAAAAGGTTTCCATTTGGATAAATCTTCCGAAGCCGTTGTACGTATCTAATATATATAGAAAAGAAGTATAGTGAGTTAGGTTTGCAAATGTGCTATTAAGAATTGAAAATGTGGTTAAGTGAACAATTTGAATACAACATTGATAATATAGACGCACATATAAGAAACCGCATTAGTACACGTTGGTACAAGGTACACAAGATGTACAAACAATCAAAGACAGTTGACGATAAGACACTACAAAGGACAACTTACATGAGATATTACAAAGCCAACGTTATGATAGCTCATAGGCTTCGTACATACATACATACATACATATATTAATCATATTGATACATGCATATATAGCTGCCACAAGTGTATGTATGTATGTATGTATGTATGTATATATGATATATGCATGCATATATTGACAGAGTCAGTCAAACTTGGTTTTCATCTTTAATTTGGACTCTCTTGGGTTAAACAAGATTAAAGACATAAGCTGTCAAAATTAATTTAACGAGGGTGTCTTAACTACTTTCACTACTAACCAACTAACAGTTTTTTTAAAATACAAATGTATTATTTGTTTTAATTTTTTTCAATGTTGGAGGATTTAGATAGAAGACAACAGTTGGCTAATTGCAATAGTACAACCACAAATTATATGCGATATAATGACAAATACATATTCAACTAACTATTTCGGTTATTAAATGCTCAATTAATAACTAGAAACATTAGGCAACTTTTTGGATCGAAAAAGCCAATTTATAGAAGGCAAAGCAAAGGGCGACAGATAAAACTACATATGATCGTAAAATCAGACATGGGATAGTAGTACTACCACAAATTGTAAAATATGCATGCAATAAAATGAGCCTTTGACTTGAAGAGAGACATTCATATTTATTAGACATACTAGCTCTCAAATTTTTAGTTTAAACTCTGTATTAAACAAAAAAGATCAATTTATTCTGTTCTGGTTTGCTATTTTTCATACCACGAGGTCCTAAAATCCAATTTCTTTCATTCGTCAAACGTACTCGTACTATTTGGTGGTATTTTTTTTTGTATATGCAGAATATATATTTAAATAAAATTAGATTTTTAATCCAGGTATATCATGTCACGAAATGTAAGAGGATCAATTCATGGTTATTCAATGTTTAAGAAAATTATATATTATAATCAAAATCCAATACATCCCAATGCGATGTCAATTATGATGAATGTTTTAAACAGCAAACATATCTAGATCTTCCACATACCCTGTGGTTTAGTTTAATAGTATTCGGTATAGGATCCTCAGTTTAAGAAAGCGTAAGATCAATACAATGAAATATCACATAAAAATGTTGTCCCTTATAGCTGCACAAAGAAAGAGTTAGAGTTTGGCAGAGCGGAACTGTTGCTTAATCAACGGTCGGATGTATTCATGGTAGCCGTCAGGAACTACGGAGTCATTGAGTGGATCCTTCAATGCTTCCTCAAACAGCTTTGGGTAAACGTTTCCATCGTAGCGGCCCAGCACAGAGCCAAGATACTGGTCCGTATAGTCGAATGCGTCCACTAGGGCCACTGCGTTTGGTCGGAGCTGGGAGTAAAGTGACCGAAGCTGGTGGTTCGCGAGTGCGGCTTGTTCGGGAGTGACAGAGTTTGTACTGAGGAAATCACCAAGGTGTTTGTGAAGAAGATGGAGTGCGTAAGTGTAACATAGATTCTTCAGCTGTTTCTTCACTCCTTCGCCTTCAATTTCTCCCTCTATTTTGGCTACAAACCTGTGAAATTTTCAAGTAAGTTATGATTTTAGTCCGTTGATAAGTTTGTAAAATTTGGTGAAGAAGCTTATTTACTTACTTGGAAACAACGATTAACTGGCAATGAGCAATCGCAGCCTCAACAAGATCAGCCAAGAGCTCTGAGAATCCTTGTTCTTGGTTCTCAAACTTGCTTAGATTGTTAGCACAAGTAACAGCCATTCTCAAAGCTCTTGCTTCAAAAGCTTCCAACACCATACCAGGGTTTAACCAATCCTCAGCTGCATGTTAAATCAAGATAAATTCAGAAAACAAATCGAGATAAAGGAGTACAAATTTTATGGTAATATCCATGAAAATTCACCCTTCTGAACACTGGAACGGCATTGCAAAAGGTGTTTTGCTCTGCCCATGTAAGCAGTTGTCCCAGAAGGAGCCTTTCCAGAACCCAATTGTGAAACTGTCTTCATCAGAAATCTAGCAACCTGAAGACCCATTTTTTTTAAGTATAACAAATTCTAACACAATATAAAGAGTTGGGGCTTGAAATGACTCTTAAAAGTGTTATCCTAGAAGATGAGTAAGAATACCTGTAACTGCAATACAACATTGTCTCCTTCGTATGTGCAAGCAGGAACATAAACAGCAAACAACTCAGGAAGGCCACTACACCACAGGTAACCATGTCCACCACATAACTTACGACATTCTTCAATACCATCCTTTAACCAACAACAAAAATACTCAATTTAGATGATTTTCAACTTTTTATTTTTTACTAAGTTTAGCTTTGGAAGCAGCATACTGAGGTGACTGAGGTAGTCATAGACTTCAATCCTGCAGTGCATGCATGAGCTTCAGGCAATGTTGCGAAATCACTGGCCTCTAATCTTTGTGTTACATCAGTGTAGAGCCATTTCAGCCACTCCCCTACAAACCGAAATGCATATGCAGATGCCAGCAGAGGAAACAATCTGTTCTGCTGAGTTTTATAATCAATCACCTGCCATTTATAACAACATCAATAAGTTGTTTCTATGACCATGACCATCTTCCATCTGAAACTGTTATTTTATAACTCGTGCGTGATCTTTCTAGATATTGGATTCTTAACCAAGTTGTATTAAACATATTTGTCCCATAGTTAAGTATAGTGAAATTTACAGAGTACCTGTGTCTCAATTCCACCATTCTGCGAACCAAACTGCCTTCGAACTGCACTATACCTTGTAGCTATGCAGACTGCCCGAGCCAGCGCAATGGAAGCATTTGACACAATAGTCTGTCTCACATACACCATAGTACCATACACCAATTGCCTTGGAACATCTGATGCTACATATTGTCCTTCTCTTGTAACTTTTGACAATCTATGAGAACAAAAATTCAGAACCATAAAATCGGTTTCTTTTTAACGGAGATATAATGAGTATGTAGTGAAATGCTTCTTTCACATAAGGCCAAAGATAGAGAGAAGACCTCATGAGCATTTGATCTCTAGGAATGCGAAACTGATCAAACATAAGAAAACCATTGTCCATTGAATTATATGCCCCGTTTCCAAACTTCACCCCGATGTCCCCAACGGTTATACCCGGAAGAGGAGAATGATCATCCAAATTGCGCAGTTGTACGATGAATCCTGAAAAAAGAGAAAGCCTTTGTGAATCAGTAGTTCAGTACTATTGATGATTATGAAAATGTTAACAAGAAATCCTTTACCATGGACACCATGGTCTTTGCCATTGATTATGAGACGAGCATAAACCACAGCATGAGTAGAAACTTTTCCTAAACCACCAGGCCACCACTATATTTCAAAACACAACAAAAATTGAGACACACCAAAAGACTCAGAGATCAAAAGAGAAAGATAACTGTTCTGACTTTGGATGATGTCTGAGTTGGACTGTGAATGATAAACTGATCTGTCTGTGGATCAAAAGTGGCGGTTGTTTCAAGTCCTTGAACATTAGAGCCATGACCAAGCTCAGTTTGAGCATAACATCCAATAATCTGCATCTTATTGGCAAGAGACAACCACTTGTGTTGTTGTTCCTCTGTGCCTTGTCCTTTAATTGCAGGCACAAACATTCTCTGTCCACCACAAACCCATTCAACATCAAAATTCTAAGTAAGCACCTAAAAGGAAAATTAAATATTTGTTTATTACCCAATGGAGATCCATGAAGCCTGGTTGATCCATGAAAAACCTCAATTTGATTCCCTCCTCATCAGAGAGACGAAGCTCGTTGATTATCTTCCAAGCGTGAACGCTTTTTCTCAACGTGTTCTTGAACAACTCTTTCCTACTCATTACAGCTCTATTGCTTTTCTCAAAGACCTTAACATAGCCACACAAAAAAAACAGATGCAAAATTCACATTCACCGGAAAACAGAGAAAATGATTAAGGAGGTATGAGAAATTCACCGGATCACTGGCGACGAGGCGGGACATCCGATGTGAAACCTCGAAAGCGTGGCGGGAACCGGCCCAGACGATCTTCATATCGTTGACATCGAACTCTGCTTTGTTCCTCTCATCGGCAAGGTGATCAACTCCCTCCATTGTTGTCTCTGTTATCAGATTCGAGTGTGTGAAAAAATGGATAATTCAAAGAGAAGCCATGTGTTTAAGAGAGCTCTTAGCTTAGGCGATTCAATAGGAGAATAATTCATTACATAAGAAGACCGAGGATTGTTTTCTATTTTTAGGATAGAACAGAAAGAGATAGTGATGTACTGAAAAAGTTAAAAAGTTGGTTAAAGAAAGTTCAAGTATACATATATACTGATATCGGTTTTTAGTGAAACGTGTTCATGTTTTTAAATGAAAAGATTCGGTTTTATAAGTTAACAAATCAGGCTCGAATCATCTACACATCATATCTTGGCTGTAGATAATTTGCTCAGCTACTTTGGAGTTTTTTGTTGACTTTAATAAATCACTCAAATTATCGAATATAATTAGCCTATCTGCACTAACACAAGTATTATTACTCCAAAGATAACTCCAAGATGTTTATTTTTAATTTAACATCCTAGAGGACTTTTTTTTTTTTTTGACTTGAATTTATGCATACAATACTTATTTAGATAAATTAGTTGTTTTTTAACTACAAGTCTGAGATGTCCACATATGTGAACGTCGACTTCTTTCGTTTCACAAATGGCGTATAAATTAATTTTCGCTTTTGAAATATTCTAGTATATCGATAATTTTAATTTTTCCAAAAGATTTGTTAATAATTAAAGAAAAAAATATAATTAAAGAAAGGAATGGATAAATGCAGTGTTATCCGGGCCTTGTGCGATGCATGACTCTTTCTCCATAGATAGTAACAACACGTGTCAACAGACCATTGACTTTCATCTAAGCTATTATAACAGGTGAAACGCTTGTCAGTTTAGAAAAACCCTCTTGAAAACACTGAGATCCTTGTTTTTTTTTTGGTTCTCCTCTCTTAAAGAGAAACCTAAGGTTGAGTAGAGATTAGGCAAAATTCTCGATCCCCAATTTTCAAAAAAAGCTCAAACTTCTTCTTAGGGTTTTACTCGCGATTCTTCTCGATTCCTCTTCGATCTTACCCGATTTTTATTATCTATTAATCCGTGATCGGCTTCTCAGAGTCATCTCCGTCTCCTCGTCGCCGGCGTCTGATCGGATCATCGTTTTGTTCAGGCGAATTATGGTGGTGATTTCCCTGAGAATTTTGAATTCAAATTTTCTCCGATTGCTTCCTCTTGACTTTGTCGCGATTTCGATTACGTGTAGACTTTCTTCTTGGCTTTGTCTTCGAATCCTGTGATACCATTTAGGGTGACTCTGTTCAGCCGATCGTTATTGTGAATAATAATCGTGTCTGTGTATATAAAGACTGGTGATTAGGTTATCAATTAGGAGGGTAGATTGGTTTTTCTGTTATTGATCTCTGGATCTTTGACTGAGGATATGTATATCGAAGAAGTGACGGAAAGGGAAGAGGACAAGGGGGAGAGATCGGTTGAGGATAACGTCGCTGATGGAGATAAGGCGATATTGGTGAGCAGAGGAAACGTGATTGTGTTGACTACAAAGAGGGCACTGGTTGGTGTTGGTGCTCGTGCTTTGTTCTATCCAACTCTGATTTACAACGTTGTTAGGAATAAGCTCGAGACTGAGTTTCGCTGGTGGGATCGGGTGGCTGAGGTAAATCTTATTGTCCTTTGAGCTTATTTTTTTCAATTCAATGGAAAGTGTGTTTCACCTCCAATTGTTTGTTGGTCGATAATTTTACAAGTATGTTACCTGGCTTCGGTTCTGTGTTTTATGCTAATACTTCTCTCTTTCATAATCTTGTTTTCTCCAGTTTATATTACTGGGTGCCGTTCCATTCCCATCTGATGTTCCACAGCTGAAAGAGCTTGGTGTTTGTGGAGTGATCACTCTGAATGAGCCATATGAAACTTTGGTTCCATCATCTCTCTACAAAGTCTCTTCTTTTCTCCATATTTAATCTGGTCATTGCAACAAAAATAATAGTACCTCTGTTTTTCAGTTTCTTTTAATAAACTAACCTCATTTTATTTTCTTACTCTTATGGAAGTCTTACTGCATTGACCACCTGGTGATTGCCACAAGAGATTATTGCTTTGCTCCTTCCATGGAAGCAATATGCCGAGCTGTAGATTTCATCCATAGTAAGTGTACCTTGTAACCCTTTTTCTTTCCTTCTCTTACTATTTCATGCCATTGTTAAGAATCTTACAGTTGTCCAAAGCCGTGTTCATTTGATCTCGAATTCTACTTTTATTCTTTGTAGGAAATGCTTCTCTTGGGAAGACGACTTATGTTCACTGCAAAGCGGGTCGGGGTCGCAGCACAACTATTGTCATATGCTACTTGGTTTGTATTGCAATTAATCCCAAAAACTATTTGATCAAAGACACCTTTTTTCCTCTCTCTGATTGTAATTTTGCAACGCAGGTTCAACACAAAAACATGACACCTGAAGCAGCATATTCCTACGTGAGGTCAATCAGGCCCAGGGTTCTTTTAGCAGCCACCCAATGGAAGGTATTTGACAGGGGTCCCAGTCTTCATTACCGATGAATCGGAGTTAAGTCCTTTATTCTTCTTCTTCTTCTTCTGATTCTTGATGTGTTTGCAGGCCGTTCTTGAGTACTACCATGTCAAGGTGCTGAATACTCAGAGTTGCTTAACTGACGCAACTTCAGCTTTGATCCCGAGAAGTGTGAAGCAGCAGGTTTGTTCTGGGAATGTGGTGGTGTTTGATGATGGGTCGATGGTGGTAGTGACCCACTCGGATGTAGAGGGCTATGATGATGATGACTCACATAGGTCGGTGAATGTTGCTGGTAATAATGAGCTATGGGCGGCAGCTGCAGATCTGAGCATGGTGTACCGGGTGAAAGTGGTGGGGCAGGCTGCGTTGGCGAGGATCTCGTGCCTGTGGCTGGGCTTGCGCGAGGACCACAAGCTTTCTGGGAAAAATCTTTCCATGGGAGGTATAAGCGTCGACATTTCAGTCTACTGATGATGATGATGAAGAATGATGCAGGTGAGTCC
The DNA here is from genome assembly GCA_011420285.2 of Erysimum cheiranthoides. Lineage (NCBI taxonomy): Eukaryota > Viridiplantae > Streptophyta > Magnoliopsida > Brassicales > Brassicaceae > Erysimum > Erysimum cheiranthoides. Next base: position 14,100,482 of record CM022182.2, on the reverse strand, counting down.
GAGTGAACTTTTTCACTGTTTCTCCCAAGTAACAGTAACAAAAAAAAAAAGTCTATAAATAAGAAAATGGAGTCAAATTAGGTATAGAAAGTAAGCAAGGGTTTGTAAATTCTAAAACCAACTTGGTTTTGTCGTCTGGGTATTGTAATTAAATACTACCTCGTTCCTCATTTGCCTTTGATGAGGTAAAACTTGAATTCATCTCTTCTCAAGTATTCTCAATTTCAAGTTTAACCTTATTAATCTGAATGTCACAGATTCGCAAACTTAGTAAGGGTTCAATTACGACACTGTAAATTGAAAGAAATGAAATAAAACCAGATAGCGATCTGAGTCTTGATCACTACTACATTAGAGAATGAAGATCTAAACATCTTTACGGTCACTGGTATTCAGCATCAACTTCCATAGGTTGTTGTTTGTTGACATCAGAAGTAACTTGAGAGGTGGATGGTCCTTCTTCTGAGTTCCGGAGGATGGTAGTGCATTTGTTGATGGTGTTGGCGCAGATAAGACCGTGGTTCCACAGTTTAATCCTAAATAGTCTCCACCACCTGCACACTCAAGCATCAAAGCAAAGTCAAAACAATATATGATGATACTCCCAACACATTTTTAACATGTTATGAGACTATATATTACCAATCGAAAGATGAAGAACCCTTCATTTCTTCCTTGTAAAGTTTTGTAAACTCTTCACATGCCCAAGGAATATGTCCATCCGCGATCACCCTGGTCCCAAAGATCCACATTTTAACAAAGCTAAAAGCCCATCCAAACAATATGGCAACTTACATCTACATTAACTTTTGGTTTACTGGTGGATCACTCTTATCATATTGTTCAATTCATGGAGAGGTAAAATGTAGGCAAGTAAAACAGAAAATAAATAGCTACCTTTGCTTTCTTACAAAGATGTTCCAAAGATACATGTATCGCTTTTCCTCTGGGCTCGCATCCTTAATACGTTCAAGTCTCTGTCAATATTCAAAAAATAAATAAAGCCGTCGGTGTATATGATTCTTCATAATAACGTACTCAATGAAAATCAAGAAAACACAAAACTAAAATAAAAAAATTACCAGGCGTTCTTTAAGATCTAAAGAATCATCTTCAGCTTCATTTTCGCTATCCTCATCAGACATTACTTGTTCAAAAGTCATTGGCTTCGACATGCAGCTTTGGTTAGTGAAATAAAACAGAGACATTATTGTTACATTAATCAAAGGCATGAGGGAAACTAAACTACCTGCATTGTTTGGGAGTGATAGAACTGCCGACTCTTAAGACGCTCGACTCTGGAAACAATTAATAATCTTGGTTAATAAAGTAGGAAAATATATTATTTAAAATCAGCAACACATAAACATAACCTTTTAGCCTTCAACCGCGCTGCATATAACTGCTTTCTCCTACTAACATGAGGCACCGCAGGTTCAGAAGACTCAGCTATTGCTGGCTGATTCCTAGTTAAAATGTCGCTAGTCTTTTCCGAAGAGCGAGCTTTCGTTTGGGATGAGACATTATCATCCTTCACATGATCAGTAGATTCATTTTTTGTGCCACGAGGTAACTCTTCTAAATCCAACTCCAAAAAGCGTATATTAAGTTGCTTCACGTTATTGCTATCATCTCTTTGGCTTCTATGCTTACGATGTTTCCAGCTGCATAGATTATGGCTTGGCTTTAAGAAGATATATGATGCTGAATCATAGGCTCATAGCTAAAAACAAGAGTAAAGCGTTCGAAATTTTACCAAAAATCAAAAGGGTTCAGTTGGGGTTCTCCTACATCATCTTTTAGTACCTGATACCAAAAAAAAGAAAACCATCATGGTGAGTTCAATATTATGACTAACATGAGTTATATCTGAACCACCTGAAATGTTACGTATGTAACAAGTTTCTTACTAACCCCAAATCTTAATGTATCACTTTCCAGGGAGACATCAACTTCCGGGCCGTGATCTTTCTCCGGCCCCTAAATAATAGGTAAAGAGTACTCTTGTTACTTTATAATTTCATGACAAAACATCAAACAAAATTATGTACATCATTAAAAACAACATACATAAAACTCATATTTAAAGGCGTCATGTGATGATTCCAAATGATGTCGCAGGCCCTGTGCACAGACATAAGACATTGTATTTTAGCAAAGATATAGACTAAATGAGCATGGAACATTTGAATAGTCATTGTTAAAAATGAAATATCATTAGAAAGCTTGATCCTAATAGATTAGTGCCTACCCCGTGGCCTCCACATAGCATCGAGCAAAATGGGCAAGAAAATTTTTCCACAACTGCATTTGATACACAAATGTATATGTAGATGATCATAAACTGTCAGAAGAAATTCACAACGAGAGACAACAAATATTTCTGAAAGAAAACAACCAATTAAAGACTCACTTTCAGCTTTTAGTATTTTTTTGTTTCTAAGATCCCTATAGTTGAATGTTATTGTCCCAGCTGAATTTGACCTATAAGCAAAATGTAAGTGTGGCATGAGCAGAGAAGAAATCAATTCATGCACTAAAATCAAAGAAGAGATTCATACTTCTTTTTTTTCTTCGCTCTGATTATGTAGCTCAAACACCTTCGAAGGAAATATGGCTGCATAAACAAAGAATAAATTACTAATAAATTATTAAAGATAAAAAAAGTGGATACAATAATTAAAAAAAAACACATTTCCTTTAATTAAACTATTTACTAATTAGTAAAATGGAATCAACAAGTTATACATGAAAATGAAGAACAATTGTTAGCACAGTTCGATAGATTAAAGTGGTGTTGAGCTAGAAATTAAAAAAAAAAAAATGTTTCAGGTAGAGATTAAACATAATGCGGAGTGCGGACATTACCAAACAAACACAAAAGAAGAGTGCATACGTTGTTTTTTGAGCGAGTTTCAAGATCCTTGTATACTGAAACAGGTTTGATATATCTCATGATATTTTCATCAACATCAACATCATCATCATCATCATCAGAAGAAGAAGAAGAAACCACGACCACTTCCTTCCCCCGTAAGGACTTCCTAGCCATCTGCTTGATTAATCTACAAACTGCCACAACCATTAACCTTGAATTATACTGTAATCACGCAATTAATTAGCAGAAATATCTAGAAATCAATGAAACATGTAGATCATAGGATCGTTTAACCATCTTTTGTTTACAGTGGATGAAAGAGCCATGAAATGTTGGCTTGCCAAATGCGATAACTAATAAGGATGATGAAATTAAAGTCAGTTGGTAGTTCTGTAACGGCAGACCTTTGACCCTTTACAAAGAACAAAGAATAGTGCTGTGACAAATGTGTATGTTTCCCAATATGAAACATATAAAATCTGCAAACATAATTCCATCATTTCCAAAAAATAAATAAGAAACAAACGCTATCATCATATGGTTACTTACACAACATAAATTTATTATTATTGAAATCAATATCCTATCAGGCAAAATATACAGATATTCTCTTATTCTTCTTCTTCTTCTTTTTTTTTTTTTTTTTTTTTTTGTTTGTTGAAGAATATACAGTTAATGCATTTTATGCACAAAGAAACTAAAATTTATTTATTAATTTTTTTGGAAAAATATAAAAATATAAATTATGTCTATTTAGTATATGTTCATAAGAAGTCTTATATTTTGCTATTAACTTCAGAAAAGTATATACACAATTTCACAATCAGATTTTGAGATATATAAAATTTTATTGGATATTATATATGTAAATATTATTGTCTATTATATGATATGTTATTTAACTTCGCAGAAAATGCTCTTTAAGATGAAAAGATGAAATCATGTAAAATTGATAAACAAACCAAATTTTGTAAAAGAAAAAGTCTAATCGATAAAAGAAAATGTAAAAAAATAATTTTGAAAACTTAAAAAATTATAGAGACGATAGGATATGTATTGTTGAAACTCGTACATATTCATAAAAGAAACTGTAGAAAAATCTAATCCCGCTAATTTATTATATTGAAATTTTATATATATCATAACAAATCTATAAATTAGAGATTTCGATTTACTTTACAGTTTCGCAGCAGAATGAAGAACAGCTTATGTCGCGCCTCTATCACTTTGATACAAAACTACTGTTGGAGAGATTCATTTTTGGTGTTGGTGCGGCGTGTTTCTGCGAAATCTATATAACGTATTTATAGAGATGATATTCCGAAAACCCTAGATACAAATACGATTGGACCTTAATTATTATTAAATTTCATAATTTTAATGTTAATTTGGCCCAATATAAGTCCAATAAAATCATTTCATTTGTAATTTTTTTTTCCGGATTTGTAACAAATCTAAATTTATTTTAATTTAAGTGTAAGGTTGACGAAAAAAATCCAATAAAATCACATAAAATTGAAAGATGTGTTGAATTCGAATATAAAACCAAAGAATAATTCTACATAAGAGAAGAATGTAAAAGAATCTCTAATACAAGAGAATTCTGAATTCTATTGGGAGTCAACAATCTCTCAAATACATAATTGAGATTTCATCTGGTTTGATAGATTTCATTTGAAGGTATGGTCTAGAGGTGGTTCTAAAGAAGGTAATAGTATAACATAGTGAAACTACTCCAGCCATTGAAAATGTTATCCAGTTCCCGCCATTTGTTGGCAAGTAAGATTTCAAAAGAGTCTCCTTCAGCCTTCTATTGGTAGAGCTCATATATGTATACAAAAGTCACACGTAATAAAGGAAATTAATGATAACACTCAACAGTCAACACTGAATTTGCCGGGAAGGACGCGTGAGGTTTGACTTTCAAAGGGTAAAATAGTCAATTCAAGTATCAGATCCATTATATATATAGAAGTTTCTCCTTACGGAGCGCGTAAAGTGTAAGAAAAAGATGCGTCGATCTGCGAGCGCCTCCATAGTTTCCGACCAACTCCCAGCGAATTCGCCGTCGCCATCACCGTCTCCGCCGCGAATTAAGAGCGTCACAGATTCCGAGGATGGCCAGCTTCTTCTGCCTAGGTACGATCCCAACTCTCATCCTGGAAAGAAGAACAAATCGCGACTCAGATCCGCCGAGAACGCAATCCATTTCATCCCAATCGTACTTATTCTCTGCGCCGTAATACTGTGGATGTTTTCAAATCCAGGTAAACCAATTCGATTCATCCGAGATAATCCTCTGTTTTCGAGAAATAGCTTTGATTGGCGTATAACCTGCAAGTATTATAAACATTACTATTGTTTGATTTTATTTTTACAGTAGCAATGTTCAAACAGTGACGATTACATTGTAGAGGACAGAGTTTGATGACTTGAACTGACGATTATTAGGTGCCTCTTCAGGTCAAGCTTTACTCTCTTCTTGTTGAGACAATTTTCTCACAAATGTTAGCTGTAGAAACCATAGCATAAACGAACTACATTGTATTATTCTTTTACATTCATTCACCGAGTTTATGTTAACTTCTTTGACATTGTTCCTCTGATTATACATTGTTCAAATCCTCTATCCAATGTAACTTATGCTTTTAGATCTCACTATACAGACAGATTATAATGTCTGCTAAATTCAGCTTTTTGAAACAAGGAGAGGTTCACACTCAAAGTTTGTGTGTTCCAGCATTGGTCCCAGCCTCACTAATTTTGGTATGACAATATTGTCTCTAATGGAACACACTAGAGGATTGTCCCATTGCAGAAGTGCTCCAACTAGATTTGCACGTACTGTCAACGGGAATGCCCGAGACCATCTCTCGCTCCCATATGATTCCATTGCCCCTTCAATTGATTCACTCCCTCCATTGATTGCACCGGCAATTTTATTAGCCAGAACAACTGAATCTTCCAAGGCACAGCAAGCACCTTGTCCAAGATTTGGAGTCATTGGGTGCCAAGCATCTCCAACAAGAACCACTCGGCCTTTTGACGCTGGTGGAGCAATGCCAGGCCATAGCCACCGGTCTACAAGAGGAGTTCTGCTGATTGTTTCATCAGGTGTTAGATCAATGAGGTTTTGCAGATCTTCAGGCCAGGAACTTACCAGTTCTTTGGCTTGTTCTTTTAGGATAGCTGGATCAGTAATTTTTGGCCCTGCATGTCTCAAGGATTATGATAGAGGCAATTTGAAAGGAGAAATTATCTTTGTGGAATGTCTGAGAAGTGTTGAAATCTACCTAGAGATGGGCTGTTGAAACAGATGAACCAGTAGACTTTTGTTGCAGATACAGGTACATATCCAGCTCGAAGCCCTTTTCCGTATAAGTAATTCACCTTACTCTGAAATGGCTGTCCATTTGGATAGAACCCGAGGCCACGGAAAGCACAATGACCAACATATTTCGGCTCACTGAACCCCATCCAATTTGCAACCTTAGACCGGATACCGTCACAACCAATAACAATCTGTCAAAGACGCACATCATCAAATCAGCCATGACACATATCTTCTGGTCATAGCATGGTGCATCCTGATGTCTATAATAAGCAAAAGGTGCTTGAAGGAAAGGTAAATCACATGTAACTAGTATCAGGAGAGAACAGCTCAGGAGAAGAATACCTTTGCAAGGAACTGGCTTCCGTCTCCAAGTTCAAGAAGAGTGTCACCATTGGCATTGCTTTGTATACTTTCCAGTTTTGAGGAAAACCGAATGGTTTGTGGAGGCAGCTGGCTTGCAAGTGTTTCCAAAAGTACTCGCCTCTCCACCGCCCGAACTTCTTGGCTATAGAAGACATGTATGCTTTGGTTACACACAAGAGTTAAATAAAGTGCTCTTAGCCAACCAGTTATGAAGTAGCTACCTTTGATCTTCGTCTTTAAATTTGAAAGAACGGAGCTCTCTTCCATCTTCATGCTTCACTACCATCCTGCTCAGCTGATCGTACCAACACACTCAGGTAAAACCAAGAACAAATCTCACTTTGGTTGGATCATAAACTCCTAACATTCTTAGACGACCGAATTATCTTTATGATTTTCATCACAATGGAAAGAAAGAAACTCTACCCTTCGATTTCGAGGAACTGAGTACGGAGTTGAGGCCCGACGGAGATGGCGTCAAGAACGCGCCACCCATTTTTGAATAGCGTCAGCGATGTTCCCCCCGTCCGAAGCGACTCTGCCTGCTCCAGCACCACCGACCGGATTCCGAGCCTAAACCGTCAACCAAAATCTCCGGTTCAGTGGCTTTAGTAAATTTTTCAATAGAATCGGAATTTTGCAATTCCTACTTACCGGTGAAGAGAAACGGCAGTGGCAAGTCCACCAATTCCGGCGCCAACAATCACTACGTTCTCCTCTCGGTCACCACCGCTTGTTTGAGCTCTGGTAAGTGATAAACAAACCGGTTTTGATCCGGTTCGAACCGGAAACCATCTGGTGCTTTTCCCCAAGGATTGGAGAGGATAGATTGGAAGCAGAAGAGACATGGTCATGCCCAAGCGTTTGATGGGGATGACAAGTGGGATGGATATACTTAATTCAATTAAATTTCAGCCATAGATAGTGTAAAGTGTAAACTTAAATACTTAAAAGCTTTCTCTATTTTGTAGTCAGTATGAAGCCACGAGTCAACAAATATTTAAAGGGTCATGTATTGGTCACATTTGAGCTTCCTTGTTTACAAAAACACACTCCAGGGATAATACAAATGGAGAGTATATAGGATTGTTCTCAATATGATATCAACTAAAAACCTTTTGAAACATATTGAGACTCTTTTGATCTGTATCTATGTTACGAGGAAGCAGGAACGTATTTGCCCACAAATCCAAAACCAACAACGAAGAAGGCCATCGACTGAAATACAAGGTACACATAGAGTGTGCTCTTCCCAAAAACGATGTCGTAGATTCCGCAGAACAACAGGTACGCTCCTACCAATACCTCCAGCAAATGCAACCTGATTGCAACAGACACGAAACTCATCAGTTTAAGCTCAAACTCGCTTAAGTAAGGCTCCCAGTTATGAAATGTCTCTACTTACCTCTCTCTGAATCTGACACTAGGTACTCGTGGAATCAGATTCGTCTTGAGAGTATCACCTAATTTCTCAGTCACTACCCATTCTTGTACTCTGCCTGTTTCAAACAACCCCATTACCAGAGCCTTTGCTCGAAGCAGGGACATTGCATTCTCAAACAGAACCCAGAATGCCAAAAGGTGGATTGATCTTATTCTACTGATCGCGATAAAGAGAGAGATCAAAGAAGGGAGATAAAATGCAGCCCATTTCGGAACTGTGACTTCTGGGAAGAAAACAGTTGCTGGCAAGATAACACAGTAGAAGCAGAATGTGAGGATGTGAGCCACGATCTTGCGTATGAAGAAGAAGCTGTACAACATATACAACTTCTTCCATAGAGAAACATTCTCGCTTCTTAATATTTGTCCAGCCATTTTCCTGAATAGATTCGCAGGGCCACAAGTCCATCGATGCTGCTGGTTACGCAAGGCATTGAAGGAGCAAGGTAACTCACTTTTTACCTACAGATAACGCTCTCGAAAATGCTTTAATTGCACAACCCAAGATGCCAAGAAAAGACAGGAATCTTCTATTCTATACCTTGAGATCATCAATATATAGAAACTTCCAGCCTCTCAGTGTAGCACGTACAGCTAAGTCCATGTCTTCTACTGTTGTCTGGTCATTCCATCCCCCGGACTCATTCAATGCTGAGATTCTCCAGACGCCAGCAGTTCCTGCAATTAGTTTCAGACAATAAGGAAAGCTTTATTGAGGAAAAAGAAAAGCAAAAAGAGAATGCTATACCGTTGAACCCAAAGAAGGCAAATGTTGAAGATCCAACTTGCTGCTCTACTGTGAAGTGGTAACTTAGAGACATCTCCTGTAATCTCGTCATCATGCATTGATTTGCGTTCACTGAGATTGTTAGCAAGAGAAAAATCTCAAAGCATGTACCAATAGTAGATTTGTGATGGAAAAAGAAAAGAAGGATGTCTAAGGAATGTTACCAAACTCCCACCGGCTTTGTACAAGTGCTAACTTGGGATTGTGAATTAAAAAAGGAACAGTGCGGAGGAGGAAGTCAGGGTCAGGCTGGAAATCAGCATCAAAGATAGCAACATAGTCACACTGCTTCACATAGCTATGCTTCATTCCTTCTCTCAGAGCACCAGCTTTGTATCCGTTCCTGTTGTCCCTTATTTCAAAGGTTATGGTGACACCTTCTCTCGACCATCTCTCACACTCCTTTTTCACCAATTCCTGTTTCCTTCCATCATTGCCACATAACAAAAATGTTAAGGAACTAACTTAAACACAACACAAAATCATAAGTCCAAAAACACAGGGCTTGAAGTGAGAAAGGACAAGAGTCATTTAGAGGTTAACAAGGACCTTACTGGCTGGATCTGTGGAGTCATCAAGCACTTGAATTATTATACGATTCGATGGCCAAGTGATTTTGCAAGCAGCTGCAATTGATTGCTCACAAACCTACCAAAGGCAGCAAAATCCCACCAAATGAATTCGACTACATACATCACTGGGAAAATAGCTGCTGCTTAGATTGTTACCTCTTTCTCATTGTACATAGGTATTTGCACAAGAACCATAGGGAAGTTTGCACTGCCACACTCAACATCATCCTCCATAGCTTCCCATTTGTAAACTTTCTCGGGTTTTCTCTTGAACAACTTGACATACAATACAATGATTCCCATGTACATAACCTCTACGAAGAGCATGAGAGACATGATCAAGCATAGAGCCACCAGGAACTTGAAGACTGGAACAACTACTACAGCCCTTAATTGCTCCCACAATAGTCCGATTCGGTTCAAGATATCTTCCGATGTAGGAATGGATTTGAAGGCATTGAGAAATGCCACTGATGCTTTAGAACTTCCAACTTGAGACTTCAATGATGAGAAGTAAAAGAGAAGACGATTAAAGAAACCACAAATTGGCCCACAAGTTTATACATTTAAAGACAATCTGTAATGTTCTTGAATCCGCAAATCTAGAGGACAAACGAAACACCAAATTTTAATACACTAGAGGACAAAACGATGAACACAATAAAGATTTGATATTTTCAACAGATCTAGTGAATCAGATCTAAAGCAATGCAGCTCGCAAGAACAAGAAAGAAACGAGCAATGAGGAAATGTGTTTTCACAATTTAGTGAAATCCAAGTAAAATCAACAGTAAACCCAACAACAAAAAATCCATCCTTTCAACAGAAAATGTTGACGACAAGTCCAAATTGAAGAAGCATTAAAGTCATGGCAAGAAACCCAGATTAAAAAAAGGGGAAAAGAAATCAAAAGCAGTCGTAAGAAAGAAGCAAAATGCAACATTCGTCAAAGGGGTAAAGAGAGCGAACCAGTGAGAGGAGAAAAGAGGAGAACGTGTCATGAGGAAGACGATGAAAGAAAGCGAGAGGAGACATTGAGAATATCTCCAAGTCTCTTCCACGAATCGTCTAGTGGTTCGTGGTCGATAATCTCTCTCGTCTCTCTCTCTAGTCTTTGGAGTCAAGTCAAGTGGATATTTCAATCGGCCAAGTGGGTCAATTCTTCGTTGTCATTTTTATATTATTATTGTCAAAAAAAATGTTCTTGTCATTTAAATTATTGTAACAAAATTCGTTGGTGGTATCCCATCTATTTATGCGCCAATAAACTGATAACTACTTCACATGAACGACGTTGGTAACTGTAGAAACGACATGTACGTCTCTATGTATAATGACAGTATTTAAATAAATACATCTATTTAATTTTTTTTGTGAAATAAAATAAAATACTAGTATTTCTCAAAACTATCTTATATTTATACAAAATTTGCGTAAATATAATTATATTCATGTACTCCTTTCAAGAGCCATTCATATAACATATAACTCTCTGAAGACTATATGGAAGATAATTTTCCGATCTGAAACCTTTTTATCAATAGACTCGTCGCTCTGCATGTTTTTAGGAGTGTCCGATCTAAATCATCATAGAATTTATAAACCAAATAATCTAAAGAGAAGGGAACTGAAAACTGTTGACATCAAAACTATAGTCAAAAGTTGAGTAAATTGAAAGTGCTTTGGTAAAGCACCCCGGTGATCAAATAAGTTTTTAGAGTGCCCACATTTGCTAACCATGAGAGCTCTAAACAAGTTTCTGATTAATTAATTGATTCCTCAGTTGCTCCGTATTGTAGCCAATTTGTCTCACAATTTATTCTTGATTAGTACTTAACCAAGCATTAACACTTAAACAATCTAGAAATCGCCAATTAAACTATCTCAGTTTTGAAGCCTTTAGTCTTTTAATTAGACTTGTACAAGACGGTGATCCTCGCATTATGTTAGTCTTTCCTACTGAAAGACAAAGATTTGTTTTAGTAGTGACATTTCCATGAGCAAAAAATAAATTCCTGGAATCCTCTGAGACGAGTCTGATATGTACGTATCAACCACTTAACTAGAAAATCTTCAAGTATAGTATATATCAATTTTTCATTAACATTCACAAAAATTCATGCAAAACTTAAGTGTGCTCAAGAATAAGAGAGGATGTATATGAAACTACATTCAAATAGGCAATCCATAGATTTTAAAGACAAAACTGAAACTAAAGAGAAAATTTAGAAGATTTTATCTGTCATAAGAAAATTTAGAAGATTACACCATGATGTAATTGAACACATCTTATTCTCTAAAACTATGTGACACTACAGATTTATTAATATTCCCATCGTATAAATCTGTACATTTTCACTAAAACGACACATCATCTTAACAATGACACGTAAATAGAGTTCCCATAAAACAAATAGGCCAAAGTGAGGAGAAAACCCATTAAATCTTTTTGCAACTAATGTCTTGTTTCTAATTAATCACGTACTTATGATTCTAAAAGATCTACATTAAAAATGGAAATAATATGGAAATGAGAAAGTTGAATACATCTAAATGGTGAGCATTTTTAGTTTGAAGTGATCTTCAGTTTGATTTTCCGGTTATGGAAACGGAGATGGAGCAATGGAGACAATATTCGATTCATTCACGTTCTATTCTTGAGAAGCCTACCCTACCCATAGGGGAGGGTCCTTATGACAGAGACTTTTGTAGTGATGCAGTAAAAGGTGAGAATAGAGATGAAAAACACATAACCCACCCAATAATACTCTTCTCTTCGATCTCCCCTTGACCACTTTCTCTCTCCTCCTTTGACCATTTTCTCTCTCCTCTTAAATCTACCCCCTTCCTTTTATCACTAGCCTCACACTAGCGCGTGCCCTTCCACGCTCCACATTCCATCATCAACGTAAAAGACAACTTTTTAAGTGCATGATTAATGATTCATTAATTACTTCATGACATGAACATCTTGCATGGTTGATAGATGATAGGTCTATACTTTACATGAGCATATATAACGTTACAAATCAAGATTCATATATATATACATATCTACATCCAAACTAAGCAAAAATAATCAAACTTAACTAATAAATCTAGAAAATATATATAATTATCATGGTGGACCTCCTTGATGATTGTGATTATTATGGCAAGAAGAAGAAGCCAAACCAAGAATGGAGGTTGCGAGTTGATTAATTGCGTCCACCATACCACTCATTCCTTGTCTGTTTATCTCAGCTTTCGATTCTTCAATCTTTAGTCTCCTCTCTTGCAGCCTCATTACTTCCTTATGTCTCCTCTCTTGTGTCTCGTCACTCTCTCTTATCACTTGTGCGATCACAGACGCACATCTCGATAACGCCGCCCCAACCGCATCCTCCTCTTCTCCGGCGGTGGTTTCTCCCGACGATGTTCTCCTTCGCTTAGCCGGCGATGTGTCTGAATACTCACTCGTATCAGTCTCTTATCGACCAAAATGCGGGTTTACTACTTTCATCTCTAATCTTAATATGTATACTCGAGAACTTGTTTTTTTGATAAATACTCAACAACTTTATGATAAAGAAATGTACATACACACAAGCAAATTTAGGGTTTCATATTTTTTTTCATGGTGATTGGACAGTTTGGATTTTTAATGTATAGTTGGACTGGTTGAGACAATGTGACATATATGCGGGTATTTGTTGAAATGTCGAAATTTAATTAAATAATGTGAAATAAAATCCAACTTTGGAGTCATTTAATTAGGAGATTAAGAAGAGAGATAAACAGGAAGGTACCTACTGTGGGCTGTATAGGCTCAGCGTGATATGTGGACGACGGTGGAGGTTGAGGCGGTGGAGGAAGATGTGACAAGACTAGTGGTTGTGGCGGTGGTGGCGGAAGAGTTAATACAATAGTTGCAGGGATTTGATGAGCCATCATCGGAGCTACAAATCCTAAACTTTGTTGGCACACTCTTAGGATCTGACCACTGGAAGAGGAAGAGCCGCCGTTAGCGCTTCCTACAGCGGAGGAGGACGGAAGAGTCTTTTTCTCGACAAGCTCAGCCAACGCGTGGTGTATCTGAGGCAACATATTACTCGGCAAGTTCCTCTCTTTCCTCTCACTCTTCTCCATCTCCCAGTAAGAGGAAGGGCCGGCGTTCAAAGAAGATTCTAACCTCCACTTCTCGTACTCTCTGATCTTCTTGTAATCCCTCATGAGATTGTCCCACTTATCGTTGCACTGATTCTGGTTCCTCTGACATCCTTTTCTCCAACAATACTCCTCTATCCACTTCCACCGGAGCTCCGCCGGTTTGTTTCTGCTTTCCGGTTGCTTATCCTGCGGAAGGCCGGTAGACCGCCGCACACGTCTCTCGGCATCCATCTTCTTGGCTTCAATGAGCACCAAAGTTTCACTCAGCGTCCAATTCCCTTTCCTGTACTCTCTCATAATTATCTGTTCACCAACCGATGGATCAGCCATATGTTTCTTTTTTTGGATTACCAAGGGGTAGCCATATGTGTGTCCTTGAATCTTGAATTCAAGAACAAGAGAGAGAAAGAAACAAGTGTTGGAGAAAGGGGAGAAGAAAAGGATGAGGCAAGACCGGTCAAAATATTTTGTTTTCTAGTACTAAGATTGTCACCAAGTTCGAAAAGACAGTGCTTCCAATAATGAGAAAAATAAACAAAAGCAAGTGTAATGCTTTATGCTTCCCACTAATAAATAAATAAATCAACACCTGTTTTCCTTTATCTTTTCTTATCTATGTTTCATGTCTCTAGTTGTTATGGGATCCAACTGAGTAAAAGTAACCATAATTTAAGCTTACGCAACAAATTTTAACTCAAACATTATAGCTGAATCTACTCAAGTAAAAAAAGTGATGAATTAAAGGAAAAGTAAAACAAATGACGAATTTTAAATCAATAGACTTGATTAAAAGACCATAAAAATTCCTAACTAAAAAGGCTATAAATCTCAACAGCTAGAGTGAAGTTTCATAGTTTTTCATCGATATAATGACTTTCAATCCCCAATAACGTGTTTTAAAAAGATTTATACTTTCGTTCAAGCATTCCCACAAGATCCGAACAAGATAAATATGAATTGGTATGTGATTCTGTCTTCCGTTTGGAGATTCAAAAGCTGAAATTGTGGGGAACTCGTTTTGGGAAAAGCAAGCCGGATGCAACAAATGGTAGATGCATTGTTCACAACAATGAGACTGAAAAATATAAGTAACATGATCCAAACACAAATAGAGAAAATATCATAATATTCCAATTTCCCATATCCATTTTTGGTCATGAATTCCACATTATGAGGCAAATAGAGAGTAAGAGGATGTTTGTTGAATCTAAATTATTCAGATTAGAGAACACCACCCCTAAGGGCAAGAACCAAATGAAGAACAGAGCCACCTTCTATGTTGTAATCTTTGGCCGTTTTGTCATCAGCAAGCTGCTTTCCAGCATAGATGAGCCTGAAAATAAACACAGTGAGATTAGAATCCAAGAAGTACACATGAGACCATAGTCATATAATGGATTAAGAAGACGCAAACAAAGAGTGATTTTTTTTCTTTTTTTCTTTATAACATGGTAACATATGCAAGCACGGTCATCCAGAGCCAAAGTCGAAAACCGTAACAAGGTTTGCGACTTCAATACACCCAGTTATGGTGTCAGCACAACTAGTCAGGGAAAGAGATAATGTTTCTCAATCCATAAGAAGTGGACAGGACTCAATTGAGGCATACGTAAATGCAACACAAATTCTTTAAGTCATAAAGAAAAAAAGCAAGTGTATTTACCTTTGTTGAACAGGAGGGATGCCTTCTTTCTCTTCAACCCGTTCCTTGATCCGATCAATAGTATCGGTTGGTTCGATATCAATCTCGATTTCCTTTCCAGTGAGTGTCTTCACCTTGATCATGGTTCCACCTCTGAGCCTCAAGACCAAATGAAGAGTAGACTCTTTCTGGATATTGTAATCCGCTAAGGTTCGACCATCTTCCAGTTGCTTACCGGCAAAGATCAGCCTTTGCTGATCAGGTGGTATACCCTCTTTGTCCTGTTCAACAATACCAACCAAAAGATTACCAAAGATCAAACAAAAGCATAGCTCATCACAATAAACTTATAAACTCTTTGAACCAGCCTACATCTAAGATCACAATAAAACTTATTGACTCTTTTTGAACAATCCGAACTCTTCTCAAGCAATTTAAATCGATCTTCTTCAAGATTACAACAGTTGTTAATTTTGGATAATTTTGAAGGATTTTACTTCGATCGGCAGAGAATATATCAGATCGCTTCTCAAACAAAGAGTTCCGTAATATTAGTACGCATAAACATAATCCGAGTAAGCACAAGTAGAAATTCAGAGAAATCAACCCTAATTAAACCTGGATTTTGGCTTTGACATTGTCGATGGTGTCGCTGCTCTCAACCTCTAGGGTTATAGTTTTTCCGGTGAGGGTTTTGACGAAGATCTGCATATCTCTTTTTCGCGATTAAACTAAAACCTTCTTCTTCTTCCTTTGGCTCTCTCTCGGATTCTTAGGCGGGTCTTATATGTAAAGGATTATATAAGAGGCTCTCTGGGTCAGCGTTTAGACTAAGCTAACTTTTATCATATTGTCTATGTTGACTTTGTAAGCCCAATGTCTTCGTAATATTGAAATGAAATCAACCAGTTTTGCCGGTTAGTCATTAAATTCTCGGTTTAAGTTAATTTCTAGTTCAATTGGTTTGCATATAAATGAACTTGTTAGATGGAAGGACACCCATCATTCAATGAATTTGAGAACAGATGCTACACAAAAGATATGCCAACTACATTAGAATCGTATCTAAAACCGAGTCGAGAATTTTCAGGCCTACTATTTATCGCAATATGTAAAGGGTGGTTGCAAAAAATCTAAACACAATCACTCCGAATGAAATTATAACTGTAAACATAGAAAGAATAATATTTGGTCTCATCTTAAAAGAATCTCTCACACACTCATCATCGTCTCCCACCACCACTATACACACTAACTCCATAGAAATTTAGCCGCAAATACCATCTTCGCCATAAATATTTCTCCTCTTACATGTATATGTATATAAAAATAAGTACTTTACTACTACCACTACATATTAATTGGAGACAAGTAACAAAAATGGCGACTTTGCTTCGTAACTTTAGACTCCAAAGCTTGGGGTCTCTTCTACATATGTTCGAGTGATCCACCTTTGAGTCTCTCCATTCGAGCTTGAAGACCAGACAATGCTTTCTCATCCATCGGGAGAACCACTGGGTGTGGGTGTGGACTCTCTACTCCCATTTGGCTCTGGGGGATGGTTTGTTGGTTCATTGATATGTTATCGTTTGTTGGCATCAGAGGTTTGCTTACTGGCTCGAGTGTTCCTGATGAAGCCAGTTGCATGTTTTTCATCCTTTCTCTGATTGCATCTAGCGTCCCAGTCATCACTGTCAAAGATGTTTTTCTAACATATATGAATAAACACCGCAAGGAATTAAAAAAGAAGGTTCGGGATCTTGGAAACTACCATTAGGATTGATGTTACTAGCTCGTATATCGTCAGTGTATGAATCAGATCTAGGAGACAAGGACGGAATATCAGGAGATGGGAGAGCTAAGGAAGAAGGGGGAGGAGTTGACAACGGTAGGCTTGAAGGTGTTCTTCCCGCAGCAGCATTCTTCTCCACCTGAAATCCGATTGCAAATCTTCAAGTAACAAAAACACTCAAGTTTAAAGGAAATGATAGTAGAAGCTAGGAGATTAGTTACAAACCTGGGCCAAACCGTCTCTGATGTAAGTACGGAAAGCTTCGCTAGCATTTTGAAGTTGGGAGAAGATATCAACCTACAAGCATCGGAAGGACATACAATTTGGCTCAAATGGTCAAGTGTTCATGAAGAGGAGACGCAGAGACTTGAAATCCAAAGCCATATCTATTACCTTTGGATATGACTTAGTGATGTGGTAGAGGTCGTAAAGACCAATTGTGGAAGTTTGTTTGTCACCTATTTTCTTAAAAATTGCCCCAAGCTCTTGCTTCAACTGAACATCAGCAGAATTTGCTGGAGGTGAAGGATTGTTGGCTGTTGAATCTGTCCAATGGGTTTGGCCCACAGGACCTGTTGCAGTTAACATTCTTGCTGCAGCTAAAGTCTGCAAGTATATAAATAGTTACTACCGATGACGTCTGAATTTCTGAAAACACAGTAAAATTCTCTAGCAAAATGGAAGTACTTCTCTCAGATGTATTATTCGATTAAACAATTTAGGACTTATGATCTTTCCAGTTCACCATCTTCAGAGGTAGTACAACAATAAGTTTGGATGCGCTCTTTGACCAAACCCTCAGCTTCAGCAAATTTGTCAAAATTTCTGGACAGGAAGTTACAAGACTAAGGTCTCACCTCAAGGTTCAGATCGATGTAAGCGAGAATGATGGGTTGCGGCCTCATGTCAATAGGGACAAGAGACAAGTGACCCTTTATTGCAGCTCCCCGGAGCTTCACAAGTTCATGTAGAACAGTTTTTACCATCCGCAGAGGTTTATCATCTGCTCCAGCTCTTCTCATTGAAAAAGAGAAAAAAAGAGAGACGAATTTTTAATGTTGAGTAAGAAAACCTCCACAGAATAAACAGACTAAGATTTGCAAAATTGAGAACAATGCATTGATGGAGATGTACCTCCTACGTATCTCTTCCATTCCCAGCTCTTGCAGATATACATGGATGCTCTGAAGAAGTCTATCAAGATCAACTTCATATATGGTGCTTTGGAGGAGCTAAACATGGACAAGCAATTATTAGATATATAACACCAAACAATGACTGTGGCCGTAGCAGGTAGGAAAGGCACGTGTTGCAAAATAGACAGCAGGGCTGGTATGTCGTAACTTATGCCAACAATGATTGTCCTAAAATGCATTTCGTAGAAACTATACCTTTGTAAGTTTAATTAGACATTTAACTACCAAATCAGAGAATTTCTGATTCCGGACAGCATAAACTTCAGCCGTAGCTGGTGAAGGCCATCTAGATGGATCTAGAGGACGTAGCAAGCTAATAAGGACTACAAACGATGATGTCCGATCTGCATTATCCTGAATTTAATTAAAAAAAAAAAAGTTAGGAAGTCAGAGAACTTCATAGACGCATATGAAAAGAACCTTTAGCATGGGAGGAATATCTGACCAGGATCTTAAGCATCAACACATTCAGAGCTTTCAGAAGTTGGCTGCCATCTTCCATGCGTGGAACTCTTTCATCCAGAAGCCAAAGCAAAAGCTCTGTTATAAGGCTTTCAAGAGTCCCTTCTTTGACTGCATGGGCAAGCTTTTTATTTTGGAATGTCTGCAACAATACATACTTGTTAGTGAGCTTCACAAACAAAACCTAAGTGGGCTAACCAGCTAATAGAGAAGAGCAGCATCACTAATTTACACGGCGTTACCTGCATAAGTGTGTTCAAAACATATTTACACGACCTCGATGAAGCTCCCATTAAGCTAACATCAAATGTCTTGGCAACCTACCAGAAAACAAAAAATAATTAAATGGTGGTCAGCAAAAGCTATTATTGGAAGTAGTTCTTCAGGACAAATGGACAAAGAAAGTTTATTAAGAAAACCTTATTTGCTAAGCATGAAACAAGCCCATCTGCATCCTTCACAAGTTCATCAATTGCACTCTCTTCAGGATCATTAGAAGCCTGTGCCAACTCATGACACACAACTTTCATTCCTTCAACCGACTGCAACACATAGAAAAAGAAAATAAAAAACCAAACCAACAATAGCAGGATCTTCAAATATGCATCACCTAAGTTCCAAATGACAAAACTGTAGGAGATAAGTATCAGTCAACGTCCCATCACAATCAAATGAAACATATAACATATTCTAAGGACTTTAAATAAGACCAGCTAGATAACTGAGTTACTATAATAATATCACGTAATAGCTTTTGCTATTACCCTAAAACTGAAAAAGCTATTGCATAACAAACCAAACAAACAATATCAAAATTGGGCCACACAAGCCAGAGACCTGCTCTGGAGAACCAAACATAATGATGTCCAGAGCCTCATTCCAATCTGTAGGGCCATTAACTCCAACAATCGCCCGAGGTATTGGGTTCCTCTCCAGAATTTGTTCGGAAATACCATAGCTTTGCCTGGGAAGGCAAAAAGATTGAGTTTTGTATAGAAGCCCCATGAACACTAGAAACTTATATATATATGTTGAAAGAACTTTCAGATACTAATTGGAAAAATTTACCTTGGAAATAGAGGACCAGGGACTATTTGAGAAAGGTCACCACTTTGCTCTGCTACTTCAGGGCTGAAAACAAACAGAGAGTCATAAATAATAGAGACAATCAACATGTCTTGTAGTCCTTTCTGTTCCAGATTTCTAAGAAAACCAACATTAAAATAATTTTGTCATTCTAAAATGTATTATTAGGCCTCTGATTTATGTGATTATCTTTATGGCTACAACTTCGGCTAATTGCAAATTGAGTACAAATAAGTAGCTACCAAAACGCCTTAATGCTGTAAACTACGCACCCGTTTTCTCTGACAGAACGCCTTAATGCTGCTCGTGCATCCCCAGGTCTCCCTTCTCTTCTTTTCTCCATTTCTTTCACCTGATGCAGGCAAAATGATGAAAACAAAACTCACAAAACAAGACTGAAGCAGAAAAATCGTTCATATTTTGCGCTTACTTTCCACTTAAATCTATCATCAATCATACTCTTTTGAGCATCTGTAAGCTTCCCAACATATCGCCAGATATCATCACCTGAAATAAAAAGCCAAACAATGAGAAAAGAGTGCAAAAAATTCTCTCAAGGGAATGGACAACAAGTGCGAAATTCGTTTCAGAATCATAATTATTTTTCTTTTTTTTTTTGTCACAAGTTTCAGAATCATGATTAGGCTCCAAATTTTTATGAAACATAGACAAGCCAATATTGTGCACTAGTTACTGCAAGACATAGCATGTTTGGAAAAAGCTCATGAATTTCATGTCCTACCAAGAATCTTATAACCAGTAGCCATGGTGTTCAAAGCAGCTTTTCTTAGTTCACCATCTCTTTCTGCCGTCAAGCTTGCAACCATATTCAAGTATTTCAGTAGTCCACTTATCTGCTTACAAAGGGCATATTAGAATTCAAACGGAACAGGAATGTTAAATAATTTGTCAAGTCTTGCTACTACCTCAGTTCCACAAGTCTCGAGTAGATATCCAATGAGATCAGTACACTCTATCCTCGTCCGGTTGTTTTTGGAACGTAAACCTTCCAAAATATAGGGATATGTTTTTGCTACAGAATATGCCTGGATAATCTGCTTCATCAGCTCCCGCATTTTTTCTCTTACTTTTTCAATGTTATGCCCCAACTGCACCAAGAACAGAGAGTTAAGTAAAACGACACAGAAGCCCAGTCTTTTTCTAAAAGAGAATGATAAACGGGAATTACTGTAAAGAGACCAACATCAAAGGAAATTGGATTAATATCAGATGCCTAACCTTCTCCGCTAAACAAGGCAGAAATATTGCAGCTTCTGCTTCTGTCATGCAGTACTCCTCATCCCTCAATGTGTTGAAAAGTTCTGGAAGAAACTCAAGCACCTATTCTTACCCAGAGCAAATGAAATTTCATTATTCTTGCAGAAAAAGAGAGTGTCAAACATTAACTACAATAGCAGAAGAAACATTATAAATTACCTTTAGCAGACAGGTCGTGTTGGATTTACAGAATTGCAACACAAACCACCTGAGAAGTATATCTAATACTTCTATAATTTCCTTAGAAAGAGAGGGAAGTGCCTGCAGTGAGAAGGAAAGAAGAATACTTTTTAGAAAAATAATTAATAAGAAGATCTAGCAGATGAATAAGATTTCAACACAAGATATCCGCATTCTAACATAAGATAGCTGCTACCTTCTGTAGGATTTCCAGCCCATCTACTTGTTTTTTGAAGTCGGGACTCAACAATCGTTTTTGCAAGTCTTCCCTAAAAAATTTCATCATATCATTCTGCACCAACGACCCAACATTAGTTATAACATGATCATAAGGCAAAACTCATTTAAAACATCCAGAAAACTCACCTCAAGATCCTGAATCTGTTCTGGTCGCAGCTCCTCAAATTTAATTCTACGAACCACCACCCTCTCCCTGTCCTCCTGCAGATACAACACACAAAAATTAACCTTTTATCATCCTACACAAATGTGGAAGTATTTTTAACCCTTTGGAAACTCATCCCACCTTATTGGAGTCCTTGGTATTTAGCAAAGCCTGTGACTGGATAGCTATATCATGGACAGACGTAATTTGACTTGAGCCCTTTGTTGGTAAGGCTCTCTTCAGAAACACAAAAACAAGTCAGATATATATGAAATTGAATACAGAAAAAAATATGTTAAGAGAAAGAAACTTACTGATCTGTTTCCTTGCTTCAAGGTACCATTAGAAGTCGATTTGGAAATCTTTGAAACACCTTTTGACGCTGGCCCCGCCATAGCTTTTGATGATTCAAATGGTTCTGAAAACAACATCATTAGCATGAACAGAAATTGCAGACGGAGAGGAGAAAACATGTTAATCAGACAACCAGATCATGGAGAGGTACCTTGAACAAATCCTGGTCTTACTTTTTCAAGCACAAGAGCTAATGCTGGGCCTTGGATATCTTTGATATTCTTTTCAATCTGAGAAAAATGCAAACGACTAATCAGATATTGGGTTCTAGCCATGAATAGAACAAGCTAACCCAAGGATACCAACCATTTCTTGTCCACTGACTCTCAAGATCTCAGAAATGCATCCTTCGGCTGCTTTTCGCACATCTGCTGATTTGTCCTGGAAAGATTCATAGAAGCATAACAAATTAAAATCATTACAAACAGACATAAACACTGTTTAAAGCTGATGAGGCAGTATAACAATTTTAGATGAGTCACCGTCATTGAGGTGCTTGCAGGCTTCAGTAAATGTATAGCATCCACAAAGTCACTTAATCCAGCAAGTTGTTTTGTCAACCAATCAAAAAGATCTTTACGTCCTTCTGCTCCCATTTTCCCATCTGTCAGGGCTATTATAATGTAAGGAATCTGCATTAACGGAATAAAATTATTGTTAGTTGCGAAATTATATTAACAAGCAGAAGACAGGCCTTAACAGATTATCACCAACCATTTTGTCAAGATGCACAGCACCAAGCCATGAATCAAGAGCAGCCAAGGTGCATTCTCTCATGTGCTTCTTGTTGTCACCGAGACATTTCAAAACATCAGATAGAATTCCCTGAAGTAACTCAAGTATTTGGTAAAACTGGCAGGCAGTGATATTTAACAGTGTAAAAATTATTTTCAATGCTTGACATGTATATACCAACCTTGCTCGCCTTCTCGACAGCAGGTCCCATAGCTGCTGCAACACCTCCAATGGTAGTCAATGTTTGCATAACAAGATTTTTGTTACTATCCAACAGTCGTCCTCGTAGACCACCAAATAATTCTCCTATCGAACGTGACAAAAATGTTACAGATAACAATAAGAATTCATGACTAATTTTTGGTATGACAAATCTTAAAAACGGAGAATTATGGAAAAACTTCCGACTTCATACCAGTCCCTGTTGGTTGGATACGTTTATTAGCCTCTTCCAGAATTTTATTGACAGCTTCAATTGACTCCAAACGCATCTACAATAGTGTAAAAGACTCAATTCCAATTCTACAGCTTAAAATAAATTTCCACAAAAGAATTGTTAGGTGCACAACAAAAGAAGACTTCCAATTTCTAGGGCACCTTCCAATCAGGACTCTCAAAGCCCTTAAGAAGATTAGGGGTAATCTTGCTACTGATATCTTCCCTAGGTAAGCTATCCAGCCCTCCAGCTGGTGTCGATGTTGAAACTGACGTCTTCACAACTCTCTTTGGCGCCGCAGTCCCCTGATGAACGGAATATAAGTACAGCAAGAAAAAGAAGAAATTCAACAATCAAGGCAATCCACACAAATGTACCTCAAAAGGGTTTTTCTCATATTCGGAGTCAAGTGCACTTAGTAGTGCAGGTTTGACATCATTAAGAAACCCTTTAATGTCTGTAAACAGAAATAACACTTTAATTCAGTTATTAAGATACGAATTAGTTAGATAAAGCAGAAGCAGCCTAAAGAAATTCGTAGCCACCTGGACCAACAAACTTGTGTAAAGCACCCAAAAGTTTGATTGTAGCATTCCTGGTGGCAGCTGTACTAGATTGCAACCCAACATCCTTACAAAAATCTATCAAATCCTGTCAAATGGACAGAAAAATCTCCTTCGTCATAATGGAAATAACTTAGACATTGTAGTTTAATAAAACAGAAATCAGGAGCTGGAAATTTGAAATAGAAAAAACATCAAACCTTAAGTTTCAAAAGTGAGACACCAAAGTCATCAACTGCCGTAACCATCCATAACAAGCCTTCACTAAGAACCTTGGGATTCTTGTGCTCTTTCATGATTTTGTAAAGCTACAAACAAAAGCCATGAATCATCATTGAGTCAGATTAAAAAGAAAGTAATAAAAAATTGAACAAACCAGCACATACCCTCTCGAAAACAAATCCAGGACCAACTGCTTCGCAGAAAGCAGTAAGGCACTTCATAGCAGAGGCTCGTGTCTTAATATCTGCAACTCGTTCACTAGTGCCTGCGAATTAATAGAAAAACTCAGGTAGATAAGCTAAGGATTGAGAAAAAAATAGAACTGACGTCAGAATACAATATTCATCAACTGAAGGTAGCTTTTTCTTCATATGATACTAACCCGTAATGCAAAGTACGACACACTTCTTAGGAAACTTTGCCGCAGTCGAAGATATGTGAGTGATGATTTCAATGACCTGTTGCTGAACCTGCATTTCCAAGTTATATGCTCATGTACTTCTTTAAATTATTTTGGGGGGGGAATAATTCTACAAAATACGAATAAGAAAATTTTAGATGGGAAAACAAGCATACCTGCACATTTTTCTCATTCCAACCAGGAACTGCACACAACAACCGGACCAAGATTTCTACTGACTTGTCTAGTTCTTGTAGGCCTCCTATCTCTTCTTTCAAAGCCAAAGTAGCTACACAGCAATATAATGCAAAAAATCACCACAGATAAATACTTATTTAAAAAAAGAGCTAGAAGAGAGCTTCTGCGACATGTGCTAATGCAGCTTTGATCTGAAGCAATAAGAGGCAACATGAAATAGAGCTTCGATATCAATTCAGGAAACTTGCACAACAGTTTTATCCTATGTGTAGTGAAAATTGATGAAGAACCACTTAATAATGTGATTAACCACCCAAGCAAAACCAAAAAAAAAAAGAAAAAACATAGAAAGAGGTAAGCACTAATGATGATAACAGTATTTGAGAATAAAAAAGTCCTCAAGGCCTTCAACAAACCTTCAAGTCTTTCTTTCCATACAGAGCTCTTTAATTGAGATATAGTTTCTGGTTTTACAAGAGAACCTAATCTGTTTTCAATCTCTTCAAGACCCATCTCAGCAGGCTAAAAATGAAAAGAAGAATAAGATATTATCACCATAAAAGCCTGAAAGAAGAAAAGAGTAAACCACATAACCATTTCTAATTTTATATATACCTCAACATCTTCAGGTGGTTCAACAGGTTTTGAACTTTCATTCCGTACAGATCCATCTTTTTTTCCTCCACCCGGTTTGCCAGTCCCAACCTTCTTGCTTGCAGGCTATAAAATGTCAGCATTTAATGTGACATTCGAGTCATATCAGATTTGACAAAAATAAAAATAAAAAGGAAAAGGCCTGCAAGTATCTTAAAACCCCAAATGATTTTACAAGTTGCAACAGTCACAGAAGAAAATGTAAGAGAAAACTCACAGCAGATGGAGCAGGTCTTTTGCCGCTCAACATGCTTGCTGCTGATTTCCTTACAAAGGAAGCTTCTGAGTTCTGCATAAATTTTGAAGTGGTATAATTAATGTGTCGACACTAATGTTAAAAAAACTACTAGGCGAACAGATGGGAAAAGACAAGGCATCTAATACCAACTATATCAAACATCCCATTTCCACATCCCAGATGCCCTACCCTTCTCCCATCAAAAGGGCAAAAAAAGTTTTACAGAACTGAATGTTATTTGACACTGAAGATATGAATAGAAGCGTACCCCTGTGGCTGTGCTCCCAACTGAAGACTGAACTGTCACTTTTATATGAAAAGAGCATCCAATTAGAATGGGAAAAACCCCACAAACAAAATTTGATGTTCAGCGAACGGATGCGTGAAATGAAGTCCACAAACCTGAGCTTGTACCAGCTGAGTCACCACCACCAGAGGCTGCAATCATTTCTGAAAGTTTCTTTCTTCTAACATCATCAAGTTTTTCCAACGACCTTTCCAAAGGTCTCATACCTACAGACTAAAATAACCAAAAGATAATACATATGAGGAATAGGAAAACAAGAAGTAAAAGAGTCATTTATCCACATATTCTAAAATGTGCACAGCATTAAGGTAAAACAAACGACAACGCGAATAGGTTGCTGTACAAAGCACAATATAAAGTTAATACCTTAGCTATTGCAGCCAAAGCCGAAAATGCTGCATCCCTCACTTCAGGAGTTCCATCATTGAGACACTACATCATTACAAATTTCAGGCATTCAATTAAGTTATAAGTTCAGTTCATTAATTAACTTCAAACTTAGAAGTGGTAACTGCGATCAAAATTAAGTTCCATGCTATCGCTAACCAACTAATCATAATACTGCAACATTACATACATTATCTGTCCTTTTAGCACTAACTTGTTGCATATAGCTATGCTTGCATGATTGAGCAACTACTTGCTACAATCTAACAGTAACATGCTTTCCTGTTCAATCAAAGTCTAATAAGGAGCCATTGGGCACAAAAAATACTTACCTCCATACATAAAGGGACATATTCTTTGTGCGCCTTTAGAATTATAGCCTTGTTACTTGTTTCAAGGCAGAATGTCAACCAGGTCAAAGTTGCAGAACGCACAAGTGGAACTTTGTTTTTGACTGCTGTCTTAACATCTGCAAAAGAGAGCAAAGTTGGTTGGAAAACTGATGAAAGACAGATGCTTAAACATAATTGGTCACCAAACATCCAAATAAGATAATCATGAGCAAATCAGTAGAGCTTCATAAAAAAGTCCAAGATAAACTGACTCTTACCTTCTATAAAGTCAACAAGATTCAAGCACCCAGCTTTATACATTGTTTGTAGCGTTTGTTTAAGTGGGTCTGTGACTGATTGCTTTTTCTCTTTCAATTTTTCCTGTTCAAGGAACAAACAGCCACCAAGTTTTGTATCAAATGCTGGACTAAAATCCAATCAGCTACATAAGCCAATTATTATCTAAGAAAAGAGTATTAATACTCAAAAGACTGAAAGCATCTTCCTGTAATAATAAGTTAGGATCAAAGATGCTACATGACTCACAAGTAGAACAGGCAGCATAAACCGTGAACTAGCAGAGAAATGTGTTCTTAAACCACATGCAAGATTTCCAATGGCTTGAATAGCTTCAACTGCAACGGCTAAGTTCACATCCGTGATAAGCTGCAATTGGAAAAATTTACAATTATTATCAAATCGAAAGTAAAAATAATTATGCACTATTGATTCCTCAACAACAGCAGCATCAATATGCTATAATTGCAACCAGAAAACATTTTCCAGATTTTATCATCACCAAATAGATAATATTGCACTTACGGAGCTAAGAGATACAAAGGATTATAACATATAAATATAATCAATGCTGCCTAAACTTCTTATCATGGAAAGTTAACTACCTTCTTTAAGGTCCGACAAATTTCTGAAAAATCACCAGGAGCTATCTTTTTGGTCGAAGCAAGCTTTGTTAGCTCTGCAACAGCCTCTTTACGTTCTGACCACTTTGTAGCTTTCTAAAAGGATACATCATTAGTTAGTGAGTGTCACATGCAATCAACATGGGAAGTAAGTGGTATAGTATAAAAAGTTATTACAGTGAAGGACAACCACAAGAAATAAAACATAAAATATTGAAATGTGGCATTAAGCATCCAAAACTCACCACTCCGTCCCAGAACCCAGACTTCTCCAAAGGAGTCAAAATGTCCACAGGATCCATAAGATCATACTCATCTATTTCCTGAGGCGCTGATAGTATCGGGTAGATGAAGAAGAATCAAAGTAAGCAGATTTCTCAAGATTACTTGATGAAGAAACAATTCGTTGACGTACAGGCTACTTACCATCAGCAACTGTTTCTTCACCGGGCCCATCACCCACAACATCAGAACTAGCTTCTACCTCTGGCTCCTTGTCTTGCTCAGATCTTGAAAGCCAAATACAGAAAAAATATCATTGCAGCTTTTTAAAATCATGTTAGTACTTTTTCAACTTTAAAATTCATGCAGGTGACAAGAAGGTCTAGAAACCAAAAAGAAATCCTCATGCATAATAATTCAGTTATTCAAAAACTTGACAAAGGCACATTGATATATTCACAAAGAATAGGCTAGATTACGGTGAAATTGGACTGGTTTTACCTTACCAATAAACGTCAAAAATTTTGGATGTATGTGCCAATGAATAAATAAAGATGCATTATAGGCAAAAACTGAAAAAAATATGTATATATATATTGTTATCGTATGTGGTAGTTACCTAATCTTTCGAGTAGGCTTGGCACCCCCTGAAACATTGGCAAGCTCAGCCTCCAGCTCTTTTTTCTTACATAGTAATAACGAAATAAAATATTAGTGTTTGCAAAAGAGTGCAAGATAATAAAAACAAATTCAAGTATAAATAGAACTTCTTCCACTGATTTTTCTTGTATAAGTTTAAAAAAGAATCTCAAATCATGGTCAGAATTTACAGCCAAGAGTGTGGTTCTTATTGGCGCTGGAATCTATCTTATATCAGTTATGACTAGAAACCCCTATTTCGTTTTCCAACTCAAAGAAAAAGCAAGAGGATTTAATCCAGTTCATATCATCTTGGCAGCATGGCTAAGTTGCCAATGTACGGATCAACATAAATCTTACCATCGTATCCCTCATTTTCTCAAACAATATAGACTTTACAGGGTCTTTTCCAATCCAACGGCATAGCTCAAGAGTCACCCCTTTGGCAGATGCACGGACATTCTGATCTTGATGGTCGAAAAGTTCAGGAAGCATCTTTAAAATTCTTTTGGGTGGAATAACCTTTGATCCAAATTCACTAAGGTAGTAACAAACTAGTGTCGTTATTTCAGATGCAAAAATTCATGAACCAATGAAAATAACTAAACAGGACTTGAAAACAGACCTTAGAGCTTGAAACATAACGTCTACTGCAGGTACCACAGCCTTTGCAACTTTATTCTTTATAGCTTTCTCCAACGTATCCTACAATCATGCCAAAGCAATGAACATGTATAAAAACGATGTTCTCCGATAAACTACACAACTCCCAATAAATATCTTCTTGGCAATTAAAAAGTTAAATGACTGAGACGATGCACATCAAGTGGAGTTATCGACTTAAACTGGAGACTTTGTACTTGGGCAGTGAACGAAAAATTTCCGAAGGAAATGATGTTTTGAACAAAACTATATAGTAGACATCTTCAAAACAACAATATAGAATGTATCCATATTCCTTTCTCCTCAGATCGAGACATGGTGACAACAACTCAAAACTGGGAATGTTGGTTACTGGAACAGACCACAGAAGATTCCGTTTGTTGATGCTCAAGGGAAATGTCAGGTCATAGTAATCTAAAATGCTCTTTTCCTATGTCAAACTAAACACCTAGCATAACACAGAACTGGGCAGAGAGCCACATGCTATATTCTATGTCACTCCTTCTAAGATCAGTATCTGGTTGCATTCTGCTTTCATTTCTATGTCAGCTCACCTATCTAGTTTTTAATACACCAGCATCAGCAATCTAGCAAGCAACTCTATGACTAGATGGTGAACCTATACATCAGCGTGCAAGGGTTAGCCATATGTGTCTAGATAACCCTTGCAGACTTGCAAGAACGTTGAATGAATGGCATACCAAGAAAACATCGACCGCCTCTAATTCAACCCAAAGCAAGAAAGCGGCCTGTGCCTTGTCCACAGTATTCTTCCGACCCGTTAGGCATTTGGCCGCAATAGCATCGCAAACTTCCTTCGCGTACCTTCACAAGCAGAAACAAGCTAATCATTCACATGCAAACAACCAGTCGCTCTGCCCATTTCTAGAGCATTAAAAATTAAACAGCACCATACCTTCCAGCGTCTGAGTCAGCTGCTCGCAAAAACGCAATCAATGCATCGAGCGCCTTCTCTTGCACCGGCGCATTGGCATCCGCCACCGTCTTCCTAAACAAGTGACCTGCGAAACAAAAAAAATATATTCAGAAATTGAACCAAAAGTAAAGCAAGATAGAACCCTAGACACATCACATTCCAACTCCGGAATTCAAATTCAAATCAGATCCGCACCGAGATAAACCACCCCAATCAGATCTGAGCCTGAAAAACAAAAACCCTAATAAACAAAAAAAGACGAGGTGGAGAAACTGACCGAAATCGCGAAGACGAGGGTCCTTAGGATCAGTAATCGAATCACAAACAGAAGCTAGGTCGACGTTAGCCTCGTTCCTAACTTTCCAATTCTTATGCCCAAGCCGATCCTCCCATGGAAGTTTCTTCGCCTCCTTCAGTAACTTCTCTTCCTCCGACATTTTTCAAAAAATTATCTCTCCGACGTTATCGATCTTATCGATCTATACCAGTTTTTTTTATTTTTCTTCGTATGGTCTCCTGAAACTTTCTCTCTCTTTTCAAAAAAATTTGTTCGTGTTGTTAGTGCCGGCAAGAGAGAGAGAGAGAAGGACAAAAGGAGAGTAGGGTGGAGCGTAATCAGAGAGAGAGAGTGGGGGAATTTTGGTTTCTACGTTTAAATCGGTGGTGTAATTTTTTGTTAAAACCCTTCACGCGCGATCCGGTTGGAAGTGTGTGCACGCGCGATTATTTCAAATTTTCTAACGAGCGTTTTTCTTTCTCCTTTCCACGTGTTGAGATCGGCATTTTCAGACTATTTTAGGAAACAAAAACAATTTCCTATTGTTGGTGCTGTAAGTTTTTATAATATATACATTAATACCCTAGGCTATATTTTAAGAAATGTTTTTTTATTATGTTACCTTATTTTTAGTTTGTAAATTTAAAATTCCAAAAAAAATCATGGGTTATTGAATACAAACAAAAAAAAAATCATTCATTTTTTTTGTTAGACACGTACATTAAAATGAATTACTTTGTAGGAAAATTTTATTGATTTGAAAATTCAATAAAATATGTTTTATTGGACTATTGAAAATTTGCACTAAAATCATGTGTTATTTATTTAAATCTTATCTAATGGAGTTGGATTTCAATAAAGTTAAAAAAAGATTTTCAAGTTTCAAAGTAAACTTTGTTATTTTCATTAATTAGAATAAAGAATATTTTTGGGGCTCCTTAGACCAAGTGCAATGGTAAAATAGGGAGAGTGTGAGGGAGAGGTTGTGAGGAATAAAAAATTAAAAAGTAATGGAACAGTGTAAAAAACAGGAGAGAGGGGTTGTAGGTTTACAACCGGTTGCAAGAGATTATTTTAATCTCTATCTCTCTCTCTCTCTCTTTCTCTCTCTCTTTTCTCTTTCTCATTAAATTTTAATAATAAAAAAATATTACACACCCACTCCACCTATTTTACCATTGCCCATGCTCTTAAGCCACACCCCAAATACCACATCACATCTTTTCAATCTCCATCCTCATGTCTTACGTGATCGAACTCTCCATTCCCAAATATTTATTTCTACTACTAACACATGAAACAACAGCTGAACCAACTTTTTTTTTTTTTTGTGCGAACCAACTTAAATAGAGATGGTTCTTATCCAAGAAAAAATAGAGATAGTTAGATCTTTTTTTTTTGACATCTTAGAGATAATTTGATCCTTTCACAAACAAAACAACATTATCCTGCTCAAGCTTCTTTCTCTATATTTCGTCTGGGTTACTTCATATTTTTCTTCAAAGGGATCTTGAATTTGGGTTTAATAAGGCTACGCAAACAAAGGAAGATTCATGACAAAATTGAGGAAAAAATCAAAGTATTCAATGGAGAAGCCATAACTTTGATAAGGTAAACATTTAAGAATCCAAACAACCATACATTACACGTAAGAATCCAAACAACATTGTACATTTCACGTGAGCAAAATAGATTTCCGCCAAAGCTCAAAAAACACGAGAATTGTCTGTAAAGAAAGATATTAGTAGTACGCTTCGAAAGCAATTATGGGCTTTAGTAGGCCCATAATGATATTTAACTGACCCAACAAGCCTTTGTACGTTCTGGCAATAAGGATATTGCGTCGGTCGACACGTGCAGGAAATCATGATCGGCACGTGTAATCTCCACTTCACCTCTCTCATTGGTCGTAAACTCAATTCCTTCTCCAAAGTATCTCACATTTTTTGGTTTGGTTTGCACACTCTAACTTTCTCTCTCTTCACTCTCTCATAAATCTCACTCACACAAAAAAAGTTGTTTTTTTTTTTTAGTTAAGACTTTGCTTTACAGCTCAATTGCGTCTTCTTCCTCTGTCCTATTCTTCTTAATCATCCTCCTCGCGGATCCATTTCGAGGTTCGTGTAATTTCCAATTATCTTTCTCAATGTTTAGATGAAGTGGGATTTTGGTCTGATTTATCGGCGAATCGTTTTCGATTTCGTTTTCAGATTATCGAATAGTTTGACTCTTCAGTTCTTCTTTGAGCTCAGATTGCAATGATGTCCCTGAATTTCGTGATTTCAGTTAGATTTTAGCTGCCCGAGGTCCTCGTTAAAGAATGAGTTGGGGTTTATTGGGAAAGAGTTTCAATTTCGCTTTCTGATTTCGCAAATTTGGGAGGTGAATTTGATCTCTTTTAGACAATCTCACTGTTCTGGGTGCTGTAATTGTAAATGAGACCATGCAAAGGTTGTGCATCGATGTTGTGGAACGCTTTGATTTGTAATTGAGGATTTGGTAGTCTGGTTTTGGCTAAATGTACACGAGGTATTATTGTAAGATTGAGGGTCTGGTTCCAATTTTCTCGAACTTCATTGCTTACATTCATGGAGTTCTGGATTAGAATTCATAGAGTTTAGAGTTCAAAGTATTTTTCTTGGTAGAGTTTCGATGAGGGGTCTGCTTTTTTATTTTATATAATCTGATGACATTACGTTCTTTGTCTTCAGGAGTCTCTTTTTGTTTACTGAAGACAGACAGGGCATCACCCGAGCAGCCGAGTATATGCTACGAAGGCTGCATTCCGGAGGCTGTTCTTTCAGATGATTGGCAGTAACTATATTATGCTTGAACGGTGCCATAATGGGCATCTGTCTGATGAAGCGCTGCTGCTCATGGCTTCTTTTGATCTCATTGATTTCTGCACTAACAAATGAAAACGAAGCAATTAGTCCTGATGGTACTAAAATCCTCATCTCTTCCATATTTTGTGTTTTGATGGAAGCAAATGAAAACGATATGTTTCTTCATCTCTTCCATATTTTGTGTTTTGATGGAAGCAAATGAAAACGATATGTTTCTTCATCTCTTCCATATTTTGTGTTTGAGAAATCATGATCACCATTTACTGCGCCCAGACAGCTGAAGGGCTTAAATCCTCTTTTTTCTCCAGGTGAGGCGCTTTTGAGTTTTAGAAATGGAGTTTTGGCTTCTGATGGTGTCATTCGTCAGTGGAGACCAGAGGATCCTGATCCATGTAACTGGAAAGGAGTGACCTGTGATGTGATAACAAAAAGAGTTATAGCCTTGTAAGTTTGAAATTTCTTTTGTTTAAGCTCTTTTATTTTTTCTTCAGTATGTGGTGCATCTTTTGTCGGTTCCTGAAGTTTCTTCTGTGCAGGAGTCTTACTCATCACAAATTACGGGGACCTTTACCCCCTGAGCTTGGAAAGCTGGATCAGTTAAGGCTTTTGTAAGTGCTCCTAACCTTTAATTAAATTATATTGCTGTGTAGCATATACTCTGCTGCTCAATATATGTGTATTCCCATGTCATCGCAGAATGCTTCACAACAATGATTTATATGACCCAATACCTGCCGCTTTAGGAAATTGCACGGCATTAGAGGGAATGTAAGTGCTTATCCCAAAATACTTATGCGGACTAGTGATTACACTTCATTGCTGATTGAGCTTCTTTTTTTTTCAAATTTATAATATTTTTCCTGAAAACCGCTAATGTTTTTCTACATTTGCTTCTTTAAAGTTGGTTCATAATATTGATGTGTCTTGTGAGTGATGATAAACTAATGGTTTTTCAGTCAAAAGTTTAGCTGCTGTACAAGAATCGCTGTGATTTTTTAAAATATATTGTCCCTCTATTCCTTGCAGATACTTGCAGAATAATTACATCAGTGGGACAATTCCAAGTGAAATAGGAAACCTGTCCGGGCTTAAAAACCTGTACGTGGTTTTTCTCCTTTTTCTTCCAAGTGGATATGTTTTCTTAGCCTCTGTAGGATCTTCTATTTTTTGTTCTGCTAGCTACTCTCACCAGTTAGTATCCTCTATAATCATATAGTGAACCACAAGAGGTTCTTCTGACCTTCCATGCAGCAACAATGTTTTTCGAAAGTACTTATTTCTCTAGTCGTGGTGAACCTTTAAAAGTACAGGGAGTTTGACATAACTTATATCCAACACACGTATTGTGATCTTTTTGCTGGGTGAAAACCTCTCAAATATGATGATGATGAGAGTTGTAAATCTATGCTAGGGCTTCTTTCATATCAAACGGGCATATCATCTAGATTCTTCTGAACCACTAAGTTGATTTTTGCTTCTCATTTATAAAGGGACATCTCAAGCAACTCTCTCAAGGGAGCTATCCCTGCTTCACTTGGGCAGTTGAAAAAGCTTACTAAATTGTGAGTTGCTACTTGCTAATCTCGAACTTGCGTGTTTTATTTTGCAGTCCTGTGTATATTTGAGTGTCAATGTTGCTAACTATGTTGATCTTCTTTTGAAGCAATGTCTCAAACAATTTTCTGGTGGGACAAATACCTTCTGACGGCCTACTCGCTCGACTTTCGAGGGACTCGTAAGTCTAATTTATCTTTACCCCTTTCCCCAACCAGATTTTTGTAAATAAAGGTTGATAAATCTTTCTACGGGTGATCTGGCAAAGCAGTTATAAATTTTTTGTGACGTTGTGCACAATAGCACCCTGTTGCTACCTTTGCACCTGTGTAGCTGAAACTAACCAAGTCGTAAACTGATACATCACTCTTGCAGCTTCAAAGGAAATCTTAAATTGTGTGGAAAACAAATCGATGTTGTGTGCAATGACAGTGGAAATTCTACAGCTTCTGGGTCTCCAACAAGTAAAGCAACTGTGTCTTGATCAATTTTCTGGTCAATATATGGATTATATCTTAGTTTTTCAAAAAAATCTGTAGTATTCGGCGTGAAATGAGTTTGCTTTTTGGTTTCTCCCGTATTATAGGCCAAGGAGGTAATAACCCAAAAAGACTGCTTATAAGTGCTTCAGCAACTGTGGGCGGGCTGCTCCTAGTGGCGCTCATGTGTTTCTGGGGATGCTTTCTCTATAAAAAGCTTGGTAGAGTTGAGAATAAAAGCCTTGCGATAGATGTCGGTGGAAGTGAGCCATGCTGACTCTTATTTTATATATAATCGCTAAAAATTATATATTTCTCTCAAAACTTGACACCATGGAGACGACTATATCTATCCAGGTGCGTCTATAGTGATGTTCCATGGAGATCTGCCCTACGCTTCCAAAGACATTATCAAGAAACTGGAAACTCTTAATGAAGAGCACATAATAGGCTGTGGAGGCTTTGGAACAGTGTACAAGCTGTCGATGGATGATGGCAATGTTTTTGCGCTGAAGAGAATTGTAAAGTTAAATGAAGGTTTTGATCGGTTTTTTGAAAGGGAGCTTGAGATTCTTGGGAGCATCAAACATCGTTACCTTGTGAATCTACGTGGATACTGCAACTCACCCACATCAAAGCTTCTGCTATATGATTACCTTCCTGGTGGTAGCCTTGATGAAGCCCTACATAGTAAATCCTCAACTTCATATTTACGGGTTTCCCTAACTGAGAATTATTATGATTCTATTGAGTGAAATCTTTGAATGTGTAGAGAGAGGCGAGCAGCTGGATTGGAATTCGCGAGTAAATATCATAATAGGAGCAGCAAAAGGGTTAGCATACTTGCATCATGATTGCTCTCCTAGGATTATACACCGTGATATAAAATCAAGCAACATTCTACTCGATGGAAATCTCGAGGCTCGGGTATCGGACTTTGGGCTTGCCAAGTTGTTAGAGGACGAAGAATCTCATATTACAACCATAGTTGCAGGGACATTCGGTTACTTGGCTCCAGGTACTCAATTGCACAGTAATAACAATGTTTTTAACTAGTTGTTACTCGCTGTCATAGGATCTAGTCCATGAAATCATGATGA
The DNA here is from genome assembly GCA_011420285.2 of Erysimum cheiranthoides. Taxonomy (NCBI): domain Eukaryota; kingdom Viridiplantae; phylum Streptophyta; class Magnoliopsida; order Brassicales; family Brassicaceae; genus Erysimum; species Erysimum cheiranthoides. The sequence goes on along the minus strand of CM022182.2, from coordinate 14,064,472 downwards.
GTGTTGGTTGCAGAGTATATGCAGAGTGGTAGAGCAACTGAGAAAACCGATGTTTACAGTTTCGGGGTTTTGATTCTTGAAGTCTTGAGTGGTAAACTTCCCACGGACGCCTCCTTCATTGAGAGAGGCTTTAACGTTGTTGGTTGGGTAAGCATAATGAGGTCCAGCTTTGATAATAATATTGACTAGCAAAAGCTTTAATTTCTTTATTTTGATAATCGTGCAGCTAAACTTCTTAATCAGCGAAAACCGGGCAAGGGAGATTGTTGATGGAAACTGTCAAGGAGTGGAGAGAGAGAGTCTTGATGCTCTTCTGTCAATAGCAACGCAGTGTGTGTCTTCAAGTCCAGACGAGCGGCCAACAATGCACAGAGTCGTCCAGTTACTCGAATCTGAAGTTATGACTCCTTGCCCCAGCGACTTTTACGATTCCAGCTCCGATTGATCTCACGTTCACAAGTCTGTGTTTCGATTTCGATCTCTCTTTTACATTACAAAGTTTGAGCTATTCATTGTTTTTTTTTTATCTTTTGTATTTTTTTTGGCTTTGAATTGTTAGAATGTTTCTGAGATTGGTGAAACCCTTTCATTTGATCTGAACAAGAAATTCAAGTGTATATGACCATCCATTGTAGAAACACTGTTCCTAAGAATCTAAATAATTTCCCTCTTATACTTAAAAGAGGCTTTCTTAACTGAGACCAATCATATAAAATCAATGAGAGGAAATCATTGCAGAAGAAAAGATAATCTTAAAACTTTTATTCTGATTTTATATCGCCATACAATGAACATAAAGCAATTATGGATGATATAAAATTAAGCTGGCCGTTCTAAATCACAAATTAGCAGAGCAATCCATGTGTTGAAACGACACCGTTCTCTTCTCCAAGTCATACCCAACAAGAAAATCCATCTGAGCAAAGTTTCCATAGATGGCAACGTCGGTGGTCGGAATCATGCTAAGGCAAACCATATCTTCACTCATTTTCACGAACGCGTTGATCGGACTCAGCCTCACGTCGGCACGCGTGAAATGCACCGTTATCTCCGGCAAACCGATCTCTGCATTTCCGGCTTTAAAACAATGTGACAAAAGACCCTGTGGATCACTCACGCGCTTGGCTCCGGTCACTGATTCCTCCACCGCCGCGCCAAACCTGTCGAAGAAACCTGAGTCGAGGAGTGTCAGCGTCGTTCCGGAGTCGATAATGATGTTTCCTGACGTCTCCGAGAATATTCCGCCGTCGTTTGGGTTATACGTGTTTCCGGTGTACGGAATCTTTGTTTTCTCGACGGAGATGGCTTCGAGCGTCAAGTAATAGTAAGTCCGAGGCTCTTTATCAACCAATGGAGTCGATATGACGCCGGAACCTGTACTTAGACTGGACGGAATCGAGTTGGTTCCTAGGTTTATGACGCTTGTGCCATTTGTGGTAGATGACTTATGCGACAAGCAATAAGAGAATTTATTCGAAATCGACGAACTGAGCTGGGAGATTAGAGATAGGTGACCGCCACCAAGACCTATGATCCCGGAACCAGTCTCATCGAAGGTACCGCCATTGTTGTAGCCGCAACCAAAAACTGTACCAGGGAAAGAAACAGGGGACCCTGAGGCAGAGTCAATGGAAATGGTTTCTGTCGCAACGTCTCCTTTGCTGAACGACTGGTCTCCGTACGTGTAACGGTACTTACATACATTGTTGGATTCGTCGCATCCGCGTTCGCTAGTCGATAAGGCGTGGCAGTTACGTGAGTCACAAGACTCGCTCTTGTAAGTAGATGATTTCTTCTTGTCGAAGATTGGACCGTTTTCTTTGTAACACTGTTGACAGGGTTTGCATTGGACCCAGGTCAGGTCACTCCCTGTGTCGGCTATCGCGAGGACCTTCAGTGGTGGAGTACCGATGGTAATGCTCATGAAGAACTCGCCGTCTGCTCCGATTAAACCAGATTGGAGATCGGTTTGGGACAATTGGTGGTTGAAGCGGCGGGAACGAGAGATGGACCGGAGGAAAGCGGCGTTGAGACGGTCAGTGATGGTGTTTAGTGGGTTGTATAGTGGGGAAAGGGGAGAGTCACGGTGGATCAGCTCGACGGTGAAGTTTTTTGGTTGAGCCAATGAAGAGAGAGTCACCGAGAAAAAGAGGAAGAAACAGAGAAGAATTGAGGTTGCCATTGTTGATTTTCAAAAGTATGTGATGGAAGGAGTGAAGTTGAGAAGAGGTTTTATACACAACAAAATTGGGGAAGTGAAGAGATTGAAACGGTAAGGAGTTATAGCTACGTGAGTGGGAGATGAAAGTCTGAAATGCAATTCATTAGCTTTTAATTTCTCACTAACGCTGCTAATTTAATTTGAGGCTAGTGGGGTTGTGGGGGAATTAGTATCGACATTTTTATATTAGCGTATTTTGTGTGATTATATGTTACCACACTATAGTACAAGATATATTCATTTTCACGTATAAATCTAGCGAGTATGATTTTGGTTTTGGGTTTCTTAATGTTACCATAAGAAAATGGAACTCATATATATTATGTCATAATTAACCAGGAAATTTGATATGTTGCTTGATAACTCAAAAGACACTGTCACCAATGTAAAAATCTGGTGATTTGCGGTTGTAAACATGTAACACAATCTCCCTGAGATACGAAGGAGAAGCTTCAGGTGGCACGCATCAAACTATGGAACCCTCGTATATCAAAGATAAACTGCTGGTTTTAGGATCTGTCAGGACCAGTCCTTGTACCATCATCGGCTTTGTTCGTGTTGTAAATGAGTTTGTCCGGGGTTCTGAAGAGAAGAACTGGGGTTGCTCAGAGCATCTTCTTGCAAGATTTCTTCAATCCTGGACAAAATGCGGAACGCCAAGTTTGCAAGGATCCGAGAATATGCCTCAAGAATTGCATGGCCAATATCCTGAAAACAGAGGAAATAATTTCCCTTCATGAAACAGTGTTTTAAATTAAAGAAACATAAATTTGCAAGTAGGAGGCAATGTTCATGAGAAATTCCCCTCACCGTGCCATATTGAATCTTTGTGGCATCAAGAAATGACTGAGGAAGATTAGAATATTTGGATTTAATCTGATCATTAAGCCTCTCTGCCCTGTTTATGAGAAACTCAATGCGACTACTCTCAGACAATGAATCTCTAACTAATGACCACGATGCTCGCACAGGTGATGTACCGCTTCTTTCTTGTTCAGTAATCCTCTCTTTCCATGCATAGATAGCTGCTTCTAACCTATTAACTATCTCGAGAGCAGCATGTTCTGTTACAAGCCTAAGGGACACAAAGATTTCATCTACTAATTCAGACTCTGAAGCCAACATCCTGTACAGCTCATCCCCAAGGCTTGTCTTTCCAGACTGTGAAAAAAAAAATGGAAAACAAATTACATGACTACCTCTTTACATGGCAGCTTATGGAATATATATGTATTCAACTAAAGCCAAGCTTACCTTGAGTAAAGCATCCTTTATAATGGTAGGTACTGGCATTTCAAGAAGCACGTTTTCGTTTATTGATTTCGCAGCTTTGAAGATTTGATAAACAACATTGCCTTTCTCAACCAATTTCTTTCTTCCTGAACTAGAGAGCCCTAGTTTGGGAACCTTCGGCCATGGAAACCACCATCGTTTGCTCTCTCTTGTAATCTTGCTCTTTCCCTCTGCCTTACGACCCACTTCTGAATACCAAAACTCTGTGTTTACCGCAGAGTCTGTACATTCTTGTATATCATCAGATATGAGGAGAAAGAAAAAAGAAGTTGAGATTAAAGAAAAGGATCACATTCACATAGAATTAGCATGGAGTCCAATTTACGGAGAGCTGGGAGATTCATATGAATATCTGCACGGACTTTAGGAGTCATTATCTGATCAAATATATATGAAAGCCAGTTTAGTGAAATGTGAAGTGTATATGATTCTAAAAACAGCTTAGATACTACATACCTCAAGTGATCTTCCGTTTTCGCCATCTTGCTTAGATGGGACCAGCTCAATCATGTAGTTAGTTGGAGAGAGTAACCAATCAATTTCTCTTCTCCATCTATGCTTTTTGTCTTCAGACAAAGGTTCCAACTTCCATAGCTCTTCAAAAATTGAGGCTGCAAATCCAAGTCAACACAGAAGTAATGACACCAAAATACTTATATTGTATCAAATGACTTCAAATACCATTATTCACTTTGTAGGCTTAAAGCATACTTGCAAGATGAGTTACAGCGTTTGATAAAGCCAAAGCGGTATGCACACCCTTGCATCCTCCAGTGACATCTTCACCGAGCAATAGCTTTGAAAATTTCTCCTTCATGGCTTCGACGTCAGAAGAGCAGATTGCATAACCAAGTTTTTCTTTAGCATAAAAATGTTTGGAACTTGTCACAAATTCCAAGTCATCGGAACTACTCTTCCTAGGTAACAATTTTGAAGAAAATGACTCAAACGCATCTTTGCTTGATGAACAGCTTGAAAATGCATCATCTTCCAATGAACTAGTCGGGCACTCATCTCCTCGGCTTGTTCCACTTCCTTCTTCTTCTAAAGATTGATTGTTGATGATACTAGTTTCTAAGCCATCATAAGTCATCATTCCTGAAAATAAAACCAGAAAAATATTGACAAGCTTAGCACGCTTCTTGACTATACTTTACTGTTACTTTAAGCTGTATGCTCTTTCACATATCATAAAATATAAAAGACACTAATGATCAGAACTAAGCTCACACCTATTGTAACAAATGTCAATAAAAAAGGTATATATATAAGCTTGTTCTGCTATATATCTTATAAACCCTCTAGTATTTTAGAGCTTTTAAATTTACAAAATCAGAAAGTGGACCACAAATAGAAACAAAAATATCATTTAAGAATTAGGCATCATCGAAGAGGACCCATTCAGACTGTGACTATAAAGACCTCCACCTCGCACACAATCATCTTCTTGTCTTCCTTATACCAAGTGGGACAATAAAGAAAGAGACTTATCAAAAAGATTTTTTGAATGCAGATTAAGGTAGCTACAATAAATAATACTAGTAGAAACCAACAAAAGTCCCAGTGTTCCAAGGAATCTTTGAATTTTAGTAACAGTAAAGCATAGTCAAGAAGATAGATATGTGGTGGAACTTCAAAGTGGACCCACCATTAAGATATGTCAAGTGTCACTCCACATATTTTTCAAACCTTCACAATCATATGACATTGTTTATTGATCAAGTACCAACAAACTCTTTTAGGAAAAGTATATATTTAACTCACAAAACAAAGTCAAAACAAATGGATCAAAGATCAAGTAAGGGTATCACAGATCGAGTTAGAAAACCTACAACGAGGATCGGACAAGCATTACTTTACTGAGAAAAATGTAGAGAAAAAAAAACATGAACCAGATGTAGAGAGAAGCTTTAAAATCATTGGGCCAAGCGAGAAAAGCCCTACGAAGCCTTTTACCAAAAAAAAAAAAAAAAAACCCTACGAAGAACTGAGTTTACTTGAAGAATACGATACCGTGGAGGCGTGGAGTGGAGTGAGAATCTGAAGCTTCAAATGTCTTCACAGTCACATACTATTTGAGTGACATTTATTGTGAGGGAGCAAGATTCTCTAATTTACAAATTGCAAAATCTTAGAGAACTGACTGGTTATTACTTGATTTTTGACATTTACACATCTTTATCGAAACAAAACCGATTTCAATATTAATTTTATTTGATAAGTTAGACATGTTATAAAAATAATAATTAGAAAAACAATCCAGTAATGATTTTTTAAAATATTACTTGCCTTTTATCAGTGACGTAATTTTTATTTCTTACCATTGAGTCATTAATTAATTGTTTCAAATTCTTGTCTGCAATTACTCAAATGAATATATTAACTCCCCATAATAATTTTGAAAACGACGGACTATAAAATGGACAATAACTCAGTATCTAAATGTTTATTTGCCTAAAATTAAATCAAAAACCTTAAATAAAGATAGATGTGGTTCCATTTGTAGAAGCTTTGGATGCACTTCTAAAAGCTAGGTGCCAACCTTTAATTGGATGAAATTATGAGACCTTTAATTGGATGAAATTATGAAGAGAATGATGGGTTAAAATTATGAAGAAAATGATGGGTTGAAATTTAGAATCTTTAATTGGTTTCATCATTGGATGGGTTAAAATAACACAAGTATCTAAAATTTAACTTCAATTATTTTGGATTAAAATATTGATTTCGATATTTAGAATGGGTTGTATTGTTGGAGATGGTCTAAGACGGTTAATTCTAAACTCTATAAATAGTTAAATACTACAACGAATACGATGTCCCAAAAAAATATATATACTACAATGAATCAATGACAATAAAATGGCTTTCGTGTGCTAAAAATAAGATAAAATGGGCTTTCATAAGAAGGATCCATAATAATTGGCCCATCGTATACTCTCTCTCTCTCTCTCTCTCTCTTTTTTTTTTTTTTATCAGAGCACCTACTTTTTTGTTCTTTAAATTTTTTTTCGTTAAACTCTGATGTTTTAAAGAAAACTCAATTAACAAATAATATCTAATTTTAATTAGTATTTAGATATCATTAGAAGAATATTATGATATTTTAATAAAACAGTTTTAACCAATGATCAACTAATAATATTATTTTGCTTGGATTTCCAAATCATCAACTAAAAAATACAGAAACAAATAAACTTGTTATAAATTTTGTGAAAGGTTGTACAATCCAAATTTTCCAAAAAGGTAAGAATATGACTTTTGTTATTAGTATTTTTTTTCCATAACGTGTGAAACAAAAGTATGGTTTGATTGAAAAAGAAAGATATTAATTACGGCCTGAGTTTGTAAGATTCGAGAAATAAACATATATAAGTAGTCTTTTCATTAATAAAAAAGTACATGAAATCGAATAAATGGTCGATATGTTATGTGAGGAATCCTTGAATAGACCATTTGTGGTAAGGGTTTCCTTAACCAAAAAAGAATTAATCTCAGTGATGGTGACTGCTTGACATCCCTTTTTATTCTGACTGGTTGGAATTCAAAGTTCGAATGATGTTGTTTTCTTTATAGTTATTTTGCCTTTTTTTTTAATAAAGGATTTTCATTAATCTGCCTTTAATTTATTTATTTTCGACTTTTTCTTTATATAAAACCTACTATCAAATCTCGAAGTGAAGTATACATATATATATAGCCTATGTACAACTCTATGCATATTTGACAAAAAAACATGTGATTCTTCAAAAAATTATCTGTTCGGATATTCGTCGTGAAAATATATATTTTCAATATAACATGCGCTTAGAGCAACTTTATCGCTATATGTTTTGAGATGTTAGCCCAATATAAAAATTGGAAAGTAATGAAACAGTAAAATTAGAGGTTGTATTCGGGTCTTGCGCAAGAAGTATATTGGGTCGGATGTTAGAGCCACGTGGCATGTGGTGAGTGATTCCAATTTTTTGTTATTGAAAAAATGTGTTCATTTGTTGGGGAAATCAGAAATCGTCATATCACGAGATGAAGAACGATCCGGCTAAAAACCGGCGATCGATTCTGCTTAAGAGAGCGAAATTTGGAGAAGAAGAGACGGCTGTTTTGGCTTCTCAGAGAGCTCGGTCGGTGAATCTTCCGGCGGTTGTAGAGCAATTCAGTTGTCCGAGGCGGCCGGTTTCTAGGAAAAGCGAAGAGACGGTAATGACAGTGGCGGCGGCGGCGGTGGAGGATGAGAAGAGGAAAAAAATGGAGGAATTGGAAGAGAAGCTTGTAGTGAATGAGTCGTTGATTAAGGATTTCTAGTTGCAGGTTTTGAATTTGAAAACTGAGTTAGAGGAAGCTCGTAATTCAAATGTAGAGCATGAGTTGAAGAATAGGAAGCTTTCTCAGGATCTTGTTTCAGCTGAAGCTAAGATCTCATCTCTTTCCTCTAACGACAAGGTAAACATTTCATTCATACTTCATATGAAGAATCTCACCGTTTGCATTGATTTTTAGTGAGACTACTGAATCAAGATTGCATTTGGTTGTTTCCTTGATTGATCATGTTTGGTGAACAATTGCTCTAATCTCTCAAGTGTTTTGATTGATTCGTCTTCTTGTTTCTGTTGATGTTAGGATTAGATTTTAGGTGTTTGATTTTGGATTTTGTGGAGGCAATGTGTTGCTTCATTGTGTAGTGGATGCAATTTTAGGAGCCTATGGCTCCTGATATAGTTAAGATTTTTCCTGATTCTGATCCTAAATGGAAAGGAGCTGCTTCATCTGTCTTCATCAAAGAAGTTGTAAGCTTTTTCTTAGCTTACCCTTTAGATGTTCAGTTTTGTGTGTATCCTGAGATTTCCCTTAGACCTACCAATTTACTGTATAGCTCTTTCTCTAAGCCTGATTTTGTCTCCAGTGTTTTATAGGATGATTAAGAATTTAAGCTAGATCCACAGGTTGATAGAATTTACTCAGTTTTCAAGTTTGTTATCTTAGAAAACTCTGTTTCTCAATCACAACCAACAGAAAGATTAGTGCTTCGGTTGAACAGGAAGAAGAAGAAAGTTTCATGGAAAGATGGGACCGTGGACAACGAGTTTATGCAGAAGAAGAGTTCAAAGAAATGTTGTATCTTTCACAAACAAAAGCCCTTTCACAAACAAAAGCCCTTTGATGAGGATGACAGTGAAGAAGAAGATAACAACAACAACCATGATCATGATCATAATCATGAACACTCCGAATGTGGTGAGGCTTTGTCTTCTAACGAATCTAAAGCAGTTGACTAAATTAGAGAGTTTTCGCATCACTATATAAAGCTATTGAATCCTTTTAACGGATCATTGAAAAACACATTCGTTTTTTGAGGTTTTGGTTTCATTTTCTTCTCTTCACCTTGCTTAACTCTGGTTGAGCTTTATATGTATGTATAAAACATCATTTTTCAGTTCTAAGAAAATTCATTATCTGTATGAAAAAAGTTCAGTCATATTGAATTGAAAGTTTCATAATGTAAGGAAAATATCTCCATAACAATCTTTAGAATTTAATATCGCATATAAAGATTCAACTAACATTATTCTCAAATGACATGGACATCTTCCAAATAATGATTAAACTTTTTAAACTTTGTATTACTAAAACAAAATATTTGTGTCCTTTAATTAATATGTTTGTTTGTTTTTATGTTTTTCATTCTTATCTTTAATGTTTGGTTTGTTTCATAATAATTTGTAATTGTATTTTGGGTTACTTTGTATTTTGAAATAAAATTTAGTTTAAGTTTTTTTATGTTTTCAATTTAAAAATATTTTTTAATTTTAAAAAAATGTTTTATGAATTACTTAATTATATTATTAAATTATTACTTAGCAATAGGTTCTACCAATAATCAACTCTTATACCCTTGTTTCTAAACTTAACCTCTAACATTATTTAATTAATATATCTCACACAACACATATACTCAAACATGTGCCTATAATGATGCTCTTAGTCACTTATTCGATCCAATGTTTTATTGATGGTGAGTTTATTTAGATCAATAAGTTTCTACGCCGAAATCAGAAGCATCTGCATGCATACACATGTTTTTTTTTTTTTTTTTACTTTATCGCAATATAATGAAAAGTTCCAATGAATAGGAGTGGGATATCATCATTATGCACGCAGCACATTTCCAACTGAGCAAACCGACAAATTTATCTATGATGAGCTTGAAAATGTTTTTGCTATCTTTAACAAAAAGATAAAAAAATGTTTTTGCTATGTCATTTAAACTAGCTTAACTAAAAGTTCACCGATAATTATTGGATCAGTGCTTTAAATCAATTTTTATTTTTTATTTTATTCTTAAAGATTGAATTTTTGATATATATATATATATATATAGAAAGAGGTTATAAGAATTTATGTGTAAATTTTAAAGTTTTTGAATTATATCTTAAATTTTATATTACACAATTTATACATGAAAGTTCACTGAGATTCATTTAAATTCTTTCAATATACAAACACTTTTAGAGTTTTTAATTTGAATAACACGTGACTTTTATAAAATTTTAAAACCATAATTAAATATACTAAACTTTAAATTTCCGGTACGTGATTTATATAAAAAAAAAGTCATGAAAATTATCAATTATACGATTTTGTTTTGTTTTAATGGAAACTCTTAACGGAAACATAATATTATATGTTTGTTATGTTTTATTTCTTAAAAATATGACTGTAAAAATTTACGATTTAATGGAAAGATCAACAGTAGTTGAATATATATTTCACCAAATATAAAGTTGAAACTCTTTATGACATATTGTTTCAGTTATAAATATCAAATCCAATAACACATGATTTTAATTATAATTCAAAATTAAACAATAAATAAGATGAATTGCGTTTAAACTTATATTCTATTAAAATCCATGTTAATAAATAGTATAATACTGATAAAGAATACATGAGACATCTTAGAAAGAAAAAAAAGAAAGAATACATGATCAGAAGCTATAGTACACATATTTTATAGGGTTGTCTTATCAAGAACAATGCCTGCGTTTCTTTCGATGAATGGCTAAGAAAAGATGCGATCAAGGAGCATAGAACTTTCCTATTTTTGGTAAATATTCGAGGGCAAATATATTCTCTTTTATATTTCAAGCCGCAAACTAAAGCCAAACAAAGTATAATACGACGGACAACCTTCCATGTGTGTGTGTTTTTTTTTGTATGAATGTTAAATTTTATTCAAACAAAATACTTGGTACAATATATGCAACCTTTCAATGAAAAGAAAACGACAGAGATTTTACGAGAGAAAACTCAGCAAAGTTTTTAGAGCCATTGACATTGAAACTAAGGACGCGAGCTAATCCAGAGGCCATAAACATCAGGAAGTTTTGCTGGGTGAAGCCGACGTAAGGAGAGGCCAGAGGCCATGTGTGTTCTTTAACAAAAAAAAAGAAAAAGAGGAAAGTTCCGTGTGTAAATAATACACATTGGATCAGCTCAATTTAATTATTGTAGGGGTGTGTACATCAATCTAAAATGACCGATGATATAAAAATATATAGTTTTTTCTAAATATACATAAGTCTATTACGAATATACAAAACAAATTTTACTCTTCGTTTTTTTGACAAAAGATACGCGTCAATATATGAGGGTCATGTCTTAAGTGCATTTAGGGACCCTATGTAGACAATATAAATATGAGAGTCAAGTCTTAAGTGCATTTACACCTCTCGCGCACCTTCAAAAGAGATATTTACCTTAAGTATACACTCTTACTTTATGAACTAGCTATAGTGTCCATGTTCTAACACATTCGGTTTTGTGGGGTCCTCTAGCCTCCGATCCTTCTTAAATTGAACACTTCTCTCTTGTTTCTGTGGGAAGAAAGCAACCACTTAAACATACACTTTAAAGGGTCAAAGGCTTAGGTTTTAAGATCCTCACAAAAACACAAAGCTGTCAGTGATGGTGACTCGTGGTTGTTCGATCTTGGTTTTGTCTCGCGTTCTTATGATTCTTCTGGTGATACAACTACACTTTGGGACTACAACGGCAGCTCGACATGCGCCGGTTGTTTTCTGGTCACCACCTGAGCCGCCTAAGGATGATTTTGTGTGGTACCACAAGATCAACCGCTACAAGAACATAGAACAAGATGCGTTCCGACCAACCCACCAAGGTCCTAGTCAAGGTATCGGACACAAGAACCCTCCAGGTGCTCCTTAAAATACCATTTGGTTCAGAGAAATTTACCGCTTTACCACGCAGAGTTCGTCGGTATTTCGATCTCTTGCGGAAAGAAAAAGAAGAAGAAGAGAAGAAGTTACATAACAGTTTCTTATGGAGAGGACATGTACGTGAATCGATCAAGAAAATGATTTTAGATTTTTTTTTTTTTTTTGAGAAAGGCCATGAAGACATCTCTTGGGTTGCTTATAGTTTTGTTTTGTTTTGTTTTGTGTTTTTTTGTTCTACGTTGAGACTTGAGTTGAACATTCTTTTTTATTAGATGTAGTTTTTTCTCGGTTAAACATAAAATTGATGAGTGGTGGCATAATTTTTTATAAATTATCAAGCAGTTGATTAATTTCTTTTATATAATTCAGTTTTACAGAGATTCATTTTTATAGCTAGCTAGAAATAATGAATATGAAAAATATGACTAGTTTCAACTTTCAATCATATACAGCAACAAAAGTTTCCCTGGCTATATATGGATTTGATAAATGATTTGTTCTAGTGCATCTTTATGAGTGTCATTCGTTTATTTATAATTACTAATTTTTATCTGTCCCTAGTTAACCGTTAAGTTCAAATGTTTTTACGAAGAAATCGATGATGTTGTCTTGATATTATCAGAAAAATGGAAACACACAACGGTTCCATTTTGAGTAAAAAACTTTTTCATGTATTGGATATATTTTAAAATAAGTTAATCATTATTTTGTTTTATCATCTTAATGCTAAGTTGCTCTATTTCAATTTAGTGAGTTGCTTTAATGTTATTCGAACGAATTTTAATTAACAGAGGTTGTCCCCAAAAAAGTTCTTACCAGAACATGTTTTATTAGAAAAGGTAATATTCTCGACAAAATTGAGCTATATATATATATATATATATATATATATAGTATTCATGTAGATGTTTGGTAGCTAGCTACTTGTATAAACATTAATATTCAATATACAACTCTACTTGTATAAACCTATGTTAAAATATAGAAATGGTACATAAAAGATTAAATGCGACTGTACGATAAATAAATAAATAACAGTCTGCTCGTTAATTAAAAAAATCAACTTTTTGTCCCTTGATATATATATTTTTGTCCCTTATTGATATCTTAAATACCAACTTCTTTGTATCCATTTGGTACCTTGTTGTAATACAGGGAAATAGAAAATATAGATTAGAGTTGTAAAAAAAAAAGAAGAAGATATTTTAGATTAATGATCGTGGACACGTTAAACCTAACGCTTTTTTCTTTGAAGTTTGGATTTAGGGAAAAGATTAGTAATCATGTGATACATAAATGGAACTTGTACTAGGTTAACAAGTTGGTGCCCCAACTATATAATATTTTATTTAGCAGTAAAACAACTATAATTATATAATATTATAGGACTATCAAATATTAAGATTCCGACTAACTTTTTAGGTTTAATAATCAAGTTGTAAAAAGATTAATAAGACTTGTGCGCTGGTTCTTTATTATATGCAGACATGTGGGGGTATGTGTTTTCGGCTTTTCAATGGAAGACACTATATTCTAAATTTTAAAGAACAACGGATTCAAACAATTTTATACAAACTAAACTATTGAGTATAAATCACACAAAATTTCAAAACATTTAGACTATATAAGTCGTTAAACCTAAATTATTTACATTAAAAAGATTGTTTATTGTTAATAGAAGAAAATGTTAAGATTAAAGGGAAGGATTTGAATTTAGGTTCCGTTTTAAAAATTTGTGTGGTTTTAGATTTTAAAGGTGGGAGGTTGAACCCTCTTAAGCAAATAGGTCCCTATGATTTTTTTTTTTTTCTTTCGCCCAGGTCCCTTTGAATATATGTCTTATGTTATTTATGGATTCCCAAATTGGTTAAGGGATCTCTTCGAAGGGGAGAGAAATGCTATCGGAGGCCCTATTGTAAAAATTATCAAGGGTTTTTGTAATTGGGCCCTGTGGGCTCTATTTCATGAGACCCTGTTTGGTGGAATTTTGGCGAATGATTGGGTCGAGTTTGTTTCATTTTCCCTTTACGATCAATAATCTACTAAATTGGAAAAATATCAGTTTCCATTCCAAGTACCATTTTTCATACCTCAATTAGTCAATAACTTGCAAACACATACATGTATGGAATTTTTTTTCCCCTAACTAATCACGTTATATATTTTAAATTTTCTGTTCGAGGGGCCATCAGAAATATATCTTGATTGTTCTATTATGTACCATTGTCTCATGTTATGAATCTCTTGGTTGTTGATTACTTGATTCAGTGTTTAGAGGAATTTGTCAACAAGTTTACTATCAAACTTCTCATGTTTTGATGTTCGACAACCTTTTTTTTTTTTTTTTTTTTTTGGCATATTCAACAAAAGAATGTTTCTGGATATTTATTTTTCGTCAAAACCGGTTATTTCTAATCTATCACAAACTCAGTTGATTCCCTACAACTCTATCAAAAAATGTTTATTGTAATATTTAGTTTGGACTCTGTTCTAATTTTGTTTCTTTTTTTGACAACCGCACATTAAAATTAAAATAATTTTTTTATTAGTTGTCTTGTTCAATCTTGAAAAGAAAAAGTTGTAAAAGAAAAAAATTTAATAAATCACTACACAACCAGATAAGGAATTCATCTTAAAATTAAATAAACCAAAATTAATGATTATATATACCATTTAGGTTTTATTTTTTTTTCATCATTTACTCTTTAGCTTTTAAACAAATTATATCACCAAATAATTTCCTAAAAAATATTGAGAGTTGACATGTTAGGACATTTTGTGATTGGGGAAACCGGAAAACAAAGTCAAAGCAACCAGAGCATTGCATTAAGATCTCTCTATTTTTGTGTCTTTCCGTATTTAATTTTTGTTTTTCCAAACTCATACAAAAAATGTACATATAAATTAAAAACAAACCATTTTTTATAAAAAGAAAATTATGTATTTGCTTAACTATGATACCTCTTTTCTTTATTACTCCATCTTATTTATTTTGCAAAAATATAATTACCTCTTTTCTTTATTATCTTATTTATTTTGCTTTTTGGAGTTGGAATTTCCAACTTAAAAAGGAAAAAAAAAACATTGCTCTGATTAATACACAACATGTCCAAACTTAAATTAGCTAACCATTTTGGTAACAGAAGATTTTTTAATGATTATAAATGCCACTATTTTGCATTACTTGGGAGTTGGGGGAATCAATGTTGAATGATCAATCAAGTTTATAATAAATACAAATTAATAATGTAGACTTAAAAAATTAATAAAGTTTTCAAAGTAAAAATTGATTATGAGCGAAGCTGAAGAGAAGACGCCGAAAACGAAGTTGACCAGACCCACCAAACGATCAAATCGATCGAACAAGAGGAAGAAGAAGAAGACAAGACCCCAACAAGAAAAAAAAAAAAAGAATCCGCCAAAGAATAAAGCTTCTGCAATGGAGATTTGAGGAAAAAGAAGAAGAAGGGATTTGAAATTGACAATAATGGTGGAGGGTTGGCGAAATGGGTTTCGCGAAGCAACGAATTCGAAACCTCTGTTCGTGACGATCTACGCGACTGTGATCATTGGCGTTCTCGTCTCCTCTTTCTATGTCTTTTCTGCCATTTACTCTCCCACCAATGGCTCCTCCTCCTTTCTCTCTTCTCCTCCACTTTCCAGTAACGCCTCTCTCTCTCTCTCTCTCTCTCTTACTCTCTATGCATGTGTTGTTGTGGCTAATGGTTATATCTGCTTCACATTGCTTAAGAGTTTGGATTTGCGTTCTGAGTTTGATTGTTGGGTTTGATTTCGTAAGCTAATTGATGTCTAATCATTAGGTGAGATTTTGGGAGGTTTTGTTCTTTAATCCGTTGGTTCTGACTCTAATTCGAGCTCACCGTTGACCTTAAATCCCAGTGTTTTGCTTGAAAATCAGTTCTTTATTTTGTTTAAAACATTGGATTTGCTATAATCTGAGATGGGTTTTGACTTTTCGATCACTTTAGTTGATTTTCATCTCAGCTTTTGAATCTGATCAAGTGATTAACTAACGTACTTGGATCTGCATTTAATTGCTTTAGATGTCTGTGAAAGTTTTGACTTTTCTGAAGTCTAGTGTTACTCTTCCACTCTACATTTCAGTTCAATCAATTGGAGCTTCCTTGAGTATACATCAATTTCACTAAGCAGTGGAAGCTTAAATGTTGTTGTTTTTTTTTTTTTTTTCCATTATGTACGATCTGAGCTAATCATGAGTTTTATTTGTAGCTGCTGGCCGAATTCACCGTCTTCCACAAGATAATGTCACGTTGGAGTTACCAGTTGCACCACCACCACCACAAGCACTGCCACCTCCAGTGCCGGAGGAAGCTCAAGGCAAATCCTTGGGTAAAATTTGGGTGTCTCCTCCCCGGGACAAGAAGATGCCACCACTTGAAGCCTTTAAGCTGACGAAAGAGTTGTTTGGGGAAAGAGTGAAGGACAATGTCATAATAGTGACTTTTGGGAACTATGCTTTTATGGATTTCATCTTGACTTGGGTTAAACACTTGACTGATTTAGATATCTCCAATATTCTAGTTGGTGAGTTTGCACTTCTAATATCTATGTCTTATTGTCCATTTTACTGGCTGGCTATATGTTAGTAACTTCATGTTATGGGGATATATAGGTGCGATGGATACAAAGTTACTAGAGGCTTTGTACTGGAAAGGCGTTCCGGTTTTTGACATGGGAAGCCATATGAGCACAGTGGATGTCGGGTGGGGTTCTCCAACATTTCACAAAATGGGAAGAGAAAAAGTTATCCTCATAGATTCTGTCTTGCCTTTTGGTTACGAGCTACTAATGTGTGACACTGACATGGTGTGGCTTAAGGTGCTAATTCACCACATAAACACTGTTACTTGTCCTGTTATCTTCCTTAATAGACTTTGTTCTCATAATATTTATGTGACAGAACCCGCTGCCTTATTTGGCTCGATACCCGGATGCTGATGTTTTGACATCAAGTGATCAAGTTGTGCCTACCGTCATAGATGACAGTTTGGACATATGGCAACAAGGTAGATTTTAGCTAAAGATATGCATTTTCCTCATTTCCCATTTGAATCGTTTATCATTCTTGAAAAAGTGTTTCGAGTTTATGATTAGTAGCAGCTAATCTGTTCACATGGCTACTAACTGTTTTCTATACCGTGCGTTTTCTTGGACTTTGAAAGTTGGTGCTGCCTACAACATAGGAATTTTCCATTGGCGGCCGACAGAATCTGCCAAAAAATTGGCAAAAGAATGGAAAGAAATTCTCTTAGCGGACGATAAGGTTTGGGATCAAAATGGGTTCAATGAGATCGTTAGGAGACAGCTAGGTCCATCTGTGGATGGGGATAGTGGACTTTTCTATGCTTATGATGGAAATCTTAAGGTTGGAATTTTGCCCGCTAGCATATTTTGCAGTGGCCATACTTATTTTGTTCAGGTAATTTTCTACATGCTTCCTACTTTTGTGGTTTTTATCTTCTTCTTTTGTGTTCAGGAATGGCTTAATAGGTAACTTCTATTTTCTGTGGCAGGCTATGTATCAACAGCTCAGGCTAGAACCATATGCATTGCATACTACATTCCAATATGCAGGTACCGAAGGAAAACGCCATAGGCTACGAGAGGGGATGGTTTTCTATGACCCACCAGAATATTATGATTCTCCAGGTAAGATTCTTTTTGTTAACATTCTTCAACATTAATCTTGTTGATGGGAAAATCCAAAATTGATGGTGTAAACTCCAACACAACGCAGGAGGTTTCCTTTCATTCAAACCATCTATTCCAAAGAGCATGTTACTAGACGGGAAGCATACCATTGAATCGCACTTTATCCTCGTGAATCACCAAGTAATGTCTACTAACCTGATATAGTCCCTAGGAACCATATGTTAACTTGACCACCTCTCTAATTAAACATCCACCTTTGGTCCATTTTACAGATGAAACAGATCAGATCAGCTCTAGCCATTGCGTCTCTTCTTAATCGTACATTGGTGAGTCTATTCAACAGTTTATATGCATATTTCCTGGTGATAGTGATTAATTCTTATGTATATCTGGTCCCTACAATGTTTTTAGGTGATGCCACCAATATGGTGCAGGTTAGATAGGCTTTGGTTTGGGCATCCCGGTACTCTTCAAGGATCTATGACCCGGCAACCTTTCATCTGCCCTCTTGATCATGTTTTTGAGGTAGTATTCGTAATAATGTTGAAGCATGTCAATATACCTTGTGAATCTTTCTCTGCAAATGCCTCATAACACCCTGAAGAATTTCAATTACAGGTCAATATCATGTTAAAGGAGCTACCAGAGGAAGAGTTTGGCCCTGGGATTGGTATCAGAGAATATTCTTTTCTAGATAACCCAGCATTGCCTAAACAAGTAATATAGCCGCCAAGATATTGTTGTTTTTCTAATTAGTCATTTCATAAGATAATCTCAGGAATGAAATTATTTTTCAGGTAAAAGAGTCATGGCTTGATGTTCAGCTTTGTCAAGAAGGGAAAGAAGGATGTGAGGCATCGAACACAAGCCCCTCTCGGGTTCTTAACTTCCCAAAGCGGAGCAATGAAGATACGGTAACTAAGATTTCTTTAATTGTCTATCGCTCTTCATTATATATGTAAAAAAATACCGTCTAAGCTTAATCGCTTTGTTTCATGCTCACCGCAGTTCAAGGCAATATTCTCTTCATTCGGAGATGTCAAAGTGATCAAGTTTTCTTCAATTGAAGATGCCTTCATCGGATTTTCCGACAAGGCAAGTAGACCTTTGAACTGTGAAACATTTTAGATAAGTTGATTAAACATGTAAATCTGATCTGACCTAATCTGGTTTGCGCGCAGGAGCGGGAAGAGAGATTTAGAAGACGGGTAAAGAGATATGTGGGAATATGGTGTTGTGAGGAGAACAAGACTCCAGGACACATTTACTACGATATGTACTGGGATGAGAAACCCGGTTGGAAACCGGTTCCTCCACAGACACCGGAAGAAGATCATCCTCCTCTCTGATACCGTGACCCGCTAGAAGACTCCAAGAAGTACACTTGATTTCTTGGGTCACAAGGAGACTTAGGGAGTTTTTTTTTGTTTCTTACGGCGTCCTTTATACTACTGTGAAACTGTGTCTCTTCCTTTTCTTTCTCTTACTCAATGTATCATGTTTTAACGATAGGTTTGGACAGAGAGAAAAACGTTTTTTTTTTAATCATATAATTTCTCTGTAGATTTTATTTCAATAAATGGCTTATTCGTTGTTTTATTTATTTACAAACTTCAAGTATTACGTAGTGATGTTCAGACGAAGTTGGTTCCCCTGTGGCCCTGAGTCATATTGGGATATATAAAGAATTTTCTATACATAGATTTGAAGGTGTCCGTATCATGTTGAGATGGAAAAACAGCAAATAACCTTTGTAATAAGTAGTTGGCCTATTTTCTGATTTAAATTAAAAAAAAAAAAAAAAAAAAGAGATTATAGTAGAGAAAGACAGGTTCCAATACAAACCATTAGCTAAATAGACTTTGGAATATCTTTCGGTACATAAACTTCAGTCATATTGGTCGTCAGTCTATATATGACCGATAAAGATCACCCAAAAAGAGAAGATCAAACCAAAAAGATAAAAAAAGGTTTCCTGGATGATATAGCAATAGATACCGAATGATAAGCTAAACTCTTTAACGGATTATGCAACGTGACAATCATCAACCAGACTTGGGAAAATGTTGAGACAGGAGTTTCGAAATCTCGAGGAACATGACCGAGTCTTTCCCATCGAATATTGTCTTCAGTTTCCCGTCGCATAGTATCTGCCTCTTGTTCTCCGGATTCTACATTAAAGCCAATGATATGTGCTGGAAATCAGAATCTCTCAAAATAGATTTGAGGTAAAAGTATAAAACACAGAATTCAAAGATTTAGCTAAGGCTAACAAGATCATAGTAGCTCGTAGTGCATTGTCCAAAAGGAATGATTTCTTCACTCCACATGAGCAATAAAATAAAAGAACATAGCTAAATAGGCTAAGCTTTGAAATGTTCACTCAGGAACAAATCGATACCCTATCATAAGAAGATTAATTCTAGCTGCAGTCACAACGAAAAGCTTAAGTATTGAATCAAATGCTAAATCAAAGAGTGACGCCTTCAGATTTTCTCCGAATCTTACCGAACCCAGACAAATTCTTAAGCAGATAAAACAATCACCAAGTTTTGCTTATCAGTTAACAATCTCTAGATCAGTCAATCACCTAACAACAGGTTATTCCTAAGTAACGAGAGCTAAATCAAAAAGACAAAATCCAGTAGAAAACGCACAGAGATTCGAGAAGAAAAAACCGTAACCTGAAGATTGTTAAGCTTAATGTACTCCCAGATTTTCTTGACGGCGGTTGTGCGAGAGACTTCATTTTCCCCAATAAACGTAGCGAGCGGCTGCGAGACAGGAACCACCTTAAGAATGCCTGTATTTTGTCTACGACCGCTAACGCCGGAGGGAGAAGCTGCCTTCGCCATCAGTACCCTGCAAGCTCCAAAAACCCTAGAAACTGCCGCCATTTCTTCTTCTCACTTGGTTTGAATTTGGGAAGAGAGAGCTCTCTGTCTAAAACCCTAGATCAATCACAGACTTTGAAACTTGAAAACGTTCCCAGTCTCTCTCTCTCTCTCTCTGCCCTTTGTGATTAATGGACGTGTTCTTAATTTGGGCCTTCTAAACCAACATTATGGGCCTATTTGGATTTTACTTCATCTTCTACAACCCTTTTTGTTTGAGGCCACTTCTACTTCTGTTTTGTGTCACTTGTTTCTAGTTAACTAATTTTTGTTTTGATAAACAAAAGAAATTCCAAGCCTATAATTTTCTCAGACAAAAGATTAATAATGTTACACTAATTGAGATGTTGGGGGGTTAGGTTAACCACAATATTTTCCTGGCTAATTAATTTATCAATAGAGTCAGCTAAGTTGTGATTGGAAATTTGGAATCATTGTTACTAACTAGTAAGCAAATTTGACATTTTCATACACAAAGGACTGAAATATGATTTTGACAAATGCAATTGTACATTTGGCTTTAGCGTACTGAAGATCGAGCGAGTGCTTGAAAAGAAAAAAGCGACTACGCACGTCTCATCAGACGCATGAGCAAGTTCAATATTGGGAACGTAACACGATAACCCAAAATCAGATTCGGACGAGGTTAACCTATAAATACGATCTCATTTCTGTATATATATATACAAGCAAGCAATGTATACATATGATTTACTCAGAAGTATCTCAAAACTGATTAAGATTTGTATTACCGAGTAACGTTATTTAGAACCAACCAACTAAAATCTCTTTTAATTTGTTCATCTTTGCGACAAGTCGCTGTAATCGGTGAGGATCGTTTGGTATTAAGCATTTGGATCCAATCAAAAGATACAATGTTTCCCAGCAATATCAAATTCAAATATTTGATACACATGATTCTGTCTAAACAAGAGAAAAACGATGAAAGAAATTGATGAGAATAAAAACTTTAATGAAGAGACCAACAACAACAAAAGAAAAGGTTGTGATGCGACCGTACCCTTGGGAGTGTATCGTGAATCGTGACCGTAACCCGACCCGTCTGAACTACCGCCAGCCAATCAAAAACCGCCACGTAACCTACTTCCTGCACACGTAAGAGAGCCTCACTCTCTCTCTTTATCTCCGTCACCGGCCAACACCATGGGCCCTCGTTGCCGTCTCTTCTCGAGACCAAATTTCATCGTTACTCAAAGGGTAAAGGTATCTCCGTCAACTCACGTCGTAAATATCTACCGTCCTAACGCCGTTAACATCTATTTTCCTCCACTTATAAATAACTCACTATCCTCCAAATCCCCCTTCTCTCTTTCTCTCCGTCAAAACAAACCCCGGAGCTCCGTACCAGTTACTGGGTGACCCGGATTCTTTCCCCGGAATTTTTGAATATTTTTATCATATTTAAAGCTCCTCTCCGTTAAGACGATATTTGTGCTGTTTCTCTGGAAGCTTCCGATCTTCTTATCGAAGAATTTTCTATCCGAGCGAAGATTATTTTCAGATTCTGACTTTGATTTTCGCTCCAAGAAGACGTTGAGATTCAGGTACGACTCCGAAAATTCCTCCATTCAAACTACTTTCTCCGGAAAATTTTCTTAGCTGATCACTTGTTTCAACCCTCTTCCAAACTTACTTTTGTTCATTTTTCTTTTCTTGCTTTCACTGTTCCATTCTTCTTCGTTACCTCTAACATTGATTGAGATTGAATTATTATTATTTTTTCATAACATTTTTAATATCGAATGATTTGAATCGTCCTTCTACATGTTTTTGTTTCATCTTCTCCATTTTTGCTGATTAATAATGGCTAACACATTACCCAAATCTATCCATTTCGACTGACCAGATATATCACTCCTGGCGAAAAGGAGAATCAGATTTTCTACCCCTTTTTTTTTCTGGGAAAATATTAATTTACCACATTCAAAAGTTTCCCTAGTAATATTGACTAGACTACTGTTCCTATACTTTACTTTTGCTTTTTACTCGACAAAAAAAAAAGAAAAGAAAAACTTGATTTTGTGTTTCTCCAATAAAATTAAAAGCCATTCATCATAATCAATTACGTCGTCCTTTTGCTTCCCGCATTTACTCTTATTACTACTGCCCTGTAACGCTGCTAAATCTCTGCAGCCTTGATGGGCTATAAGAGGAAATAAAAGTAAACCCTCAAGTTTCTCAGATATACACGCTTAACCTGTAGACATCTATACAAGGTAAAGTAAACCCATACTTCAATTTAATTCCATTCAATACCTCAGATTCTTTTACATACTTTCGATTCCATTCATTTTTTTTTGACATGCATTAAATTGGTCCATATCACTCCAACCCAACTCTTTCTTTCTTGGTTTTAGCTCTTTCTTTTACAAACACGTGATCACTGTTAAAGATTCCATTTTGTTGCAAAGTTCTTTTCGTTACTTCTGGCTGTAAGAAACTCGAGTGTCTTATATTTCAGTTTTAGATTAAAACAATATGTGTTTGTTTTATATATATAGAGTTTTATATTTTTCTTATGCTCTCTAAATACATATTTAAATGTCAGAAACTTCGGCTTGCCGGAGAAAAATATATTCTTTGAAACTTTTGAATTGTGTGTGACGAGAGATGGGGTCTTTACTTGGTATTGATGCACAACAAAGCATTGACACACTCAGTTTGGCTTCTCTATTCAGACCACTTTCTTTAAAAACAACAAAAACTATATAATTTTTTTTTTTTTTTAATACCATCGCATGTCTCTATCATGATCATATTTCAAATATTTTTATTATTCCAAAGGTTATAATTTGATCCATTCAGGTGCCTCGACAATCCTTTGAAAATAGTACTATATTTTATTTGTGGTCCTCTCCTCTGATCCCCAAGTTAATCTTTGAACACTTTTGTCTTTATCAAGATTATTGCTCCTAATTATGAACCTTCATAGCTTGTCTTTTTAAAATATACCTACATATATAATTCTTCTATCACTCTCTACTTTATTTGGAGTTCCTTGATTTCGTGAAATATTTTTAGGAATATAATTCTTTAATATTTATGGGTTTAAACACAACATCAATCAAGTTTCTCAACTCATTGTTTCGAGTAATTGTGATATGAATATAAATCTTTAAACAATTTTATAACTATTCTTTTATGCATTCATGTTTCCGTAAGAGAAAACGACAATTTGTTATAAATGTTTACTACATCCATTACTATTGTAGGATAATTTCATCCATTCCCATGAAAAAGTTACTTGGGTTTTCACTAACTTTTCATTAGTTGAGTTGCTTATCTAACGAATTAAATAAGCTCTAGCATCACTTAACATTTCTTTGCTTCATTTTCTTTTATATAGCTATCTTTATTTATTAGTGGTTTAGTTGCGATGTTTAATACACTCTGTTTATGGCTTCTATAGGGCTTAAAAGTCAGGGAACATAAAAAAGAGTGCAAAGATGTTTACTTGCATAAACTGTACAAAAATGGCAGACGGAGGTGAAGATGTAGACGATGAAGCGCGTGGGAGCACCACTCCCAACACTAAAGAAGCCGTTAAAAGCCTAACTACACAGGTCTCTCTCTCTCTCTCCTCCCTAAAGATCAATTCTTTCCTTGTTGATCCTTACGCTCTTTTTCACTTTATTTCGTTGCTTTTTCCTAATTGCCTTAGTCGTGAAACAAATAAACCCACATAGTCCAAATTGAGAAAATGGTCCTTAAACTGTTTAACAATTGCTGTGAAAGAAAATAAAATGTTTGAAAATTCATTTTTTATGTTAAAGATTTTTCGAATTTGCCTATCAAGTACAAAAGTATAGAGGTTACAGTAGTTAACTTAAGGCTGCAGGTTACAAACAAAATTGGGATCTTTAGACAAGATCTTATTGTGATGCAACATCACTTCCCTGAAATCTCTTACAAATCTCTCTTTAATAGGTTATGTCAGTGTTTTCTCTCCCCTGTCTATGACTAGACATAAACTGGAGCAAAAATTAGTACAACAGTTAAAACCAATCTTTCAAAATCCCAAAAATTATGTTTCACGTTGAATTTTAGCACAACATATGTAGTGGCTGATGATTTGTGTGGATATTATTTTATTAAGGTTGATTGAAAAAGGCTAATGGAGTCACGCCTTGTTTAACATGATTTTTGCTTGTTATTGAAGATTGATCTATATACTTTCATAGAATAAGCTCTAGTGGATTCTATCTAGACAGGAGAAAAAAAAGAAGAATTTGTGGTGGGGCAACTATATAGTAAATCAAAAGAAGCAAAAAAAGAAGTTATGATTATGTTCTATTCACGGAGAAGACAAGATGAACTATATTTTATGTTTCAAATTATAATCAGATCTTCCAGCTTTATTGATGCTCTTTATGAATGATGATAGTAGACTCCTTTTTCCTAGTTGGGATAAAAGAAAAACCAACCATTTCTTGACTCATTTTTTTTTCATGGCAGAAGACTTTATTGCTTACTGTTTGCTACCTGTTCTATCCAACATTATGCTGTCCAATGATCACCTAGTAGTACTATGTTGTGTTTTAAGATTATCATTTAATCAACTTCTTGGATACGGATGCGATGTAGATCAAAGATATGGCGTCGAAATTCTCCGGTGCTCATAAACAAAGCAAGCCAACTCCGGGCTCCTCGAGCAGCAACTTGAGGAAAGAGCAGAGAAAGTTTCCGGATTTTGACACTGCATCAGAAAGTGTTCCATATCCTTATCCAGGTGGTAGTACGAGTTCCACTCCTGCTTGGGACTTGCCAAGATCCTCCTACCATCAATCTGGACGGCCAGACTCAAGATTCACGTCAATGTATGGCGGTGAACGTGAATCCATCTCTGCGCAGTCGTGTGATGTGGTACTAGAGGATGATGAGCCAAAGGAGTGGATGGCTCAAGTAGAACCCGGTGTTCATATCACATTCGTCTCACTTCCCAGTGGAGGAAATGATCTTAAACGGATACGTTTCAGGTATTTGAAATACATTCCATCCATAACATTTTCAAGTATATACAATGATTTGATGTGAGATGAAGCTAACATTATTACTTTTATCTTTGTTGAAGCCGGGAGGTATTCGACAAGTGGCAGGCTCAAAGGTGGTGGGGTGAGAACTACGACAGAATAGTTGAGCTTTACAATGTTCAGAGATTTAATCGGCAAGCTCTTCAAACCCCTGGTAGATCCGAGGACCAGGTAAAAACATCACTCTTTAGATTACAAGGTAAGAGAATGTTTATGAGTAATCTTAACTTTGACTTCTGTTTGTTTCTTCTTTCAGTCGCAGAGAGATTCAACTTACACAAGAATTGAATCAGCAAGAGAAAGCAGAGACTGGACACAAAGAGATAACAACTTCAGACCACCAGGAGGTAGTGTCCCACATCACTTTTATGGACCTCAAATGGACGCAGCACGAACCACAACATCATCTAGGGACGAACCACCTTCCATGAGTAACGCTAGTGAAATGCAAGCAGAGTGGGTTGAAGAGGACGAGCCTGGCGTTTACATAACCATCAGACAGTTACCAGATGGTACCAGAGAATTACGCCGCGTCAGATTCAGGTAAACCAATTATCGGATGAAAATGTCTTTTAGTTTACTCAAAGCTGATTCACCAAGTTTTTCCTTCATTCGAACTGAAGTGATGAAATATTAGACTAGAGAACCGGTTTTTTCAACATTTCTATTCCTGATTAATTGGCGGTTACCCCTAAACTAAATCGAACCGGGTGTTTGCAGTCGGGAACGGTTTGGTGAGGTGCATGCCAAGACATGGTGGGAGCAGAACAGAGACAGAATACAAACACAATACCTCTAAGAGGAAAAAAAAAGAGAGACCAATATTTAATCTTCTTTAACACAACAAAGGTATACACAAAAATCTGAATTTTGTTGATCATCTTCTTAAATTTGGAAGATAATCAGAACACAAGGTGAAATTTGGAAGAAAATTTGAGGTTTAGAGATTTGTAGTTAGCTAGTTCTCGGCGTTTTTGATAGCTATGTAATTTTCCTGACAATGAGATGAGCTTTATGCCTCTATTTATTGGTTCATTTTATCCATACGTTTTTTCTATATGCTTCAAGTGGATAGATTATTTTAGTTTGTTTGTTTTAGTAGCATAGTATCATCAGAATTTAGCTGTCACATATTCTACTAAAATCTTCAAATGGAGAGGAAAAAAGAAAAATAATACCCATAAGAAAAGAAACTTTGTTTTTGAAATTTTTTTCTAAAAGACTTATGAATAGTTGCAAAACCCTCATGAATCATCGTCTAGTTCCGCTTCTGCTTCAAGCCTTGTGACCAAGGCTCTGCTAAAACCAAAATGGAAGATCGAGGAAACTTGTGTGGTGCGTGAAGCAAGGTACTGTGGTAACTGCGTCATCTGCCTATTGATGAAACATCTTTATTGGGAAAGCTTTGTCCAAAAAAAAAATGTCTCTTTCATGATGCACACAGCATGAATGATTTTAGTTAAATATATAACATTGACTATGATTTGGTTTTGTTCTTACACAGAAAAAGTAAAAAGAGACCAGCCCTGGTTCTTAGATACTACCGGATGCTTTGCATTCTTCTAGTAAATTAAGCAAGTCGTGTTCGGGTGCACTGAACGAAGGCAAGATAATACGCTTGGTATCGCATTGGCTAGTAAGTGATGAAATTGTCACAGAAGCATCAGATTCTTCACCCATCCCATCTTGGACAATCGCCAAATCTCCTCGTCTCCTCATGGACGAAGCCGACACTCTCTCTTTCCAGAGTCTCCCGTCCTGTTATCACAAAAAAAGAGTAAAGCTTCCCCTCTCTTTGCAATGAAGAAACTATATTTCTTTTCTTGGAACTTAAGAATCATACATTGAGAATGGATGGCTCAGGGAGTGGACATTGGATCGGTTGATCGTTGTCCAAGGGCTCAATTGGGTGATCCACTGGTTTAAACTCTGTTGCTATTTCGATCCCATGAGTTGAAGCGCTTGTGCTTGTGGTTATGGTTGTGGTTGAAGGAACAAGATCAGATCTTGGAGACAATGCTTCCTTGCCATCCTGATCATAAAACAAGATTCATGTCAAGTGAAGCTTGAAACCAATTTATGGCTTGTCCAGAAAAATAAAGAATCTTAAATTCAACTATAGCTTGAAATCTACTAAAGGGAATCAAATTTCTTTTTTAAAGAAAAAAAAAAAACAGAGAGAATGTTTGACTTGAACCAATGAAAGGATTTAAAAAATTCAACTTGAACTATAGAAAAGAAGCAACTATCAGCATTCTCAATCTAATAATCATCAACTCTCTGAGCCTAAATTGTTAGCAAGATGATAAGAACAAATAATCTGCACAAAAACCAAATCTACTGGAGAAGCATCATCCCAAGAACAAAGCTAACATAACAAAATCCCCTGTTTTACGCAACAAAATCTCCTATTCCATATAACCTCTACTGAAATCAGACAAGCAAATAGAAAAGAGAGCTTACGATGGCACTCTGTGTTCGTCTGTGGCTCCCCCTAACAACAGAAAATCTGGAGAAAATACCAACCATGCTATTAAGTACGAGTTTTCTTGTTTAATCCTAGAACTACGATTACACAGTTTCTTGGTAAAGAGGAGTCCTCCTTTGATCGTGACTTTGAATATTTCAAGCTAGAAGCCTAGAACAGATAAAAGAGAGAGAAGAAGAAAAGAAACTTGTTCGAAGAGTATAAATTCTCCAAAACACCAAAGCAGAAGAACAAAAGCCGAGCCACAAAGATGGCTTCTTCAACTCTCCAGAATATTGCTGTGGACTGGTGATAAATGCTTTCTCAGCCTTTACCTTTAAGCTTTGCTTGGCTTGAACAGATTCTCTGTTATGACTTCTTTAGGTCTCCTCTAATTTTCTCCTTCAACAACTATTCTTGGCTTTGAAAATTAGTATTATTGATGATTCATTGCTTTATAAAAATGAAATAATTCCCTTATTGGAAAATGACAATTTTTCTGGTTCAGCTATATTATTCTTTACAGTATAAAAGTATTCATTCAATTCACATCGAGAAAGCAACAAATCAACTAAACGGATTATTTTAATTTGACTATAATACTAATAATTAAGTTATATGAACCAGCTCAAGACCTCAAATGTTATTAAAGTATGTCGTATTCTTCTTCAGGACACTAGGGACAGGTTAGGTATGCAACTGATTTGTCGTTTTTCTTTTTCTTGATAGTGATTAGAATATTCAAGAGAAAAAAGTATAGTGAACATTCTTATCATCTAAATGATACGTAGTCAAATCCCGATTTTTACTTATGAGTTATGACCTTACTTCTTACCTAATCTGATAAGAGTTTTGAACCTCCAAACTGAATTGTTGAGCTGCAAACTCCGATTACAAGAAACTCTATCTATGATCTCATCACAATCATCCTACAGTATCATCATACAGTGATCTCATAGCGTTTAGATCATAAGCAACAACAAGCATGAGCCATCGGAAAACATATGACTTGACTGAGTTGACTCGATCTTTAGACTCTTCCAAGTTCCGAAGTGCAAACCTTCCAGACGAAACTAAGGGTTTGGTTAACATGCCAACTCATGGTCCACGTCAAATACATGAGCTTATCATAATCTCCCCTTAATGATAATCTTTTGGATTTCGTAGTTCCTTCCCGTCTCACCCGGCCGCAAAATTTCTTAATTAAAGAATTATCCAGATGATGCAACATGAAAAAAATCTTGGGTCTTTGTTTACCATCATTGCCGTAGAAATTGAAAGCACCATCGGAGCCAGCAGTGGCAAAAGTGCCATGTACCTTAAAATACATACTCAAACAATCGAGCAATCAAGCCATCGCTCATTGTATAATCTACTATTAATTTGCATACTATTGAAGGCTCAAGACTACATAAAAGTATAATTATGGGGAGATCAATGAGATCAACTGAAATTATAAATCGAGATCTAGATTTGATTATGAAAATAATATATTTATCAATAATATTTAGTTTAGTAAATAGCTTTTTTTTTTGTGCAAAAAAAAAAGTTTAGTAAATAGCTAAGCCATAGAAAAATGACACATCTTATTTCAGTATCTGTGGCATTTGAATGTGAGATTGTGCTTTGAAATCTCAAAGAGTTTATTAGCAAAAGCAAACAAATCTAAATAATTATTGGAATAGATTCTTTATAAATTTTTATGTTAAAAAAGGAAAAAAAAAGAGAGAGAGAAAGAAATCAAACAACAAAACAAATTATACAAAGTAAAAATCAATTAAATTAGATAAAAAAAGATAAAAAAAAAGGAAATAAAAAAGAAGAAGAATTTAAATAAAAAGGAAAATTAGAAGAAAAGAAAATAAAGAAAATAGAAGTGAACATATATTTGGAGAAATATGAACATAACAATTTTATTATTCCCTTATTTTTATTAAGAACTATAATTACAATAACCCTATAAATAGGATTATTGTGTTGAGGCCTGAGGGTTTGTGTAAAACATAAGAAGAGAAGTCTCCGAGAAGTCCAAAAAAATCCAACTTCTCCTCGTAAAAAAATGGACCTGCAAGAATCAGTAAAGAACCAAAACGATATCGTTCTGAGGTTGACTCAGCACGTTATCGCCACTACTACCTCCGGCAAAACCTCGAACCTCGTCTTCTCGCCGGCGTTAATCAACGTCATCCTCAGCTTCATCGCCGCCAGTTCTCCCAGAGCTACCGCAGACAAGATTCTCTCTTTACTTCAGGCTTCTTCGACCGATGAGCTTAACGCTGTCTCCTCTGAGATCGTCACCGCCGTCCTCGCCGACAGCACCGCGAGTGGCGGCCCGATGATCTCGGCAGCTAATGGCGTCTGGATTGATAAGTCTCAGTCTGTCGAACCTTCTTTCAAGAATCTCTTGGAGACTTCGTATAAAGCTGCTTTCAATCAAGTCGACTTTCGCACCAAGGTATTCTTTGATCTAAATAAACCTAACTCCTATATAATTTTACTTGGGATTATACTAACATTTAACATGCTTAGATATAACATAGTAACATGCTATTAGAGGTGTGGTTAATTAGATTTACGCAAGGCTTTTTTGTGAAAATCAAATCACAGATGTTAGTGTAACCTAATTCCCTTAAATCTTCTCCAAGCTTATTTCCTTCAGTTTCACTTATGTCAACATTATTCGGTGAATAACTTAGCTAAATACTGTACTGGTTTATATATATATATATAAAATTACTAGGGATTACACGCTAACATGTTAAGATTTGTGCTTAATCACGTATACACAAGGCTTTTGTTGATAGCTTTTATTTTTGTTTATTTGTTGGTTTTTGAAAGGCTGATGAAGTGACTGAAGAGGTGAATTCATGGGTTGAAAAGCAGACAAAAGGGCTCATCACTGATCTTCTTTCACCAAACTCTCTATCTCCTTTGACTGATCTCATATTTGCTAATGCCTTGTTCTTCAACGGAAGATGGGATAAAGAATTCGATCCATCGCTAACACAAGACTCCGACTTTCACCTTCTTGATGGAACCAAAGTACGTGTGCCCTTCATGACCCGTTCCTCCTTCAAATTCGGCCGTCTTTATGCTTACGAAGGTTTCAAAGTCCTCGATATACCGTACAGAGAAGGGCGAGATTACGAAGAAGACGGCCGTAGTTTCTCAATGCAAATCTATCTCCCTGATGAAAAAGATGGGTTGCCTGCACTGCTGGAGAGACTAGCTACTACTCGTGGAATCTTGAATGACGAAGAGGACATTCCTAGCCACAGGGCAGATATAGGAGAACTCAAGATTCCAAAGTTTAAATTTGCTTTCGATTTTGAAGCCTCAGAAGCTCTCAAGGGTTTGGGTTTGGAGGTGCCGTTGTCCACGATCATCCACAAGTCTTGCATTGAGGTCGATGAAGTGGGATCGAAAGCTGCAGCAGCTGCTGCTATAATAGGGATTGGCTGTGGTGGCCCTGCGAAGAAGAAGTATGACTTTGTGGCTGATCATCCTTTCCTCTTCCTCGTCAAAGAACACAGAAGCGGACTGCATCTGTTCCTTGGTCAAGTTACTGATCCTTCTCTGCATTAATTAATTTTATGGCCAAATTCTTGAAGTACTGTTCCATGGACCAGTTGAAATCGAGACTGATAACTTGACTTAGTACTCGTCTCCTCGAGCTTCTTGATTTTTTCTCTAAAGATTTACCTGTTTTTTTTCTTCTTTAATAATAATAGCTTCCTAAACCCTTTATCGTCGTTGACCTCGTGGTTAAGCCACTAGTTTTTTAATTGGAATAATTTTGTTGAATTTGACTTCATATAGTTATAATACGTTGACCAAATTAGGAAATTTTATCTATAATGCACATGAAATGACTGTGACCGCAATTGTAGAACCAAGTACCAACGACCAAATTCTTTTTAAGGTCAATAACGTGTTTAAGATGTAGCGAGAAAGCGCAACGATTACGAAACGAATAACAAAACATTTAGCTGGGACTCATGTGTTAAGCTTTATTTTGGGTTTCAAAAAAGACTGTGACATGCCAAATGCTATTGGGGGCAATTCCGTGAATACTGCTAGTTTGAAGTCCCGCGTTTTGAAGAAGAGAGCGAAGGAGTCTAATCTGGGTCGGTGCTGCTTTTGTTTCGTCTCTCTTTCTTTCTTAACTCTCCCCGGATCTGAAAAAGTGAAGAATGAATCGCCACCACGATCCTAATCCCTTCGACGAGGAAGAAGAAGAAATTGTCAATCCCTTCTCGGTAAATGCTTTTTTCTCCTCTTCCCTAGTCTCTGCTTTCTATTTCTGGCTCACCTTCGAATTTCGTTGGTGATTTTGAGTTTTAAGTTGTTCGCGAGGGTTTAAGATTCTTAGATCTCCAAGTTTAATGTTCATTAGTGATTCTACTTGCTGGAATTGGAATATTAGCTGAAACGGAGTCTCTGGAACCTTAAACTTTATTATTGACACACTCATTTCTGATTGAAATTTATATTGTTATTGCAGAAAGGCGCTGGAAAGGTTCCTGCGTCATCTAGGCCAGTTGGATTTGGCAGTAACCTTGATGCTACAGTCGATATTCCATTGGATACTGTGAATGTAAGAACATTAGTATCACATATACACTCATACATATTCTCACTTGAAAATTTTCTGAAATTTATGTGTGATTGGTGCAGGACTCTTCAAAGAAACAGCGAGAGCTTTCTGATTGGGAAGCACAACTTAGGAAGAGAGAAATGGTTAGTATCACTGATCTCGATCGGTTAACATTAGTTTGACGGAGTCTGATACGCCTGATTTTAATAGTTCCCTTTCATTTGTCTCTGATTCACCCAGGATATTACACGAAGAGAAGATACTATTGCTAGATGTAAGTCAATAGGACCTCATGACACATTATTTTTTCACAAATATATGTAAATATGAATCTTGTGCTGGTTTGTTGCTAATGAAACGAATCAAATTGTGTCGCAGCTGGCGTGCAGATAAGCAATAAAAACTGGCCACCTTTTTTCCCTATTATACACCACGACGTTGCTAACGAGATACCAGTTCATGCACAAAAACTGCAGTACCTGGCGTTTGCTAGTTGGTTGGGTAAGTTTTATTAATTTTTTATGAACTGTATAAAGTCCTCAGCAGTGAACTGATGGACTTGTTACCGTTTGAGTTTGAATTTTCAGGTATAGTTTTGTGTCTCGTATTCAATGTCATTGCAGTGACAGTCTGCTGGATTAAAGGCGGAGGTGAGCTTTTATACTATAACAAATTCACCCTATTAAGGGAACTATATTATGAAGTTGTGATTGGATTTGGTTGAACTAATCCTGGTTTTAAATCTGAATGACAGGTGTTAAAATCTTTTTTCTTGCCACAATCTATGCATTGCTTGGATGTCCAATTTCATATGTATTATGGTACAGGCCTCTCTACCGAGCAATGAGGTGATGTCCCGTTTATCTGACTATATCCCTAGACCGGGTCATATTGGTACTATGCCTATAATTAAATTGTTTACTTATCACCTTGCAGGACTGACAGCGCTTTGAAGTTCGGTTGGTTTTTCTTCTTCTACCTGGTGAGTTTATCTAAAAGAGCTGTCATCTTTAGATTCACAATTTATCTTCACTCTATGCAGGTATACTTCCTATTTTCTGTATAACTGAACTTTGCTCTTGACAGATTCACATTGGCTTCTGCATATTTGCCGCCATTGCTCCTCCCATTGTTTTCCGTGGACTATCATTAACGTAAGTCTTCCAATCATTGCTCAGTTCTTCTCGTTCTCAAGTTTGCAATGCTTCATGTGTACTTAATTGGACAAGGGTTTCACTTTGAAAGTTGTAAGTTGTTCTGATAGATTCGAAATACCAAGTTATAACTAGAAAAGCTAAAATTCTTTGGTGAGTTTCGTCTAGCCAATTATTTGGAAACATAATTTCATTTACAATAGGAAAAAATTCACCAACCCTTGAACTAAAACCCTTCGACTCATGAAGCCTTGTCCATGTTTATGTACCCAACTGCCTCTGTTGCGACAACTGATCCTCAATCTCTTCTAATCTGCAGGGGTGTGCTGGCAGCAGTTGATGTAATCCCAGAAAGTTTATTAGTCGGGGTACGAACCATGACCCTTTTTCTATATTCACTACATCTAATTTTAGTTGACAAGTCAGTTCTTATTGACCTTGAAAAACCTGGTTGCTACCTAGCTTAACTCTATTCTTACTGCAGATCTTCTACTTTGTTGGCTTTGGTCTCTTCTGCTTGGAGTCGCTTCTGAGTCTCTGGGTTCTCCAGGTAAAATGATACTAGTCTACCTGTTTTCTTCTATATATCTGCTAACCGATACCAAACCAAAACATTACCTAAGTTCTTGCGTTAATGTGTTTCCACCACTGTTGGGATACTGCAGAAAATATACCTCTACTTCAGGGGAAACAAGTAAAAGGATACAATGCATATACTAGTCACTAGAGCATATACCATACTCCTCCCATGATACCGCATTCTTAGAAGGTTTGATATACCGTCTTACTACTTATGTAATTACTATTGTGCTATTGTCTGTGATAACACTCTATGTTGTGTTGTGTTGTGTTGGGTTGTGTTGTCCTCTTCAGTTAGTAGTCGTTGTACTTGTGGCAAAAGAGATACTGTGTGTTCTATTACGTTTAGGATTCATTTTTTTGGGGGTAAAAGAGTATAGAAATTCTGTTTCCAATGCCCAAATCTGTGTTGGTGTGTGATGATGTAGACCATGTTGGGGACCTATTCTATAATAACCCTAGATCATAGTACCTATCGAGTTCTGAGTTTAAGAATCTTGGTGTCAATATTTCTTGAAACCCACTTTGATATATAAATTTTCAATCAAATTATTTGGTTAAAAAACGGTGGAAGTTGTTTTCATCAGTAACAATGTATGTGGGTATAGCCTTGACCCTTTATAATAGGAAAATCGAATCAGAAGAAGTCCAAACAAGGCTTCTTATTCTTCTTATCAGAGTCAAACACGCTGATTGCCCGATTAGTAGCAATGACTCAAAAAGGAGACAGGTGGCCAAATGCATTGATAAAAAACCTTTGCTTCTGTGCTATATTATTCAGCATTCACCATGGCAAAAAGAGCAGTTTCACTATTTGCAGGGGAAACAAGCAGAGAAATAACAATTAGCTAAATAGAAAGAACCTTATAGGAAAATAAGTCTCGTCCTATTGATCATAGACACTAAATCTCCTTTTATGATTCTAAAGCCACTATGAACCATATATACAAAACTGCTAAGACTCTATAAAGGAGATACAACCCACAAAAGCTAAAACCTAAATACCAACCCCAACTGATGAAACGACTACTTGATGGTCACAAACTTGTTAGTACCGTGCCTGGCCCAATGGTTTTTGAGGTCAACAGGTTGAGAGAGGTTATAGCCTTCGCCTGCAAGCCTCGCAAGGAGCTTGACATAAGCACCATTGCTCATTTTTCTTCCAGCAAGACGAGCTCCACGCCTAGTGGTGCTCATGGGAAGTGGGTATGATGACATGTTGATGGTACAGCACGAAGATTGCCAACCGCCCATTCCCCATTTGTAGCAAACCCTTGAAACGCCTGTACATGAACATACAGGAGGAGGAACCCCAGAAGTATCGAAGCTTGAGATGTCAATGTTGATGTCAGGATTCTTTTTCTCGCGTTTTCTTTCGGGTATGTTCAGTGTTTTCTTTGGCTTGTTGGATGCAGAGCGTTTATTCCTTGGCGGTTTTGGCTTCAAAGATTTCGAAGGACACTGATTCGTGGACTTCTGTTTCACGGTTTCCATATCCTTTCTGGATTCTCTAGTAGGGGAATGAAACAAACGAGGCTGAGGCACCATGACACCTTCAGCAGGATCTGCTTGAGAGAGTTGAGAAAGATCAATGCCTGTTGTTGTCTTTGGAACGGAGAGATAGGGGAGCCAATGAGCATTAGACGTAGGCAAGCTAGCGTCCTTGTTTGCGTTTGTAGCAGATAGCATCAGGTTTTGTGAAGGATATGAATTCATCTTGACAGCTAGTTTTAATAATAAGATCACACCCACAGGTTGCAGCTCCTACGTTGATAATAAGAACAGATAAGATGAGCCAATATTTCCAATCAACAACTGAAACTAACAGTATAAAGCAACAACACAAATCCAAAAGCAAGAGAAACTATCAAAGAAACATTCTACATGCTCTATCTAATGCCATAATTGGGATATTACGGAGGAACTTAGAAACATAATCTATAGTTTGTTCCAGTAACAGTTTTCAATCAATAGACAAAGGCTTACAACACATAATTTGATATGTATATGCCTCATTAAGCACACAAACTTGATCTATGAAACCCAGATGATCAGAACACATATATACATATCTAAAGCTTATAAGATTAGTACACATGTAGAGGAGAAGATTTTATCTTTTGAAACTGTATTGAGTGAAAATTGGAAAACCCAAAAGTGTTTACGAAAGAAGAATCAAGACCCATAAGCGGAAAATCTGAACTCGCGACTATGAACCATGCAAAATCAAAACCTGTGACTAGGGCTCCAAGAGAATCATGCCCAGAAACAGAGTAATATCCGAGAACAGTGATCTTTCGGTAATACGTAAACAAGAAGAAAGCGTTAGACTTACCAATGGCGATACTTCACTGCTAGGCTCGGCTCCACTCAGCGCACTCTCTCTGACTCTCTCTCTCTGACTCTCTCTCTCTCTCTCTCTGAAAAGAGCGTGACCTGTGGTGGACGAGCGTGGCCTTGAGAATTTCTAGGGCTCACCGAATTTTAAAATCCCTTCTTTTTTGACCCACGCGACTTTTATGTATCTATTAATATTGACATCTTATTCTTAAAACTATAATTTTTTTTTTGTCAACCTAAAAATTAGACAATTTTATCAACTTACACTAAAATTATAACCAACAGATAGTTGAAATCTTGTTTTTTGCCACCAAGATTTTTCTTAACAAATCTATCACATTTAGTGTAAATCTTAAAGTTTGGCATATGAATACAGTTCAGTAATTTGGGTGATGGTAAAATTTGCGAGTTTAAATTAGACTAATATTGACATGAAGTGGTTGTTTCTCTTTATCATGATGATGAAAAAAAAAAAAAAAAAAGCAAAAACAAGCATCTATGTTCACTAAGTGGCAGGAGCCAAGTCAGGAGGAACAGAAGCAAGATCAAGCACCCAAGACTCTTTCAGTTCAGCAGCTCTAGATTCATCTTCCGACAGCTTCTTCGCTGGAATCTGATGAGAGAGCAATGCCGCAACATCGTCTTTCTCAACCCACCTGACTGCATTATACCCATAATCTCGTCTCTTGAACAAGTTGCTACAATCGTTAACCTTCTCCAAATATGCCACACTCAATCCATACGCATCGCTGTACATCGTCAAGCACACAACAATCTCATAGCGTCTGCTCTTTCTTCTCTGAAGACCTGGATTTATCTCTGAGTAGACCGCCCAGACCGAGCCTTTCCTAGGATATATTTGGTATATTTCTCGTGCGGCCCTTTCGCAGTTGACAACGTGAGAGAATGGTTTCACTCGTTCGATCAAAGCTTTCTCTGAAACCCGGAACCTCCCACAAGACATATGAGAAGAACTGATCTTCATCCAAGAGATTAGTTTCTCGCTCTCAAAATCCAACCAGCTGATCCATACCTTAAAAGGGTTCAAAGAGACAACTTCACTGACCAAACCATAACTCCGAGGCATTTTGTCATCACCGCCATTGTATATCGCCCAAATCTGTCCTTTCTTGAAGCTCCTCGGCATCCTGTCCTTATCAAAATCATACAATTCGAAATCTTGGTCTTCCATGTAGATTTCTTGACTCAACTTACCACGATCCCTCTTCCTATCAACCCGTGGCACGTATTCTAAATCCACTATCTCAGTTAACTCCTTGAGGTTCGTTGTCTTCTTCTTCTTCTTCTTCCTGTTCTTTAGAGCTTCTCGTTTTTCATTCTCCTTGTTAGTACTCATCTCCCTCAAAGTTTCAGTCATGGAGACATCACCTGAAGATCTCTCCTGCGTTTCCCTTCTCAATTTTTCTTCTCCAGTGCTATCTTTCACAGTGATTTTCGACTTCACTTTCGATTTGTTTTTCTTTATCACCGATTGCATTTCTGCCAAAGTCATCATCCCTTCATCTTCTTCATCCAACCTGTCAGATACATTTATAGCTTCTGCTCCTTTCTCTCTCATCTCCCCTGTCTCAGTCTCTCTTCTCAGACTTTCAACATCGCTACCAACACGCTTCTTCCTCCTACTATATGTTATAATCTTGGAAGTACAATCTCCATTTTCATTTCCATCTCTACCCTCTTCTTCCTTCTCAGCTTCCTTTGCCTCAAAACTATTCTTGCAACTAGGACACATCAAATTCTGCCCTAAATACTTCCTATCAAACTTATGCACCAAACTACAACCCGAACAAACAGTCAAAAACGTCGCCGATTCATCATCACCACAACCACCACTAACCATTTCCCCCTGAATCCTAATCCTCAGCTTCATATCATACTCAGTCCTCCTAATCTTATCAGAGAAAACCCTAAAAGCCTCATTCAAAACCTTGAATCCTTCCTCGCACCCCGCGTACGGGTTCTTATCCGGATGCAACACTAAAGCTAGCTTCCTATACTGTTGTTTTATGGTATTGATGTGAGAGAAAGGCTCTACCTTTAGAACCTTGTACCATTCCGGCAAACCTCCGGCGGTGGAGGCGGCTGAGCTGATGATCTCGAAGGCAGTGACCATGGCGGATAAACCTTCCGTGCTCGGAGACAAGCTGAGAGCTTTCCGCGCGTGATTCATGGCCGACGTCAAATCACCTGAATTGAAACTCGCTTCCGCTAGGGCTTTGTAGTGTATTGCGTCCTTTTCTACTTCTGAGTCTGATCCAGAGGCCATTGCTGTGTAGACGGAGACACACAAAACAGAGAGAGACGCCTTCAAAAAACTTCAACTTTGAAAGAGGGCTAAACTGAGCTCTCTGCGTTTTCTCTTCCTTTTAATTCTCACCCTAGTCTTTCCATTGTTTTTCTTTCTTACCCTATTAGTTCTTGAAAATCTCTCTTGTGCCTGATAGTTTTTGGAGAATTCAATTACATATTTTACATTTCAAATTTTGAATTCACAAATTGTTTTTTTTTTTTTTTAAAAAAAACACAAATTGTTATCTTTTAACATATAGTAGATTAGATCAATACAAGTATACAACCACATACATAAGATGGACTTCCTAACTAATTTGGCATAAATAATTTATAGATCATGTACAACGATAATATATGGTTTTATAGAGTCAAATCCTATAAGATAAAAATACAATGAGTTTATAAAAAAAAGGCACATTAGCTTTAACTTTTTTTTTTTTGCACAAGAAAAAAAAAAACTTTACCTAATCCCCTATATATTAATAGAGAAACATTTTGGCCTAAAAATGTTGATGTGTCAGCATTAGATAGTTCGGTATTAATTATAAAAATAAAGCCCTAGCTAAAACTTTCAAACTCTATTAATTTATTTAAGTAAATATTGAATTTTCTCTTCCCTCTAATTTTGTTAACAAAGTTATTTCCCTTGAATTTAGAAATATTTCAAAAATTTTCTTAAAAACTGATCTCTCATCTTTTTATGATCATATTTTTTAAAAAATTGAATCAATACATAGTCTATATAATAAATAAAATCTAGATTTTATTTTTCATATATGTTATGATTTGAATTTTTAAAAACGGACATAATTTACTTAATTAGTAAAAAAAATAGTGAATTTTAATATTTTAATATTTTAATATTTGATTTAACACACATCCAAAAATTTTTAATATTTTGAATAAAAAGTAAAGAAACTTTGAAAAAAATAAAAATAAAGAACAAAACTATTCAATCAAAAACAATAAATAATCACTTAAAAATGTGAAAAATTGCATTGTATCATAAAGATCAGCGGGTTACTGAAATTTGAAATCGGAATATATAAACAAGCTTTTGTATCATAAAGATCAACGGGTCATTATGTCTTTGATTCGTTTAATATCTTTTATAGATCAATTAGAGTTTTATATTTACGTTACAAGCAAACTTTCAAATCATGAATTTTAAAATTTATAAATTTAATATTTGTCCCGCGGTGTACCGCGGGTTAAGACCTAGTTTATAGTTTTATACCAATGACTATCATCCTATCAATGTTTTTTTTTCTAGGCATTAATTTATTGTTCATAACATTTAATATATACTTTTTCTATGTAATCTATATATAACAAGATAATAACTAACAATTGGGAAAAAATCTTCAATTTAAAACATTTTGGTTGGGTTACAAACCTACTGACAGGCTTTAGATGGGTAAAGTTCATGAATAAGTTTCAAAAAGGGGTTTTTATAAAAAAAAAAAACTTAATTTAGGCAAAGAAGCAATTTTTATTCCTCGTGAACTCCACGCCCCCTTTCTTCTCCGTTAGGAAAACACAAACAAATCAGCCAGTTTTGTCTTGGTCAAGACATTGATTCTCTCAATCTCTGCAAATTTAAGCTCAGAGATTCACACCGCATCTCAAATTGTGCTCAGAGTTTCCAAACATTACCGGTCGTTAAGGTATTTTTTGTCACATCTCCAAGTTTGTATCTTTGGGGTTAAATTTTAGCGTTTCTGTTCTGAAATCGATTGTATTTTCTAGGGCTTTTCGGGGGTTTTTGCTTATACTGCTGGATTTTGTGTTATCGTGTTGATAAGCTACGACATTGTTACCTGTTTCTGAATCCGGAGAAAAAGACTAGACTTTTTAGGTGTTGGATTTTGAATAGATTAGTCTGTGGTGCTTAGGAACTGTATTGGTCAACGAAGTCTATAACATCTAATTAGCTGGAATGTTGAATTGTTGGATGTGGTAGGGATATATGCATGAGTAGATCTCGTCGTGAATTAGCTTATAGCTGACTTCGTCTTGCAGGAAGCTCAACTAGTGAATGTGATAATGGCTAGCAGTGAGATGGACAAGTTGAGTAAAGAGCAGGAACCTAAAACACCGCCTTCTTCTTCTGCTGCTCCTCCCTCTTCACAGGTTTGCGTTTGCCCTTTCTCTGTTTCCATTTTTGAGAGGATCCTAAGTTAAGAAAGGAAAACAAATCCCATGACTTTAGCGACTAGAAGTAAGATACTAGAAAGGGTATAGGAATATTTGTGAACCCTAGATTTCAGTTCATTGTTATTTTTTATCCCTATCAGTGATACGCTATTATAGTTGGAGTTTTTTTTTGTCTTTGCAGGAACCTTCGTCAGCAGTTAGTGCTGGCATGGCTACTCCAGATTGGTCTGGTTTTCAGGTATAAGACAGATTCCTCGGTCTATAGATATGTGGTCTGTTTTCATGTTGCATTTGATAGTTATGGGTTTCTTTTTGACAGGCATATTCTCCTATGCCGCCGCCTCATGGTTATGTGGCATCAAGTCCCCAACCTCACCCTTATATGTGGGGAGTTCAGGTATACTGGCTTACAATTATCGCTTTTGATTGTGATGTCACTGATGTGTATATCGGTGTTTAGAGTGCTAGAAAGTTGCAAATGACTTATTGGTTTTCATTTTTCGGGGGTTTAGTTAATGTTGATATTTGCATGCTTGGGGAATTGGTCTTGTTCTAAGTCAAGATTAACTCACATTAAATTAACGAATTCGTTCAGCTCTTTATCATCATAGCTTTGATTGATTGCTGAATGTGACATCAACTTTTGCAGCATATGATGCCTCCTTATGGAACTCCGCCTCATCCGTATGTTGCAATGTATCCCCCAGGTGGCATGTATGCGCATCCTTCAATGCCTCCGGTACTGTCATACTATAGATATTCGATAAGCAATGGATATGTATTGAAGTAAAGGCTGTTAAGCATATCTTTAACACATTCCATTCTGTATCAGGGTTCTTATCCATATAGCCCTTATGCTATGCCTTCTCCAAATGGAATGACCGAAGCTTCTGTGAGTTTGCGTCCCATCTTTTTTCATTG
This sequence comes from Erysimum cheiranthoides, assembly GCA_011420285.2. Lineage (NCBI taxonomy): Eukaryota > Viridiplantae > Streptophyta > Magnoliopsida > Brassicales > Brassicaceae > Erysimum > Erysimum cheiranthoides. The sequence continues at coordinate 14,022,554 of CM022182.2, read as the reverse complement.
GGTTCTTTCTCAAATGATCTATGGTACCTTTGTTTATTGTGGGATCATAATTGAGAGATGATACTATGCAGGGAAATACTACAGGCGGCACTGAGGGCGATGCTAAACAATCTGAAGTGAAGGAAAAATTGCCCATCAAAAGATCAAGAGGAAGCTTGGGAAGTTTGAACATGATTACAGGAAAGAACAATGAACCTGGGAAAAACTCGGGAGCATCAGCTAATGGAGCTTACTCCAAAAGGCATGTAACATGCTTGATTTTATCCAGTCTATGGGACGTGGCATGTATGCATTGTTGTTATCACAGGATTTTGATTATGTCTGAACTAGGACCTCGTTTGGAATTATGCTTACATCATTAGATAATATCTGTTCTATTATTGCTCTGAGATTGTCAGAATTTTTGGTTACAGTGGGGAGAGTGCTTCTGATGGTTCAAGTGAAGGAAGTGATGGAAACTCTCAAAATGTAAGTTTTGGAAAGCTATTATCAGCCTTTTCATTTTTACTCGTATTTTTTTTGGTATGCATTCATGCTGGAAACCATGTTGTCATGGGGCACTGTTTCATGGGGATTACCTTGTTAATCAACTCTACAATCCTTCATTTGAGTAATTACATAATTTTGTTTTCTAACAACCTAGCATGAATCTGACTTTAGATTGACCTATTCAGATCTGTCAAGCTCTTGAATTTTCTCATTTAAATATCATGACTGCTGCCTAGCACTTGGAATTTGCATATTGGCATACAAAACCTTTCAGATGTATACATTGCCTCATCAAATGTTCTATTGGATAGCCAGGTCGAAAAGTCTTAAGGATTCCCCCTGCCTCTGCGGGGTGGGGAGTTCCTATTGATAATTATGATAATGTTTCTGATTTGCTTTGCAATCCTTGTAGGACTCGGGATCTGGACAAGACGGGAAGAATGGTTGGTTTATGATCCTTTCTTTTTCCTTTCATTACTATCATGTGACTAACACGATAAAGCTGCTTACGGGAGAGTTCTTTATTATTTGACCATTCAGCTGAAACAGCATCAGAGAATGGTGGTTCTGCTAATGGTCCACGAAATGGAAGTGTTGGTACACCTCTTCTACCGGTGAGCCAGGCCGTGCCAATCATGCCAATGACAGCTGCAGGTGTTCCCGGCCCACCAACAAATTTAAATATTGGGATGGATTATTGGGGTGCTCCTACTTCATCTGCTATCCCTGGAATGCATGGGAAAGTATCTACACCAGTTCCTGGAGTTGTTACTCCAGGCTCGCGAGATGGAGGCCATTCACAACCCTGGTTACAGGTGCGTGGCCACCTTTCTTCCCTAATCCTTCTCATAAATACTCAAATTTATATTGCCATTGTCCTCAAACTCAGTATTGCTTGTCTTGCAATTAGGACGATAGAGAACTTAAGCGACAGAGACGGAAGCAGTCCAATAGGGAGTCAGCTCGAAGATCCAGGTTGCGTAAACAGGTACTAAACATCCCTTTAGATTATATAATCCTCGCCTCAAGCATGCCCGTGTGGCAAAATATTGACATGGAAGAAGTTTTTGTGTTTCAGGCCGAATGTGATGAACTGGCACAACGCGCTGAGGTATTGAATGAAGAAAACACAAGTCTCAGAGCAGAAATCAACAAGCTCAAAAACCAGTGCGATGAGCTTGCCGCTGAGAATACCTCTCTCAAGGTAACAGAAAACTTCCAAATTTAGCGTAGAGCCCAACCAACCATTAACCTATGCCAGGTCATGACTCGGTTTACATCAGACACAGACTGTGAAACTCTCGTCTTCTCTATTCTTTGTTCTTGCAGGATCAACTTTTAACATACCCTTCACTTGAAGGCATAAACATGGAGGACCACCAAGAACCAGATACCAATCAAACAGGTGTCTCAGAGACAAAGATTGATTCCTACAAAGACTCAACGTGAAAAGACATACAGCAAAACCAATTCCTAACACAGGTAAAAAGGGTAGCAGCAACAACAACAACACTCCGCGGTTCTTTGCTAACAGATGGTTGTAGGATTTTAGATCAGAGATCAATTGGTTCGGAATAGTTCTTTAGCCTTCTTGAGGATGGTCGGTCCAGTGTGTGTCTGTGTGTGTAAGTTACTAAAAGTAGCTATTTGGAGAAAATTTCTCTTGTTTAATGTTTTTATTTGCCTTTAATCTATTTGCAGAAGCGAATTTGAGGCGATTAAGGCAATGTGCTTTCCTGTGTCAAATGTACCCTTTGTTAAAAGAACATTAGATTTTTGCCGACTTTTTTACTTCACTTGATGAATGCGTTATTATTCAAAGTTGTGATTGAATCCACGTTTAAGCCAAATACAGAAACGCAAACGCTAACTGTGTTTTGCTAATTTTGATATTAGTAATCATGTATTTTTGTCACTTTTGCGTTGATCCTAAAAGTGGCCGTGGGGTAGGTTCCCATCACTTGAGAAAGTCACATTAACAAAATAAAAACAAGCTCTATTCATTAGGACTAAGTTGATGCTCTGATAAAACCTCAAATATCTGAACTACAGTTTGTAATGTATGAAAGCAACTGTCGAAATTGTTCTTAACATCTCATGAGATTAAAGTCCAGAAGAGGGGGTGAGAGGAGTTATCCGAGGAAGTTTATGATCACCAGGTGGAGGACTAAGTTGCAGAGGACAAAATCAGCAAAAGCTCGTTCCGGTGCTAAATCCTGCAATACTCAAAAGGAATGCAAAGGATAAATCGGCTTATAATTGGGTCTTCTGAGGAAAGTTCCAGAGATGAGATACATGGCATAATTCCTTGTAAAGTTTTACCTTAAATTCCTTGTTTTCTTTGTTCACTTGAATCCGGAGGCAGACTATAGGGAAAGAACAGATTGTTATATCGGTATCCAAACGTTACCAACCTAATCTTTTACAAACGATAGAAACTTGTATGTTATAAAACTCACCAGCAAGAACTGCTGTCCCAATACACGAGAGAACTCCTGAGAGAAATGAGTTGAATGGAAATGATCCAACAAGAGCCATGTAAGCAACCTGCTCAATCACAGGAATCAACACACTACAACTCAGGAACAAGGTTATTGAAGCAACAGAGAACTGAGATTACATGAGTCAAGAATTACGAGGGAATCAAAGCTGCAATAACTTGTGTTCTTAATTGTGAAACTCAAAGCAAACATTCAACAGCAAGGTGGTGGATGCTACACAAATAAACCCAATTGCAAAATTAAGTATATCAAACTTGAGAGTCTTTCAGTTGAACTGTGAGTTCATAGCTAACATATTTGAATCTACATTTCAATACAATCGACCAAATCCTAAAATATAAAACCCAAATATTTAGGATTTCAAACAAAATTCTCTTAGCTTTTGAACATCAAAACTCATAAATCTGTTAACGAATCGAGAAGCTTGGATCTAGAGCACAGTTAAAGCAGGAAAGGAGCTTAAGAGTACCTGGATCAGAGCTGTGAAGGCCGCAAAACAAACATACAGGTCGATGATCTGCGAAAACGAGTTCAAACGAGAACTTTGAGGGGGATTTCAATTACGAAACTAATCGGAAAATTTAATGATCCATATAAGATCGGAGCAAAATGAGAATGGTGGACCTTGAGATTCGTTGGTGTAGCGAGATAAGCAGAGCGAAGAGAATGGAAGAGATCCTGAGCATCCTTACTAGTCGATCTCGCCATTTCTTCCAAGAGGCAACACAGCAACAACCTTTTCTCGTGCTTCTTCTTCGTCTTCTTCACGAGTCTGCTTACTTTCACTGAACGACGTTGTTTGAGGATGGGCTATTTAAACGGCTGTTTGGTTGGGCCAAAGGCCTTATAAGTCTGAATTTCGAAACGAAGCCGTTTCAAAGTCCTATTTTTCGTCAACAGATTAAATAAAATACTTTTTTTTTTTGTCCGAAGAGAATCATATAAATGGATCGTTTTCATCCAAACAGTTTATTCTTCGTCGTCGTCGGTTTAGGGTTTTCGTTGCTTGAGCAGTCTTTTATAGCCTTTATCTCCCTCCATAGTTTCTCCTAGTTTGCTCTTTGCAGAAAGCCCTTCCCTTCCCATCGATCTGAAGAGTTTTAAAGGTTTTTTTTTGGCTAAATTTGTCTTTATTTTATATTAGTTGCTCCTTGATTTAATCTCTAATACTGTGAATTAGTGTGTTACTTTTTTTCGAAATTGTTTAGATTCGTGTTATTCTTGAGGGGTCAATTAATGATTTATAAGCGAATTTTGTTAGGGCTTTCGCGAGAAGCTGAAAAATGGTACTATGCATTATATTCTACTTGTCTCCAATATTTAAATAATAATTAAAAAAAAAAAATCCTACTTTTGAAATTGTGTTCGAGTTAGAATCTGCTTTAGTCTTCAAAAGTCTAATACTTTGAAAATGTCTTCGAGTGAAGATGTGCTTTTGTTTTAGTCTTCTGCAATGATTCTTTTTGGTTAAATTGTCAATGACCACTACTAAGCTCCTGCATGATCTTGTGGTTTTTGTTATGATTCATGCATTCACCTAAACGCAAGAGAGCTTATCTTGACAGCTTTTGATAGCCTGTGATTTGTTTAGTCTGTTTCTGCCATTGAAGGTTGAGTTGTTTTTTTGGCTTCTCTTACAGTGACGCCATCTTGACATTTGTAAACATCTAAGAAAGACAGTGACATTTCTTCTCTGATTACTTTTACTTCTCCAAGATGCAGACAAATGCATGTATCAGGTGCTACAGCCGGGTAAGTCTCAAGCTTTCTGATGAGTTTACTAGTCTATCTAGTCTAGATTCGTGATTGTATCTGCAGTTTTGCATGTCTTTATGGATTTCATTGTTTTTGATATGTTTTTTTTTTACTTCACTGTGATGTAAGATCTTGCCACTTGAGTAGTTTTCCCTTTTTTTTTTTGTGTGTTTTTCATTCTCGTGTAGGTTAGCTGTAACTTCTTTCGTTTTTTGTAATCTCTCTTATAGTTGGATTTATGGACCTAAGATTGTAAAGTGATTTTGCTGGTAGAAGCAAGGATCATCCATGGTTTAACTAATATGGCGTACTGAGTCTCTTCTCCTGAACATGATGCTTTTGCTGGAATTGTAAAGTGTTGTTTCTGTTGAACATCATGCTTTTGCTGGAAAACTCATGAATCACTATTCATATAGTTGCTTTCTGATTGTGCTTGTAACATGTCTTTTATGATGTGTGATATTGCATAATGATAGTCTCTGCTTTTCCTTGTGAACCCTCCTTTTGATATTTGTATATATTTTATATACAGTCACTACAGTTTTTTCATATCTCACGCATACCCCCTTTTTTCTTGCAGTTTTTTTCGATGCTGTTGGTGAGTTGCCATCTTTAGGACTGCTAGAGAATTAGGTTTGTTAGTTGACTCTCTATTCAAGGTTAGAGGTTTAGCATTGTTAGTTGATAGAAATGGAATCCCAAATCGTCAAGGTATCGGATAGTAGTTTTAGAGATGGACTTGGGAAAAAGAGAAAGCATCCTGGGAACTATACTCCATATGATTCTGGAAGGTCATATGCAAAGCTACAATGTGTACTCTTGCCGAACAGTTCAACCCGAAAGGTTGAGGAAAGGAGAAATTTGGATGGTGAAAACAAAGTTGATGTTTCTGAGAATCATGTTGGGAAGTCTTTGGTCAAATACTACAATTATTTTAAGAAGACGGGAGTGCCAAAGCGTGTGATGTTTTATGAGAATGGTGAATGGATTGATTTGCCTGAGCATATTCTTTGCGTCATCAGCAATGATCTTGAAGCAAAGAGAGCTGCAATTGAGTTCGATTGGTGTGGTCGCCATTTCATCCTGGATTTCTTGCACATGTATCGACTAGACTTGGAAACGGGTGTAAAAACCCAGCTTGCATGGATTGACATTGCTGGCAAATGCTTTTTTCCTGAAACTTTTGATAGCCTTAGAAGGGACTGCTGCCATCATATCTGTGGGGAAGATCCAAAACAACATGATCAGCATGAGATCAAGCTGCACCTTGAAATTGATGTCAGTGGTGGGGAGTTACCAAGGCTGAACTTGAATGAGGTCAGTGACGAGTCTGGTGACAATATGGATTATATTCAAGTTGTTCAGAGATCCATTAATGGGCAAAATGACCAGGCATCAGAGGATAGCTGCAGCCGTGAGCTTGATGATGCTGTTGAAAAATGGGACGAAACAGAAACTGTTAGATTATCTGGTGTCAAGCTTGCGGAGGAGGAACTTGATGAAGATGCTGTCAAGCAAATGTTTGCTTTAGGTGCTGCCACTCTAGGGCATGTAGAGTTGCTTGATGTGGATCAATTTTCAAGTGAAATTGCCAAAGCTCGTCTATCTCTTTTCGAGAAGCAAGCTGACATCACTAAGAAACACCGAGGAGATGCGAACATTAGATACGCATGGGTTCCTGCTAAGAAGGAAGTGTTATCTGCAGTTATGATGCATGGACTTGGAGTCAGTGGAGCATTCATTAAAAAGTCTATGTATGGTGTTGGGGTTCACTTAAATGCCGCAAACTGCCCTCATCTTAGGTTGACTTTCTCTCTCTATCTCTGTGCTCTCTCATTTAACCTGCCTCGTTTTAGTTTATTTGTTTTATGTTTCTCTGTAAGCACACGTGAAAGATATTGTTTACAGTGCTAGATTCTGTGATATTGATGAAAATGGTGTGCGGCACATGGTTTTGTGCCGTGTAATAATGGGGAATATGGAGCCTCTTCGTGGTGATAAAGCTCAATTCTTGACTGGTGGAGTAGAGTATGATAATGGAGTTGATGATCTCGAGAGTCCGAAGCATTATATCGTCTGGAATATGAATATGAACACCCACATTTACCCAGAATTTGTAGTTAGCTTCAAGCTGTCTATCCCCAATGCTGAAGGTGATTACAGTTTTCCTCCCAATCCTAAACAAACTTTAACATAAAGTATAATTTCCATAAAATCAACTGATGACGCATTGAATGGGAGACAGCTTATAGATCTCGCTGAAGAACAGCTTTTTGGATCCTAAAATCTTCCTCTATAAGTTAGAAAAGGATCCACTTAGCATCACCTTGTGACCTCTGGGGGTGGTAACACACTTCATCATCCCAAGGGTCCTGTGAGATATTTTTTGGCTAATGCATATGGGTATTTCGACCTTCACATTTTGTTTTCTGCTGTATTCGAAATGGGATGACATGTAACGTTTGTGCAGGGAATTTGCTTCCTACTACTCAGAGTAAGCTTGAGACTTCGGGGCTCACCTTGGAAGGACCCAAAGGTTCTCCCTCAAATGTGAGTTGAATTGTACCTGAGGAGGTTCTCTCTCTCAAGCAATCAGTGTGTAAATTTGATTGGGACACAAATCAGTAATGTGTGGCTTGTTTGTAATAAGCAGGATCCAGGAAAGGTATCAAATGGAGGTTCAGGGAACGAGAAGAATAGTTCCAGTTCCAGCAGTAGAAGACCCATATCTCCTCTGATGCCTTTCCCTTTGCTGTTCAATGCAATCTCAAGCAAAATTGCCCGGAAAGACATGGACATGATCGCTGCTGAATACCAACAACTTAGGGTAAAGTTATCCCAAACTATTTCTTTTACCCATATGTCAAGTTTATCATATTGTTTATCTAAATCTATGTGCTGTTGCAGGAGAAGAAGATGTCGAGACAGGAATTTTATTTGAAGCTGAGGATGATTATAGGAGATGATGATCTGCTGAAGTCCACCATAGCTGGCCTTCAAAGGAGATTGAGTTAATGTGTCGACTTCTCTTTGCTGTCGTGAAACCTTTATAATTAGATTACAACAAACCAGACTTGCTGTTTTAGGAACCTATTAATATTGTTTTATTTACTCTTGGTGAAAAACTAATCTAAATGGTCCTGCTATTCGTCAATTAGAATCAGAGTTTTCTATTGGTCAACAATCAACAGCTTTGGTTATTTGTGGTGTTCAACTGGAATTTATCAGCTGTGACTGATTGATAGTCAAAACTCAAATCATCCAATATTACTTTAAATGACGATAACAAGATGATAATTCTTCAAGAGCTACGCTTGTAAGAGAGACAGCAAAAGAGCATGTTTTGAAACTGTTTATGTAAACTGTGGATAAGCTCCGGTGTCAGATGACGGATCCCATCCCGGCGGTTTTATATTAGGCCAATCACCGCGGCAACCCAACCTTATGTACAGACTCTTCTTACCTTCAAAATCGTAAACTGACACAATTAATCTCAAGAGATTAAACAGCAGTTTACGAATGTGTTTCTTCTAGTTTTTACCTGGAAGCCCTTTGTCTGAGATGATCAGTTGCTTAAGTGCACTCAATGACGCCTGAGCCACGCTCTTGGCATGTGTCGGGTCCCAACCTTGGAGCTTCACCACCACGTCTGCATTTGAATACCCAATCTCCCTCTCTTGCTTACTTCGCCTCGCTTCTTCTTTAGCTGATTCTTCATCTGCATTCAGAACCAATCTTGGATGTATGAGCAATGATTCTTTTTTTTTTTTTTTTTTTTGTGTCAAATTAGCAATGATTCTTGTTTCTGTTCACAAGGGTAACTTTTAATGGATGTCGAGAGAATTGACCTGTGGCTTCAGTCTGCGATACCCAAACTGTAAATCCGGAGTAAAGGTGTCTCCACTGATCGGCTCTCCCCGCAGCTCCATGTTTACCTCCCAAAGTTGAGACAACAGTACGCACATGGCTGCAAAGCAATGGAGATTGGTGACCAAACTTGACTGGTACTGAAAAGAGATTGAACACTAGACATGACTTTTTACCTGCTCAAGCTTTCCAACACCGAGCTCTCTGCTTCAGCTACAGAATCTGGCCCTTCTGCAAGAATCCCTATAGTAGAGAAAAACGAAGGTTCTTGAGAAGTGATGAAGAAATTTTGTTAGATGATGATCATGATCCAAAAGCAGACTCACAAGATTCGATTGTTTGCTTGGAAAAGCTTTCCAACAATTCCTTCGAGTCTAAAGGACTGTACCTGCAGATCATTATCAACTGCATAAGACTCTGAAAAGTTTTTATAATACTATTCATACTGAGCTCTTGAATGAAAAAGGTGGGAACCGAATTCACTGGCTAAGAGGAATCTAAAAGTCATACCCAAGGCCAACCGCTAGCTCCCGAGACACTTTTTGGTTAATTTCGGTTGAATCTCCCACAATGTAGATTGATGCCCCTTTAAGAAGTTGCATCATTCCTGCAGTCAAAGATTCCCAGGACTCAACAATATCAGGCCACTTCAATTCTCCATCCACCTTTTTCATGTTTACAACCAATTGATCTTCGTCTATGTACCTGCTCTGGATCAAAACAAAACCTTCAGCCCTCAAGGAAATGTCACAGTACAAAAAGCTAGACATACAAGTAAAACCCCAATGCAAAGATCTACGCGTGGCTAACCATATTGTTTCAGAGGGCATAATCTTCTCAAAGAGTTGGTTAGTCTCTAGAAGTGTAATCAGCAGTCCGTTCCGCTTTTCTTTAACGGCTAACGATGTTCCATCTGCGTCTACGGATATATCCTTTGGAGAAAGTGTTTCCCCTGTCTTCAACCTCAATCTTAATTCCACCTCTTTGCCACCATCCGTGAACTGCATCATATACTCTCATAATAAGCTCTACAGAAATGTACAACAAGCACATGATCAAGGTATATTGACCTTGAATCCACCAATTTATACGCATTTTTTATTACAGTATCCTCCATTTTTTATCACTGAGCAGTGGGAATGTAAAACCAGATTGATTCAGATACCATTTGAAATCTGGACTCCAAACAAACCAAGATATACAAAAAAATCACCTCGTAATCGATAGTGCTAGTGGATACGGCGGATAAGCAGTTACAAGAGAAGCTACTGAACCGATCGGCGGTAACATTCTGAGACAATCGCTGAAAGCCGCGGCGTCGGAGGCTATGTAATCCCCTAAAAACGTGAGGTGAGGAACGAATCCGAATCGGAGAAAAGAGAGTTGCTTGGTTTAGGGAAGGAGAGTAGAAGATTGTATAAGCCAAACTAGAAGCAGTAGAAGAAGCAAAAGCAGCCATGGATGATTGATTTCAAACTCTCCTCAGACAAAAGTATTACGCGGATAAGGGAAAGGGACGAATACCGATCGTTATAATGGGCCTGGGTCAGAAACATTGCCTTCAGTTTTAGGCCCATATGTTACGGTGATGACAATTCAGGAACCTCACCATGCGCGGTGGTGAAACATTGCCTTCAGTCTTATCCAATAATAAGCCCATTTAATAGGGCTCAGTAAGCTTTTCATAAGCCCATAATAAATGCCGCATGTTTGTTATTTTGTTTTTTCGTAAAAGTTTAAATTCCGTGCATTTTTGGGAGGGGAGGGATCATCTAAATTTCGTGTGATTTGTAAGACTTAAGTAATCTTGTTTTCCAAAATCTTCTCACACAAAGCTCGAACACAGAGATCTGACATGGTTACGCTCTTCACCACCTCTCGTGCTTCACTCCTCTTCGCTTCCTCCCTCAACCCAAGCAAGACCTTCTCTCCTTCTATCACCCTTAAACCTAATTCTCTTTCTTTCTCTTTTGGTCTTCGTCCTAGACCACTCCGGTTTTCTAAAATCCGATCTTCTCTGCCTTCGGATTCCGAATCCGATTCCGACCTAGATGCGTCTAATGTTACAGATGAATGGGGTGAGAAAGCAGAAAATGCAAGTGAGCCCCAATCTCAGCCGGATATTTCTCTGGTGAGTGTGACTACGGACGAATGGGGAGAGAAATCCGGACCCGAACCTGAGGAATCCGGGTCCCGGTTTGCGGAATCGGATCCTCCAAGGAACGAGGATGAGTGGGAGGAAGAAATTGGAAAAGAAGTTGAAATCGACGCCGGAAATGGAAGTGCGGTGTCGGACAAGACTTGGGAGCTGAAAAGGTGTTTGGCGGATACGGTGTACGGAACTGAATTAGGGTTCCGGGCTGGCTCAGACGTTCGGGCGGAGGTTTTAGAGCTCGTGAATCAATTGGAAGCTCTGAATCCTACTCCGGCTCCGATAGAGAATCCGGAGCTTCTCGACGGCAACTGGGTTTTGCTGTAAGTTCCACTATCCAATTATTTTGTTTCGATGTTGTACAAACCTTAAATTGCAATACTGTGAGATAGTTTCTGGGCCTCCTAATTGAGAATGAGACATTGTGAATCTTTGATGAAGCTAAGTGATGAGAATGATCCTGGAGTTGTCACTATACTCTTGCTCCAATTTTGTGTATGTTCTTGGGTAATGAAACAGGTACACTGCTTTCTCTGAGTTGATTCCTCTGTTAGCTGCGGGTTCGACACCTTTATTGAAATTGAAAAGCATCAGTCAGTCAATAGACACAAATAATCTCACTATAGACAATTCCACTACACTCTCCAGCCCATTTGCAGACTTCTCATTCAGTGCTTCTGCGTCATTCGAAGTTCGAAGCCCTTCGAGAATTGAGGTAACTAAACTTACAAACACCGGTTTCGTATTATTTAACTTGGGTATGAAGATCACGTAATTCAACCTCTCAATCAAAACTTACCCACAAAACAAAACTTTGTATAAAAGGGTTTCTTTGTAGAATAGTCAATAGTTAGGTTTGGTATCATTATCTGTTTATCATACGTAATGTTTTGTAAATGTCAGGTTTCTTTCACAGAAGGTACGCTAAAACCTCCGGAGATCAAATCAAGTGTTGATCTCCCAGAGAGCGTGGGTGTCTTTGGGCAGCAGATTAGCCTTGCGTTACTGAAGCAATCTTTGAACCCTTTACAAGATGTGGCAGCAAACATTTCACGGGGACTCTCAGGTCAGCCACCTCTCAAGCTTCCGTTTCCAGGAAACAGAGGCAGCTCGTGGCTCTTGACCACTTATCTCGACAAGGATCTCAGGATTTCAAGGGGAGACGGTGGACTTTTCGTGCTTGCCAGAGAAGGAAGCTCTCTGCTTGAGCTGTGAAACATTTGACAAGGTATATATAGCAGGCTTTGTGTAAAAACCATAATCACTGCACTAGAGACATCATTATAATAATGTTGAATGCAAACTATTGGACTAGATCTTAAATTTTAGTATGTACTCATTTATTCGTCACAAAAAGTAGATAAGTTCAGGTTTGGACAACGGTAGAAACTAAAAAGGATGATCTTCCAAAATTGGAGGATCGATATGAGACAACAAGTCTTTAGGCCAATTGGATTGGATCCAATCGAGAGTGACCAACCATAGATTGAAAAACCCTGAAAGTAAACCTGAATTTTTGTTATTGATTATTTCAACCCAGAATCTCTCACAGGACATTTTCTGGTTGTGATTTTGAAGTACAGACTACAGATAGACGTGTTAGTCAAGTAAGTAATATTAGTAACACCTTTTAGTTCTCCAGGAGATTTCCGATCAGTCAGACCGATTATTAAAATACTCGTATAAGTGAAACAGTTAAGAAGTGTTTCCTTCCGAGTATGCTGTAATATAAGAAACAGATGGGCCTTTGATGAATATTGGCAGCTTCATCTCTTCTGCACCATCCACTGCAAAATGTCCTTCCTGATGACACCGTCAAACCCACCTCTAGCATAAATCGGTTTAATCAGACTGGATTCACCAGCACTGTAAGGCCTATACTGAGTGGTAGTTCCGATGGGTCTTGGCGGCTTGATCATCATCATCGAGGCAGTGGGGAATTTGGACCGAAAGTTCCTCAAGGACAAGAACAAGTGCCTATCGACCTCACGGTTCTGAGGAGTCTGCGTGTTAACATGCGGTTTGAGTCGGGTTGATTCTAAAACTCTCGTTGCCTTGACTATGCTTGCCCCTGTATGTTTTGGTAGTAGAACCTGAGCCGATGGCTTCATCCGGTCAAGCCCCCGGAGAATCCAGTTTCCAAGATTTCGACCAATTTCCATGTCTCTCTGTTGTATGTTCTTGTGGACCCTAAGTGCCATATCAAAAATTTGATGAGTCCTCCTGCATAAAAGGAAGGCCAGAGAGAGAAAGTTAACACAACAATCCTATCAGTCGAGAATGGAAATCTCATATACACAACTCAAATCTCATAGTATCATTGTCTGTTAGCATCAAAAAATCCTTTCCCAGCAACAAGCACACTTACAAATATAGGACTTTAATCCAGAAGACATATCTATCTCTATGAATAAAATGCATCAAAGTTTGGTGTCACTCTATTCTTGAATCTCACAAGGAATGGGAGCAATGTACAAAATTACGAGGTCCGTCACGAAATGGTTTTCTTGGAAAGATAAGCTAGTTTAACAAATCCATATTATCTACATAATAAGACTAAGCTCTCTCTTGATTCTACTTTAAGTCTCACCTCTCGCATTGCGACGGGACTACAACAAATCAAATATCACGACACAAAATATCCAAATTAAAAAGGAACAGAAGCACCAGATGTTTCATAACAACTAGAGATGAGACCTTTACCATACGAAATCAGAACAAAACATAAATAAATCAGCATTTTCATCTATTGAAGAGGCCAATTCTAATCTAAAGAAACGTAATGCCACATCATTTGCCTCTAATGGGGTTGTAGCTCAAACACACTATCAAACCAACATCAGAGACAACCAAATCGCGCAATCACCAAAAAAAACAATACGAGAAGTCGAAGAAACTTCACCGATGCATAAAATTTCGGATCCTTGGATGCTTAGCACTGACAATCCGACGCTGGGTCTTCAATGCGAGCCGGTAAGTCCGCCTAAGCCCCAAGAAGTAGGCTGTTCCTAGAGCTAACTCCCACAACACCATTTCTTTCTTCTTCTTTCTTCCTCTTTGTTACCTTCCTCTTCCTCTTCGTATTTGATTATATATATCCTACAATGTTCCTTCGAGAGCCGCCAGAAATTTCAATCTCATTCTCGTCGGAATTACAGATCTCCGTTTCTATTTTGTAGTACCGGGTTGGTTGATCTGCGATGCAATCGCGACCGTCCATTTAACTTGTTCGTCAAGAATCAAGATTATTAGTTTTGAGTTTTAATGGGCTGGGCTTTCGTAGCCCCGAAAAATGCCCATGTAGTGTATTACACAACAATGGCAATGGGCGAGTCGGACTCATTGGGTTTCGATAACATTAGTTTAATACTAGTTTTTTGTTTACCAATCATAAATTTGGGTACGCCATGGCCCATGGAGTGGATAAAAGAAATAATAGATTAAGGTGTTCAACAAAAAAAAGATTGTTGTTTTATCTTGTGTCAACAATAATTATTTTTTCATTGAAATAAACAAAAAAAAAAAGAATTTCTCAAAAAAAATACTACTCAACTATAAAATAAATTGAACGATATTCAGCAAACAGATTAATCCGAATCCAATCCGTTGGTATTACCGTTATCCTAAACTCAACTGGCCTAAACTTTATTTATTCTTTTCTTTTTAACGGATTTAATATTTTTATATTTCTTTAAATGTAAAACTAGTAAATATTTAGATTCCAAAGTAAATGAGTAGCGGATACGACAACTCTCGTCATTAGAAAGAGATATAATCTGACAATAATTATTTTCTAATTTAATAGATACTCATGTGCATATTTACTTTTTATTTGTTGTTGTGGATACTCGCCAATATTTATTTGTTACGAACCATACCTTCAATAACCTTTCTCTCTCTACCCCCCCCCCCCCCTTCTTTCTCTCTCTGTCGGCGATGCAGAGGCTATCGCTAGACTCATCAGCTTCGAAGCTCCATAGCTATGGAGGACGAAAGGACGATACCTACGATATAGATGATTTGAAACCAGCCTCCTCTTCTCCTTCTTCGTCGTCGTCCGCGGCAGATTACGACGATCACGAGCTCAAGGACTATAAGCCGCGACGGTTATCATCGCTGCAATCGCCTTTCGCGACGACGAATAAGAAGCAAGAGAAGCTTGTTCACTTCATTCCGATTCTCACTCTCATCTGCTTTATCATCCTCTACCTCACTTCTCACGCTCCTTCGCAATCAGGTTCGTTCTCCGATCGAAATCCGACGTCGATCCACTGGTTTTGATTAATCATCTTGTGTTTATTGATTTTGATCGGTCCTTCGATTTCGAATTTTCTCAGATTTGGCTCAGTTTAACGGATTCATGCGTCCTTCAAAACATCTAGGTACATTGCAGATTCGATTCAGTCTCTCATACTTGATTCAATATCATTTCAGGTAGTAGTGTAGTACACATTTAACTAGAATTTCTGATTGATTTTTTTTTTTTTATCTCCATTAGAATCCGATGAAAATGGCGAAATCTCTGGATTTATCAGAGCCGATACTCTAGCCATTCGTAGTAGCGTAAGGAACCTGCAAGAGACGGAAAGCTTTGCCGCGAAATCACTTCCCCGTCGCAGGACCTCTCACCGGAAAACCGCCGATTTCTAGCTATCTCGATCTAAATTTATCTTCGTCGCATTGCATGTCGATTTGTTCGTTCGAATTAAAATATTGCGAATCGCGTTTCTGTTATAACTAAATAAGCCTCGCCGCCACCGATGGAATTAACCGTCATGCTAGAGTGCGCTGTTAAGTTACGCTTAGGTTTACGGTTGACTGAAGTAGAGTAGGCTAGAGTACGCCTAAGGAGTAGTTATGCAATCCAGCTGGAATTTTGGACCGTTACAGAGCCTCGTGCTTTGGATTGAGACTCCAGCTGGAAAGAATCGTCGTCGTTCCTCTAGGCAATTACGCATCATTACTAGGAGTCAGTGAACTCAAAAAATTATTACTACTAGTGCTCGGAGTTTGAGTGACCAATCTCCTTTACTCAATAATCATTTTTAAATATTCTTCTTACATTATGTCACTATCTATGAATCAAATTATATAGATCAGCCACATGTCTTATTAAATACCCAAACAAAAAAGAATACTTTATTTCAGATATTTACCTTATTTTGTTTGATAAAATTCTATATGTATGTATATCAGATGATTCTCTGCAATGAGTAAAATCTAAACAAAATGGAATTTGATAAGGAAAAAAATATTATTAATATCCTACTAACTAAGAAGAAAGAAATGTTACTTTATACAGAATTTTAGATATGTACTTCTAAGACATTTATTTATTTATCTAACTGGTTGAACCGAAATTTCTCCAAACCAGACTGATGTTCTTAAAATCATACATTACTGTTAAGTCGTAACCAAGTACTATTAAACACGGTAAAAGAAACAGTGGTGAACAATGAACATGATTGAAAACTACTAAGAGGGTGTTATTGGTTTATGATTTAAATAGAGTTTTAGTGACTTTAATTGTTGTGTAGAATTTGTTGTTATTCAATCAAGATTTTGTTAAACTCTCTTAAAATTTGGTGTTATTAGTTTGTGATTTGTAAAAAGTCATTTAAAATCTTAATGAATATTGTGTTATTGGATTAAGAGTTTTATAAAGTCATTAAAAGTTTTGTGTTATTCAACTAAAACAAAACAATCTATGACAATATATGATTGTTAATGAATTCAATTATTGTGTTATTGGTTTATGATTTTAAACACTTTTCTTTACAAAATAAAGTCATGGAAAGTATGCTGAAATACTGCAATTGTTTGAAAGACTTTACAAGATTATAGAAAAACTAATCAACAAGACTATAGAAAACTCTCTAACAATTCTTCTAAATCATTCACTTATTCACTTTCTATGATTTTATTAAAGTCATTAAAACTCTATTTAAATCACAAACCAATAACACCCCCTAAATCATCGTTTTCGGTTTCAGTAAATATCCAAATATATCAAAATACATTGCTGAACTAAATTCCAAATAAGCTGAAGGAGTCAAATCTAAAACGTAATATGGCAAGTGTTAATGTGTCCGGTTAGATATATCAACGTGTTAATTAGGGTCCACTATGATTATTTGATCAGGAAAAACAGAAAAAGGCATTTGGTGAGAGAAGTGATGCCACGCGGTCTGTCATAATGACGACTGTCACTTTAGCCCACCATCATCACTGACGCTCTTCCCCCTCGATTTCTGTATACGTGTCAAATCATCAGTGGTTCATTTGATTAATTTACCTTTCACTTTCTTTTTTTTTTTTAATCTTGGTGACGCAGTTTCCTCTTATTATTTGTTGTTCTTTTAAGTGGAGTTATGTACTTGAACCCTAAGTTTGCAAATAGTGTCTACTTGTCATTGGATTCGCTTTTCTTAGAGATATTTAAGAATGATCTATAATTATATTTATCTTATCTAGGATATCCTTTCCTTTTAATCTGATGCAAATGACATTGACGTATTCTCAGCTACCAATGACATTATAGTTCACATGATGAGAAACGTATCCGACTTGTAGTATGGTAAGCATTTGAGCATTCTCAAAATCCTTGTCGTTGGTCTGATGACACAGCTAATGTGACTGCCAACATTTTTATTTTTTAGTGAATAACAAGTAAAGAAAAATATAAACAAACAAACCAAGGTACGTAGTACTATTTGAAAGATAGGATCAATAACCAAAGATTGTTTGAAATATCTTGCCACACTTGAAGTAAACAAAGAACAAAGGAAAATATAAATCAGGATGTGCTCAATAATTGCAAGGCGAGTAAAGAGGAATTGAGAGAGAAAAATAGGGAGGGAAAGAAAAGTGATAATCACTTAATTAATCAGAGTAAATGATAAATAATTAAAGATTATATGTCATAATATAAGAATAAAATATAGTGAGTTAGTGGAGTAGCCATATTTTGGTTGAACATGTGTGGCACTTATATACAATAGTTAAGTAATAGGTATTCTATGAACATTACTACGTATACATAAAATAACATTCAACCTCTCCTTTTCTCTTATTTTTCTGTTTATCCTTGTCAGCGGTGGGCCGGTGGCACAACTTTTGTCTAGTAAATTGTAATTATATAGTCAAAACCACCGCGATTAACTAAGTCGACGATGAAGTAAGCGGTGGCGTCGTGGCACAACTTTTATTAAGAAAGTTGTAATTATTATGTAGTCAAAAGTCAAAACCACCGCGATTAACTAAGTTTGTTTCATCTCTAATATTGCTTTCGTTAAATTTCTGATTGTGATTAATTAAACTAGCTAACTAAGATGAGAAAAGAGGGCTTCAAAAGATTACCTTAAACCAGATATCAATTTATGTTACTAAATAAGACTAATTAGACCAATATGAATTGTTCGTGTAAAGGTGGGTGTAGAAACCCATATATGAAGTACTTTTGATTTGAATTACCTAAAAGAAAGAATTCCATAAGTAAAAAATAAAAGCTGTCTTTACAACATAGAATCTAGAGAAGAAAAACTATTAAACCAAAGGCACCTATGAAACTGAAAAGTAAGAAAAAAAGAAAAAGAAAAACAAGTATATGAAAACAAAGGAAGAAAACCGAAAATTGTTCAAAGGTCAACGTGGCACTTGGTGGGATGAAACTGAAACTCTCCGGCTGAACTAGAGGAATTCAACGGAACCTTGAGATGACACTTAAACTTGGGCTTAACGGCCCATGAGTTGAAAAACCAAAACTTAAACCTCATCTTAAATCTCAGCTTCACGTCGATCCTGTAAATCCCAGACTCCCGATCCTCCTCCAGATCTCTCCGGCCACCGGCGCCTAACAAAACCAGGCTCTGTCCGTTCAACTCCGTTCCAACCACCGTCGTGTTCTTATGCCCCTGATAAAACGACGGTATATTCACAGAGGCGAAACGCTGATCACCATAATAACCCCTAGCTTCTAACTGATCATAATGAATCCCAAGACGTTGGTTAGGATTACGAGCTGAGAAATTCAAGGAGAGGTTGTACTGAAGGTTATTATTTAGTTGATCGAACTCAAATTTCGTTAGATTAGCTTCCGTGACTTGGAACGTCACGACCTTTGGACGGAGGATAAACCAGAGGATTAAAGCAACGATTCCAAGGCAAACCGCTACACCGATGAGGATGTTGCAGATGATGCTTACGAGGCAACTGCCGCAGCAAAGGAGGCAGCTGGAGAAGCAACGACAGATGCTGCAACCTACATCAGCGCCGCGTCGGCCTTGACTGTAGTAGGTTTTTGCCGGAGGCTGGATTGGTGGACCGTAGGTGGCGCCGTTTAAGTAGTAGTGTCTATCCGCCATGTGTTGAGAGAATGCAGCAGAGAGAATCGAAGAAGGAGATATGTAGATTGTTTTGCAAGGCAACGAATTATGAGTAGATTGTTTTACATGTACGTACGTGTATATATATAGATATGTACAAATAATTATCTCTTTTGATTTTGGATATAAATTATGGTTAATCCTTGTTTTCGTAGGAAACTAACTACGGCTGATTTGTGGTTTTGATCTTATCACGCAAACACTAAAAAGTTATAAATAAAGCTTAATACAAATAGGATTTACACTGGATTTAATTTTGGAGATTTTATGTTTGTTTTTATATTTATAAAAAATATTTTATATTTGTTGGTCATTAAACAATTCGATTGTTTAGAATGTACAATATTGTCCTTGGACGTTTAGTTTACAGTAGTAACAATTGGGCCGATTTGAACTATCTATATTTTCCGGATACGAGGCGAATAACTCCAAAAACATTGCAAAAGATTTGTCAAAAATACTTATAGATTTTTTCCGTACGACACTGTACATTTGTTTCATTATATTCCCCTAATAAAAATAGTCAAGGTTATTTACAGAATTAAATCGGGAATTTGGGCTATTTGCTTAATGTATCCTGTTTTTAAAATAAGTTTTTAAAATAATGGTATCGTGTGAATAGATTAGATATCCACGGGGGATATGGCTGTGACTCTGAGATTAACGAATCCTTTAGCGTTTCTCTGTCATCCTTTAACGCCGTCCATACTGTTCCGAGGAAGCAAATCCATCAGGACGGTGAAAATGTCGGCTATTGCTGGGTCTGACCACGAAACGACATCGTCTACCGCTAGAGTCATCGATTCTCATCTACACATCTGGGCTTCTCCTCAAGAGGTCGTGCTCTTCACACTTTGTTTTTTCGAATCCATGCTAATTTTTTGTTTTGCTAGTTTACATTCTCGTGAAGTCGGGTTATACATTAAAATCTCCAATTGTGGAAATTTGGATCACTAGTTTGAGCTATTAAGCAAATGCCATTCTTAATGAAGATATTCTTTGGAACTAGTATAATTGATTCTATTAAGATGATAATGACTGATCTTGTTGAGTTAATGATCTGATGGATCCCTAATATGTGTTTTTTCAGGCAGAAACTTATCCTTATTTTCCAGGCCAAGAACCTACTTTAACTGGTGATGTCGATTTCTTGCTCAAGGTTTACGCTCAGCTTTGGCATTAGCTCAAACTATCACGGTTTTTGCGGGAAATTTGGAATTTTTTTGTTGTTGTCTTTGATGCTTGTTGTGTCATTCCTCTGTTTACTGTTTTGTTGTTGATTGTCTCTTAACTTAGAACATGGAAGAGGCAAGAGTAGATGGAGCTCTCATTGTGCAACCCATCAATCACAAGTTTGATCATTCTTTAGTAACAAGGTCTCATCCTTTTCTTATATTTTAATCTGTACATTCCTAAAAGCGTATGTTTTCTTGTGCCGTAACAGAAGATATTCTACTTCTTTCAAACCTTAAAGAAATTACTGGTCAAGGCTGTTTGATCATAGGATGGATTCAAGATTATATGATAAATTCAACAATATGCTTCTCTCATTAGTTATTGTGTATCTATCTTACTCTTTTTTTTCTGAGTAGATGACTATGTGATGAATTATTGGGGCAAAAATTCGATGTTTTTTACTGGTTCTCCAATCAAGGGAGACCTTAGATTGCATGCAATGTAAGCGATTTAATTCAAGTTTCTTTTCAAGATGATTTTAGTTTCTTATTGACAGTGTTCTGAAGAAATACCCATCAAAGTTTGTCGGCTGTTGTCTTGCAAATCCTGCAGAAGATGGCAGTGGAATTAAGCACCTTGAGAATCTCGTTCTACAGGTCTTCCCTTTGCCTGTATCTTAAAGTTTTTCAAAATATCATATATGCATCACATTTTCTCAGAGTTTTAGTCTGTTATTGTAGAGTAATTATCGTGCTGTTCGGTTTAATCCCTATTTGTGGCCATCGGGTCAGAAGGTACCAATCTAATGATTTCAATGCCTTAGATCAAGTTTCCACCGTACTCCTTTAACTGTCAATGATTTTCACAACACAGATGACAAATGATGTTGGCAAATCCTTGTTCTCTAAAGCTGGGGAGCTTGGTGTGCCTGTTGGCTTCATGTGCATGAAGGTATGGTAGTATTTGACCTTTTTGTTCTCCAAAGTTGTGTGGTTTATGCTAAGTTCTTTCTTTAAATATTTTGTTTACTTTATTCAGGGTCTGGATCTGCACATTGCAGAAATTGAGGAACTCTGCACAGAATTTCCAAAGACAGTAGTTTTACTAGATCACGCTGGATTCTGCAAAGTACCAAAGTGAGCTGTTCTTTGCTATTCTGATGAATTTATCCTGTGCCCTGCAATACCTAAAGAACATATTGCTGATATTCATGGTTTCATCAACCTGCAGAAATGGTGAGGCAAAGCTTGCTTATACTCACCTCATGAAGCTCTCTAGATTCCCACAGGTGAAAAAGGAAAAACATTACTTTTATGAGTCCCCTCACTAGCTCACATATTATACAAGTCTGAGGGAAGCATATTGAAACAAGCAGGTATATGTGAAATTCAGTGCTTTATTCAGAATATCAAGAACCGGATTCCCATATCAGGACCTATCGCCTCTCCTTTCTCAACTTGTGTCCCATTTTGGGGCAAATCGGGTCATGTGGGGCAGGTAAACATATTTACTTACTTTGCTTTCCTGACCGAAACACCAAAAGAAAAAATCTTCTATATGAACTAACAATATGCATATATGGACTGGCTGCTTTTGTCTGCTGCAGTGACTTCCCATTTGTTGTTCTTGAATGTGGATACAAAGAAGCCAAAGAAGCTGTGACCATTATTGCAAAACAAGCATCTTTGTCAGGTTCTCAGATGGACTGGATTCTGGGAAAGACTGTGATGCAGCTCTTCCCTGGACAATGGGTTCTTCCTTGAGAGGCTTTGTCAAAAGTAAAAGGTTGCATAGGATGGGATAATGAATCAAACTATGGAAGTTATATCACTAAAGCCACTTAACTCTAGCATTTCTATCACCAGACTACACTTGATGTATACCAATTTAGTAAATCGACATACAGTAAAACCTCTATAAATTAATACTCTATAAATTAATAATCATTATAAATTAATAAATATTGATGGTCCCAAGTCGGGCCAGTGTAAAAATTGACAAGATTCAATAAGATAATAAGATAATGATTTTTTTGAAACTCCTATGTAAAAATATGGTCCCAATAGTATCATAAATTAATAATCATGTAAATTTAGACACATATATATTAAAGATATTATATCAATATATAGTTTTAGTGTTTTTTAAAATGAATTTTTTTGTTAGAACTCATAACTAATTTTTCTGATATAAAATTTTGTGTTTTCAAATTATCTTATTTTAGCATTGTTAATAAATTTTTCATAAAATAGCCTAAACTGTATGTAATTTTTTAAATTCTGAATATACATAATTTTATTTTGATAGTCGTTCAAATTTAACAACTGCGGTCACTAATTAAAAATTTAAATTTATGTATCATTTATATAAGTGAATTCACTTTTTGTCTTTGTTATAAACTATAATACTATCAATAAAATTTGTTTTTTTTTTCTTCTAAACATTTAACTTTCAAATCCAAACTAAAAATTTTTATAATATCCAAAACATTAATTTTTTTTATATCAAATTATTTTAAATCATATATTTTTTAAAACTAATAATTATAATAAAACTCTATAAATTAATATTTATTAATTTATAGATAAATTAATATCACTAGAAATTAATAAAATCTCAGCTGATCAAGTCTTGGTTAGCTAGTATCTTGAGCGCTTGTATTAGGTTGCCTCAAGACTTCCAGATAGATAAAATGAAGGATTCTCTGTAATATCAAACGCGAAACTGGTTATGGCCTTTGGCTTGATGACATTACTTAGATGGTTATTAAGAATCTGAGATTGTAGGGACTATCATTTGTTTTTCAAGCTCACATTGAAACTTGAACGATGGAGGTTGTGCACTTGCGGTGACTATTGTTTGCGTTCGAATGGTTGAAAAAACTAAGAGAAACAAGAACAAGCAATTTGCAACAAAGTTGTTTCTGGGAAACTTTTTTGTCAGACAACATACAGATGCAAGTTCGATTACCACAAAATTCATGTGGTAGCATGATGAGTTTTATTCTTATTGATGATATAGCAACCAAGTGTGGCTGAGGAAGAGAGAGAACTGTGTGGGACACAGACCCTTATAACTCGTCTCTTGAAACACTCTCTTTCAGGTTAGGCATGTAATGTGTAAGCCTTGAGGATTGAGACATACATATCAATGCCCTTCAAGTACTCAGATTGACTCAGATACTGCAAAAAGGTGAGATGAGGTGTTAGAAATTGCTCTTGGGGGGGTGATGATCCACCACATAATAAGCAAAACTGAAGGATGCTCCACGACGATGAAATGTAATATTTGCAAAGGAGACAATACCTCATTATGATCATGATGCAAACTTGGAGTGTTTAATATAGGAGAGAATCCAATTGCAGGCAAGCCTGCTTTCCGGAAATACCAAGAATCTGTTGATGCAGGAAAGATCTCAGGCTTACTAGTCAACCCTTGAACTTGTTCCACAGCATTTTTTAAGAGTCCCCACCATGGATTTGAATCATTTGTTGGTGTAACTAACTGCTCCCTTTCAAGCCCCAGGTCGATCCGCCATAGCTTACATAACGAGGGAACTCTTTAGATGCATGGCTTTCTTAATCTCTGACCAAAAGTTTCACTTGACGAAAACTTGAAATTAGTCAAGTGAAACATAAAATCCCTTCATTA
This sequence comes from Erysimum cheiranthoides, assembly GCA_011420285.2. Lineage (NCBI taxonomy): Eukaryota > Viridiplantae > Streptophyta > Magnoliopsida > Brassicales > Brassicaceae > Erysimum > Erysimum cheiranthoides. Next base: position 13,998,579 of record CM022182.2, on the reverse strand, counting down.
TTACTTTGACCAATATATGATTTTGTCTGGTTTTCACCGTGTTGCACATGATTCTTCCCCATAGTAACTAAAGTTAAAGTTAACCCTACCATTAATTAACTAAGTAACATAATTAAAACCTAAAATTTACGTAAATATAAATTCAGATAAATGAAAACAAAAAATTGAGCCAAAGTGTCTTGCTTCTTTCTATTTCAACTAGTTATATATTTTGGATTCCTAGCCAAAAATCAAGTAACCTTATAGTGGAATTTTCAACAATTTTATGTTCTTGTAATTCAAATATGTACTCCCCCTGAATCATAAACTTTGGGTTTAAAGTTTTTTACATATACTTTTAATTAAAGACTATGTTGTACTCCTACCTATGTTATCCTCATGAAACATACGTATATAAAAGAGATTCAATTTTTTTTGTAAATTCTTCATCCGCAAGCAATCTAGTAGCGGATATATATACAAAAAGCCATATCTACATTTCTCTAATTAGTCCGTTGAAATATTTACCTTTGTCGAGCACGACGGCGATGTTCAGGTTCTTGAAGATTTCCGATTCGACGAACTTGCCAACCCCATCAGCGCCACCGATCTCTTGATCGGGAACAAACAAGAGATAGACGGATCGAAGTGGCTTAAATCGAGAGTCTCTTCTGATCTTGCGAATGGCTTCTAGGTACTGCATCCCAACGCTCTTCATGACCTGAGTTCCCCTTGCGTAGATTTTGCCGTCTTTGTCGATTACTGCTCCGAGCGGAGGATGATCCCAGTCCCACTTGTGTGCCTCAAAGCACTGATCTGGATGTACGGTGTTAAAGGGGGCGACATCCATGTGCGAGTTCAAGAGAATCGCAGGTAACGTTTGATCTGATCCAGTCCATTTCGCGAGAACGATCGTTTTATCCTTAACGAATTCGTACCTTTTAACTTGGAGACCGATGCACTGAGCCTGCCCGATAATGAAGTTTACGGCTTCCTAGCTCGTAATTAGGATTTGGATGTGCGGTGTTAATCCTAAGGTATTGCTGAAACCTGGAAACGATGATCTCTTTCTCAGCTATAGACGCCATTGATGAAAAGACCAAGTAGCACAAGGATGGTCAAGATTGAACAAGAAAGCTCCGAATGGTGAAGATTGAAAAATAAAGCTTCTCGATCGTAACAGAAGAATGGTGAAGATTGAACAAGAAAGCTTCTCTCTAGCAGCTTTATCAAGTAGCAAGTTCGTAACTGTCAAAAAAAAGAAAAAAAAAAAATTCATAACTGTAAGTTTCATCTATTTACGATAATTGCCATTAAGTAGCAAGTTCGTAACTGTAAATTTCATCTATTTACGATAATTGCCATCATCCACGTTGGTCACCCAAAATACGTTATTTTTTACTACTACAAGGTTCACTTAGCTCACTAACTTGATTATTGGTGGATTTGCTACGACAGTTTTGAGGGTTTGGATCTTTTAAGGCGAATAAAGCTGGCTGATCTGAGTCTTGGTTATATATTAGCTAGTATTTTGAGGGCTTCTGTTACTAAACGAGAAACTGGTTTTGGCCTTTGGCTTAATGACTTTACCTAGATATGGTTATTAAGCTTATGAGATTGTGGGGCTATCATGTGTTTCCAAGCTCACATTGAAACTTGAACGGAGGTTGTGCAAAGCAACCGGTGACAACTCTTAGCAATGGGATGGTTGAGAAAAACAATAAATAAAAAGTTTGCTGCAGCAAAGCTTACTTTTGGAAACCCTTTTGTCTGATTACAAATGCAAGTTTGATTACCACAAAATTCACGTGGTAGCATATATAGTTGAATTTTATTCTTATTGATGATATACCACCAAGTAACTGTGTTTGTCACAGACCCTATAACGCATCTCTTGAAACACTTATCATTCTGGTTAGGCATATGATGTGTAAGCCTTGAGGATTGATACATACATATCAATGCCCTTCAAGTACTCAGATTGACTCAGATACTTCAAAAAAGAAATGAAAGAAAGGCGTTAGAAATTGCTCTTGAGAGGTGTGACGATCCACCAAATAATAAGCAAAACTCAAGGATCTAATTAAAATTTGCAAGATGACAGTACCTCGTTGTGATCATGTAGCAAACTCGGTGTTTTTGCTATAGGAGAGAACCCAATCGCAGGCAAACCTGCTTTTCGGAAATACCGAGAATCTGTTGAAGCAGGGAAAATCTCAGGCTCACTAGTCAATCCCCCAGCTTCTTTCACAGCATTTTCCAAGAGTTCCCACCATGGATTCGAATCATCTTTTGCCGTAACTAAGTGCTTCTCGGGAATACCTTGGTTGAACCGCCATAGCTGACATACCGAGAGAACTCTTTAGATACACGGCTTCTTTCTTAATCTCTAGCTAAAGTAGTAAGAAAATTACCTCAAAAGACATGTTCCGAGCAGAAGGTGCCCATTCCTCCACCAAACGTCTTTCTAGTGCTTCAGAATCACGAGTGGGTGGGACACGCATGTCGAAACCAGCTTCGGCCTCAGATGGTTGCAGATTCATTACAAAGCCCTTTATCAAAAGAGGTCCACAAATTGTCAGGTTATACCACAGAGATGAATGTTGGTCACCAAGTGTGAAAAAAGAAAGAAAGAGAGAAGAATACATCTGGAGTAGGAGTGCCAGCTTTGAGGTAAACCATGTTGATAGAGACGACATCGCCGTCAGCCTTCAAACCAGCTTTGAGCTGATCAAACTGAGAAGCTCTGAACATCATTATACTCTCAATGCTTTTAGTGAGATTCTCCATGGCTGAGTTATCGTAGAGCTTTGCGCCATGGCCAGGTTGTCCTACAGCTTTTATCTGGATCGACCATGGAATCCTCTCTCCATTAAACACCCTGTAGCTGTCAGTTGGAGATGGTAAGCCTGATCCACACCATAAACAATTTGTTATGTGGTCAAATATATCTTTGTTTTTAGCTAGAAAACGTCAAATTAATTTATATGTACCTTCCCTCTAAATCATAAAATTTGAAGCTTTTTACATACATTTAAATATATTTTGTACTACCTAATATACGATCCGTTCACCCATTTATACTCATAAAAACATCCCTATATGAAGTTCAAAAATATTTGTAAATTCTTTATCCACAAGCAATCTAGTAACCAATATAATGTATAAGATCTATACAAATTTGTGCACCCTGTCTTCTTAAACTAGGCAGTTGTAGTGAATGTGTTGAGAATGAGATATTTACCTTCGTCGAGCACGATGGCAATGTTCAAGTTCTTGAAGGTTTCCGATTCCACGAACTTACCAACCCCATCAGCGCCTCCAATCTCTTCATCGGGAACGAACGTGACATAAACTGATCGAAGCGGCTCAAATCCAGAGGCTTTAAGCTTGCGAATGGCTTCTAAGTACTGCATCCCAACGCTCTTCATATCCTGAGTTCCTCTTGCATAGATTTTGCCTTCTTCGTCTATCTCTGCTCCCAGCGGAGGATGAGTCCACTTCTCTTCCTCAAAAGGGACGACATCGACGTGCGAATTCAAAAGAATCGCAGGTAAAGAAGGATCTGTTCCAGTCCATTTCAGGAGAACGATCGGCTTTCCTGGAACGAACTCGATCGGTTGAGATTCGAGAGAGATTGATTTAGCTTGGGAGATAATGAAATTTGCAGCTGCGATGTAATCAGGATCCGGCTGTACGGTGTTGATTCGGAGGTATGTCTGGAATCTGGTAATGATCTCTGTCTCTGTCGTTTTAGCTAAAGACGCAGAAAGAGCCATTTATGAAGATGAAGTAGTAAAAGTGAAGAAGCTTTCTCTCATGCAGCTCTGTTTATTAAGTGTAAGATTGTATGAATCTGTGTTAATGGAGGGTTATGTATTGATCATGTTACATGTGATAAGATCAAATCTATTCCTAAAGATTCTCATACTATATCTAATCTAACAATAAAAGTACAGCAAGTTTGCAACCAAGTCTTTGTTTTACCAACGTGCGTGTATCTCCACCCAAACCGGATCCGGTCTCGCTATTTAATACGTAACGGGCACATTGTACGAGATTGCATCTTCATCTTATCAGTTTTCTAGCATTTTAAAATGTGTATTTTATAAACGTGGTGACTCATTTGATATAAAAATCAGAGATGGACTTTTTAAACAAAGTTTTGCACATGACACGATTCAGTGATTCACACATGAATATTGTTCAAACTCAATGTTATTTCTTTCACAAATCATTAAGAAATATAACATTATAAATGCGCCATCATTAGCTTCTTCAACTTACTTGCACGATACTAAATAATAAGGAATAATTTAGACTATCCTACGGGTTGTATATTTACATATGTGTGTATCCATCAAAACCAAAAAGCATATTCTTATTAGCAGCGGTAATTTATTAATTAATGTATATAACGCAACATTAGATCTTACCGATTCTATATGTTCACGATGAATCCTGATCATCTATTGGAAGCTAATGAATGCTCAACAATTCCTACTAAATGTGAGATTACTTTGGATTCGGCATACAATAAACAGTGAAACTATTTCATGTCAGTTTTTTTTTTTGGTAAAACTATTTCATGTCAGTTAAAGCATAATAAACAATTTTTCTATGGCTGAAGCATTTGCAAAAGAAGGAGACAGATATAGTTCCAACGGTGAACATACCTCTGCTGCGGTGGTGGACTTGTCAATATCGGTCTGAATCCTCAAGATTTAGAGGCAGCGGCAGGACCGTAGGAGGGTTTATTTTGGTACATATTATTCCACTTGACCAATGACCCCGGTCTGCGTGACAACACGCCTGATTATATGCTCGTGCTTCACCCATCACATTGAAAAGCATGCTTTCTAATAAACCATGCATGAACCAACCAATGAGTTCGTCACAAAACAAGTTTGATGAGGGTTGACCATAATTCTAGAATCAAGGGCCTAACGTGGGAAGACACTGTTTTAATACAATACAACCGTTTTATATGTTGCCATTCAAAGAAGAAATTGAACCATACACGGTTCATCATTAAAAATTTACTTTTAACAAAGAGAACAAACGAAGTTGACTCGCATGCGACACATGACATAAACATGCAAAAAATAGAAAAAAAAACCCCATGTGGTTTGTGAAACGTACCATTTATAGGGTTTTAGGTGCGATTAATTGTTACTTTTTGAAAAACCTTGACAAATCTGAATGGTAAGAATTGATTTAAGAAAAAATATTATTTAGCTTATCCAAAATGTTAGAAAGATTAATTATCAAACTTTTTTTTTTATTTAACAAAAAAGTTTGATAATATATAGTATATATCAATTCACATCACATTTGTTATAAATTTATAATTACCATTCAATTTAATCATCATTCACCTCTTGTTTTATTCATACCGTTTATTTCACCTATATACATTAAAAACTTTTGTTGTTCCCTTAATTTTGTTTAATTTCCGCTCCGGTCTTTCTTGGACACTTAATACATTGTCTTTAACTTATTTTTTTTTTGTCAATGGAACTTTGAATATTCTTTTTACTGATTTAAATAAACTCCAATTTACTCTAATGAGTTGACAACCAATTAATCCAAATGAACAATATCTTAAACAAGATTGGTTTTCGCTTTCAGAACATTCTTTGTTTAATTTTAGCTAATCACCTTCTGAACCTTATATAAAATGCTAGTAACGATTTTGAGTGGCTTTACTCGCTACTTTCTACTTCCTCTTGGTTCATCTACTCTCTCTATCTCTTTTTTTTGTACTTCATTTTCCACATTTTCATACTCTTCTTTAACTTTTTGTCGATACATTTAATACGTTTCTAGATCATCCTTCTCTGGGGTTCACGAAATTTCTCAGCTTTTCCTCTGATTTTTCTTGTCAAGAATCGAAGATTTGTGCTCAAGGGTTACTAAATTTGGGTTTTAGGGTTTCTTGGTCGACGTGATGAGTCACCGGCGAGATTCCGGCAGCGATGCAGTTCACGTGAAAACCACCAACGACCCTCCGCCGGAGAATTGGTTTCCGAATTCCGGCAACAATCCCGTCTGGGCTACTGAGGATGATTACAACCGTGTCTGTGCTGTGAACCCCGACGATACAGAGTCTCCGAGCAAGAAGACACGACCGTCCTCCTCCGAGATCGGGAAATCGTTCTTCAAGACGAAGCTCTGCTTCAAATTCCGCTCCGGAACTTGTCCGTACGCCGCGAACTCTTGCCACTTTGCTCACAGCTCCGAAGAGCTCCGTCGTCCGCCGCCGCCGTCCAATCGGCATGAGACGGCGGAGAGTGGAAGATTGTACCAGGAAAGACATTGCAAGAAGTTTACGAGTGGAGAAGGATGTCCTTACGGAGAAAGCTGTGCGTTTCTACACGACGATGCTTCAAAAAACAGAGAAAGCTTTGCGATTAGTTTAGGTCCTCGTGGTTATGGTGATGCTAGCAATGTTGCTCAGACTTTGAAGCCTCCAAATTGGAAGACAAGGATTTGCAATAAGTGGGAGACTACTGGGTATTGTCCTTTTGGTACTAATTGCCATTTTGCTCATGGAGCTTCAGGTAAAGCTATGGCCTTTTTTCGTCTATTAGTAACTGCAGTGTGCTTAAAAATGTGGCTTTTAAGCTGTGTTGCTAGATGGAGTGTGAGATTAGAATGTCACTAGAGGTTAGTGAATGCTCAATCTTTGGACTGAGAGTGTTTGATCACAAGAACTACTCTTTAGTATCTTGGGTCTGTTGAGTTGTACATGTAGTGGCACTGGTTTTCTTGAGGATTCTTTCAATGGACTGGGTTCCATTTAGTCAGTGATCTGCCTTTGAGTGATGCTTGGTGAATGGATTGGTGCAAATGTCTATAAATGGACTTTGAGTGGATCGAGTGACATGGCTGAAATGTTTCCTTGTGGTTCATTGCCATTGCGGGTTGGTTAGCGTGATGTCAATCTGTTTCCGATTGGAACAAATTCTTGATCTGCTTGTTATCTTAATGGCCATGGAAATGCTAAAAGTTTCAATTATCGCTGGCTAAAAGTTTGAGTCTTTTATGGTAAATTGTGCAGAGTTGCATAGATTTGGTGGAGGCCTCGTTGAAGAAGAAGGTAAGATCGGAACATCCACCACTCCGGACACAATGCAGACAGGACAAGGAGATACAGTGACTAGCCTTGTTTCTTCTGGAGTCCCGTCCCAACGGATATCTAGTGCCGTTACGCAGAAATCCAACGGAGTCAGAACTCAACGGAAATGGAAAGGACCGGATAAAATCAGTCGGGTTTATGGTGATTGGATCGACGATATTGAATAACGCCACTGCATTTTCACAGAATTGTTGACTAAGGTATAGCTTTTTAGAGTTGTAACTATGTGACAGATTGGCTTTACCTCTCTTTTGTTCTTGTAGACTGTGACTCAACAAAGACAAAAACTCACTCATCTTTTTGTTGTTGTATAATCTTCTTCTCCAATAATCCTATATCTAATCTTGTAGCTGATCAAACCGAACTAAATTATGTTTCGTACTTATAAACCGGATCATCATCGGTACCTATTTCTTTGTTTCCATCGGTCAATATTATCATTTTACGCTCCTTTTTTTTTTTTTTTTTTTCTGTTTTGACTTATTTCGAGTTATTTTTAACATTAAGACAATTAAATTTGTTTTTTCTTTGGTCACAGAAGACTCGTTCAAAATGCTAAGCAAAGCCACTTCTGTCTCTGACTCGGACAGAGCCACGTCCTTCTCCTCATTTCTCTCTATTAACTTGAACAATATTCCTTCTCTCGCAAGAAATTCTTAGAACAAACTTTTCTTATTTTCCAAACAATCTACTAAACTGGTAGAATTTGGGGGGGGGGGGGGGGTTTCTCTGATCTGTGGAGTTATCAATCTTCAAATGTCGTCAACAACATCAATACCAACTACTGATGTTTTTCCTACCGTTTCCATGCCCATCACCATAGTTTTGATCGGCGTTCTTCTCTTTGTAATTTTCGCTGGATTCTTCTCTCTTTTCTTCTGGCGATTTCTTCTGAACCGCTTGTTTTCAGCTTGGAATCTTCAGCAAACACCTTACAGTGACCTAATCCATGTGGCCACTCCGCCTGAAAAAACCGGCCTTGATCCATTTATCATCCGGTCCTTTCCCTTGTTCCCCTACTCATCTGCAACCATGAAAAATCACGGGACGGAATGCGCTATCTGCTTGTCAGAGTTTTCAGATGAAGATACAGTTAGGCTCATAACGGTTTGTCGCCATCCCTTTCATTCAAGTTGCATTGATCTTTGGTTTGAGTTACACAAGACTTGTCCTGTTTGCCGGTGTGAGCTAGACCCTGGCATGATCGGATCTGGAAGCCATGAATCTTTTCACAACAGTGTCACAATTACTATTCAGGACATAAACCATGATGAGGAAAATCCTCCTACCACTGGTTCAAGCAAAAGGCTAATGGAAGCCTCGGCTTGGCGATTCTCAAGGTCACATTCTACTGGACATTTCATGGTTAAGACTACGGATATCAATGTGAAGTCCAAAAGAAGACATTACCAAACAGGAAGCTGTGTCTCGTTCGACGAACTTACTCGGTATGATGAACCCACAGTATACGGATGGCTTGGTAATTCATCATACAATAGCAGAATTGAGGTCTAGTTTACCAATAAATTCCTTTTTCTTTTCTGTTCTTTGTAGCAGTAGACATTTCAAAATTGTAATAAGATCTGTAGTCAGATTCTCATGCTCCTAATGGATAACCGAGAAAATAATACGAGTCACTCCAACGGTTTTTCTTCAGAAGTGTTGTTGTCTTCTACAGGGTCAACATCTTCAGAAGTGGTGTCTTCTACAGTGTCACCATCTTCAGAAGGCTTGTTGTCTTCTACACTATCACCATCTTCAGATTCACCGGCGCTTCTGAAGCTAAACTTTAGAATGATAGGTCTCCCCATTATCTCCTATAGAAAAACCAAATTGTAATGAATAATTCTACAAACAGGCCAAAGAGCTAAAGAAGCAAACTTTCTAATCCTGGTACTGGTATGGAACGTGGTAATGAAAGAATAGAACTTTATACCTTCCCATTGAGTTTAGAGATGGCATCCTCAGCTTCTTCTCTAGTAGCAAATGAGACAAATCCATAGCCGGAAGATCTTCCTTCAGGGTCAGCAAAAACAACCCGAGCTGAGACCGGGTTGAAATCTGCAGCGGTGAAAAGCTCACGGAGATGGGTTGATCTTGCCTTCCAAGCGAGATTAGAAATGTAAAGTTTGTGACGCGTTTCCCCGGGTGATGGAGAAGGAAGAGCGTTTGGAGGTTTTGGAGTAGGCTTCTTGAACCTTCTTGCAAAGTTTACTCTTATGATCCTCCCTGACACTTCCTGGAAACAAACAACATAGAAGCTTATTTCCAATATCAAAGATCAACTAACAATTCAACCTCATGTCTGTTAGAAAAATCTCTCATTTCTTTCAATGATATTGAATTATCCACCTTAAAAGGCTTTGAAATTAAGGAAACAACACTCAATGACTCAATCAGAGAAGAATGTAAAAGATTTTGAAACTAACTCAGTTGATAGAAGAGTTTAAAAGGCTTGAGCTTACAAAAGAATCGAACTTATCAACAGCAGCTTGAGCTTCTTCTCCAGAAGCCATTGTTACAAAAGCAAAACCTCGATTCTTCCCATCTTTTTGCCTTATGATCTGTGAACAAAAATTTAAATTTTTGAGGTAAACCAAATCGTAATAACACACGAATTCAAATGAATTTGAGAAATAAAACAAGACCTCGACATTGTTCACAGTCCCGCATTGTGCGAAAAGCTCGGAGATGTCGTTCACACTCATAGACCATGGGAGATTGAATACAAAAAGCTTCCTTTTCAGATTTGACTTCTGGTTATCTTCAGTCTTCTCCTCCTCTGGCAACGTTTCTTCCTCAGACGAGGTTTTTTCCTCCGTGACGGAACATAGTACGGAGACGAGTCGCCGCGAGTTATCGCCGCTAGAGCCTGGAGGGAGATTGAGAGAGAAGACGGGAGAGAGATTACTGGGAATTCGAAGACTAAAGGCGGTAGGTTTAGAGCGTTTAGAAAAGAGATAAGGTTTAAAGGAGGAAGAAGAAGAAGAGAAGGAGAAAATGGAGATAGCAGCTTCCAAAACTGCCATTGTTGTTAAATTTGGCACCAGAGAAATGGATTAGACCGAAACAAAAGGATAATTTTCTGGACCGGTTTGGCTTTTTGCAAAAAGAAAAATCAATTGTGGACCGGATTTACCAACTTCGGTTCCGAAGGTTTATGGCACGAGGAATTAACCGCATATCGTTTATTCTTGTTATACCAACAAATTCCAATCCCAAATGAACTAGTCAACTACCTAAGTTAGTTTATAAATCTCATGATTCTTCTTCTCTTTGAAGTCAAAACTCAAATTCAACTAAAAATTCCAATAAATAACAGCATGAGTTTTGAATCTATCTCTATTATTCCAAGAAATGTCCAACCAGAAACGTCTACAATCCATTAATCCGAATACCACTATTGTACGATGACTGTCAAACGACGGCGTTTACTAACAACTTCTACGCACCAACCAAACCATCTCCTATTTATTTTTTATTAAACGAAAAATAAAACTGAAAATCCAAATTCTCTCTCGAGTCTCACACAAACTCGGAGAAGAAGAAGAGGACGAAGAAGAGAACCATCAAGATTTTCTTTTTTGCTTCTTCCTTCTCACTGTAACATCCTCAATTCCTCCAACCCTGAACTCTAATTTCCCGAATTGGTTGTGGGAGAGTCTAATATACTGTTTGAGCAAGAGGTGGTTTCTGCTGAATATAAAATGGCGTCTTTGGGTCTGTCCTTTACTCCCGCGGCTAAAACACCGACGTATCTGGCCTCTTCGTCTTCCGCTTTCTTCTCTCACTCTTCGCTCTCTCTTAGAACCTCTCAGTCTCGCTCCCGAAACTCGGTCTTCGCTTGCATTGTAAGCAGTGTTCGTGTGAATTTATGAATTCCAGTGTTTAAGATAAAAAAGTATGTTCATTTCTGCATTTTTCAATTTTGTTCCTTCTCTATTACATTTTCTTCCTAGACTGAGTGGACCCTATTACTCGTCTTGTCTAGTATTGAATTTCTGAGATTTTAATTGGTCTTGAGCTACAAAGGTTGTTCCTTTCGGCAGAATTTGTTTGTTTTTGAGAATATAGCTACATAATAAGGTCGTTACTTTTGGCAATGGCATGTAGATAAGTATATACATTCGTTTGATGAATATAGTTTACTATCCAGGAACATAAACTGATAAGTAAATGAGTCTCTGATTAACGTCTTCTTGTTGTTGTTGCTAGAAATGTGATCTGCCTGAATCATTGAATGTGGGAAACGGGAATCCCAGTATCCCAATTATTAACGAGAGGACACTTCCAAAGTTCTTGGAATCTGCCCGGATGGAGAAATCTGTCAATAGAACCAATACAAGGTTGAAGTTGTTCTCTGGTACTGCAAATCCAGCACTTGCGCAGGAAATTTCCTGGTATATGGGCTTGGAGCTTGGGAAGGTTAATATTAAGAGGTTTGCTGATGGAGAGATCTATGTTCAGCTTCAAGAGAGCGTTAGGGGATGCGATGTCTATTTGGTACAGCCTACTTGCACTCCCACTAATGAGAATCTCATGGAGCTTTTGATTATGATAGATGCATGCCGAAGAGCATCAGCTAAGAAAGTAACAGCCGTCATTCCGTATTTTGGATATGCAAGAGCTGACAGGAAGGTAAAGTCTCTTTGTGCTTTATTGCCTTGTTGTCTACTTTGACAATACGGAGTCTTTGTCTATCTTTGCTTAATAAAATTGTATCATTTGCGGCTTGCAGACACAAGGCCGTGAATCCATTGCTGCCAAATTGGTTGCTAATCTTATCACTGAAGCCGGTGCTGATCGAGTTCTTGCATGTGATCTTCATTCAGGACAGTCCATGGGTTACTTTGACATTCCAGTCGACCATGTGTACTGTCAGGTACACCTCTAAAGCCACATTCTTGATAGCTACGGCCTCCCCTCTTTATCCACTGTGTGTATAATACCTTTTACCCCATAATGTGTTTAATTATTTCAGCCGGTGATACTTGATTATCTTGCTAGCAAGTCAATTTCCTCAGAGGATTTGGTAGTGGTTTCTCCTGATGTTGGTGGAGTAGCCAGGGCACGTGCTTTTGCAAAGAAATTATCAGATGCGCCACTTGCCATTGTTGATAAAAGGCGTTCTGGACACAATGTTGCTGAGGTAATTTACCCCTTTCTTTCAAAGTCAGAGTTTGCTCAACAACACCTGTTGAGAGCATTCACATGCGTTATACTTTACTTTTCAGGTCATGAACCTAATTGGTGATGTAAAAGGGAAGGTGGCAGTGATGGTGGATGATATGATTGATACCGCTGGTTAGTAAAACAGCATGGAGTTGGCTAAATCTTACTCTTTCAAGATTCATGTTACCGACAAACCAAGCTTTCACGATCATTGAAAACCCGTTCTCCTTTGTCAGGCTGAATCCTCTATGAACCATTCTTGTTATGTTTTTTGTTTTGTTTTCAGGAACCATTGTAAAAGGAGCAGCTTTGTTACACCAGGAGGGTGCTCGGGAGGTCTATGCGTGCTGCACGCACGCTGTTTTCAGGTAACCCATTATTTACCTATATGGTGTTCTTGAACAGTCTCAATATCACTGTTTTCTGAAGCATTTTTGTTTTGGTTTGGAATGAATCAATGAAAGCCCGCCTGCGATAGAGCGATTATCAGGTGGTTTGCTTCAAGAAGTGATAGTGACAAACACATTACCAGTAGCTGAGAAGAACTACTTCCCGCAGTTAACAATATTGTCGGTGGCTAATCTTCTGGGTGAGACCATTTGGCGTGTCCATGATGATAGTTCCGTCAGTAGCATTTTCCTTTGAACTCTTCATTGCATCATTTGAAATGATTCCTGGTTATAAAGTTTATCCCTGTTTATGTTATAAGCGTCAAGCTTTCACCAAATTTGCTTGTTTTGTTTTTGATAGCTTAGGTTTTTCTTATTTGCTCCACATCTCATTATAGATCCACCAATTGGTCTTGAGCCAAATTTTTGATTATGGTATGCACAAGTTTCAAAGTTAATGATATATCATGTTGTAACCTATCTATTTGGTGCAAAGTGGTTCAAAATCTCATTGACAACTTCAAAAATAAGTTATCTTTACATTTTGATTTAGGTCCATTGTTGTTATATATACCACTCGAATAAAGAAATCAGAATAAATTTAGCCTTGCACAGTCAAGTCAGTCCACGGCCGACAAGTAAAAAAAAGCCCAACAGAAAGAAGAATCGCCGACAAGTAAAAAAAAGCCCAACAAAAAGAAGAATCAAATTAGGGCTTCTAAATAACCTGTTTCAACTAGTATATATACACAACACCCGCGTCTCTTTATCGACAAGCCTACAGTTGTGTTCCGTCTCATAATTCTCTTAGGGTTTTCTCATGTTCGTTGATTTTGTTTAGTTCTGTTTTTTTTTTTTATGTGTCAATAGATCTGCTGTGAGGAAACATCTTGTGCTTGAGATGATTATTCATCGCTGACGGTATCACAACCCTCTAAAAAGTTCTGAGCTTTTCCAGATCTTATTTTCTTTCTCAATTTTTTTCTTTTCGGGTTTTGAAATCTTTACAAAAAAATCAACGATTTTTGAGTCGAAGTGACGATAGAAATTCACAGGTCTGTCAATCCCCTGAAACATTTAGTGATGTAATTGTGTTCTCGACAGGTTCTGATCGACTCATCAACAAATCCTTAAATCTCTTTTTTCAATTTCGATTTATTTTGAAAGACTTTTCGTTTTTTTTGGATCTGAGTATATGATGAACCACATATAACAAATGGGTAATTTGCGACTGATATCATATTGATGTTATTCACCTTGGAGAACTGATTCTCAGATTCAAAGTCTTTTACTTTATACTGTTTGAACAAATTCGGATTTCTTATAGATTTTAAGAATTTGGTTTTTAGTTCTCTTATTAGTTTTTCTGGGCAGATGATGAAATTTTATTTCATGGGTAATTTGCGTCTGAATCTTCTTGATGCTAACATTATGATAAACTGATGCCCAGAAGAAATTCTTGTCCTAAATTTTTTAGTTTCAGTAGTTATTATAATTGACATCACTTTAAATGACCTGGACTTGTTCGCACAACTCAGACAATATAAAATGTAAGTAATTATCGTCTGTTGATTTGTTGAGAAGCTGCACAAATTCAAAGATATCTCTTTCATCAGACTGATCTGGCCTTTTCAGAAAATTAATAGAACATAGTAATTTGTTAAATTTGAAATCGTGATAGAGCTTAATATTAATGGAATTCAAGCAGGCTTGTAAATTGTATTGTGTAAAAACCAGACAAGCTCTACGAACAATTTAATGCTTAAGGTCAGATATTGACAAATCTACAGTTCTCCCTTATTTGTCCTTCAATACCTGTAAGAACATTAATATTACCCATTTTCAACATTGATTCCACAAAATCTAGAAAGAAGAGATCTTGATCCACTGCATATTCCCAAACTTTCCTGAAGATCTCTCCTTCATGATCTTCTGTGACAAGAACATTATCCGAAATCAACAACCCCTTACCCTCTAATAGATTGATGTAATAATGGTTATCAAAGTAAGCTGGGGTCTTTATATCCAATGGGGACAGTTCGTTGTCACGGCTTGAATCTTTGCATTGTGACCGTAGGACTCTTCGGAATGTGCTGTGTCTCTTGAACTCATCCACGTAAAACGTTTGTTCCATGTTTGGTTGAACAATGCGTTGCTTGAAGCTCAAGCATCTTGCTTTACCTATTGTATGAGCGCCCGAAAGAGCAATTAGATCTTGAATATTGAGCCCTTGTTGCTTGAAATTGACTATGAGGCTGTCGAGGGAAGAGTTTGGTGCCGGAATATATTGGTTTGCGCCGGCGAAGCTTGCTTTTAATGAGTCTCTTCTCCCTAGCAAAACTTCCCACCATGGTCCACCTCTCTGATGTGTACCAATCAAATTTTGTTTTAGGTAAAGTGGCCCTAAAGGTTTCATTTGAATCAGAAAAACAACCCTGAGGAGTAAGTGGGGAAATTACCAGGAAGACAGAGTCGCGAGCGGCCATGGCGAGGATATCGGAACAAGAAACGGTTAGAGGACAAGCTTCTTCGAGAAGGTACTTTATGTAATCGATTACTTCAAATCCACGCAGAGAGTTCACATTAGGAGTTGCTTGTTTCTCACTCAACATATCTCCATGTGTGTCCAAGAGCACAGAGGCATCACAACCCTAAGTACACACGCAATTAAAAATCGAAATGACAACTAAGACAAATCTAATTCGAATACCATTCAAGAAGTATGCAAGAATCAGAGACTCGAAACTTGTCGAAAAATTTATGATCGAAGCAAAAACTCACAAAGTCTGCCAAGGGGGAATAATAAAAGAGTAGAGAGGGACGATTTCTAACCAAGACAAAGCAATCGTGGAACTGAAGACGAAGAAGAGAAGCTGCCATACGAGGATCTCTTAGCACGGCTACCTCAACGTTATGCTTCACGATTTCCTCTGCTAATGGGCAACTCTCTTGGTAGAAACCCTTCACTAATGGTCCTCCAAAATCCCCCAAAGCCGAGGTCGTAATTGTAGAAAGCACAATTAAAGAAAGCCATAGCTTATTCAGTTTGATCTCCATTGGAAAGTTATGTCATGTGTTTCTGTGCATCTCTATCTCTGTGTGTGTATGTGCATATGAATATATGTGTGGGTTTGTTTTGTTTTTGAATGTTCCTTGTATGTTACCATATGTCGTTACGTGTGTTTTCATGCCCAATTTTTATCATAGTGGATGTTTCAGTTTTGTCAAAGGTAGATACAACCAATAAGGACCTAACTTGCCTTATGGGCTATGATTATAATATATATAAAAGGTTGTGGTTCAAAAAGAGTACGTGCAGAGAATAATATTCATAAACAAACGTTGGACCAAATCTGACCGGAAGTAGTATATGAATATAAGATTCATATCCATGAGACCATGATGGTAAATTGGAAATCGGAACTCTATCTTCCTTTTTATGAATTAAATATTGTAATGATTAACTTATTTTTCAGATTTTTGTTTTAGCTGTGCTAGTCGTTTGCTTCCATATGGTTCAGAAGGTTTGGCATAATTGTTTACCATTCTCTTGTTTGTACCTCTGTTTCCTCAGTGCTCCAGTATGGTGTTTGTTTGAAGTTTAAACTTGGTGAGAAATGTAAAATTTATGTCTTCTTCTATATGTTAACATATAAGAATGATAGACTCCGATGTATAAGATATGTTTTGTGATGGAAAAAACCAATGAAACATTACATTCTCGATGTGTCTGTTAGATCTCTGCTTCATCTTCTTGAACTCTTATTGAGTGATGTTGGTTATAGAGTGTATGCAAATTGAGAATTGATAGATTTTGGAACATAAGAAGACAGAGAGAAACCCTCCTAATGAGCAGCGTCTTCCTCCTCGCAGAACTTGGTGTATTCCTTTGGACCCATCAAAGATTCCAACTCCGCGGGGCTGCTCGGCTTCACTTTGATCATCCAGCCATCTTCGTAGGGGCTTGAGTTAATCTACACAACACACAATTTCCAAATCATTGCTTATATGCAGTCACATGAGAGGTAACTTACTTTATTTTCACAAGACTTTAAAACCGTACCAAGCCTGGTGATTCTGTGAGCTTCTTGTTAACCTCGATGATTTCACCTGAGATCGGTGATAAGATCTCACTTGTCGCCTTCACACTCTCCACTGCTCCAAAGCTTTTCTCTTTGCTCACCGAAGTATTTTGCTCTGGCAGTTCCACAAACACCACTTCACCTAAATGGTCCTGCAACATCAATGTCATGTCTCCTCTTTGTTTTCACCCAATAATCTTACAAAGCTATCATCATCTTTATAACCATTCTTCAAAGAGACAAACTCAATCCAGTTCCAATGTGACAGAGTTACTTTGACCTATCCAGTTTCTGAGCTGTTTCTAGACTTAGATTACAAAAATAAGAATCCGGAGAGAGCCTTTGTTACCTGAGCATGAGCAGTGATGCCAATGGTGGCAACAGAGCCTTCATGTTTAATCCACTCGTGTGAATTTGCATACTTCAATCCCTCCAACACTATAAAACAACAGAGACACTCGTTAACAGTTTCAGAAAAAGCTATGTAACACACAACAAACACAACTACAAACACCTGTGGAGAAGCATCTAGAGATGGAGAAAGCAGGAGAGAGATGAGACTTGGAGACAGAAGAAGAAAGCTTGAGAGCGTTTGCTGTAGAAGAAGCCCACATTCTCAGTGCCATTTTTCTCTTCTTTTCTAATACTTGCTCTGTGTTTTGTCTTCCCCAAATAAAGAGGAGATCTTAAAGATATTCTTTTTCTTTCTTTTTGTGTTCTATCTTTTGATATGTAAGGCAGAAATTGAAGGCCTCATCCTACGCCTATGGTGTGTATCAAAAGTGTAACCCAAACCTTCTCTGCAAGTCAGAAGCTCTTGCAATTACTTTTTCGGGTTCCTTTTTTTTTAGCTTTTAAGTTTTTATTCCTTTTTTTCAGCGGGTAAAATTATGGCCCATGCTTTTCATGTAAATGGTGATGGACCATGGAATGCTAACTAAAAGGGGATTTTTAATCTAAATAATTTTGAAAAAATTAGAGTTTTAGTTTGATATTTTTTTGCTTTATTTTTGTAAAATTATTGTAAATTGAATCGATTTTTTTTTTGTCCTTTCAACCAAATAAAACAGCAAATTTATGCAAATGCTCACGTATTCAGAATATCAAATATGACCAATATTTTTAGTAAAAATCTATGATGAATACCCATTACGATCCTACAGACTTTTTATCTTTTGGAAGATCTACCATATCCTAAATATTGTTTTGTCCATGGCTCCAGCCTCCTCCTTAATAGCATTGATCCAGACCTCTTTGGTTTGGGCCTTCTCATAAGTTTGTGGTTGTGGCACAACATATTACGTATGTTGTTATCAACGCTTGGAGCTATTATTAAGCTATCTAAAATATTTACGGGTTAAAGTATAATAAATAAAATATATTTGGGCAGATACGTAATACTGAAAACTCAAGTCGACTCTCCGTCATCGGAGAAGAAAGCGAGTGAGAAAACAAATCTCCGTCTTTCTAAATCCCAAAATTCGAATCCCTAATCCACAAATTTGTTGTTGATTGTCTGAGAAATTAGAAGGTGCAGTAAAATTGGAGAGTATTCGTGGTGGAATGGTGAATTCAATCGAAGAGATGACCCCTGATTCCACCAACAATGGCACCGTCGAGATCACATACAAAACCATCGGCCCAGCTCGGCCGTCACAAATCCGAGTGGCGTCTCATATCAAAGTAGGGACTTTTCTGCTTCTTTATCTCGCTAATTGTCTTGTGTGTACGAAGAGGATGATTGGTCCTTGGCTGATTTATAGGTTCGTGATTTGAGAAATGCAATTGCGAAAAAGGGTAAATTTCCCGTCTCAAATTTGAAGGTGATTCTTCGTGGAAAGGCACTGCAAGACGAAGAAGATGGAGATGATTTATACGTTACACTCAAAGATGACGGTACATATTCTGCTGAAAGGTTATAATCAGCATGCTTATCTGTGTTTCTTGAATGAGTCTAAGATTATGCACAAGTCTTGGATTCTTGTGTAGATTCTTTGATCGTTGCTGTAATACCAAAGCCACCAGCTGGAGTTGAGACCTTTGAGGATGATGATGATGATGATGATTTGGTAAATTATCAATGTTTGATCTGATGTTTAACTCTTAAAAAAATGGTTGTTAGTTTCTATACTTATAAAATCTCTTCTGGTTTTTATGGCATTGCAGAAGTTTAAGCTCCCACCATCAGCAAGCCGGTGGAAGAGGAAGCTCTACTACTTTCTGCGTAACAAGTTGAAGTTTCCAGGTTTTTTTTTAACTTTCACACGCATCATCTGCAATTTCCATGTATTGATCCTCGTTGTGTGATGATTCTAGATATCATTCTTATGGGACTTTTCTCTTTAAGTCTAAAGATGTGGGTTATTATCACCTTGTGGTTTATCTTGGCGCCTATTGCCCAACGGTGGGACCTGGGACCTATATTTGTAAGTCATCTTCATCTTCAAATGTCTAGATTCCTCAAAAGGTCTCGTGTTTTTTTTGCAATGCCATTGGATATACGTTCATGAGATATCTTGTGTACATATATATTATAGACTTTATTACTTTGCTTGATCGCTCTAATCGCTCTAACAAGTCGGTTCTATTTTATTTCCTTTGATTGGTTTCTTCGTTGTTACGAGTCTCAGTTACTAGGGACTGGCTTTTCAATCATCTTGCTCAATCTTGGTAAACGACAGCCTGGTGATGTTAGGTATGTACATTTATAAAAAAAAACATTAGCCTCCGTTGATCTGTCTGACATAACAACTCATTTGATTACGACTGTGATTTTATATGACTCTGGTCGATGTTTGCTGCTATCCAGATATCAGGAAACTCTTGTATATTTGAGGAAATATATTTGAGGAAATATATACACTCATCTAAAACGTTAACATCCTTGGTAACTTGGAGAATGCGGAAAAAAAAAGTCTCGGGATTCTGGAAGCATAAGATTCTGCTAGTATTCTTATTAGCTGGAAACTGGAATCCGCATGAATTTCAAGCTTTGGAAAATCTTCTCTTTTAGAACTGAATAAGTTCGGTCTTTTTTTTTTGCAGTGCATATTCCATATTCAACGAGGACTTTAGAGAGCTTCCGGGTACGTATAATGCAGATCGTATAGACCGGGACATACGAGCAGGCCAGATATGATGCAGAATTGCATCAAAACCATTGGTTGGTAAGATTCACACAACAGGCGAAAAATACTTATATCCAATGTGCAATCAAAAGTCCAGTTTTTTGTCCTGTCTGATCGAGACGCAACACAAAGCATGACAGTACTAGAGACCAAAATTCCTATTGATGTACATGATCTAATCTTTTTAACTCCATGATCAATGGTCCGTGTTGTACTCGAATGTTGAGATTCCATTATATATGACATAAATAAAGTGTGATATTATAAGTTTTGTCATATTATTATTGTGTGTGAAAATGAGTTCGAGGTCAACTTAGGTCCCATCAAAACTTGATTGAGCCTTAGGTGTGAAAAAATTCAGTAACCAAATCTGCTTTTCTAGTGGTTAAGTGGGTTGCTGACGCTTTTTACCTTTGACAAATTCCCTGTCTTGTAAATTCAAGAAAAATAATATTAATTCAAAAGTTTATATAAACTACGAAGTATGGAATTAAGATTAATATTAAAATAACATTAAAAAGGTATGTATGCCCTTTAACTTACATACACCATCTAAACGCGTTTCCGATTTAAAATTCAAATCACTTTTGCTTTTAGAGATTTGGTGAAGAAAAATTATACCTATAAAATAAGTACTTTCTGTGGTAGATACTAGAAATTTTGTATTTAAAATTGCATTTTCCTAAATGATAAACATTTGTATTTCGTAAAAGGTTTTTCTTGGCTATGACTTATTATGGATTGTGATTAGTGAGTGGTAGTTGGAGTGGCTTTGCCAATTCTTGACGGCACGTAACATTTTAAGAATATGTCAAACGTATCGGTTATCTACAAAATTATGTATGTATTAAAATGTTAAATGTTACATATATGTATATTAAGGATATTGATCAGTATATAATTTAAAATGTAAATATATATGTGATAAGATAAACAATAATTTCAGTAATTTTCCGTGAAATATGTAGATGTCTGAAGAATACTGGACAACATTAACAAAAATATGTCAATTTCTTCAAATAATTTTTAATTTATATTCTGAAATATGGATAAGTTTGAATATGTGTAACCTAAATCGAAACAAAAGCCTGAAATCTTACTTGATGAACGAAAAAAAAAAAAAAGAGTACTACTTATTAAAGTAATGAGACAAAAAATCATAATTTAAGCAAAGGGGGACAAGACAAGAAGTCTTAGCGGGAAAGGGAATCCGACAAGTATGACGTCGTTTCAGTGAAGGAGTCTACGAGATAGGTCCCACTTGTCAATACCTCGTTGACAATTTTTTATTTGATCTTCCCCTCCGTGGACCCTACGTTGCCTAATCTTAATTAACTCTTCACCATTATCACGACTAATTTTCATCTAATTAAAAAACAGCAATTTCATTCAGAGATTCATATACTGACCTGTTTTCTTTCCATAATCATTTTTTTTTTCCATAAATCATAAACTGACATATACACGGAACTCTTTTTATTAATGAGAAAATTGGTCATTCTGCTAACGATTCGGTCATCCGAAGTAGGCCATCATAACTAATTCAAAACATGTCGCAAAAACAAGTCATTTTATCATGTATGTAGGATAAAATGTTCGACATAGTTGAAATCAAAATTCTGGGTTCCAAAAAAAAAAAAAAAAAAAAATTCTCGGTTCTAAATGTAAAAGGTGACATGTTCTTCTATTGACACTTTGTTGTAACTCCGATCAAAACAACACCAGACAATTTCCAAGTTAAGCGATATTGATTTCCCTTCAGAAGGTGTTATTAATTAGTGTAAGAGCAATATTGTGAAACTGGTTGGATCTTTTGTCACCATAGAAGAGAAGCAACATAGTTTGAGTCCAAAGCGCTCCTTGGCTTGTATCGACTTTAGAAACCAAAACAAAAGTTTTGAGATGAAGTATGTTAGAAGTGTTGTAGTGATTTTAAAGATTTGATAAGTGCAGTAGCAAACCTTCAAGAATGACGTATCATTGAGCATTCCTTGCAAGATCGCATTACACTTTCGAGTTAATTAGCTTTTTTGTCTGTTTATGACCGGCAAAACAATTGTTGTACGGATATATCCCAGTATAAAAACTTATAAATTTATTCTTCTTTGTGTTATAGACTCCAATACTCTTGAATGGTTACAATATGTGATATTGCCATATTGGCTTGCAAGCCTAATTATGTATTAAAAATCTCTCAACTTTAAAAAGTATGTGAGATAATAAAAAATTGTTTAGTTTGGAGTAAATTATAAATGGTTGTGCTATATTCAACTAAAGAGAAATCAACAACGGTAAATGTTTTCTATACTACTTCAACGTACGGTAAATTTTATTTTTGCGTTAAGATAGTGAATTCAGAGAAAAACAAAATGGAATAAATAGATAATGATTTTTAGTTGTGGTATTTTGGCGTGCTACTATTAAAAATAACAAAGCTTAGGATTCTCTATGTCCACATACCAAGATTTTACGTTATCATCGATAGCAAATACTGGATTAGTATATCCCAAATGCCAAAACTAAAATTTCAAACTAAAGTTATATTAGTGAAGAAAACTGTCGAAGGGGTTTGCCTAGAATAGTAAAATACAACTTCTACAATTCATTAGCTCTAAATGTACATAGACTGTATATGGATCGGTCTCTTTTTCTTTCAATTTTAATAACCGTAATTTTTATTAACAATATGTCATATTTTGATTTATTATTAACAATAATGAGATATACAAAAATATACTATTTAATAGTGTAAAACCAAAATTTGGATGCAAAACAACAATATATAACGTATGCACAAAAAATAAATTGGTTTGACAATCGCATTGATTTTTTTTTTCATTTCACTTTTAAGTAACCATAATTTTTATTAACAATATATCATGTTTTCAACGTGATTTGTTATTAATAATGTCAAGATTTACAAAAATATATTTAACAATGTAAAACCAAAATTTGAATACAAAAGAATAATTTATAACGTATACACAAAAAATAAATTACGTTTGAAAATTGCATTGGTCTCTTTTTCTTTCATTTCTTTTTTCTTTTTTACTTTTAAGTAACCGTAGTTTTTATTAACAACATTTCATGTCTTCAACGTGATTTGTTATTAATAATAACGATATATACAAAAATATATTTAATAATATAAAACCAAAATTTAGATGCAAAACAACAATTTATAACGTATGCATAAAAAATAATTTGCGTTTGGCAATTGCATTGGTCTCTTTTTCTTTCATTTTTTTCACTTTTAAGTAACCGTAAATTTTATTAACAAAATGTCATGTTTTCAACGTGATATGATGATAATGATGACAAGATATACAATATAAGATTAAAATTTAGATGCAAAACAACAATTTATAACGTATGCACAAAAAATAATTTGCGTTTGGCAATTGCATTGGTCTCTTTTTCTTTCATTTTTTTCACTTTTAAGTAACCGTAAATTTTATTAACAAAATGTCATGTCTTCAACGTGATATGTTGATAATGATGACAAGATATACAATATAAGATTAAAATTTGGATGCAAAACAACAATTTATAACGTATGCACAAAAAATAATTTGCGTTTGGCAATTGCATTAGTCTCTTTTTCTTTCATTTTTTTTTCACTTTTAAGTAACCGTAACTTTTATTAACAAAATGTCATGTCTTCAACGTGATATGTTGATAATGATGACAAGATATACAATATAAGATTAAAATTTGGATGCAAAACAACAATTTATAACGTATGTCGACTGACACAAAATTTGAATCGTGTTTGACAGTTGCTGTAAAGGTTTATATATTCGTATGCGTTACATTTTAACATAACGGACGGAAAAAGTAACATTAATTTGATTGAATTTGTGATTTTTTGGATGGAATTAGATGTAGTTTTTAGAACACATCATTTAAATTGAAATGATTTAATTGAACAACATATGTAATATATGTTTTAAAAATATTACAAAAATGTTGGTGGTAAATTAGTGGTTGAAACAAGGTGAAAAACACACATATACTGATATGTTTTTCTATTATTTCAATTTTTTATGTTGTTAATATGATAATTATGTTTAATAATATTATTAATTTTACAAATCAAATTTTCTCAAGTTCTTTTATTTGTTGGATAGTTAATTATTTTTTGTGTAATAACTTTTAATAGCTAATATCAGTGTTAGTTAATTACACTCTACTTGAGCAAAAGAGTGTATTTAGAAGAAAAAAAACCCGGGAGTTTTTAATTTGGCAGTTTGTAGTATTTTTTTTCCTAATTAATCCAATAATCCTTTGGTAGTTTGAAAAAGAAAAACCCGAAGGATAGAAATGTCAATTTGTCAATGTCCCAGAGCCCAATGAGCGCGAACAAAGCAAATGACAAAAAGCTTTCTTAATACAAGAATCCTTTAAACCCGAGCCTCGATTTCCCCATTTTGACCCTTCCTCTTTTCTTTTTCTTTTTCTTCTTTCTTTTTTCCCTATGACCAAAATAAAAGTGATGAATATTTTTTTCCAAAGGAGATTCTTTTCTTCGGATTAATTTTTACTTCTATAATTAAAAAAATATAAAAACTGTATTATATTGATCCAAGTAATTATTAGTTCAGAACTTTATTAACGCGACGTCTCGTGGAGTAAAAAAGTTAATAACGTGAACACATTGAGTTATTCTAATTATAGCAAGTTGATTACAAAAGTCAAAAATATTTCTAATCTGGAATTATGATTTTTATAATTAAGAGTCTAGAAGTAAATATTTCCCGCAAAATGTTACTTATGTAAACGATGTTCCGCCTCATTGGCTTGTATAAGCTAATCAATATATATTGTTGACAAAAAAAAAAAAAAAGTCTAGAAGTAACTGTGATCCATAGAAATGAGTTTTGTATTTCTCACCAAATTGATTTTTTTTTTCAACTCCCTCCCTTTTTATTTATAAGATACTTCAGGTTATAACACAAAAAAATAATTTTTTAAAAATTATTATTTGATATGTAAATTAAACTAATTCAGCCTACAATAAAAATACGGTAGAATACAAATGATCATAGGACATTAATTAAATTTTATATTAAAGTTTTGAAAAATTGAAAGACAAGAAACCTTTAACTTAAAGTTTTGAAAATAGAAGGGATGGAATATTTCATATTATTTGGTCACACATTCGTTTAACTATTCTCAAATATTACAAGGGTGAGTTCGTAATTAAGAGAGAATGTTAATGGTACTTACGTAATCGAGCCAAGAAAAAGCGAAAGAAAAAAGGTTTAAAAAGAGTCAATGTTTCTGCTAATTCAAAAACCACTAAAGTCGTCTCAGCTTAAAAAGAAAACATATTTAAATCCAAAAGAAGACGACAAAAGTCTCTCTCTCTCTCTCTCACTCTCTCTTTCAATTCTTTTTTTTTTCACCTCCCAAATTCAAAATCGCCGAGAAGATTTTGTTTCCTCTGAAGATTTTCTCGGCAATCTGAAAGAGAGTGTTGAAAATCAAATGTGATGGGAAGTGGATTCTCCTCCGTCTTACCTTGCTTCAATCAAGGTCACCGTAACCGTCGCCGTCACTCATCGGCGCCGAATCCGACTCATTCCGATCCGATTGAGTCTCTCTGTGAGCCGTTGGATGAGACTCTAGGCCATTCTTACTGCTACGTTCCGTCTTCTAATCGCTTCGTTTCTCCGTTTCCTTCCGATCGATTCGTATCTCCTTCTGGTTCTTTCCGGTTATCTCCTTCGCATGAACCGGGTCGGATCCGAGCTTCCGGATCAACCGAGCAGCTCCACACCGGGTTTAGAGCGATTTCTGGCGCTTCAGTTAGCGCCAACACTTCCAATTCCAAAACTGTCCTTCAGCTTGAAGATATTTACGACGATGCCACTGAGAGCAATTTCGGCGGCGGCGTTAGCAGTGTCGTGAATGCCAATGGCTTTGAAGGAACGTCCTCATTTAGCGCTCTTCCTCTTCAGCCCGGTCCGGATCGCTCGGGTCTCTTCATGTCGGGTCCGATCGAAAGAGGAGCGACTTCGGGTCCGTTAGACCCGCCGCCCGGAGAGATTTCGAGATCTAATTCCGCCGGTGTGCATTTCTCAGCGCCTCTCGGTGGTGTATACTCGAAGAAGAGACGGAAAAAGAAGAAGAAGAGCCTTTCCTGGCACCCGATTTTCGGCGGAGAGAGGAAGCAACGGCCCTGGGTTCTTCCGGTGTCGAATTTCGTCG
This sequence comes from Erysimum cheiranthoides, assembly GCA_011420285.2. Taxonomy (NCBI): domain Eukaryota; kingdom Viridiplantae; phylum Streptophyta; class Magnoliopsida; order Brassicales; family Brassicaceae; genus Erysimum; species Erysimum cheiranthoides. The sequence continues at coordinate 13,972,475 of CM022182.2, read as the reverse complement.
TCGGTGCTAAGAAAGAGAACATTGTGAGACCCGACGTCGAAGCTATGGCAGCGTCTGCCGGAGAGAACGATTTACAGTGGGCACTGGGGAAGGCAGGAGAGGACAGAGTGCAATTAGCTGTTTTTGAGAAGCAAGGATGGCTCTTCGCTGGAATCTACGACGGTTTCAATGGACCTGACGCTCCGGAGTTTTTGATGGCTAATCTCTACCGTGCTGTTCATAGTGAGTTACAGGGTTTGTTCTGGGAATTGGACGAAGAAGATGATAATCCAACAGTTCCAAATTCAACAAATGAGACTGGGTTACAAAGTAGCACTCTAGGTGAAATTGAGGCTCCAGTGAAAGCAATGGCAAGTTCAAGCTGTCCAGCAACAGAGAAGGAAGAAAACGAAATAGGAAAGAGATTGACGTCTCCATCAGAGGTGGTGGAAGTCAAGGAGAGGAAACGGCTATGGGAGCTTCTTGCAGAGGCTCAAGCAGAAGATGCGTTAGATCTTTCAGGTTCTGATAGGTTTGCATTCTCGGTGGACGATGCTATCAGTGGAGGCAATCCTGTGTCTGTAGGAAGTAAGAGATGGCTGCTTTTGTCAAAATTGAAGCATGGTTTATCGAAACAGGGAATTTCTGGGAGGAAGTTGTTCCCATGGAAGTCTGGTGTGGAAGAAAATGAAACGGAGGAGGTAGATAATATTGGAGTAGAAGAACGGGTGGATAAGAGAAGGAAGAGACGAAAGGCGGGTACGGTTGATCACGAGTTGGTTCTCAAGGCAATGTCAAATGGTCTTGAAGCCACAGAGCAAGCATTCCTAGAAATGACTGATAAGGTTCTTGACACCAATCCCGAGCTTGCATTGATGGGTTCGTGCTTACTGGTTGCGCTGATGAGAGATGATGATGTGTATATAATGAACATAGGGGATAGTAGGGCTCTTGTTGCACAATATCAGGTAGAAGAAACGGGTGCGAGTGTGGAGACAGGAAGGGTAGACGAAAAACGCAATGACGTAGACAGAGAATATGAAAACAAAGAGCCTTCGGTTGTGGATAGTAGCGATAGTACAGTGAACAACGAAGCTCCTTTGCCGCAAACGAAACTGGTTGCCCTGCAGCTAACAACAGATCACAGCACGAGCATCGAGGATGTAAGTATGACCATGTGAAATATCCTTAATCTTGTTTGCAGTTGCTTGGTCTCTTGTTATTTAGGAATATGCAGTCTAATAATTAAGTAGTTTTGGAGTGCTCTTGACCATATTGCTGCTTCTCCATTACCCTTCTTATTCGTATTTGTAGGATACTTAAGATCAGTTGAGGTTCCTTTTGGTAATATTTGCTTTGATCATGTCTACTTATCACAGTGTTCTTGTTACATGATAATTTCCATTGATGAACTCAGGAAGTAACAAGAATAAAAAACGAGCACCCGGATGACAACCATTGCATAGTGAATGACAGAGTGAAAGGGCGGCTTAAGGTGACCAGAGCGTTTGGAGCAGGGTTCTTAAAGCAGGTTAGGCATCTTCAGTTTAGAATCGAAAGTTGTATCATTCCGTAATTCTCACAAAGAAAATGAATTTGCAGCCAAAATTGAATGATGCTTTACTGGAAATGTTTCGAAATGAATACATTGGTACGGATCCATACATATCATGCACACCTTCGCTTCGTCACTACCGGCTAACAGAGAATGATCAGTTCATGGTTCTGTCATCTGATGGATTGTACCAATACCTGAGCAATGAGGAAGTTGTTTCTCTTGCCATGGAGAAGTTTCCAGATGGAGATCCTGCTCAACATGTTATACAGGAACTTCTAGTCCGTGCAGCCAAGAAAGCTGGTAAATAAAACTTCTTTTTTCCCTACCCTTCTATACACAACTGGATATCTGTTCGATATGGTTTTTGGAGGATTACATCTTTAGGGTATAAAAACAGGAATGGATTTTCATGAACTTCTCGATATCCCACAAGGAGATCGAAGAAAGTATCACGACGATTGCACTGTATTAGTGATAGCACTTGGAGGAAGTAGGATCTGGAAGTCATCAGGAAAGTACCTTTGAGACCATAAAACCACAATATGAAGCCAAAGGAAAAAACTCTCCTTATAGATTAGCCTCTTTTGACTTAATGCAGCAAAAGATCAAAAGGGTGCCAAGTTTTCTTGCTTTTTTCTCATGTTTCCGTAGGAATTTTTTGTCAGATTAGGTGGGGGTTTTTTTATTTTATTTTGTTTCTTTGTTGAATAGGGTAGAAATTGGAATAGAGGTGAAACCAAAAACAAAAAAAGGATATGTTATTTGGGGGGGGGGACAAAAGGGTAATACATAGAACATTTTCCTTCTGGGAAAAAAAAATTAAGAAAAAAAAAAATCTTATAAATATTCTTTTCTTTTGTGGCTTTCTTTTTCACCAATTGTTCTTCTTTTGTATCTTTCAATTTTAAGTTGAACCTTGCACCAAACGTTATTAGTTTTTGAGTCAAGGGAAAACTTAAAAATTGCAATGGTTTGTGAATTGACATTTTTATTTCACATAGGAAAAATAAATACTTTAAGTTAAGACTACATTTTCTTTTAGAAAACTAGATAAGCACCTTTAACTATGAGTTCATAAGTCGTATAATACTACAGTTTGTTAATTTTGTTTACTGTCTGTATGTTTACCGTTTCTACTTTTCAGGAAACATGTTGTTTAACTTATCTAAAACCGGACAGCGTGTTGTTTTCTAACCAACTCAAAACGGCATACAGTTTTAACTCACACCAGGATCCAACTGTTAATACTCTTCTATTAATTTCATAACCCATACTCTTCTGTTAATTTCATAACCCATACTCTTCTGTTAAATTATTAAGTTAATTAGGAGTAATGGACAAATCTACAACTTAGTAAAGTCATTATTCTCACATCTTCCATCAAAGTTGCTACACCACAGCTCGGCCACTGGTTTTGGGCAATTTCTTGGATGTAGCTGCAAAAAAAACATAGGCAGTGAGATGATTTGGTCGTAGAGATTGATTCTTTATATGTAGAAAACAAAAAAGTATTAGACTAAGAGAAAGTATAGTAATACCCTCTTCAACGTCCTTCAGCTGATAATAGTGTGGAGCTATCTCAACCAACCACTCGGGTTTTAGCTCTGTTACCTGCAATTTTCGAGGATAAAAGAATAAAACCCGGTGAATGAAAACAGAAGAAGAATCAAAGACAAAGATCGAAATGTGGTTTAGAAAGAAGAAAAACAGAGTTTTACCTGTCGCATGTATTCCTTGGAGGTAAGAACTAGTTGATGGTATACAACCCATCTCGGCAATACCTAACAATATCATGGCAGAAGGATTCATTTCATTGGTAAGATTTCTCGATTTTTAGTTTATAGTTTAAGTAAGAATTAAACTAAACCTGAGATAAGCCAGAGGCTGGATGTATGTGCACGGTTTGGGGATGCTTCACTGTTCGATATGATCCATTCTTCTGTAGTTTGGCAGTGTGTGGAAAGAAACCTGAGCAAAGTAGACAACTTCTTTAGCAACAACAACAAATATAGCTTTTAATGAATTAAAGATTGAGAATATTTACCAGCTACAATGGATTTCCTTATTGAATCCAACTCGTTCGAGTTTGAGCTGACTTCGATTTCAACTCTCTCAAGAAGACCCTCCAACTGATCACGGATATCTCTGGCTCTTTTCATACTCCGAACCTATACACCATATTCAAAAACCAGTGTCACAAACAAAATCACAACATCTGATACAACCAAATAATAAGAACAACGGGGAGATGACTTATATACCTGAATGTAGTTCTCGTAGCACCATTGTGTCGAGTAGTTTGTTTCCTTCCACGAATTGTAAATCTTTCACAAAACAAAGCAGACATCAATAAACAGTGAGATTGCAAAGAAAAAAAGAGTTGGGGAGAAATGTACAGACCTTGAGCAAAGCAATATGATCACCAACATTTCCAACGTGAAAATTCATCATTGCATTGTCAGCATGAACTTGCTTGTCCTTGGGACGGTAAAAGATAGAAGGCCCGATGGACAACATAGCAGCAATTGATATGATCTCATCGGAGCATTTGTATTTGTCAGAAACAACAATCATCTTTGACAACATTGGATCAAGGGGAAACTCTGCCATTCTTCTACCAGCTTTAGTCAATTCGCCAAGCTGATTGAGAGCACCCAGAGCAAAGAGCATCTCTAAGGCCTTTATAAGAGCTTCAGAAGGCGGAGGGTCCATGAAGTCAAAGTTCATCAGATTATTAATACCAAGACTCTTCAAAGAAAGCACAACACTAGCAAGATTCGTCCTTTGTATTTCAGGCACTGTATTGTCCTCTAAATCGTTGTAGTAATTAAACGCTGTGTACAAACGGAAACACTTCCCTGCACTTGTTCTTCCAGCTCGACCAACTCGTTGAGTCGCTGAAGCCTTAGAGATAGGCGTTACGAGCAAAGATTCCATCCCCGTTCTGGGGTTATAGGATTTCATCTTGCTAAAGCCTGGATCAACAACATACTTTATACCATCAATGGTCAATGATGTTTCAGCAATATTTGTCGCTAGGACCACTTTTCGTGCCCCTTCAGGAGTTGGTTCAAATATTTTTGCCTGGAGTTCAGTTGGAAGGTTAGCATATATTGGGCATATAATGAGTTCGCGGATCTTTGTACCCAAGCCTCTAATCTTGTGCTTCAAGTTCTCTTCTACGGTCTCAATTTCCTCTTGACCTGGGAGGAAAACCAAAACATCCCCAAGTGGCTCCTTCACATGTATTGTAAGCACAGTAGCTATTGCTGCGTCCATGTAATCAGCTTCAGGTGCAGTGGTAAAGCAAATGTCAACTGGATATCTTCTTCCTGGGAACCTGAAGATAGGGGCTTGGTCAAAAAACTCAGAAAACTTCTCTGCATCCATGGTTGCACTGGATATCAATAGCTTCAGATCAGGCCGAGCCCGTGCTATATCCTGCAATGACATAAGAAGAGAGAATCAGAAAGATTCAAAGCTCTAACTATTTGGATAAGTAAAAAGAAAGTATATACTTGCCTTAACTAATCCAAATAGTATGTCGGTGTGCAAAGTTCTTTCATGCGCCTCATCCACGATAATAACACTGAAAGGGTTCAGCGATTAGTAAGCAAAGAATATTTCCTATGCCTCACGTCAGAACAAATTGGATAGGTATGTTCATTACCTGTAACTTCCCAGATCTGGCTCACCAAGCAACTCACGCAAAAGCATTCCATCAGTCATATACTTCAAAATTGTTTTCTCAGATGTACAATCCTCAAATCGAATGGAATAGCCGACCTGTGACAAGCACCAACAAAGCTTAGCTTCTTGAAGTGTATACTCAGCAATTGTGTAACAAACAATTACCACAAGAAATAATGTTAAGATAAAACAGAAAAAGAAAACTTACCTCATGCCCAAGTTTAATACCCATCTCTTTAGCAACACGATCAGCCACACTCATTGCCGCAACTCTTCGAGGCTGCGTACAACCAACCTGCCGTATAACAGAAATGAATTATGATGCTTAAAAGTAACTGTTTACGGTTTATCTAATGGCAGATTTTTTTTTTAATACTTTTTAAACCATCTGGCCACAAAGATCATGCACAAAGCCAGTTCTGGTAAACCTCTTATAAGCTAGGTTCTAAAAAGCTAAATCTTTAATGAATTTCAATGAATGGGCTAGATTTGCTTGTGACAACTTTGAAAAGCTAAAGCTCTCAACTAAAAAATAAATAACACATAAAATTATTGATAACACATAAATTCCTCTTTTATGCTTTCAAGGCAATAATTCATTTGATTATGTGATTCAATTAAGGTCAAGTGGTAGAGTGTACCTTTCCATGCTTTGTGTAACCAGCTTCGTGAAGATATTGGGGTATCTGTGTAGTCTTTCCTGAACCCGTTTCCCCCACAATGATAAGAACCTGGTCAGTGAAAATGAGGGAAATGGGTTTAAATCATACATGTAACAGAAGAAACCAAAAATATATGCACATTTTCACAGAGAAAAACTTAATCCACAAACTTCAATAAGATATGATATTCTCTTTTCAAAGTATTTTCTTCTTTGTTAATTCTATGTCATAAAATCAAACGCTATGTCAGGACGAAATTTTGTCCTTAGGGATTGCTAGAGAAAGCTTCTCTCGTATGTGATGGGATAATTTTGTAAAATATACAACTTTCAATTGAAATTTGTGAGTAAGAATCAGTAACTTAGTGACATGAAAAGAAGAATTACCTGATGATCTTTCACAGCATTAAGAAGTTGATCACGATATGAATAAATTGGCAGAGTTTTTCTATCCTCCTGATTCATTAGCGAATAACATAAAAACATGTCAGAATATTTTTCCACTTCTGCAAGGGAAAACTTCAAACATGAAAACAAACATTTATTCAGATCTTTTTATGGCTAATGATACATCTAAAAAGAACTCCAGTCAAAGAATTTGATCAAACAGGGTAAGGGGAGAAAAGAGATGCTTGCACCTGAAGCATATCAAAAGCCGATTTCCCGGTAGAATCTTGAGATGGTTTAGCATGCATTTCATCTTCATACTGTAATGTAAAAACCGAGTAGTCAGCTAAAACTCAGTGGATAATAATATATACTACAGACCTAATAAGTAATCATAGTCATTACATTATCACCAGCCAACACAGATGCTTTTATGAAGTCTATTTGGTCCTCAAATACAAACCTGCAAAAACAATTATGTATATTCATGGTCAAAAAGATAGCAAGGATAATCAGCCAAACATATAATTTGAAATTAAAATATAATAAGACAAGGAGGACAAATGTAACAAATCTTACTCATAAGTGTCCGAGACCTGCTTATTCTTTGCACCAAATTTTAATGTTGCGTTTTCTGCATAACAACGTCATTACGTGAGCGCCACAAAACTATGTCTATTAAACAGAGGATGCAAACAAGACTGGTCAATGATAACAAGTGCTAAAACATAAAATTACCAATCTGATGGTCCTCCCAAGCTTCTTGTTCTGCAAAGGGATTCATTTTCTCCGCGGAACCCATGTCCCTAATCAGATAAGAAAATTTTGAACATTCGTAAGACTTTTACAACATGAATTAAAAAGAGTGATCTTTCAAGTGTAAGCAAAATTTTATGGATTCCAAGTTATGTACTCTTTCTCAACTCACCTGTAACGTTGTACAGAAACAGCAAATCTCTTGTCCTGATCAATACTACCCTCTTGATCATATGCATCCGGCATTCTATACTGAACTCCAAAGAGGTTGAAAAAAAAAAGAGAAGTACAAATAAATCAGAAGAAGAAAAACTAAAACCATCAACAACACTTGAAGTATTCTACATTACAAGGCTATATGTCGAATAGTCAAAAAACGTAAGAAAAGTCCAGTAAGATGCAAATACCTCTCCTACATTATTTTCTTCTTGCGTACTTTTATTTATGAGCTCGTAGATTTCTTTCTTGTACCTGTCAAGGCATCTCTATTAGTCAATAATTAACAAATCCTAGAAAATCTGAATAATACCATAGAACTTTCAAATTGTAACAAAAGAGTTCCCAAAAGTAAGCCATCACTGTGAAGTTTTATAATCATTAAAGCAACCAAGCTGCATCTTGGTGCAAAAGATGTATTAGTTACCTATAATCATTAATTTCTGTTTCAGTGAGCTTTTCATCTCCAAAAAGGTATTGTTCATCTTTTAGATCATCCCTGTGAAGAAAAGAGGAGAAAGGATAAGTCAACAAAGGATTAACAGAAAAATAGGTACAGAAATTCCAAGGTGAAAATAACTTTTAAAGTCAAGTACTTTAGTTCTTCCAGTTTCTTTTGTTCCCTTTTCTTCAAATATTCTTGCCGTGAGTATTTCCTGAATCAAAACCAGCAAAACATAATCAGTACAATGAATGAGTGAAAAGCCATTAAAGAGATAATTATACAAACATTAGGACGAGTGTCAAGAATTGTTAATGAGACAGTTGACTACGTCAACAGTTCTTAACTGGAAATCAATTGTCAACTTTACATGGTATTTCAACTACGAGAATAACATTTAACACGCAAGTGCCTTACATTGTCAATCATGCCCTGTTACTATATTTCTATATGGATGTATTTGTTTATATCTCTCTCAAAAAGACATCATCACAGACCATAGATGCAGGGAATAAAAGATTAGCAAGAGAAACACCAGAAGTACCTTAAGTATTGCATATCACCATTTTCTACGGCACTGTCTCTTCGAACAACCTCTTCTGTTTTGCAATATAAAAATTTCTAAATGAGCCCAGCAGAAGAAACAAAACTTGGCCTCACTCATAATTTAACACAAAGATGCTTATACATGTTCATATATGAGCTATATAGGCCGTACCTTGCTCTTTCTTTGACATTTTTAGCTCTGTTAGCTGCTCTAGTTATTCTCTCTCCCTTTGGTCACGTACTCTTTCGTCTTCAGACTGTGGCATATGTACATGATTGAAGCAGATTATCAGCAAATCATTTATGAAAGCAGGTATTGTCCACGCATAACTACACGACCAAATAAGAAATATTTTCCTACGATTCCAAACAGAGCTGAAATGCATACACCCTAAGAGTAGCCACTAGCCAGATATACCTCAGTGCCATCATCCTCGCCTTCGGACACCTTTCTCCTAACATTCCTTTTGTCCTCTCTAACAATCACCACCTGAATTGTTGTGTAGTCAGAAAGAGTATCACATGATTAGAAGAGCAATGAAGCTATATCTTACCATAAAGAAAAAAATGGAAGTCTGTCATTGAATAGAAAACAATTTGCCTCATCATCGTCGTTGTCATCTTCCGATTGCTCAATTTTCTTCCGGAACCTCTTTCTGGTTTTCGAAGCAGATCGTTTCTCCACATTGCCTTCATCTTCATCACGATCAGCCTCTAAAAGGGAAAAAGTTTTTTGCTTCTTCAATAGCATCGCTGCCTCTGCTTCTTGTTGTTGGTAGAGCTGAAAGAAACCAAGAAAATCAACCAAATAATAACTCTGTTTATGTCATACGTTCTTTGCCCATAGCAAGAATCAAAAGCTATTCACAATCAGAAAAGAGCACGAGTGTCATTGAGGAGCTCACATTCACACCAGCGGTTTTCCGGGGAACTCTGGCATGAATTTCTTCTGCAAAAGCACGGGTATCACCAGACAAAGAAAACCCGTAATTCACCAACTCACGCACCAGTTCATCTGCTGATTTTGATTTTTTAGCTGCACAAAAGAAAATCCCGCTTGATCAACTACAATCATGAATAGCCAAAATTGCTTAATTTTGCTTTCATGAATCAAAAAGAAACACCAAGATTACCCATTGCAATTAGATACTTCACGACAGCAGTTTGTGAATAGCCTAGCAGAACCATCAACTTGTCCAAAACCCAGGTGTTCAAATCATTGCTCCCCATTCTCACTGCACAACAATGATAAACCAGCACCACAAAATCAACTCAGAGTTCGAAATTAGCCAGAACTTGTTCAAAAATACAGAGGTAGAGTTAGTATACGTAAATCTCTCTGACTAAAACTGGGAAAACCCCCAGGAATTGAAAGCCGAGAGAAGGCGGTAATTAGGTGAGACAAAGAATTTCAGAATGATCGAACAAGGTATAAACCCTAACTAAGAGAATAACACTTAGATCTCGGTTTTCTGAAACTCGCACAAGTGAGATTGATGACAGGTTATGAGGCTTACCACAAGTCGCCAAGTAACAGGAATCGGACGGCGCCGGAATGTCTCGAAAAGGATTCACCGGCGGCGACTCAAGTCTCCGAAGAACCCAACGTCGAATGTTTTTTTTCTCCGTTTATGAACCCAACTCTATTTATACGTAACTCTGGAGCGTTTTTTTAATCATTTAATTTGAATCTCCGTGATTTTAGTTGGTCTGTACCGGTTTAGACCGGTCTGGTCCGATGTTATTGAAGTGTCAAGAGATTTCTTTCCAAAATATTCATATGTATTTGTCAACTTGTTCCCTTCCCTCTAAAATAAATTTACTCATATGTATCTTCTTTCTTTTTGTCAATAATCGATTTTAGTTGTAGTCGTTTAGTGCAAAAAATAATGACAAAAAGTTGGTTCTCAGTGTTGGTTAGAGAATGTAGAATTTTATTTACTTACATTGTGAATCCTGGGAAGATCATAAACCAGGCAACATCTTCTTTCAACAACTCAAAACAAATATTTATGTAAAGAGCAAATGCAAAATAGTCCAAGACCCTCAGATTGAAGATAAGAGACAATGTGAAGCAGAGAAAAGGGGCCATAAACAAAAAAGTATTATACCTGACAAAAGAAGTTGTGCTGTTTTAATCTTTGAAACCCAGATAACAATTTTTTTTACTAAGAACTCGCTCCAAAGACACGGATTCTCTGCTGAACCGGAGCTCTGCAACAAGGACAGGTCGCTTTGCCACCTCCCATGAAGCTATCGCTGCAGCTCGCACAGACAACTTGGTGCGCACAAGGGAGAAACACAACTGAAACCTCATCTTTCATGCAGATCAGACATTCCCGGTCATAGTTTGCTTCCTTCTCATATGACCCATCAAGCCTATCCAGCTCTTCAAGCAGCTTAGACATTGCTTCTCCCTTCAACTTGTCTGATTTCCCCTTCGTGCGAGAGGTGTTATTGGATTGGAGGCGTGAATCAGTCAAAGAGGATTTGTTGAGCCGAGACAGCTCTTGTTCCAGTCTTTGGAGATCGTCTTTGTGTCTCTGGAAGTCTATTTCGATCCTTAACCGCAGGCTCTCCACTTTTCTCTTGTTGCTAGCCTCGGTTGCTTCCTTGGAGCGCTGTTCTTCTTCTACTTGAGCCAAAGCTTGCTCCTTAGCTTTCTGCTCCTGCCTCCATTTCGCCTGCAAATACATATTTACAAGATGAAAGAATATAAAAAATGCCCAAAAATAGACAACCTTCTACGCAAATATGATCCATCTAGCAGCATAGAGAGAAAGATCTGGCCTGTGAACAGATTCTACAACTCAACACTGATTCTGTCAGGATAATTATTTAGACATCGCACTCAAAGAGAAGGGTTCATTATCTTGAATCCTAGCTAACTGGACTTCCACAGGTTATAGTGTCAAAAATTATGAAGATCCAGAGGATTTCTCGGAGTGCAGACAAAGGTAATGCATTTCTTGGTACCTCATATTCTTTTTCTTCCTGTGTGATCTGAGCTAAAGCCTTATTGAGTGCCTTAATCTTCTCTTTCTCAGCTGTAATCTCGTCCTGCAACTTCATTCTCTGCTTCTCCCACGCCACAAGTTTCTTCAAGCATTTTTTCTCTTTCTTCGATGCCTCCATGCATGCTGTGAGCGATTCCGATGCGCTTAATTTGGAAGCTTCCATTTCTGCTCGGATTTCTGCATTTTCGTTCTCAAGTGTCCTTGCTATCGCATTTGCCTTGTCAGCTTGACTGAGAGCTTTTCTAACAGCATTGTCCAACTCTGTTAATTTTTTCATGGTTGGGTCCTCATGAGTTTGTTTGCCCTTTTTTAACCGTTGGGATTCTTCTCTCTCACTCCTCAACGATTTAAGCTCCGCCAGTTCATTGCTGACCTTTTGGGCAGCTTGCATTGCCTTCTTTTGAGCCCAATCTTTCCTCTCCTTTAATTGCTTTTTGAGATCCTGAACTTGATGAAGTAATCCTATTAAAGCATCATCCTTTAGCTCCTCTGGTGCCGAATCAACATTGTCATCAAGGTTCAGATCTCGGAATTTCTCTAGCACTGAACTGACACTTTCTTCACTTCCCGACTTGTGTGGCTGCTCACAAGCCTCTGAACGTGAAGCAGCAGCTGTGCAAGACAAGCTATTGCCACTAGTTTCAGACTGCATTTGCATCTGCTTCTTTTGCTCCATACTAGCACGATACCCAGCAGCAAAGGCTGCAACATTCTCTCTCAACAAAGACTTCATTGACGGTGAAAGATTAAATCTCCTCGGACAATCAATCTCTCTCTGCAATGTTAACTCTTCGCCGTGCAAAGAAACCCCATTACCGGAAAACTTGGGTCCTCTCCCATTCCCAAAACCCCAACCTCCATGGAATGTACACAATGCCGGCGCCACAGCACCAACACCATTCACAATACTACTATTACCAACTCCTTGTACATTATTACTACCCCTCTTTTCAGAACTCGGTATATCCATTGTACTCGCCCTCCCAACATGGAGCTCACTCATTAACAGACACCACATTGCATCACCTTTACTCAGATGAGGTTTAACTTGTTGCAGCAAATAAACCATACCCGCAAGCGAATACTCTTCCAACTGTCTCAAATCCGTAAAAACAGTCTCCGATTGATCCTCATTGTTCCCATTACTACCTTCACCAGTGCTGCTCTTAAGATAAGCTATTGAATTATGCAGAATATTTGTCATAACATCCATCCCACCATAACAATACCCATTACTAAGAATGGCTCTCAACGCAACATCCTCATCATAACCCGAGGCCACAAGCTTCGAAATGGCTTCGTTGTATAAACACTCCAAATGTTTAAGCAATATATCCTCCAATTGCTCCTCCGTACAGTAACCCCAACCATTCTCCTCAAAATTGGCACTAGGGTTAGACTCTGGACACGAATCAAGAAGACCCGGATGGTAAACAAGATGCTTGAGACTCGATTCAACAATTGATTTGGATAGAGCCGTCCTGTCGAGCAAACAACACGGATCGAATTCGGGTTTCACGGATCGGGTCTTCCGGTTTGGCCTAACATGCTTCTCCCTCACAGTACAACCCATCAGACTTAAGGCACGTCTATGTATAATCGAAAATCTGAAGGAGAAAAAATAAAATTCCAGAGAGATTGAAACAGTGAAGATCATTTTGAATCCCCAAATGAATCAACCAAGGGATTCGGAGAAATGGGTATTAATGATGGCAAAATGATGAATAAAAATGACAGATATGTCCTATAAAGCAATAGAAACAAGTATGAAAGAACTTACTGATCAGCGAGTGGCTGTGTATTTCTCAGCTGAGAAGAACCAACTTCGGTAGAGACAAGAGGAGGAGAATAAGAAATGCAAGAAAAATATAACTTTGTACAGTTTCTGGTGCTGTTTGTGAGTGTCGAACTAAATGGGCCAATATTATGCCTTAATGGGCCTTTTATTGGGGCATGATATAAATTTAAGGCAACGGCGCCGTTTTGTTTCGCCGTTTACTGCCTCCTTTCGTCTAAAGTCTAAACACACGACGCATCGTCACTTAGCTCCGGAGCTCGATTCTTGCTCATCCTATCAGCAGGTATGGTAATCAATCTCTCGCTGTTTTTTTTTTTAAAAAACAAAATTTGAACTTCGTGTTATCTGTTATCAATCCTCATCCGATCTGAAAAGGTTAATTTTTTTTTATTCAATTGAACCTAGAATCGTTAATCCAAGTTACTTAGGTATTGTTTTTTAGTGAATTTTGTTATGGGTTGTTGAAAAGTTTGCTCCGTTTGGGAATGTTATCGGTTTCGTTTCAATCCACATGCTCCTGATTGTTTATCACTGTTGACCTAGAAGTCGTGGACAATGTAGATGCAGTGAAATTAGTTCTAATTGATTCTGAATTTCCTCATATCTCCTGAATCTTTCCTTCATTTGATGAAGGGGTGATCTCTGGTTTTAAATTGTTATAGTCAGGGAAGAGAGGGCAGATTATGAATGACAGTACATCACAAAAGCTCGAAACTTTGGTTTCTGATGGTGGACCAGTGAATGTATATGTATGGGACATGGACGAAACTCTTATCTTACTTAGATCTCTATTGAATGGGACCTATGCTGAGTCTTTTAATGGCTCTAAAGATGCTAAAAGAGGTTTAGAGATTGGGAAGATGTGGGAGAAACACATACTTAAGATCTGTGACGATTGTTTCTTCTACGAGCAAGTAAGTTTTTTCTTAAGGATAAGTTCAGAACCGAGATTATGAGATGCCCTCGTAAACTCTGTCACCTACAAAACATTAGTCTTCTGTTTTTGCAGATCGAGGATTGCAATGAGCCATTTATTGATTCTTTGAGGCAGTACGATGACGGAGAGGATCTTTCTCGGTATGACTTCAAACAAGACGACTTTAGTACTCCTACTGATGACTTGAACAAGAGGAAACTTGCGTACAGGCATCGAGCTGCTGCACACAGATACGAAAAGGTATTGATACGTTTTATATGTTATTTGTTGCTTTTGTTATATGACTCAAGTACAAGTCTCCTCACTTTGTCGTCGCAGGGTTTACATCCTTTAGTTGACGGCGAAACGATGAGTTTATTGGATGAGTTGTATAACGTAACTGATGAATACACAGACCGGTGGCTTTCTTCGGGTAAATGTCGAACTGTCTGCTTCTTGTGATAATTTTTTCTTTTGATTATTTTCTTAATCCGCGTCTACTGATCAGTATGGTTTTGTCTCAATTGCAGCAAGGGCTTTCTTGGAGCATTGTTCATGTGTGAAAGAAGACTCTGGTGATGGAACAAGTTCAATCAATCAAAGCTCTCAGGATATACATATTCTAGTGACTTCTGGGGCCCTCATACCAAGCCTCGTGAAGTGCCAGCTTTTCCGGCTAGATACATTCCTAAGACATGAAAATGGTAAGCTCGAAGACATCTACTTCAATGGGATAGCATAGCTTCAGAATCACATAGTGTTGCTACTCTGCAAGCACCTTCATGCATTTGCATTTTTATGTAGAAGCAAACTACATGATTAAAGTCTGTTTGCCTTTCTTCAGTGTACAGTTCAATAGATGTGGGGAAGCTCCAATGTTTCAAATGGATCAAGGAGCGTTTCAACCACCCAAAATTCAGATTCTGTGCGATCGGGGACGGCTGGGAAGAGTGTGAAGCCGCGCAGGCAATGCAATGGCCATTCGTTAAAATTGATTTGCAACCGGATAGCTCCCACAGATTCCCTGGCCTAACGCCTAAGACTGTGAGCTACTACTTTGCTGCTGTATATGGGAACTCTGATGCTGATACCAGCAAAGAGTAACCCAACAGAAGCCATGGCGTTTTCTTTGTAAAATATGCAAGTATCCCAACAGAAGCCATGGCGTTTCATGCATTCAAACCCACCAGCATTTATACACGATTCGGCTGAGTTAAGTCAGCATCTGATATTTATAACCAAGCAGTCCCCTTGGTTCAAATGTGTAATCATCTCTTTCCTGTAACATAACATTAATATCAGACTTCTGATGTTAGGTCTCTGAAAGAGTTGAAATATTGAAATAGTGCTTCACCATTAATGGATCCTTATTAGTTGTTTGTTTCTTGGTTGGTGTTTTCGGCTTTAGAAGACGGGAAAAAATGGGAAATTTGGGCCAGGTTCATTAGAAGTGTAGAAGATCCACAAAACTAGCTCCATGGATAAAAGACTCGAGCAATTAAAATTATAGTCTCTCACGCAGTGAGCTGTCCATGCAAATTATATTTGATATATGTCATAACTCTGAAAGAGATTTGCTTATACTAATTGTTGAGCACTAATTGTAATTTTTTGGGAAAATTAGCGAAGGAGGGTCGACGGAATCTCTCACGTTCCAAGTTTGAAATGTGACGAGCTATGGAACTACATCACAATGCGAATATGTTTTTAGCCAAATAATAAATGTCAATGTAACGACTAACGAGTGTTGGAACTACGTACATCTCAAATCCGATGTTTTCAGCCAAATAAAAACGTCGACTGTCGACATTTTCTAGCTTAGAATACCCATTATAAAGAGAGAAGATAATGTTTTCTGTTTTCACCAGAACAAAAAAGAGAGAAGATAATGCAAAATGCAAAATCAAGAAATTAACTACAGTATTTGCTTTTGCATGAATACGTACGCACGAAATCCACGTACAGATGCGAACTCGTGACACGTGTATGCGTATCACGCGTGGCGACAACCCAGTAGTCGTTAAATTAGATCGGAGAGTCCTAAAGCAAAGCCAAGGGAGAAAAAATTGAGTTGGATAAGAAGAAGAAAAAGAAGAAACAAGATGCAGTCAGCCAAGGAAAAGATCAGCGACATGGCCAGTACGGCCAAGGAGAAGCTCAACATCTGCGGCGCAAAGGCCCAAGGTCATGCCGAGAAGTCGATGGCGAGGACCAAAAAAGAGAAGAAGATGGCTCACGAGCGAGAGAAGTCTAAGGAGGCGCAGGCCAAGGCTGACCTCCACCAATCCAAGGCTGAGCACGCGGCCGACGCTCAAGTTCACGGCCACCATCTTCCCGGTCACCATCTTCCTGGTCACTCCACCTACCCTACCCGAGCCACCGGCGCTGCTTATCCGCCGGGACAGATCTAAAACTAGCTCTATAGCTATATTACAATTTAGCCGTCTAGTTTACCTATATAATATGTATATGCTTTGTTTCTAACTTGAATTTGTTTGTTAGTTTCTAAATCTTTTGTTTTGGTTTTTTCTTTTCTGTTGATATTGTATGCATAAATCATAATGTAGTCTCGCAGAAATAAAATTACTTCAAATAGCTATGTATGCAAACAGACCGGCGGAAGCGCGCGTGATTACACGAGGGAAAAACTTGGTTTCAGAAATTAGTTACAACTTAGAATTCTAGGAGTTTTATGTTTAATTTTTTCATACATATTATGGTTTTGTAGATATGAAACTCAATTTTTCAACTAAACTCATTTTCATAACACATAATTAAATATGTTTCATCTTCGTGTAATAGAAATACTTCCTAGTTCGAATATAAATGCAAAGTTTGCGTAGATGTCTGAAGTTAGTTAGAAAATATCTTTTTCTTGGTATATGGATAGAAAAATATCATATACATGTGAAATCGTTCTCTTTCTAAAAACAAGTGGATGGAGAAAGAAAGTTTAGCCGGTGGGTCGGCCATCGAACTCTAGACATATAACATCGCAACAATATTCACCAACCATAGTCCGCCACATAGCAAGTCTTGACGTGCAAAATTCTGTCATCCGTAAGCTTACACATGGTTTCCTCTTAAATAAACCGCGTTCAATCTAAAATCCATTTATTTGTGTTCATACTGTTTTATCCTACTTTGTAGTATCCTTTTATTTTGGTGTTTATAAACTCTCGATTTTTCTCTGTTATATTGAAACTATATATCTCTAAACAATCTGATTTTACTCTCAAATGGGTTGTTTGATTTCTCCTGTAATGAAACTCCGTCGTCTCTCCTCGGCCGACTCACGGCGGTTCGCATACCGGAATCTCACCAAAAATATGGAAGATCCGGTCATAAGGGTGGTGGTAGGGAAGGAGAAGAAGGAGTTCATGGTCGAACCGTATGTACTCGAGGAGTACCCGTTTAGAGTCTTGATAGGTTCAGATATGGATCGTGCCAAGAACCGATTAAACCGGACCGGTAGAGTGGTGTGGCTTGATCATGTGGACTCGATCTTGTTTGAGCACTTGCTGTGGCTTCTCCGGAACGATACCTCTGCGTTTTCGGATTTGGATGTTGTCGAGATCATTGATTTCTATGCTCAAGATTGTTAGGTAAAGAAATCGATCCACGTGGAATAACATAATGTTTCTAGTGAAGAATATATGAGCCATTCATAAAACTTTTTAACTTTTTTGCGACCAATCGTCGGCTAGATTTAATTGGGCTATCACGAGAAGGCGCACTAGTTTTTTATCTACAGTATCAGATTATATGCTACATACGTGGGCCGTTGAGGTGGCCCTTTATTGGTTTTGAAATCAAAGCAAGAACCAACAAAAAAAAAATGTTGTCTAGTTTTGTTTCAACTACCTACTGCACACAAAAAAAAAAAAAAATTAAATCAAAACGGAATATAATCTATAATTTTAGTTTAGACCTCAAAGTAATGAATTTTAAATAAACTTAACAGACACTTTGGTAACTACCTAACTGGTAAGTGGTACTGTGGCAATCTAGCTTATCTAGTTAATTAATATAACCAATCAGCATTACAAATATTTAAGTAACCCAAAAAATTAGCGGTCAAACATTCGGATGTGATAGTTTGGTGAATGTTTACTAATAATGATTATGTACATCAAACTATAATTTTTTTTTTTTGTAAAAGGTTTGTATATCAAACTATAATTAGCAAGTAATCTTTTGCACCTTTATGGCCTTTATATAAAGAAACTTTGATTAGCTTCTTATAGAACATGATCATGTTCTGAACAATATTAATATTTTTTTGTAAAAGTTAGTTAGATTCAAATCAAATGAATAAAAAAGAAGGATCCGTGGTACTTGGTTAAAATCATGGTTGTCTCTTCTTTACCCACAGTCAATATGTTTTTTTATCGACAATTTCATATTTATAGATGACTTAAATATAGTTTTGGCAAAAAAAAAAAAAAAAACAAAGACAACTACAATATATTACTATGACTAAATCATATACTACGTCACCCCTCACAAAAACCAGCAGTAGTATATATCTTTTCTGTTGTCTATGTATGGTTTTTGATTGTTTTTTTCTTTTTTTTATAGGACATTTAGGATTGCGTTGTTATAATTATTTACCCTAAGGTTGCAATACTTATACTACGAACTAAAGATAATTCCATTACGAAGTTTTAACAATTGCATTTTTTTTTGCACTGTAGATAAACTTCAGTTGAGAAAAAATATTATCAGAGACGGTATTACTGTTATTTCAAATTCGCACTCGCATAAGGTGTTACGTTTCAACTTTCAACATCGATAATTCATCTTTGTCAAAAACAAAAAAAAAGATCGATAATTCACACCTTGCGGAGCCATATTCTATAATATTGTCAAAGACTCAGAGGTGTGTTTCAGATTTATACAAATTACAAGCTGAAATTTTTATAAATTCTGGATATAAAATACACCCGAATAAAATAAATAAAACCATATTCTTATTGTTTTAGTTCACACAAAATTTGCAATTTTAAGTTTAGAATCCATAACCGTGTAGATGCTAACCGATGAAACAAGTCCTCTAGTACAACTTTGTTACTCCAAGCTATAAGCAATATTATAATATTCGAGATAAGTAAAGTAATGATTGTTATCAATTACTAATGGTTTTGTGATAAACATTAATTTCGGCTACTTTACTTTATATTATTGCGTGTGTGACAGCTTAGCATCAAATGGGTTGGGCAATTAAGGGCATGATTGGAAATGAATTGGTCAAAATAATAATTTAATTTCTTAATTAGCACTCCACTTGCACTTTCCTTTGTATTTTACCTCTATTACTTTAATCTCTTTTTTGTCGTTTACTATAATCTGTCATTTATTTATATACATGTTACTGTTTTTTTTTGTCAACATTTGGACCACAACTAGCCGGCCCATTAGCCTAATTTCTACAATTAAATTGTAGAGTCGGGGACTCGATCCCTGGTGTGATGGTGTCTATCTTCTGTGGACTTATCATTTGCCACTAGACCAAGATCACTTCACATATACATATATGTTACTGTTAGTGACCTCAAAATTTAAAAAAGAGGAAATATATTCAGTATGTGTTTGGAAAAACCCTAGCGAGCAAAATGATTAAGTTGAATTTTCCTTTAAAAATTTTGGACAATGTTAATTAGTTCAACTATATGTTTACGATTACCCAAGACAGTAATTTGGGTTTGAGGGTTACAATCAAGTCTTTTAGATCGATTGCTGTTATTTTTCATGTTTTTACTGTAGTCGTGATTTTGGTTATACATATAAATTCATTACGGAAGTATATATGAACTCGTTAATGGAAATTATCTACCGCAAGAGTCATTTAGCCCATTTATTAAACTCATTGAAATTACAAAAGAATTGATGTGAGATTTAAATTTGCTATCGTATAAAATCATCTTCAGAGAACTCGAAGCTTTATAGGTATGAGGATACATTTTATAACAATAACCGAACACTGATATATCTACTTATGATAGAAATAATTAACCGATTACGATTTTAGAAATTTAAGAGATAAATCAATAACCTAAGTAAAAACCATGCACTAAGAAGGTCAACACATGAACGATTGTTTTTCTTTGAATCATAATTTCATAAAATTTCGAGGAAAAAAAAAGTGGAAAAATCAATTAAAGCTTCTTAAACATCTGCTAAAACGGAGCCCTACCGGCGCCGGCGGAATTCCCCGGCCAACTTTCAACTCCCATTTGAGGCATACTCATCGGCAAATTAAAGAACGGCAATCCTCCGCCGCCTCCGGTGGTTTCCGAGTACATATTCCCAACACCTCCGCCGCTTTGAACCTGCAAGTGCTCCTCATGCTCGTCCAAAGGCAACCTTTCGTAAGCCACGTTTGTAAAAGACGCCGCCATGACCATCACCGGCCCTGCCGCCATCAGTTCACCGACTACGTTACCACCGACGACCTGTCCCTGAGCTCCGGCGAGGAATATCGTCAAGCTGGTCGCTCCTGGAGGAGCAGGCGGCGGAAGAAAAGATCCAGAAAGGGAAAGAATCTCAAAAGTGCCGCGCAGAGTCACAACAGCTCCGGCCGCCGTGGGCTGACGGATGCTGACGTTAGAGACGGTTCCAGTGCCGGACAAAACGCAAATTCCGCGCTGTCTCCGGCGCGCGTAAGTTGAGATGCACTCGAAAACGTCGCAGCCACTTCCGACTTCAAGAATGTGAGCCCTAAGAGTGTTTGCGCTCTCGCGCGTGACGATCACCGGCGGCTTCGGTTTGTTCTTCGATCCAGCTGGACGGCCACGTGGCCGCCGCATGACGAGGTCACCGCTTCCTCCTCCTCCTCCACTGCCTCCTAAGCCAGAGTTGTCATTAGAAGCTATTAAATCTAAACCTTGATGATGGTTATGATTATGGTGGTGATGATGGTGGTTGCCTCCAGCGCCACCGTCATCTTCGTGGTGGTTGTCGGTGGAGAACTGGCCGCCGCCGCCACCTTCGACGTTGTGGACGTAGCGAGAAGCTGTGCCTAGATCGAGACCAGCCATACCAACATCAAACAAAAAGAAAAAAAAGAAATTGATGAATAGGAAAATTATATTTAAAACGGGATTAGAGATTCTAATGATTTAGGTTTAGATTTAATGTAAGAGATAGCAGACAAGCGGATAAATTATAAAAAGTGGAGGAGAAAATATATAGAAACCTGAGAAATGAAATATGTATGAAGTAAAGAAAGAGGAAGAAGAAGACCAAGTCTTCTCTAGACCAATGGCCCCAAGAGACAATTATTGTTATATAAGGTTTTATTCTATGTGTATTTAATGTATTACATATAGATATATATCAAATTCGAGATGAAGTTACTCATAAGTTTTATTATATTGTCGAGCATGTATGTATAAAGACGTTATTGCGGTTCTAGATTTCGTTTATTGTATATATTATCGAAGCAGCTACCATTGTTTATATCTTCTCACAGAATAAAGCAATGGACACAATATCGAGATCCCAAGAATGTGGAAATGATTATAAACAAAAAAAAGTGGAAATAATTTATTTGATTTATTTTTCATTTGATTTTTATAAACCGATAATCTTGTTTTTTTATTTACACTTTTTGTACGATGTCACCAGTAAAATATTTAAACTGGGATTCCTTAGTAAAAATCAGGACATTCTATCGAACCAAAACGATTAGTCTAAAATGGTTTTTGTTTTTTCAAAGCCAAATGTTTTTTTTATTTAGCTTGTAAAAACTACTAAAAACATATGCAAATAACTAAAGAAGAATAAAAAATGTAATGAGGTTAGTGTTAGATGCTCGTCAGAAACTCAACACTCGAGCGATAACATTGTTGACGACGTGAATCAACTGGTGCTCTTTTTTCTCTTTTTTTCAGAATCTCCCTCCATAAAACGAGGAAAGCATTGATAGATTTTACTTTATCGGGGTTAGAGCTAGTATATATTGAGTTATCCGACCAGAAAGCTGGCGGAGTCCCAGTTTTTGGTAGATGATATATGATGTTGACGTTTATATCCATATCAATAGATCAGTTGCACTACATTTTGTGTCAAAATAGATTCGACGTTTGAACCTGAAAAATCTTCTATACCAACATTCATGAAACATGGTTTTCAACATGCTCTACATTCAATTAATGAGTCATCAGTAGCGTGGACATGTCCATGTCCTCGTCAATATTTAAAAAATCAATAAAAATGATAGCATTCATCATCAACAAATTTAAGAAATCATTCAACTTTTTAAAATCAACCAACTCTATGTAACTAAAAAAAATTATTTGCGCAAAAGTTACATGCATTAACACTTCTGGTCATTCGTAGTAAAATTTAATAAAAGCTTGCTAGCGGCGTGTATCATTCAATTTTTATGTCCTTATTGTAACTCGTGGGAAAACTTAGTTTTCTACTAATTGGTAATATATCTGAAAAAAAAAAAGAAAAAATTAATTGGTAATATATTATTTGAAGCAGCAAAGACTAAGTGGATGAAGTTGGCTCAATTGTAAACTAGAAGACAAAAATGAAACTCAGTCGTAAACTATAGTTGGTTAACCAAGTTGACCAATTAACTATAGTTGTTTTTTTCTTTGTCAACGATTAACTATGGTTAACAACTTGAAGTTCTCTATTATTTTTACTAATTAATTAAAATAAAGAGGAGAAACATTAAACAAACCGGAAGAAAACGCGGAGATCCATGCGGACAAGTGACGAATGCGCAGTGGCGCGTGCGTCCACGCTCTGATGTCAAGTTGGTTCTTTCACTTACTATGTCTTATGATGTCAAGTTGGTTCTTTCACTTATGTCTTATGATCTTGCACAAAAAAAAAAAATGTCTTATGATGTCAAGTTGAGTAACTACTGTATTTGGTTTTTGGTAGCTTTTTATATGAGAAGGTTATATATAGTTGAATGGAGTTTGAAAGTAAAGGTGCCAATAAAAATATAGCATTAAAAAATAGGTCGTGGTGATTTTTAAAACCAATTGACAAATCTTCTAAATTTCTCGAACAAACCGACTTAAAGACCAAAAGACGTAAAGAGCACGAGACAGTCAGAATGTTAACAGTACCAATTAATTGCTTCGTCTTTTTAGCACATTTATTTGTTTATAGTTCACTATCACATAATGAACACCCAAGACTCCCAGTTCCAGTTGCAACTATCATTAGATGATGAACAAAGGTGTAAATACTGTGACTTAATAAAGGAGATAAGAGAATATTGTTTTTAATTTTAAACTATATATCCTCTCCTATATAATAGGAGCGTTAGCAATAAACTAACTCCATTGTGAAAAATATATAATATAGTACGACGAATATTTAAGAAAAATGAATTATATGGAAAATGATATATAGACTTTGACCCTCACAAAAAAGAAGGGAAAAGGATGACTCGGCAACGGCGGACAACGTGTGACGGCTTTCTTGATCTAATGTAGCCATGGATCGGCGGAGCCATCTTAATAATAAATCAAGAAGCCGTCCATTATTATTAATTATAAAACTATACTTTACTTTTATTTAAAATGATCAACTAGTTTTATAATCATATATAATTCCACCAATCGCAATTTTTTTTTAAGTCCACCAATCGCTAATCCAATACAAGAGAACATAATTGCATTGGACTTTAAGAATTAATTTTTTAAGATAATCCTTTTAAGATATTTATTAACGTATGATATTATAATTGAACAGTCTGTAACTGCTTTGTTTTGGTCTTGCGACAGACAGTATAATTATTGATTACATGCCGAACTCGTATATTATGAATAAATAAATACGTTATTATTAAGATATTGTCCATTTTGATGTTAAATTAAAAAAATTAAAATATTGTCCCGTATACAGATGCCCACCGAACTTTAATTAAGCATAGGTGCAAGTGTGTCATCTGACCAAATGCTTCTTCGTTTTCTTGGTTGTTGTTGTTTTGGATTAAAATGTAGATAATTTCGAAATTTGAGATAACAACACTACGTAGTGACTGAAGTGTGTCATGTAAAAAGTGATCGATAATCTCGACCACTCGGATGATATCCACACATGCATATACATAGGAAATTAAATTTCTCAAAAAAAAACAAATACATAGGAAATTAAAAAAAAAATTATATATAGTTTTATGACATCGACCGAAAGTATTAAGTATTGAGTTTTTTTAATAGAAAATATAGAGTTTCATACAATTAGCGGTTAATAATATTTCTAATGACTACAGCAAATCTTAATTTATTTTATTTTTAAAACAACATTATATATAGTTGAACTCGAAATCTGGTAAATTAAAATAATTTTTTTATCCAAAAAACAAATTTTAATCTGTAACCAATCACATTTAAATTAAGTAAATATATAAAATAAGTAATATCCTTACCTACATGATGTTTCCGTTGATTATGTAATGTATATATATATTTTTGAGAAAAAAAATATATGTTTGCAGCAGGTTTGAGACCATTTAATACTTTATCTTACCAGAATATACGTTAATTTTTATATGGATTGGTCTGATGATAAGAGAAGTTTAGAATAAGACCGTATCATTCGTTTGATAAATTCCACAGACGCAAGCATCTTAGCATACCAATATTTTTGGAATCTTCTCCTCATTTTATGTATAACCCAGCTAAAGTGTGTTTTTAAAAGATCAAACAGAAAACTATAACTAGATATTCTCGTTATTGCTGGTCTTTGATGTTATACTAATAATGAATATTTTGTGTGTTAATACACAAATAACCTTTAATTGTTGATGTAAAATACATATAGCACAAATGAATTTATGAAAAACAGTGATGATATTGTAAAAGAGATAATTTTTTAAAAGTAGTAATTTCACACAAAAATTGTAGTTATTTAGAACGAAAGATAACACACACACACACATATATATATTGTTTTTTGTTCGTTTACGTGCAAAGATGGTGTTTAGAATAGTTTAAGTTAAATGGTATAATCTGGACGTGAAAGAATAAAATAATGTACCAATATAATATAACTTGATGATTTGACAAAAAAAAAAATATAACTTGATAAGGTTTGCTCCTCCACATGATTCTACCGACTACTAGCCTTCATTTGTCGTTTACTGCAAATTAATTAAGTTTATTTTTATTTTTCTTTTCTCAATTTAAATTAGTTTTGAATTATTAACAAGACAGATTAATGAGTTGACTACAAATAGAAGACTTCGTTTATTTACTTTATCCTTTTTTTCCTTCCCATTTTTGGTTTTATCATTTAATTGGAGTCTTGGACCAATCTTTGAAGTTAGACCAAATTATTGATTAATTCCGTCTAATTATATTTTACACCTGTATATGCAACTTTGTTTCTTCGAAAATCTTTAGTTTGAAAATGAACATGACAAAACTCCTGTAAACAATTTATACTTGAACGGATAGTATATTTCACCATTCGAAAAATATCTCGAATCAGGCCCTACTCTAAATATATAAAAGCCCAAGCAAAAATATTTAGAGGTCCACTAATTAATGTATTTTTTAAAATATAGGTTCTTGGCAAGAGGAATCACCTTACTAATACTATCATATTCATTTCAATTGGCTTCTGCCAACTACAGTATTCTTATTTGGGCCCAAGACCAAACTCTGTTTCGAATACCAGCATAAAATTTTAGATAACTGTTAAGCATCTCTTGTCAGTAAAACTAAAATAACATCTTATTTCTTTTGGACTCGGAACAAAACTGATCAAGATGCAACGAACTGCGCAGCTAGAGGCTCCATCCTCTATTAATGTCATGTCGATGATGTGATCAAGTTAGCTATTTGGTTGGATTGGGTCAGTATATTGCCAAAAAGAAGAAAAAAGAAAAAGTTACTTCTCAAGTATATAGGGATAATTCATAATATATATGTACGCGTATATGTAATTTTCTACTGTATGCAGCTCTCTATTAATATGGAAGAGGTCCTAGCTAATTCCCCTACTTACTATACGACCCCATGCCAAAAAAAATACACACAAATCCACCCCCAACCAATATAAATCTAGAGTTGATTTAGATCAACTTATTGGTGGCCTCCGATCTAATCCGTTCGACTCTCTGGCGTAATCTTCTCCGGTGATCGTGAATTTTCCACAGCCCATGCCCTAATATGACCGCCGAGTATATACCATGCGTCATCATCGGTGCTAAAATATTATCCGTCTGAATTGAAAAAGAAAACGAGGAACGAAACATATCAGTACCAGGTAAATATATTTAACTTAAAAGCGGACAAGTTTACCAAACGGTTTGTTTTCTATTCTAATGATAAACCGGAATTTTTTTTTCCTAAATCTGTAACATGAGTGGCCGGGAAATTACAAAAAAACTGCCCTATTCATTAATTTATAAGTTATTTATGAAATTATTTGGTGTTGATTTTTGGTATAGCTCTACCAAGAACCAGAATTACTGCGTACCAAAACAAGAACCGAACCGCGAGTTTACCTGAAGCCATTCAATACCGAGGTAGAGGGCTAAGAGTCCTTCGAGGAGGGGAGAGTAAATCTTCTTCATCTGTCTCTTCTCGTACCAAGCTACACAAACCAATGGCAAAGAAGATTACAGAACCAGCGGATCAATTAATATGAAGCGGTTTACATTTTTCTGTTTTCTAAGCTATTTTGTAGCTTTCAAATCTTTTCTCGAAACAATATGATCAGAAGAAGAAAGAAGAAGAGAACTAGTACCTGACAAAAGCTTCTTGAAATCATCTCGGCGTGACCTTAAAACCGGGGCAACAATGTATGTCGGGTCTGAAAAAAGAAAACGAAAATGAGAAAGTATCAACTAAGAAACTAGATATTTAACAGATCAAGACATGATCAAATCCTAACCTTTTGGAGAAGCAGCAAAAAAGTAGAGAGAGCCTGTTAGAGTCGCAGTGATTACAGCTGCAAACGCTTGAGCAAATGGGACAAATGGAGGAAAGACTCCGGTCTACAGGTCACAACAAACAATATATGAAGTTCATGAGGAAATATGGGAATCCAAAAGTAGGAAAAATGTGAAGCAGAAATTTAATTTACCAGAGATGCCATGCCTGTAGAATCTGTCATCAATTGTGTTCCTCTCAAGAACATATCAGACAGAGCACCCTGTGAGAATCAGACGATAACAGAGATCAATCAGTACTAACTCAATCAAAGTGGTCAACGATTCTATACTTGGCCAAGTTTCATGAAACCAGACCTGTACAGCAACACGGTAAAAGAGCTCTTCTCCTATCGAACTGGCCGCGACAATTAGTATAAACTGGAGAAAACAACCAGAGATTGAATACCTCAAAACCAAATTTCAATATTAGAAAATTTGAAAAATCAAGAAATGTTCAAATTTTCTCACCTGCCATGGGGACATTCCGAAGAAAAAGCTTCTTAGTTCCTCATCTTCCACATCTCTGATGGCCCGAGCGTGCGGTGATAGCTTCACAACTTCATCCTAAAGCCAGACAAAGAGAATTCATTTAAAACCAATACTAGCTAACAACATTAGAGGAATCATAAGATGATTAATAATGCTTACATCGAGTATGAAGAGAAGAGCCATGATTGGTGGTGTTGCATAGCCAAGTCCAGCAAGAAGTGCATCAAGGGAAGGATCAAATCCACCAGATGAGTCAACCCCAGTCACTGAACATATGACTCTTCCTGCTACAGCCATTGCTCCATATATTCCTAATTATCCAAATCACTCATTTTAAAATTTTGATCCATACAATAATTCCTAATGACACCATAAGATTAAATTTCTAATTTTCACATACTAGATTTTTGTAAATTAAGCTCCCTGATTTTGAAATTAATTTAATTGTAAATCTACCCACCGATCCCGTAAGTAAGTCGAATGACGGCACCGATTTTGTCCCAGATCGGGAAATCAACGGTGGTGGAATTAGCAAAGCCACGATCAAGTGTAGTAACCTCCATGGCAGAACCAGCGAATCGTCCTGTTCCTCCTCCTCCGCCGCTGACGCCGTCTGTCTTCTCCATCCCTTCGCTGCTTTGTTCAGCGGAAGCTTTAACACTTCGGGAATTTTCTCCACCATTGAATCTCAGTCTCAAGCTCCGTCTTCTCTCCGGGAAATCACAGATACTAGTAAAAGAGGAAGAGGAAGTCGAAGAGCATAAGCCTGTCCGCGAAAACGAGGCGGAGCTAGCGTGAGAGAGTAATGGAAGCTCCATTGCAGCTTCGTCGTCGAGCTATTCGGAAACTAAAAAACCTCAGTCGTGATCTCTGACCGGTGAATTCTGAGTGTGCTTCGTCTTCTTCATTTGCTTTTTTTGCTCTGCTCTGAGCGTGTGCTTAGCTTATTTTGGTTCTTTGAATTTATACAAGATCTAAAGCTGGAGAGATAAGGTTTTTTCTGGTCCGTTGGATTTTTATCGTACGGTTAAGAGCATATCCGGTGTAGATGAAGCATATCTATACAACCAATCAATACTAGACACGTGGAGATAACATTGGCGGGATCAGAATCTGTTTCCAACTGGGGTAACTGTCGTTTCATTATTTTTTTATTTATTATAATATCTTAAGATAATTATTTTAATAGTTTCAGAAGATGAAATCCATGAATTTTTTTTTCCCAATATAAGAAAATGGCTTTTATTTTATGTTAAATTATTTTTTCGTTGTTTATTTTGAATAGATTTCCATTTTTCTCATTTTGAAATCATTTTTTTCCTTTTAACGTTTATATTTTCTTTTTGAATATAGATTGCAGCCATCTTTAGTCACGTTATACATGAATAGTCTTCTCCTTCTATGTTGTTGTAGTACTTTAGTCTTCTCCTTCTATGTTGCTGTAGTACTTTGCAGTAGTTTGCAGTGAAAGTCTATGTTGTTTGTAGTAGTTTGTTGGTTGCAGAAGTTGCAGTGGAACTTTTTCCATTATACTTGTTCTTGTACTTGTTTCTATTGACTTAATATGATATAAAGTTAGACACAGTTGTGACAAAAAAAAAAGATTGTTTTGAACTCTAGATATAATCTCCACCTTTTGATTTCAGTTAGATTGATTTTTAAAAGAAAATTATAACATTTTCAAAGTATATTTCTTTAATATTTTAGTCAAAATCATTATCCATAAGAATAAGTGGCATCCGTCCAATAATAATAATAATAATAATAATAAGTGGCATAAGAAGTAAATATATATATAATGTGACAAATATGTTTAGAAGAAAAAAATATATTTAGATTTTTATAAATTTTGGTGGATTATTTTGGCTGTTTTTATATTAATTTGCAAATCTATTTAAGGGTAATATAGAAAAAACGTTTTTGAATATCTTTGAAAATTTTGGTAGGTTATTTTTATAAGGGATAAATAATGTGACCATTTAACTATATTTCCGTAAATATACATTTGAATGCTGACCAAAAAACTATATGCATATATGTTCATTTTGGTAAGACTATAAAAACGTAAGTAATAGAATAGCAAAGTTTGAACATTCGTTGACTCGAATTGGCTTATTTATACCGAAAAGTATCATAGATAAAATTAGACAAAAACTGAAAATAACATATCAATGGCATTACACCTAGCGTTAGGTCTATGTGTTTATCTGCTGTTTACATATGGTGCACAAGGAAACATTGATGTGAGACTCTAATTTCTGTTTGATTGTTCTATCCTCGAAAAGATTTTTAATTTTACTTTCATAATTTTTCTCTAATTTTGGTTTCAACAAGCTACAGGATTATGATTGCATTGAGATATACAAACAACCAGCTTTCCAACATCCATTGTTGAAAAATCACAAGATTCAGGTAAGCTAATAAATAGCCTTTTGACAAAATATTTGGGAAGATCGGTTCTTACGAATCTTATTTGTCCTGTGTTACTTCTGATACCATATATAGGAAACATTCAGCTCCGATGGAAATATTGAGAGAAGCAACCAATATATAACAGAAGAACATTGTCCCGAAGGAACAGTTCCAATTTCAAGACAACGAAATGAATCTGAAAGCGTTCATTTGAACACAGCCGAGTACCCCGGTCAGCATGTAGGTCTTCCACTATTTTTTTTTAGAAAAGAGTTACCAAATCATTACGTTGGATTAATATATTTATGACATTTCCAGTTTGCAACAATTGAGACCGTGTTAGATGGAAGTATCTATCGAGGAGCTGAAGCAGACATAAGTATTCATGATCTGAAGTTGCAAAATAACCAATACAGTAAAAGTCAAATCTGGTTAGAGAATGGACCTCCAGGTCAACTCAATAGTATACAAGCTGGCTGGGCGGTAAATTAATACAATCAATTAATTTCATTTTTTTTTTTGCATTCTATAAATAATTATGTGACTTTTAACAAATAACTCAAATAAGTTGCAAATAAATGTTTGTTTTATTGTTTATATGAATATTCATATTTATGCATATCTTACACTATATTTTAAAATTTTATTTTTAGGTGCATCCAAGGTTATACGGTGACAGTGTTACACGATTTACAATATATTGGACCGTGAGTAATTTTTACTTATTTTTATTCATATTAAAATAAAATTAGTCTATAATAAAAATAAGACCGTAACAATTAGAATGTCTTTGATATTTTTATTTTTCGTGACAAAAAATATTATACATAATTTTTTTCTTAATTTTTTAGGGAGATGGTTATAAAACAGGATGTTACAATACGCAGTGTCCTGGTTTTGTGGTTGTAAGTCGAAATCCAAAACTTGGAAAAGGATTTTGGGGTACATCTATCTATGGTTCAACGACCGTTGCGTTTAAAGCGCAAATTTTCCAGGTAGATTTATCTTTATTATTTTAAAATTAAAACAATTTTAGATTTTTGTATATATTGTTTCGATGAACTTATTATCATATCACACAATTGTTTT
Source organism: Erysimum cheiranthoides (assembly GCA_011420285.2). Taxonomy (NCBI): domain Eukaryota; kingdom Viridiplantae; phylum Streptophyta; class Magnoliopsida; order Brassicales; family Brassicaceae; genus Erysimum; species Erysimum cheiranthoides. Next base: position 13,941,600 of record CM022182.2, on the reverse strand, counting down.
GACCTTTGATTATAATATATGTATCAGGATGGTTTCAGTGGAAATTGGGCAGTCAAAATGTTTAATGAAGTAATTGGTTATTGGCCTAAACAATTATTCACACACTTGAATAAAGGTGCTTCTTTGGTAAGATATGGAGGAAATACCTATTTATCTCCCGACGGAATTAGTCCTCCAATGGGAAATGGACTTTTCCCTGTTGGAGATTCTACAAAAACGGCACATTTCAGAAATGTGGCGGTTATAAACTCGAACTTTAAAAGAGCTAATGTAGAAGATAGAAAAATAAGAAGTTATGCTGATTCCATTAGCTGCTTTAGGGTGTCATATTGGGGTTATTATAGCAAAACTAGTGGAGTGTACTTCTCGTTTGGAGGACCAGGTGGAAATTGTGGTGTTTGATGAGTTTTATATATGTACCAACCAAATTAATATCAATTTTCATATAACAATAAAGTGACTTTGATCAAAAAAATAAAAATAATAATTAATATAAAGTGACTCAAAAAGATACTGATGCGTTTTTTTCTTTAAAAATTTAAACCATCAACGTTTTGGTTTCAGTGAAACGAGTCTCTCATCTCTCATTCAAATGAGCCTCCTATTTAGAGATGGTAAGGCCCAATAATAATAAAGCTCAAGCCCAATTGGTTTTAGCCCCTTTCTTCTTCTTCAATCGCAATCCTTAAACCCTATTCTCGCCACCGCCGATCATCGCCGGGAACCACACCAGTCTCAATGGCGAAAACTCTATTCCGATCCACCGCCTCACGCGTCGCTAACCGTTTCTTTTCCACCTCCAATGCCGCAGCCTCTCATTCTCCACTTTCTTCTCACCTCATCTCCCGTCGATCCTCACCGACGCTGTTCCACGCCGTCGGATACATCCACGCTTTGAACCGTTTCACGACGATCCGGACCCGTATGGACAGGTCCGGTGGGTCATATTCGCCGCTCAAATCCGGATCGAATTTCAGCGATCGACCACCCACTGAAATGGCGCCGCTATTCCCTGGCTGCGATTACGAGCATTGGCTGATCGTGATGGAGAAGCCCGGTGGTGAAAACGCGCAGAAACAGCAAATGATTGATTGCTATGTTCAAACCCTAGCCAAAATTCTTGGCAGGTAAAGTCTTTGTCGTGTTCGTTAGTATTCCACAACTACTTCACTCTAACATACGCATCCTGATTGTTGTTTCGTTTATCAGTGAGGAAGAAGCTAAGAAGAAGATATACAATGTTTCTTGCGAGAGGTATTTTGGATTTGGCTGTGAGATCAATGAGGAAACATCAAACAAACTCGAAGGTAACACAAGTTTGTCATTGGATGTGTATGGTTCTTTAGGATCAGATGATGTGATTGTAATTGATGCAAGTGTTTTTCTTTATGAGTTCAGGACTTCCTGGTGTCATGTTCGTGCTTCCGGACTCTTATGTTGATCCAGAGTTCAAAGATTACGGAGGTAAGTGTGTTTACAAGTTATGTATTAATTGATCATTTCGTGATGTCATTTGTCATATTCATCAAGAATTTGTCGGATCAAAGTCTATTTTTGCGTTTCAATGAGTTGATATCTTGGAGAAGCATCACTCTTAGTAAACACTGAAACTTAACTGCATTTTCAAGCAAAACATTTTCTTTGATGAAAGATTGAACTTGCTAAGTGCTTCTCTGGTTTATGTACATCAAAATTTTGTTAATTCTATCAGCTTAGCTCATAAACACTTTGCTGAATGTTTCTGCAATTGTAGCTGAGCTGTTTGAGAACGGAGAAGTAGTTCCTCGTCCACCAGAGAGACAGAGGAGGATGGTGGAGTTAACGACTCAAAGAGGATCGGATAAACCAAAGTACCATGACAGAACCAGAAATGTCCGACGGAGAGAGAACATGCGTTGACTCTTATTCTCAGAGACTCTACGCTAGAGCAATCCTTTCCCTTGGAGCTCCGATGGTTTTTTTTTTCTTTCTTTGTTCTTTTAATTTGCTAGACTCTTAAACGAATAATGTATATGATGGTGTTTTGGTAATATCAAATGTATCAATTATTTCTGCAACTATTGTTAGTTTGTTACTATCCAAATAAATCTACTTTTTATTAATTTGTCACTCGTTTTAAATTTGTAGTTGTTGATTTTGTTTAGTTAGTCTGGAAGGTGTTCCACGAAATATCCCAACGAATGTTTCTCTTGTTTAATATACTTATTTGCCCAACTGTCTTGAAATGTATTATATTTTCTAGGTGTTTTCTGCTTTTTGATCAAAATCATAATCTTGAAACCTTGAAAGTTTTCATTTATTTTAAACAAAGCTATTGATCGTTTGGCAAACAACTTCGAAATGTTATGTACATGAAAACAAAGCAAATAATAAGAAAACAATAAGCCTACCATATGAGTAAAATTCATCTTGCATTTGTATCTAGCCACAACATTCTCCTTCGCTGCTTTAGCTACAACCGAGTCAATTAACACTTGGATATTGGCTTCAAGATTTTTCGTTTCTTTCCTAACTTACTTGTATATATCATGTACATTACTTGTACATACACATAAAAATATTTAGCATTTTAATTTGAACAAATAAAAAGCATATAGATAACCAAATAATAGATAAAAAAAGACAATACTTTACCACTAAAATGAGTTTATTTTTCAAAAATACTTTTACTAGTTTTATTTTCAAAAAATATCACTAAATTCTATATCTTTTTAAAAAATATCAAAAAATTAAAATTAAATCCTAACCACTAAAGTTTGCTCTCTAAAAATTATATCTTAAATGTAAAATAATTACATTTTTTTAAATTCAAAAATGTAATAGTAAATTGTTTGGAATCTGCAGATTTTTTATAAGCGGGAGGCATATTTGAAGCGTGTCTCATATTCCGTTGAGTCGAACCTACCGTAAATTTTGGAATCCGAAAGCGTTTTGTTTATGCTCTGGGTGCATGGAGGTTGGACGCTTCAGATCTCGCCACATCACTGTTAACCTTCCTCTTATTGACGGTAGGAGTGTCAAACATGCCACATACCCGCAGGCCAGACATGGACAAGGTTTTCTCGCCCGCGGTTTTAATGAGCACGCCCGCGACGGTCTAAAAATGAAAATGCCCATTACGGGTATGCCCAATGGGCGCGGGCATGCCCGTTTGACACCCTACTCGACGGTCAATCATTGCCACTTGCATCCCACGGTTACAGTGATTAGTTTTGAATTTACTAGCAAAATTAATGGGAAAAAGTAAAACGGAAATTTAATTTTATTAGTATTTTTCAAGCCAAACGTTTTCCTTAATGATGGATGGCGTTCTTCGTTATGTGTGAAAGATTGAACTTTGTAAGTGCCTTCTCTGGCTGAATTACATCGAACCTTTCCCTGACTCTATCAATCTTTTGCTGAATGTTTTTGCAATAACACCTTAGTTGTTTGTGAATGGAGAAGACAAAGAAGGATAGTGGACTTCTTATGAAGACTCAAAAGAGGATCGGATAAACCAAAGTACCATGACAGAACCAGATATATCCGAAGGAGAGAGAGCATGCATTGATTCTTATTCTCAGACTCTACGCTAATGCAATCGATTATCTCTGAGCTCCGATGCCTTTTTTCTTCTCTACAATTTAGCTCGACTCTTGAGGAATAATGTATATAATGCTTCTTTTGTGTGACATCGAATGTATCAATTATTTCTGCAACTATTGTTATCATCCAAATAAAAATCTATTTTTTATTACGTTGTCGCTGGTCAATCTTTCTTCTGAAGAAACGATGTATTCTTAATAAGAGTACAAAGATACTTGCTTTGAAAACACCCAAAAATTATATATTAAATTGACCGAGTTCGTCTGTTGTACAATTTACGCAAGAGCTAATTTTGTGACAAACAATACAAAAGTAATCGTCTCAAAATTCCCAACTAAAAAACAGCTTTAACCTTTTAACCAAACAAAAGAAAAACTATAAATCTTCATTGCTTTCTAAAAAGCTCCTTTTGCGTTGTACACATCTATCTGCTGAGTCGATTCTACTGTAGGCTCTCAAAGTTTTAAGCTTCTTTCATAGTACAGACTAACCTAGGGAGACTTGAAAAAACATAATGAGATTTCTGTAATTTAATAAATTGGAGAGAATAAAGAGACCACCTAGTATTCTCTCCATCTTGGACTTGCGATTGGGAAGAACCCGGATGGTGATAACGGGAACATGACCCCTGGCGATGGAGGTGGCAGAGAAGGACCTGGACCTGGACCTGGACCTGCACCGGGTCCGAGATTTCCTTGTTGAGCAATTTGTGAAAATGAGAAGTTTGGGGTAAGTGGTTGAGGATACTGAACTCCCGGTGATAGTAATGGGTAAGGTGATCTAGGAGAGAACATATTCGGGTAACCTGTAGGAGATGGTAGAAGAAACTGGGATGTAGGTGAGTGTAGTGGTCCAAAACTGTTATATCGAGGAGAAGGAAAACCACCATACATCTGATTGAACCTGGGAGAGGGCAGAGTGGGCGTGACAGGTACAGGACCATTGAACCGAGGGGAAGGAAGATTACGAGGCAATGGGCTAGGAACTAACCCCGGTGGTGGTAAATACTGATTAGGTTGTAGCGGAGACTGCATACTTATTCGAAGTTGTGATCCAGGCATCATATGTGGCTGAGGTTGAGGTTGAGGTTGGGATTGAAGCTGAGGTTGGGGTTGGGGTTGAGACTGAGCTGGCATATATGGTTGATGCTCTTGAGCTGGCATATATGGTCGCTGCTCTTGGGGTGGCATGTATGGCCGCTGCTCTTGAGATGGCATGTATGGCCGATGCTCTTGAGCTGGCATGTATGGCCGATGCTCTTGACCTGGCATATATGGACGCTGCTCATGACCTGGCTGGAGGTGGTTACCATTGGGTCCTGAGTCTCCAAGTGAACTTTGAAGATAACGCATATACTCTGAGACGGGAGACTCAGCTGTGTTAGACCAAAACTGGTCCCCGTGACCCATCATTGGTTGTTGTGTACCTTGTGGGAAAGGCGGCTGCGGTGGAGGAGGTCTAACAAACTGAGGATGAGGTTGCGGAGGAGCCATGGCAGGAAGAGGAACAGCAGGCCGGTTTATCTGCGTTAGAGGGGCTGGTCTAATCCGCTGCAACCGTGTGTTCTGAGGCCTCGGTGGGTTGTTCTGAGGAGGCCGAGGAAGGCTTTCTCGTGATGGAGAGCCCGTTAGCTGCTGCACAATACTTCTAAAGTCGTTCTTGCTTATGTTATAAACCTGAGGCTGCGTTTGAGGCCTTGCAGCAGCGGCGTTGTTAGCATTAGCAGCAAAATTCGGTTGGTGCAGAGGACTCTTTCTGATGTTCTTCCCAATCTTATTCACACCCAAATGATCATTTGGTCTAGGCCTATCCATCTCCACAAAATCCACTCTAAACTCCAATACTATACTACCAATCCTGAAAACATCCAACAGACCCAATACCAAATATGATCCAAGAATTAACCCCAGTCCTCTTGTCTATTAAATATACAATCCAACGAATATTCACCTAAGAAACTGATAAGTATCAAACTAATGAGTCCAGAATCGAATCAAAATTCAGCTGAAAGTGCCCAGCCTAAGAAAGTAGATCCTCAGTTCTTGAGCTACTTTACCCTCCCCTGAACCCAAAAGCCCACGATACTTATCTCATAAACTCTATTGAACACTAAAGCCAAATACTCCCAGAATTACAGTTCTGACACTAACAATTCTATGTCAACCCACCAGACCAAAGAAAAAAGCGATTAATAGTGAGCAAAAGTTCAGGTCTTTCACCTGAGAAATTGGATCCGAGATTACCCAGAAAAGCCCAGAGCCTAATTTTAATCAGATCTTTAGAATTCCCCGAGTAAAACGATCCAGAGAGGAGATTTGAAGTGAACCCTAATTCTGTCAACGAAGAAATGAGACGAAATTCCCCAATTTTGTGAGAGTGTCTTTTTCTTATTTATAATTAATTCGTGTTTTGCCAGACTGGAGTGACCGTGGAGCTTACGTGTTCGTATCATCACTCTCGTCTAAATTACATTTTCGGAAAGTGTTTTTAAGTTTGTTTAAAGAAATAAATCCAATGGAAAATGGAAGGATTAATAAAAAAAAAGTAATATAATAATCCTTCTTTCTTATTACGAGTATATATTAATCTTTCTATTTCCATTGGATTTCTTTCTTTTAACAAACTTAAAAATACTTTCCGAAAATAAAAGAATATATTTATTGTATATAGATAGATATTTTCTAAATCAGTAGTTTTTTACAAATATTCTGTTCACATGTAAAGGAAAAATTTATATTTTTCTTATGTATTGTTGTGTTCTTTCCTTTTTTTTTTTAATTTTTTTTGACAAAAAAAAAAGGAAAAGACAGAACAATACATAAAAGAAATATAAAAAAATTCCAACATGCAAAGAGAGCATTTCTAGAAAACTACTGATTTAGAAAATATCTATCTATATAATAGAGTATGTATATCCTTTTTATTAAAATAATTAAGTAATATTATGAGAAAACCATATACTTTTTATTTTCAAAATATAATGAGGAAAATTTAAATTTTATTTTCAAAGTAATAATACTTTTTATTTCAAATTTTAGAATCATATTAAACTTATTTACTCAATTAGATTTTATATATAAAGAAAGAATATATTTTTAGCAAAAAAAAATTGTCGCACATAAGGCTGAAAACATAAATATTTGTTAGATTCAATACGATCGATCTGTCATTCATCTCAATTTGATACGAAAAAATTGAATATCGGTAATTTTATGAAGCAAAACAAATACTAAAATCAATTTTTATTAAAAATAAAAGAAATCACAAATACTAAAATTCTAAAAGACATATATCTTTTATGGTATACATACATAGATAATTACATATATATATATATGTATTATATATATTATATTTATATGTAAGTTTTATTAATTTCTATTCATAAAGTTAACTATTTAAAATGAAGGTTTAACAAATTTAGAAGAAAATAATTTTAATGAAATATGCTATGGTGAAACTTTAAATTTTTCAATAATCTTTAATTTTGTAAAATTAATTTTAAATTCTTACAGAGTAGGTCGGATATTCAGAACAAATATTCGAACACTGAATATCCGGTTAGATGAGGAGCGGATCCAGATCTGTAAGTGATAATCCCGACGAAATTGATTATGGATATTACCAAAATCAAGAAATTCTGCTACAGGTTCACCCTTATTCACACACCCAAAATTTGATCAACGATGTTTATTATTTCAGCAAAAATAGTCGATTCGTTAGAATCTACCGATAATAAAAAGAAATTTAAATATAAATAACCTTTTTATCGATTGAATGAAAATTATCGAGATACTGTAAATCAATCTCTGACTTTGGTAACCGACAAAAAATATCGTTTATAATTTATAGATCTCTCGTTCTCACTATTGATTTTGTTTCTCTGGTATGTATCCATGCTTTTCTATTTATAGAGAACCACATATTTCTCTGTAATTCTCGTTGTATTAAGAATTAGATATTAGATACTTTTTTGATAAGATCGCTTATAAACTTTGAGGATAGTTGATCAATAATTTTGCGTCCAATAAGATTTACGATAATCTTATCCAGTTAGATATTTAGATATTTTTATGATAAGGTCGCTTATAAAATTTGAGGATAGTTGACCGATGAAAAGTTTGCATTGATTTTATCCGGTTTGATTTTATTCGGTAAAATCTGCGCTAATTTTATCTAATATCTTTAGAAATATCCTTTCATTTTCTCCAATTTCTTGTTTTATTGAAATTATATTGGTTTTATTGAAATTGTATTAAATTTGGACCAATCAATGTTAATAACAAAATTATATATACTAACATTTACATATCTAAACAAATAGAGAAAAAGAAAACAATTTTTTATATATTTCTTTTGATGATAAGAAAAAAAAAAAATTCCCCCAACTAGTGATACCTATTTTATGTAAAAACACACAAAAATTATGATAAGACATGTTAGAAATAAAAAATGAATGGGGTGAGAGAGGCTCGAACTCTCGACCTCAGGATCACTCAGTAGCTATGAGACCTACGCGCTAGCCAACTGCGCCACCACCCCAGTTGCTTATTTACCCATCATCAAATTGATATCTCTATCCATTGTGTCAGCTAGCAATCTTCTTCGAAGAAAGCAGAGAAGCAATCGCATCATCAGCTTCTTGTTCCGCAAAGAAGGGGTTGCCTTTTTCCCTGGATTTTGGTTTATTTTCCATCTGGTGATTGGTTTATCGGTGAAGGAGAGTATTAAGGATCAATCAGGTAATACAATCTTTTAGTTATGTAAATGTTTATATGAAAGGATGATTTTATTCAATACAAGAAAGTGAGAATACTGTATATAGATACAACGATGAGCTAGGGTATTCTAGAGAAGTTAATTACAATATCTACTTTACATAACTGAATTAAAAGACTGTATTACGTGATTGATCGAATCATTGCTTATGATTGATCCTTAATAAGGAAACAGCTAAGAGATGAAGCAGAGCCGGAAGCAGAGTTTTATGGTTATGTTGAGAACTTTGCACGGCGTGTTTACTGCAGCAGAGACTGCAAACAAGACGCTAGGAGGGTTTACTTGATGAACATAACTCAGCTGTCGGAGAGATTGAAAAGCAGAAGCTAAAAACTTGAATCTTTTTGCAAGAAACTTTCATGAGATAAGGATTCGGAGGATCTTGTAAGGATTAGATATATATATTATTAATTATGTGAAACTCTGTCAGAAGAAGGCAAAATCATTTGTTCCTTCTTCTCCTGGACTCGGGATAGAAACTTCCGGTTAGTTCTTATAGAATCTTCATTAGGAAAATGAATTACATATATGATTTTGTCATGTCGGATCCAGGAAATCCGTTAACTTATCGATAACTTACAATGCGCAGATTGTCCTTATGATCTGAAAACAACAGAGCAAGTTAACAACAACAAGGACATTAGAAGAAACCTAGCAAAGGATCTGTCTTATTCCTTTATCGTCTCTTCAATTCGTAGCTGATCTTTTTGTTTCTTTAGATCCTCAAAGCTCCAATCTCGTCTGATCCCACTGCTTCTGACCAGCTTGGGCTCTTCCAGATCCCCATAGACCACCATATCCGCACTGTAAAGCCTGCGATGACCCTTTTTGACCCGTCTCACTACGGGCAACGAGGATCTGTTCCTAGCCATCTTTCCATACCCTGAAGTTGAGAAATTTTCTTTTAAGTTTGAATCTTTAAGGCTTCCTAAGTCTCTGTCTGAGTCTGTTCTTTGCAGGATATGGCAAGCGAGGCAGTTTAGGCTCATCGTCCCTGTTACTTACGGAAATCCAATCAAAAAATGAGAGATTTTTTTTGAAGGGGAAAACTCTAAGTGCAGGCTGGTATCACAAAGAGAGCTCAAATCCCAAATGACAACCTTTTGGGGATGTTCCTTTTACGGGTTAGGTTGTTTGGTTAACAAGAAAAGAATTTGAGGCCAAAATGAAAACCTTTATTAGTGGGTTTTGATTGTTTTGTTGCTGAGCAATTAGCGAGTCAAAAGATAATACTATCTAACTTTTTTTATGTAAATGAGAAAGAGAGATAAAAACAAATGTGACCTTTTTGGGTGGGGGGTTTGGCGCAGTTTGCTTATTATAGTGTGTGATCGTTCGGTGGACAAGGAAGAAGTTTTATAGTAGATGCTTTTTTAAGGTTATTCTATTTTATGTCAACTAATCTTGGGGGTTAATTTAAGATTATAATTCCAAGTTACCAAAGAAAAGAAGAACGTAAAACAACATCATGGTTATAGCCACTTATACTTGTACGTTGGGTTTAACTTGATCGTATTATGGGTATTATTATATGTTTTAGTAAAATTTAAACGTTTAAAGTTATATAATGTGTGTTGAGTGTTGGGATGATCAATATTCACCAAGTAAAGGAGATTAACTACTCACATCATGATAGTTTTGGATGATTATAACGTACAAGACCTACAAGTGCTAGTGGCAATATAGATTTGTTCAGTAAAGTTGGATGCATCTAAGACAACAAACGTCGAAATACACACCACATATTTTTATTTGATGACATTTTTTACAAAACAAAATCTCAATTATACACAATATTGATAACACTTTTAGTTAAACAAAACAGAGTTTCCCTAGTAAAGAATAAAATATTTGATTTGAAAAAGGAAATTAGGGTATAAGAAAAAATAAAGAAAAAATGAATGGGTTGGGTCTTTCAGACCCATAAGCTGGAAGCAACAGAGCCGAGCTTCTTCTTTGTCTCCTCTGCCATGTTCTTCAATGATGATATGTCTTGTTGGGCCTGACACATTTATGAAACGACGTCTTGATGATAACAAAAAGTGTTGTTATTTACATAAAAACAAAGACTAAATTAAAGAGCATGAAACAAGTAAAAGAAATGAGACCTGGAGAGAGAGGCGGTTGAGAAGATCACCGGCGGTGAGATCCAAAGGGAAATCTCCATCACCGTCTCCAAACAGATCAGCACTAGAGATTGCTGATGAACCCTGTTTTTAAGTTGTGATGAGTGTTTCTTTAAACGCAACAGAGACACAAGTTTTAAATTAGTTAAGGCATGCATATAAGGTCAATTAGGAGGAAACGTACGGAGAACTTCTTTAATGTACTTTTGGCCTCAAGGTCGGCCGAGTTATTGTCATTTCCAAAGTACTGAGCAGAGGAGATTGATTTCGCGTTTGTGAATTTCTTCCGTGCTTCATCCGTTTCTTGAATCTGGTAAATGGTAGAGAAGGTGAGTAAAGAAAGAATCTGCTCAAAATCTGACAACAGTTTAATCTTTAGTACAGAAGAATGAACTCACTTGCACTTTTGAGGAACTTGTGATTGGTTTCTTCTGATACCTGCCTCCATTCATCTCCAGCTCCTCCTCAAAGAAGCCTGTTGATTTTGGTGGAGCTACATGACTAACCACTTGAGGGCTCATCATGTATTCTTCTCTGATTTGAACATTGTCCACATAATCAAACCGAGAGGAAAACGATGACCTGGCTGATTTAGCTGAAGCTGGGGAAGTCGATGGTATAACAATAGATTCCTCTGGCTTTTGATCATAAAGAGTCTCGCTCGACTGCAAGTTTCCAAAAGTTCTTACGTAAGTTCCTCCAAATGTAAAATGATGAGTCTCTCAACAAGTTCTATAAAGAGGAAAGAGCATTATTGACCTTAGTAGTTAGCTTTCGGGCGCCAAGTCCTCCAGTTTTGCCTGTCCTCTTCGCACCAATAGGTTTCTTAACGCTACGAGAAACTCTTGGTGAGACGGCAACAACTTCAGGCTTTTCTTGCTGCTTTAGAGTATTACTCTCTTTAGGAGCTTCACTGGTTTTGATGCTAGAGAGCCCATTAGGCACTTGTGTTGATTGAGTAGAAACAGGAGGAGATGGAGGCAAATCCAATTCCTCGGACATGCTTTTAGCAACTTCTTTGGCAAGACTCTGTTTATACAACTCAGCAGCTCTTGAAGTATACTTAGCCTCGGTTTTACCTCCATCGCTCCATCCGTGCTGCTTGAAAAAGACTTGTGCCCTGCAGTTTCCTCCATACACCATCATTCTCAACTGCTCAGGGCTCCATGAGTCTAAATTAGTAGACCTAAAGAAAGATGAAGATCAACCATCTTAGCATTACATTATATACCACTCAACAGTCAAAACCAGTCTAGAGAAATATCAAAAGAAACATGACACAGCCTAAGAGCATGGCTATATCCATCACACCATGATGATAGATGTTTGTTCATATTGCTCTAAATCAATTTGTTTCAAATTTGATCATAGGGAAACCCAGAATTGAAGAAGCTAGCAAAATTGAGCATAAAACAATTTGAATCTGAAGACGAAAATAATCAATCAATCACCTGACGAAGCTGATGTGGACGCCAAGACTCCGATGAACAGCTGAGCAATCGATACAGAGAAAGATCCCGTAAGTAACGGAGGCCCATGTTGGGTTCTTCGCATTGCAATCAAAACAAATCTGCAAAAATTTACCAAAACCGCCATGATCAAATCCTAAATCTTCCAGATCCGATCGCCCAACTTCCAGATCTTAATCGGATCTGTGAATCTGCATAAGCATTACCTTATTATCTGATTTCGCTTTGAGCTTCTTAAAAACAGAGATCTTATCATTCAGATTCTCAGACGCCATTGTAGGGAGGAAACGAATTTTCTCCAGAAAAATAAAATTTCCGGAGGTGTGAAAATTTTGAATCGAGGGGGAGAGGAAGACAAAAAAAAAGAAGCGATTAAAATTCGAAAAAAGCGCAAGAAATCGAGGGGTTTATAAACGAGGTTGCTTAAGATCCAGCCGTAAGGTAAGGTTGGTACGTGAATGGACTAATATAACCTTTTTTTTTAACACTCTCTCGCGCGTTTTCTTTTGTAACGGTAACGAGAGGTGGTTAGTTTACCCAACTACCCAATTTTGCATTTACCCCACTACGAGCGGTAATTAACCCTTTCAGACTTTTTACCCTTACCTATATTGTGCTCACGTCATTAAACCTTTACATATTTAAATGGATTATTTCATGTAATCAAGCAATTATAATATCGAGTTTATAAAAGTAATAATGCAAAATCATGTGAGATATATATATATATATATATTTTTTTTAAAGAAGAGAGTTTTCCTTCGTAAAATGATAATAGTAAAAAAAACGGAAGAATTTTTCAAAGTCACGAGTTCGAAAACTAATTAACATGTCTGATCTCTTATCCGAAGAGGAAAAAATGTATCATATACTTCTTAATGTATGCCTCATATATAAGTCATAAGAACCAGTTTATATCTCTATTGATTTTTTTTGTTTGTCAATGGTTAAATGTATATTGATTAAAATCAGAATTAGGAGCACCCATGACCCAACGCATGAGTTAGTTCGGGAGTTAGCAACATAAAACAAAGATATCCATAAAATTTTATGTCCAAGAGACCAAGAAAATAAGATTGTATGGTTGAGACTATTGTACTCTATTGACGATGCTTAAAGATTGTATCTATACTTATTAAATATAATTAATATCCTGTAGTCCATATCGTTTCTATAGTCTTACTTTTGTATGATCTTTATTGATTATATTATTTTCTTCATCTTTTTAAAAGGAAAACAAACGAAAATCAAAATATGTTGGGTTTAATTTCAGAAGAAAAAAAAGGTCGAGGGATTTATATAGACAAAGTGGAGAAGAAAAGAGTGGTGAATGGTGATGATGACATTGGAGAGAAGGTGCAACCGTGTGCGTATGTCTGTCGCCACTCTTTGTCGGCTCTGTTCTCTTTCTCCTTAACACTCCCTCACATTTCCCTATTTTCCTCTCCTTTCTTCTCTTCACAAGAATACAATAAAAAATGTCTTTTAAATATGGCTTCGCAGTCACGTGTTTGGTAGAGCTTCCATGCACATGTAACCATGTTACTTCTTCCGTTTTCTATTAGAAAAAAAAAGCCATCAACCTTTTTCTTCTCGATAATTGAGATTTTGTACTTTCTAATTTAAAACATCACCAGAAGTATATCTCAAGTATGTGTGTTCTAATTTTTTCGTAGTTTTTTATGTGAAGAGATTTGTTACATTAATTGGGATTTAAAAGTTTCTGAAAGGAATAAATAGTTAGTTTTCTAATAATTTAACCAATAGTTATTTTCAAATTCAATTAAATTGTTACTTCTAAAAGTATCTCTACTAAAAAATAAAAAATAAAAATAACAAGAGGAGCTTAATGGTAATGCAAATATATTGTACTTAATTTCTAAAGTTTGCCGTAACTATGTATAAGAGAAAATTATCGGCCTGAATTGAGCCATCATAGAGAGCATGATGATAAACAGTAGCCACTAGCCAGCAAGATAAACTTGGGCACAAGACGATCATTTAGAAATCAATTCCTTATAACCCTTTTGAAGAAGACATATATATACACCTCAATTAACACATAATCATAAAATCATTAGACAATTTGGTCTTTTAAGCTACAAATTGAGGTTATCATCAATTTGTAGGAAACAATATTTTGAATTCTTAATCAACACATTGGTAACTGGAAACGACCCGAACTTCAACAGATTCATCAAGGATATCCAATTTTCACGTATAACATCAACATTTTCATTATGAAAAGAATAGTAATCAACGTTTACGTAAACAAAAGAAAAAGACACACACAAACTTATAAAAAAAAAAAAAAAAAAAAACTAAAAGTTAACCTCTGTACAATGGAGAGCTTTGTTGAAAAATCATCTTGGATACTCTTGATTGTCGGAAAACCTTGATCGGACTTGGAAAGTACCAACCATTTCCTTTGCTTGTCACCGGCGGCGCCGGCGAAAATAGCACTTCTCCGGCGTCGGATTTCGACTTCTTTATAATCGTAGCAGCCTTCGTTTTTGTCTCTCCCTTGTTTCCTCTGAACAGTCTCCAGAGCCAACGTCCACGACCCGGTTGAAGATCCGACCCGGTTTCCAAAATCGGTTCCGGTTTAGTAGACCAAAAATACGGAACCGCCATCGATGTCGATCTCCTAAACGCCGGCTCGCATTCGATCAAGTTGGCAACGCGGCCAACCGATCCGATACCGGCGAACGGAACGTCACCTCCTCCGCCAGAAGAGACGGAGGCGCGTGGAGTACACGAACAGGGGAGATCGTGGGCACAATCGGGACAGAGAGAGGAGAGGCGTTCGTGGAGGCAGTAAGCACAAACGCCGCCAGTGCATTCGAAACGGCGGTCGTGTCTTGAGCATTTCTGCCAAACGCTGCCTCCTTCGTAGAAACGCAAACCCATTTGAGTCTCCTCGTGTTTGCCTTGGCTTTCTCGCATTTTCTTGTTCTCTGAATCTCTGTTGCTTGCTGTGAAGGAGAGAGTGAGAGAGAGAATGGTTTTATTAATGTGGATTAATTTTTTATTTGATTAAGCCACTAAGCCCCACTCTGCTTAAAGTCTTAACCATAACTCTGGTTAGTGAAACTAACTATAGCTTAACTCACCAGCGCCGGATTATATGCCTTGATTAGATGAATAAGACTCGTTATTACCATTGTATTTAGTTATCTACACTGGTTGAAATCTTTTGTAGATATTACCTTTCAAAATTTTATGTAAAGGTACACTGATTGAAATATATTTGAACTCCTCGTATATATATACATGAAATTTTAACAATTTTGAGGCATTCAAATTTTTTCTTTGTGCTAGATTTATTTTCACAGATTCATGCAACTTGTAGGTTAGAGACTCATGCAACTAGTAGATTCCGCAGCTAGCAAATTCATAGTGTTTGGGTCCTTGTTTGTTACAACGTTTTTTTTTACTAGTAAAAGATGATTCAATATCTCTATTTACCGTAAGCTTTTCGAAAGAACCAAATACTTTTCCGCAGACGTTAATATGAGAGTCAAATCATGCTAATATCGAATATGATACAACTCAGTTACAACTTTCAACATAAACCAGTAAAACAGAGGAACAAGATTTTATTACCAGAACATGAAACAGAGACGACGTTTTATAGAATTACACGTACATATGATATAACACAAAGAGTCATCCTTATACAAACACACGAGCTAAAAAAGATGGTTTTGATTCTGGGATTTTAACGAAAGGGAATTTGATTCCTGTGACTGCTCAAATGCGCAGCAGCCAAGAGCCATGTGAATAGAAACTGGTTAATTTCTCAAGTGAGGCGGTTTCATCTACGACAACATGGACTTAGGGGAGGACCAAGTGTATGGGACAAAAAAAATGTGCGACTTACCAGTAATTTGGATGGTGTGATAGTGAGATATTTTTTCTTTCAGTAATGGTTCCAGAGCAAACGTCTGTTCATGGCTGGTGGAGCTAGGCCCGGTATGTCGCGGATGTCTTTGTTGTTTGGGTTCACAATCTATACAGAAGAGAAAGAATAAGTTACAAGTACGATAATGTGAACACAATAACTACGCAAATAGCATATGGAAGGAAAGATAGTGCAGACGGAATATACAAGAGAGATCAAATCAACAATCACAGAGGAAACAACTTTATACATTCCATAATTGAATAACTGGAGAAGGAAAACTTGTGGGTATTTGTGCTTTTTATAGGTTCTTCGATCAACATGGTTTCCAGAAATCAAAAACCTTTACCTCATAAATTCCATGAAAAGTATAACAATGAACAGAGAAATCTATTTAACTCAAACAAGTATCCGAGTGTGTGTGTGTGCACATTTAAATAAGAAAGGAGTTGAGAGGTACCTTGACGATGATGATTGCTATGACACCAATGACGATAAGGAAAAGAAATGCCATAATACATTTGTCAGTGGCAACCTGAGAGAAGAAGGACAGAAGAAAATAAGCAAAAGGGACATGAGATAACTAGCAATTTATATAAAGAAGAAACAAGGAGATTTCCGATACTAACCTGCCTACCAATCTCCTTGACCAGCTTGGAGGCTTTCTTGATTGAGAAATGAATAGAATCGAGCTCATTGACAACTCTACTCATTTGCTCAGTCTGAAAAGTGAAACGATAAACTATTTTAATTCTCAGAATTTACCCACAATTTTGAAAAAAGAAAAATGAGATTTAGGTAGAAGCAAGACTGTTTAGAAACAATCAAGTGTGGCCTAACTACAAACCTGAGCCTTGAGAGCTGCTGAAGTATCTGTTCCCACATTTATAGTCTCTTGAACAATCTGTTGTCAAAGCCACAATAAAATGCATTGAGATTTTGCTTTTGTGAAGATGGAAAAATGGACACAAGTTATCAGATGGCATATCACAGCTCCATGAATATTAGACTGAAATTTCGAGAGGCAATGATATATTCAGATAATCTGAAAACAAAAATAAAAACAGTAGTTACCTTTTTCCCCCTCTCAATGGCTTGATCTGTGTCATCCATCATCGAGTTTCCTTTATCCATTAGTTCTTGATTGGACATGTCTGAGAGTGATTAAGTTTCCAGTAAATACTCTAGGTAACAATGGGCTAGATCTAAATATGTGCAATAAGTAATCTCATTGTAGGTTGGTTGCAAAATACGAGATCTAAAGGCTTACTTGAAGCTAGTAAGACATTCTCTTCCATGTGTTCTTCTCCGGGTCCATCAAAAAGATCCACTCGCTTGTTATTGCTTGCTAGGTTAGATGAGTATCTGTACAACCATCCTCATTATTATTACCATAAACATGAACAAAAAGAAAAAGTAATTGTAGACAATATCATGAACATCAGCTGAGCTATTAGCAAAGTATCACGTACTTCTTCTTAAGAGCAACATATGAGTTGAGTTCCTTAACCTGCAAAAACACAACATGACCTGACATTATTGAACAAACCTTACCAATGCCATCAAATTAGATGAATAAGTGCATACCATAGATTGCCGTCTATCGTTCAACATCCGGTTAGTGTTGGCATCATTTCCACTTTCCAAGCTTTTAACTTCCCTATCGAAATCTTTAATAAGGCTGCAAAGAAGAAGAAGGCATCATCATCAGGTTAATAAAAACCAGATTCAATAAAAGAAGAAGGTGCAAAGGAGATGTTACCTCTTACAGTCACGCATTTTGTCAGTAAGTTCTTCCAGCTGCCTACTCTGCCTATTAGCATCTTTGATCTTCTCCAGCTTCTGGAATCCATTTCTATGGATAACAAATATTATATAAACAACAGAATAAACACAAATCACAAATGGATAAAAAGCTACAGAGAATCTCACGATAAAGCACGGAATATGTCATTGATTTGTCCCTCGATCTCAGCCAGCTCTTCGCTAACCGCCGATATTGGATCCATATCTCCCAGAATTATCTAATACGATAACAATGCCTCTTCTTCAGATCCACGCGAACAATTTTTCAAATGTCGACCACGATTCGACTCGCCGAGATTAGATCCGTATGGATCTAGAATCGAATCACTTCCTCGTCGTGACCTTCAACAAAACAATCGAATCGCCACCGAACAACAAAGCGTAATACAAAACCCGTGGGATTTTTTTTTTTTCAGATCTACGAACAATGTGGATGTTAAAAATCGATAACGAAGAGACAGAAATCAAAATCTCGGAGCACAAGCTCTCTCCCTCCCTGCACGCAGATTTTTTTTTTTTTTTTTTAAGTTTTTGGCCTATTTCTTGTCGAACATTTTTGTTATTTTTCTTGGGGAATTTCTAAAAGCTATTTTGTTGCCAATGCCATTGATTTGGCTCGAAGGGACGAAAACGAGAGATTTGAAAAACTCTGCGTTACCCAAAATCAGTGGGACCCGCCACGACGCCGTTCGTCAGTAGAGAACTCATATAACCTGAGACGTTCGATTGGTCACCTCTTCAGATCTAACGGTCCTTGCTCTCATATTAGCTTATTCGATGATTTGACTTAAAATGAAATTAAAAATAATAAAGAGCATCAGAATTTTTTTTTGTCAACAATGATCATTTTTTTTTTGAGTATTGGATGCTCGAAAGTCTTAAACCATGTATGTACAATTAATTCGAAAACGATACAAACATTCATTCAATTAGAATCATTTTATTATACCAACCGATAAAATAAACGGAAATCGAATCCAAACTAAATTTGAAAACAGAAAACTGGAATAATAGAAAAAAAAAAAAGTAGTGTATTTAATAAAAAGCCGAATCCAACTAAGGATAATACTGTATTAATGGCATGTAACATGTAGCTTGGCCCAAATAAAAACGGGTTAACTCGAATCCGTTAGGTTTTATATTAGAGAAGGCCTCCAAAGGTTTTGAGGTCGCTTTGCTGTTGCTGCTCGCATTTCAGCCGCCGCTTCAAGTCGATCGATCTCTCAAGCCACCGGTAACTATGGTACGATTTTCAGATAGAGAATCTTTGATCATTTATTATCTCATATGTTCAATGTCCTGTATCGAATCATTATCTTTTCGAGTTTTAAATATTTCATTTAGAAATAGTGCTTAGGAAAGACTCGTAATCAATTTTGGATTCCATGGATACTACTTCCTTTAGTTCATTCGTCTCATCAAAATATTGTTATTTTCCTCACGGCGGATATTGTTTTATCCTTCTTTGGATTAGTTTTAATATGAGGGTTGTTGATTTATAGTGCATTGCCGAGCTCAAATGTATCTCTCTTTTCTTTTGTGGTTACAGACCAAGAGGACCAAGAAGGCTGGAATTGTCGGCAAATATGGTGAGTGCCCATTACTCTACTTATCTATCTTTATGATGCAAATAATTGCTTCATTGCATGAAATGTGCTCTGCTGTTTAGATTGGATCCGTAATGCATTGTTCTATGTTGGTTTGGTTTCTGAATGTGTTGAAATTTTGTCTGTATAGGGACCAGATATGGCGCCAGTCTTAGGAAGCAAATCAAAAAGATGGAAGTGAGTCAGCACAGCAAATACTTCTGCGAGTTCTGTGGCAAGGTATGCATAACTTTACAGATATATTACCCAAGGAAGCTTTTGTGTTTTTCCATTTTTCTTAAATGCTAGTATTTCTCTGATGCAGTACGCTGTCAAGAGGAAGGCTGTTGGAATTTGGGGATGCAAGGACTGTGGGAAAGTTAAAGCTGGAGGTGCCTACACTATGAATACGGCTAGTGCTGTGACTGTCAGGAGTACCATCAGGAGGCTCAGAGAGCAAACTGAGAGCTAGACACACAATTTTCAAGACCAGATTCAAGATTTGCCATCTTTTGTTATAAGACTCATATACCAAATTTCTAATTGTTTAATCAAGTTGGAGATTTTTGGGCTACATGTGTATGTCAGTTGAATTCCATGAAGCAGACCCAAATTTTTTTGATTTACAAGGATCTCTTCTAGTTTATTATCTACAGTTTCAAAATAGCTTTTCTCATTAAGGAACAAGAAAACCTCTTAATGAAAGATCTCTTCTAACCTATGCTCAACATTTGGTTTCAAGATCGCCATCATTCCTGTGAAAGGTTTGTGATTGGACAGCCTTCACGGCTGCTACTCTAGCCGCATTCGCTGCTCTGTTTGCAGCCATCACCACTCTATTGATTCTCTCTTCCAATTTCACAACTTCATGTGCTTTCTCAGCTGCTTTCCTCGCTTTCTGATGAACCAATGCGAAAGAGTGAACAAGTTTAATTCAATGCATATATGATGTTTGCAGCAGTAAAGATAAAGCTACTATTTACTTACCTCAACAGCATCAACAACTTTGGAATGGCTGATGGTAAAAGATGATCCAGGACGGACAGTCTGCTCGCTAGCGCAACTGAGGATACCGTCGTCCCAGTGACCGGCCTGTGTCTCACCATTCCTGAAAGTGTACATACCGAGGCCTTGCCTTCTTCCCTCGTGCCAAGCTCCTTCATACTTATGCCCGTTTCCAAATTGATACACTCCAAAACCATGCATCTTGTCTGCAAAATACTCCCCAGCATATGCATCGCCATTTCTGCAACAGCGGCATAACTCCCAAATCAAATATAGTTTAAAAACCATGATACACCTGACTTGGCAGTGCTGCATGCAATTGCTTAAGATCAATGCTTATAGGCAGTAACAGAAAAGCCTGAAACTTTGATGTTCGCTAGACTTGCTTAAAAAGTGAGAATAACCACAACAAGCAGGAAACACAACCCATTTATCCATCAATTGTCAAAAATCAAAATTGAAAAACTTTTCAGAGGTCTTCCAGATTCACAATTGATCCAAACGTGAAGAAGGGCGACAATAAAGGGGACCCTTTAAAAACAATTAAACTCAAGATCGGAAACACACTCAGACGAGAAACATATACAGGGACCTATAATACACCACCATAAGTCAGTTCATAACTTAAAGTCTCTGTGTCCTTGGAAAAACAGACACCTTCAGAACACATCTTGCATTAATAGTCAACACCGTGTGTGATTAGGAGTTAAAACACCATCACAGGTCAAAGCACAACCATATTTCAGAAACTTAAATGACTGAGCAGAGCAAAAGCCAACGAATATAAAAGATTAATGCTGACCTGAAATGGTAACTGCCAAGGCCATGTTTGACACCCCATTTAAACTCTCCCTCGTATCTACTTCCATCTTGAGAGGCATATACACCACACCCATGGCACTGCCCATTGGACCACTCACCAGCATATACATCGCCTGTATAAAATGTATAGATTCCAATTCCATGTCTTAGCCCTAACCTATATTGACCTCGATACCTACTTCCTTTAGCCCATGTTTCTACTCCATAACCATCATATTTCCCATCAATCCACTCTCCTTCATATTTTCCTTTCATGGAATAGTAATAAACTCCTCTTCCTGAACACTTTCCTCTATGAAACTCTCCTTCATACACATCATTGGTGCCAAACTTCTGAACACAAGAGCCTGAACTGGTCTTGTTCTCCGCAACTGGCTTCGATCCGATGGACCAAACAACTTGGTTTGTGCTTGGCCGAGAGAAAGAGAATCTAGCAGGGATAAAGGTCAGCAAGCGTGCCACAAAAAGACGAATTGAGGGTAAGTGAGGAAGGGCGAATTTGAGAGAGATCGAGAGGATGAAGGATAGAGCGATAATCGCAAATATTAGACGAAGAAAGATACGAAAATTGATTACAAGGAAGAAGATGTATAAAGGAGGGACAGCGAGAAGAAGCAAGAAACGAAGATGGAAACAAATCAAACGGGCTCGAAGGATATGGCGTAGGAGCTTCCTCAAGAACCGATCAATCACGGGACGATACGAAGAAAGAAAAGACAAAAGATTCGATGGGGAAAATGAAGAAATCGATCCCAAGCGTGCTCTGGTGCGTCCTCTTCGGAAATGATCAAAACCGCCGGCGATATTAGACGGTTGAGTCACTACAGACCTTTTGTGGGGAGTCGAGATTGGGATATCAACCGTGAGATGATGACTCTGACCTTGCGGTTGCGGATGCGGATGATTATACACAGTGAAGCCAGCGCCTGCATCAATGGCGGTTCGGCATGGGGACTTATCTAGGCTCTGAAATTGATGATGGTGAATCGGATCCGAATCGTCTTTCCCGGTGAATCGTCGTTCTGTTACAGATGATTTCTTCAGATGCATTTACATATAGAGTATGGAACTCTTGGAAGAGGATTTGAGAAGAAATGGTCTGGAATTTAGGGTTCTTGAAAAATTAGGATTTTTTCAAATCAAAGCCTCTGGTTTTATTTGTTCCTTTAACTGCTTTCAAGTTTGCAGAAAGAAGAAGAAGAAGATGAAGAAGAGGAGCTCAATTTTGAACTTTTGAAACTTCAGGTAGAGACCTCCGTGGGAACACAATAAACACCTCTCAATTTCACTTATTTACCAACATGCCATCCATTTGCCACTTGTTGACCCGATCCTTAATGACTATGATTAGACAAATCTCTCTAGTTATTAAGAGAGTTTATTCTTTAAGATTCCAATAATTGATTCGCTTTCAATGGATGAATCTAATTGCATAAAACTTCAGGTGATTTTTAAGTAATGGTGTCCTATTAAAGGGGGTATTTTACCTTTACTATAAATTTAGTTTATTTGGTGATTTGGTTGTTGTTAATTAACAACAAATAATGGTATGATTAGATTAGCGAGTTATAATTATAATTGCGAGCTTGCTTCCAAAAACCAAAATTCAGTGAACCCGGTTGGAGTTTTGTAAAAGCAATTCATCAAAACAAAAACACATCAATTTTTTAAGAAGTGCTTCGAGATCGAGCAAGACTAGTTTCGGAAAAAGACAAGATTAAGAAGGTCATAAAAGCAACATTCAATAATTTATTGGAAATTTCTTTTTAGTTAATCTATTTCCAAAAAAAAAAGCCCTCAAGTATAACTATTTTCAAAATATTTTACCAAAGAGGGCAGCCCAAAATGATTAATAGAAGAATTCCACTCAAAACACCATTTTGATTGTGATCCGACCAAAACACGCAAGTTAGTGATTTACTGATTTATATTAGTATCCCAAATGAAAAATTTAAGTAGATGTGGTTTGTATAAAAACTCCTTGTATCCAGCCTAAGGAAAAATAGAGACTACCATAAGGCCAACCAGGCCAATCCTTGAGTCTCAATGAACGGATAAGTACTAAAAGCTTTTTACTTGTGTTATCCAAAGATTTCATGGCCACCCATACAATACATATCATGATCCTATCTATGCCCACAACTCTTATCTCTATCCTAGTTCAAGAGTAATCTTATGGATCCTCAAGACAATCCTGTACTTTAAAAGCTAAAAAACAATGTGGAATAAATAGTTTTGGAATCAGCAATAAAGTAGTATATGAGAAGTAACATAGTGGATCCCCACAGCTATAAATTAACATAAAAGTCTTTCTTTTTCCAATTTCAAATCAAACCAAATCTGAGATGAGATTGGGACACAAACAAAAGAGCTAGCTACTTCTTTGGTGCTTAGCGATCACCAAGACACATCAGCATTCCTATTTATTCTGTCAAAAATGATCAAGACTCATCCACATCATCATCATCGAACAATTTTGAATTCGGTTCAGACAGATTGTAAGGTTCATTAATTACCTAGGCTTCCGTTGTTTTAGGTGTCATAAGTAACAAATCCTGTAGAAACAAGGAATACACACACACACACAAAACAATGGCTGCAAATACATAACAAGGCAGTGTATGAAAAATAACTATGGCTTATGTTGAGATTCAGAGAATTACTTTAGAATGAAACAATGCAGCTAAACATACACAACATCAATTGACACCAATTGTGTCACACAGTGTACTGTAATTTTGGCTCAAGCTGTCTTCTAGTTTGTTTATTCAGAACTGAACATCGAGGAAAAATGAAGACGAATACAAGCAGTAACAACAGCTTATTATTAGTAGAGCCTACCAGTACAGTCAGCCGAACCACAATAGCAAATTTTCTTCTTGATATTACCATTGGAGTCGAGTACCTGATTGATCTTGTAATTGTAATGGTACGTGAGTTCCTCAAGTGGAGGTATATTGTCCTGCGCAAAGAACATCACGTGAGGGATTCTCGTTTCCTCATGGTCGTACAATATTTCTTGTGCGTACAGATTCGGCGAGCAGCTATGGTTTATAAACCTCCCTATGTTCCCTTTCCGTGCTGCGTCTATGGTGAATGCATCCTCCTCCTTCCCGAGGTTAAAGAGATACTCATCCTTCCCGGTAAGTCTTTCAGCTTGTTTGTCCTCTAGAAGCTCTCCTGTGTACTCACAGATGAAGCTTCCCGTAGGAATAGATTCCAGCGATCTCACTCCCCAGCCTCTTGACACCGTTTTAAAGATCTCCAGCTGGATCTTGATCCCATGCTGTGTGACTCGCATGTAGCAAGAAGGCGGGCATTTGCAGTGTGGTCCACACTCATAGACCTGGGGCTTTGCTCTAACAATAGCTCCATCATGATTGTACGGTATCTCTCCGCCATTTTTTGCAACACAGACACAATTTTTTGATTCGGAGCAGCGCTTTATGCAACCGCAGCTCTTTGGAGGAATTGGCAGGCACCAATCCGGATATATCATTTTAACTGTGTAGATAAACGGAGGGGGTTTCTCATCGTCTAAATCGTTCACAGCGCATATGGGTAATGTCTCTTTCCCTTCTGAGATATCAACATTGCAAAGACCATCCCGGAACTCGGATTTCTTTGATTTTTCAACTACCTTCCTGGATAGCTCGGGTTGTCCAGGAATACGCCGCAGTTTGAACTTGAAGACGAGCTTGCCGTGAGACCCGGTTTCTTCCCAGTACTCTTCCACCAGATACAATCCATCATAAACATAATTTTTTGCAACAGCTGATGATTCTAATCTCGTATTTTCGTTGCCTCTTATCACCCGCACAGGGTTCCTTTTGTGTATACTATTTTTCAACGCGAGGTTTCCCTTTACAAGCTGTTGGTCTTTGGGTTCATTATTTTTCTTTCCCTTTTTCTTTCTTTTCCCCACATTTCCGTCTTCACCCGTGTAGATCAAGACATCTGAGTTATCAAGCACGTCGTCATAATCTCCAGAGGATACAATACTAATGGCAACTAGTTTCTCGCTGTCATCTTTCATATAATCGATACCACTTTGACTTGGTCTATGTATACCAAGAAATTTCAGCTCCATTCTATATTGAAATTCATCGCCAACCTCAACACCAGGCACAGTTCCAATAATCTGAGTAGCACTGTTAAGATTTTTCCCTTTACTCTTGAGATTCTTCGAAGCCTCGAATTCCACTCTGAACGCGATACCATCTCTTTTCCTAGGCCTTGCTTCTTCCTCCTGCATAATTTTTCTACAAGTTCCATGGAAAAGACGTAGAGTTTCCTTAACTTTGTACCGAGCACTGTCCCCACTGCTTGAACCATTAGGACGCCCACCATTTGATAACCAAGGATTTCGAGCTAATATCTCTTTACCCGGGATAATTTTCTCACTATTCTTCCTCATAGATCCTTCGCCGTAATCTCCATTCATCCTCTCAGAAGGCTTCAAGGATGAAGGCTTCAAATGATCTCGAGAATCTGACTTTTCCAGAACCAAGTTTTCCTCTTTCGCCGATAAAACATATTTCGCGGTCTTTCCACTCTTTGAAAACTTGCTCTCCATATTTGGAGATGAGTCTCTCACTACAGAAATTGCTCTTCCGCGGAGCTGCTTTGTCCCAATGATGCTTTTCCTGCAAACAGACCCCGTCACCACATCTTCTTGCAAGCTAATGCCTGGAGGCTGTACCTCCCCCATATCTAGCTCACTTGTGTTCCCCGGCAGATTCCTATCTTTCGCTGGTTCCTGCAAGCTAACTCGATGAGACTTAGCTCTCTCGGTTACCCCAACGTCCATGTCATTACAAAGCTTTTCATCAACGGATTTAAAGAGATCTCGCTCTCCCACGTTTTCTCCAGGTTTCAACTTCACCTCAGCTTCAGAAGAAGGAACACAGTCATCAGAAACATCCCTGTCATCGCAAGTCTCAGTCAAGACCTCCTTCTGTATTGTTCTTGATCTGACCCGCATGGAAACCGATCCACAATCAGGTAATAACTCACCTTCTGCTGTAACCTTAAACCGCTTGGACTTCCTCCGCCCCATAGGATCGGTATAACTACCATTCCGTGACACGGTTGTTGCTAGTTCCTCCTTAGAAAATGCACTACCACCGCGCAACGGACTAAGTTTGGATGGCTCTGTATCTACCATGTTGTCCAATTCCTACTCAAGTAATAGAAGACAGAATATAAACTAAAACACCATCCTAGTACTTGCAATAAGCTGTAATTGATTAAAAATATTGCGATCAATTGAATGAATATACAATTGGCAATGCATGTCATGGTGATGTAAGTTGATCATCACACTTAAACACTAAAAGATCACATGCAGGTCTTCAAACCCATTATACAGAGAGATCTCAAATTACAATAAATATGAACAATTGAAAAGCCATTAATCCCTAAAGCCCCTTTTCCAAATTCTCCATGATTCAAAAACAGACGTTTCGTGGAAACTGAACCCAAATTTCAAAACTATAACTTTTTCCCGAATATACATTGTTCCGTTCAACGAAAACGCAGTAAAAGAGAGATCGGAGGGATTGATAAGAACCATTTTGGCGTCTCCAAACAACAACAACAAAAAAAAACACACAAGAAATTCAGAAGAAGGGTCGAAAGATTTACCAGGCGAAATCTTGGAACGAAGGAATAATGATAATGGCGGAGATGACGAGTCGATTGGCTTTGGAAGGAGCGGGAGAAGTGATCCACCTACTCAAATTCGGTGATTTGGCATTTGCTGCAAAACTAAACCAAAGCAGTTTTAATTGTATTTTTATAAAGAATTCTTTTTTTATTTTATTTTTTATAAATGTATGCATAAAACTCACTTAAATAACTGTTATCCCAGCATGCATCTCTTGCTCTGTAACCTCTTCAAATTCTAATTATACAAGTTCATCAACAAAATTGACATTGATGATGTAGAGGGATGATCTAGGGTTTTAGTGGATCTCTATGAATATTTTACTGGATATATATAATCTTTGAGAAGATCATAAATCTAGAGATTTACTAGATTTTTAGTATTATTTATTGGAAAGATAATCTTTGAGAATATTCTAAAGATATTCAAAGTCCTATTTTTTAGAAGTTTCTAAATATTGATTTATAGAAGAAGAAAAAGAGAGAAAATATTTATGCTATAAATACTTAAACCGTCTAATATCGTTTAGTTCCTGATTAGACGATTTAGTGTTTAGGGTTGACGTTTTTTAAACATTGATATGAGAAAATAACTTATATAATATTGCATGATTTAGGGTTTTAGTGGATAATATTTTATTTAAAAATATTTTTGAGGATTTTGAATATATCCTAAATAAAATTTGAGAATATCCTAAATCTATAAATTTAACATAATCTAGTAATATTTATTGGAAGATAATCTTAGAGAATATTTTTTTAAGATCTTTTTAGTCATATTGATATTTTTGGAAGGTTGTAGACTTTTAGATCATAATTTTTACTACAACAAAAGAAAAAAAAAAAAAAAAGTAAAAGTATTAAGTCATGAACTATATTCGCCTTATGGAGAAGATTGTTAAGGCCAGCTTTAAAAAAATATAATGCATAGCAATTCTCTAACTTGATTACAAGCAATACCATGATTATGAGCTTAAATAATTTTTTAACCGTTTGATATTTGATGAACTTTAACTTGAAAAAAAAAAAAAAAAAACTTCTATATAAGTCTATAACTAAACTACACTAAAACAAAGGTTGTTAAAGGTGTTAGTTAACTAACATATGAACATATCATAGCTAGCTATCATATCTAATAAAAATAAACTTTTTGTAGGTAGAAAAAACAGTGAGCATAATGATGAAGATTGAAGAAGTTGAGATTGATATTCTCGAGAAATTGTTGTCAAATAAGTGCAGAAATCCAATTGAAGCAATAGCAAAAGGAGTTTATGGAGAATCATTTGTATATAAAGCCTAATCCTTCCATTTTCAAGAAAGGGCTATATTGATTATATGCTTTTCTAATTAACATGTGGAAAATTCGTTGAATTTGTTTTTTCTTAACAATCAAATTGTTTCATGTATGAATAGGTAAATGCCTTATATGAGCTGTGATAAGTATGTATTTAACTATTTATCAGGTTCACACGCACTAGATAACATGGTGTATACTCCAGAATTTCCAAATAACATCGAAGTTTCAAACTTACCAAACCATAGTTTAAGCTCAAACTTGATTAGCAAAAACCATGCAACAACACAATCACCTAACCTTTGCTATTCAAATGACATGCGACTTTGTTCCTAGTATGAATGGAACTCAAAAGAAATTTAATTTACGCATTGCCTTAAGCAGTGGCGGATCTAGCCGTTTATTTTACCGGTGGCAAAAATTTTATATACATATATTGCCAAATAATAGAATAATTTTCTATCTACCTAAATTAATTTTTAAAAGGAAAACGTACAAATTATGTTGAATGAAAACTAATTGTACTCTAACGTGAGAAAGAAAAGGAAACAAAATGGCAAATAACTTTCAGTTTTGGGAAGTGATTCTCTTAGTGGGGGCAGAAATCATATTTTTAAGGGGGGCAATCCATTAAACTCTTAGAAATTTATAAGGAAAACAGAAAATTTATCGGTGGCAACTGCCCCCTATTTACCATATGTAGATCCGCCCCTGGCCTTAAGTCAAACTACTGCTAGACTGCGAACATAAATAATATCGATATGATGCATTTTTTATCCTATACCTTTTTCGTACTTTTTTTTTTATTATTGTTTATCATTTTGACAATGTATCATTTATCTAAATAAAATCTCCATTCTTGTCCTTTCCCAAATTTTCTCATTAAATGTTATTTTCTAATGTCAAAAGAGATAATAATAGTAAGATAATAGCAAAAAGAACGTATATAAAGCTATAGAAGAAAAACAAATTGAAAGAGATTTGTATTGGTAGAGACAATAATAATAAGAAAATAATAAATGATGCGTCGACAAAACAAAAAAGAGGAAGAAGATAATTCTTGCTCTACTGTATACACAACCACCATTAACAGTAACTCCAGATTATTATTATTATTATGCAGCTATTGCTCTCTCTTCGTCTTCTTCTTCCTATTTTCAATCTCTGCAATATCCTCACTTTCTTTCTCTCTTTCTTTCTTTCTCTCCCTAAATGCAGCTTCCTCCTTTTTATCCCCGGCTAATTCTCGTCTGAGCTCCCATTTCTCCATGAAGCTTTCGCGGCAACTCCGACGAATTGTCCTGTCGGTGAGTTTTGCGCCTTCGAGAATCGAGTTTTAATGTAAAATTTGGATTCTTTAGGCTTATTGCATCATGTTAGATTCTGGGTTCCGCTAGGTTTTCGTCTTCTTATAGCTCCTTTTGCGCGTTGCGTGTTATCTTCTTTTTCGGATTGTAATTTGAAAATTTCGAGGTAATTCTACAGGTTACTCGACTGCTAGGGTTCATAAACGCAATTTGGGTTTATTCCTTAGGATGATTTCTCTTATTGGTTTGTTCCGTTGCTTGTAATCTGCATAAAGATGACATTTTTTTGGCATATATCATGAGTTCAAGTGTCGTAATTTAGGAAGCTGAAGTGTGTTGTGTATCTCCTGTTTTTGCGTTGTGACAGAGCTGAAAAGGTACGGTGGTGTTATCCTTAATAGAAGTCAGGTTAAGTAGCATTGTTAAAAGGAGATGACTTTGGGAGGTTGGGCTCAGAGATTCACTCAAGCGACTTCTTCTGAATCCGAGGATTCTGCTTTGGATTTGGAGAGAAACCATCATTGCAATCACTCGAGTCTTCCATCTTCTTCAAGTCCATCTCCTCTTCAGCCATTCACACTAAACATCCAGCACGCTGAGAGCAATGCTCCTTACTTCTCCTGGCCTACTCTCAGCCGGCTTAACGATGCTGTTGAAGACCGAGCTAACTACTTTGGAAATCTTCAAAAAGGGGTTTTACCAGAAATTGTTGGGCGGTTGCCATCAGGACAACAAGCCACCACTTTGCTTGAGCTCATGACCATCAGAGCGTTTCATAGTAAAATCCTGCGTCGCTTCAGCCTTGGTACTGCTATTGGGTTCCGGATCAGCCGTGGTGTACTAACGAATATTCCAGCAATTCTTGTCTTTGTTGCTAGGAAAGTTCATAGGCAATGGCTAAATCCAATGCAGTGCCTTCCTTCTGCCCTCGAGGTGGAATAATCTTGTATTTCATTCCATTCTACACACCGCCTTTCAGAAATTTTATCCGAGCAAATATGATAAGCTGTGTGTCCATTTCGTAATAGGGTCCTGGAGGGGTTTGGTGCGATGTAGATGTTGTGGAATTCCAATATTACGGTGCTCCTGCTGCAACACCAAAGGAACAGGTTTATAATGAACTTGTAGATGGCTTGAGAGGAAGTGATCCCTGCATTGGCTCTGGTTCTCAGGTGCAGCTTTTTTTTCTCCATATTCTGCAAACTATAATCGGAAAGTCTCAGTTTTGTTTCATGTTGTGTAGGTTGCAAGCCAAGAAACGTATGGAACCTTGGGAGCTATAGTGAAAAGCAGAACAGGTAACCATCAAGTTGGTTTCCTTACTAATCGACATGTCGCAGTTGATTTGGATTATCCAAGCCAGAAAATGTTTCATCCTTTACCTCCAAGCCTTGGACCGGGTGTCTATCTCGGTGCAGTTGAGAGAGCAACATCGTTTATCACAGATGACCAGTGGTATGGCATATTTGCTGGCACCAATCCAGGTACTCCAGTTTTAATTTTCACTGCAAATCTCTGCATGTTTCTGTTAAGGATTCGGCATATCTGGACACTCTTGTTTCATACTGACTATACAGGTCATCTTTCATATCTATCACAATGCAGAAACATTTGTGAGAGCGGATGGTGCCTTTATTCCTTTTGCAGAAGATTTCAGCACGAGCAATGTAACTACAGTGATAAAGGGCATTGGTGAGATAGGAGATGTGCACGTTATAGACTTGCAATCCCCAATTGATAGCCTCATTGGGAGACAAGTTGTCAAAGTAGGAAGAAGCTCTGGATATACCACCGGAACCATAATGGCTTATGCTTTGGAATACAATGACGAGAAAGGGATCTGTTTCCTCACAGATTTTCTGGTCATTGGTGAAAACCAGCAAACTTTTGACCTTGAAGGTGACAGTGGAAGCCTTATACTCATAACGGGTCCAAATGGTCAGAAGCCACGACCAGTTGGGATCATTTGGGGAGGGACAGCCAACCGAGGAAGACTTAAACTAATAGCCGGTCAAGAACCCGAGAACTGGACAAGCGGAGTTGATCTTGGTCGCCTTTTGGATCTCTTGGAGCTTGATCTCATCACATCAAACCATGAGCTTGAAGGTTTTAAAATTCTTTTTCTAGCTTTTAATAGAATGGTTCCCAAGTTCTCATTTGGCTTTGTATACTTGCAGCAGCAGCCCGGGAACAGAGGAACACTTCGGTTACAGCCCTTGATTCAACGGTTAGCCAGTCATCCCCGCCCGACCCAGTTGGATCAGGAGACAAACAAGTTGAGAGCTTTGAAGCATTCATTCCGCCTGAGTTTCATATAGAAGACGCAATTAAACCAACACCTCAAATAGAAGAACATGTCTTCATTGCTCCTATAACGGTTAACGAGTCTACTTCTGCCATTAAAGGCGCAGAAGAGAAACCCAAATTGGATGATCTCGTCGCTTTAAAGAACATTTCCGAAGAAGAGGTTAACATATCGTTGCATCTAGGTGAACCCAAGCTAAAGAAACCAAAGTTTTCTTAGCTAAAGCCGGAAATTGATCCCCTATACCAGTTCCCGGTCTAGTCTGGTTTGATGGCGATATGAGTAAATCCCCAAAAAAATTATGTGGTAATTGTGCATAGTATTATTATTCTTTGCGGACGAGAGACGTAACGGGACCAAAAATTGTATAAGCTTAAGTTCTATGAAATTTAAAGGTAATCACTAGTAGCCCAATGGGACAATAAACCGGGTAATGATCTTAGCGTTATTGGCTTTTGATTTCTGGTTTGGCGAATAAGAAAACAATTGACTCGCGGATCTGGAGAAAGAGCCATAGTTAAAAGCAAAACAAGTGAATCAAATCCAATCCATGGGTAGAAAGTTTTGTCTTTTATTGATAAGTGATACGAGCATGGCCATGGGTACAAAGGACTCAAGGGTCCATCTCCATTTTCAATTAATTTTAGGACCTCAAGTTTACAAGAGAAAGAAAAGAAGCTTTGCTTGACCAAAAAAAAAAAAAAAAAAGAAAACAAGCTTTGTGTGTGTATTTTTTTTTTCTTTTCAAAAACTAAAAAACCGAACCTTAGTAGAAAGCAGCTAAATGTGTGACGACTTTCCTCTAGCTCACTAGCAAAAAGTAACTACCGATGAGCGCAATTATTGAAATAGTAGATTTCTCGGTAAAAATTACAGATAAAAAAAATATATATATTCTGAATATATTAACTTGGATCTCCCAACCCAACTGTACTAAAATTTAATATAATATCTATGTCAATGCCTTAACTCAAATTTCTAGGTTAACATGAGAAACTTCTCTCACTTTTCTAAGGGCTTGACTGGTTTAATCGCAGCGGTTGCGGTTGCGTTTGCGGGAGTTTACGGAATCGGACGGTTGCGGTTTCAAGCGTTATTTAGCGTTTTGATCGACTGGTTTAGTGGTTGAAAACGGATGCGTTTGCGGGAGATTTACGACTGGTTGTTCTGCGGTACGATAGCGGTTAAACCAAAAAATACCAAAATAAATATAATATATAATTGTCAAAAAGTATAAAAACATCAAAAACTATATTTATGAAAAAGTATAAAATTTTAAACATGATTAAAAATTAAAAACCATAAATAATTACTAAATAATTATTCAAATATTGAATAAATAACTTTTAAAGTGAAACACAAATAATTATTAATATTGAAAAATTAAAGTTAGATAATAATTATTGTTTAAAATTTAATGTGAATATATATAAGATTTGATAATATATATTTTAATTTATATATTTCCTTTTTTTTTTCTTTCATTTTTTAAACCAACCGCAACCGCCCGCAACCGCAAAGCTTGCGGGAAAGAGTTTTGAAATCTAGCGATTTAGAGCGGCCCGAAGCGGTATAGAGTGGGTTTTATGATTGTTGTCAATCGCTAGCAACCGCAACCGCCCACTACCAACCGCTAGGCGGGTGATAGCGGAAAAACCAATCAACACCTAAATTGGGTCTTATAAAATTTCTAATCAATTATGGTTTTACACTTTTACTACTTTTCATTTGCTTTCACGAATCTTTTTTGACAAGAAATCATTAGGGGTAAACATGCTTTTTGGTCAAGTGGCCTCTAACAGTGCCACCAATCAAGCTCAAAAGTTGTACTTAACCGACATCTTCTGTCAAAACATATAATTTACATGTATAAATCAAAACTACCTTGTGAAATAAAAATTATGGCATTTCTAATCTAATTTTTTTCTGCTTTTCAAATCATATACATTTATTTACGTCATTTCTATTTATTTTAGATGCATATGGTACGGTTTGTGGACTACATTCACAATTTTCAGTTGGTTGAAACTATATTTTTTTTTTTTTTGGTAGAAGGTTGAAACTATATTTTTGGTCCGTAGTTAAAAACTTTAAATAGAAAGATTACCAGTTTAAATTACTTTACTTACCAGAAAAAACAAATAAAAAGTAATAACTCTAGTCCATAAGATGTCCCAACGTTCCCACTAAGCAAATCATAAAACCAACGAGACGATGTCTCTCATCATCTTCTTCTTGTTCCTCTCAGTCTCTCCCCCTTCCAATGGCCAATTCTTCGACGAGAGCAAGAACTACGAAGGCTCCTCCGATCTCGTCGAACTTCAATACCACATGGGTCCGGTCATATCCTCGCCGGCGACGAGTCTCTACATCATATGGTACGGCCAATGGAACCCATCCCACCAATCTACAATCCGAGACTTCCTCTATTCCGTCTCTTCACCGGCACCGGCTCAGTACCCGTCAGTATCCAACTGGTGGAAGACAGTGAGGCTATACAGAGACCAGACAGGTTCCAACATCACCGACACTCTTGTCTTGTCCGGAGAGTTCCACGACTCAACGTACTCTCATGGATCTCACCTCACTCGCTTCTCTGTTCAGTCTGTGATCAGAACTGCCGTGACTTCCAAGTTACCACTAAACGCTGTAAACGGCTTGTATTTAGTCTTGACCTCAGATGATGTAGAGATGCAGGAGTTCTGCAGAGCAATTTGCGGGTTTCATTACTTCACTTTCCCAAGCGTCGTTGGTGCAACCGTACCATACGTTTGGGTCGGGAACAGTAGGAAACAGTGTCCAGAGATGTGCGCGTATCCATTTGCGCAGCCTAAACCATTTCCTGGAAGCGGGTTTGTAGCCAGAGAGAAGATGAAACCGCCAAACGGAGAGGTGGGAATCGACGGGATGATCAGTGTGATAGCTCATGAGCTGGCGGAAGTGTCGAGTAACCCGATGTTGAACGGATGGTATGGAGGAGAAGATGCTATGGCACCGACCGAGATAGCGGATTTATGCTTGGGAGTGTATGGGTCAGGAGGAGGAGGAGGGTATATGGGCACTGTGTATAAGGATAGGTGGAGGAATGTGTATAATGTGAATGGAGTTAAAGGAAGAAAGTATCTGATTCAATGGGTTTGGGATCTTAATAGGAACAGATGCTTTGGACCAAACGCTATGAATTAGAGACAATCATGTTTTTTTACCTCTTTTCACAAAAGCTTTGAGCTTGAAGCTTGAGGAAACTTGTATATGGTTTATCTTTGCCTTACCAACTCGACTCTTTGCATTTGCCAGTTTAAGACTACAAGATCTAAATTATTTAGCTGTCAATATTCACTTGACAAAGTTTCTGAACCAAACCTATGCTTTGACATCAGCATAAAACTCAGACAACTAGCTCAAAACGGCTGTTCTGCCAAAACATGTAAGCATTGTTCTATGCTAAAACTAGATATAATATGGTCAACGTGATTAAGAAGACACATTTACTCGACCAAGATTACCGCCTTCATCTTCGGAAGAAACTAAATGACACAACAGCTAAGGAACCCCCACACCTATTGAAGAAGCATCCTTGAAAGGGGAGGCCTTGTTCTGTCCTTTAGTGTTTCCAACTCCATTTGAGTATTATCGATCATTACGTCAAAGGAAGTCATGGAAGGGGACTTCAGTAGCTGACACTGAGCCCAAGGCATTATCAATAGTATCATCATTGTTTCCTCCATCCTTTTGCGAGTCACATTCATCACGTCCAAAGAAGTCATGGACGGGGATTTCAGTAGCTGACACTGAGGCCAAGACATAATCAATAGGATCATCATTGTTTCCTCCATCCTTTTGCGAGTCACCTTCATTACGTCCAAGGAAGTCATGGACGGGGACTTCAGTAGCTGACACTGAGGCCAAGCAATTTTCAATAGGATAATCATTGTTTCCTCCATCCTTTTGCGAGTCACCTTCATTACGTCCAAGGAAGACATGGACGGGGACTTCAGTAGCTGACACTGAGGTCAAGACATTATCAATAGGATCATCATTGTTTCTTCCATCCTTTTGCGAGTCACCTTCATTACGTCCAAGGAAGTCATGGACGGGGAGTTCAGTAGCTGACTGTGAGGCCAAGCAATTTTCAATAGGATCATCATTTTTTCCTCCATCCTTTTGCGAGTCACCTTCATTACGTCCAAGGAAGCCATGGACGGGGACTTCAGTAGCTGACTGTGAGGCCAAGCAATTTTCAATAGGATCATCATTTTTTCCTCCATCCTTTTGCGAGTCACCTTCATTACGTCCAAGGAAGCCATGGACGGGGACTTCAGTAGCTGAATGTGAGGCCAAGCAATTTTCAATAGGATCATCATTCTTTCCTCTATCTTTTTCCGAGGCCAAGACATTTTTAACAGAATCATCTTTGTTTCCTCTATCCTTTTCCAAGTCACCTTCAATGAGTTTTGGCCTCAGCAGCTTCCTTTTCTTGTTTTGAGAAGCTGAATGTTCGGGGCTGTCTTTACACCCTTGAGTTGGATTACCAAGGCCCTTTTGTGCTTTACTGCGGCGCTTAAAATTAATGAACGGTAGCTTTTGAACACTATGTTCCATACTACCTTCACAATCCAACAGATCATCTGGAGTAGTCTCAGTAAAAGGAAGCATCAAATCATTGTCAAGTACCTCTGCTGTACAAATCTTTTCCTTTTTCTTCTTTGGTTTTACAAAATCCTCAGAATCACTCATATTTGGTCTTTTTTGTTCCATCCAATGTTTGTGACAGTCGTTTAAAAAGGCCATGACCTCATCGACTGATTCAGTGTCCGGAGACGTATCCATTTCAGCATCACGTTCTTTTGAACGCTTACCCAGCCTTTTGAAGACGCTCTCTCTGCTTTTCTCTTGGGTTCTACTTCTTTCAAGTTCAGCAGGATTAACACGATCTTTCATTTGAGTCACCCTATTGTTAGAGTCAAAAGCATCACTGCCAGATTCTTCATGCCGTTGATAAGCTTGAACTTCATAATTAGTTCTGTTCTCTGGATACAAATCAGCTCCATCCCCAAATGTTGAAGGATAAGTGAAAGAAGGGTAAATATTGGAACCCCGTACTACCATATCGTTTGTATAAGAAACATGACCTCCAAGTTCTTCCTGGTGTTGATATGTTGGAATTTCATTGTTGAGTCCGTCCTTAGGAGACATATCCCTTGATGATAAAGGGTTAGAAAATGAAGGGAAGATGCTGTGCTCGGAGTATGGCGGCCTCTCAAACGTCCTCATGTTCTCAGTGGCCTTTGCAGAAGTTAAGTGACCAGGAAACTGAGAATGACACATATGATCATTTCTGGATTCAGATTCAGATTCACCACGAGGAACTCCAAACATGCCAGTGTTAGTGTGGTATTCACGATGTTCAGTAGGCATTGGAATATAGTAATCCAAGCCCAAATTACCAGTGTTCATGCTTGTACCATTATGCTCATCAAAAAATGGTTGGACTATCTCGAAGGGAGCGTCACTGACATAACCACCAACAGGTATGATTTCTTCTCCCAAACCATAATTTGAGTTGGCTGTGAAGGAATCTGAGCCAATTAAATCAACATTAGGTGCACCAAGATCATGCCTAGAGCTTTTCATTGTTGCACCTCCCACGATCCCAGGCTCATAAGGGTCATAGTATCCTGTGTTTGTTCGATAGGGTAAGTCTGGAGATACTGAGCTTTGAGCAGGAACCACTGGATCTGCCTCAAAATTAAGGTGTTCCTTGTCATTAGACCACAAACTTGCTTGTGTGATACCATCTTTATCATGGTACTCGTTTTTTAACCAGCCACTTGCAGTGTGTCTCAAGTTCTTCGGGACTCTTGGATCATTAACTAGAGAGTTATTAGTTAAAGCATCTTCGCCAAAGCTATTATTCATCCTAACCTCATATCCTACTCTATCCTTCGACCCATGCAATTTGGGATCACTGAGTCTCCTACAAACCCTAGATGTGTCTCCAGAGTACTTATTCCCTTCAGTTAGACCATACTCTAGGCTAACATCAGATTCATCCCTAAAACCATAATTTTCTGTTAACCTACGACCACGGCGATCTCCTGCAGATGTAACTCTCAAGGGAAACTCACGATCACCATCTCCACCCATTTCTCCTGCACAGTGATTCTCAACGCCGAGATCACCAACTGTAATTCTCAATTTTCTTTCAGCTTTTCTTGTTGGTTTTGTAGCTGAAGTTTCTCCCAGCCGTGATTGCTCTACCTTCTTCAAGCTAAACAGCTTCAATAGCCTTTGAACCTATAAATAACATTTGCAAACAAAAAAAGTGTCAGACCACGAGAAAGTAAATAAACCTGCATAATATAGACCAAACAAGGATAATTGGAGACGATAACCATAATAATCCAGCAATGTTTAGAATTACAGGAGAAAATTAAGCACACACCTGAGCCTCCGAGAGTCCAAATCTGAACTTTGTTGCTGTAAAGTAATTTTCACGAATAGCATGACGAAACTCACTTTCACGAAGTGGCCTACAACGCCACTTCTCAGTAAACTTGACCTGCGGAAATGAGATCAAGGCAAAACTAATGTTAGACACAAACTTAGTAAAAACAAAAACTCAAGGAGGAAAAGCATGAAAGTGAATCCAAGAACCTGAGCAGGAAACTGTTTCCCAGAAGAATGGAATGCATTAGGCTCAATGTTTATTGCACCATCAGAGCACGCCTGAAACACACCATGTAGCTCTCTATTCTCGAATTCAAACAGAAACAATATCATTCCAGCTTTGACCTGTTTTACAAATCCGGCTTGCCTAATTGGCAAACCGAAGATCTCTTGCCTAAGGCATTCCTTCCTGGTGGAGTTATTGGACATGAAAATTGCACCAAATTCTGGGACTTCTCCATTGGATTTCTCCATATGCTTCATCCTCCGATATTTTGGCATGCTGTTACAGAAAACTAAAATAACAACGGGAGTATGTATAACTTTCCTTCATTTATTGGATTGAGAAAATACTATAAATCAAGAGACTTGTTGTTGATGAACACAAAACAGGACATCGAATTTTGACAGAGCAATTCAGTTGGGAACAAGGAAATTGCAGCATTACAAGGGTGATGATGACTATTGACAAGTACGTTAGATGAAAACACTAGAAATTTCAAGACTTTTTCAGAGGATAATCATGAAAAGCTAAGGATCAACTAGTTTTAGTAATATGAATTTAATAACTAGTATGGTTTTTTTAACACATGAATAACATACAGCAAAATCAATGTTCAAAAAAAAGACTGCAACTTTTGAATAATCTAATGGACAAATTACTTGTATAGATGTTTTGAAAAAGGGGAGAGATGCTGTAAACATTAAAACCGCAGAATC
Source organism: Erysimum cheiranthoides (assembly GCA_011420285.2). Classification (NCBI taxonomy): domain Eukaryota; kingdom Viridiplantae; phylum Streptophyta; class Magnoliopsida; order Brassicales; family Brassicaceae; genus Erysimum; species Erysimum cheiranthoides. Next base: position 13,902,556 of record CM022182.2, on the reverse strand, counting down.
CCAAAATCAAAACAAGTCGTAGGACAACAAGTCAACATCAAAGCAATAAGTAAAGCGAATAAATAAAATAACTCAAAGAAAAAGAAGAAGTTAGTGACGCAATTTGAACATTCACACATAAATCAAAACAGTGACGTAACTCTTTCTCTCAAGCATAGTCACAGATAATCACCCAAACAATCGTCATAAACATTAAAGGAGATTTTTAGAAAAAGCAATGCGGAAAGAAAAAAAACAAATCAGACCTGGAGAAAAATCACGGCTTGAAGTTCCTTGCTGGTTTCAAAATCGACTTGTACCAAAAACAAACATGCAAAAACCCAAGAAACGAGAAAAAAAAATATAGTAAGATTGAAATCAAAATCGAAAACGATCGGGAACTAGAATGAGAATGGCGATTAGGGTTTTAAAACTTTTTTCAGTATTACCGGAAGCGAAGAGAAGGAAACGGCGAGGAGCGATAATCGAAGGAAGCGATATTTTGGCCAAAACGAAACGCAAATATCGAGAGAGTTGGTTCTTTTCTGTTTTCGTATGGGTCTTTATATAAATATTCCGGATTTTCTGAATAATCAAATCTTCTTACTTGTTGGGCCCAATCAATTACAAACCTTTTTTTCTTCTTTTCAACTCTCTCAAAACAACTTTTTTTATTTTTTTTTTATTTTTTTTTTTTAACACGAACTTTCAATCTACCAAATAATGTACACTGAAAACATCTAACTAGTAATCTCTAGTGCCTACATTATTTTGAATAATAGTTTTGTCAATTTGTTTGATGTTTTTTTTCTTCTAATTGATCTCATCGCCTACTTTAAGTTGATTTGGGATTTAGAGTTTTATATATATATACAAATGAATGTTTTTGAATCAACATAAAACCATGCTAATTAAAATAAATATGGATTTTTTAAAACAAAATGCAAGGAAAACACAGTCAAGTAGAAGCTCAACAAAACGCATAATTAAAAGAACATTACACAATTCACATCTTTTATTCAAAATCGACAATATACTACAAAAACCGTACCTTATCTAGTTTGTTTTCGTTGAAATTAACTAGGATTTCTATTGAGAACAACCGAATTAAACCTGTCTACCCTTTTATTTGATTTCGACTCCACTCACAATCGATTTAGGATTGTATTGATCAACACAATTAACTTGTACATTTTTCAAATTAACAAAAAAAAAAAAAAAAAAAAAAAAGAGAATCGTACTTAAACCCCTCTAAAACCGTAGATGGTAAATAACTAAATACTACTGACAAAGTGCAGCATACGAACCGCAATCACATTTATTGGCTCTCACCATTCACTAATCACACAATCATTGTTACCAAAAAAAATCAACCTTTATTTTGCCATATAAAAAAGCAAGAAGACAAATGAAGCCTGAGGCTTAGAGCCTCTACTTAACGGATACTCTCCTTGCGACTTGTTGTTGTTATCCACTCTCCATTTACACAATTTATCTCAACAAGGAGAAGAGTGGGAATTAATCCACGAATCCCTCCGGTCATGTAAGAACCCACTCTCTCACTCTGGTCTCTGAGTTTGTGCCCGTTTAAATTGATCTTTATCTCTGTTACGGAAGTAATTCAGAATTACCCATTTGCAGAATTTCTTCAACTCTGATGGAGGTTTTGTTAGTAAGATGATGTTCATAAAGTCTGGACATTAACCGTTACCTTTTGTCGTATTTGATTGATGATCTGTTTTTAGTTCATTTTCTGCTGGGTGTTGTTAAAATTTCTACTTTTCTAGTGAAGCATTTTGAGAATTGCTTGCTTGTTTCTTGGGCTCTGAGTAACCTTTCCAGGAAATTGGGTTTTTGATTGACAGGTTGGTAGCTGGAAGCACTTTGAATTGCTTATTCATTGATCCCATCAGCGGCTTCCAGAGATATTTGGGTTTTGGACTCACAAATTTCACTGGTGGGACTATAAAAAGCTGTAAGCAAGAGGGATTTGTCATAGATGAACGCGGGAAATTAAAAAGATTTAACAGGAAGAAACTCTCGAGGAGACGATGTAAGACTCAAATTAAGAAACTTTCTTTTGGAACTCTGTATCTATAAGATTTGGAGTTGAACCGTGATGAATCTTTTGTTTTTCATATAGGTGGCTCTTTGAGGGGACGGGGATGGAAATATGGATCCGGATTTGTAGATGGGATTTTTCCTGTTCTGAGTCCCATTGCTCAGAAGATTCTCAGCTTTATTCAGAAAGAAACTGATCCTGAAAAAGTAGCTGATGTCCTCGGAGCTCTTCCTTCTACACATGCCTCATGGGATGATCTAATCAATGTTGCTGTGCAACTCCGTTTGAACAAGAAATGGGATTCCATTATCTTGGTTAGCTTTCTGGAAACATTTTCATTTTAGTCTTCATCTTATATAACCTGTTAGATCTCTAGATAACCTGTCCAGCAACATCAGACTAGCACAAGGACTTATCAATGTTATAGTGCATGTTTCCTGAAGTTCTTAACTGTCCGAAGCTACAATCTTGTCTTAGGTGTGTGAGTGGATTTTAAGGAGGAGCTCCTTTCAGCCTGATGTAATCTGCTTCAATTTGCTTATAGATGCTTATGGACAGAAGTTCCAGTACAAGGAGGCGGAATCACTCTATGTACAACTTCTTGAATCCCGCTGCGTGCCTACGGAAGACACATATACTCTTCTTATAAAGGCATACTGTATGGCCGGGCTCATAAAGAAAGCTGAAGCTGTTTTAATTGAGATGCAAAATCATCATGTTTCTCCAAGTATGTTTTTGCATTTCCTAAGCTTTTATATGCATTGGTACCAAACATTGGCTCATAATTTCAGTCATTCTTGTAACAGTTTCTTTTTCTGAGAGACTCCATATAAAGATTTTTTAGTTTGCGATCTAACATTGTGTTTGTATAGGTGTTACTGTATACAATGCATATATTGAGGGGTTAATGAAGAAGAAAGGAAACACTGAAGAAGCAATTGATGTTTTCCAGAGGATGAAGCGTGATCGATGCAAACCAGCCACTGAAACATACAACTTGATGATAAATTTATACGGAAAGGTTTAGTCCACCTTCGTTTGATATGAATATACTATTGGGATTTGAGAATTTTGATGTTCATGTCATTAAGTTTTCTTGCAGGCAAGTAAATCATACATGTCCTGGAAATTGTTTTGTGAAATGAGAAGTCACCAATGTAAACCGAACATCTGCACATACACAGCGCTCGTGAATGCATTTGCTAGAGAAGGCCTTTGCGAGAAAGCCGAAGAAATATTTGAACAGCTTCAAGAAGATGGGCTTGAACCTGATGTCTATGTCTATAACGCTCTCATGGAGGCATATAGGTGATTACCCTAACCCCTCCCATAGAAGACTGATGCCAAGAAATCAATAAAGCTTAAATTTAACGTCCTCAAATTCCGGAGACAGTCGTGCAGGCTATCCTTATGGTGCTGCTGAGATTTTCTCTCTAATGCAACATATGGGATGTGAACCAGACAGAGCTTCCTACAATATCATGGTTGATGCATATGGCAGAGCAGGTCTTCACTCAGGTAAGACAGAAGCTTCTCTAGCCAGGGATGTCCAATCCGGTTTAACTGAACCGATATCCGAACAAACCTTAACCAGAACTAAAAAAAAGATATAGACTGAGTAAAATTTCTTTATGTTTTAAATTTAAAATAAGAATTTGCTACATACTTTCTCTCACTTTATATATGTGAAAACCAGATGCAGAAGCCGTGTTTGAAGCAATGAAGAGGCTAGGCATAGCACCGACGATGAAATCCCACATGCTGCTTCTATCAGCTTACTCTAGAGCTGGAAACGTAACAAAATGTGAAGCCATTGTGAAAGAGATGAGCGAAAACGGAGTAGAACCGGACACATTTGTCCTAAACAGCATGCTCAACTTGTACGGACGGTTAGGACAGTTCACCAAGATGGAAAAGATTCTAGCCGAGATGGAGAACGGTCCTTGTACCGCGGATATAAGCACATACAACATCTTGATCAATGTCTATGGTAAAGCAGGGTTCTTGGAGAGAATTGAAGAGCTTTTTAGCGAGCTCAAGGAGAGGAGTTTCAGACCAGACGTAGTGACATGGACCTCGAGGATCGGAGCTTACTCGAGGAAGAAACTGTATGTGAAATGTCTGGAGATATTTGAGGAGATGATTGATTCAGGTTGTGCACCAGATGGAGGAACAGCTAAAGTTCTTCTTTCGGCTTGTTCTAGTGAGGATCAAGTGGAACAGGTTACTTCAGTGCTTAGAACAATGCATAAGGGTGTGACTGTGAGTTCTCTTGTTCCACAGCTAATGGCTAAATCCTTAACTGTAAACTGAAAATATAGCAATTTTTAGACCAGCCTTTATAATAAAGTTTGGATTTTTATGAGCAGTGTTATAATATATGGTGTAATGTGATAACCCACGATGCTGTTTTAGTGGGTAGTTGATTTGAAATTGGTCCATGAGCAAATGATGAGAAAGTGATATTTTATTAGAAAAAATAAGGAAAGCAAAGCCACCAAACCCTTTTGTCGTAAGATTCGGAATATAATAATAAGCCGTTCGGTGAGTGCACTCTCTCTCACTGTTGTTGTGTATCTGTGCGAGATCTCCACCCAAAAAAAAATGGCTTCTAGATTATTGTGGGCTTCTAGGGTTGCTTCTCGTCTAAGGATCTCCGTTGCCCAACGAGGGTTTTCTTCTGGTGATCTCAATCTCCGCTTTGTTTGATCTCTGATTATTCTGCCTTTTTGATCTGAGATTGTTCTTTTTGAAATTATTGGTTTTTGTTGTGCTTGATATCTAATCGGATTATAAGCGGAAGAAAAGAATCCCATTTTGATTCTCTCTGGATATTGCTATTAGCTTCTATTTCCGTATCAAATCCTTTTTTTAGTTGATTGATTCCTCGAGGCACTGTTAATACTGATACCTTTCTGAATAGTGTTGAGAGACTTGAAGGTAGTGTTGTTCATGTTATTTGCATTGAATCTGCCTGATGAATGAATAAGTTTGTTGTGTTTTACCTGAAGCAAGTTGTTTACAGAGAAAGATGTTCAAGAAACAAGGTTTGTTTTTGGAATGTTAAGAGTATTTTTCCCATTTAACCTTACTGGTTATTCTCTTGTTCTTTTGGCCTGTGCTTACAGTGGTTTTGAAGGATCTGAAATATGCTGATTCACATGAATGGGTGAAGATGGATGGGAATAAAGCAACCTTTGGCATAACGGATCACGCGCAAGACCATTTAGGGGATGTGGTCTTTGTGGAGTTACCAGATGTGGGAGATTCGGTGTCACAGGGGAAGAGTTTTGGAGCGGTTGAAAGTGTGAAAGCTTCTAGTGATATCAATTCCCCAGTCTCGGGTACGGTGGTTGAAGTCAATAATGAGCTGACCGAGTCCCCTGGATTGGTGAGTCCTCATTTTAAAATCATAGTAGCATTGCTTCGCTGTGTTAGACCGAGTCCATCTCCTCTACCAAATATAACTGTGTTTGGCATGATCAAATGTGAAATCTTGGTTATAGCATCTGACCGAGTCTCGTTGTTTGGTTACTTTGTTTTCATTTGATGCAAATGATTATTACAAATGGGTGACAGTCTGACAGACATTCTATTGCTTTCTCTTTCGATTTTTGGAATGTTTTGGCTGATGTGATACTCTTAAACTTTGAGAATCTTGATTCACGGAGTAACCAATATAGATTTGATTCATCAATAGCTTGCTTATATGATGTTAAATGTAGTAAACTTGGAGACTCTTGATTCCGTGGTCTCGAGCTGAGATACTTTTGTTGGAATTCACAGGTGAACTCGAGTCCATATGAACAGGGATGGATGATAAAGGTGAAACTGAGTGATGCAGGCGAGACAGAGAAGCTGATGGATTCAGACAAGTACTCTAAGTTCTGCGAAGAAGAAGACGCAAAGCACTGAGCTTTTTATCCTTTCCAGATCCTTCTCGAAGTTCCCGCTGCAACACAACACAGATTGTTATTTTCTCAATCAGGATCAAAAGGAGATTTCTCCTTCTTTGTCGATGGACTGAAAATTCCATCTCTCGTTCTCTGTTTTTTTTCTTTTTTTAATTAAATTGTTTGAATAAATGGTAGAAAATAATAAGCTTTGGAGTTTGGCGTTTTACATTGATTGGATCTTTCATGGAGTTATGCCTTGGACCAAAAAATATAAAATTAGTCCCCTTCCAAGCGGGTCGAACTTAGAAGTAGTGTGGACTTATGCCTCCTTAAAGTGATTTCAGTCAAGTGCCACTATATCAAGATTCTTTGATAATCTGTTTCTTTCATATTTCGAGGTGTCTCTGCAAAACCTTACGTTCGATTTCGCAAGCGGATTTGATGAAACGACCTGCAGGTTTATCAAGTGCGATGGAGTATTTGATAAGCAACTTACCCGACGCTTTGATTTCTCAGATACTCTTACATCTTCCGGCAAAGGAAGCTGTTAAAACTAGTGTTTTGTCCAATAGATGGAAAAGTGTCTGGGTTTTGATTCCAGTGTTAGATTTGAATACTAATGAGTTCCCAAGTATTTGTGGATTTTATGGAAAAGTTTCTACATTTCTCTAAGATAGAGAATTTATGTTTGCACAAGCTTAAGCTAAGTGTCTTCTTGTGAAGCGTGAGTGTTTGGAAGCTCTTTACATATCTTTAGGATCTTTATGTGAGAGATTATTCTTGAAACGATTCTAACTCGTGTTTGAAAGCTTTTGATTTGAGCAATGGAGGGTGTTCATCATCAACAATTATCGACTTGTTACTTTCGAGATTGGGGCATAATAATAGTATGGGCCGGATCAGCAGTTGAAAAACCCATCAGACACACACATATATATACACACAATGTGGCCGTTGCTAGGGTTTCCATCGTCCTGGAAGTTTATTTGGAGGCTGACAGAAGTAATGTGGAGAGTTAGAGATCGCGGAAATAAACCATGGAACCCAAGTCCACAGGCCAGATGCTTTCCGTCTTCTTTTCACGAGTTGGGAGGTAAACCATGGAACATTGGTCTCAATTTATCAGATTGTGAAAAGACACAGTGTTTGCCGTTATCGGTTCGGATTGCGATGCGGAAGAAAGCCAAGGAGATGACTCAAAGTGATGATAACTCCAATCAGAAGCCCGACTCCGAATCCCATCAGGTTTTTCTTTCTTTCTTTGTTTTTTTTTTGTTGTAATTCTTCTAATTTCGTCTTGAGCTGATAGATTCATACAAACAACAACTTGTAACAGGATAAGCTGTCTGAAGCTACTACCTCCATGCCTCAATCAAGGTATCCATTCATATTTCTCTCTATGTGATTGTTGATTGTTTATTTTGGATTGTTGATTGTTGATTGTTGAGTGTTTATTTTTGATTGTTGATTGTTGATTGTTTATTTTTGATTGTTGAGTGTTTATTTTAGATTGTTGATTGTTGATTGTAGGTCACTTACGTTATTGTTTTCACCTGACTCAGAATGCACAAGCCCAAGGCTGCTGCGTTTAAAAAGAAAAGAAGAACGGCAAGAAGGAAGAAGAAGAAGAACCAGCAGGTCATGAAGAAGGTCAAAGCCACCACATAAGGCCTTGTCCTATTTTCGCTTTTGTCTTTTGTAACTTAAAAAACTTGAAAATGCTTTCTGGCTTGAAACCTTTTATGTTATGATAGATATTCTGAGGAATATATTGACGCATGAACTCAGTCTGCTGTGTTGAAAAGAAATTGTTAAGTATCCCACGATGAACTACAACAATAATACCATATGTATGTTTGCCTTCACGATTCACATTTTGCTTTGATAGACAATTATACTCCGGATTGGTTTACCAGTTCCGCTTGATGTTCCTATTATAATTAAAAGATATAACGTGTTGACAAGAAAAATGCTTCTCTTAAAAATGATTAGTGGTTGGTTGGCCTTAGCTCCGTAGGTCTAGGCACGGCAGCAACTATAGTTGCAGACCCTTGAACTAATTGGAATAATTGCTGAGATGAGGAAATTGGGATCCAAGATTCCGAGTGCCAAAAGAATCTAATGGAAGATTCATGCGAACAAAGAATAATATATGCAGATATTGTAGTGAAACCGGTTTTTGTTCCTTTTCTGGTTCATAAAGACCTATGATGCAATGATATGTGCACAGTGGGGAAAAGATTTCGGAATCATTGTTGCTTATTGTGGAATACAAGCTTGTTAGCCACAATTGCCCAACAAAGTTACAAGATGCGCCTTGTAATTCAAGATTCCTGCCTTGTCAACTCTACTTATTATATAATATCTTTTTATTAAAATCGAATTTTAAGCATTCTTCTATTACTTTCTGTTTTTTTTTTTTTTTTTTGTGTGTGTGTGTGTGTCATGTTTTCCACTAATATGCAAAATATCATCCTTAATACTTAAATGGTTAACAATACGTTGATGCAAAATATCGTCACCCCGAATCCAGACGGAAATTTCATATCAAAAAAACTGATGAACCCCAAATATTTACCTGACAAAACTCCATTTCATTTCATCTTCTATAATTTATTAAATAAAAATTATGTACACTTTTTTTTGGTAGGAATAAAAATTATGTACACTTGCCGGCCAAAAAGATTTTGGCTACACTTAAATAAAAAATATATATTAGTAAAAATATACTAACATAAATGAGTTTTCTCACTACAACAAAAGTACTAGTAGTATATTGAAAAGATGGTATGCTGGGGTAAGAACCAGACCGGTATTTGAACAGCGAGTGATTCGCCATGATGACATCATCAGAAACGTCAGAAGCACTAATTATTAATTGAATCTTACAGTGTAACACAGTAATTCGAAAATAATTGACACTTATTACACCTAAAAGCTGAAATATGTAGAGGTAATGATAATTACAAGTATAGTATTTGTTGTTATCAATATTTGGTTAATTGTTTTAAGATAGTATTATAATTACCGGTTAAGGGACTTGTCCTCGTTTTGTCAAAGCTTTGGAAACTTATATTTCAACCACCCATGACCCAACTAGAGCGTTTGTTCTTTTTCTCTAACAGAATTTTAATTTCCTTTTAAAATACTAAAAAATAGTAGTACTATAGAATGCATCAATACACCAAAAACTGTTTTTTATTTGAAATATCCTAACAATTTAAATAGATTTCGTAGATATCAATTTACCTTTTGATAATGTATATGACAAAAGCACATTATTATTTTGTTATGCTAAAATCACAATAGTTGGTAATGGTATATCCTTAGATATAACCTTAAGATGTCGTTTTGCCACCCACAATCCAAAATTTATAGCAAATAATTTTTCTCTTGCAATTTTCAAATTCAAATAGAGCAATATAACTAAAAAATATCATATTTTATCTTTTATTTATTAAAATATTAAAATTTCTGAAATGTAAAAACACCTTCATCTGTTCAGTTGATCATAATTTCTTCTGGTTACATAGTTTATTCAGAAAAAAAAAATTTAATTTGGAAATATTCAGATTTAAAGGTAAAAAAATAAAAACTACTTTGTGCTTGAGCAAAAAAAGATGTGATTAGAAAACAAAAGTGAAAATAAAATGCATTTATTTGGAAAATGAAAGAAATGCTAGTGACTAAATTTGTCTTAAATGAGACCCGAATTTAGCAACTCTCCATTCTCGGCTCACACTCCGATTGAGCCCGACGCTCTCTCTCTCTCTCTCTCTCTCTCTCTCTCTCTCTCTCTCCCCTCTTAGCCCTCCTCTTCCTCTTCTTCTTCGTCATCGTCTCCGGAGTAGATTACAGAAGACTCAGATCTGAACTCCAAGCCGAAGCTACGATCTTACTGACCCATTTCTTTCTCCTAATTGACTTTCGCCTTTGGAGCTTCCTCAGGTAACTTCAATCTTCACGTGGCTCTCGCTTGACCTGGGTTTTTGTATAGCTCCTTGTTTGCTTACTGGAAAAATGGCATTAATATGCTATTTCTTAAGATCGGATGCTAAAGAGCTTCACTAATTTCCCCACATTCTCTCGCCGACGAGGTGTTGTTGAATGCAAGAGCCTTGATAGTAGCTAAGTGAATTATGTTAGACGAGATTGTGTAATGTGTTTCTGAAATAGATTTTTCCCTTATTGCAGTGATTCTTCTACTGGATAAGATCATTAATGGCGAAATCCCGTCAATTTTATCCTTCTCAAGATGAACCAATGTCCCCGACTTCTGTGAGATCGAGGGAATGGGAGGGTCCTTCCAGATGGACTGAGTACTTGGGACCTGAAATGGCCTCATCAGTCTCGTCTAGGAGCTCAAAGCAGTTGAGTTCTGATGGACATGTTCAGAGTTCTGGTGGTTCCACTAAGGCTTTGAACATACAATGGGTAGTTCAAATGATTGAGGTTGCTGAGGGTCTCATGGCTAAAATGTATAGACTGAATCAAATCTTGGAGTACCCAGATTCTGTTGGTCATGTTTTCTCTGAAGCATTCTGGAAAGCGGGTGTGTTCCCTAACCATCCGAGGATATGTACATTGCTCTCAAAAAAGTTCCCTGAGCATTTTAGCAAATTGCAACTCGAACGTGTAAGTCATGAGTTCTTTTTCTTATTAGGCTTAGTGTGTGCTTTTTGCTGTGATGATAACAAGAAATATGCTAAAGTTTTCTGTTTGCAATACTTATGCAGATTGATAAGTTTTCACTGGATAGCTTGCACGATGGTGCTGAACTTCACTTACAGAGCTTAGAGCCATGGATACAGGTAACAAGAAACTATATATGTAATATGTTGTTCGGTCTATGTTATGTTGTATTGAAACTTGTTTCTTAAGAATCTCGGAAGTCCTAGAAGCTATATAGTCAAGCTTCTATAAGTTTATTTTTTCAATATATTCCGTACTCTCACCACGAACCAGCTTTGTATATATGTGCACATATATATGATATACCTAATACATTGATGTAACTTCTTAAGCGTAAAAGAGTTGTCATTTGTTAGCCTTCTATTTTCAGTTTTTGTGTAGTATTTCAGTAAGGGATGTCTTCATTTTCCTCTCATCACGCATTTTTCCTTTCTTGAATCAGCTGCTGCTTGACTTGATGGCATTTCGAGAACAGGCACTACGGCTTATATTGGACCTAAGCAGCACTGTAATTACCTTGCTGGTGAGTCAAAGTCCCTCTTTGTTGAAACTTTGAGCTCTCTGTTAAACTCCTACTTGGGTGGATCTCATAAAAAACTGTGGTACATTAAGTGATAAATTGCCAAATGTTTGTCTACGGGGATGAGGATATAATTGTTGAGTATTCATGATTAGCTCATAACTTAGTTCAGTTTTTTGCAGCCTCATCAGAACTCACTTATACTGCATGCATTCATGGATCTCTTTTGTGCATTTGTCCGAGTCAATCTTTTCGCAGAGAAGGTATGCTGAGCTTATTCCCTTTTTTAGGTTTATGTTCACTTGGATTGATTACACATGTCAGATGATGCATACACTTATTTCATTATCAATCTCTAAAAGTGTTTATTCTATAAAAGTAGATTCCTAGGAAAATGTTGCTGCAAGTGTACAACCTTCTGCATGCGCTATCAAGAAATGATCGAGACTGTGACTTTTACCACCGGTATGGATTCTTTTTTCCTTGTAGTGTCAATTTGAATATTTATATAATCATGAATTAACACTCCTCGTCTTGCATCCAGCTTGGTGCAATTCATAGACTCTTATGATCCCCCATTGAAAGGCTTACAAGAAGATTTGAATTTTGTCAGCCCAAGGATTGGAGAGGTTAATATTTCGACTTAGTTTAATTTGGTTATTATGTTTAGTAGTAGGATTCAATGGATTGTAAGAGTTGAGGCTGTTATATCCAAATTAAAAATGAATGGGTATACTACGAGCTAATACTGCAATTGATACAGCAGTACTAACAATGTTACTCATTTTCTTAGGTCCTGGAGGCTGTAGGACCCAGTATTTTTCTATCTGCAGATACAAGGAAGTTGAGAAATGAGGGATTTTTAAGCCCATATCACCCTCGATTCCCAGATATACTTACAAATTCTGCTCATCCCATGGTATGAAAGGCTAGATAAATATCAACATAAAAACTCAAGCTTCTATGAATTTGTATTTCCCTTACAACTATTTTGTTGATGTATAGTGCTAACAATATATATCACACTCTTGCTTCCTACAGAGAGCACAAGATCTTGCAAATGTTACTTCATACCGAGAATGGGTGCTTCTTGGATATCTCGTTTGCCCGGACGAGCTTCTTCGTGTTACTAGCATTGATATCGCCCTGGTATGAATCTGTTTTTCCTTTTGTTCTTGATAAAGAAGCATGTCCTCCATGAATTCTATCTCGAAAAGTAGCTTATCTGGTTTAATAATAGTTTTTATAAATTTGTTTTACAAATCAGAATTTTTTTGCGTCTCTTTGCCTTTGTTTCTAAAATAGGTTGTTTTTGGTTAAGTTATGTGCTTTCATTGGACTGTTATTTAAATTAAGAGTAGTAGTAATGGAGTTAGGTTTTTGATGTACAAAACAAATCTGGATTGCGTGTAAGTCGTGCTGTCTCCAATAAATGTTTTACTGTCCTGTTGCGTTTCAGGTTGTGCTAAAGGAAAATATAGTCGTGACTTTATTTCGGGATGAGGTGAGCTCATATCAAATGGTCTGCGACAAAGAGTTTTGTATTAAAATTTGGTTTGCATTAGCTGACTCTGTTAACCTAACCATGCAGTACATCCTGTTGCACGAAGACTACCAGTTGTATGTTTTACCCCGTGTGTTAGAATCAAAGAAGATGGCAAAGTCTGGTCGGACTAAACAAAAGGAAGCTGATCTAGAATATAGTGTAGCAAAGCAAGTTGAGAAAATGATCAGGTAACTCCAAATTTTTAAGTTCTATACTTATGGCTTTATGAGCCGCATCTGACTTTGTAATCCTCATATGATACTGGAGAAATTGTTGTTTCCTCTGAGTTTGTGATTTTGCAGAAGTTATAGCTCTTAAATTTATAGATTTATTTTTTTCGTTGCTGCTTTCAGTGAGGTGCATGAGCAAGCCTTGCAATTATGTGATACCATACACCGAGAAAGGCGAATATTGCTGAAGCAGGAAATAGGGCGGATGGTTCTATTTTTCACCGATCAACCAAGTTTGTTGGCTCCAAACATTCAGGTATGGGTTTAGTCTGTTTCATATTAAGGCTTCAGATTTAGCGTCTGTCAGTAATTGCCTTTACTTCGGTGAAAGCTTGCAATAACATGCATGCATTTAGAACAGGGGACCGTAAATTTGACACAAGCTCTAGGTTTATTTGAGAAAAAAATGGAATGCTTCTATAGGAAGAATGATCTACCACAAAAGTGAAATGAAACGTTTTGCGAAAATTATGTGTAATAATATTAAGGAGAAAAGGACATGAATGATATGTGTCATTAATGTTCTGCATAGACCGGAGCCTTTTATCCAGTATTATACTCATAAGAGTTCTTCCCTTCCCTCAACTTTCCCAATGATTGATTTATTTACTTTTCTTTACTTAGATGGTATTCTCTGCACTGGCTTTGGCCCAATCTGAGGTTCTCTGGTATTTTCAACATGCTGGTATTGCATCCTCAAGATCCAAAGCTGCTCGAGTGATACCAGTTGACATAGTAAGTTGATTGCTTGAACTTTGAAAGTCTCTCGATATTGTAACTTTGACTTTCAGTGAACTCAAAATTTGGTTATTGTTGCTTATGTATCATTCCTTATTTCTTAGGATCCAAATGATCCAACCATTGGCTTCCTGCTCGATGGAATGGACCGTCTCTGCTGTTTAGTGCGCAAGTACATCTCAGGTTTGTTACTTTGAAATATCACATCCTTGCATTTTAAGTATAGGAGTTTGAAACGTTGGTGTTGGACCCTGTGTTGCACTTGTTGCAGCTCACTGAAACCATGAGAAGAGCCCACATATCATTACTGATTCTCAAAATTTGGTGACCTTAATGGTGTTTGTTATTTGAAATGCAGCTGCTCGAGGTTATGCACTATCATACCTTTCTTCATCTGCTGGAAGGATTCGTTACTTGATGGGCACTCCTGGAATCGTGGCGCTGGACCTTGATCCTACTTTAAAAGGCCTTTTCCAGCATATTGTGCAACATCTCGAAACTATACCCAAAGCGCAGGGAGAAAATGTTTCTGCAATCACATGTGACCTATCTGTAAGAAAGATAGACTAGATACACTTAATTTTGAAGTCAGATGATGCACTTACATTTTTTCACAGATGATCAATACACCCTAGACAATAAATTCACTCGTGATTCCATATGTTTCCCATTTGGCATGTCTTCAAATCCTAATTGTAGCTTGGTCCCAACACAATTATGTTGTAGTCATCCAATCTATTCTCGTAATGCTCAGCGCCTCTTGTCGTACAGGAATTCCGGAAAGATTGGCTGTCCATTTTGATGATTGTCACGTCTTCTCGATCATCAATAAACATCAGGCATCTGGAAAAAGCCACTGTCTCTACCGGGAAGGAGGGCTTGCTATCGGAAGGAAATGCTGCATATAACTGGTCCAGGTACTGTTTTCGGTATTATGTTACCATTACTTAAGTTAACTTCTAGCTATAAAAACAGGGAACTAATATCTTGCAGAATTTCATGTCTTTTCAATGCAGATGTGTTGATGAGTTAGAGTCTCAATTATCAAAGCATGGAAGTCTGAAGAAATTATATTTCTACCATCAACACCTCACAACTGTATTCTTCTTGTTGCTGTTCACTGTCCACTATTTTCCCATGTCATCTTATGCATAATCTGACATTTGACTGTTGTAAAAGGTTTTCAGAAATACAATGTTTGGACCAGAAGGACGTCCCCAGCATTGCTGTGCATGGCTCAGTGTGGCTAGTAGTTTCCCGGAATGTGCTTCGCTAATAATTCCTGAGGAGGTAAATCCATAATTCGATCTCATTATAGTTTTGCATGCTTTCCATAGTGCATGTCTGGATCATGAGGTTCTTGTAGTAAGACCACCCAGGCACCCATCAAGCACCATGTTACTCTCAATATGACGATAAACAATGAAAGCGATTGTAAAATCGACGGTTATCATGTTTACATATGTGCTATGGCAGATAAAGTTATTGATTGTTTGATGTTCGTAAGCTACTTTTTGATTTTAAATCTTTCCTTTAGAATGTCGTCTATTTTTTCAAAAAAAAAAAAAGCAATATATATGTTTCGCTTTTTGGTGAACCACAATCCTCATTGTTTATCTCGTCATGTCTCATATCAGTGACACCATCTATTAAACGGAAAGGTCCTTTTCCTGTCTCCGCAGGTTACCAAATTCGGGAGAGATGCAGTGCTTTACGTTGAGTCTCTAATTGAATCAATAATGGGGGGACTGGAGGGACTAATAAATATTCTTGATTCAGAAGGCGGGTTTGGCGCTCTAGAATCTCAGGTCATCTATCCTACCCAAAAGCAATACTATAATAAAAGCAATTACTTGACTATTCTCCTCAAACTGATGTGTTGACCTTTCACAGCTTCTTCCAGAACAAGCTGCAGTGTATCTGAACAATGCATCAAGAATATCTGCTCCTTCAGTGAAATCCCCAAGGGTTGTAGGCGGGTTTACTTTGCCTGGCCATGAAAGCTATCCTGAGAATAATAAGTCTATAAAAATGTGAGTGCTGAAGTCTAGTCTCAAGTTTTTTTTTTTTTTCAATTCATGGAATCAGTGGTCCTTAGATACTATCATCTCCTTGTGATGGCAGGTTGGAAGCTGCAATCCAAAGGTTGACTAATCTGTGTTCAATTCTGAACGATATGGAGCCTATTTGTGTTATAAACCACGTATTTGTGCTAAGAGAGGTCAGTCTTCGAGATTTCAACTCAAGAATTTTCTTTCGGTAGAAACACATATAGATGGCTGAATTCCTTTAGAATTTCTGCTCGAATCCTATTTGGAAAGGTTGCATGTTTCTTCAATGTCCCGTCAATAATAAAAATATCTTATGGGTCATGAATTCTCTCATTTTCTGATCTTGTTAAGCTTTTAGACTTTTTGACTTATCCCTTCGATTGAATACTTCATTCAGTACATGAGAGAATGCATCCTTGGGAACTTCAAGAGAAGATTTCTTACTGCACTTCAAACCGATAACGATCTTCAGCGGCCTTCTGTTTTGGAATCTCTTATCAGGCGGCATATGAGCATTGTTCACTTGGCAGAGCAGCACGTTAGCATGGACCTAACCCAAGGCATCAGAGAAATTTTACTCACAGAAGCCTTTTCTGGGCCTGTTTCTTCTTTGCATTCATTTGAAAAACCTGCTGAGCAACAACAAAACACTGGATCTGGAGTTGAACTAGTGTGCAACTGGTACATGGACAACATCATTAAGGATGTCTCTGGTG
Source organism: Erysimum cheiranthoides (assembly GCA_011420285.2). Classification (NCBI taxonomy): domain Eukaryota; kingdom Viridiplantae; phylum Streptophyta; class Magnoliopsida; order Brassicales; family Brassicaceae; genus Erysimum; species Erysimum cheiranthoides. The sequence continues at coordinate 13,886,126 of CM022182.2, read as the reverse complement.
CAGGAATCCTCTTTGCTCCAAGGCACAAATACTTCAAAAGCACTAGACCAGTTGGAGGGTATTTTGCAGAGTCAGTCACTGACCTCAAGGAATTACAGGCGTTTGTCCGTATATTTGGTGGCTATGGAGTAGACCGACTGGATAAGATGATGAAAGTTCATACAGCTGCCCTGGTAAACTGCATAGAAACATCTCTGAGGTCAAACCGGGAACTTATCGAGGCGGCTGCCGCAAGTATGCATTCTGGTGACAGAGTGGAGAGGGATGCATCTGTTAGGCAGATAGTCGATTTGGATACTGTGATAGGATTTTGTATTGAAGCGGGTCAAGCGTTGGCTTTTGATGAGCTCCTAGCCGAAGCCTCTGGAGCTGTTCTTGAAGACAATGCATCCTTAATACACTCGATGATCTCTGGCATCGTTGAGCACATACCTGAAGAAATACCTGAAAAGAAAGAAATCAGAAGGATCAAAGGTGTGGCAAATGGCGTTGGCGTAGCTGGAGATCATGACTCTGAATGGGTTAGATTAATCCTCGAAGAGGTAGGAGGTGCAAATGACAACTCATGGAATTTGTTACCTTACTTTTTCGCCTCATTCATGACCTCAAACGCCTGGAACACTACTGGCTTTAACATCAAGACTGGCGGATTCAGCAACAACATCCATTGCTTGGCTCGGTGTATCAGTGCTGTCATCGCAGGAAGTGAGTATGTGAGGTTACAACGTGAATACCAGCAGCAGCATCAGTCCCTCTCCAACGGTCATAACTCTAGTGAAAATCTGGACTCAGAGTTTCAACCCCGTGTAACCGCTGAAGCAAGCATCAAATCCGCAATGTTACTCTTTGTGAAATTTGCTGCATCAATCGTGCTAGATTCATGGAGCGAAGCCAACAGGTAAGACAAACTCGGGTTTTTTCTTCTCTATCCTGCATTTTCATCCGCATCATCATATCATCGTTTTTGTTCTTCAGATCTCATCTTGTCGCCAAGCTTATCTTCCTAGACCAACTCTGTGAGATCTCACCGTACCTCCCAAGAAGCTCCCTTGAATCACATGTCCCGTACACCATCCTGAGGTCAATCTACAGCCAATACTACTCCAACACACCGTCCACACCGCTCTCAACCGCATCCCCGTACAACTCTCCATCGGTATCGCTCATCCACGCTTCTCCCTCCATGAAAAACTCAACCACTCCCCAGCGTGGTAGTGGTAGCGGCAGTAGCTCCGCAGCTGCCCCGGACTCAGGGTACTTCAAAGGCTCATCATCTTCACTCTACGGTCAGGAACAAGAACCCGAAACTGGAAACTCAAGGAGCAATGAGAACAACAAACAAAGAGGGAGTTCACGTCGTTCTGGACCGTTGGATTACAGCTCGAGCCATAAAGGAGGGTCAGGATCAAACAGCACAGGTCCTAGTCCACTTCCCAGGTTTGCTGTCTCAAGATCTGGTCCCATCTCATATAAACAGCATAACTAAGTCCCACATTCTACAAAAGAGACGATTTTGTTTCTTTTTTTTTTCCGATCTAAAAACAATTATGTAGAGAGATCAGATTTGTACAAATCCCTCGCAACACACTTTGTTATGTTTATTATACCATTGAACTTGTAATTCGCAAAACTCATCATGCATATCTTTTTCGTGGTAATTTCATACTCCAGTATCTACCTAAATCCACATTTAACAATTTTCATAATATAATGTTTAGATAATTAGTACTGTATAAATTAAACAATAAAAAGTGAAAATTAGAATAGCTGTTGGGGAAAAAAGTACCGAACCCAAAACAAAAGAAACAACAGTCATCTTCATTAGTGAGCTAAGTAGTAGTTGAATCTCTCTCACCTGAAAACCCTAACATTGCCGTAATCGCCGATGGCGCGTAAATCTTCCCTCCTCAAACGAGCCGCAATCGCCGTCGTCTCCGTCATCGCCATCTACGTTATCCTCAACGCCTCCGTGAGTCGTTCCCTCCCTTCTTCATCCGATCTCCCTCGTCAGCTAATCCGCGAAGAAAATGATGAGGGACGAGCTCCGATTCAGCCTAGGGTTAGGGTTTACTTGTACAATCTCCCCAAGAGATTCACCTACGGTCTTATCGAGCAGCACTCCATCGCTCGCGGCGGAATAAAGAAACCCGTCGATGACGTCACTACGCTTAAGTATCCGGGTCATCAGCATATGCACGAGTGGTATCTTTTCTCGGATCTGAATCGACCCGAGGTGGATCGATCCGGGTCTCCGATAGTTCGTGTCTTGGATCCAGCCGACGCTGATCTCTTCTACGTCCCGGTGTTCTCTTCCCTTAGCTTAATTGTGAATGCGGGTCGACCCGTTGAACCCGGATCCGGTTACAGCGATGAGAATATGCAGGAAGGGTTGATGGAGTGGCTTGAGGGTCAAGAGTGGTGGAGGAGGAATGGTGGGCGAGATCATGTCATACCCGCCGGTGATCCGAATGCCTTGTATCGGATCTTGGACCGGATCAAGAATGCCGTTCTGCTCGTTTCGGATTTCGGGCGGTTGAGGCCTGATCAAGGATCCTTCGTCAAGGATGTGGTGATACCTTACTCTCATAGGGTCAATCTCTTCAATGGGGAAATCGGAGTGGAGGCTCGCAACACATTGCTCTTCTTCATGGGAAATCGATATCGCAAAGATGTAAGTTCATTTTGCCTTTGCAATTGTGAATAATTAAAGCTGAAAATGTTCCAATTCTGTAGCTTTCTAAGGTTTGGGTTTTAGCTGACTAAAGAGGCTATTGTGATTCTAGAGGAAGTGACTAACGAATAACGATTTGTAAAATGTTGAAACTTTGTGGCCTTAGCAAACTCTAGCAGTTAAGTTGAAGAATGAACTTGTAACTTTTCTATGATCTAAGTGAGCTCTGCTCTGCGATTTCATAGTTTTATCTAGTTACATGCCACCAAGAATCTCTTTCGATAAAGCGTTTTTTAAGGAATTCATTACAAAAGAGACAAACTTCAGAAGAATTATTATCTGGATTTGTAATATAGCATAATCTCCCTCAAAACAGGGACTTCTTCATTTACATACAATCTCTTGTGTTAGTGCTATTAGTATTGTAAAGATACAGCCTTGTTGGCTCAACATCGTATCAAGTTCTGTCCTTTTTGAAGAAGACAATATTGATCTTCTTCTGACTGCTTCTTTGGGTGTCTTCAGGGTGGAAAAGTGCGTGATTTGCTATTCCAAGTTCTTGAAAAGGAAGAAGATGTAACAATAAAACATGGAACTCAATCCAGGGAAAATCGACGAGCTGCTACGAAAGGAATGCATACTTCAAAGTTCTGTCTAAATCCTGCGGGTGATACCCCATCTGCCTGCAGACTCTTTGACTCCATAGTCAGTTTGTGTGTGCCCGTGATTGTTAGCGATAACATCGAGTTACCTTTCGAAGATGTTATAGATTATAGAAGGTTTTCGATTTTTGTTGAGGCCAATGCAGCTCTGCAGCCCGGATTTCTGGTTCAGATGCTGAGGAAAATAAAAACCAAGAAGATCCTGGAGTATCAGAGAGAGATGAAATCGGTACCTTCTCCCTCTTTTTAACCTCTAACCTCTTCAAATATTTGATTCTTTTACATATCTTGGGACGTTTCTCATACCCGAACAATGCGATGCACACAGGTAAGACGGTATTTCGACTATGACAACCCAAATGGAGCAGTGAAGGAAATCTGGCGACAAGTCTCGCAGAAGTTACCGCTCATCAAGCTAATGAGTAACCGTGACAGACGCCTCGTCCTAAGAAACTTAACCGAACCAAACTGCTCATGTCTGTGCACAAACCAAACCGGTCTTATCACTTCCATTTAAACAATCTCTCCGTCTATTGAAAGAGACCTTTTGGATTGTGGAGGAGCTTGAACGTTCTCCTTCTCGACTTCTTGAACACCGAGACTTACACAAGCAGATTATTTGCCTCCCGTGTCTTGACTTCTCCGGTAAGGAAGCAGAGCGCACACGCATGGCAACGGATTGACAAGGAAGATAATGTTTTTGAAATCATTATTTTCTGTAGATTCCATTAGTTTTGTTGTTCTTGATAGTGTCACACTATATATACGGACCCAACTGCCATTCTTTTTTTACTCTGCTACTGTACATGTCATAAAAGCGAAACACAACACAGCTTGACTTAGTTGTGCCAATATTTTAGTGAATATGATACTCTTCTTTGTAAACTTCTAAGAGTCGGTCACTAATCAATCATCCTCTTTCTATACATTAATTGCAAATAGTCACATCCTATAATTTTTTTATATATATTTTATAATTTGCAAACTGTTACATTATGTAACTTGTATATAAATTTTCTTATATCAATGTATCATTTCTAATATTACAGGAATATTAACTCCATAATGTAACCACGATAACCTCCATCTTTTTATGTGGTGTTACAGTACAGGATATCCATATGCTGCATATGTGTTTGTCCTTGGAAACTTAAGTTTATGTTAGCTTAAGAAACTAGTATGCATGAACTTGTGTAAATTCATATGATCAAATGATCAATCAAACCCACGGTATTAGTGTAGGCCTGGGCAAACCCACTTAAATTTCATGTTATTTTTACGGGTTCTTCTCAGTGTTTTTTTTTTTTGGTTTTAAACGGAACAGTCAAATATCCACCGATATTCAAAATCTTTTTGGGATATTCAGGTATCTAAATGTTTTCAGAACAAAACGAACCATACAATTAGATCGGCTAAAACAAAAGCGAAGCACAAATACTGGTTGTTTCCGTAAAATTAGTTTTATGTCCCCCAATTCTATGATATAGTCGCATAATTTTTATTTTTCAGTTATCTTACTTTTTTATTTATTTTATTAAACAACAAACCCCTGTGATTATTTTACTCAGTCCTTCTTTGAGCAGATTTTTTATCCCCCTTATTACTTTGTTCTTATTAATCGGTTTTAAATATTTTTGTGTCTTTGATTTTTGTAGTTGTTTAATATTTACATGTTGAAATGAAAAAGTTGTACACTATGTTTTTTTTTTTCCTTTCTGAAAGGAGTTTGAATTGGAATCTCATTTTTCCATTGGTTATTGATTTAATTTTGGGTTTGTAAATATAGACACATTCAATTAATTATTCCACAAGGGAAAGTCAATATTATAATTCCGATTAATTTGTTCGTCATTCTTCATAAGATCGAGTCGAACCGTTCGGATTGAAGAAAAGAAAAAAAGAAAAAAACCATAGCTTTTTGGTTGGGTTCGGTTCACTTCGGTTCGGGGTGATTAAAATGTCAATCCATAATTGTGAGCTATAAACGATCATGTTTAACTAACGGAATCAAACGGAGGCCGTTATGAGAGGAAACAGAAAACTTATAAAAATCTCTCTTCCCATGCTTATATAAAACCTCTCTTCCCATCTCTGTTTTAGTGACATTCTCTCATTGGGTCGTTTCTCGATTCTCCCAATTCTTGCTCAGGTTTATTGCGAATTCACTCTTCTCTGCAAACATGAATGATCGTGTACCGGAATCATTCTAAAGTTGTGCGGAATTGAAGAAGCAAGCGAGGAGAGATCAAGAATCAGAGCACGACGGTGAGAGGAACGCTTCCTTGTGAAGAGGATTTCGTAGGTAACGCTTCTTCTTCTTTCTCGAGACAGTGTTATGTTTTCTCTAGTTCTTCTAATCATTGCTTAATCGAATTGGTTTTTTTCCTCTGAAATTTTGTTCTTTTTCCCGGAAAAATTATTTTTCCCGGAAAATTTCACAGATAACAAAGTCTCTATTTTAAAGTCTTACATGTGAATCAATCATTTAACGTTTCTTGTTTGAACTAGTTCTAATCATTTCTCAGTCGATTTGTTTCTTTCTCTGCACTTCTTTTTTCCGGGAAAAGATTTCAGATAACAAAGTCTCTACTTTAAGGTCTTCCTTGTGAATCAAGCATTTCGTGGGTAACGCTTTCTTGTTTTCTTTGAAGATCTTTGCCTTTAAACTAGTTCTAATCATTGCTGGATTGATTTTTTTTCTTTCTCAGCACTTCTTTTTTCCACAATTTCTCAGATACAAGTCATTTCTTTTGACTCTTACCTGTGAAGCAAGGATTTTTTGGGTAAGTCCTCTTGTTCTTTTTCGTGGCCTTATGTTATCTCTTAGTTCTTATAATCATTTCTTAACCGAAATGAGTTTTTATCTCCAGTTATTTTTCCCGGAAAATTTATCAGATAACAAAATCAGCCTCTTTTGACTCTTTCTTGTGAAGCAAGGATTCTCTGTGGGTAACGCCTCTGGTTCTTTCTCGTGGCCTTATGTTATCTCTTAATTCTTCTAATCATTTTCTTACTCGAATTGGGTTTTTTTCTCTCCAGTTTTGTTCTTTTTCCCGGAAAGTTTCGCAGAAAACAAAGTCCGCTACTCTTAACTCTTACTTGTGAATCAATCATTTCGTGGGTAAAGTTTCTTCTTCTTTTATTTATTTATTATTTTTTTTTTACGATCTTTGGGTTTATATGTAGTTCTAATCGTAGTTGAATCGATTTGTTTTCTCTGCAGTTCTTATTTTCCTTGAGATGGATGAAATTTCTGAGAAGAAACGTGAAACTGCTCGTAGCAGAAGAAACTTTGAACTCGGGAAACGTATCTGGAAGCCAATTATTGCGTTCAACATAGCTTTTGTTGGTGTACTCACCGGAATTAAGTACCTACAGGATATCCAGACTGAATTAGAGACCGAGGAAACCAAAGAGGCTGCAGCAAGGGAACGGATGTTGCGTAAGGTCGAGATGAACGAAAAGTGGAAGAAATGGCGAGAGAGGTTTATTGGGAAATGATGAGAAGCAGGAGATCCGAAACTTCGATTTTATTTTTGAGTCTAGTTAGTAGTGGAATAAGGAACCTGTTCCATACATTCAAAAGCTATTAGCCATTACGTAGAAAAACTGAAAACATCTTTGTTCCATTGAAGCATTCACAATACAATGTACATTCTCCTTTAACTGATCATAGAGTGAACTGATCAATGTGTGCAACAAATCTAATTCATTCGTTGTTTCCAGAGTACGGGATATTCACTGCTTCGCTTGCCCTCATATTTATAAGAAAAACCAGCACTTTCTACAAGTCCTGGAGACTGCATAACATTCATCAAACCACCCTTGGCCTTTGATTCAGGCCCCATTCCAATTGAGGCAGCCAGCTCTGCATACTCTCCATCCACCTTTACATCGTCTGTATACTTTTCTACCTTACGACACAGATCATCGTAGCACTTCCTGACAGAATGAAAGTCACCCTCCTGCGTTTTTACCAAATGTTCACCCAGCCGCCTGTCTTTTGGCAAGGGACATAATATCCATAGACAGGCATGTACAGCTAACTGCAAGACTTGCACCCACACGTATACCTGGCTTGTTGTATGGTTGTTAAGAGGTAAAGTCCTTTGCAAAGCCAACAAATATGTTTGACGTGCAGTCAGAGCAGAGGAGAGGCTGTTACTGAGGTCGCTAACTCTAGAACGGAAACTTCTGTGTCATTATTGTTGCAGTGTGCTTGTGTTGGCTCCGGAACTACAGGCAGTGGGAATCCAGCAGCAAAAACAGCAGATGTCAAAGATAAAAAACCCAATATGTCCGTCAACACTGTGGGAGCAGTAATTTTAGGAATCATATTTTTTCGAAAGGCACCAGATATTCTTCCATGCTGCTCCATCCAAACCACTGTTTCTTGAGCTTTTTCAGAGACCAAGATTGTTTGTTTGAGAAAATTCTGGAGCTTGAATCTTAAAAGAAGAGCATATGTTTTCTGAATCACAAGCTGCTTCTGCAACTGTTTTCTTTGCAGATGTCTCACACAGAATAAGTTTCCATCTTCCTTGAACAGCTTGAAGGAAAACAGATAATGTGATCTCATATTGATTCAGAACCTTGGAGAACCGCTGAAACACAATCTCACCATCATTAAGCTAGCAAACGGGTCCAGTTTTAATTCATAGACACTGAAAGAAACCATCTTACCTCCAGAGACAATTCAACAGCTGAAAACATAGCCAGTAAGAGAGATCATGATGCTCCTAAAAAAAAAAAAAAAAAGAGAGATCATGATGCTCCTAAAAAGAATAAGGTAAACCAGTATGGTTAGATTATGCTAGTAAATCAAGATTACTATGGCACAATGTCATAGTAAGTGGCACATAAGTGATTGATGAACATAGTTACAAAATATAAGCAACGAGAATTACCTGCAACCACAATTATACTCTATGATGTCTGCTTTAGTGCAATGAATGTTTACCTGCAACCGAACACGGATTTCTTTCACATTGGATTGAAACAAACTCGAGCTAATAATGGCAGCAACATCATGGAAATTTCCTCGGGTCCCAAACAAAAACTGCCATCAACATCAAGAGTATGTCCTTGTGTTTCCTTAGAACATCAAGAACAGCTTCACAATTTGCTCTAAAATGTGATGTGCCTTCAACACCTGTCAACCACAATGCAGCTTCCATTGTCTGGGTTAGCCAAGATAGTACTATCTCAGAAACTTCGTTGCGAACCCTTCACTAGCACACCAAAGTTCCTGGTGCAGTAGCTGTTTCGGCTCCTCCTTCAATATGACCAATAGTACTATACATATCGCTATAAATTCCATATCTTGATGCTTCAAACTCCAGACCAGGCATTGAAATGTTACAGGATGATAACAAAGACAGCTAGGAGAAATTTCCTTTAAAGATATGGATGACTTCTTTTGATGACAAGCCAAAGAAGCAGCAATACTATCAAATGGACGCCACACTTCCCCCAGAGCAGCAGCCAAGGGAGGACTTTTAATGTCAAGATTGCTAATTTTATACGTTCTATGTAATCCTCGTGGAACAAAACCTCATGAGGTGTTTCAGGCTTCCTAGAGGTCGACACCAAGCGACGTTCCAACGCAACAACAATAGGAATGGCAGAATATTTTGTCCTTCTCCATCGAGCTTAGAGTAACATTTCTGAAACACGAGAGCGGCCTCTTCTTTCAGCAGGTTTATCCGCCTTATTCAATCTAAAAAAAAGTTTAGAATGAAATCTACTTCCCTCAGCTTTTTTAAAAAGTGATTTCGAAACAACATAGGAAATTGAATGAAACACAGCATCAGAAGTTAAAACTCTCCTCTACTTCTTCAACTGAACCAAAGTACACCTTCAGATGAACTTTTTTACATGAGTTTCCCGACACCCAACCCTAATACCCAACCCAAAACGTCACTAATTACCAGAATGAATCTACACATTGTGTTGCTTCTCCTATTGCACCACTGACACTCTATCCGACTAAGTTGCTGAGTTGGCACTACAGTCATGATCTAGTATATTCATCCTATTCTGGATACAACGGAAGTATGTTGCACGTGAAGAAGTCTAGTATTCAATTCGATTGCACATTGAAGGTTACTCAAATACAAGGAGCTAGGGGTCCATATCAAATAATAAAAAAGGTACTTATATCAACAGTGAGTTCTTCCATTGCTAAAAAAACATAACCTAGAAATTCAAGGTTACCAATGTGGAGATCTTGCAGTGTGCTGAGCCACAGTTCCTCCCAAAGGTCAGTTATACTCCCTAGCTCATTAAGCAAAAGCTGCACATCCTGAATTAATCTTGGATATAGTTCAATCTGCACAGGAACATCACAAACCCCATATCATTTATTGTAATCCTATGTAACAAGTCTCAGATTGAACGAAAAGTGAGACAGAGTCTATGACAGTCTGCTTAGAGAAATCTACACATTGGGTTGCTTCTCCTATTGCACCACTTGCTGCTGCAATGCTTTGTCTCTTGCGTCGAAATGGTCTGCAGTAATTGTATGATAGTTTTCATCTTTCCCAGCGTTTGTGAGATCCTTGAAATCATCCTTCTGAAGAAGCTGCATAACAACAGACTCCACGAATTCAGCCTCATCTTCAGCCAAAGTGAAACCCTCCAGGTTGGAGCTCTTGACCAAGAATGTTTGAAAAGGAGAATGAGTAGAGGGTGGACTCATTAGATTCGTAAAAAGACTCTGTTGCCTGACGAAAACCCCAGGAAGCATATGAAACCCACCATTTTCCCATTGTAGAACAAAGTTGGTCGGACTTTTGTAATCTGAGCCACGCTGCTTAGAGATACTCGGTTTTAAGCTCTCGTATAACAGAGCCTTGCTGCTTATACAGATGAAGGATTCTCAGTTCTGTTCAAATCTGCTGAGATCTTAAGGACGGCATTTTCCAAATCCAGAGAAACAGAATCCCCTTGGGCCAAGTTGCAAGCTCTAAGCATGCTTCTCTTTAAAAAGGCCACGCCAGCATCAAAACATACTGGCTCTAACACAGTTACCTCTGGCTGCACAAATGACCAAAGATCCACAACAGTATCTTCAACTTTGTTTTCTGCATACATCAGCAGGCTCCCTGGTACTGATAATTTGATATAAGAAAGTCCCGCAACTTAACCTCAGCACAACTGGATACATGATTTCAGATAGTCTTTAAGATGATTTGTGAGCAATAAATTTTCTTGCTCGCAGGAAAATCCAAACAAGTCCATGCAAAGCTTTAGAGTGACCCAGGCTGTCGGCAAAATTGTCCGATAAATCCGTAAAACTTTTAGCCAAGGGCTGCAGTCACAATAAATACTATTGATAATAGACTGCAGTGGCCCGACACAGGAGCTTAACATCAAATTACCCTATTTCTGTTTAGGTTCACTGTCTCTTAGCTGATGACTCTCTTCAAAAGCAAACAGGCAATGCATCTGTGTGGCATATGGTGCTGTCTCAGATAATCCATCAAATGACAGAGCCAGTGACGTTTCATCTAGCATCGATCGAGCATTCTGTAAGGTATGTGGAAAAGCATTGCCTTCAGTCTGTTCACTTCTTTGCAAGGCCAGCTTTGGATTAAGTGACAGTTCAGCACTAGTTTTGCTCGTTGAATCAAGAAATGCCCATGCCGCCTGAATATCACCTTCATCGAAACGCGCCTAGGCCTGTATTGCATTTATTTTATTCCAGCAGCAGCCAAAGGATTTGAAAAGCTTTTGACTGCATGCCTTGTACAAAGCGCCTGCAACTCTGAAAGCTAGGAATCTACAGATATCCGAACTGATAAAAGCAGTATAACTCTCATTAATCCGTTCAATCATCAGAACCCATAGAGCCGAGACAGTCCTCTTCATCTAATAAATGAGAAAAATACACAGCCGCTTTCTCATATCGTCCTTCCGACTGATAAATCAACCCTCGGATCCATAGAAACGACGCCAATTCACAGCTGTGCTTCTGAAAGCAGCTTTCCTGTGCGACCAAAGGAGCTAAACTCATTGATACCCATTCTGACACAAAGCCAATGACATGTGCAGGCATCAATATGTATGACTCGATAGGATTCAGCTTATATAAAAGAAACAAAGGAAACTAACTTCTCCGGCATCTTAAGATACAAGACAGCAAGTTCATTTTTTTGAAAAAAGGATTCATAGACTGTAACTTTGGCACACATGATGAGCAGCTGAAACTGCGAGAAGCGAGCTAGCCATGAAAATCTGTCTGTCAGAATCAGCTTGGTCTTGTACTAATGGCCAACCAAGCAACATATCAACAATATCAAGAAAATGAGGATGGAATAAAGTAGAAATCTTTGAAGAGATCAACACATGAACATCCAAAGCCTGAATGAACAAGTTCTCTCATCTTCAAGAAGTGATTTGCAGGAGTCGAGGATTGGCAAAGCAAACATATCTACCCCATTAACATCCCGAATCAACGGAAAATCCGAATCAATTGAAGCTATCAACCAGCATCAACACTGGATTCTACAGGAATAGAGCTCCATATGCATCATAGGACATAAACTTGAGACTTTCACTTGGGACAAGAGAAAACAGTAAATGGGTTTAGCTAATCAAACTCTCAAGACAGGTTCAGTAATCGATTATTCACTCAGAGAGATGCAGAAGAAAGATAAGAAGCTGAATGCGCGCCATAAGAGAAGCGAGTTCAGAGGATAATTAAATGCTCCCCAAATAGCTATTTCTCCGATTTACCATCCCTTTGTCCCACCGGAACTTATGCATTGCTGCTACCAGCCGTTGATGGAGCTGTTTGGCTTTGGCCGATTTTTTTTTTTTTTTTTTTTTTTTTTTTGTATGAATGTTAAATTTTATTCAAACAAAATCCTTGATACAAAATATGCAACCTTTGGTTGAGTAAAGCAGAATGTTTAGCTAAGAGTTTTTAAAGAGAAACATTGAAAGTTAAGGTCGGGACCCAATCCACATACATTATGCCGATTTTGCATCTCTTTTCTTTTACTTTCTTCTCCGCAAACAACACTCTTCGGTTGTTTTGTTTTTTTTCACAATCTCTTAAGAGCATCTCTACAAAAGAAACTTCAAATCCTCAACTATGAGTTCCCTAAATATGAAGTGTTGAGAGAAAACCAAACTACACTATACTTACCCTTTCCTCTCCCGACGCATCCTGGATTTGTTTGGTTAGTTCGGAGAAGTCTCGGATCATACTGCTTATGTTTCGTGTTCCTTGGTCGGGTCAGTCCGATGTATTGTCCGTGTTAGGTTTAAGACCGGAACAACAAAAGCCGGAGATACCAAGTTTTCTGATGATGCGCCTTTGGGTGTGGATGCTACAGGGACACGGTCTACACGCTAATCATAAGAGTCTCATAGCTTGGAATTGATTTGTACTTCATGTTAAGATTTGGTTTCCTCAGAGTTAGTAGTTGTTTTCGTGTCATAGTGGTTAATTTAGGTGGTTTAAGAGATGTTTTCACTTCGAATAGCGGTGTGTTTTCATCTCGCAGTGGTTGTAAAAATGCAATGATTCGCGTCGGGTAGCGTTGGATCCAACTTAGTGTTTCAGGGTGATACTAGACCGATTCATTGCATTTGGGTCAAATGAGTTGAGGTTGAATGATTTGTATCCTCAAGTTGGTTAATGATAAGTTGATGTTGAGCCAAAAATATATATATATATATATATATATATATGAAGTGTTGAGCATTCTAAAACCATCTTAAGACCTTTGAATAATAAACTTTTTTTTTTTTACATTTTCATTTTTTAATTATTTATTTAATAAATTATTGAGAAATTTCTTAACATACCACATTTTAAATTTTGTTTTCAAAAATACAATAAACACAAAATTAACTTTTAATGGTGTAAAATTTAAAAATTTTGGTTTTGGTTAACTATTTTACATTTTGGTATAGTTTTTGGAGTAGGGTTTAGTGTTTAGAATTTAGAGTTTAGTTTTAGTTTTATAGTATTTTTGGATATATATATATATATATACATATTTTAGTGGTATTTTTAATTCTATTAGTTTTAAAAATTGTTTTTAGTTTTTATGCTATTTTTGGATTAAAAATTTGATATTAGTATTTTTTAAAAATAAAACTAATAATGGTATTTTTGTAACATACATTTGATTTAGTGGTATTTTAGGGAATTACTCCAAAAATATCACTATAAATTTTCTAGCCTAAAAATACCACAAGTACTAAAAATGATTTTTTAAAAGTTTTATGATTTAAAATTTTGTGTTTGGTGTTTAGTATTTTGCGTTTATGATTTAGTTTTTTAAGGTTTAGGGTTTTTTTTTTTAACACTGGATTATTATTATTCAATTGTAAATCATGATAAATAATACATCGGCTACTCATATGACGGATAATTATACCGTCTGCTCTCTACGAAGATCCATATTAAGGGTTTATTTTTTAAGTTTTAGTTTTGAATGTTTAAAGTTTTTACTTTTTTGGTATTTTTGGAAAAATATATTTTAGTGGTATTTTTGAGAAGAAAACAAAATATTAGTATTTTTGGAACAAAAACTCATTTTAGTGGTATTTTTTTGAAAATTGTCTACAAATATTGAAGATAAATATTATATCAACGCACCAATTAAAGATACGATGTCAACGTATATGTACACCGTAAAAATGACAATAAATAAAAATAATCGATTTTAACAATTTGTATTTCGCAATGACGCAATCTACCGATAATAAAATAAAAAGACTTATATATTCACTTTGAAATGTATTGGTTGATCATATGTGGAACCTTAAAGAAATAGTTTTGTTCAATAATGTGGTATTTTACTTATAAATTAATAATGATTTAGTTTGTGTAAGTTTATTATTATATTATATAATTTTATACTATAATGTAACGTTTATTAATTAATATTATTTGTAATATTTAATATACATTTTATAGTTTTATACAGATTTTATTTCTTGAATTGTTTATAATTAATATTGAGAACTATGATGCAAAACACAAATTGTTTACAAGTAAAATATAGGTTTATTTTTTTTTTAGCAACATATTTCAACTCAAATTTGAGGTTTGACAAACTTAAAAATGAAGTCATATTTGGGGATGCTCTAGAAAACTATATATCTATATACACAAAACTTATGAATATACAATTAAGGCTAATTTTGGAAGAAAAATAAAATCGAAACAAATCTAAATTAGCAAGTCGATAAAAAATGGCGCATTGTTTATCAATTACGGGTGATGTAAATGTTATAGACTTATAGGATGATACGGTACGACACTTCTGTTGAGGCAAAAACAAGTTATCACTACCAGTAATCTCTGCACTTATGTGAGTTAAATTCTAATTTTGTTAGAGGAAGTGGAAATGAAAAAGTTATTTTTAAAAACTGGACTTTAATTATTCCTTTTTGAGTAGGGTGATGGAACTGGAGGCATACGAGTTATTTGATGATGGAAGAGAAAAAGCATAAAACCAATGTCAAAAAAGAAAAACATAAAACCAAAAAAAGTCAACGAGGCATTCTAATAATTGTGGATATGTTTGAGTCAGTGGATTTTCATCGCTCAGAAATTTTTCAATTCCTTCCAAACCGTGACGGAACCAACTGCTGCCACAATGACGAGTGTATATATACTATACTTGATGACCTGATATTTTGTTTCTTCGTACCCAGCTTTCAACTGTTCAAAGTCCTGAAATACCCAAAACATATATTACTTCTTCTGATTTTCAATATTATTAACCTAAAGTCACGGTTGTAAAACGAATGACTAGAGGAAAAACTTACTTTTGTCAAATACTGAAACATGCACCAACAAAAAAAATGAGTCCTTATCTCGCCAAGCTTCAAGTTAATAAGTAGTAGAGGAAAAAAAAACAAAAAAAAAGCTATTTATACCTGCTCAAATCTGTGTATGTGGAAGTCACGATCACACCTGTTTCAAAGGAAAGGTCTTAGTTTCAAATGGGACAAAACAAAAATTTAAAAAAGCAAGTCAAATACCTCCTCTCGGCTTGCATTGTAGCAATATCATCTCGCATCTTATCAATATCGGCTCGCAGTTTTTGAACCTCTAATGCAACACGAGTTGATTGATACTCCTACACAATTAAAAAGACAATGAAGGACACTTAGCTAGGTTGGAAAGAAGAGATATTATAGCATTCTTTAAATGAGCAAACTAAATTAAAGAGAGTATATCACGCCATAGCTATAGATATGTTTTGTTCCAAGTCATGAACATTAGCTACCTTAAGGATAAGTTCACACAACACAAGATATATATATACAAGAAGACATATCTACATCCAATACTAGTAGTAATTAACGAAAGTTAGGAGAAGAAGAGTTACCTCGGATTTAGCGATGTCGGCTTTCACCCTCTCCATCACCGACTCCAAGCCACCGGTGATGGCACCGGTTAATGCCTCCGCTTGTGTCGAGGGTACATTCTTCGCCTCTAGACCCTTAACCATTCCTAATGTGTCGACAAGGTTGAGAGATGATATGGATCCGGACTTCCCGGAAGAAAGTGAACGATAACTTAAACCTCCTCCCATTCTTGCGATGCTAATTGTGGGCTTAAGCATTGCCATGACTCTAGGGCGTGGAAGGAATGAAAAATACAACTTAAAAATCGATATCAATTAACCAAGTATAAAATTAAATAAAAAAGGGACTCGAGATTCTTTCTTCCCAAATCGACGAAGATGGGATTTAGGTTTCTGAAATCAGGATGCACTCACTTTTTATTTTGGTTTGATTTGTTAACGAAACCCTACCCCACGACCACTAAGGGAAATTAAGAAGAAGAAACCCTATACTCACAAAAAGGCTTGCTTCACAATGAATATTATTCTCAACCTAACCTCCTCTTGCTCTTTCTCTTCGTTTCTTTCTCTCTGATTCAATTGTAACAAAGACGAAGAGATACAAGTTATTATATAGAGTTTAGGTTAACATTAAAACCAAAATAAAAAAATATAAAAAATATAGAGTTAGGTTAAGATAATTCCATTACTCCTTTCTTTGGGTGCAATTATAATTATAATTATTATTTTTTTTTTTTTGACATGGATATTGTTCACACAATAACTTTAACACCGTTTCAGCTGTTCCGCTTAGGCCTCCGTTTGATTCTGTTAGTTAAAATTAAAAGTCGTCGTTACGTACTCATAATTATGGACGGACATTTTAATCATATGTACAAACCCATTCGTTTTTTTTTTCGGTCAACTCTAATAACAATTTTGCGGATGAAGTAAGTAGTAACACCTCAGCTTTTTGCTCGGTTGAGCTCTCACCCGAGGAGGTATTGCGTTAAAGAAATGAGAAGCCTAATTGATATTGCTGGCGAAGTTGCTTCCTTGGTACATACTCGACGTGAGTCACGTGACTACTTGTTAGTTGTGACGAGAAGCCTTCTGAAGAGCTGTTGCACGTAAAAGCTTGTGTGCTAATATTAGTTCCTTTAAACTTCATTCTAAGTGGAAACTGGTCCTAGTTTTCAATCTGGAAGCTGGTGTAAATAGAGGCACTTGTGAAAATTCACTACGCGTACGAATTTCCTGATCACACTATATATACGGACCCAACTGCCATTCTTTTTTAACTCTGCTACTGTAAATGTCATAAAAGGGAAACGCAACACAGCTTTGAATTAGTTCTGCCTGTATTTTAGTAAACATCATATACTTTTTGTAAACAATTCTAAGAGTTCTACCAAAAAAAAAACAATTCTAAGAGTCGGTCACTAGTCAATCTTAATCTTTCTGTATATATTCGACGAGTAAAAAGTAAAAAACAAAACATTTAATTTGCAAACTGCTACATTATAACCTCTTTACATTCTATAATCTGCAAACTGTTACATCACCTAATGTATATATTTATGCGTATCAATGTTGGGTTCTAGATATACTCCGCGATATCGTTATAGGAACATGGGTCATGCATCCATCATCAATAAGATCGTGCTACGTATTATATAATCCGATGTGATTAATTTCCATCATCCCATCACATCACACCCACACATATATCACATATGATGACAAAACTAATCGCAGCTGCGAAAATGAAATCACGTACGAATAAATACACGACATGAATAAATGAAGTTTGTACAAAAAAAGTTTTTTTTTTTTTTTGTCGTCTGTACAAATAAGTTTATATATCAATTATTATGTCTCTTATTTTTATGAGGATATTATTCTTTTTGCAATCATGGACCAAACATAATTTAGACAAACGTGGAAAGAAAATTCTGATTTAATTCTGATTTTCGAAAAATTCTTCAGAGTATGACTTTTAGTTCAAAAGAAAAACATAGTTTATCTAATGAAACATCCTTGACAGACAAGAAATTATAAAGAAAAACTTTCTCTTCTTTATTTTAGTTGTATTTTTTCAGAGTATATATGGTAGGTCAGATTTTGATGCAAAAAAGAAAACCTAATATAATCTAGCTAGCGAAATGTTGTTGGTGGCAGAGATTAAGTAGATCCGTCAAAAAAAAAAAAGCCTCAACTTGAGAAAACCGCATTTATTATGTTAGCGTTGATGGCCGAGAATTTGTTGACATTCGTCGGATGCGATCATCTTGATTGATAGTCGTCATGGTGGAGACATTGGCAACGAATAGTTAGAGATTAACATAGCTGGATTGATCAATGGCCGGAAAAGAAAAAAAATATATATATATACTAATTTATTAATTAATCTTTAGCTCTAATACCATAAGGAAAATAAATCTTATCCTATTACTAATGATTGGATACATATCGATCTATATGAGTAGATAGAAAAACTACTAGAGATTATGTACTTACATTTAATAATTATCTAAACCACATATCTACATATGCTTTACATTTTGACTCTTTTGGACTTGTATAGTGTATCTCTGTGTAAATCTTGGTATCCATAAATGTTGTGGTATTTTGACTTTTGGTAAGCACGTACATTAGCATTAGTTTACACCTTACAGATTTTAATGTTAGTGATATTCGAATCTCTTATAATTAATTAGAAAAACTTAATTATTTGAAAAATAAAAATAATAATAGTAATTAGAAAAACTTGCATCGGTATGTTTTGGACGAGGATCGGACCACATATATATATATATCATTAGTTATCCGTACCAGCTGTCGTATTGTTTATATTTAGCATACAACCACGTGGGTGCACCTATCGCATAATAAGTTAATAACCATTGTTTTGTTTTTTTTTTTTTTTTTCATTTAAAAGGAGAAAAGAATCCAATTTGTAGCCACTTATTTTTATCATAATTGAATATATGAAGGCAAAATGATCAACTGTTTGGTAAGTTTGGGATATGACATTCGATTATAATGATATTTAAATTTCTATTATCTAGCAAAAGAGAAAACCAGTTACATCAGATTAAAAATTGCACGTAGTTATTTTTGTTTTATTTCGGGTTGGTAACTTAATATATTGTTGACTATTTATGAATTATCAACACGCCACGCCATTACATTATTTCGGAATTCAAGTGTTTAAGCGAAACAAAAAAGGTGTACATGTAAGCGAGTTACATACAACGTAGTTACGTAGTGGAATATACGAGTGAGGTAATATACTAATTAATATATGTAAAAACAAATATTTAAGAGAAAATGCATCGATTAAAAGAAATACAGATCTGAAAGTTGGACTCAAGTTTTATTTTTAGGAAATCACTACGTACATAGATCTAATTGAAAATCCAATCATATATCTTCTTGGTTTTAATGTTGAGTTATGTTGCTTTCAATCTCTATACATAATCTTGGAACTACAAGGACTCTAACGAAAGCCATGTGATAGAGTTTATTACAAAAACAAAATCTCATGTGCATGTACAACCAAAGTAGACTTGTAGGGAACTTGGGTTCGGCGTTACGCATGGTACAATTGTGTATATATTATTTATTTATTTTTATTTTTTTTTGATAAATGGGTCAACAATAGTAATTGATAACGTGAATATATAATTGAAAGTTTTCTTCGTGAATCATTGAACGAATTGATAAATGCTACGAGCCTATGACGAAGAACATATATATATATATATATATATATATATATATGCTATAACTAATTGATAAACGCTATGATAAAGAATGCATATATACATATATAAGATATGCTATAATTAATCGATAAATGCGATGACAACGAATATATGTATTACCCTACACTGCAGGCTACAACTTTCCGTTGTGATTCTCTTTGTTTAAATAATGTGACGCTCTTGTCATGTAATAATATATAAAAATAATTCTGTCCAGAGAGATTTATATTTATTTATTTGAATGTATGTTGATGAACTTCATCAGTTATATTCATTGTTAGTTGATAAACCATTATCTTGGATCCAACTGATCTTGTTGTGAATCTTTTGAATATCATTTTCTACAGCAAGTGTCAAGATTTCAAAATTCGGGTCTTATGAATAATTTAGAAAGACTTACTAAATTAATTATTGTTGCTCGAAAGGGTAGGTGCGAGATTACTCGGCGACAGGGTACCCAAAATGGAAAAATTACTTTTGTTTACCCGGCAACGTTTTTTGATAAGTAAGCGTTGGTAATGTTTTTTTTTTAAAGGTAAACGTTCGTAAAGTGAAAGCAATTGAACGACGATAAATATTTACCAAAACAAACTTCTGCATCCATAAAACCTTTTTCCAACCAATATCATTAACTAAATAAAAAAACAGTCCCGTATATCAAGTCGGAGCTATACATCATACAAAATAAAATAAAATAAAACGAACGTACGCAATCTAGTACCACTCTAGAGCTCTAATAACCAGTTTATAATTTCAACAAACGGTAAATTAAAAATAAAAATAAAAACTACGAAACAAGTTTGGAGATGCAAGACTTTGCGTACTAAAGTCGTGATCAAACTAGCACTGTGCATGGAAAAAAGACGTTATCAACTTCACTAATTTGATCACTTTGTTCGAAAGTCGATGCTGAAAACTAAAACATTAAAATGAAAAAGTGTTGCAAAATTATTTGGACAATACCTTAGAATTATTTAAATGTGAGTTAATGTTCGAAGATACTCGATAGAGCTAAAATAAAACTGAACGTTAATTTGGAGGAAGTAAACGTTTTCCTAATCGGGACAACAATAAAATGTTATAAAATATTGCTTAGATAGGTAAAATATCACCGTGAAAGAAATCACCAACTCAAAATTACAAAATCATTGTGAATGAGTGGTTGATCCAATTAATTAAGAAAAAACAAACGGTTTCAGATTAAGAACATGCCATTGTATTTGAATAAATGATACTAGTATGTATATTCTAGGAAATAAATCTACTTCATGCAATTCACTACCAGCAGTTCGTTCATATTGCATGTTAGATCGAGATGTGAATAAAATAAACTACAAAAGAAAAGAGGGATCCAGTGTTAAAAAAAAAAAAGAGGGAATGGATCCAATCCAAGATTTAATACCGTGATTTTTTTTCCATAACAATCAATTAAGTACCTTAATTAAACTGTCCTTTATTATTTAATTTGTTATACTACAAAAACCGTTCTTTATCTGACAGACTAAACAAGAATCACGTTTGACAAAATTCCCTGCTCAATGTGCTCGTCTTTTCCGTTGATGAATTTCGTTGACCGTTACATGACGTTACAAACTTTACACATTATATATGTAAAAAAAAAACTTTACACATTATTAATTAATATTTTTTCTGTCAACAACGTTCATCAATGGAGATTTGAATTCAAGTGATGACATAGCAAAGACTAAAAGCACTAGTACGTAGAAACCATTAATACATTTGTTGATTTTTTTTTTCCGCATTAATACATTGTTGATTTTAGATTCCATTAATTAGTACACCAACCTTTTGTAGAAGTGGTTCTATAAACTTTTTGGCGACTGAAGAGAATATGGTTAAAAAAAATAGCTATTCAATTAAAAATCTGGTGATGGTGCTGCTTCCCACAGTTGATTGTGAAATTGATCCATTGAAATAGCACTACACTAATTTTATCGTACTAATCAATTTTCATAAAATATTTAATCCCAAAATTGTTTGATAATAAGCAAATATTTAATTCCAATTTTTTATCCCTTTTTGAAGTTAATTTTATTTCGCCCAGTACTTTACTTTTTTTTTTTTTTTGTACTTTCGATCTGAACACTAATATAAAATATATGTTCGATAATTCCAATACATTTAAATATGAATGGACTATAAAATTTCACGCAAATATTTAATTAATTCTCTCCACGTTCATCTCTGTCGTCAGAAATCAGAATCTCCATATATACTTCTCTGATCTCTCTCTCTCTCTAGAACAGAATTTGCCTTTTTTTTTTTTTACTCTCAGTTGCGGAGAAAGAGAAGACAAAACGCAGCTCTCTCTGCGTTTTCTCTTCCTTTTTTTTTCTTCTCAATTCTCAGACAAAACATAACTCTTGTTCTGGTAACTTCAATGATCTTCGTTTAGTCTGCTTGAATATTCACAGATTTTATTTCATGGGTTTTGTGTTACTATTCGTTATTCGATGGTCCTGAATCGAACAGGACCCACAGATAGAACCATGAGAATCTATTTCGTATAAAGACATGTTTGTTCCAGTTCGCTGTGTTTATCCTCCATAGAAATAATGTCGGGGTTTTGTAATTCTCTTAGCCTTCTTTATTGAATTTTTGTTTAGTCTTGCTGGGCTCACTTTCAAGTTTTGATTTGGCATATTCTTTATTTGATACTTGTTTGATTGTTACATTTTCCCGATTATCTTTGTCTGGTTGTTAATTAACAGGATTTTTAGCTACTATTCCATCTCTTTTCTCAATTTTGGCAGTAAATGTACTAGTTGATATTTTTTTTTTGGGTATAATTAGCTCTTACGACATTCCTCTCTGGGATCTTTTCCTTTTCTTGAAATTTCTATTTTGTTTGTGAAATTTTCCATTTGAAGATTGGAAGCCAATTCAGGTTTTACTTGTAAAGATCTGGGCTTCAAAGGAGGTTGGTTTTATGAGTAAGTTTCAAAACTTAGTATAAATGGCGGCAAGAGTAGAAGCAGCAACGATGGGTGCTGAGATTGATGCAGAAGAGACTGATGAGAGAGGTAGCATGTGGGATTTGGATCAGAAGCTTGATCAATCTATGGATGAAGAAGCTGGTCGACTTAGAAACATGTACAGAGAAAAGGTATCACCTTTTTTTTTTTTTTATTACAGATTCATTTCTATTTCTGTTTCTAATAAGTTTGGATCATTAGTTCATCAGACTTTTTGACATTATAATAACAATATCTGCAGAAATTCTCGGCTCTTCTGCTTCTGCAGCTTTCATTTCAGAGCCTCGGTGTTGTATATGGAGATTTAGGGACTTCTCCTCTCTATGTTTTCTACAATACATTTCCTCATGGGATCCAAGATCCTGAAGATATCATTGGAGCTCTATCTCTCATCATTTATTCACTCACACTCATCCCTCTCCTCAAATATGTTTTTGTTGTATGTAAAGCAAATGATAATGGTCAAGGTATATTATTAACCAATCACTTAGGTCCTTTTTTTTTTGTTGTGTGTTTGTTGTTGCCTGTTGGTGTTACTGACTTGATTTGTCTTTGTAGGTGGGACGTTTGCTTTGTATTCATTACTCTGTAGACATGCCAAAGTGAAAACAATTCAGAACCAACACCGTACTGATGAAGAGCTTACTACTTATAGCCGCACTACGTTTCATGAGCATTCCTTTGCTGCCAAAACCAAAAGGTGGTTGGAAAAGCGGACTTCTAGAAAAACCGCACTTCTTATTTTAGTTCTTGTTGGTACTTGTATGGTCATCGGCGATGGAATCCTTACTCCTGCCATTTCTGGTATGCCACCTCCATTGTTTGTTTGTTTTGCGTTTGCTTTTACATTTACATGTTATAGTCGTGTGTTTTTCTACTAATGATATTTGTAAAATTGAAACCTTTTGCAGTTCTCTCAGCTGCTGGTGGACTAAGAGTAAACCTTCCCCACATAAGCAATGGTATTACCATTGTACATGCGTTCAATTTCATCTTGAAACATGTGATGTCTATTATTATAATAATCATAATAAGTTGTGGTTAAACATTACAGGTGTTGTTGTTTTTGTTGCTGTTGTGATATTAGTCAGCTTGTTTAGTGTACAGCATTACGGAACAGACCGGGTTGGTTGGCTTTTTGCGCCTATTGTTTTCCTCTGGTTTCTCTCTATCGCAAGTATCGGTATGTACAATATCTGGAAACACGACACTAGTGTCTTGAAAGCTTTCTCCCCGGTTTATATATACCGGTATTTCAAAAGAGGAGGGCGGGATCGCTGGACCTCTCTTGGAGGCATTATGCTTAGTATAACAGGTAAAGAAAACAAAAATCTGGCTGATTCTTCTCTTCAACTATTCTTATTTTCTTGATCTTGATCGTTTTTTTCTTGTCATGCCCATGAAAATGACAGGAATCGAAGCACTCTTCGCTGATTTATCGCATTTTCCGGTCTCAGCTGTGCAAATCGCTTTTACTGTAATCGTGTTTCCTTGCCTTCTTTTGGCTTATAGCGGACAAGCTGCCTACATTAGGGTGTATCCTGATCATGTGGCTGATGCGTTTTATCGTTCTATTCCAGGTTTCTTCTTTGATTAAGTGTGTCTTTTATATACAATCTTTGTTGAAAATGTTAAGATTTAAGTAAATATTTTTTCTTGCAGGAAGTGTATATTGGCCAATGTTCATTATTGCAACAGCTGCAGCGATTGTGGCGAGCCAAGCTACAATATCGGCGACATTCTCCTTAGTCAAGCAAGCTCTAGCCCACGGGTGCTTTCCAAGAGTTAAAGTGGTGCATACTTCCCGAAAATTCCTCGGTCAGATTTATGTTCCTGACATCAATTGGATCCTAATGATCCTTTGTATTGCCGTCACTGCTGGATTCAAGAACCAGAGTCAGATAGGAAACGCTTATGGGACCGCAGTTGTGATCGTCATGCTCGTGACAACACTGCTTATGACGCTGATCATGATCCTCGTGTGGCGTTGCCATTGGGTTTTGGTTCTCATATTCACCATTCTCTCACTTGTCGTGGAATGCACCTACTTCTCAGCCATGCTTTTCAAAATCGACCAAGGTGGATGGGTACCGCTTGTAATAGCTGCAGCATTTCTCCTCATCATGTCGGTATGGCACTACGGAACTTTGAAGAGGTACGAGTTTGAAATGCACAGTAAAGTCTCAATGGCTTGGATCATCGGACTTGGTCCTAGCCTTGGACTTGTTCGGGTTCCCGGGGTTGGCCTCGTTTACACGGAGCTAGCCAGTGGAGTCCCTCACATTTTCTCTCATTTTATTACAAACCTACCGGCCATTCACTCCGTTGTGGTGTTCGTATGCGTCAAGAACCTCCCGGTTTACACTGTCCCCGAGGAAGAACGGTTCCTCGTTAAAAGGATTGGTCCAAAAAACTTCCACATGTTCCGTTGTGTCGCAAGGTAACCATCTAAAACAGTGTTACGCTGTGAATACTAGGGGTGTCAGGTTTAACCGAAACCTGATTGAAAACTCCTGTATTAACTGTAATATATTTATTGTTAACAGGTACGGATACAGAGACTTGCACAAGAAAGATGATGACTTTGAGAAACGCCTCTTTGAGAGCCTCTTCTTGTACGTCCGCCTTGAATCGATGATGGAAGGAGGCTGTTCGGAATCCGATGAGTACAGCATCTGCGGAAGCCAGCAACAGCTTAAAGACACGCTTGGGAACGGGAACGAGAACGAGAATCTGGCAACGTTTGATACATTTGACTCGATAGAGTCGATAACACCGGTGAAACGGGTGAGCAACACGGTGACAGCGTCGAGCCAGATGAGCGGTGGAGTAGACGAGCTGGAGTTCATAAATAGGTGCAGGGATGCGGGAGTGGTGCACATAATGGGGAACACGGTGGTTCGAGCCAGGAGGGAAGCAAGGTTCTACAAGAAGATCGCCATCGACTATGTGTATGCATTTCTAAGGAAGATATGTAGAGAACATAGTGTTATCTACAATGTTCCTCAGGAGAGCCTTTTGAATGTTGGTCAGATTTTCTATGTATAAATGATATGTATATGCATCTGTTGTGTTATATTCTCTCTGTATGTAATGTCTGATGTTGTATAGTTATATATCAAAATTTTGGTGCATGTGCAGAAAAGGGTTGGGGTTGCTAAGTGACATATATGTTTATAAATATGGAACCTGCAGCATGCAGATCACCGGTTAAAGGTAAAAAACTCATTTATTTGAACATCAAGTGTGATCGGCTAATATATATATTGTCAAAATGTCAATTGGTTGGAATATGATTCCGGAAGAATGAAACCGTCTAATAAAACACTGAAAGAACTATTTTTTCCGCAATAGAATTGAATAAATCAAGTACAACTATTAAAGCAAAAAATCGTTATTTAGATTTGATATTTTTTAGTGAAAGAAAGAAAAGGGTCCAAGTCCTTGTACCAAAACCAATTTACTTACACTCAAATAATAATAAAAATGGCTATACAATATGTGCTTTTAGGTTTCTTGTACAAATCAACACAATCGTTTTCCCACCTTGAAACTGTAGCACTCAAATCCGAAAGAAGCAAAAAAGAAGTATTTTTATACACAAACCATTTTTTTTTTTTACGAATAAAGTACCAGCAATGATATATTGATAGATTACTTGTGGACTTGGTGGTTGACGGCATGTGGTTTTGTGTGGATCGCAGAGGAGGACATGGTGCGGAGACGTCTGGCTATTTCCGGGAAGGCAGGTCGAACAAATGGGTCAGGAGCCCAACACTGCTCCATCAGCATTCTCCACTCCGGGTCACAGTAATTTGGCACGGTTGGTCTCAATGTATTGTTCACTATGCCTCCTACAATTTTTATTCATACAAGTAACAGGGTAAGAGATTCAGACTACCAAAACAGATGAGCTTGATTGCGATTTTCACAATCGGCTTTAGAAAGTATGCCCACATATTTGTCTATTTTTCAAATTTGGGAAAATCAGGGACGAGCCCGTTTCAAGATTAACCCTGCCACGGTCCCAACTGACCGGACAAAGCTTGCGTGGGGACAATCATTTTTCCCTTTTCAGGTCAACCAATGCCTGGCTGATTGCCCATGAGCTAAAATTAGGGCGGAGTTCAAATTATAAAAACCACTGCAAAGACAAGCCTAATTCCACACAACCTTGTTGGTAAGAAAAGAATCTGAGAGTGAATGAGAAATGAGAGAGTAACTTACCGATTATTGCCCCATAATGCATATTGGCGTAGGGTTCCTCACCGGTAAGAATTTCCCACAAGACAATTCCGAAAGAGAAGACATCAACCTGTGTGTAATTGAGGAATCCACGGCGAAACATTACTTGCAAGATCATTTACAGGTCATGAATACTAACTAATAAAAGAAACAAATCATACATGTTTTTCATCCAAAAACAACTAATTTGAGGGCATTGGAATTCATTTACTTGCACAAGAATGTTATGGGCTCGTACCTTTTCAGAAACTTTGCTGCTGCTACCACTAAGTAGCTCGGGAGCCATCCAAGGGAGGGTTCCCCTTACACCGCCAGTGACCAAAGTGTTTCTTTTTATCTTTGACAGACCAAAATCACCAACCTGCATAAAGCAGCATCTCTTTGGTTAAATGACAAAACAATATAAAAATTTGCATCATTCTGTACCCAAACTATCCTAGAAACTCACCTTGCATATGGGACGGGCGGGATCCTTTAAGTTGACAAGCAAGTTGTCACACTTCAAATCGAAATGCACTATGCTCTTTGAGTGCAAATACTCCATCCCAAAAGCTGCATCCATTGCAATGATAAGTCGCTTACGTCGATCAAGGTGCCTGTATTCGCCAATTTTGAATTGGTATAAAACTAGAGCTATCTTGATGAGGAAGCAAGGATTCCAACGAGCTGTATTAAAAAATTACCTGTTGCTGAGCAGAACATGCCTAAGCGATCCATTGACCATGTACTCCGTCACTGTAGCTAAAGTTCCTCCTGGTCCATCTTTCACTACGCCGTAAAATGCCATAACATTTGGATGATGAAGCTTTGAAAGAATTTCAGCTTCATGCCAGAACTCCGAGGTCTGAAATTTTCAATCAGTGGTTGGTGAAACTGAAAACCAATTAAACTAATGCATTTATCTCGAAAGTAAGAACATGTTTCTGCACTGAAGGAGAAATCAAGTAAGATTCGACAGGCAATGCCAACTTCTTGCTCATAACAAACATCTAATAACTGCTTCATGCAAAAGAAAAATGGACAATGAAAAGCTCCGTTCTGGGGTCAGATAGTAGTATTGTCTTCTAGCAGTACTCTAGTTACCCTAACGCATACAAATAATTTAATTTGGGAGAACCACTCAGTGGCAACCATAATTATACAAATCCTCAGAAACTCAACTCCTTAAAAAATGAAAGCTTACCAATCTCTCTTGTTCAGATGAACGACCAATAAAACAGCTCCTTTTTATTCGCTTGATAGCAACATCTGTACCCCTCCATTTTCCATGATAAACAGTTCCAAAGGTACCTGAACCTAATTCCTTCAGTTCTTCCAAGTCGTCATTTTTAATGACCTGAAATGGAAACAACATGGATACAATCGTTTCATTTTTTCTCCATCAGTGAAAAACCAGGAGCAAGATTGACAAAAGATTTCTAAAGTTCCAATGATTTCACCTGCCAGTGGGGCTACATTATGCCTATTCTACAAAATTCCTTTAAACAAGAACGGACAAATACCAAAAATAGAAAAGAAAGCGAAGAGGTTGCATTGGAAAGTCATAACTCGGTTGCCAGAATTTAAAAGTCCTTCTGGTACTTAGGGTCCGTACTGCTAAAGAGTAATACTTCGTTTTACGAAAGCCATCTTTTAAAATCACCAGAACAATTATTCAGGCCCTTTGTTGTGATGCTGTTCAGTTCACTAATGGTGGTGCCTTAATCGTTACATAGTATCTGGTTAAAAAGAGAGGGGCAAATGCAACAGTTTGTAAACATGTTGAGCCATACGCTGACAAATTCATACCTGCAGAGACCTCATGCCACTATCCGCAACCATAAAGTCAATAAGAGGAACTCCGGGATTCTACATATCCAAATTTATAAGAAATGAGCAAAATATCAGTTTGAGACATGTTTTTTGCCAGTACTGAAAATTTATTAGATTTTTTTATTTTTAGGTTGAATACAATAAGCTTACCACAGTTGCATCTGTGCTTTCAGCACCTTTGAACTGTGACTGACCATAATCTTCTTGTGCATCTACTGTGTTCAAATCAGGTATGGTAGCGGTAGACACATCCGTCTGAATATTTCCAGCAAAGTGGATTTGTGGATTTATCTGACTTGAAGCAACTTTCTCAGACTGCAATGGTGGGTAGCTATAATCAATAGGAACTCCGTTGGTGTTAGTCAGGGAAGTGGGAAATCCAGGGTGGTCCTGATCCATAAGGGATAGATCCTTCCTCTCAAACTCATCCTGCGCCAAATTTCGAAAATACGACCAAGTTTTAGGGTCATTATTCTGAATATTTAAACTCACACCAGCTCCATCGGAATGCAATGGCCCCAATCCAGGGAAGTTCAGAGACTCTTTCGTTTTCAATATATCAGCAAGAAATTCACGAGGAAACCTATCATTTATATCAACAACTATATCCCCCTTCTCAATGTGTCCTCGTGGAACAGCCTTTACTGAAGTCTCTGTCTGACTTACATGTTCCTCGGCATTAGATTCCAAGTTTCTTTTTTCAGACTGTGACGTACTACCCTCGGCTGTCCAGATGCTTTCAGGAGCTGGTCTTACTGGTGCGGTAGAATGAACATTCTGGGACTCCATATTCGCTTCATGAGAAGTTTCAGATGATTCGCTGATAGGCAGGAATGCATCTGAAGTTGTTTGAGCCAGTACAAATTGAGAAGCAAGGGAATCATCAGATTTTGACAAACGGTTAGTTTCAGCTGTATCTCGTAGAATGCGTTCAGAATGAAAAACTCTTTGATGAATCACAGGCTGGTCGACATTGCTCAAATTAGATGAATTACCCTCTGAAGTACCATGTCCAGATGCTGAGAATCCTCCAGGCAGACAAAATTGACTGTCCTGATTCTTTTTCATGCCATCACTTGCTGTATCTAAGGCACCTGTTTTCGTAACATAGTCCTGGGATGTTCCAAGACTTTTTTCTGGATAAACAAAGGATTTTGAATCTGGTGTTGAATTGCATATTTTCATGGAAATAGGAGCTTCTTCCTTGAGGGTGTGATCTGGGACCATAGAATCACTAGGTACAGAGGAAACAGAATATTCATTGACCCTTGTGGTGGAGTGTTCTTTCCTCATCTTTGGCTCCTTTGCTGACAGATTGTTCTCAACATGGTCCTGGGATTTTCTAAGACTTTTCTCGGAAAGAGCTGAAGAACTTGGATCTGGTGTTGAACTGGATGTTTGTGTGGCAATTGGAGCTTCTTCCTTCAGGAGGTGATCTGGGACTTTCAAATCACCAGGCATAGAGGAAACAGAATTATCACTGACCCTTGGGGTTGAGGATTCTCTCCTCATCTTTGGCTCCTTTGCCGAAAGATTGCTCTCGACAGTAAATACATTAGCAGGATCATTTACCTTCTGAAATGAGTCATCTCTTCTCATTACGGCCTCTTTTGATGAAACTTCTGGGTCTTGTACATGAAAGATCTGCTCCTCACGCAAAACTCCTTGCTCAGGTTTTTGTGGATAGTGAGGCACCAAGCTTTCAAGAGGTGTTTCAGGATTCACAGAATAAGGGATATAATGAGGTTGTGGTTCAACATGCAAAGGAGCAGACCCCTTCTCATCTATATAGCCTATGCTTGCCATGTGAGCTGATGTGTAAACTTGGTGGTTACCAAGTCCGGTGAAGTGCAATTGCTGTCCCAGATAAGGCTGTGAAAATGGCTCATTTCCAGTAGGAAAACCTGTTACAGGTTGAGAAGTTTGGCTTGCTGATAAAGATTCATTACCTGCCAAGGGAGCAATCGAAGCTACTGCTGGCTCTGTGGCAGCCCGATTGATCTTCCTATCAAAATTTCCATGAAGTAGTTCATCCAACTTATTCCCGGGAGCACTTGTTCCAAGGGAACTTTTTTGTGAACATAGATCCATCCCATTGACAGCAACAACATACTGAACCTCAGAATCACCCTCTGCATGTTCCACAACGAATTGAGCCTCCTCTATATCACTGCTTGAAAACAAGAACATCCTGGGCTTCTCAGATCCTCCATTACCAAACACGATACATTCCTCCATCATGTTTTGTAAATCCTCGTCAGAAGATACAGAGACTAGGGCATCGAGATCCTCGCCTGGCAGCTGATATTTTATGGTACGTGCTTCAGGGAACATTTCTTTCATTTTATGCATAAGTTCTTGGAAAGAAATAGTCTTGCTAATCCGTATGATACGCGTTTCACCACCTACATATCTAAGTTTCTGATCTCTGGGGCGGGGTATTATTTTACCACCAAAACTACACAAGAACTTTGCCTGGTTCAAAGAGCTATCAGAAGCCCGAGAAGAAAGCGAACTATGACGCCTATGACCAGAATCAATTCTCGAAGCGATAACTGGGGCTGACTGGACCAGCTCATGATAGGTCTTATCTTCAATTCTTGAAGGGGGTTTCCTCTCTTGCTCAAAGGTATGGCGTTTTTCTTCTGAGTTAAGCACTGTGGCATTAGAGCCACTCTCTGACATCGGATGAACCATTCCCATAGCACTTAAGTTAACAGAAACAGGCATACCACTGGGCTCACCATACACATTTGGGATGAATTGCGGTTTCATAATTACCCTATCTCTCATAAACTCAAAAGCAAATTCTTCACCAGTCTGTATTGAGTAGTTTAGCACTGGCCGAGCAGGGGTCGAAGTACCATAATCTGGAGGTCGTACATTGGTGTTAATATTAGTTGAAGAGTCGTGGGAAAACCTTTGATTTATGGAGCCAAGCCCCTCATCTCTAGGGTCAGGGGCAGTATACAGAACGTGTTCATAACCCTTTGCTTGATCCATGTTTTCTTTTGCAAGGCGTCTATCCATCTAGTTCATCAGCTCCCTCACAAACGCTTGGAGGCGACATGCCCAAGTCAAATCTTTGCATAAGCATCCTACGCAAACATCTAACGTTTTGGCTGCAGAATAGGACTTCTATCATGAACAACTCAAACTCTCAATGAGGTGCCTGAAATGGGAGAAGAGTATTTTAATAAAGCATCAAACATATTCAGGAACAAAACACTATAGCATACGGGTAAAAATCAGGACTGGAAACCACTATACTATACCCTAAGATCACCCTGTCATCTTGGAAACATTGTCAAGCAAGGACAGATGATCCCGAGCAAATTTTACTGAGCAATACTTTCAACAATGAAACTAGCTAAAGTGACTTGTCTCTTTTGGGTTTCAACAATTAAATTCACAAGAGAGAAGTCAAACTGCATCGCCTACAAAACCAGCATCAACTGACACGAATTGCTGAACTGAAATCGATCAACTTCACCTAACTATTAGCAAACCCATTGTATCTCCAACAAAATATAAATCAAGAGATCAATAGATAGAAGAATCCAATCAAGTCCCTAAGATAATTGAAGTCCCTGAAAAAATTAGCCTACAATTCCAAAACCTCAAAGGAAACAAAGACGCGTCTAGCCGAACCAAAACTGAGCTAAAAACCTCGACCCAACCAAAAACAAAAGGCGATCAAGCATCAAAACCACTGAAACTCTCTATAATGCAAGATCTGAGTATCATTACCCGAAATTCAGTCGGAAACACGTCGGATCCAGAGATTTTGAACAAAAAAAAAAAAAAAACGAAAAACAGCAGAAAGCAAAACGAAAGCGAGTGAGAAAGAAGGAAAGAAGTTGAGTAAAAAGGTTGATACCAGGAAAAGCGGCACCAGAGACTGTGAGTCGTCCTTGCTTTGACGATCGATGAGTAGGAGAAGAAGCCAAGTCCTTACTTAATCTCTCTTCTAATTTGGACATTGGAAAATTATTTTCTCCAGAAATAACTATTTGTACCGCTGCGTCTGCGTGCCAATAATATAAATTTTTATGCAAATGTAATTAATTAAAGGAAATATCATCGATATTTATTCTGAAATAATAAAAAAATATAAAAACGTTACGTCATCTCTATGGATAGTCTTTTTGTAATATTACCACTCTGATCCAATAAAGATTTATTTTCTTACTAAAGTTTAGTAGTAGAAGAGAATTTTGGTTTCTACTTAAAATTTAAATAAACGCTATTTTTGAGGGAACAAAAAAGGTTTTCCAAAAATATTCCAGGTGAAATAACAGGTGTAATCTAACTGTCAAGGCCATAATAATAAATACTACAAACCTGACGCCAATAATAAATTATATATTTTCCATTTTTATTGTTTTTTTTTTTTTTTAAATTTGTTTCCAAATTAGCCGCAAAATCGCAAAACCTAATAACAGAGCTCAACACTCGAACACTGTTTCAAAATCAAACTACTATGCTCAGCTCCGCCGCCACCGCCACCTCCGTGAGTGCTCGCTCCGGCGATATTCTCTGCGGCTATTTTCGTAGAAAACCCTTCGCGCCTTTTCGTTTTGCTCATCCTGTGAGTTCTCCTTTGTGTATAGACGTGTTCTTTTGTATCTTTGTTTCACGTTCTGCTAAACTTTTTAATGTTAGTGGAATTTTCACTGAGCAGGTCTATTGTACATCGTTGCGTCCAAGTTTCGTTGTGGTTCGAGCCATGGCAGAGTCTCAGACAGCTCCGAGGAGTCAGCCGCAATCCTCAGGCTCCTCTGGTTTTTACAATTTTTCTTTTGCTGCAGTTTCAATTTCAGAGATCGACTTCAATTACAGTTTGTGGAGAAGTTCGAGTTTTTTAAAATAATTTAGGCATATATGAATCAGGGAAAAAGCAAGCTTTGATATCTTTATCTGACAAGAAGGACTTGGCTACTCTTGGCAACGGTCTGCAAGACTTGGGGTATGTGTTCTTCACAACTCACTTTCTTAGAACTATACAGATTTGAGTTATAGTTTCTATCTCTAATGTAAATGATTCCTTTTTCATCTGATATTTGCGTAGATACACTATTGTTTCTACTGGAGGAACTGCCTCTGCTTTGGAGAATGCTGGAGTCTCTGTGACCAAAGTGGAGAAGCTTACTCATTTTCCGGAAATGGCAAGTTTTTTTTCTCTCTGAAGCTCGCTGCTCTTGCTTAAGTTTTGGTCTTGTGTTCTCGTTGATATTTATTCTTTAAAGATTTCGACAAACAAAAGGCTGATGTCAAATTGTTGTGACTTTCTCAATGACTATTATATCATTGTTTTGTTGAGTTTAGTACATTAAACCTGGCTCTCCTTTTGTTTTTTCTTCTCAAAAAGCTTGATGGCCGTGTGAAGACTTTGCACCCAAACATACATGGTGGTATCCTCGCTAGAAGAGATGTGGAGCATCATATGGAAGCTCTTAATGAGCATGGGATTGGTGGGTTTTGACATTTTATTTTATCCTCTATGCACTAAGCTTGAGATTAAGTCATCTATAGTATCTCCTTTATGCTAAACTGCACCCTTTTTTGTATTCAATGACAGGTACATTTGATGTGGTGGTTGTCAATTTGTATCCTTTCTACAACAAAGTTACTGCTCCAGGTGGGATCAGTTTTGAGGATGGGATTGAGAACATCGACATTGGTGGTCCTGCTATGATTAGAGCAGCTGCTAAGGTAATACACATGTATATGCATATGAGACATATTCTTTACATTTATTTCAAGATTATAAATGTACTTTTTCTATTTTATTTAACAGAACCACAAAGACGTTCTCATTGTTGTCGATTCAGAGGATTATCAATCTGTTTTGGAGTATCTGAAAGGAGGACAGAGCGACCAACAATTCCGCAGAAAACTTGCGTGGAAGGCCTTTCAGCATGTTGCTGCATATGATTCTGCAGTTTCAGAATGGCTATGGAAGCAGACTGAAGGAAGTATGTAATTGTTTTCATGTGTTCCTCCTTACTCTAGTTATGGCAATTGGCAACTTACTCTGATTGTTATTCCTGTCTTTCTCAGAAGAGAAGTTCCCTCCCAGCTTTACAGTTCCGCTTTCACTTAAGAGTTCTCTTCGTTACGGTGAAAATCCTCATCAAAAGGCTGCTTTTTATGTTGATAAGAGCCTTGCTGAAGTAAATGCTGGTGGCATCGCCACAGCGATTCAGCACCATGGAAAGGTAATAAACTCTTACCCATCATAGTTATAAAAGTATGTTACTTTTAGTTTTGGGTTTCGGTTGAATTTATCAGCATATGATCATAGTTCTCAACGGTTACCTATAATCCTTATCCTTGGTTGTCAGCCTTATTATATTTGACTTTTTTTTTATGTATTTCTGTGAACAGGAAATGTCATACAACAACTATCTTGATGCTGATGCTGCGTGGAACTGTGTGTCGGAATTTGAAAACCCAACATGTGTAGTCGTGAAGCACACAAATCCTTGCGGTGTGGCCTCTCGCGTCGATATTCTTGAGGCTTACCGGCTAGCTGTAAAAGCTGACCCAGTTAGCGCATTTGGTGGTATTGTAGCTTTCAATGTTGAAGTTGACGAGGTATTAGAACAACCAAACTACTGTTGTCCCATATAGTTTTCAATTGTTTAGTGATATGTATCTGTCTCTAGGTTCTTGCGAGGGAGATCCGAGAGTTCAGGAGCCCAACAGACGGGGAAACTAGAATGTTTTATGAAATCGTGGTTGCTCCAAAGTATACTGAGAAAGGTCTTGAAGTCCTCAAAGGGAAATCGAAAACTTTGAGGATCCTTGAAGCTAAAAAGAATGACCAAGGGAAGCTATCCCTCAGACAGGTTGGTGGTGGTTGGCTAGCTCAAGACTCAGACGACGTAACTCCAGAAGACATCAGTTTCAACTCTGTCTCAGAAAAAACTCCGACTGAAAGCGAACTTGCGGATGCCAAATTTGCCTGGCTGTGTGTTAAGCATGTCAAAAGCAATGCCATTGTGATAGCAAAGGTTGGGATTTTACTCTCTGGTTCCCTTTGTTTCTCTTTCTATACGTGTTTGCTCGTAGCTTATTCTGATTCTTTGGTTTGTGGGTCAAGAATAATTGTATGTTGGGGATGGGAAGCGGGCAGCCAAATCGAGTAGAGAGTCTGAGATTAGCTTTCAAGAAAGCTGGCGAAGAAGCCAAAGGAGCTGCCTTAGCCAGTGACGCATTCTTCCCATTCGGTATTTTTTTCTCTCCTGTTAAATGACTGACCAATGAATGAATTTGTTCTCAGATCTGAATTGGTTGTTGTTGTATGAATGGCAGCTTGGAAAGATGCGGTGGAAGAGGCGTGTGAGAAGGGAATAGGAGTGATAGCAGAACCTGGAGGCAGTATAAGAGACCAAGACGCCATTGATTGCTGCAAAAAGTATGGAGTCTCTCTGCTCTTCACCAACGTTAGACACTTCCGCCATTAAGGACGGATCCTCCAGTTTTGCTCTTATAACATCCAAGAGTTTCTGAAGAACAAAACCCACCAGACAAATCACAAGAGTGGGAAATAAATGTTGTAATATTAATTTGAATGCGTTCGACTTTATGTATGATTAGAACCTGAGAGCTGTTCCTACTTATAAATTTGACATTTTTACCCAAAAAATCATATCTTTCTCAACACCCAGAAACTGATGGGATGTCTGTATACATATAAATATTCATCAACTCAAATTAGAGCGAGAAAGACAGTGAAGAGGGAGAGAGATCATCAGAGATGGCGACAGGGAAAGTGGTGGTGGAAAAAGTCGGAGGAAGATCTACGGCTACGAGTTCCTTCTCTAAGTATCCTCTCAAGTTCTTACTTCCTACCAAGGTCACTCTCTCTCTACGGAGAATCTCTTCACAGTTTCAAGCTTCTGTCTTTAATTTTTAAAATTCCTAACACTGAACTTTCAGGCAGCTCCTGCCGGAACTGACGTTGTCTGGATTTACAGCATCACCTATGGTGGCGGCATTGTCTCTGTATTCTCCCTCTTTCTCTGTCGCTTTCTTACTGAATTTATCAAATTGATGCTTTAATAACACAACCTCTTGTTCAAATTGTGTAGGGAGATTCGATTTCATGTGAATTCACCATTGGTGATGGATGCACTGCAGTCATTACAACCCAGTCTTCTACTAAGGTTGAATCAAATTAGGCCTTTTTTTCTCTCTCATTGAATTAGACACTAATTTCATCCTACTTGGTTGATGACTTTCTGGGCTTGGATCTTGTGATTTCACACAGGTGTACAAGGCAATAGGATTGAGGTGCTCTGAACAGACATTGGAAGTAATGTTTCTTTCACATTTCTGCTAGAATCGTTTTGAGCTGTGAACAGATTGCTATTGCAATAGAATAGACCCTCTTCTTTGATTCCTGTTCCTGATTGATCTTTCGGTTTGTTGTGTGCAGTAGGCAAGAATCGGGAGTGAGGCTCTTTTGGTTGTGATTCCAGATCCAGTGACTTGTTTCTCCACTGCTCGGTACTATCAGAAACAGACCTTTAGATTGGTTTCAGACTCTAATCTGGTCCTTGTGGATTGGATCACAAGTGGGCGTCACGCAAATGGCGAAAAATGGGATTTTGACTTTTATAAGAGCATCAACAATGTCTACCTGGAAGATGATCACCCTTTATTCCTTGACACAGTAATTACTAATCTCTTACCCACTTTTAGATTTATAGAGAATTTTTTACCTTTACCAAGTAAATCCTTCTTACAAATCTTTGTATGTAGTATCGTTAGAACATGAGCGAGATTAGACCTACATTCGGTAATGGTTTTATTCACTGCAGGTGCTGTTAGAAAAGAGGAGTATCCAAAGCATAGCTCAACGGATGCAAGACTATCACGCCATAGCAATGGTCATACTCTTTGGGTATGTGACTGCAATACACCATTTCTAGTCAATATTAGTCTCTGTATCTCTGATAAATATGTTTAACCAATGGATCAAGGCCAAAGCTGAGGGAAATCCAAAAGCAAGTCCAAGAAAACGTGAAGAATATGATGTCGGAACAATTACAGATCTCTTATGGTTCTCGGAGACACAAGTCTGAGTCAAGCTCTCGTAATGGCTTCGTGAAACCAGAGTTCTTAGCTTCCTGCAGCACTTTTGGCCCTGAGGTTAAATTTCATTCTTTCCAATTGAGACCTTAAGATTTATTTCATCCATCCATCAAGAATATAGCTTTGCCTAAAACTAGAGAACATTAACGGTAATGGCTAATCAAAGTTGGTGTAAATTTTGCAGGGAAAAGGAGTTGTGGTTCGAATAGCTTCGGATTCTACAGAGTCAGTGTACAATTTCTTGAGGCAACAATTGGCTGAGCTCGAACCACTTCTTGGTCAAGCTCCTTATGCTTGATTCTTTTTTTCGACTCCACCAAGGGAATATGAAACTAAAGATAAACATAATCAGATTTGTTTTGTGCCCAAACACGGCTTATCTACTGAACCGAACAAATTGATTAAGTTTGGATCAAACCAAAAATGAGCTTGTTTTTTGCATTCTATATTTTTAAATATTAGGGGTCACTTTGTAAAAATCTTAGAGCTTGTTCTTCCTAGCATACATTTTTTACAAACGCCATTGAAGAGTGAAGACCACGACAGACGCCAATGCTCAGTTTTTGACGAACGGTATTAGATATTCGAAGGTGAATTACCATTTACTGGTGACCCATTTTCTCTAGTGATTTTGGAAAAATCTAATCCTTTCCTCCGAAGAATCGTCCGCCTTTGATGCGATTCGAGTATCTCTGTGAAAGAGCTCACTAGTCGCTTCAACACTTGTCTTTCTCATTTATCGACCAAAGCAGTAAATAAGATAACTTTTGCCATCTTCTTGCTGATGCAATCTCGCGCATTGTGGCGCCTGAGAAGTTACTACAGAAGATCATCAGTATTGCCCATATCAGACCATGACCGATCCGTCCAACTATTCAATCTCGTTCGTTCGATTTGCTCTTCCACCCATAGACCGAGAAGGGAAGGATATAGCTCGACTTCGCGTGTGCCACGACCCGAATGGCTGATTGCGGAGCTATGCAAACAAGGTAAAATTGCAGAAGCACGAAAACTGTTCGACGGATTGCCTGAGAGAGATGTTATCACATGGACGGATGTGATTACTGGGTATATTAAGTTAGGGAATATGAGAGAAGCTAAGGAACTGTTTGATCGAGCCGATTCTAGGAAAAATGTGGTGACTTGGACAGCCATGGTTAGTGGGTACTTGAGATCTAAGCAGCTTTCTGTTGCTGAGATGCTTTTCCAGGAAATGCCTGTGAGAAATCTAGTTTCTTGGAATACTATGATTGATGGGTATGCCCAGAGCGGGAGAATTGATAAGGCCCTTGAACTGTTTGATGAAATGCCTGAGAGAAACACTGTTTCTTGGAACACAATTATTAAAGCGCTGGTGCAGCGTGGGAGGATAGATGAGGCGATGAATCTATTCGAAAGAATGCCTAGTAGGGATGTCATTTCATGGACTGCTGTGGTCGATGGATTGGCAAAGAACGGTAAGGTAGATGAAGCGAGACGACTTTTCGATAGTATGCCTGAGAGAAATATCATTTCATGGAATGCAATGATCACAGGTTATGCACATAACAATAGGATAGACGAAGCTGACCAACTCTTTCAAGTGATGCCGGAGAGGGACTTTGCTTCATGGAACACGATGATCACAGGGTTTATAAGGAATGGGGAAATAAACAGGGCTTGTGCTTTATTTGACCGGATGCCTGAAAAGAATGTTATTTCCTGGACCACGATGATTTCAGGATATGTCGAGAATAAAGAAAACGAAGATGCGCTTAAAGTTTTCTCAAAGATGTTAAGGGATGGCTGTGTTAAGCCTAACGCAGGAACTTATGTCTGCGTTTTAAGCGCCTGTAGTGACTTGGCTGGGCTTGTGGAAGGGCAACAGATTCACCAGTTGATATCTAAGTCGGTCCACCAAAAGAACGAAGTTGTGACTTCAGCGCTTATTA
The DNA here is from genome assembly GCA_011420285.2 of Erysimum cheiranthoides. Taxonomy (NCBI): domain Eukaryota; kingdom Viridiplantae; phylum Streptophyta; class Magnoliopsida; order Brassicales; family Brassicaceae; genus Erysimum; species Erysimum cheiranthoides. The sequence continues at coordinate 13,846,614 of CM022182.2, read as the reverse complement.
ACATGTACTCGAAATCCGGTGAACTGATTGCTGCTAGGAAGCTTTTTGATGATGGGCTGGTATGCCAAAGAGATTTGATATCATGGAACAGTATGATCGCCGTTTATGCACACCACGGGAATGGGAAGGAAGCAATTGAAATGTATGATCAGATGCGTAAACACGGGTTCAAACCCAGTGAGGTGACCTATCTTAATTTGATATCCGCTTGCAGCCATGCTGGATTGGTAGAGAGAGGAATGGAGTTCTTTGAGGAACTTGTGAGAGACAAGTCACTTGTTCTTCGAGAAGATCACTATACGTGTCTCGTGGACCTCTGTGGTCGGGCTGGTAGATTAAAAGATGTGTTAAAGTTCATCAACCGTGTTGAGACTAAGCCATCAAGATCTGTCTATGGAGCGCTCTTATCCGCTTGTAATGTTCATGGTGAAGTGAGTATTGCTAAGGAGGTGGTGAAGAAGGTTTTAGAAACAGGGTCGGATGATGCTGGGACTTATGTATTGATGTCTAATATATATGCGGCGAGCGGTAAAAGGGAAGAAGCTGCAGAGATGAGAATGAAGATGAAGGAGAGAGGGTTGAAGAAGCAGCCGGGTTGCAGTTGGATTAAGGTCGGGAATCAGACGCATCTTTTTGTTGTTGGAGATAAGTCACATCCTCAGTTTGAAGCGTTGGATTCGGTTGTATCCGATCTTCGCAACAAAATGACGAAGAACAAGAACATGACTTCAGAAGTGGAAGAAGATGAGTTCTTGGTTATTTGAATTCCTTTTGCATACCGGAGAGGTATTCAGACTTCTTGGTTTAAGATCGGTGAACCTAAATAACCGAGTTATCCAAGCCATTTGGTGTTGGGCTAAACAATTCAACTGCCCGAAGTATCAAAAGACGATAAGGATATGATATAACAGCTTGTAGGAGATATTCTGTTGGTAGTTGGCTTATAAAATGCAACTGAGACGTCTTAGTCTTATAGCAAGTTTTTGTCTGATTCCATCTTTTACCATTTTTTGTCCGATTCGATCTTTTACCATTTATACCAGTTAGTACTGAAATACTTTTGTTAATAATGCAGTTCCTGCATAATTCGAGCCCTGGTGATAGATTACTCAACACAAATATTGTAGACCTTTTTAACTTCAAGATGTTAGTAAATAATGAAGAGTAACACATCAAAATTTGAAGACCTTCAATATTGTTGCAATAATGAGGAGTAACACACTGAAAAGAGACTACTATTGACCACCTCCGCCAGTTACAGTTCATATATAGAGACCAAACCCCAACAAAAAAAAAAGGAGAAACAAGCCAAAAGAAAAAGCAAAGAAGATGCCCAAGTTACAAGAATAGATAAGAAAAAGAAAGAAGAAGATTAGAGGGAGATCTCACATGGGGCATGAAACGTTCTTCCCCGACAAATCGCTTCTAGATTTTCTCCCGCGTACGAGCACAAAGGTGACACTTCCACACCTATTTGAGCTATGACTGTTAATAGCCGTGATTTTCCCCTTTTCACTTTGGTTTTAATTTGGTATTTTGAATTTAGTTTTGTTTACTTGGTTTAGGGCCTCGGTTATTTTACCCTCACCACGATTAATGTAGTAAAAAATCAAATGAAAAAGAAGAGTTGGATGATCCCTTTACCAGTTGCATATAAAGGAACGGAATGTGTTAGAAATCCACCAGCTGCTATGACCCAACGTGTGTGTAGCCGTAGAACCAAGAGTCTCGCGCTTTCCGGTGTGTCGAAATTCGACCCGTTTGCATTCTTCACCGGTGCAAACTCTTCCTCCCTCAACACCTGCATAAACAAGAAACCCACAGTAGAAAATGAGATTTGCAACAGTTAACTGAATAATGCTGCGAATATTGCTTGTCATGTGTTTCATACAATATAACAAAACAATACCTCAAAGAGTGCAGTCGAAGGAGCATAAGGAAAGCAATCGAATATGAACTGTTCTAGTTTCACTCCCACTGTGTCGCCATTTATAGACGGTATCTTCTTCTCCGCCAAATGGTAACTGCAAGAGTTTTGATATCAGATATTTTGAATATGTCAAATGTTTTCATATTGCAGGATACAACAATAACACGAAAGCATCTCTCACACGCTGTCTTTTTCCAGCCCATTCGCAACTTGATTAAGGAAATCCAGAGTGAACATGTGTAAGCACACCTGAAAGGTAAACATCGACTTACATTAGGAACTTAAACACGTGCCACTTCCATAACAACACCCACTGTTCTTACAGGTTTTTGAAATAACCAATGTCTGAATTGCATAAAAATGGAACAATAGCAATAATGCCAGAAACAATGAACATAGTATAACTTAGAAAGCCTGTTAAAGAGGAAGGGGTTTACGTTACTCCAGCAAAACTGAAGACGTCCTGTTTGTTGATTAGTTGCAGAAGCCATAGACTGGCCAAGCTCTGTGTATTCAACTACAGTCAGAGGCCCACCTTTTCCCCTCCTTACAAATACTCCAACCTTTTCCTGTGGATATGCCTGTTTTCATAACAACAAGCTTCTCCGTTAAAACTTGACGGTAATTTGGCTAAGGAGAAACTAATTGCTGGAAAGTCAAAATTTAATGTAGATTAGCTTGTTGAACCAATTAATTAGAGAGGTAACTGAATATACCTTGCGCACTACTTTTGCAGCAGAAGCTGCACCTTTGTCGATGAAGTATCCCAGAAAAGTAGGGTCAGCTACTCGAACCTGATTATCAAGATTCCTGTTTATTGTTCTAATAGTTCGAGAAGAACTGAGAAAGTACACGAATAAAAAGTTGAGAGCACTGAAAGAGCTAACCAGAACATTGTCAACACCATAGCAATCCACATACTTAATCCCTCTCGAAGCCATATCTTCTAATAAACTTGATGATTTGAGAGCTGAATAAACATATAAAATGTTCTAATAAACAGAAAATGCTGAAACAACTATTTCCGATAACTAGAGCAGAAGAAGTAGAGAATATATACCTGCATAAACTCCCCCGTTCCCATCCGGAGCCTTGGCTAGCTAGTCACATAGAATGAAATTCATAAGGCCAGTGTCTCTTTAAGGATAAAAAGTAACTGACTATAAACCTCAAGAACCGGCGTCTAAGCTTATTTCAGCTTGCTTTGAAGACACATACACTGAAAGGTGTCTCCATGATAAACTTGCCATCTTTTGAAATGCAAGGCAGAGTTCCTTGTTGGAAAAAGGTAACCTAGAGAGAGCAGGATCGATATTGGTCTCCGCACACAAGGAAGAAAACAATAGAAAAGCAGAAAACATTACAGCAAAGAACCCTCTTACTTGATCTGGCTCAAGGCCAAAATACTTGTGACTCTTGAAGAATTTTTGTGTTGGTTCATGAGTAAATGGACTGGTCATTATATACCAATGTATTGTAACTGGGCGAGTTGGACCGGCTGAAGGCAAAATGTTATGTCAAACAAGGTATCAATAATAGTATAGTTGTAAGGAAAACGCAGAGTTGTGAACTTTACCCTCATTCATTGCCTGAGCAGCAAGCCTCTGGACACACAATATCCTCTCAGCTTGTATCTGAAAAAGTGATTTCCCAGATGGCAGTCCGATATCTGAGATGATAAAACTATTCTGGTAAGGTAACAAAAGTTACAGGTAACAATAAACGTATCATGTTGTTGTAGAATGTTGCATTCGCTAAAATAAGAGAATCTGAACTTGCAAAAGGCAACTTGCAAGAATGTCTAGAAGATGTACAGCAAAAGCAGAGCTGAAATGAGAACTACTTACTATAACACCCTTTCGGATCTGAACTTCCAAGTCTTGTTCCCTACAAAATTATTTTGGTAACCAGATAATTTCATGAGCATTTTGTCAATGGATGTACCAACAATCACTACAGTGTGGATCAACGAGCCAATCAAAATATATTCCATACTAGTTATTCCCCTCTTAATCTTGTTCAATTGGCCAACTCTGTCAAACAAGTGCAAGTGATAACACTCCCATACAAATATCCACATAAGGATATTCTCAAGGTATTAAATGCTGAAGTAAATGAAGACAAAGTAAAAAGGATAAAGAAGATTACAAAATCCTATAAAGCATCTTTCAGGTCACGTGATAACCATTTTTTCTCATAATAAGGTGGCCGCTATCTAGAAGAAAGCACCGACGGGTTAGATTTTTAAAGTAGTCATGATTACTCATGTTAAGTCCTATGACCACAGTTATCAAGATAAGTACCTTTTAGACTTGGCAATTATTTAAGTAAGAGACATCCGTAAATGCATTATTTGAGTAGGTAGCACGCATTATTCCAACATCATTTCAATTTTCAGCAATCACCCAATTTCAACCATAATCCGAGAATCATTAAAATCTTCTCAACGATCTTTAGTAGCTACTTAGAACTAATCCAAGAAATGGACCCCAGAGCAGAGACAGATCAATGTTTTTTGTTTCCAAAGCAACACAATGCCCCAAGAAAAGAAAAAACTGCAACAATAATTAAAGTACCTGTCCACCAGATAAAAGCACCACACCCAATTTCCCTTCATAGATAGCTTTCAATCCCATTTTCCACCATTTTTCTCTGTCTTCCTTTGTTCTTTCCTCCACCGTTGACACACAATTCTCCGGCACCGGTTCTATTGCCGCCACTGGTAACCCTAATGAGGTGAAAACAGAGCTCGATTAAATCTCCATTAATGAAATATGCATGTCAAGAGGCTGCGAATATTTGGTTTGAGGTCAATAGAGCTGAGATGAACCTTGAGAGTGAAGTGAGCATCTGATGATCCGATCTATTCTTGGAAGATCCAAATTCTGGAAGATGATAACGAATCACACTTAACAATCTAATCAAATTCGAAATCTAGGCAACGATTCACAGTATTTTGTAGGATCTTCAGCTAATTTTGCTGAATTAGAGAATGCAAAGCATAATTAAGATGAAAACACGAAAATGAAACTCTGGAAACTGTGTAATTCCGATTAACCTCGATATCTCTGAGGAGAAGATCTCGCTCTTCCGGTGAGAGTTCATCCCAGAGAGCGAAAACATCTTCCTGTCCGTAATCCTTGAGCCTCTCCACCAAGGCCTGATGAGGCGACGCTGTCGGAGGCAGCATCGTCGTGACAACAGAAGTTCCAATCTCGATCTCCGTCGTTGGCTCACTCATCGTCTTCGTCTATCAAACGTAAATTTGACTCCAAAATGATGTATTCGTTGGTTACTTTTATAGCACCGAAGATACGCCAAGGGAGAGACGAGGAAGAAGAAGAATACAAAGAATCAAATTAATCAACGTAATAGTATTCGTAAATGACTATAATACCCTTCTTCCAATTATCTCTCCGGCAATTTGTTGGCCTAAACCTTTCCTTTGACCCCGCAGGTTCAACTCCTTTGAAATACATGTCTCCCTCTTTAATCCCTTTAACATCTCACATACACAATTACGTACATATATATTCAGATTTTTTAATTCCATGAAAACTGAAAACTTATTTATTATCATCTACTATTTTTCATTTAGTTTGTTTGATTTTCAGATCAAATAGTGGTATAGTGATTCCGTTGTTCTTTTCTTCCACATTAACTTGGCCACATATGGTGCAATTCCCCAACAAAAGATTCACATATATAGTTTACCAAGAAAAAAAAAAAAGATTCACATATATATGCTCAGGGCGTTGGAGCCAAACTTTTTTAATGTCAGGGGTGTCAAGTGTCGTCGACTAAGAGATTGACAACTTTGTCAAATTTATTGGATATATAGAGCTTTCATATATTTGTCAAAACTTTGATAAAGATATGACTCTCTTCAAACTCTTTTAATACTAAAAAAGCTCTAAACTAACGGATTCAGCGCATCCATCACTTGTAGATTGATTTCAATGTAGTAATAATGATTTCATTACTGTAGATTGTTTATATCTCTACCATTATAAAAACTAGGCATGTCCATGTACCCGGTCCATCCCGTCTCGTATCCGTTCCCATTCAAACCCGTCCCGGTTCATTGTGCAAGATCTTCAGGCATCTTTTTTACAGTTCAGAATTAGTCATACAAGTCTTTGGGATTTTTTTTCTTTTCTGGCGTTTGGGATATTTTGACACCTATGAACAAACTTTCATCACTTGAATAAGCAAATTAGCTACCATTCTTCTTGTAAGTGTTATCAAAACTGATTTCTGCACAATTTTATGAATCTTGATGCTCTTTGAAATGATTTCACATTTCCCCTTTTTACAGGAATGGAGAACTTCGCTGTAAATAACCCACCTAATCATATTTGGAGAAAACTACATGGGCCTTATTGTAGAAGAAGGAAGAAATAAAATTTTAACCTTGATTTTATTGGACAGTCTCAAACTATCTTGCAACTATTCAACACGTGCTTTACTAGAACAGCTTGGTCTTCACTTGTAGAGCTGTTCCATAAGATTCTTCAGCTTCGGGACATCTGCTCCCACAACCTCGCCTTTCTTCAAGCCTCCTTTGAAGAACTGCAGTGTTGGCTGCATTACAAATGTTCATGAGATTGAGATTAAAATGGTCGTTTCAACATGGGTAATGTATTGTAGAGTGTAGATTATGTTTTGGAAAGACAGGGTAATGAAGCTTACCACAGCCGCGATATTCAACTTGCTGATAGAATTTGACAGCCCTCCCTGCAGATATGCAAGAAACACTACATTTGTTAATTAAATTTTAAGCGGACATTCTTAAGAACAAAGATTGTGCAAAGAGCAGAAAGGAAGCTCTAATATTGTATGGATTAGCTAATTTACTCGCCAACTCAATAGCATAAACGGGTATATATAACATTGACAAACATAGTTTGGCGACTCAGGTACTATATAGAACACCAAATAAAACACTGTACAAGGTTCTAATCACAGAGACCCAACGAAAATAGACATACATGCATGGAATTCAAAAGCACAGGCAATTTAGCATACCTCATCTATGTCGACTTTATACGTTGTTACATCGGGATATTGTTTACTAAGCTCCACGATTACAGGAGAGATAAACTTGCCTGAAATCAAATGGAAAACCAACTAATAAAGCCACTCGCAATGAAAATATCAATACAGAAGAAAACTCACTTTCTCTGAAGAAATAACATACATGGTGGACACCAGGCGGCAGTGAAATAGAAGACTGACGGTAAAGAACCATCTGAATACAAATAACATCAAGAGACAACAAAATCAACAACTTATCATACAAAGCAAATTCACTTTGTGTGAAGTAAGTAGTTACAACGCATACAATGATGTTTTACCTTGAGCCTTGCTCATTGCATTGATAAAATCTTCCTCTGATTTCACTATAACAACACCGTTTTGACCTAAAAAAAAAACCGTTAATTATTTCTGACAAAGAAATGTTAAAAGAATCTTAAAAACATGCAATCTGCCCCTTAGAAAGTTTAGTTCTCTCGAACTGAAATGCACAGATATACAGTACTTCCCAATTTCTAAATTTTTTTCCAACCCAAAAACGACGCATAGATCATATACTAGATGCAAATTCCATATAATTATGCAAATGAATAGGAAGCAGCAAAACCAATTGAGCGATTACCTCCAGCTTCCGAACAGAGGCTTCTCCGGTGGGAAAGAGAAGTGTTTGAGAAGTTAAAGTCGATGGATGAGCCATTAGTGGAGGCAGTAAACAACGAGTTTCTAGCGATCAGCGACGACATCGAGTTTGAGGCAAGAATAAGCGGTCGGACGGAACTGGAGAAAGTGGATAACCGCGACGATGGTGTCGAGGACCGGAGAGTGGAGAACCGGCGGTGAATAACCTGACGGACGATCGACCAATTTCCCTTCATATCCCCCGGTTAGTTGATGAACCGTCGATGACGATCTCCCTTTGGCTGATTTATTAGGGTTTTTCGAAATCCGATTGTAAAATGTTTGGTATTTCAGGCGCTTTCCTTCCCCGTCATCGGAGGACGAAAAAGGAAATGCAATTTTGCAAAATGACCCACAAAAATGTAAGACTTCTAAACTAGCCCCGAATAAAGGACATTCAAAAACGACGCCGTCGGTAATCAGCAAGAATGCAAGATGGTGATCAAGATTTTGGATAATGTACTATTAATATCCATTGTCCAATGAACTTTGTTGGGGTCATCGTATTTTTTTTTGGTTTTGAAGTGACTCCTCGAGGTAATGATTTGGGTCTTGTGTATTGAACACTCCATGATTCGTCAATGTTTCTATTTTAATTTGGATGAAACCCGAGTTAACAAAATTTTAAAAGGTTTCCTATAGTATTTTTTAGTTTTGTAAGTCAACGAAGATGATGATCGCGATTTACATAGGTTGATTGAATTTTAATGGTATCTTTGTTCCTTTTAGTAATAAAGAATGTGCATAATAGATAGCACGATGTCAAATGATAACTTTTTTTTTTCTTGTTAGATAACCGATAATTATTATATTCTACCACCACAAATTATTAGATTTATAAATGGTCCGATACTCGTTATATAAATATACGTATATGTGGATTCATATATATGAATTGTCCGAGGTTAATTTTCGGATGCCGATAGAGATGTCGATAACACAAATGGAATATAATACAAAAAAAAAAAAAACACAAATGGAATATAATACATTTACTAAAGATTTCTATTTTTCAATTTTTTCGAATAGCTCTCGGCTTGACACGATAAAGAAGATTAAAGATTTTTATCTCCTTATTTCTCCTTTGATATAAAGAGAATTTACAAAAAAAAAAAACTAAACAGAGAAACTTATAAAAAACTTGTGATGATTCTACATTAGAAATTTAGAAAATCTTGCAATTTATTATGATACTGTATTAGGTGAATCAGTTATTAGTTTTTTAATTTTTTTTACTAAGAATAGAAAATTATTTTAGGATGTAAGTAACCCCATTAGCTTTTGTTAGGGCATTTATAAAAGATATAAATAGTTTTAGATAAGATATATCACCATTAAATGTTTATAAAAAAATATCTTTTGTTAATTAAAATCTCTGAGATTCTATTCACTTAGAAGGAGGGGTCTCACCATTAGTATAGTGAAACATTTTTCATCTTTAGAAATTAAGTGGTGGTTTGCCCAAAAAAAAAAAAAAAAAAAAAGGAAGTGGTGTTCTTTCCTAGCTGTAAAACTACTAAAAGACACACAAGACTTCTTCAAAGTCAAAGGTGTGAACATATCAAATCAAATAAAATGCCCTTTACTAATAAATTACTCCAGCAAGTGCTATGATCCACAGTAACGCAGCGACTCTTACACCCCCGTGGATTTCACGAACCAGACGTTGACTCTCTGTAACCACCATATATTTTCACACCAAAACCTTTTCTCCTCCACTTACATACGATGATAATCATATGGCGATCCTCGACACAAACTCCAGCCGTTGGATCCCACCTAGCCTTCTTCTGTTGCTTCTCCTCTTGCTCCAGTCTATACCGTACGGATCCTGTCAGACCACACCGCCCGGAACAACCCAAACGAAAGCCAACGACCCAGTCGTTATAGTGATCACGGTTATGTTCTTTGTGATCTTCATCATGGTCTTCGGTTCCATCTTCTGCCGCCGAAGCAACGCGCAGTTTTACTCGCGTCCTTCCGTTTTCCAATCCGCCGACACGGATGCAGAGACCGGCGTGGTCAGGATCAGGAGGTCGACGGCGCGTGGGCTCGAAGCGGAGGCTATAGAATCGTTCCCGACGTTTATCTACTCGGAGGTGAAAGCGGTGAGGATCGGGAAAGGTGGTGTGGAGTGTGCGGTTTGTCTCTGCGAATTTGAAGACGACGAAACGCTGCGTTTGATGCCTCCTTGTAGCCACGTCTTTCACGCCGATTGCGTTGACGTCTGGCTCTCCGATCACTCCACGTGTCCTCTCTGTAGAGCCGATCTTGTCCTCAACCAACAGGGTGACGAGAGTAGTGAGAGCTACTTGGTTCCGGATCCGGATCCGGGTACGGTTTTATCGGTTACGGATCCTGAAAGAAGAAGGGTTTTGGAATCTTCGGACGCGCACTTGCTGGATGGTGTGACATGGACCAATGGTAACACAACGCCTCGGTCAAAGTCAACGGGATTATCCAGCTGGCGTATTACCGGTATTTTGTTTCCGAGATCTCACTCGACCGGACATTCGCTGATTCAACCGACAGGGAATCTCGACCGGTTTACGCTGAGGTTACCGGATGATGTAAGACGGCAACTGATGAAGACATCAAGGACGATGGGACACGCGTTATTACCTCAAGCGAGGAGTTCACGGAGCGGTTACAGAAGCGGTAGCGTCGGGAGCGAGAGAAGCGTCTTCTCGTACGGACGGAAGAATTATAATAACAGCCGACGGCTGCATTCGCTTTCTTTCTCATTCTCTTTCCGGAGTTGTTCCGTACGGTCTACTTTCGCCGGAGATGGTCCGAAGAATCTTTCGACGTCGATTGAATCTGGTGAACGGTCTTTCGAACGGCTCCGACCAGATGATCGAGTGTAAATAATTTTTTTTTTTTTTTTTACAATATCTTTTGGGGATTAAATGTTGTTATGCCTCTTGTTTGCTTTTTTCACTTTTGAGCATGACAAACAAAAACGACAATATTATTTTTGTCAAAACAATTACGTTTGAAGGTTTCATGAAAAAAAATTGTATGTGTGGGATTGTGAATCTTTGAAATGTAATTCGAGTGACTTATCAAAACCCGCCTCACGAATTACAATCAGATATTATTTCGGTTCACTAAAAACCATATAGAAACTCACATAATTTCTGGCCAGATCAGTCACTAGCTTCTAGCTACATTTCTAGCTAGCCTTAGTGATCTGAATGTGGAAAGTTTTTTTGGAAGCATATATAACACTAGCTACTTTAAAAGTTTCATTAGTCTATTATTTATTTATTATAAAATTTACAAGGTTGGGTTTACTACATATGAAGGTCATATATATATGACAATGAATTTACTATATGAAATCATGTGATGCATCATGCATGAGGTTTCTCCATTATTATAAACAACTATATAGTGAGTGAGTGGTCAACTAATGAATCTCGCTATGCTATCTTTTCTCGGGTACGTCGACTGGGTATTCCCATCCTCCCATTAATTTTTGGGAATTTTTGAGAAGATCGTCCACTAGGTCATACATGAATCTATACTGATAGAAGATACGATTTAAGTCAGTTGGGACAATGTTGTGGTTCATTCTTTCAAGTTTGTGCAACAGTGCAAGTGATACTTATTTCCTTGAATAGATATTGCAATTTGGCATTTAAAGCAAGTCGCTACATTTTGGAGAGATCACTCGCAAATTTATGGAAATCAACAAACTGGTCAAACAATATATGCATTTGGTATATTCATTATATATATCTATTTATGAAGATTTTTATTTTTATTTTGGTTATGGCAAGCTAATTATGTTCTCGCTTGTCAATTTATTTGATATGAAATGTTTGATAAAAAAAAAGGGTCTAGCGATAAGATTTTAGAGTGGATAATTATGTTCATATGTTTGTTTATCTACATAAAGAAAAATAAAAATAAAAATGAACTGAATACTTTATTCATCAAAAATCATATGGTCACTCTTGAGAGAAATGCCCGACTGTTTCTTCAGTCCGTAGCGTACGAAGCAGGTCAGACGATGGCGCAACCTGAAAACGAGACAAAACCAAGCGACCTAGCCATCATAGTAATCACGGCTATGCTATTTGCGATCTTCGTCGTTGGCTTGGCTTCGGTTTGCTTTCGCTGGACCTCTCGCCAGTTTTACCCACAAGAATCCGTCAACCCGTTCACAGACTCCGACGTTGAATCCCGTAGGACTATCACGGCGGCACCTGGGATCGACGCGGCTACCATAAACTCATTCCCGACGTTTCTCTTCTCGGAGGTGAAGGAGCGGAGGATCGGGATAGGTGGAGTTGAGTGTGCGGTGTGTCTCTGTGAGTTCGAAGACGATGAAACGCTGCGTTTGATGCCACACTGCTGTCATGTGTTTCACGCTGATTGCCTAAGTGTCTGGCTCTCTAATCACTCCACGTGTCCGCTTTGTCGTGTGGATCTTTTCTTCCAGCCGGGTGAGAGGAGCGACTTGATTCCGATTCCGGATCCGGATCCGGATCCTGTAGGTTATACAAACGCACATTTGTGTGATGGTGTAACGTGGACCAATAGGAACAGACCGCCTCGGTCATGGTCAACGAGATTATCCCACTGTCGAGTCTCCCAAATACTATTCTCGAGATCACATTCAACCGGACATTCTGTGGTTCAACCGGTAGATAATATAGAACGGTTTACGCTCCGGTTACCAGAAGAAGTCCGGAGGCAACTTACGAAGAAGACACTGGACCACGTGACATTAACTCAGACAAGGAGCTCGCGGCGCGGTTATAGAAGCAGAAGTGCCGGAAGTGAGAGAAGCGTCTTCTCGCACCAATGGAATAACTATAACAATAATCGGCGGATGCATTCGATGACTTTCTCCTTCTCTGATTGTGCATGGTCCACCTCTGGTGGAGTAGAAGTGGTAGCTCCGCCAAAGACTTTTTCGAGATCGATCGATTCCCGCCAAAGATCATTTGAACTATTCCAGCAAGATCGAGTGTAGTAGGCAATTCTTTCGTGTGTTTTTGTTACAACAATGTTTTACTATGATTAACATGACAATTTTGAAGACCAAAAAAAAAAAAGAGAATTACGAAAAAATAAATGTCAGAAGTGGGATTTGAACCCACGCCCTCTTACGAAGACCAGAACTTGAGTCTGGCGCCTTAGACCACTCGGCCATCCTGACTTTGGTTGATGTTTTCGCTACGGTCTTTTAGGTATAATGAAACTATAATCTATATTTCACCACTGCAAAATCTTATCATACAATGTAACAATCAGATTAGATTCAAACAAATGAGAGAAGCAAAGTCTAATAAATATCCAAAGAGTTATCAATCAATCTGTGATGTCGAAACAAAGCTTGGCTTCATCCCAGGGACCATTAATCTCAAACTTGTACTCTTGCATCCTTATGAGCCAATAAGGACACACAACATTGACAAGAAGCACAAGAAGAAGAAAGACAAGGAAGAAGAGTCTATGCAGTGCATAAATAGAGTAAAGCGTCAAACCCATGAGAGCAAAGGAGAAGAGAAGATGCAACCCAAAGTTGAATTTCTTGATACAGTAAGCAACGAGAGGCGCAAAGAGGAAGACTTGGAGTGAGAAGAGCATCACAGCAAAGACATGGAGCCTAGAAGGAAGACGTGAAGCAACAAAGACGGATGCAACAATTGAAGCATTGAGAGATATGCAGCTGGTCAAATTAGGGGTTTTGAGTGCTCCTGGAGCTCTAATGGTGGAGCCAGAGTAATCGTGCAAGAAGAGGTGAAGCAGAAGGAGTGAAACTGTGACTGCCCATATCGAATCTGAGCTGATGGATCGCGTGAGCGTTTGGTAGATGGGAGCTAAAATGTAAAGCCCCGTGGTGAAGAAGGAGATGTTGAGGAGGTAACGCAAGAGGAGACTCAAAGAGAGCATTTTTTCTTCGGTTAAGAGGAGAATTAAGAATCCTGATGCTAAGAGGGAGAGGTCAAGAAGCAGGAGCGAGTTCTCGTCTAAAGATGATTCAAGAGTGTGAACCCAAACCAAGACGACAAGCGCAACGATGCAGAGGTACTGAGAGATTGAGACAGAGTCTTTCATCACCTTGAGCAAATCACGCCTCACTACGTTTGCGTTCATCACCATTTCCTCTAGGAACGATTCGTCGGTGTAGTTGTCATCGTATCCGATTTGCATCCCTCCGTAGGCTACTTTTCTCCATTTGGGTTTCGGAATTGAGTCTCCGGCGAGATTCTTCTCCATTGGGAGGTTCCAGATTCTTGGATCCAAAATTAGGGTTCTTACGTCACCTCAATCAACTCGACGTAGAGCACTGATTCGTCTAAGAGGAAGATTGAATTGAGAGGGAAGAGATGTAGAGAACGAGGCGCAGGAACGAAAGGAAGATCCATCTCTTCTATTATTTGTGAGATGCTATTATTTGTAATAAGAGAAAGTAGAGGGACTAATTGGAAAATAAAATGTAACACCCATCTCTTCTTGCACTATTACAGAAAATAGAAAAGAAACACAACTAGAGTAATAGTGAATTTGTGTAGCTCAAACTCCTCGGACACTAGAGGAAGCTAAAGTAATTTATCAGTCGTATTGTGTCCCTGTCTATTCACTCCAGCTTATGCCTGGTATGCTTGAGGCTATACTCTCCCATATGACCAGCAAGTTCCTTCTGAATGTGTCATTGTATCATATACACTTTTGCCCCAAGATGTTACTTTGATCAAGTTTTAAATACATAACAGCTATAGAAAAGTACTATTCTCTGTTTACACTTTACTCTCAGAGATTAACTATTGATTTTCCAAGTCGAAAAAAAGATAGCTAAACAAGAGATTTAGTCAAGACTCAAAATATATGTCAAACGCATACATGTGCAAACTCGATGGATGAGAAAATATCTCATGAAGCAACAGAAGACATGGAAAAAAAGATTATTGATGATGACAGAAAAAACAGAGTATCTCTTAAAAGTAAATGATCAATCAAAATGTGAGGCCATCAACTGCAAGATGAAATTCCATTTGAGAGCCTTCTGGAATTTAAAACTAAGGTTTACCAACTCAGTCATCTTCTTCTTCATCTTCATCTTCCTCCTCAGATGCTTCTTTGAGCCACTGTATGAATGTCTCACATTGTTTCAGATAAACTTTGTCAGCTTCATCCGCGCCTGCTTTCTCTTCAGCCCATCTCAAGATCGCATCTTCTTGCAGCACGTCTTTGTCATATAGAAGATGCAGAATTTGCGTAAACAAAGGGCCCAACTCTTTGGGAGATTCCTGACACATCTCTTCAAATTTCATGATCACTTCTATTTGTTCATCAATTTTCTTTACATAGAACCCAAGAAGATCCTTCCATTTTGCAATGATACTCGCCGCGTTTTTATACAACTCACTAGAAGAATTGTGTGGAGTATCAACTGCCAGTTTCATCATAGAGTAGAATGTTGCTCCGGCACAATCTGCAGATTCCATGTTGTATGACAACCGGAGCCCGTTAATCTCCAATGTTACAAGGTCCACTTTGATATTCTCTTCAACGGCCCTTAAGACGGTACCTTCAACCTCTTTCTCAAAGTAATAATAATCATCGTTGGGATCATTCACATCAGTGTTAATACTATCAGCATCAGATTTCAACTCTCCAGAAGCCGGGACAACACTTTCATCATCTGTGTCATCATCATCTATGGCCTGAGTAATCTCAGAAAGTTTATCTTTGGGGATTGGTGCAACAGAATGCTTCCACTCCTCATCATGAGCCCCCTCACATACTTCCCAAATGTAACCTGCTCCATCAGGACCAAGCTCAGATGCTTTGGACTCCGTTTGCAAATTTAGGCCTGACAAATGATCTGCGGTCCCGCTGCTACTATCAGCATATTCCAGCTCTTCATCGCTGTCTTCGGTCGTTGGCTGTTGAAGTAGGGAAACCTTCGAGTATGCAGGCACAACAAAGTTCCGCCCAACTACAACATTGAACGACAAAACAACACCGGGCTGCAGAACGGCTCCTGCTCTAATTTTTACCCCATCACAGACAATAGCGTTCCTTATCTCACACCCATCTTCAATCGTAACATTGTTCCATATGTACGAGCCTTCTATAACCACATTTGATCCAATAGAACATCCATTCCCAATAACTGAGTTCAAGATTTTATCCCCATTACCAATCTTTGTGCCGTATCCAATGACAGTGGAAGCCCCAACATCAGCAGATCGTGATTGAACTGCATCAGAAGCCCGGTATATCCCTTGTCTCCCGAGCCTTAGAGGACGATTTCCACTGAAATTTATATCTGGTACATAAGGATATGTCCACCTCTGAATTATATCCTTGCTCACAGTGTCATAGCTTCGAAAATTATCAATACTAGCAGCATAGCTCGAGTGAATCTCATGAGTGAAAATTTTGTAACCCATAATATCATCAACAAGCACACCTTTGACAAAATGACGACGGAGATGTTGATAATCAAAGTTATCCTCAAAGAGACTAAGCACCTCAGGAGAACATATGTCAATGTAACAATCCTGCATATCATTGCATAGTAAAACAGATGGGTTATTCTCCAACAATGACTTGTCTAAGCAAACTGACCCTCTTGGATGATCAGTCTTATCCTCCTCGTAATGAAGAAGCTGCTTTGTCAAAGGATCTACAGCAATAAAGAGCTGATCCGTTCCTAATCTCGACTGATGCGTGAGTGGAGAAGATTTAGATTGCTTAATAACCATAGTCATGATAGCTTTCTCATCTTTCTTCTTCCTCTCTCTATGTTCTTGAATCAAATCAGCAAGTGGCATATTACTCACCGTATCTCCACTAACAAGAACAAAATCACCTTGAATCTGAGACGTCTCAGTCTGTTGTTCATACATGTAACGCAAAGCATCTCCAGCACTGATAGATTTGTGCGACTCAATCGTTCTCACAACCAAGTTTGGGTGCGTGTACCACTCGGATTTCTCCAGATATTCGATAACCTGCGTCGAATGAGCACAGCAGAAGACGAAAACCTCCTCTATCCCAGCAAATTCAAGCCATGCCAAGGTATAATCAATCATCGGAACATTTACTATTGGCAATAGTACCTTTGGGCGCTCTAGGGTTACGGGACGAAATTTCGTGGCGAAACTGTCGGCCAGAAGAATTGCTTGCAACCGTTGACGACTCTGTTCCTCCGCATCCTCTGAAACCCTAGCGCCGCCGCCTTTCTTCTGAGCACCCATTTCTTCTCTCTCTCACTGATCAAATTCGATTTCACGAGAAAATCTAAAACCCTGAGTTCTGATATAAACTGAAGTTAATTTATGGCGGATTGAGAAATCAGGATTAAATGTGCTTCTCTTAAAGAAGCTAAGGTCTAATACGCAAATTCATCATTTTACAGGCCCCTAAGAGTAAAAGGACTAAATTACGATGTATTTTTTCATGGTTAAGAGGAGTTTAAGACTTGAGAGAGAGTAGTAAATCTAAACAGTAAAGAAACAAAATTACAGACGCCACTATTAATGAAAGTTACTTAGATGACTAAAGCAAATCAACAAGTGGGGGAGATTTATTGAATGGACAGTACACAAGTTGAGGCACGTTTCGTAATTGGAAGAAAAGGGAGGCTACAAAAATACAAACACTGTCTGCAACTTCTACTAGTCAAACAATGGAACAAGATTATATGGTGTCACTTTAGCTATCCTTCATTGACAAAAACCTTTGAAGCAGAGAGAATGGAAGGTGAAGAGAGAGGGTACTGGAGATGGAGCAAGAGAGACTTTTTTCCTGAGGAATCTTTCCAGAGCTTTGGTAGTTACAAAACTGCTCTGTCTCAGACATGTTCCAGGTTCAAGAACAGGTTGTTTAGTAGGTCTGATGATGAGAACGAGCGGTTCGAGCTTAAAAAACAGAGCGAGCACGAGATGAAACGGTGTCTCACTTGGTGGGATTTAATCTGGTTTGGATTCGGGTCAGTGATCGGAGCTGGAATCTTCGTCTTGACAGGTCAAGAAGCTCATGAGCAAGCAGGACCAGCTATTGTCTTGTCTTATGTTGTTTCAGGTGTTTCTGCCATGCTCTCTGTCTTCTGCTACACAGAATTCGCCGTGGAAATCCCCGTGGCTGGTGGTTCGTTCGCCTATTTACGGATTGAGCTTGGAGATTTCGCTGCCTTCATCACCGCAGGAAATATACTTCTTGAGGGTATAGTTGGGACTGCAGCTGTTGCTAGAGCCTGGACTTCATATTTTGCAACTCTTCTGAATCTCAACCCCAATGCTCTACGCATCAAAACAGATCTCAGTCCCGGTTATCATCTCTTGGATCCAATAGCTGTTGTGGTTATAGTCATTTCAGCTACAGTTGCATCGATCAGCACCCGAAAGACTTCATTGCTCAACTGGATAGCTTCTGCTATCAACACTTTAGTAATATTTTTTGTGATAATTGCGGGTTTTATCCATGCCAACACCTCGAATCTAACTCCATTCTTCCCTTATGGACCTGAGGGAGTATTCCGAGCAGCTGCAGTTGTGTACTTTGCATATGGAGGATTTGATAGCATAGCAACAATGGCTGAAGAAACCAAGAATCCATCAAAAGACATACCGATTGGGTTACTCGGTTCAATGTCGATAATAATGGTGATATACTGCTTGATGGCATTATCCTTGAGCATGATGCAGAAGTACACAGATATAGATCCAAACGCAGCTTACTCGGTAGCATTTCAGAGCGTTGGAATGAAATGGGGAAAGTACCTGGTGGCACTTGGTGCTCTTAAAGGGATGACCACAGTTCTTTTAGTGGGAGCATTGGGACAAGCTCGATACGTTACACACATCGCACGGACCCACATGATTCCGCCTGTATTTGCCCTTGTCCATCCCAAAACTGGAACACCGATAAACGCTAACCTCCTAGTAGCAATTCCAAGTGCTCTAATTGCTTTCTTTTCGGGTTTAGATGTTTTGGCAAGCCTTTTATCGATAAGTACTCTCTTCATCTTCACAATGATGCCTATCGCACTACTCGTGAGGAGATACTACGTGAGAGAGGTTACTCCAAGAGCTGATCTTCGTAAGCTCATCATTTGCCTCTTATTCGTTGTTGCTTCTTCAATGGGCACTTCGGCTTATTGGGGAATGCAGGTCAAGGGATCATGGATCGGATACACAATAAGTGTTCCTTTCTGGTTCTTGGGGACATTGGGGATTGTATTCTTTGTTCCTCAGCAAAGAGCCCCGAAAGTGTGGGGCGTACCGTTAGTCCCGTGGCTCCCATGCTTATCAATCGCAACAAACATCTTTCTCATGGGATCTTTAGGAGCTATGGCTTTTGTAAGGTTTGGGGTTTGCACTTTAGCCATGTTGCTATACTATTTTTTGCTTGGTCTTCATGCAACATTCGATATGGCTCATCAGCAAATCGTACCAAGATCTTAGAAACTACGAGAATAGTGAAGAAAAAATGTAACCTCTCAAAAGGTCTCTTCCCTCGACTCTGGCGTTATTCTACTTAATTTCTAGCTTTCTTCATGAACTGCTTCGTTCTGGAATCTCTGTAATCTGCAAAGGTAATGCCTTTTTATCTTCTCTGGATAAGACAAAGAAAAGCTTTTCACAAGGACTTATCCAAACATGAAATAGAATTTCAGGCAATAGTAAAATTAAGAGTTTAATCTGTGTTCCAAAATTGTTTTCTCAGGCTCCATGAACCAATATAGATCACAATATTTGAGTCCATCCTTGTCCTCTAAGAGTTGAAAATCAGCTAGTTTTGAAATCCTCTGCAACCTAACCCAAAGTTCACTCATTTTATCCTTATTTCCTCTCAATCAATCAAATTAATCACATGAGAAATAGAAATAATTTTCAGGAGTGCTAATATGGACTCGAAATTGCCAATTGAAATCAGTTACTAGCTCATCCAATTATCTCACATTTCATATTACAATCTTAGAAAGTATTATTACGAAGGTACAGCGATCAAAAATGTACTAAAGGTAGCATCACATCATTCAGAAACATAAGAAAACAAAGACTTACCACGACGATGATGATGAACCCTCAAGAATGAACGAATCGACGTTATTGTTCAAAAGCTAGATCAATGCTCAAGCAAATTTTTAGCATTTAGGGTCAGACAGAAACCCAGAATTTTAAAAAATCGGAAAAGATTTTAAATTGAAGGATCAGACGGACTATTGATTTCTACTGAAAAATGAATTGAATAATGTAATGTGATGAAATGTAAACAAGAGCTTTCATAGCTCAGTTGGTTAGAGCACCCGTTTAGTAAGCGGGAGGTCTTGAGTTCAACTCTCAATGAAAGCAATTTTCACAATTTTTTACTCTACGCAATTTAGACTTTTCGCATAAAACTTTCTGAACAGCCACAAAATTTTGATTCTTTACAAAAAAGACCCTATGTTATACAAAAGATTCACCGATCTTCGTATAAAGACTACCAGAGTTCTATTATATATACTTTAAGAGTCTTGATTAATGCTTTGGCTATCGAGTGGTATGTACTGAGACATGATACACACGATCTCTGAATCCATGTATGACTGCAAAATTGTAGTTTTGATGTAAAGATACAAAGGTTAATTAGTGTTTGATGAATGCTGATACATAGGACAAGTCATAAGTAGCAAAGTGACATTACCTGAAGATGGTACTTGTAGAACATATAAGCAGCTAAAGAGATGCCTGCAATGGCGGTTAGACCCACAATTGTGAACATCCATCTGCTTCTTGATCCACTTCTTCTCTCTGCACAAGCCGGTGTGGATGTAAACATTGAGATTTGTTCTACCAATATCTGATAAAAGTTTACATATTTTTCGACATACCAATACAAGTGTCCTGTGCTTTCATATAGAGACTGTTGTTAGAACATTTGCATTCATATCCTCCCCAATTGTTTTTGCATTTGCAGTCATCACATTGACAAGCTGATTTCTCTTTGCATTCATCAACGTCTTAGTTATGAAGCAATAAAGATTGGTCAGAGCAACGTCAAAGAAACTCGATTTTACACTATGACAAATTGTCAGAAACATGTTCACCTTCACAGTTCAGACCATCTCCATGGAAGCCTAGAGGGCAACGACATCCTGATGTCTCTGAGTTCTACATCAAACACATACGAAAGTAAGAAAAAATTTCAAACTGTAGCAAAGTGGAAGAACAAGCAGTAGTAGCTTAACCGACCGAACAAGCAGAGAAAGTTAGACCCTTTCTGGTTTCAGACCAGCAGCCTCCATCGTTCATCGAACATCTCGCAGGTCCATAAGCTGTATCAAGAACAAGGAAAGTTATTTTTTTTAGACCAGTGAACAAACATATGTACTGAGATATATCATAAGAAGAAGTTTCGAAAATATACGCTTGCAGGAGGTATAACCATCTCCTTTATATTGAACACCATTGACAACCGGGCACTCGCATACTCTTCCCCTAAATGTGTCCTAATAAAATTCATGTACTCTATAAATAAGATATTATATAGACAAAGTATTGGTATATTACTCGTTATCACGATGTACCTGGCAAGCCGTTATATTGGATCTTTTGTCTTGCCAACATCCTCCATTAGCTTCAAGACATTCATTGGTCTCTATATCTGTTTTAGAATGGATCAAGAAGAAAGTTTTAGTATGTTCTTCACAGAATACGATTGTCTTACTTGAGGGAAATGACTAGACCTGCATTTAAACATATTGAAGGTTCGGTTCTTTCCTTGAATCCTGAACATATAGCCTTAAGCACCGGGGTTCTTTCCAGTTTACCTGAGCATGGAACAGATTACGATTCTATAATCGTCAAACTTAGTGATGATCGATGAGAAGGAAAAGCTTACCGCGATATTGAGCATTGTTGATGATCAATGTTGGAAAGATTGTGACAACTCCGCGATTCTCTTGGCCTAACTGTACTTCAAAATGTCATGAACGAAAGACTAAACAACTCGGTGAATTTGAAGAAACCACAAACCTGAAAGGCTTGCTCGGCTTTTAGAACTTCATTCTCTACATTAGCATCAGGATCACCAATGCATTTCTTGATCTCCTCAAGAGACAACCCTGAGAAAAGACCCTGAAACTCTTAAAGAAAGAGATGCAAGAAGATTGTGATATCTCTCAGGCAAACAAAAGGCTTTTTTTACCGAGAGATTCCACGACAGTGTCTGCGCATTCTTTGCTGTATTTTTTCTCCTTCATAGAACACCTAATGTTAAAATCTGTCACATAATCCCACCAGACCCAAGAACTATTTTTCTCCTTAGCTACTCTATGAACACATAACTGTCTCAGATTCTCGTAAACGATGTCTTTCCCATTATATCCATCTTCAAAATCTTGCTTAGGCTCAGGAGCACAATACCTCCCTTGGTTTATACACTGATTCTTACACTGCTTACTAAGTAGAAGCTCTTTGGGACAAAACCAAGATATGTAATGAGGTCTGAACAAAGTATAACCGCCTTTTTCAAGATTCTGAGCCATTCCCTTGAAGTTTTTAATGAAATTTATCTGTTTATCGCAGTGTACACCACATTCATCATTAGTATTAGCCCATAGCTCATACTCAACTCTCTCGTCAGGGTTTGGTATAGACTCACTCCAATCTATCTTCAAGTTTACCTCCTCGCCTCTTTTAAGAACTTTCTTGAGGCTATCGCCGAAAGAGCGAAGGATCAACGCCGATGGGATGATGATTTTGTCTATAAAGTCAGGATCTTCATCTTGGGGTGAATCCATTGTTATCAATGGCTCAACAATGTTATCTGCTAAAAGAACAGCGGCTGCGCCAGATTGTTGCCCGTTCCATATCTTCAAAGCAAAGTTACAGTCTAAAAATAATACAAGAGTCAAAATCTTTTACCATCCAAACTTCAATCACAATGTTAACAATAAAGTTCCAAAATCTCAATCCGATTCTTGATGAAACAGTCAAAATTGCATTAAGTTTTTACTAAAATTCGACAGGAACATATTGACCATGTCTCAAATGTCAATTACAGAACTTTTCTTGTATAACTAGCACAAACATTTCAAGAAATGGGCACAAACAACACTAGGAACTTATAGAAATATACCTCCACGATCAATGAGGAGGATGGAGGGATAAGGAGACTTGGTTTTGAAGGTTTTGTTGAAGGAATCGCATCCGTAAACGCCTTGGCCTGCGTAGACGACGGAGCCGATCATGAAACCGCCGTAGCTTGGGAGGCCAAAATCTGCGATGGCTGCGTCGTGCTTAGCTCCAATTTCCCAAGAGTTAAGAACCGTCAAGCTGCTCTTCTCCACGAAGAATCTCGTTGAAACCCCGTTGACCACCACCACAATGGTCAACGCTAGAATAACAGCCAAAACGGCTCCTTTATTGGTCGGAGACATTCTTCTAGACAAAAAGAAATTTGCAGAGTCTCTTTTTCTCCCGAGAAAAAATTAAGCTGAGCCTAATTTATACGAAAGAGACGACGAGTTGGCAGAGTCAGCGGAACTACCATGACTCTGCAACTACTGTTTCGAATGTTTTCTGATGATTATTGTTCTGTGACCAATAATTAACGAGGCAAATTTAAAATTAAATTTAGAGTGCTTTTAAAAGCCCATAAAGACATCTAATAACTATTCGGAAAATACTTTAATGGGCCTACGAAGCCCATTTTCTAAGGACATTGCTTCACTGAGATTAATTAACAAGAATACAAGATCCCCATCCAATTTGAAAAATATCAGATTGCTTGTATAAAAAGTCAACGAGTGGTCGGTGTAAAATAAAAAAGTTACGAAAATTAATAAGTGGTCGTCCATTACAACCCCACACGAGGTCACGAGCCATGTGAGTTGAATGATGCGCAAATATCTATTTGCACTTACTTCGATGCGCACCAGCCAGTTTCCTCACTAAATAACACATTTCCATACACGTTTCCATATTTAAACCGTGTTCGTATTTTAAAAGATATACGCGTATATTTATATACACATTGTCAGTTTGTATACATGTATACATATAATGCTGGTCTAATATGTCTGCGTTTGAACATATATATACATCTAAACGTCTGAGAAAAAAACAAACAAATTAACATAGCTTCAAGTATGGACATCAAGCTTAACCTCACGCTAAGGCCTAGCTTCTTCATCTCCTCTTTGTTTCTCATTTTACTTCTCAAAACCCCTAATTTCGGATATGCAGCTAAGCCTACATGCAGCTCCACCGAGCGACAAGCTCTTCTCATCTTCAGAGCATCACTAACTGATATTGCCAGTCGACTGGCTTATTGGGGGACCGTAGATGACTGCTGCAGCTGGTCCGGTGTTTCCTGCGACCCCCAGACCGGCCGCGTCATCAAGATTGATCTCAGAAACCCGATTCAAGAAGTTGGCTCCGATGAGTATAAAAGAAATTGCTTGCGAGGTAAGATACAACCGTCTTTGACCCATCTCAAGTACTTGAGCTATCTGGACTTGAGTTCAAACGATTTCAGCGGACTGGAGATCCCCGACTTTATCGGCCAAATCGTTAGCCTAAGGTACCTCAATCTTTCTTCCTCATCGTTTTCCGGCGAAGTACCCGCGAGTCTTGGAAATTTGTCGAAGCTGGAGTCTCTTGATCTGTACGCTGAGTCGTTTGGTGACTCTGGTACACTTGCTTTGCGCGCAAGAAACCTCGGGTGGCTTTCGGGTCTGTCTTCTTCTCTCAAGTACCTCAACATGGGGTATGTGAATCTCAGTGGTGCCGGTGAAACCTGGTTACAAGATTTCAGCAGAGTCTCGGCGCTAAAGGAGTTGCGTTTGTTCAATTGTGAGCTCAAGAACTTACCTCCCTCGTTGTCTTCGTCTACGGGTCTGAAGCTCCTTGAAGTTCTTGATTTGTCTGAAAACTCTCTCAATTCACCGATACCCAATTGGTTATTCGGTCTCACCAGCCTCAGAAAGCTATTCCTCAGATGGGATTTTGTCCAGGGTTCGATTCCTTCTGGATTTAAGAACTTGAAGCTTCTAGAGACACTTGATCTGTCGAATAATCTGGCACTCCAGGGCGAGATTCCATCGGTTCTCGGAGACCTTCCTCAACTGAAGTTTCTTGACCTTTCTGCAAACGAACTCAGCGGTCAAATCCATGGGTTTCTTGACGCCTTCTCCAGAAACAAAGGCAACAGCTTGGTCTTTCTCGATCTCAGTTCCAACAAGTTAGCTGGAACATTGCCCGAGGCGCTTGGAGCGTTGAAGAATCTGCAGATCCTGGATCTTTCATCGAATTCGTTCATGGGTTCAGTCCCTTCCTCGATAGGAAACCTGGCGTCACTGAAGAAGCTTGATCTTTCTTACAATGCCATGAACGGGTCAATCGCAGAAAGCTTGGGGAAGCTTGCGGAGCTTGTGGATCTGAACTTGATGGCGAATACATGGGAAGGTGTTCTGCAAAAGTCTCATTTCATGAATCTCAGAAGCTTGAAAACCATCCGTCTCACAACTGAACCATACAGATCTCTTATATTCAAGCTACCATCTTCTTGGATTCCTCCTTTCAGATTGGAGTTGATCCAAATAGAGAACTGCCGGATCGGTCCTTCGTTTCCAATGTGGCTTCAAGTACAAACCAAGCTCAACTTTGTCACACTCAGATTCACTGGAATTGAAGATACAATACCCGATAGCTGGTTCTCGGGAATCTCTTCTGAAGTAACTTCCCTGATTCTAGCAAACAACAGAATCAAAGGTAGATTACCTCAAAAGCTTGCATTCCCAAAGTTAAACACCATTGATTTGAGCTCCAACAACTTTGAAGGTCCTTTTCCTCTCTGGTCAATAAACGTAACGGAGCTGCGTCTTTACGAGAACAACTTCTCGGGTTCTCTTCCACAGAACATTAACGTCTTGATGCCAAGACTTGAGAAGATCTACCTCTTTCATAACAGCTTCACCGGCAAAATCCCATCATCTCTATGTGAAATCTCTGGACTGCAAATTCTGTCTCTAAGGAAGAACCATTTCTCTGGTAGTTTTCCAAATTGCTGGCATCGTCAGTTCATGCTTTGGGGAATTGATGCGTCTGAGAATAACTTATCAGGCGAAATACCAGAGTCTTTCGGTCTGTTACCTTCTCTCAGTGTCTTGCTTCTGAACCAAAATGCGTTGGAAGGTAAAATCCCAGAGAGTCTTCAGAATTGCTCTGGCCTTACGAACATTGATCTCGGAGGAAACAAGTTGACTGGGAAGATTCCTTCATGGGTAGGAAAGCTGTCTTCTCTGTTCATGCTTCGTCTGCAAAGTAACTCCTTCACTGGTCAAATCCCAGATGAGCCCTGCAGCGTTCCAAATCTACGCATTCTGGATCTCTCCGGAAACAAAATCTCGGGCCCGATTCCAAAATGCATAAGCAATCTCACAGCCATTGCTCAAGGTACAAGCAATGAGGTGTTCCAGAATCTAGTCTTCATTGTGACAAGAGCTCGTGAATACGAAGACATAGCCAATAGCATAAACCTTTCAGGAAACAACATAAGCGGAGAGATCCCAAGAGAAATTTTGGGCCTCTCGTATCTTCGAATCCTGAATTTATCCAGAAACTCCATGGCAGGACGCATTACCGAGAAAATTTCAGAACTGGGTCGCTTGGAGACGCTTGATCTATCAAGAAACAGGTTTTCTGGAGCCATTCCTCAGAGCTTGGCAGCAATATCTTCTCTGCAAAGGCTGAATCTCTCGTTCAATAAACTGGAGGGGAGAATACCTAAGCTTCCTAAGTTTCAAGATCCGTCCATTTACATTGGAAATGAGTTACTCTGTGGGACACCACTTCCTAAAAAATGTCCAAAAGACATTAATAGCAGATTGTTGTAGTGAATTAAGCATAAGGTGATAAGAAGTACCTTGCAATATAATGTAGCTAATCATTCCCCAATAATAACAAAGTTATAACGATGTTGTAAGTTTGTAACCACTTACAGGAACTTGGCCACTTCAATGCAATGAAGAATGAAATTTTCAGGTGTAAAATTTCCCAATAAAATTATAACTACCTGACCAGCTAACTTTAAGCAGTTCGGAACAGTCGCTAGGCATACCACAGAATGTCCAATAAACAGCCAAACTGAACAAAGAATGTTAATTTTTCCAGGGAAGACAGATCAAAGAGGGAAGTGGCTAAGGCTTAAAAAAACAGGAGGTAGTGGTGTTTGCTTGAGTCATAACTTGTAACTTGCGCAAAGAGGAAAATCTTTGCCAATAAAATCCCTGAGCATAAGCAGGCTCATACGCCACAATGTCCAGTAACGGTGCCCAGTGACAGCAACATTACTTTCAACAGCATCATCACTTGCAAAAACCAACCAACCAATTCAAAGCTTACCTAGATGATTCAGGTCGAACAAGAACATTGCATACTTGTCAACAACACAAAAAGCTAATCAATAGACAGTAAATTGAATAGAAATGCCCACTTGGCGAACAGCACGAGAAGGATTAACTTACTGTATGTCGGAAAGGAAATAGAACAATCTTCGATTTGTTTCTCACATTCACTTGGAAATAGCATCGAGGACGAGAAACAACGACCTAGAAGAATCCGCAACTGAAGCATTTATACTATCAATGAAAGAAATTAGGAGAGCTATCAGATTCAAACCATTACAGAAGGAACGAAATCAAATCAATAAGAAATTACAATCCAGATGCAAAGCAAAAACACTACCTTTGGAGAGAACAACGACAAGTCGGACGCGAATAGTTTTATCCGATTTGCATCAGCTCGGTTTGGTTTTTCCGGTTACCGATTTTTTCCCGGTGCAATTGTTTTTTTCTAATTGATTGATATTTACGATTATCGGTGATATATTATTGTTTCTGTGATTATTTAATTGGCCCACTACAGTAAGCAAATTGGGCTTTGATGGCTTACAGTTACAAGCTATTAGATCTTTCTAAAGGTGAAAAATTCATGACGTTAACTCTTTATTATTTGAAGAAAAATAAAAGTTTTAGTACATCTCTTTTGCTTTTTTTTTTTTAAAACCATATGGGGAGCTTCAGAAAAAAAGGTAAACGTATGTAGGGAAGGTTTTTCATAAAGCTTAAAAGCTGAAACTTGGCTACTAAATGTATGGTATGGAGTCTATAAATCGATGATTTTAAGGAATATATTATTAGTTGGTTACTATTAAAACATAAATTTGAGATATGTAAGATGAGGGGAAAAGAGTAAGAAAATGATGGTTCAATGCAACTTTGGATGCCAGATCTGTCTATCCTTTACACGCAAAACTATACCGTTTTTGGATTTCCTTTTATTTCATTTTGATTCTTTTATCTTTTTCTTTTCCCGTTTTTTTTGCCTTTTCAGGACACGGTACCGTAATCAATATATAAGATCATCTGCAACATCCACATATATCGAAAGATCCAAAACTTTGTTTTTCTATTGAAATCCAAAATTTTTAGATACTAAAAGTAACTACAATAATATTATGTCAAAAAAAGAAAAATAATAATACGATTATAATCCTAACAAAAAATCATAGTCTTGACTCTTGAGTACTGGTTATCATCATTACAACAAATTCGTTGACACAGCATCAATGCAGGTTCGCTATGCATGTGCCTGTACTTTTGGGACCTCTGAATTGAAGTCACCATGCAAGTACTATAATTTAATAATTATATATCCAACCAGTTATTTTGTATGGATCTCTGCATGGTTCGTGACTATTAAATGCGATCCTACGGGAAAAGTTTAAATAAAATAGTAAAATACGTTGCCTGTTTTTTTCTGAACTATAAACATCAAATAATTGAACCGGCTGGGAAATAAGTATGGGTTGGCCTGCGAACTTTGGATCTTATTTACCTATAGACTCTCATTGTGCCATATTCCAAATCACATTTGAAAATATGAGTATGTGAATTTGTGAATGAAACTGTAAAATATAATTTAATAAGTGCGATGTCAAATAAATATAAATGAAAAGCTTACATTTCACGTAGATATTAATATGCAGTCAAATAATTTCGCTTTTTAATGCATTGTAACGCCTTGTTAATTCTATGAGTGACCAAACTCTTTTTAAGAAATTAAAAAAAAATTAAGTTTCTCACAACTTCATTTCGAGTAATTAAATAACTGAACTAACTCAACCGATACTTCGTTATAGATTAGTTTTGACATGTGAAGCCAAATTTTAGACACTTCATTTTACAGTAATTATAATAAATTATTTTTTCAAATTTAACTCCCAAAAAAAAAAGTTATCCACCACCAAAATGGAAATTTCCAACTTTGAATCAACCGACAACAGATAACACAGTCGATGAGTTTTGTACGTGCGACCTCAGAAGCAAAGAGAGATATACCATATACGACTACTAAGCAAGATATTCATACAACAAGCTCTATAATTAAATATATTTCTACCTATTGGAGATGGGATTTGGACCACTTGGGACTCCATGTTCACTGCCATCGAGCATCTTCCCCTTCCGCCATGTCCTCATCGGCCGCCGAACTCTAAATTTCTCTCTTCTTCTCCCTTCCGGCGAAGTCACCGTCACACCACTGACGTGTCGAACATTGGGGCCAATCCGGTGAGTTTGATCAATGGTTCTTTGATGGGTTTGGAGGATTAGAGGAAGGAAGAAGAAGAGAGCAAGTGAAATGATGATGTGAGGAGATCTCATCACATGTTATACCAATATAAGATTAGAAGCTTATATACTAATACAACTAAAGCAACAACATAAAAAAAAAAAAACCTATTTCACTTGAGGGTTATTCAGAATTGAGGAGTTCCTGAAAGATAGATCAATAAATGGGTTTTGATATCTTTCTGTAAACCTTCAGCTAGTAGAGAGAGAGTTTTGATATCTTTTCTATAAGATTAATGCGTGGAAAGTGTTGAGAGGAAAAGAAGGAAAATAAAAGAAAAAGCAAAGATGGTACAATTTTTTTTACTTTGTCTGTGGTGTGAACTTTGAGGATTGATGGAGACTAAAAATCAAAAGGGGTTACTCAATATATTCAAATATGACGTCAGTTTTATATAAAATATTTATAAGAACTGTAAAAGTTGTTGGAATAGATTTGAGTCTGGTAAACTGAAAGCTATCGACGACAAATCTTATCAGTTGATTTGGAGGTGTCGGAGACAAACACAAGCTGACAAGTGACAAACAATAATTTTTCTTTCATCCTATACTAATTACCAACAAAAATATTTAAAACAAGGAGAAAAGGAAAAAAGCAATGAAAAAAGGGGTGAAGAAAAGGAAAAGGAGAAAAATATTTACGGGAAATTAGCCACAAAAGACAAAGAGTCTCTCTTCCATGACAAGATTTTAACGATGTCATGTTCTTATTTTGGACATTTTTCATGTCATTGGTCAAAAGATTGCTTCTCCCGATTATAACTCTTCTAAATTAGGTAGAAATCAATTACAGATGAGAAATTGGGAGAGAGGGATATAAATACAAATTATAAATAATTATTTTAGGGAAGTTATGATATTCTCTCTTTTTTTTTTTAAGTTTAACTAGTAGCTAGGGAAGTTATGATATTATATGTGATATTCTTAGAACATTATTTGACAACTTAAATGTTCAAAGCTTATCATAACTTTTACTGAATGACAATGCTTATAGTACATGGTTAGTCTGGACACAAATTAAAAGTTTGAGATATTTAGAACTACAACTTGTTCAGAGTATATCACAAGAAAAATCAGTAGTGATAGAATAAAAGAATTCTATAATAACATTTGTGTATTCTATAATAGTTACATATTCAAAATCAGTGGTGATAGAATAAAAGAACAAAAACACCAAAGAAAATTTCTGAATTCTACAATAAAAATATCAAATGTTGAACCATGAAAGAGTTTTAGAATTTTACAATTCATTATACTTTATCATAGTCAATATCTTCCATTGTTCCTCATATAAATTAGCATAGTACAACTTGTCTTCCTCAAACGCTCACATATACTTCAAAGTTGTACTATTAAAAATGACTAGTATCATGTTGTCCCTTTACCAATTTAATGTTTATCAACTCTTATATGGAAGTTTGCAATTTTCAATTAGATGATCTTGCTTACTTTACTGCATTTATAATGCTAAGTACACTATGACCCATTTTTCGTAAACCTTCATTAATAGTCAACTTCAATATGTGCGCAAAACATCAAACATGCATAAATTCACTATCCAACCGAAATGTATCGGCACCTCGATTTCATCAATCTTACTATTAGCACGATAACTTCCACTAGCATTGTAAAAATTAGGTTAATTGTGCACAGTAATCTGCTCCATACACATTATTCTTACCTTAATGACTACGAGAGCAATACAAGTCTTCCCATCACATCAGTAAATACAATATCCATCGTTTTGTAAGAATAATATTAATTCGATTTTTGTTTGATTAATTGGTTTGGTTTGTCTCGCCTCTCATGTAACCATATTAGCGAGGAAACCAAGAAGATTGTTGATCGCAACCGTGTTTAACGGCACCTAAATGTTTAGTTCAGACGAACTCAACAAATCACTAGAAAAATAAACAAAGACATGGTAGCAGTCGTGTCACGTTGTCCAACATGTGCGACCATGTAAAATATAAGTGCTAGAGTTATGGAGTAGATAACTCAAGGAAAGGAAATCTCAATCTTTAGACACACAAAAAAACTTTTAAAACTAATTAGAAAACTAAGTGTAAAGGTCCCTCCTACTTTTTTTTTTTTTTGTTTATATGTTAAGTATAAATTAATGTCCCTACTTGCCAACGGCTAATTCACCCAACGGCTCCTTTGGACTCTCCGCTTTCGGACCCTCAACGCCTTCATCTTCATTAACTGCTAATTAGGAGCAATAACTACAAACCAATAAAGTTCAATCATCTTTATTGACTCCGTTAAGAAATTCCATCGCTAAACACTTTTATAAAATAATTTTTATTGTCCTAAACGAACAATTTCTGCATTTCCCCTATAAACAACCTTAAGAAGCTTCCTCGAGACCCTCAACATACTTTGTCATCGTCCGAATCTGTCTTCCCCTGTGTTTTACACTCTGTTTTTTATTCTTTCTTTTTCCCGACACGTTCCAAGTTTAGAGGATAAACACAAAACAACTCTACAACTCTGCATTTTTCTTTTACTGGTCTCTATAAAAATACCTTATAAAAATAGATAAAACAAAACACTGTTGCACTTGAAATTCTGTTTCTTCATTGTTACCTTGTTGTTCGAGTCTAAGACTGACCACTCGTTACTCTGTTTTTAGCTGACACAGCGAGAAAAATTAGTGTCTTCAGTAATCAAAAACCAACTTTTTTTTCCCTTTTCCCTTTGGGAAGTTAAGATTTTGATTTCTATTTCATTTCCTAGGATCGATTTTTTAAGATCCAAATCAAAGATGGGTCTTTGTGTTTGTGATCGTTGACCAAGAGGTCAATTCGATTACACAGAAATGGCGTCTTCTAAAGTAGAGATCGCCTCGCTACGATCTAGCTTCGGATGTGTCCTTAGAGATCGCAACCAACGGAACAACGACAATGACGTCGTTTTCAAGAAGAATCTGAAAGGTCAAGTGAAAACTGCTCCTCCGGCGATCTCCGACGAGAATACGCAGAACAGAGTAGTTTCTTGGATCGGAAACAATCCCAAAAAGAACAACAAAAGCCGTCTTGGATCACCGGAGAAACCACTGACCAGGAAAGGGAACAACTTTTCCGAGAGTGAGAAGAGAAACGACAATCTTGGAGGGGCTTCTTCTCTTGTGCAGATATGGGAGGCGAGACTGAATCGATCCAACGGCGGAAACTCGCCGATCCGTGGCCCATCAACAGAGAACAGCTCAGAAGCGAGCGTTCAAGAAATTCACCTTGCGGCTCCATCCATCGACGGCGAATCTGAATCGGAGAATGAATCGAAGAATCCTGATCGAACTGTGGAGATAAAATCTGAGACTCTCAATTCGGTTTCTGATTCCGGAGAGAGCAAATGGGGACGAGTCGCTGATATTATCCGGAGATTGAGTAATGAACAGAAGCTCACCGCCGCCGCCGAGAATGTCGGTGCCGTTGACACGCAGACGCCGGAGAAAAACATTTTTCCGGTGGTTACTTGTTCGCCGCGAATCCGGGGACGGCAAGCGTTGTCCGATTTGCTTGTGCATCTAGAACGAGAACGTCACCGCGAATTGGAGTCGCTTCTTGGACGCAACGCAGTTTCTAGGTTTCCTCAACGTGGTCGACTCCAGGTACCAACCAACATTTTAACATCATTTTTACAAACAGCTACAAACTTTTTTAAGTTACAAAATTGACCCAGATTCAATGTTAAAATCGCCATCTCTTTCGCTTTTCCTCGTTGCACAGTCAATGTTGCGGCTAAGGAGTATCAAACGCGGCCTAGCGATTCAGGATCGTCATCGTTATACTACTAAAGGAGATTTGAATCGCTTCGAACCTGGTTCTACAGTTCTCCATCTAAGGTATGATTAAAAAAAAAAACCCTCTGTTTTCCTTCTTCCAAGTTCATGAACTTATTTTTCTGATCTCTATTAGTCTTTAAAACAGAAAAAAAATCTGGGAAAACGCACCAAACGCCGCCGCTGAAACTGAACGGAGGAAGGACCAACAATCCACCGTAGAAACAGAGAGCACGCAGTCAAAAGAAATCGGTATTCTTTTCAAACCTTCTTCCACTGAACGGTTAAGCCCTCGAAACCGCAACATAGAGGAAACACTCTTAAGCAAGAATGAAACTGAATCAAAGATGAGTTACCTTCAGCTTAAAGAAGCCATAGTAGCAGAAGTTTTGAAAAGAAAATCTGATAAGACTAGCCCGAACACCAGCGTCACTCATCAAGAACAGCAGATACTAAGGAACGAGGAAGCGGACAAGTTAGAGAGCCGTACGCAGGAAACTAAAGAGACACTGTTCCTTGAGAAACAAGAAAACGGATGGGAAGAGCAAGAAGAGTATGAGGATGAGCAGTCTTGTTACGGAGACATGAGCTACGACTGGTATACAGAAATATCTCGGCCTCGGACTTATTGGGAAGATCTGAGGAAATCACGGTATCTGGAAGTGATGAACACCCGATCTGGCAAAGACGACATATGCAGACTTCTCGAGAGGTAAACCAAAAATCAAAATTCTTCTTTCTTAATTCAGAAAAGATCCTAAAAAAATGGGTTCTATGGTTCATGCAGAAGAACAGTTTCGGGTTTCCTCCAGAGCGGATTACGAGAGAAGATCGATAAGCTCATAATGTCCCGTGTTCAGACACATCCGGCTCAGCGGATTGAAGAAGCAAGTAAAGAAGAAGAAAAAAGTGACATGCGTGAAGAGGAAGAGAAATGTGACAACGTAGGCGAAGAAGAAGATGAAGACAGAGATGACTCGAGCCAATCGTCATCACAGATATTTGCACCTTCTCCGGCAGGATCATGGAGTTCTCAGGACACAGGAGTTACTTCCACACCTACGCACAATTTTCATTCCAATGTGAGCCTCCTCTTCTTTTCTTGTTGAAATGTCGCAATCAGTTTTGGTGAGATTGGCATTTATATTTCATAAAAATGTTTCAGGAGATGGAGATTATAAGCGACTTGAGATCACACATTTTACAGCTCCAACTAGAAATGTCTGAGCTACGTGACTCTGTCAAAACGTGTATGGACGTAAACGCCGGACTTCAAAAGTCAGTTCACCCTGAAAATCCCCTGAAACGCAAATGCTGCGTTTGTAACGAAACGCAAGTTGAAGCACTTCTATACAGGTAAGAAAACCAATCACCTCTAGTTACCGATTACAGAAACATTTCAAACATGCTGTTTGGTTTATAAAATCCCTACAATATATCTGTTGCATTTGATTTCTGCAGGTGCGGCCACATGTGCACATGCCTGAGATGCGCGAACGAACTACAATATAATGGTGGGAAATGCCCGATTTGCCGTGCCAAGATTCTAGACGTTGTTCGCGTTTTCGTCGATTCAAGAACCTGAAACTAATACAAGTATACAACCAACGGTTCAAAACGCTAACGATACTTCACTTTACCTATAACACGTTTTTTTTTTTTTTTTTTTAATTCTTCTGTTTGCTTTCAAGTTTGACTGGAGCGCGTTTGCGTTTTGGATCTGCGTCCTAGATTCACATCTATGCTTTTTATAGGTGAATCACTAACGGAATCTCTTTTCTTGATGTTGAAGTTTTCTTCTTGTAAAGATACTCTACATATGCCTCCTTTCACTTTCCTACCATCAAGTTGGAACAGGATTTGTAGAATGTACGAGGTTTAGTATTTACCGTTTATTTTATTTATTTTTGTATGTACCAATCTTAAAACAATGAAGGAAAAATTTGGAGAAAAAAAACAGAGCATAAAGGTTGAAAAAAGATTGAATTTTTCAAATGCTCATAATCATTAGTCTTTCATCGATTTTGTTACGAAAGACTCAAATCTAAATAGAAGACAAACATTCTCTCTCCATTGGTATATACAGACTGATCATTCGTAGAAACGAACATATATTATTGTAACGTCTTAGTGCTCTGTTTTTGTGTGTGTGTGTTTCACGCGTTCTGTGCAGCTAAGAACGTATTGAAGTCATCTCTAGCTTTCAGCAGCCGTGGGGTAATACACGATCTCGGAGAATTAGGGCACGAAACCGAGGTTGTTGTCGAGAATCTGACACGGCGTTGCGGTGACGTCTCCGCCGAACCCCTTAGTTGTCTTCCTGACAGAGAACTGCTTGTCTTTAGAACGCTTCTCAAAGCTAGACTTCCAGTTTCCTTGTCAAAGAAGAAACCGGAACTCACCGGTTCTTGCACATCTCTACCGCCACATTTGATCATCTCCACCGGTAGATCAAAATACAATCGGCCGTTTTCGCGGGCTAGAGCTGTGGTTGAAGCCCATGAGCCGCACTCGAATTTCTCGAGCGAGGCACTTAGTGAGACAGTGGAATTTGAGAATGATGACGCTTTGATCATTTTCTTCTTGATAGAATCTTCGCTTTTTGGTGATCTCAGTGGTTTTTGCTTGCCAAACCCAGGGAGGGATAAACAGAAGGCATTGCACTTGAAATCATCTTCTTCTTCTTGGTAGACCTTTTTCTCGGGATACCGAGATTTTCTTAGAGAAAGCATGGATTCTTGGTGGCTAAGCTTCTTCCGTGGTCTCATCAATGGCTCGGGAAGAACAGGAAGCGGCACGGCGTTGTCTCTTGGTGGAGACATTGCTAGAGGTAAGACCATTCTGAAGCTTTCTTCGTTCACCGATGGGCGGGAGACGGTCATCTGGTTCTGCAAAGCCGCCTTCTTCACCAAGAAGTTAATATTAGGGTTAGGGTTTTCTCCGGGATAAACACTGAAACCCTGCCACTCGTCGCTGCTCCATTTCTGGGTTAAACCATCTTCAAACACAATCAATGCTGGAGGAGACATAACAAAACTCAGAAATCTTCTGACGATATACTAAAGATGAAGAATGAAAAGGTGAGATTTTTAAGGCTGAGTTAGAATTCTCCGAATATATATAAATGGGGAAGAAGTGGAAAGCACGTCTATGGCGGCGTGGAGAAGTAGTGACGAACATGTTGGGATATCATTACAGAGGCGGTCTGAAGAAGAAGGTACATGATAATATTTGAATATATACTAAATCAATGTCCACATTTTGACCATAAGCTTCTTGTCAGTGTTAGGTACGTGTGGATAATCAAATGAATTGAGAATCTCGTCAAAAGATAATATATAATGATTTTGAGACTTAATAAGAACATAGTATTCTTTTGTAGTTATATTGGATCATTGGGTTCAATAGAATACTTTGAACCATGTGTCTTCAATATTTTATTTTGCGCAATCAAACTATTGCAACAAAAATTGAGTGTTATTTTATTGTAGTATACATGAATGGCCTTTGCCATGCCAAGACTAAAAAAATGCAAAAGAATTGTGGAAAAACGTTTCTTTAAATTTAATTTTTGTAGACCCAGTGTAGCTCTTCTTGTTATCAAGGGTCTTTTGTGGAGAGGTTGAACATTTGTTTCCTCATTCCAAGACTTGATGGGAACGGATGATTCACACCGCGATCCCGAACCAAATGGAGATTATATAAAGACATTGCACTTCTTTGTTAACAAGAAAATGTTTAACTTTGTAGGTTTATTATAGGCAATTTAACTACATATTTTTTTTTGGTGAAGGCAATTTAACTACATATTGGGTGAGGCATTGTTATTTATATTTTTCTTTCCTTTTTTTTTTTTTTTTTTTGGGCTAACATATTTTTCTTTCTAATAGGTGATTCAAATGGTTATTTAGAATTTTATGTTGTTAGAAATATTCATGCGATTTTGAGTTAAGGAAGTTTTAGAATGATCTTCCAGTTAAAATGCAAAAATCAATTCGACTATTTTGAGTGATATTTCAGATTATTTCAAGTTTTCTTTTGCAAGACTGATAAGTCTTGCATTATTGCATATAAGAGTTATGATATTTCCCATTTGGGATATTCTCGTAGAATTGACATTGTAGAAGGAGAAAGAAATGTTGCGAAATGAAAATACTATGAGAAAAGTCAATTTTACATTATCAATACTATTTAAAAATGGACTATTATATTACGTATTATTTAAAAAAAATGAAAGAAAGCAGCAAATACAGCGACCGTAACGGCCCTGTTCGTTACGGTGTCCCCGCGACTACTTTCAGCGACCTAAAATCAAACATTAACAGCGGCAAAAAAATGGTGGAGAATTAGAAAAGGAGTCGCTGAAAAAAAAAGGAGTCGCCGCAACTAATTTTATAGGTGTTTGCCGGTGACATCGGTGTCGCCCGAAAAAACAGCGACGGTTATAATAATCGCTGCGACTATTTCACGGGAGCGTTGGTGTTACTCTCCACATACTTACGTGTCAAGTAAGGTGTAATTTTGGGTCGCTGATCGCTTATGTAGCGATTACAAAAAGAACAGGGCCTACATCATCGATAAAAGTATTGCCGAGAGGCTCCCGAAACTGAACACGGTTACTTTGTGCAGGGGCGTGCCTATTCACTAAAATAAGAAACATTGGCCTAGGGGCCTATAATTTTGTGGGGTCCATAATTTTGTATAATTTGTTAATAGTGTTATCTTGAGTTATAATACAGTTTATGTAGTCTTTCTACCAAAAAAAAAATACAGTTTATGTAGTCTTAGAATAAGGGAAAGTAGTGAAACTTACAAAGACACAAGTAATGAGTCTAATAGCACTAATAATATATTCACAAATTAATATCTATCAACCATTGCTATTTTTCACCACCTTAATTCTTTTGTTTTCATTTTAATCAATAATCTAATTTTATTTTCTTTTATACTTAAAAAATTAATATATTAAATTTCACATTTTTTATATTAGTACAATTTTTTATATAAATTTTTATATTAATCACAAAATAACATAAAAGGTTTCAAGCCAGAAAGCATTTTCAAGTTTTTTAAGTTACAAAAGACAAAAGCGAAAATAAGACAAGGCCTTATGTGGTGGCGTTGACCTTCTTCATGACCTGCTGGTTCTTCTTCTTCTTCTTCCTTCTTGCCGTTCTTCTTTTCTTTTTAAACGCAGCAGCCTTGGGCTTGTGCATTCTGAGTCAGGTGAAAACAATAACGTAAGTGACCTACAATCAACAATCAACAATCTAAAATAAACACTCAACAATCCAAAATAAACAATCAACAATCAACAATCAAAAATAAACAATCAACAATCAACAATCCAAAATAAACAATCAACAATCACATAGAGAGAAATATGAATGGATACCTTGATTGAGGCATGGAGGTAGTAGCTTCAGACAGCTTATCCTGTTACAAGTTGTTGTTTGTATGAATCTATCAGCTCAAGACGAAATTAGAAGAATTACAACAAAAAAAACAAAGAAAGAAAGAAAAACCTGATGGGATTCGGAGTCGGGCTTCTGATTGGAGTTATCATCACTTTGAGTCATCTCCTTGGCTTTCTTCTGCATCGCAAACCATCGAAAACACTGTGGCTTTCCATAATCTGAAGAAAAGAAACCATTGAGACCAGTGTTCCATGGTTTACCTACCAACTCGTTCCATGGTTTATTTCCGCGATCTCTAACTCTCCACATTACTTCTGTCAGCCTCCAAATAAACTTCCAGGACGATGGAAATCCTAGCAACAGCCACATTGTGTGTATATATATGTGTGTGTCTGATGGGCTTTTCAACTGCTGATCCGGCCCATACTATTATTATGTTATGCCCCAATCATACTACTACTCCTTTGGCGTTTTAGATTATTCGGGGTTCACCCAATCATAGGACTGGACTGTTTTTCTTTTAATTCGGTCATTCTCAACGCAATAGCTAAACGTGATTACTGTTTAATTCAATACTGTAAAGCTCGAAAGGCCACAAAGGAAAAAAAAACAGGGGCTCGACAATAATTATTTACCAAAACATCAAATGTTAAACAAAAAATTTTTTTTTCTTCCCCTTCTTTCTCTGTAGAGCCTGCAACGGAATTGACAATAACCAAATCAAATCAACCAATGCTTCTCGAAAAAGCTAAATGATCAAAATAACCTGAAACATTACCTTCTTAATAAATAATTAGGATTTAACCCGCGGTATACCGCAGGATAATTTTTTTTTACATAATTTTAATTAAATTAATAAAATTTAAATGTTTGATATTTTGTTGTTAGTGCTGTTGACGAATAATAAAGTGATGATTTAACTCATGTTAAAACATCAAATTAGTGATATTTTAAATTTATATGAAAATCGATTCAAACTCGTCCCGCTATATAACCCGTTCAATAAAATTTTAAATTTTTTAATAAAATTTAAATAGACTGATATTGATATGTTTCTAAAATTTTTAAAATTTATTGTATCTGGTATAAACAAACGGTTCAACTAAAGAACTGAATTAAACCGAATACAAACTTTTAATTAAATTTAGATGCTTATTACGTTAAATTTTTTGTTCAATTAAATTTAGATTCATTTTGATCTTATTTATAGTATGAATATGAATCATTGTCTAACGATATGAGACGTTAGACACATAAATTATTGGTTAATAATATATGTCTGTTTTTAAAAATTCGAATCATAACATATGCAAAGAAAAATCTAAATTTTTATTAATCTTATGTATTATATGATGATTCAAATTAACTAAAAATAAAATCAAATAAAAATGATAGGAGAATTATAATTTTAAATCTTAACAAAAAAATCAAATAAAAATTGTAGAGATTCTTGGGAGAATAATTGAAGGGAATTAATTTTTAAAAATGAATAAATGCTAATGGCATTCCTTGTAAATAAGTTGAAACTCGAAGACTACTTTACAAAAGGTACTTCAATTTTAATAATATAGATCTGAGGGTGAGCACAATTGTATCTCTTGAGCTGCCAAATACAACACAAACACACAAGATTAGAATATGCTTTTAGTACAAGAAAACCGGAAACCTTTTTTTAATCAAGACTTGGAACAGATTAGACAATTTCATTTAGAAACAAGACACAAACATCAGATTCATGTTTAGACTATTATTTATGATTATTCTGATATCAGAAAAAAAAGAGATAATTGGGTGAGAGACGCTACTGTTGGCAAAAATTAGTTTTGCTGCTAATGTTTTCAGGCCCAAGACTACATAAATATTTAGCCCCTCTTTGTGACCAAAAACCCCCCCACGCGCTTCTTCGACAGAGTAAGAGAAAGAAAATTATTGTCGAGTTGACTAAATCCCATTAGCGACCAAAATCAAATTGTTCATTTTTCTCTCTCTTGTTCAAAGCCATTTCTCTCTCTTGTTGAAGACTCAATTCGAAGAATTTTGTTTGATTATTATTGATCTGTGATTGGAGGATAAGTTCTGTTGTTGCGGGTGGTATTAATTTGAGATCAAATGGCTGGTATTTGTTGCGGTGTTGTTGGGGATAATGAACTGGCGGCACCAGTCGATTCGACTACTCGAGCTTCTCTAAGACGGAGGTTAGATCTACTTCCGTCGATCAAGATTATTGCTGACTCCGCCGTTGCTCCTCCGCTTGAGAGTTGCCGTAAACGCCAAAAGCGTGAAACAGTCGTGTCGACGTTACCGGCTCCGGTGAATCAAATGTGAGGAGTGGTAGTAAGAAGGTTGGATCAGCGGTTACGAATCTGGTTAATAATTCAAATTCCGTTACGGAAGCAGAGAGCTGTTTCTTTTCCGATGTCCCTAAGATCGGTACGACATCGATTTGTGGTAGAAGAAGAGACATGGAAGACTCAATCTCGATCCATCCTTCATTTGTTCAACGAAACTCTGAGAATCTTTATTTCTACGGTGTCTTTGACGGCCATGGCTGCTCTTATGTACGTTCGCATCTCTTTACTTTAATTTCCCCCCCCCCCCCAATTTTCATCTTCTTCGAATTGAGTCTTCTTCTTTCTGTTGCCCTACTCAGTACTTCAAACTCAACATGCTTCGGGTTATGATAAATCTACTTAAGATCCCATGCCAATTTCACAAAATCTGATGAAGATCTGGTGACAATTCGACGAAGTTGGTGAAAGTTTGGTGATAATTCAACGAAATCCGGTGAACATCCAGAAAAAACCGATGAAAAATATGATACAGTTATAGTTTGGTGTCCACTTGCGATGCAATGCTCATTTAGATGTATACATATTTTAATATCGTTCTAAATATGTGTTTAAACGTATACAAATGTTAAATAACGCTGTATATACGTATTTACATATTTATAAATGTTAATAACACCTTATATACAGTTCAGGAGGATGCCCAATCCGGAACTTCCTTCCCGGCTTTTCGCTGATATTATATAATAAGGGCCTGCTCGTTTTTGTATTTGTATCCATCATCTAGATATATCATCTGAATTCTACATTTGGATGCTGTATCTAAATGTTGTTCGTTTTTAATTTTGATATTTA
Organism: Erysimum cheiranthoides; assembly: GCA_011420285.2. Classification (NCBI taxonomy): domain Eukaryota; kingdom Viridiplantae; phylum Streptophyta; class Magnoliopsida; order Brassicales; family Brassicaceae; genus Erysimum; species Erysimum cheiranthoides. The sequence goes on along the minus strand of CM022182.2, from coordinate 13,804,973 downwards.
CATCTAGATATAGTATTTGAATGTTATTTTGTTCGTTTTTGATTTTATAATAATACCCAGATGTTGTTTACTAAAAAAAAATATTTTTCATAGAAAAATGTGGATTTGCGGTTTTGATGAAAAAACTCGAATTTGCGGTTTTAGCGGGAAACTGCTGATTTGCAGATTTGACGGAAAAACTCGGATTTGCGGTTTTGACGGAAAATCTCGGATTTGCGGTTTTGACTGGGGAATTTCGTATTTGCAGTTTTGGCGGGAATTTCATATTTGCGGTTTTGGCGGGAAAAACTCGGATTTGCGGTTTTGGCGGGAAATCTCGGATTTTTGGTTTAGGCGGGAAATCTTGGATTTGCGGTTTTCGCGGAAAATTTCGGATTTGTCGTTTTGGCGAGAAATCTCGGATTTGTAGTTTTTTTTTTAATTTTTGAAGTTTTAAATTTTTAAATTTTAAATTTTAAAATTTTTAAATGTTTTAATTTTTTAATTTTTTAATTTTTTTTATGAAGGTTATTTCAGAGAGAAAAAAAAAAAAAAGCTAATCAGATGCAAATGCTGCTGCATCTGAACCCTTCATTTTTCAGCATCCCAAATATCCAGATTTTTGAGATTTTTTAGGATTTGCATCCAGATGCTGCATTCAGATGCAAATTGTAATTTAGAAAAATAAACAATATTTAAATGCCTGCAACTAAGATACAGCATCTGGCTGCAAAAACGAACATGCTCTAAGTAGGGTTAATTTCGGTGATTGGAAATTAAGCCGCGTAATGGAAATGTTGGTTGATAAATGGGCTGAACATAGAAGCCCAAATTGATAATTTTGAAAAAGCCTTTTCGTTCTAAACCCTAAACCGGAAGCAAAGTGTTAGCTGACATCTCTTCCGTCTTCTTCCTCCGACCTCTGTCTTTTTGATCCGTCTAAAAGCTTTCGTGAGTCACTACTCTTCTCTAATGTCTGTACATGTCAAGGTACATAAGTTTACTTCCTGGATACAGTTTGAGTTTCTTTCTTTTGTTGATTCGATACCATACCATTTTATTTTTTTTACATTTTGGCTTACCTTTGATTCCGTCTTGATAAGCTATAGCTGTCTTCGTTGAGAAATCACAATTTTTGAGATTAAGGGTGATCATAAAGTCTCCAACTTTATTCAATTTAAACACTTACAAGTAACTAGAATTGGTATAGAGACTCAATTTTCAGTTAGAATTATTGTGGAATGATGCAATTTTTGAGAACAAGCTTGTGTTTTTTAAGTTGTTAAACCAGTGAAAAAAATATTAAAAAGCTTGTTCTTTCAAGCCATGGGAGGTTTGTGCAGTTTTGAATCCTTCTTGATTAGTTTCTGTCATTGTTTAGGAAGAACCTGTGCTTGTGCCAAACTGTGATGTCGAGAATCCTAATCAAGAGCTTGCAGTTTTCAATGGAAATGGGGAAAGTGAGCTTGAAGATTTTGGGACTTGCGTAGATGAGATAACTGATAGAGTGAATCAGGTGACAATTGCTTTCATTTGGTGCCACTTCTTTCTTATTTTCGGTTCTCTTACCGCTCTATTGGAATGCAGCTTGAGCAAAAAGTTGTGGAGGTTGAACACTTTTACTCTACCAAAGATGGAGCAGCTCAAACAAATACTTCTAAGAGTAACTCGGGAGGGAAAAAGATTGCTATTTCTCAACCAAACAACTCAAAGTGTAACTCGGCCGGGAAAGAGAAAACAAAGGGAAAACATGTTTCCAGCCCTGAACTTATGCGTCAATTTGGAACAATGTTTCGTCAGGCAAGCAAGAAAAAACATCCCTTTTTTTCTTTTTATGATACGATTTTTCAGATTATGACAAAAAATTTGAATCCCGGAACTTGGATTGCTTTGTTTACTGCTTTCTTAGTTTGCCAAAATTATCCTTTTCACTCAGTGTTTGCTGCATTCAAACCGTTCGTCTTCTTATACCTCTTAGATTGCTCAACACAAATGGGCATGGCCGTTCTTGGAGCCTGTTGATGTTAAAGGACTTGGACTCCATGATTATTACAAGGTAAAGATTCAAACCTTTGTATTTTACTTTGTGTGCCAAATTAAATTTATGGTAAAATCTAAGGTCAGGTTTCCATGGAATTTCGCTGAAATGAGTGTTTTCGATAAATGTTGATAACTTCTGTTCATTACTTAACAGGTTATAGAGAAGCCAATGGACTTGGGAACGGTTAAGAAAAAAATGGAGAGTTCAGAGTATAGCAACGTCCGGGAGATATATGCTGAGGTTAGGCTAGTTTTCAAGAACGCGATGAGATATAACGAGGAAAAAGAAGATGTCTATGTGATGGCTGAATCTCTGTTGGAGAAATTGGAGGAGAAATGGCTTACCATAATGCCTAAACTCGTCGAAGAGGTACACCAAATGTCCAGTTTCCAAGTATTCGTCTTTGTAATGTCAGTGATGTGTTAACTGATTTGGTATGAACAGGAAAAGAAACAAGCAGACGGAGAAGCTGAGGAGCGTACGAATAAGCAGCTTACTCTGGAGGCTGCTCAAGCGGAAATGGCTAGGGATTTAAGCAACGAAGTAAGCAAATTGAAAACCCTTATTTTAGTTGTTGCTCTGTTTCAGACCATTGATTATAGTAGCTCTGGTTTGATGAGTATTTTTGCTCTTTAGCTATATGAGATCGATCTGCAGCTGGAGAGACTCCGGGAATCAGTTGTTCAGAGATGCAGGTTTAACTAACCTCTTCCTGTTGATCATTTAAACCCTTTGTGGAAGGTTCTTAACCGAGATTGTCGTTTGATTTTGAAATGAACAGAAAACTGTCAACTCAAGAAAAGAAGGGACTTTCTGCAGCTCTAGGTCGACTCTCTCCTGAGGATCTGTCAAAGGCGTTAAAAATGGTTTCAGAGAGCAACCCGAGTTTCCCGGCTGGAGCACCAGAAGTCGAGCTCGACATTGATGTTCAGGTAAACACCAAAATCTTCCTTAATCCAGTTTCTTTGTGGTTGTTTAACAGTTTTCTTACATTTTTGTGAACAGACTGATGTTACCTTGTGGAGACTGAAGGTGTTTGTGCAAGAAGCATTGAAAGCAGCTAACAAGAGCTCTGGAGGAACAAATGCCCAAAACAATGGTGGAGGAGAGATCAACAAGAACAATGCGAAAAGAAGGAGAGAGATCTCTGATGCAATCAATAAAGCTTCAATTAAAAGAGCTAAGAAGGCTTGAATCTCTCTCTGTATTGATCCACAAGGAACAAATGAGTTTGGTGGACACCAATCTAAATTACAGACTTTTCATTTCCGCATTTTGCTTCAAACATTCAGCATAATGTAGATGTATATTTAAAAATGAAAGAATTATACAAGTATTAATGGGAAAAAAATATCAATCTGAAATAAAGAAAAAATCTGATCTATAGTTTCGGGGAGGAATTTGACAAATCAAATTCATTAGATCTTCAGTTTGAGGCTCAGAGATCTTCGGTGAGTTGAACGTTTCTTCGCTTTCGTTACATTAACCTCGGCACTTAAAAATTATAGTACTAATAATTTAAATTTCGACCACTTTAAAAAGTGGTAATATGTTGTAAGAATCTCAAAACTAATGATGCATATAACGTATTTTTTGACTAATGAGTTTCATTCACCACAGGCTTATTGCTACTGCAATATTGAACACAAATGTGTCGAAAGTTTTGACTCAAAACTAATGAGAATATATGGGAAGTTCCCTAAACTTTAATCTAGACATTGAACAATTACGAAGATTTTGTTATAAACAAAAAAAACTAAAAAACAGTTATGAAGATTTTGAGAAAAAAAAGTTCTAATATACAAAATGCATGTCCAATTGTAAGACAATTAGAAAAAAAATAAGCAAAGAGAAGTGATTGAGGCTTACATTCGGAGTTTCAGAAGTGCGACTGAGCATGACAGAATAATTTTCGCGAAATAAAATATGGTCGGACACGAATATTGCGTGTCAATTTATCCATTTTAATATTAACTCGTCGAAAAATAAGAGATAACGAAAAAACGAAAATACTCCTTTATCTTTCTCAATTTCTATCGTAATTTCTATATTTAACAAACTTCTCGAAGTTTCCGACGAAAATAAATAAAAACAAACTTCTCGAAGTTTCTAAAAACTTTCTATGTCTTCATCTTTGGTTTTTGAACTTTAAGATGACAAAAATAAAAAGTTAGACATTTAACAAAAAGAAATTTTCATAAATGTCACTTTTGTTGACCAATCTCTCACCATTTGGCAAACATGAGTTTGTCTTTCACCATTTGGCCACAAGGAGGTTTTTGGACGAATATGCCCTTAATGAGGGAAGTGTGCTGGTTCGGTTTCTTCTAATTAATAGTTGTGTTGTTTCAAAAGACACATTTACTAGTTTGCGTGTGTGAAATATAAACATAATTGAAAAGAAAAATAAGGTAACTGTTCATGAAAAGAAAATCAGAGATTGCGGAGAGAAGCGATAGGGAGAGAGATCGATTTCTTTGCCGACCATTTCAAATACAACTTCAAATCTTCTTTCGAAATCTCTAATCGTTTTGGTGAGAAACAACCCATTGTTGGGTTCGTTTAATGTGAAGACCTTTCGACTTCCGGCAAGATTTAGTAGAGAATTCGGTGGTGGGTTAGGGGTTGTTTTACGGATTAGTGTTAGAAAAAGAGAAGTGGGGGGTGGGTTGTGATTGGGTCTCCGAATTCTTGCCAATTTTGACCAAAATCGCAAAAAATTCCAATTGAAGCAGTGAGAACTCGCCGGAAAAGTACTTTGGGTTTGACATCGGTTGCTCCAACAATTAAAGAAGGTAATATCACATAAAACTTCATTTTTTTGTTTGAAATCTGTAAATTAGTGATAGATCTATAGTTTTTTGGTTAAGTTTCATGAAAATATGGTGAATAAGAGAAGAAATTTGAAGAAAAAAAATGAAAAAAAAAAACAGAAGATAGGCGATTAGGGTTTTCGTGAAGGAAGAAGAAGACTGTGCAAATTACGTTTTTACCCCTTTTATTTAGCTAAAAACCATAAATATGCAGCGCCAGAGGTGTACCAAAAATATATTAAGTTTAAATGTACGTACATATGTTATAATGTGTACATTTGGATTTTGATAATGTTATGTTTATCCAAAATATATTGAGTTTCAGTGTACGTACATAAGTTACGCTATGTACATTATTGGTGGTGAATTTGATATTGTTTTGCATAACCTATTTTGCAGGATATTAGTTTTGGAACTTTCGGATTTTTTGAACTTTCGGATTTTTTGACGTAAGTCTCAGAATCTCATAATTAGGATCTTGGTAAGAAGAATTCGGCGTGACTCTCGGTGGTCTCCAACCAATAGATTTTCTCGGATTAAGAACAAAAGAACCCAGTGTTGGTATATTCTGATTTTGTTGGCAGAATCTTCGATTTTTTTGATCTAAGTCTCGGAATTTCAGAGTTGGGATCTCGGCATGACTCTCGGTGGTACCCGACAAGTAGAGAAGCTAACGTAACTCGACCAAAATCTGAGCAAATATTTGTGAGAATCTCATATAATTTCAAAAAAATTTGGCTTTTGAAACTGTAATTAATGATTTACTTTAGAAAATGTTGTTATGTGTATATACGCGATTTGCGCTAGCGAAACAAGTATGTAAACCCTATTTGTGTACATTATTTCTTAGAATTTTGTTCGTGTACAAAAAATTATTTCATTGCAGTGTACGTATTTTAGACTGGTGTACATTATAATTTTTTTTAGTGAATTTACATAGTTTTGCACAACATATTTTGCAGGAACTGAAAATATGGACCTGAAGAACATAATGTGAGAAATACATACTTATAAGTGGTAGCGTCACATTAGAGTTTAAAATAATTAAAACAATATATATATGTGTGGTGTTAATGTGAATATCGATAACTATGAGTGTAAGATTGTGATGCTCCGGAGTTGCCGGTATTACAAGGTTCTGCACAGTTTAACTCTAAGGTTGGATAGAAAATCTGAAAAGATGAGTATGATTTATGTGTTTGCAATTTTGTAATTGCTTTCTATTTCTAGTGGATTCGTTTATGGACGTGGTGCAACAAATATATGTTGAAAGAACTAAACATTGTTAACAAAGTAAACAGAGAAAAAAAGTTGTTATGATATTTATAAAATGTTTAAGATTTTTTAATTGGCTTACTAGACAATATATTGGTATGGATATACACTACACAAAAAAAACATTATGGATGTATACTAAACAACAACGTACACTAAACAAAATAACCTTATGGACGTACACTAATACATGATTTATAAGGTACACAATCTCATAAACATATTCACTTTTATATTATGATATAGGATTTTTGAAAATCATCTTGTTGTGCCATTCACGCCAATTATTTAATATTATAATTAAAAATAAAAAATAACAATTAATTTTAGATCAAAATAAATAAAATATCGGTAAATTGTTGGTTATATTTATCAAGATTTAATCAATTTTTTTTTCAAAATTAACTAGTTTTTAAAAAAAATTTAATATTATGGGTATCCGAACCAGAACTGAAATAACATGTCATACATATGTGACAACACCGTAGGTAGATTCTTCCAAAATCTCTACTATCATCCCCTTCAGAATCCTCTTCAGCGTCCCTTTCAACATCTTCTGTATCGGTGTATGGCGAGTCTTCCACATTTTTATCTTTTTCAGGTACACAGTTACGTGTGTACGTACTTTTCGTAGATAGTTGACTATCGCCAATTTCATTTAATCCAGAGGTGTTTGATCAACTACGTACACAACAATCTATGTACGTACATGTTTCTAAAAGTTAACTGAATTCGCCTCTTGGAAGCAGAGGCGGTTGCACGTCACCAATGTCACGGTCATGGCCTATGCCATATTTACTGACTATAAAATCAGTCTACTTATTGTAATCATAATCCTCGTCGTATCTTTCACTGACGTCTACAGTCAGTACCGGCCTAACGTCCTCAAAGATGCAAACATCTACAGCCTCTGCAGTGACCCTGATGACATCCACGTTGCTGGTTGGGATCCACGTGACAGAACCCGCGAAGGTCGTAACAGGCCTCTGTTCAAACGTTGCCTAGAAGCGGGAAATCCAACAGCTATTTATTATGAAGGACTACGGCTTGTAACGCAAGAAAGTGACATAAAAGGTGCTATATCACTTTTACACCGAAACATTCCAAAACACGGTGATGCCACACTAGCAGCTGCAATGTTATCCATATGTGCTGGAAACACTAACATGGGTGCTACATATCTTGAATTGTTCTCCCAGCACCACTACCCATTGGAATCAGAAGAAACGAGAGAAATGGGGATGAGCTAATCCGTGAGCTAATTAACTACGGACCTTCGTAGAATCACACATATGTACGGACGTTTGAATTTCCTAATTGTGCTGCAGTTATGACTCCCGAATGCGTTATTGACTGTTATATCGCTCACGGACCGTTTCAGAATATTTGCGACACTTGTTGCATTTGCCGTTGTGCACGTAGAATAAGCCAAATATTGTAATTTATCACCCATGACATATTCCTATAACCACGCGTTTATGAAATAAATTTCTATATTTTGAAGTTCATAATATTGGTGCCAAACAGAATTCATACACATGTATCACATTAGCCAGGTTCACGAAGGTTGGTTTCAACTCCACCATGTGTGACAACTCGGTGTACGTACGAGAATGGGTGCATCTATTGTTTCTTCTACTGGTATGCACGTGAGATGTGCATGTTCTTTTAACATTTTGAAGTTCCTCGTCCTGCTATCTAAGTCTCTATTTTGTTTCCTAAGTTTAAGTTTAAATATATGAATCTAATATACTGCGCAAAATATTGTCATGTTTTGAAAGATGCGCAGTAGATGTATTATATTCAAGATTCAATGACAAGCTATCGGGTTGATGAAGATGTATATGTTTATATATGTATTATATATCTCGCACCCAATGTATTATGTGAGTTACTTGAGACGGGTTTTATATACGTACACTGTTGTTGTAAAGCATTCGTGTACGTGAATATACATGTAAAACAGAAAACACATATATATCAAGAGGTTATCTGTTTTTAGTACTGTAAAGTGTACGTATGGAATGTATGTGTACGTACATAGCATGTAAATGAATATTGAAAGGGACAGATGTAATGTCACACGTGTTTAATTAACCAAATAAATATAGACCAGTCAAGCCGTTGACCCGCGTGGTTGAAATGATTCCCGTAGTTCTTTCTCGTGTCTATGCTGCAAGTATGAATGGAGATATACCGTGTTATTTTGAAAATTTCGGAGCTTCCGACCACATGTGCTGTCAACTGCCACGGACAACTCCGGTCTTTGCAAACCATTTCCAGTCTCCTCGGTGATGATCGAAGTTGCTTATAACAATAGCAATTTTTGATTGCATAGAAACTCAATTTCAATTCCAAGGTTTTTCTGTTTATGAAGCAACTTCCAACGTACAGTTTCTCACCTGTCGTGCTAATTTCTACTTCTGTCGCATCAGCTCTGACATTGACTAGATCATCAAACATTGGAGGAGCATCATTATCTAGTATATTCACCTCAACACTTAACATTGAAGGGAAAGAATTATAGACATCATAAGACTCTTCCAATGTGACAATCTCTACTGTAGATCCTCCTGAAGGATTTTTCACGACATTCACGTAATCACTATCATCCCCTTCAGCATCCCTTTCAGCATCACCTTCAGCATCCCCTTCTATATCGGTATACGGCGACTCGTCCACATCTTTGTCTTTTTCTGGTATACAGTTACCGGTGTACGTACATATGGTAGATGGTTGATTATCGGAAATTTCATTTACAGCAGAGGTGTTTGACCCACCACGTACATGGCAATCCGTGGACGTACATGTTTCTAAAAGTTGACTGAATTCGCCTCTTGGAAGAAGAGTCGTTTGCACGTCACCATGATCACGGTCATGGCCTATCCCATATTCACTGACTATGAAATTAGTCCACTTATTGTAATCATAATCCTCATCGTCTCCTTCACTACCGTCTACAGTCAGTTCCATGCAACTCGAATCGTTTGCTCCATCGGTGTAATCATTGTCAACGGTTTCATCGTCCTCGACATCCTCACCATCGTCCTCTTCATCAACTTCATCCCCTTCTTCCTCAACCGAGTTTTCTTCCTCATCAACCATTTCTTGGTCTTCTTCGTCCACGTTCTTCTTAGCTACTTCAACCGATGCATGATTAATGATTGGAGAAAATGACACAAACATGTTGACGCTAGGATCACCACTACGAATACAAAAAAATGTGTCCAAGCTAACTTGATTGTCAATGAACACTGGAGGGCGTTTACGTTCAATCATCATCGACATCTTTCTAGGCATCCAATAGCTAATGTTTGGAATAAATTATGTAGCCTTTAAGCTGAACACCTCACATACCGTACACGTAAGTTCCGTGTACGTCATATTTTCTTTAACACGTACACATCTACCAAACGTTCCTTTCTCAGCAACAAAATTTCATTCTTCTTTCTCTGTGCACAACCACTCTCCAACAACAATAAATACAGATATCTCCATTACATACCTGCATCATAAATTCATGACAAACAAAGCTATTAAATGTTACTGAAAAAACCAGTATTAACTACCAATAGGGAAACAAACAAAAAGGAAATATACAACAAAAAATATTTAAAGCCTAAGAATTTACATTTGTACAGGATCTAAACAAAAAAAGTTAAAAAAAAACTGTGCAATGAAAAATAACTTGATTTTTTTTTAAAAAAATGATAATTTCTTCTCTACTTATAGTAAAAACAAAAATTTATATACTTCTTATAATACCTTATAGATCAATCCTTTCTTTGCAAAGATTATATGATTTGGTAACCACAAAACACATCTCTTCACGAACTCACCATCACCATCGTCGTAGAGAATAAATTTTTTTTTTTTTTTTTTTTGTTTTCTCACAACCTTAATACGTAAACTATATAACATCTCATATAGATAGCATGATGATGAATTTCATTAATTACAGTTGTTCATTAGTCTCATCTTAGGCCCACTAACACATTAATTTAATATTATAATCCAACATGAGACAGAGACAAAATAGATATTTTCTCTTTTTTTTATTATATTTTGATACTTTTTTGTACTGTAGCAACCGAATGGGAAACGTGTACAGTACATTGTAAGTGAACGTCTACAGTAACTCGTTTGCTTTCTTCACTTCTCGCCAGGGACAAATCTGTCCAAAATAAGGAGAGTGGCCATTACATGCAAGAAAAACTTGAGTTTGCCATTTGGTGAAAGAGTTTGTGGGCCCCTGGCCAAACTATGCAAAATCCCCTTTAACAAAAAGGGCAAAAATGCTAAACACATGTCTTGTGGCCATTTTCTTCCAATCCACCACCATTATATATGTATCAGATTTTTCAGAAAAGGTCTACTATAGAATACATATATAGTCAACCATCATAAAAAAAGGTATTTTAATGGTTAAATATAAATGAACATATGGCTTACAAAAATCTTAATTACCTTAGAAAATATTTATAATTCTTAAATAATTTTAAATGAAGATACATTTTTAAATATTTAGTTTTATCACTCTCATAATATTAAATCTAATTTAATTAGGTGGAGGATTGTTTTCTTCAATGGGGTTTTGAAAGGTGGAAAGCTACACTGCCTCTCTTCTCTATATATTGCTACCATTCTCCTTCTCTCAAAGCCCAAGAAACAAATACTTTGGTAAGATAAACCCTACATGTTGGTTTTTATTTTCCCGCTAATATTAAACTAAACGCAAGCAGAGATTTTACCTGTAAACAGGGATACTCTGTTTTCTCATTCTTGGTTTTGCTTCTTTCTCTTAGTCCCTTTCTCTAATGCTGTGCTGCTGTCTCTGTGAAATTGATCATCTGAATGAAATTCTGCAATTTCCACTCTCATGGATTGCTTTTTCTTATAATCTGGTTTGGTGACGTTTGTTCAGGATAAAGTCGAAGATGAAGTACGTGCTTGTAACAGGAGGTGTTGTGAGTGGATTAGGAAAAGGAATCACTGCAAGCAGTGTTGGTGTTCTTCTCCAATCCTGTGGTCTTCGCGTTACTTGTATCAAAATCGGTAATATCTTTCTTTCATTGAGTTTAAATGAATGTAATGTTTGCTTGTGGAGCACTCAATCTTTTGTCTGAATAAAACCATTTTTTAATATCTAGATCCTTATCTGAACTATGATGCTGGAACCATATCCCCTTATGAACATGGCGAAGTGTTTGTCTTGGACGATGGTAGTGAGGTAAGAAACATAAAAAAAAAACCAAAATTACCTCTGTTCTTCTACCTTTTGGATTTGAAGACTTAAACTTTTTGTTGGATTTGAAAAAAAAAAGGTGGATCTTGATCTTGGAAACTACGAGAGGTTTCTAGATATCACGTTAACTCGAGATAACAATATCACTTATGGGAAGATTCACCAGGTAACTACTGAATGGTTATCTTTGGATTTATCTGCAACAAGTCAATAATTAAAGTACTTTCGTTGTTGTTGTTGTTGTTGTTGTCACAGTATGTGATGGATAAAGAGAGGAAAGGAGATTACTTAGGAGAGACAGTTCAGGTAAACGAAAGAAAGTCTCAACATTTTATATTTCGTTATCATAAGCTTTGAGATTTAAGTTATGGTTGGTAATGGATTTTAGATTGTGCCTCACGTCACTGATACAATTCGAGAATGGGTGGAGAGAGTTGCAATGATTCCTGTAGATGGAAAGGAAGGTCCTCCTGATGTTTGTATCATTGAATTAGGTGGAACTATAGGTAATATTAACAGCGTAGGATTTTAATTTCTTTGTTTGCTTCTTCTGTATATAAAACAGAGAAATATTTGTGTTTGCAGGAGATAATGAATCGAGGGCTTTCACTGACGCACTTAGCCAATTATCATACAGTGTAGGCCCTGAGAATTTCTGTCTGATCCATGTCACTCTCGTGCCTGTGCTCAGTGTTGTTGGTGAACAGGTATGTGTGTATATACATTTCCCTGAAATGAAGTATCTATATATATGTCTTAATTTGAGAAACTTCATTTGTTTTTGAATCTATTATTTCAGAAAACAAAACCAACTCAGCACAGCATTAGAAATCTACGAGACTTGGGCTTGACACCTAATATCATAGCTTGTCGGAGCACAAAGGTTTCACTTGTTCATCTTGGTGTTGTCTCCTCTTGTTCTATTACAAAAACTCTGTTTTATTTTGCTGATAGGTACTTGATGCGGATGTAAAAGCAAAGCTATCTCGATTTTGTTATCTTCCGGTATGATGCATCCTGTTTTAGTTTCCCTTTGTTTTCTTTCTCGAAATCTCAGTTAATCAGCTTCCACACTTGTTGTTTTCAGATTCAGCATATCTTCTCTATCCATGATGTTCACAACATCTGGCACATTCCATTGATGCTGAAGGTACGAGTTTTTATGAGTTATTACAAAAATCATCAGCGGCAACACTTGCTCTTCTTCTCTTGAAACAGGATCAGAAGGCTCATGAAGCAATCTCAAAAGTCCTGAACCTTGCTGGTATTTCTAAAGAACCTTGTTTAGAGAAATGGGCTTCAATGGTGGAAATTAGCGACAATTTACATGTACCGGTGAGTCTCAGCTCCCAAAGAATTGAATAGTATTTAGCCTCAATGTCTCTTTCTTAACACACCAAAAATCAACTTTTTACAGGTGAGAATCGCTATCGTGGGGAAATATACAAATCTCTCAGATGCATATCTCTCTGTTTTGAATGTAAAAGTTTATACATCATCACTTTCTCATGGCACATTATTCTGTGGATATGGTTTAATGGCCCTGCTCATTGTTTAGGCCCTCGTGCATGCTTCTGTGGCTTTTCGCAAGAAGCTTGTAGTTGATTTGATTTCATCTTGTGATCTCGAAAAGACCACCAAGAAAGAGGTAAACAAGTCTGGTTGGTTACATTCATGCTAATTTGCCTCTTCTTGAAAACTCTGAAACAGAATTTATGTCTCCTTTGGGCAGGATTCACGTGCATACGAGGCTGCCTGGAAGTTACTGAAGGTTTGTGTAAAGTGTTTTGTAAACTTCATCTTTGAGAAGCCTCATGAGTCATGACATAGCGTGTTTGCTTCTTCAGGACGCAAATGGAATTCTTCTCCCTGGAGGGTTTGGTGATAGGGGAGTGGAAGGGATGATTCTTTCAGCAAAATATGCCCGAGAAAACAATATCCCTTTCCTCGGTATATGTCTCGGGATGCAGATCGCTGTCATCGAGTTTGCACGCTCACTTCTCTGCTTGCCTGATGCAAATAGCACAGAGTTTGAACCTGACACAAAACATCCATGCATCATATTCATGCCCGAGGGCTCCACGAGTCATATGGGAGGCACGATGCGATTAGGCTCGAGAAGAGCCTATTTCCATGCCAAGGACAGCAAATCTGCAAGACTGTAAGAAAACCATCATCCATTTAAATCAATCTGCCAATGCTACATTACTTATGTAACACTCTATTAACAGATATGGGAAGAAAGAGTTTGTTGATGAGAGGCATCGCCATAGATATGAGGTACGGATGTTTTGAATACACATATCTTGGTTTCTTGAATTTTGGCCATTTCTTGATACCAATGAATTGCTTTCTTGCAGGTGAATCCTGATATGGTTGCTTCCCTTGAGAAAGCGGGTCTTTCTTTCGCTGCGAAAGATGAAACTGGCAAACGCACGGAGATTGTTGAAGTTCCAAGCCACCCTTTTTTCATCGGTGCTCAATTCCATCCCGAGCACAAATCAAGACCCGGGAAAGTATCTCCTCTGTTCTTAGGTCAGACTTCTTGTCATGATTTCAAACAAAGCTCCAAACTTTTTTTCTCATTTACGTTTGAATCATATTACAAATCTTGTTTCCAGGACTAATCGCAGCATCATGTGGTGAGCTAGATGCAGTCCTGAATCCAGTTTCCATTCACCAAGACAACCAAACTGTGGTACTTGGAAAAGAAGCAAGGGTTGATAAAAAGAAAAGGTTTTGGTTTTGAAACCAACAAGAAATCTCAGGAACATCTTGTCGGATGGAAGACATAACAGCTACTTCAGTGATCTCTCCATCACCATTGATCTGATTTTAGTTTCTTTTTTCTCTCTTTATCTTAGATTTTCTCTGTCCAGCTTCAATAAACTCCAGCGTCAGATTTCAGACCCCAACATACTTTTTGTTTTTTTTTTCCTGGAAGAATCAAGAAACATCTTAAATCGATGCTTTTGGCCCTTGATGTCAAACAAGTTCTCTATATGGTATTTGATTTGTGAATAAGCATCTGACAAAACTTCTAGAGACAAGATTTAATCAGTAGAAAACACAAAATGATCTGTCTTTGATCATTCACCCTTATGCTCTTTGAATCATATTCGTTTCTTTCCATTTGAGTATATCATTGCATCCAATTTTGATACACATTTTAAAAACCATGAAGAGGATCCATATTTTGATTCGAGCACAGGGTACTAGACTACTAGTTGATTTTTGTACCGAATAAACCGAGCATAATCTAAACAAACCCGGATTTTGAGAGATCGAACCGGCTAAATCGAAAATTTTCAAAGATTATTATTTTAATTGAATATAAATATATACAAACAAATCCATTCTGATAAAATTTGATTCTATTTCAGATTAATCTGCTAAAATCTGAACCAAATTATCTCAACTGAAGTGAACCGATAAACCAAATGAGATGCGGAGACATGCGGAAGATGACAAAAGAAGAAGAATGATGTCACAAAAATGTAAATAACATTAAAGTCCGAGGGTCAATCTCGTACTGTTGATTAAATATAAAAAAAAGGAATTGTACGGTGCCGTGGGCTTGGGATCTTCCGCTGATCCGTTTCTGTTAAAACTTAAAAACAGTGTGCGTTTAGTTTGGCGGTTGTTCTCCAACTTCCTCGTCATCTTCCCTTCTATCTTCTTCTTTGTCTGTCTCTGTCTGATACTCTAATTCTTTTTATTTTATTTTTTTAAAATATTTTATTTTATAAGTTTGATTTTCCTTTTTTTATGATTTAGTTGTGCGACAAATCAGGAGAACTTCCGAACATGTTTCTTACATCAACCGATCGTTTGAGGTGAACTCCTCATCTTTTTAAAGACCTTTTATCAGCAACTCATTGATAATTTAAAAAATGATTAACGTATGTTTAATTGTTTTTTGAGAAATGCCCTCCAATACCACTAAAAAAGTTTTCTTTCCAAAAATACCACTAATATCAAATTATTGTTCATAGGTATGAAATTTTAAATCTTTGGTTTGGGTTGCTTATTTTGCAATTTAGGGTTTAGTATTTATGGGGTAGGGTTGGGGTAGGGTTTAGTGTTTAGAATTTAGAGTTTAAAGTTTAAAAATTAAAAAAATTATATTTTTGTGTGGTATTTTTGTCCAAAAAACAAAAATGGTGGTATTTTAGAGAATTGCTGTTGTTTTTTTTCATTGATAATAATTCTTGATCCTTTTTTTCTGGTTTTATTCGGTTAGCTTTTGTTCTCTGTCGCTTCTCCATTATTCATTACTACATTACCAAGTCAATTAAATTTCCAAGTTAGGGTTTTTTATTTTTTTCTTTTAAGTGCCTATTCCATTTGTATGGCTCATAAGGGTATTGTGATTGGTATGTAATCTTCACTTTTTGTTCTTTTTTATATCTGATGATTTTTTTTTCTAGTGTCATGTATTTGTTGATACCCTGTTTTACTATTTAGGAATTGGATTTAGGGTTAGGGTTGTTTGGTCCCCTGGTTAGTACTAATATCTTTATCTTCTCAGTTTTTATTAGGGTCCCTTGGTTTTGTGGAGTGAAGTGATTGATTCCAATTCAATGGCACCTTTCAATGTTGCTGCATCAGACTCTCAGATCAAAGAGGTTAGCTTCTGATTTTCTTTTATAAGGATGATTCATCGATTAACCGCGCGTAGTTCTAAGGATGATTGATCGATTAATCTCCTAGTTCTAAGGATGATTCATTGATTAATTGCGCGTAGTTCTAAGGATGATTGATCGATTAATTGCGTAGTTCGAAGGATCATTCATCGAATAATCGCATAGTTTTAAGGATGCTTCATCGAATAATCGCAAAGTTCGAAGGATCATTCCTCGAATAATCGCATAGTTTTAAGAATGCTTCATCGAAAAATCGCAAAGTTCTGGTTATCATTTTGGTATATTTCTTATTGCTAAGATATTACTCTATATTACATACTTGATTTGACAATATTGAGACTGTAGATTAGGTTTTGCATTATGATTTTGGCCCCAAACCGTTACTTAGCTGATTTTTTTTTTTTTTTTTTTTTTTTTACTAATGTTGACTGTTGAGTCCTGCTTCCTCCTATACTTTGTTTCACCTTCATCGATCAATAGACGATACTAATGTTATTTAGGGTTCATTGGAAACCTGAATCTGTGGTTATTGATGTTTTGTTTCCTCCTGAAATCTTTATCTCAGGCTAACCATTTTCTTGTTTTTCTCCTCAGGACAAGGAAACTAATGTAGAACCTCCTAGTAGTCTGTTTCATCGGAAGGTAAGACCAAACTTATTTTTCGGGGCATAAACTTTGGGCCTCTATATAAAGAGGAAATACAACCAAACAATGCTAAAACACTCCTAAAAGCTAGTCTACTTGCTTACGCATACCATTGTTTTTTTTGCATATGATAGGTTCTTGCTAGATGGGTTCCGGCTAAAGCACAGAGGCCAGACATTGATGAAGCTCCGGTATTCTACCCTACATTAGAGGTACTAATTGTTCACCATCTTGTTTTCAGAGGTTTCGTCGATGTTTTGCTCTTCCTCATTTTTATTCTACCTTTTGGTGTTTAGGACTTTGAAGATACACTTGGTTACATAGAAAGGATACGACACTTAGCTGAACCATTTGGTATTTGTCGGATCAAACCACCGTCTAACTGGCCGTCTCCTCCTTTTCGGCTTAAAGAGAAAACTATATGGGAAGGTACAAAGTTTCCCACCCGTATTCAGATTGTTGACGTGCTTCAGAACAGAGAGCCCATGAAGAAGAAGACGCCTAAGGGAAGAAAACGGAAACGAAGATACTCAAGAGTGGTCTCCTACAGGAAACGATCTGCAGGCTCTGTCTCTAAATCAGTTTCCTCTCCCGAAGAAAAGGTATTTGGTTTCGACTCTGGTCCAGATTTCACTCTTGAGGAGTTTGAGAAATACGCTCGATATTTCAAAGACTCCTACTTTGAAAGAAAAGACGATGTTGGAGATAAAAATTGGTCTCCATCTATTGAGCAAATTGAAGGAGAGTACTGGCGGATCATTGAGCAACCAACAGATGAAGTCGAGGTATAGAATATGTTTTTTTTTTTTTTTTATGTCGTTATTAACCAATTATTATGCAAAACAGATTTTTTATTCGATTTCGTGGCAGGTATACTATGGAACTGATTTGGAGAATCGAGTACTTGGAAGCGGATTTTACAAAGGAAAAAGTGATATAGATGATCAATACATAGCTTCTGGTTGGAACTTGAATAACTTAGCGCGTCTCCCTGGTTCCCTACTCTCGTTTGAGAGTTCTGATATCTCAGGAGTTGTCGTGCCATGGCTCTATGTTGGGATGTGTTTTTCAACGTTTTGTTGGGTAAGTTTCTACACTTTCTCTGTCTAGTCATTTTGTAATATTATTTCACCAAATGTTTGATATTTTTGATTGTAACAGCATGTGGAGGACCATCACCTATACTCACTGAACTATCATCACTTTGGCGAACCAAAAGTATGGTATGGAGTTCCAGGAAGCCATGCAACTGCCCTAGAGAAGGCAATGAGAAAACATCTACCAGATCTGTTTGATGAACAACCTAATCTACTTCAACAACTGGTTACTCAGTTTAATCCTTCGATTCTAAAAGACGAAGGAGTGCCGGTTTATCGGGCGGTTCAGCGTCCAGGGGAGTATGTCCTAACATTCCCTAGGGCATATCATGCCGGATTCAACACCGGGTTCAACTGTGCAGAAGCGGTGAATGTCGGTCCGGTTGACTGGTTGGCTCACGGACAGATTGCTGCGGAATTATACAGTGAAGAGGCTCGGAAAACGTCTGTATCTCATGACAAACTTCTCCTTGGAGCAGCTTATGAAGCTGTTATGTCACTTTGGGAACTCTCAGCTCATGGGGAAGGAAATGCAAAGAATCTCAAATGGAAGAGTTTCTGCGGGAAGAACGGAACTCTTACTAAGGCAATTGAGACTCGGTTACGTATGGAAGAGGAAAGGATTGAGTCTCTTGGAGATGGTTTCAGCTGGCTAAAGATGGCAAAGAATTTTGATTTAGACAGTGTGAGGGAATGCATCTCGTGCTGTTATGACTTGCATCTCTCTGCTTGTGGATGCAACAAGTGCTCTCCCGGAGAATATTCTTGTCCCAAACACGTGGATGATATTTGTTCATGTGAAGGGAACGATGGGTTCATCTTTATTCGTTACACCATTGATGAGTTAAGCTCATTGGTCAGAGCATTAGAAGGTGAATCAGATGATCTAAAAACTTGGGCTTCCAAAGTCATCGAAGATTATTCAGAGACTCAGAAGGGTGAATCTAGCACCGTTATTGTTGAGGAAAAACCGCTAAAGGAAGGTACTTTTGATCTGAATCTTGAATTTGAATTAGATGGTGAGTTTAGTGCTTCTTCTGAGACAACAGATGATGCATCCATGATGAACTTTGCTGCCTATGTCGAGCCTATGAATCTCGGGTTTTTGGTTTCCGGAAAGTTTTGGTGTAACAAGCATGCTATTCTTCCAAAAGGTGCATCTCTCTAAAGATTTTTTTTTTTTTTTTTTTTGACAAAAAAAAAAAGTCTAAAGAATTTGGTTAATTCATGTGTCTAAAGAGCTCAAGTTTTTTTTTTGACATCGATGTCGAAAGAGGTCAAGTTGTTGACAGTTTTTTTTAACTATTCTTTCTTACAGAGTTTAAGAGTCGGGTTAAGTTCTATAACGTGAAAGATCCAATGAGAATAAGCTATTACATCTCTGAAATTGTAGATGCAGGGTTTATGGGTCCACTCTTCAAGGTAAAAGCCATTTACAACGTTCTTCTTGGTTAGTGTTACACTTGAAAAATCTATCTGAAAATTGCCTTACAATATTATATTGCTGCATATCATTGTCAGGTTACTTTGGAAGAATCTCAAGACGAGAGCTTCTCTAATGTCTCACCTCAGAAATGCTGGGAAATGGTGTTGCAGAGAGTTAACGAAGAGATAAGAAAACGCAATTGCCAAGAACAAAATGTTCAAACTTTGGAAAGCATCGACGGGCTACAAATGTTCGGTTTTCGCTCCCCGTTTATAATTCAGGTAATTGTTAACTAATCGAGTCGACCTTGGCCTTGTTTGATACCCGGTCCACGATCTTTCCCTAACTCAACTTATCATTTTTCATCTCCAGGCGACGGAGGCTCTTGATCCGAACCATCGCCTAGAGGAGTATTGGAACCATAAGAATGAGACGGATTCGTTGGAAAGGAAAGATTGCTTCATGTCAAAATCTTCTCTGAGCTTAACCAAAGCAAAACTTTTTGGGGTTGATTTGAACTGAACTTGAAGAACCTTCGTCAAGAAGGCGAGAGACAATGCTAGATAGAACTCACCAATTTTTCTTGCCTTAATGATTTTCTTCGAATTACATATTCTTTCTCTCATCAGGCTCTGACCACCAAATTGTAATGTTTGTTGTACTGTAGCTTTTACTTTCGTTTTAGAACTTTGACGCCGAAATCTGATTATAATGAAACTCTGTTTTAGTAGAATCTTAATAAGATGGGAAAAGATACAGAACGAATCCTATCTTCCTACAAATTAAAACCTCTGTTTTTGAAGTCGTTGAGAATATAGTTAGTTGGAATTCATTAACTAAGTCCCGCCTAAATCACGAGTGGGCCGTACCAATTCGGTTTTGTCTGGGTCAACTATAGAAATGCCAACTTTTTTTTCTACTGTATTTGATAAAGAAATGGTAAACTTGATAACCGGACAAACCAAATCTCTGATTTAAACCACTTACATTCGATTTCCTTTTATCTTCCATAATTGAGGGATTACTAAAACTAAAAATAAAAATAAAAATAAAAAAAGGAGGGACACAATTTTCCAAAACACTCACAAGTTACATGATGTTTGACTTTGAAATCTGAATAGAGAAGTAAAATTTTGTGAAAAGTAGGAGGAACATAATTTTCTAAAAAAAAAAAAAAAAAAATCTACGATCTAAAACCTCATCTCCTTCAAAGTTTGAATCAACCATATAATTATTAACCGGAGATAAGATTTTTTTTTTGTTGATTATTAATCAGAAATTCACAATTACAATGAAATTTTAAAAAACAACACATCTAACTTAAGCCATTGACAAATGTTAATATGTAGAAATTCATTTTACTAATTAGATACACCGTACTCGTAAACTTCAAGAGAGATTTCAGGTACTAGGAAATCAAATCGAAGTCTTTATTCATTAACTAGATAAACATTGCGAGACAGTTACACGACATATCTTTACTAATTTTCCATAAGATACTCATATTTAATACTATCATCGAGTACACATGATCATTATCGATACTACATTACTACCATGAGTTCACAGAGGTGGCGGCGTGAGGAACGGCAGGGGAGGAAACGTAAAGCCAGGGAAACCAGGAAGAGACGGCGCCGGAGGTGATGACGGCAACGGAAACGGAAACGGGAAACGTGGGATGTTTCCAGGGAACGGAGAAGGTACAAACGGCGGAAAAAGTGACGGTAACGGAGGAACACCGCTAAATGGCAAGCCCGGTGGAAATGGCAGGTTGTTCCCTTCGTCGGTGGTGGTGGTGGTGACCACTTCATCACTCGGCTTCTGTTCATTGAGACGACGAGCGACGGTTGTTTCCGGCCTGAGGTGGAAGATCAATATTAGGGATAGGGCTAAAGTGGTGACTGAAGAAGCCATTTGTATTTTTTAATATGCTTCTGTCTGATGCTGGAGCAAATGTTTAGTGTGAGTATATATAGGCATCATTAATATATTTTTTTCATACAAGTTAACGAACTTTTTTATTTATTTTATATTTTACCTACAATGTAAATATTTGGTGCCGATATTTGTATAACATCGAATGTACCGAATTTGAGATAAGTGGACTGATTTAACAACTACAAATGCATGTGTATCGCATGTTGGCTGTTGCATACTTTCCAATATGTAATAAAAGTACGATTAGCATGAAAATTGGTTGAAAACAAAAGGAGAAACATGAAATTGACTAATTTAAACAATAAATATAGAGGCATGCATATGAACATGTGTCCCTCATGCAGCTTGGTTAGAGCTCATTGAATTCGTCTAATTATATCAAAACCAGCTGTATGTTTACATATTTAACGTTCACATTTCACTATCCTATTTATTGTTTGTACATTTGCATGCTTACCGAACCCTAGCGAAATGGACTTTTGTTTGTATACACTCAACTATATACTGATTGTTTTTGAGTATGAAATTCACGGATTAAGTGTCAAGCATTATTGTGATTGAAGAGATGTGTGTGTAGCGAGGTTTAAAGGGATTATAGCTTTGGGGCATGAGTTACGTTTTCGCTTTTAGACTAATTTTTAAAACTTAAGTGTCAAGTTAAATGTGTTAAAGTAAGACCACCGGATTTCAAGTGTTAAGGTGTTTGAGGTTGAAACTTCATTGGTTTTATGACTAGCATTGGCAATGACCGCTCCATGAGACTAGTTTTGGTATACCACGATCGGGTCTATAGGGCAGGTGGGGTGTCACATTTTCTTCAAAAGCATAGGCGGGTCAGAGTTAAGGGTTTGGCTCGGGGAGCGGTTCGGGGACTAGGGTCTGTTGTTGTCCAGTCTGTCTAAGGAAGAAGGAAAGTTTTAGATTTATAGAATTTACAACTCAAACGTCGCAGCGTTACAAAAACATGTTGAATTCGTTACATTCTTCTATAGCTTTCCAGGCGTCCTCAATGTGTAAGTTTTCATCCGCTTCTATCATTATGTCTATTGACTCTGTGCTTAAACGCATATCTGCAGTAACAATCTGCAAGAATTTCAAGAGATGGAAGGATCAGAGAGAGTAACAAGCTTGTCCCCGTCAAACCTTTAATTTGTAACCTGACCAATAATCTCCATGTGAAGATACAATAAAAGGACATATACCAACCTGCTCATGAATCGGGAAGAAGCCGACCATTGTACATCTTCTCGAGTAGCTCCCGAGCACCAGGCCTTCTAAGAAGGCCTTTGTTGTTTGGTAAACCTGTACCCAAACATACCGGACAAACAAGCTTACCCCGACCTGTTTTGTAATA
The DNA here is from genome assembly GCA_011420285.2 of Erysimum cheiranthoides. Lineage (NCBI taxonomy): Eukaryota > Viridiplantae > Streptophyta > Magnoliopsida > Brassicales > Brassicaceae > Erysimum > Erysimum cheiranthoides. The sequence goes on along the minus strand of CM022182.2, from coordinate 13,782,514 downwards.
AGGGCAACCAAATAATCAGGGAAATCCGTTGTTTCAAGCGTTACCAAACCAGACTAAACTAAAGAAGTATTGGGAAAGAGACACAAACCATAGCAGTTTGGACATTCCGTGAACTCATATACATCCTTGGCACGTTTTCGGTTGAGAGCTTTCCATTTTCCTGTACCACCACACATATCACCTAAATCATAACAAATAAAAAGATTGAACCATATGGTATCAGTGGTAAGCTCATGAGTCATTATGCATCTTATCAAATGGAAACAGAGAATTATCATGACCTTTTACCATGGCAAGGTGTTCGATAAATATGTTATCAAGAATACTATATGTTTGTTGAACATTACAATTTGGTCTTATATCCACCTTAAGCTCTAAGACAAAGAAGTATCTAAAGAAATACAAGGTAAATCATAGTACTACTACCTACTATAAAATATACGTTCAAGGATATGTTTGTATATCAGATTCCCAAAAAGAAACTTAAACATAAAAATAAACAACTAATTGTCACTCACAAAGAACGGCACCACTGCCCTGACAGTTACGGCATGAACCTCCTGGTTTCTTGTCTAGAGCGGCTGCGTTTTGTACAGAGACAAAGGTATAAGAATTGCTAATTAAAGCTGCGGATGCGCACACACATGCCGTCATCCATTGTCTCCGTGACATGGATTTTTGTTCCCCCTGCAGCCAAGAGCGCAAGCCAGTTAAGTTACCACCTCACCTTAAATTGATAGCAGAAATTAAGACTAAGACCTAATGGAAGCATTTCATACACAACTATAGATTGTGAACTACAACTAGCCTAGCTCCCAATTTACAGTGAGCAGTAGTAACAAAAACACAATACTGTTGATTACCCAGTTTGAAGCAGAACCAAAAGACTAAGACTTGAATTTTTTTCTTAGCATAATAGAAGCAATAGCAGGTAGAGAATGTGACCAATCAAGTAGCTGATTGTAAGGTAAGCTCTTAGTAGTCACCAGATTAAACAATAACGGAGATACACTGTTTATTTGCTTATCAGATAAAAATTGGTAAACTGAACATTCACTCTCCTTAACCACGGACACAAATAACTCCAAATTTTCTTGATTGAAAGTAATAATCTACAAAAGAGGAGACACAGAGCCAACAAGAATATTATTGGTCGAAGAAGGCCAACTTACATTATTAACCTGGGGTTTGTTGGTAGTCTCCGACGAAGAATCCAAATCGTTCGAATCGAAGCTCTGATTCTCGGGGCATGATTTGGCAAGAACACGAACTCGATTCCGGTTTGGTGCAGCTAAATGAAACGGAGAAGGAGTATGGAGACGCGAAGAAGGGAGTGCGAAGAGATGAGATGATGCCGCCATTTTCAGTCTGCGGTCATAATTTTACTGCCAAACCAGACCCAAACTATCTATCACACCTTTCCGATATTTTTTCTTTTTGTTACACAGATTCTTTTTTTTTTTTTTTTTTTTTTACAAGATTGGTTGATTTTCGTTTCAATCCATTTTCATTCTCATCCAAAAAAAATAGAGATGTTGAACTTGAAAGTTGAAACATTACCAGAATTGTCAAAAAGGCCGCTAGGCCCGTTAAGCCTGCTTTACGATGGGCCAACAAATTTGGTATACTGTATACCGAAAACTCGAAATCCACGATGATCAAATGTTTTAACGAACTGAAAATAGTTCGGTAATTTTAGTCAAAAATCGTTAGTGGTGAGCTTTGACGATCATATGTTTTTGAAGTGGGGATGTTTACGTCATTTGCAACTTGCAACTATTGAAATTATGAAATTAGTTTAATTAATTAATGTATACTATATGAAAATGAATGCGCGTAATAAGAAGATAAACAAGTCTATCGAACGGAGGGAATGTATATGGTCAAGAGATCTAATAAAGTCAACTGTGCATGGAACTGTCGGTTGCTTTGCTTGTTTTTTTTTTGTTTTGTTTTAAATGTTAAGATTTTTTATAGCTTCAGTATAATGTAGTTGAAGATGTTGTTGCAAACTTGTCTCATGCAATGAAGTCAACATACACATGGTTTCTTCTAGCCATATAACTATATTTCGAAACAAAGTCATCAGTTTGTATACTTTTAGAAATATATATTATGTAGAATAATAAAAATGGTGATGGTGAAACTGAAATATCACTTATAAAATCTATGAAGTTTAGATCTTTATATTTTGACTTGCAAAAAAATTCATTGTTTTTTTAACACAAGCCATTACAAATGATTGATTACTCCATATCCAACAAGTACTGCTACAGTCTACAGTAGTTACCTATTTGTCAGTTTATCTTACCAATATAAGACAAACCAGTCAAAATAATATTTTGGGTCAAGAGGTAAGAAAATTTTAGACCATAGAGTGAAAGCCACGTAATAACTTTTGCCGACAAGTCAGCAGGGAGTTCGTCGGGACGCACAACTTGCCGGAGCATCCTCCTTCCAATCACCGCGTCGCTCATAATATCTGTTGCAATCTCATTCGCTGTTTTTTCCTATAAAAATCTCAATAAAGTCATCACTTTTTATTCACCCTATGATAATATCTGTTGCAATCTCATTCGCTGCTCTTCTCTTTCTCTCTCTATTGTCTCGTGTTCACTTGGCTCGCTTTCACCGTCAATACCGCTCTATTTGCTTTCCTCATTTATACGTCTTTCTCTTCTTCTCCACTTAAATTTGAGACTGAATCTCTCTGTCTCTGACTAGAAGAAAGCGCACCAGAAAAAGAGACTCGCTATCTCTCTCTCTATCTCTCTATCAGGTACGGCTCTCTCACTCTGCCTGATCAACAAATTCTGTGTCGGTGTGATTATATGCATATGTTGTTTATATTAAAATATACTAATTATTCTGCATTGTCATTTTTCTTTTAAAGGCGACATCTTCGGACCTAATTTCGAGTTTTCTAAACATACGAGTTCTTAATCTCTTGCAGCTGGACTTTGAACTAGGCCGTGTACTTTCGATATCAAAATGCTGAACTTTGGTAGAACAAGAAGTCAAGGGAGGCCAAACAGATCTATGTCTTTTGAAGGTGAGATGTAAACAGAGGATTATTTATGCTTTTACGCTTCTATAATAAAAATCTGGATTTCTTTTTTTAGTGTTTTCTCTGAAGCTTATTTTGCTTTCTGGTCTATAAATAGTCATCTCAGTTGTTTGCTATAGCTCCAAAGTCAGAAGCTTTTTCTTGTTTCTAATTTGGATTCAAAACTTCACACATGTTGGTGATTTTGGAGTGTAGGATTGGAATATGCAGACCCGAAGAAAAACAACAATTACATGGGGAAGATTGTTTTGGCCATGACACTTACAGCAATGTGCATTTTCTTGCTCAAGCAATCCCCAACCTTCAATACCCCAAGCGTGGTATTTACTTCTTCTTATCATGTTTTTATTGATACTATTTCTCATTTTTGAAGTAGTAATGTTTTGGGTGGCTGTTATGTTTTCTTCATCTTTCAGTTCTCTCGACATGAACCAGGAGTTACCCATGTTCTAGTCACTGGTGGTGCAGGATATATCGGTTCACACGCAGCTTTACGCCTTCTAAAAGATTCATACCGTGTCACCATTGTGGTATGTATCTTCATTGCCTTCCATAGATTTATGCTTCTGGTGTTGTATCTAAGTAAAAAGTAAATCTTTTGTGTTTTGGCAGGACAATCTATCACGTGGGAACCTCGGTGCAGTCAAGATTTTGCAACAACTGTTTCCGGAACCTGGAAGGCTTCAATTCATTTATGCTGATCTTGGAGATGCTAATGCTGTATGATCCTTCATTGTGTTTGTAGATACAAGACGGCAAAAAAAAACAAATAGCAAGCATTTTTGTGTGTTTCTTGACAAGAAATTCTTTCAGGTTAACAAAATATTTTCTGAAAACGCATTTGACGCTGTGATGCATTTTGCCGCTGTTGCTTATGTTGGAGAAAGCACACAATTTCCTCTCAAGTGAGTATTCTTCTTCCTTCTCAAAAAGATTTTACCTTTTACTGTCAAATTGATGTGAATTATATATAGTAGCTTATTGTCATGTCATTTGCAGGTATTATCACAATATCACATCAAACACATTGGTAGTTCTAGAGACAATGGCTGCTCACGGTGTGAAGACTTTGATATATTCAAGCACATGTGCTACTTATGGAGAGCCTGAGAAGATGCCAATAACAGAGGAAACTCCTCAGGTTCCAATCAATCCATATGGAAAGGCTAAGAAGATGGCAGAAGATATCATCTTGGATTTTTCCAAAAACTCCAATATGGCGGTTATGATCCTGAGGTTGTTATTTAAATCTTTGTTATGTGTTGGGGACTCTGTGCTTGGTTTATCTTACCATGAAGTTGAGTTTCTTCTTTCTTCAAATCTTTTTTTCAGATATTTCAATGTGATTGGGTCTGATCCTGAGGGTAGACTGGGTGAAGCTCCAAGACCTGAACTCAGAGAGCATGGTCGGATCTCTGGTGCTTGCTTTGATGCTGCACGAGGCATCGTTACCGGGCTGCAGGTAATTATCATTCTCTTTGCTTCGCGCAATCCTTACATAGGATCTTTTTCAATGTTTATTTGGTTTTTATCTGCAGATTAAAGGAACAGACTACAAGACTATTGATGGGACTTGTGTACGTGATTACATCGATGTCACGGACTTGGTTGATGCCCATGTTAAAGCTCTTGAAAAGGCGAAACCCCGCAAAGTTGGGATCTTTAACGTTGGTACCGGGAAAGGTATATAAATCGATCCTTGGCAAAGATTTTAGGATAGTGAAGTGGATGGATATTAGAGCCTGTGGTATTAATTGTTGTGCAAGCAGGTAGCTCGGTGAAGGAGTTTGTGGAAGCGTGCAAAAAGGCGACCGGTGTTGACATAATAGTCGATTACTTGCCTAGACGAGCAGGAGACTATGCAGAGGTTTACAGCGATCCAAGCAAGATCAGAATGGAGCTGAATTGGACAGCTAAGCACACAAATCTTCAAGAGAGTTTGAAGACGGCATGGAGATGGCAAAAGCTTCATCGCAATGGCTATGAATCTTCTTCCTTGGTTTCTGCATACTGACCTTTTCTGTGGTCTGATGCATAGTGGCCTTTCTGCATTGGTCTGTGATGATTTCTCTTCAAAGACTCCTTCACTGGTAGATGATAGCTAGAGATTATATATAGTCTGAATTCTAGATGGTAGTGAAGGTAGTAGAAGATGATTTATTATTAGTAATATAGTATTTATATCCATATATAGAGATTATGTATGAAATTTTTTATTGATTAATAATAATATAATCTATATCAGTCACATATTTTATTGCCTTGAGGTATGACATAATCCTGAAGGGGAGACATATTTGTCTTCTTGGTAGTAGAAGTGAAAATCAATGGTTGGAAATGAAAGTAGGTTTCACAAGTGAGAAGCTTTTGTTTTGTTTTGGTATTTCTAATTTGGATTCAAACCATTGGTTCATCAAATGTTGAGATCACCTGTGGACGTGAATCCACTCAAGGCTTCGTTTGGTTACACGATTAAGTTCAAAAGTAAACGACAAACAGAATTGAGAGTGCGATAGGTGGAATTTTATATTAGAAATAACGAGATGGTAAGTTGGTAACTATAATCTTATCCAATGCCAAAATCTGGTTCATATACTGATTCGGAAAAGACAAGACGGCATGGTTGTTCTAGTAGATCTACCAGTCCGGGAAAACATACGGTAAAGAAAACTGATCCTGCACATGTCTTTTAGCTTGAACCATGGAAGAGTCTTTAGGCGGCCGATTGAACTGCTCTCTCGAAGTTATCTTCGGCTGATGATGCACGCTTCACAAGTACGTGTTCAGGGTGTGATAGTTTCAGCTGGCTGCAAAAAGGATAATAGATACAATTGGACTCAACAAATAAGACTAACCAATGTTTCCATTGCTCTCAACTAACTTTTCAGTGAGTTCTAGACTTCTAGGGATTGAATTTGAGCCAAAGGGCACCTTATATGCGAGTAGATAATGAAAATTTACCTTAGGTAGCGTGAAGATGATTTCCCAACATGAAGACTGCACACAACAAGGTTTGCTAGAGTTTCTGGGTCTTTAGCATCCTGCAATCACCACAAAATAGTGCAGTGTGAGATGTTAAACGACATCACTAGTTACATGTGATTCCCAAAAATGCGTATGTGCAGGAAAAAGTTTTAAGTCACACAAGCCTAATTTTTAGTTACCTTGTTGAGTGCTTCAAGTAGTAGCGTTTCAGCTTCATGAAAGTTACCCATTTGCATACAGCAAACAGCTTTGCCATTCAAGATCAAGCATGTAATCGGGTACTTCTCAGAGAAATCCTGGAAAATGAGATAAGCTTCTTGTATCTTCGAACCACCCTGAAATTATAGGACTTGTTTAGTATAAGAAAGAAAAACAGAGCTCTTTATAGAATAAACCAAAACATTTGAAATTTATGCATTATACCACTGCCAGGTTCAACCAGGCGCTAGCAAGTTGAGTGAGAGTGTGGTCTTCGTCAATCTGTTGCATCACTCTAAGCTGCTTCTCAGCATAATCTGATCTATGCATCTTAATGAATATCTGAACATTCAAGGCATACCTAGAAACACAGGAGCAATGAGCAATCTAAGAACATGTAAATAATACAACCACTCTCATCACAGGATATATACTCAAATTCACCAAAGAAAATAGAAAAATCTTACAAATCCATAGTTCCTCCAGCATGAGTGTGCTTCAGAGCTTCATTATAATCTTCCTCATGCATGAAAATGATACCAGCGATCAACCGCAAAGTAGCATTGTTTCCTATAGTGGAATCTGCCAACCATTCATTCAAGCTTGAAATGGTTGACTCCTGAACCAAGAACAATCGGTCCATGTCAGGATTCAAATTTCTTTGCAAATCAAAGCCGGATTGAGAATGAAGACGCATATTCCAAATTACCTTATATTTAGGACTCGAAAGATACATAGCGAGGAGTTTGACTGCCTGTAATGGAGTAGCGGCTGCTTCATCGATCTCATTGATGACAAGCTTAGAACACCAAAATTCGAAGAACAGATCAAAACAAAACGAGATCGAATCTAACGAAGAAGAAGATATTGAGAAGAACAGAGAGGTAGGTAGAGAAACCTGATAGCTACCGAGGGCTATGTAAGAGCGGAAGACGAGGCAGTCACGTTCCACGGCATCTTCCGGCGAGAGGTTAGGGATCTCGCTGTTGTTGATCGCTGTTTGATAAACTCCCAAATAGAAATTGTTTCTCAGGTTGAAGAGGTGATCTGGTCCTGTTCCCATGGCTGCCATTGCTTCTTCTTCTTCTTCTTCTTCTTCTTCCTGGAGATCTCACAAATTCGCGTTCCAAAAAAAAAAAAAAAATTGAGAGAACAAACAAAGACAAACTGAAGTAAACGGGTTAATATCCTCTTAACCCCTTAAATTACAAATCATATGCATAAGAACCCCTTTTCTTGTGGAAGCCCCCTTGGTCCAGTGGTTTAGACCAAGGGTGTTGATTATGCTTCTACATCAGGAGGTCTGGGGTTCAATTCCCGTAAGACATAATTTATTTGGAGATTTTAAGAAGATTTTAAGGAGACAAGTTTACATGAGATCTTGTGCGTGGAGCAGGTGCAAGCGCTATATATGAATTTTCGTATAGGCCAGACGGTAGAATTATCTGTCGTATGAGTAGCCGATGTATTATTTACCATGATTTGCAATTGATCAATAATAATCCAGTGTTAAAAAAAAAAAAACCCCGTTTCTTTTGAATTGTAAATCGGACACCCTGAATTTGATTTGGGACTCATGGGGTAAAATATGAATTAGCTCCTTTAATTCATGGGCTTATATTTAGTGTTATACGCTTTGGTCTGTCTATTTTTTTCGATCAGGAACTTAAACAATTTACTATTTTGATTAATAAGTTAGTTTGAAGCATATCATCGCTACTCAAATCATTACTAGCCGTGGTTGAGTTGAGAGTCAGAGTACTGTCTGGTTGAACGAGCTATGTCTAAATACATTTTAGATCATAATTTTAAACTTATTTTATATAGCTAAATTTACGTAATTCCAATGAAAAAAAAAATCATGTTATAATACTATATGATTAAGAGGATGACTATTGTTTTTTCTATGAACTTGGGGAGCACTTAAAGGGAATGGTCGATTTTACGTAAAGTCAATATTCATTTCACATGTGCAAAGAAGTCCACGTGCTACACAACCCAATAACAGTAATCAATATAATTGATCACAAAAATATTAACATGTACTGTTAAGATAAATTGCAGAGGTGAAGACGATCTTGCTATTCTCAATGTATATGGTTTGTATTACAATATTAGTATAAGATGTGTTACGGCCGGTCATCAAAGATATTAATTACATGCACCTTTTTAATGTATAATGTTTCTGCTAGGAATAAGCTCCTTCAATTTGGTTCTTTCTTCATGAAAAAATTATTTTAATTTAATAATTAATACTAGTTTACGATTACTAGTCCCTAGTCCAGAAGCCTGCTCACTTCTAAAAGTAATCCCTAGTCCAGAGGCCTGTTCACTTCTATATATATATAATGAATCAGATGTTTCAAATGCTTTGATTTAAATATTGATTGTATCTAAACATACGTTTCCAATCTAAAACACATGTTTCGTGGTTACCAATCAAATTCTCTGTTTATCGTCTTTTGTCAATAAATTCTTATTTTGTTTTATAAATTATCGGATAATAGGTATTATTACTACTATTATTATTGAATCCTTTTAACATGCGTCACCGTAGAACGAGGGAGGCATGACTTATTTTGTTTTACTTTTTGCACCGTATGGTCTAATAATTGTATTAAACAATATATAAGTCCCTGATAAGTCCCTATCGTTTCATATAATTAAATGAATCTGTGTGCCATTAGAGACGAGGCCTGCTTCATATCATATGGGTCGTGATTGTTTTTTTTTTTTCCTTTTTCTAACTTGATAAAATATCTAAATAAACTGAAGGGTCGGGAAGACTGAGAACTACAGTCTACATTTTAAAAAGCGTTGAAAAAGAAAAATTTGACTTCCATTTTATTTTATGTTTTGTAGAGAAAGAAAAACATATAGAGAATATATATAGAGGAATGAAATAGAAAAACATGTCTAAACTTTTCTTTACAAAAACTTTTTAATTGTTTACTTTTCTTGAATCAATCATTATTTTCCTCCAAATGGATCACCGATTAAAGCATGCATGGTATATATGTGCAGTATCTTTTACTATAAACTTTAGTTTTTGGAGACGGTTTCAACTCTTAGTCCACACATTTATAAACTTGATCCAACCTCCAAATTTTCCCAAGGAAGTGAAATATTGTGTTTATTTGTGGGTAACTCGTAATGCATAAATCTGAGTGTATATTAAATTATTAATAGGTCGATTTTGTAACTGTTCAATACACACAAACTGAATCGATATGTAATTTGATAATGTTAATTGGAAAAAAATGAGAAAAAATATGGGATAAAATTAAGATAGTAGTAGTGATGAGGTTGTAATGCACGAACGTGGATCTAAGTGTTTGTCATGAAGCCGACCAATTTATTTACATTCCAAATCTAGGCATTTTGGTAGTTTTTTTTTTTTTTTTTTTTTTTTTTGAGTGTATATTAAATTACTAATAGGTCGACTTTGTAACTGTTCAATACACACAAACTGAAGCTGTAACAGAGTCACAATGTAATGAACGAGAAACAAACAGAGAAATAAAAGGATAAAAATGAAAAGAGGCATTATTTGGAATCTGGCTCTTGGCTAAGCGATCAGCAGGGACGTTATCAGGGCCGGCTCAAAATTATTATGGGCCCTTGAGCAAAAAAAAATTTTGGACACTAAAAAAATTTTTTTAGATATTTTTTTATTATAAATTTTTTTTAATGTATTTTTTATTATAGAAATTTGTTATAAAAACAAAAATATATACACAAATTTTTTTGGGCCTCTTTTAAATTTTATATTTAGTTTACTATATATTTTTTTTACAAAAAAAAAAATATATATTTTTAAAAATGGGGCCCTTAATTACTAGGGCACGGGACGGGGCCCCGGACGGTCGCACCCATTGTCCCTCCCTCTAAGCCGGCACTGGACGTTATTTATCCTTGGTGTCCAATGAAAAATCACTTCTTCAAACTTTGCTGCCCAATAAGTGTCACGTTAAGAAAAAAAATGTTAATGTTGACAAAAAAAAAAAAAATGGGGAGGTGGGAGGGATTAATTTCCTTTAACACAAACTAGTTCATTACACATTTACATGTCCTGATCGAGAGGGACTTATGTTCAATGTGTGGGATTAGCACATCTTATATTTATGTATACAATAGGAATCTATACAAATGATTAGCTTATTATATCTCAAGCCGTTAAGAAATGGGTTATTTTAATTTGACCAATATTATTCTAGCAGCTAGTTTAGAAACTCTAATTTAATCAACACACAAAAATGTTTGTTGTTAACCAGCTAGCCAACAAAAAAATAACCAAGTAGGTGAGCTACAATTTTATAGTATGAGCATTAATTCCAAGAATAATTATGAATTAGATTATAAATAGATAAACTAATTTATTAATTTCAACATGCATAAAAACACATGCTAATACCATGTGAGGAATTATTACCCATGATACAACTCTTACTAGCTCTTCAGTTTATTTTAAATCGGTACCATACATGGAGATTCAGATATATGTGATGGACAAACATGTTATCAAGAAATTTGGTGTAAATAGTACATTGAAAATGTAAAGGAGTATTATATAAATATATAGTTGGCGACAATATGGCAAATCTAGAATGAGATAACTGCAAACGTATAATTAGTTGGCACCAATATTAAATCAATCTACAGCCATACACCAACTGAGAACTGTTTTTCTTTTTAAAAGAAACCAACTGAGATTTGAATAAAGTATAATTATAAATTATGTGTTCGTATATTCCGAAGAGTCGTTATTTTACCAGTCTTGGCCACTTACATTACATCAAATTTCCTTGATGTAAACAATTATATTTGTGTTATAAGATTGTTTGATTTTGAGAAAAAAAAAGGTGAAAAAAGGATTGTTTGGCTATGTGCCTATGTCTAAATAATTATATTTGTACAAATAGAAAACCGTGACGCAGAGAATGTGTTTGGATAAGTGTTCTAATCACAAATATGATCGTTATCTATAAAATTTGTTAAAGAATTTCTTACGAAAAAAATTAGTGAAAGGTTTCAACCTCAAGTTTAAGAATCGAGAGTCTCAAAACTATATATTTTTGCATATTAATATATGTAAGGTTATTCTGATTTCGGGTTGTTACCTTTATTGCGGTTAAAAAAGGCGACGAAAGAGGTGGAAGAGCAAAAACGGAAGAGAAGACGAGTTGGTTTTCTGTCTGAGAGAAAAGCGAGAGAATGTGACATTTTTCTACTATGGCTGAGTACCTATGTACTAATTAATTAATTAATTATTCAATAAATAATTAGTTATTATACTTATTCATAATAACTTACAGTATTAGATTTTGAAGGTAGTGAAATATAGTATTATAATTTGTCATTTACGATTCTGACAGGAATTTCTCGTCGTCTTTCGTCTTTCCCGGTGTATAATTACATCCAAGCTAATGATTTCTTCTTGATTAGTTAGCCCATAATCCTCTGCAAATTTTTATTTAAAAAATGAATTTAGTTATGGGGCATATAATATTCACCAAAACAGTAAAACTGCTTTATTTTCTTATTTTTCTCGTCACTTTTAAGTACCAAATGACCAGCTAAATTAAAGTCAGCGGTAGTTGACTTGAACAAGGACAAAATTCAATATCACTATATCAGTAACGGATAACTTCTCTTGTTACTTACTCCTATTTAAGATAAACGAAATAAATTGCATCATTAATGTTGGAAAAAGAAAATTGGACCATAGAATACAGATGAAGTCAATTGTAAACCATTAATACATAACACAATTTACATATATATATATGTATATATATATATGATTGCAGACAAAATTTTCATAAAAGAAATTCTCATATCATTCACTTTTATAAGAAAAATATTTATATTAATAATTCGAATAAATAAACAAATATACAGACAAACAGATTTTTTGGTAATCAAGACAACAGCAAAATGTATTTAAAAAATGTTTATGTGGCGCAATGACATTGGTTGAAAATGAAACGTACTCCGAGAAATGCGGCTGTTTGCCGATCTCTTTACTTCCCAATCACTTGTTTTTTTTTTCCAAGTGCAGCATCTCATTATGCCCTTTCATATTATATACTATATGATATACTAATATAGATAAAAAGTACAAGACTTGGCCGTATATATCTCGATCCATGAATTTCTATATATATGTTTTTAAACTATATCACTTCACCTCCTTAATATACTTATTAATTGGTTCATTATATAAAGAGTACACATTATCTGATCTCCCTCTCTCTCTCTAACATGTAGAAGTTGTCGAAGATATTCTCATTCTGAAAAGTCAGCGTCTCTTTCTCGTTTCATCAACCATTCTCCTTCTCCGTCATCTTCTTTTTTCCCAAGAAATTCACATATTTTCCCAGGAAAAATATCCAACATCACTGATCACCCTTTTCCGAAATATCCACAAAACCATCGAGAATTATAATCCGACTTCTCTCCCTTATCCCCAAATCTTTTTTCCTAATTCCTATTTTTAAAAAAGTTTATAATTTCTAACTCTTTGATCACTGTGTATATATATCGTATACACACAAACAAATACACGCACCATACAGATATATTATGTGCAGCGTCTTTGAGTTACTAAACATGGACAACTTCCAAGGAGACCTAACAGACGTGGTACGAGGAATCGGAACAGGACACGTGTCATCATCTCCTGGGCCACCGGAAGGTCCATCTCCGAGCAACTTGTCTCCGCCGCCAACATCAGATCCCCAAGTGGATTTCCCATCCACCGCTGCTTCTACCAGCTGTCACATAAATCCCTTCGGCGACCCGTTCGTAAGCATGACAGACCCTCTCCTCCACCTCACGGCCAACCCCGGCTACTTATCTGGGGCCGGAGATAACAAAAGTAACAACACTTTTGCAACAGTTTTTCCAAAGGGTTTCGAGGATGGTCATGTTGAGAGTCAATGCAGTGTCTTCCCAAGAATCCGGATCTCGCAAAGTAACATCATCCACGATGCCTCCACCTGTAATTCACCGGCCATAGCCGTCTCTGCCGCCGCAGCTTCGTCGTGGGGGATGATCAACGTTGATACCACCAACAGTCCAAGAAACTGTTTACTGGTCGATAATAATAACAACACGTCATCATCCTCACAGATTCAGATCTCTTCCTCCCCTCGGAATCTTAGCATAAAGAGAAGGTAATTTATTAAGATTCGATCTACGTGATTTAATTATCATTTTTCCTTCTTGATTAAACGAGGTCATTTAATGTTCTTTTTTTTAAAAAACATCTTAATGTTAAGTTCATGACAAATATAATAACACCATGTGATTAACAATTTTATCTTTGGAGATTTCATTTATTAGCTATATATAGTACAAGGAACACCATTTTTTTCATATGTTCATATTTAAAAACTTTACTAGACTACTCACCAAAGTTACACCTTTTTGGAAAAAACTATATGCTAAATTAATTATAATGAAACGCTATATATATACATTAAAACCAGTTCTCAACGTTTACATATTTATATCTTTTTATTTTTTATGAAACTAGGGTTTCGTTTTGTTATGAAAATTTCCGAAGTCTCGTTACTTTTCGTTTTTCAATTTTTAAATTCTGTTTGCTTTTGCTAAACTTCTTCGTTTCCATTTTTTTTATATAAAAAATAAATTTAATTTACTTTTAGATGATTTTGATTAAATACAGATTTATACTTAAAATTTGAAAAGAGTCTATACTCCATACATATGAAGTGTAAACATCTTTTTTTTTTTGTCAACGAAGTGTAAACATCATAAACGTACAAAATGAACATTAATTTACTACGATGCCATCATATGTCAAAACGAACTCATCATGTCTCACATTAACATTGATCACAAAATTAGCTTTAATTCCTACAACATATATATATATACACGCATACTTACATGGGTCTCAATATATTCATGATGAATGCAGGAAGAGCCAGTCAAAGAAAGTGGTGTGCATACCGGCACCAACGGCCATGAATAGCCGGTCCAGTGGAGAAGTTGTTCCGTCTGATTTATGGGCTTGGCGAAAGTACGGTCAAAAACCTATCAAAGGTTCTCCTTATCCAAGGTATATATACACACATATACATATAGCCATGTATTTCTATATAGATAACCCAACCCTATGTCCGTGATATTACAAACCTGATATATATAGACATAAATAAGTTCTTTCAATAGAAAAAGTTTGTAACAACATCAAAATCACTATTTTTAATACAAATGTTAATGATAGTTGGTTGTACTGTGCCCCTACTTTGACCCCCTTTGAGAGGGATGATTTCTGCTGTGTTTTTTTTTTTTTTTTTGATAAATATTTCTGCTGTGTTTTGGTATATCAACCGCCTAATTCCGGGATTAGGGAGCTAGATGTACGAATTAATTTTAACCCTCATTGAGGTTACAAAAAAATTACTTGGAAAAGTGAATTTTCGTAAGAAAAATACTTGTTTTTTGGTTAACCATTAAAAAAAATTCACATGTAATTAAGTAGAATCTGCAGCTTTGTTTTTCCCTTCACAAACAATATTGCAGGTGCAATCATTAATTAGCATGGAACTATAAAGTATAAAGGTTCATTCAATTTTCTACGGCGCACACTAATCATTATATATATTCCATCGGAAAAGCTACGATATCATTAGGATTTTCTGTTATTCCTTGATCAAATGGGTTGTTTTCTTATTTGTTACACACATGTATAATTAAATTAATATTATGGTTGATTAAGTCTTTTATGGTTATTTGAAGATTCATTATTGTTTCTCAGGGGTTACTACAGATGTAGCAGCTCAAAAGGTTGTTCAGCTAGGAAACAAGTCGAACGTAGCCGCACCGATCCAAACATGTTAGTCATTACATACACCTCCGAGCATAACCATCCATGGCCCACTCAACGCAATGCTCTCGCCGGCTCCACTCGCTCCTCTTCCACCTCCTCTTCAAACCCTTCTTCCAAATCCTCAACCGCAGCCGCAACTACTTCCTCATCCAGAGTCTCTCAAAACAACAATAACAAAGACGAACCCAATAAGTCCCACTTGCCTTCCTCATCCACACCTCCTCTTTACGCGACCGCGGCGATTAAGGAGGAGAACGTGGAGGAACGTCAGGAAAATATGGAGTTCGATAATGACGTTGAAGATACCTATAGACCGGAGTTGTTGCCAGAGTTCCTACATCACCCGGAGGATTTTTTCGCCGATCTAGACGAGCTTGAGGGAGATTCTTTGACTATGTTACTCTCTCACAGTAGCGGCGGAGGCAACATGGAGAGCAAGACGACCATTCCCGACGTGTTTAGCGATTTCTTTGACGACGACGACTCCTCAAGGTCGTTATAAATGTTATATTAATTATTATGTATACATAGAAATAAATTATTCATATAATTCATGTAATTAGATGACGGTATTTGTCTTAATTACGCATACGACGATCGCCTGGTAAATAATGAAGGTTATTCTCGTCATTCATTATTCATTTTTTTTTTTTTGGATGGGATTCAAACACGGGCGGTTCAACCGCGACCCGGACGTTCTCCCGGTTCGGATTTAGTGTTAAAATTCGGAAATCATAAAACCGGAAAAACCCAGAAAAACTCGTCAACCACCCGTGACCCGGTGAACCGATTCAACCGATGGGTCAATAAAATTCTTTTAATTTTAGGAATAAAATATAGGCTTTTAATGAATTTCAATTTTTTCTAAAATCTTTTCAACTCTTCGTCTTTTCTTAAGCGGCCACTCTCTAGTCTCTCTTCAACTCTTGCGCATTAAATGAGTAAATCAGTAGTGATTGCTTATAATTTTAAATTTTTAATGTGTTCTTTTCATATTTTTCATTTATATTTGGATTTAAAATTTTTTATTATTTTATTATTATTGTTAGACTTCATATTTTGTAAACATAATATGATTATTTTTATTTTCATAATTACACCTATACATATAATATCTATAAAATATAAATACATTAAAATAAAAAAATTTGGTTGACCCGCGGTCGAACCCGGTTGATCCGATGACCCGGTGACTCAGAAGGGAAACCGGTTCACTGTCCGGGTCGGGTATCAAAACATTGGATTCATCTAGAGTTTAAACTTTAAACAAAAACTCCTTTGTCTTTTTGCGAGCTTATATGCTTCTTTCTTTTCCCTTCTATAAAGGCTTTTCTAAAATCAAATGATCAAAACTGTTTTTTTTTTTTTTTTTTTCCTATAACTTTCCAAAGCCAGACTAATTTTAGAAACTTATAAAATTAAAGCGAAGATTTTTATCATTTAAGCCTTCACATTTCACAATAAACAGACATAGTTGAAATTGCAATGGAGAGATTGAAAAACTATTTTTTGTTACAAGCCATTCTAACTAAATACAATAAACTCAAATAGAGGTGGTCAGACAATTATATGCATCCTCTGAAGACAGTTAATGTAATTCTTGGGGCCATTTAGCCAATTTGCTCTAATTCAAATAATTAATAGGATTGTATGGAACGACGATTGATATACATACGTTATGTTCCCTGTATAAAATGTGTGCTTACATTTGAGGAGGAGTTGCCATGTTGGTCCATGCCAGGGATTGACTCTCCTCAAACACGAAATTGTTAATCATTTTCATTTGGCCACGGACTTTCACTTGGTCTTCCCCGAACTTCCTGATTATCCAAAAAAAAAAAAAAAAATGTATGCTTACTGGGATACCAAGAGAAGTGGGGCTAAGGAATATTGGTGGATGGGACACAAAGCCAAGACGTCCCTATTCACAGTTTTAACTTTTAAGTAGCAAGACTCTCCATACTAAGAAATCATAAATTAAATATGAATTTCATTTATTTCACACATTATTTATTTATTTATTTAATTTCCAAATTGTGAAGATGTTGCCTTCTTATTTCTTTCTTTAAATTAATGTTTTGGGGAGGAAGGAATGATTGGGGAACAATCTCTAGAAATTTAAAAAGTTTATATTGAATCTTTTAAATTTAAGAAAATAAACTATATTGTTTAGACTTTAGGAATATTAATTTATGTTTTACAACATGGAGTTTAAAGTTAGTTTTATCAAGATTTTTAGAGTTTATAACTTCAAAAGAGAATTTAAATTTAGATTATTTTGTTAATTACTACTAAAAGTCTAAACTATTTTCTTAACTTCCGATTAAAAATTTAGACTATTATTTCTTACTTCTTTAACATAGGAGCTCCACATTCTTTGACTTTACCTTTTCTTTTTCTATGCATTTATATCGATCAGTCATTGATAGAGATTTGTTAATGAAAATTTCGATTCAATTTTCTTCCACGGATGGAGATATGTCGCTACGATTATAAGAGCTACTCTCTATATTTTATTTTTTTAACTCAACTAACTAGCTCTATATAATGATCGAAATATATCATCAATGGATATAGAGATATCTATAAATTTAATAAAACAGTTAATGATGGTGAGAATGATTTCTCTTTTTGAGAATTGCATGTGGATGATCTCGGAAGGCAGGAAGAAAGCCCTAGTTTCGTGGCTTTTCTTACGGGCTGAATAAATGAGCATCCAGTAATAATAGTTATTAATTTGATATAATAATGTCTTTATTCATTCCTACTGAATTGTCATTCGTATGATGTTTGTATAAATTATTTGAGAAACTGTTAAAATTTGCATCATTTAAGAGCCGTCTTAACTTACTACATATATATCAGGGTTTTTTTTACGTAAATTATTATTTACAGATTAAAAATGTTACTTTGGGTATAGTTTTTTTAATAAATATATATATATATATATATAAAGACTTCTCCACTTTGTTTCTTGATTTCTTCTTACCTATCACGACCTTGAACTCTACTGTCACGGCTAGCGTTTATACCGTTAACTTAATTCATTTGTAGTTTCGTGGCATGTGTCTATGGAAATTAAGATTAATTAAATAAAACTGTACCACACATACTTTAGTTTACCTAACTTAAATGATTTTGATCAAATATTAAATAAAGGACCGATATATGAGATTACGAGAGTGTGTGGGATCTCAACTTTTGATCAAAATCATTCTGGAAATAGTGACATTAAGTTTTGTCAAATCCATCGGATTCTGATTGATAGAAAGAAAAGTTGCATCACAAGTTATTTTTAAATTATTTTCTAAGGAAAGTGTTTGATTTGATGAGAGGGATGGAGAAAAACAACAGTCGAATATTACACGTTTAATTATCATAATTTTCCTTTTCTATGGTTTTTGTTATCTCACGATGGGACAATAGAACGAGAGGCCAATATGAACTTGGACGAAGATTTTGGTGGGCAAATAGGCTTATGGATGCTACTATTGGCGTCACCTTCTTTAGATTAACGATAGTGTTTACTTTTGTTTTTATTTTGGGTAATAATTATGGGATATTTTTCGGTTATATATTTAAAATAATGATAACATGACAAAGTATAGTGGTAAGTCCCATCGTTAAGCTTTTTACACTACCATTGTTGTAACCTTAAATTACAATAAGGGGAGAATAAGGTGATAATGATGGTTTGCTAATAATTTTAGGACTAATATTCCAAATCGATTAAATACTTATGAAAATTATAATAAAACTATGGTGTAGTATTAGTATAATTTTAGTTGAGGTAACTAAAATTTATGTATTAAATTTATGTTGTTTATATATAAATTTTTAATATGATGTAGTGTTTGATTTTGTTTATATCTAATATATCAACATTTTTTTTTAATATATGTCTGTTTTTTAAAAAGTATAAAAATTGTTTTCGTGTTTTCAAAAAAACTATTTTATGTATACCCTTATGATTCTTTGCATCATCATATTCATAACCCAAAGAACTTTCCTCACCTCTATCATCCTAAACTCTCCCCTTGCTTAAAACCTCACAAATTTAGATAAGAATAAAGAAGGAAAAACGAAACAAATGTTAACTAATATATTGATAATGACATGTCGTCGATAAAACATACTGCTACAGAATGTTTTGAAATTTATAATAAAATCATAATAACCAATAATAATATATTGTGATGCCAACATTTTGTTTCTTAGATTTTATCTCAAGTTAATTTGTTCCTCCCGTAAGTAAAGCCATGATGAAATATAAATATTAAATTCGAAAATCCCAAAAATCAAGGCATCAATCACTCAACGGCCCTTTCCGATCGGGCGGACTAGAGAGTTTGTTTGACCTTTTATTGTTCGGGCTTTGAATTTGTAAAACCCAGAAAGCAATAAAGCCCCAAAACTGTTATGGGTAAAAGCTTAATTTACACAAAGATCTCGTCACCTTAATGTAAAAAAAGTTTCAACTCGGACATACATTAGCTAAAAAGAAAAGGTCAGACTATATGTCTATAGCTAATACATAGACTAATACAAAGTTACAAAGAAAGTATTAGTTCCCAGTTAAGAGGAGATTAACCAGGATAATTAGCCACTTAATCAACAAGACAAAACACGAACTAAAAACGTACAACTTAACAAGGACAGACACAAATTTAGGCATTGCGAACTTCGGCTTGACACTAAAACTAGTTAGCCAGATCTTTAGACAGTAATTTGTTGATCTCTCGAGAAATCTTTGGGTTTCTCCAAATGGTTTCTTCAGTTGCTAGATTTTGAACCATTTCACACGGAACCAAACATACTTCCTCTGTTGATAGCTTCTCCTGGATTGCTTGTGATTCAAGCAAAACTCGAGTTTCCATTTGCACCTTAGAGCTACCCTGCGTCAGCAAATTAACCAGCTAGTGAGAAAACACGATTAGAGTTTCAATTGGATTATAAGGTTGTTGTTTGGGGTTAGTAGTTATTACCTTCTTTGTGGTCTGCGTCAGTTGTAGAATCCCAACTTGACTCTGCAAGAACTTGACATACTTAGCGGCGGCTTGAAACATCTCGGCGGTGTTAAGTTTCTGGCCACCGGGGATGAGTTTTCCAAGCTCGTGAGTTTTTTCAGCAATTCTTCTTCTCCTCTCTCGAGCGGCGATGCTCTGAGATGAAAGCGTCGGCTTCTTGGTGTCGTCTTGATCACCTCGGCCTACCTTGAACGCTAAGGAGAAATCCGGAACTCGAAACTCCGGGAAGATAGAAGCTTCTGGAGCGAAATCAAGGTCGCCAAAAGGATCGAAGAAATTCGGATTATGGCTCTGGAAGTGATTGTGAGTGTTACAATGGTAGCTCGAATTAACGAGTTTCTTGCGTTTTGGCGCGGGGAGGAAGGAATCTAGGTGGTGTGTTTCGTTGAAGATTTCAGTTTTAGGGCTCGGGAGAATGATTTCGTGGGGAGAAAGAAACTGGTCGCAGAAAGTGTCAAAGTGGGTCTGTGAAGGAGCTTCTTCTTGAAACAATGGCTGATGGAATTGGAGTTGCGGTTGAGATTGGAAGCAGAAACTGTTGGTTTCAGGGATAATCATATCCACATCGGGGAGAAAGCAATCTTGGAGCTGGACAGGTGGATCCCAGAAGTAGCTTAAGCAATCCATGGACATTGAGGAGATAAAACCTGTAGAAAGGTAAAGAAGAAGTTGAAGCAATCAGGAGGAGTTACGAAGTATTTTAATACATTATTATTAAGCTTTTAATTACGAGTAACGAGCTTATGGATTAGCCGTCTAAAAACAAATTAAACAAAGTAAAGACAGGAGAGGATATATGAGAGAGTCAAAGACCTGGAGATTGATTTTAGACGATATATACTGTCGTGTCTTTTTTTTTTTTTCTTTGTTCAAGTAGACTTCAACGTTGTAAGTTGTTTCACTTGTTTAACTGTCTCTTACGCATATATATGAGAGAGGAAGAGACGGAGTGAGAGAGGTTAGGGTTTTAGCGAAGATAAAGGAGGAGTTACTGTGGGTTTACATTTTTTTGTAACCACCTCCTATTTATTAGGGCATAATTTAATTATACTGTATTTAATAAACATTAATTCTCATTTTTTTATATATACATTCTCATTTATCAGTTTCCTCGCCAACATAAAAAGAATTAATATATATATGGGTTTTTTTTTTAATTATCTGAAGTGTATATTGTAAGAATACGTGTCAAAATGAGCTGAATGAAAACTTTGACTTAAGAAATACTCGTGAGTTTATATGTTGATTTTTAAATCATGAGATTTATCAATATATGAAAATCGAGCTACTGAAAATTTTTTTTTACAATTCATTCAAAAAAAAAAAATGAGCTACTAATTATAAAGATGGTTTATAATAATATTAAAGAATTACCGCATAATTAGTACCAAATTTAAGAGTAACCGTCACTTTTAAGTTATTTGGCGGCTATCTGGAATTTAAGCATATCAATAAATTTGGAATAATATTAAAGAATTACCCCATATTTACTCAGCTTGCCGTTACTACCTCACTCAATAACTGCATTCTCTCGATTTTTTTTTGGTCTGGGCCTAAAGCCCTTATATTTTAACCTCATAGTGTATTTTTTAAAACCCTTCATTTTTCCTAAATAAATATATAGTAGTAATTTTTATATTTTTGTTTTTGTTTATCTTGTGGACTTGGTAAAAGACGGCGACTTTGGCGGGTAAAAGGTGGTTTTGTGGTTCCACGTAAGACGTGACTCATTCTTTGACTTTGCCGCCAAGTTTACTAACCCACCTAAATAAAGTGGGCTACAATGTGAGCTAAATAGGCCGTTAAATGGAATATGGAGCCCATTAATTAATCACTTTGGTGCCCATTTGTCTTTCCGAAGGGAGAAAAATTGAAAAAAAATTGATCAAAAGTCTTCCTCCATTGAGACGCAGAAAACGGAGGGAAAAGAAGAGAAACTCTTTACACCTTAAGGTGATACAGCACAAGCGACTTCCAAATGCAATTAATTTGGTCTAACACAGTCGATTAAAATATAAAATCCCACCAGGCCTTTTAAAACTACTACGATTTGATTTTGAACCATTTGACTGGAATGAAGATTTTATTCAAATTTTGGTGAAAGAGGCTCGGGACTTTTCCCACGAAAAAAAAAAAAAAAAAAAAAAAAAAGGCTCGGGGACTTTTCCCACGTGTAAAATACTGAACTAATAATTGTAACTAACCATATCCAAAAGTCGCGGACCAATTTGGCAAATCGGTCGAATAGTCGATATCATAGTTAAGAACTGTTAATGAAATCTAGGCCCCATTGCGATAACTGGAGACAACTCAACCATGTTCTGTTCAAGCCTACAATATTTAAATCCTGTCACGTGTTCAACTGTGACCCTGCGCCAAGATTTCTTAAAAATCACTTTTTGCAATGGACCCACGATCTTGTTCATATAGCTATTAGCCTATTAGCAAGATATAGTCACACATGTCTATTAGTTTTTTTACTCAGAAAAAATTATATATTTGAATATTCACACAAAAATTAATAGGTTTTTTTCCAGATAATTTAAATTAGTAGTAAAATTTTTTTGATAAGATCGTAAATAAGTGTTGTGTTTTTTTTACTGTGTCATTTAAACAAATAACATAATATCATGTAAAATTACATAATATCATGTATAAAATAACATATTATCGGATAAACTAACATAATTTCTGTCAAAATACCAGTAAAATATATTTTATCTCTATATTTTATTTCAAAAAAAATATATAGGCAATAAATGAACTGGTTTATTTCTGATTTTGCCATCCACCTTTTTGCAAATAAGTGACCAACACATTATCATTTATTGCTAATATATTGTAGGATCGATCATAGTCGTTGCACACATGTGTCGTTCTTTAAAACAAAAAAAAAAATTATTTAAGCATGTTAACATCATAACATGTGTATTATTAATTCAGACGTTTTGACATATTGGCTTTAAAAGAAATATGCCCGAAATAACCAATACATTTTCTAGTTTCTTCCGTTCTCTGAGAAAACGTTAAAGTTAAAAAAAAACGTTAAAACCCACAGTTTTACACCGATTAGTTTAACATATTTGTGCATTTGTTTTCGGTCGTGATCCTCATCACCAAAGATTTGCATCTTAACACAAGCAATTAATTATTCCACTTACTATAGATTTCAGTACATGATTCTCTCTTAAAAGATTGAAATAAACCATTATTTTAACACAAAATTATTCTGAACAGCAAAAGAACACACCCGGCGGTCCCATATTTGAACTTTTAACAATTTAATTAATATTCCCTCCCCCACAACAATACAATTAAATCAAACACTCACCAATCACCAACCTAAGCAAGAACCGGAATCCCTTGCTGAGACCGGAAAAAGTTAGTCCGGTCGAACCGGGCTTTAATATTAACCAATCTCAGATAATTCCCTTTGAAATAACAATCCCCATAAACCTGAGCTCCTTCATACGTGGCGTTATACCCCGGCGTCGTAATTCCAATATCAACGTCTCTGTAGTTAAAGAAAGCTTCTCTCGGATTCTTCGAAACAAAAGGAGCCATCGCTTTCTTAAAGCTTCTCGCAATCGCCAAGAACTTCTCTTCAAGCTCATCTCCAGGTTCATACCAATTCATGAAATGCTCAATCATGAAAACGTTACCACCTCTATGCACAAACGCCGTCGCATCAGATGGGACCTCAGCCATTTTCCCTCCCCATGGATTCCATTGCATCCAAACTCGTCGTGGAAGTGGCGAATGATCGATCATCGTCTGAAAAATCTTGGCTAGTCCCTCTTTTGAGATGGGAGTTTGAACAAAATCTGAAGTTCGTTTCCAGTAGTATTCGTTTGTTGATACTCTTTTGAGAAGAAGCTCAATCGGTGCCTTCTCTGGGTAATTCGCCCAGAAAACACTCGACTCGATCCATTTCTTCACCATACAGTCCTGTTTCGTTAAATGTAGCTCCGGGAAACTCTGTTTCGTTATGTTCAAAAGTCTCTCCGGTAAACCAAGAAACATTCCGATGAAAGAAACTTTAATCGTCTTACCTTTTGAGGTTCTCCGGTTTATCGGTTTAATCTCTAACCGGATAAACAAATCTCTGTCGATAACCGGAGCTACTTGTTGCCATTTATAGACCAAATCGACGGCACCTTCTCTCACCGTTCTTTCCAGTTTAAAAACGGTGACTTTCTCCGGAACCCTAACGAGCTTAATCTTCCACGCAAGAATCACGCCGTAGCTTCCGCCTCCTCCGCCGCGTATCGCCCAAAACACATCTTCTCCCATTGAACGCCGGTTACGGTACACTTTACCGTTGGCGTCCATGATTTGAGCGTCGATTATATGATCAATCGATAAACCGTATTTTCTCATTAGATTACCGAATCCTCCGCCGCTGAAATGACCTCCGGTGCCGACTTTGGGACAAACTCCGGCGGGAAAAGCGTGGACTTTGCTTTTGCTTGCAATGTTGTAGTAAAGCTCGCCGAGTGAGGCTCCGGATTGAATCCACGCGGTCTCGTCTTTCATGTTGATATCGATTTGGTTGAAGTTGAACATGTCCAAGATAACGAATGGTACCGGAGAGGTATAGGAGAAGCCTTCGTAGTCGTGGCCGCCGCTACGGATTCTAAGCTCGAGGTTTAGGAGTTTGCAGCAAGAGATTGTGGCTCTTATATGGGTTTCCGTGACGGCGGCGACGATGGCTTCTGGTTTTCTTGTGGAGGCTGAAGAGAACCGGAGATTTCTGACGCCATTCATTAGATTTGTTGAGAAAGATGAGTTTGTGGGGATCACGGCGGTTCTGGAGTTGGGACTGCCGTGGTCGGACGGCTGAGTGTCGAGACATCGGAGGAAATGCTCCGGGAGAGATAATGACAGTGGTGATGAGCTGACTCGTTGAATTGTGATGAGATAGATTATGGTAATAATTAGAAACGTTGGTCGTAACCAAAACTTCATTTTCATTTTGTTATTTGCACTAGATTGATTTTTGAATAATGAAATAGCGTTTGTTGGGCCTCTCTGTATTTATAGACTCAGTAGCGCGTATATTTATTTTCATTATACCAATTCCGCGCTGTATGGTATATATTATGATAATTTTTAATTCCATTTTGAAGTTTTATATGTAGATTATAAGTGTAGTTGTCTTATTTTGTTGTTTATATCCGCCTGTATTTTATAAGTATATAGTATGAGTAAAAGTATGCAAATTGGCCAATTGGGTATAAGTTCCGTAGAAGATATTGGTTACTTTGACATATTAAAAGAGTAACAGTAAAAGTTACTTTAGCCTTGATTTGTCGACGATAGGATGCTATGATTCCACGACCTCACCAATGATCAATTGAGATATGATTTGACTAATGCTTTTAGGTGGACTTTTAATTGTTTTTATATGTAAGACATAATTTCTTAAATCGACTTTCTTATTACTTTTAATTGTTTTTATGTAAAATATAATTTATCAAATAAATTTTCTTTTTTTTATATATAATTTAATTATATTCAACTATGATTATGATAAATAGTTTTTACGAACAATAAAGTTTTTATGATATAGTTTTCTTCGTAACACTCGTATCAATGACAAACGGATATTTTACCTATAACATTTTAGAAAATTCGATAAGTTTTGTATAGTATCTATTAATATCTAAAAAGGATGTTTCTTACGATTATATATCTAATATATAAACATTTAAACGTTTGACCATTGGGGTAATACCGCTTCTACTAATTTTATTTGTTATTTATTGTCAAAATAAATAACGTCTATTTTTTTTGGAGTAGTAATTAATTGTTGCACGTGGTGTGATTAAATTAAGTTTAGAGCAAATTAATCCAAGGCGATCATGTTACAGAAGAACTACGTAAGAAGGTCGACACGTGTCCTTATGGATAAGTTGATGAATAATACGGATTGCAATGAATTTGTCCCCATTTCTTATCACACGAGGACTTATTATTGATCGGTGAGGACGGTGAGTGTAGTTACGATTCTCGTGAACGTAAAGATAGGAACCCATATGTAGTTTTAATCATTGAATCAAAATCAACAGAAAAAAGAACTTCTCGTCTCTTTACAATAAACTCTTTATTTGTAAAAGATACATTCTTCTGTTATCTCCAAAAGTCATACCATAAAAGAGATGATCAGATATAGCATATGTACAATGTAATGGACAATGGTCGTGGATCAATTTGTGCTTCTGAATTCAATAGAGTTACAAAAAAACACATAAATTTGTTAAAAAGAACATACAAGATGAGATCAGTTATTTAATCTATCTTTAAAGTTATAGCTCAAAGTAGGGTTTAGATTTTATATTTCTTTCAAACGTCAAGATGTTAAGAAACTATTTCTAAATTTGTTTTCAAGCATATCAGTACTACAATGAAACAAGCAATATATTGTGTAGAGTGTTTTGACTAAAATTCTAATGTTTCTTCTCCCGGCTATTACGAAATCAGTTTATTTTTGATATACAACTAAAACAAAAAATATAAAAAGTTAAAAGAATATTTTTAAATAATATAAAATAAAATAAAAACATGATTTAAACTTTAAAATTTTATATTATATAATTATTTTTCTCTAAATTAAAATTTTATATAAGATTATATGTAAATATATACTAAATAATAATATAACATATAAATAATTTAAAACAAGTATATCTAAATGGGATTAAGGCATTTAAATAATAGAATAATAGAATAATGATATCATTGATCCCACCTAAAAACTACGGATATCCACTCTTTTGAGAGTTGAGACGGATACAAAAGGTGTAACAGATCGAAGAGGGGTAACGTATATTAACGTCCAGCCCCACTCAATCTTGTATATAATAATACTTGACGTACGTCCGCTTCCACCATTGCGGATCTGGTTGCACCTGCAAGGCTGCAAATCCGATCTTTCCTGGTATGTACTACTATGATATATCCCTAAATATTGTAGCTTGAAATATTAATTGGAAGACGCCAAAAACATTTAATGCGAGCAACACGAATCTTAGAGCGGCGATGGGAGCTCGACTTTCAAGTTATTGGGCTTATCAAAGTCTGAAATTAGAGTCTTTCAAAGATTTTGTTGAAGCTGTGAGCGGATTCAAAGAATCTTCGGGTTATAAAATAAAAGAATACGAATTTATGGATAAATCATAAAAGTGTCGCACTTCAACCAAAACTGAAGAAATAATTTTTAGCTGAAGAAATATTTGGTCTCTCAAGGATGGTTAGCAATCAGACTATAGGAGACTATAATCATGGAGCCAGCGTGGATTGACAAATCAGAGTTAACATGTGATCGTATATATATATTTGTAAACACCATGCATGAAGATAACGTTCTTATTCTTGATAGGCTCCCAAATTCATGTGCCTGATTCAAGTTTAGGATTGAAGAACAGATTAAAAACTATTATAGTGTGATGCTTATGTTGAAGAGGACTTGCAATTGAAATACCTAAAAGAGTACTGCTCAATCTAGATTTAACACAGAAAAAAAACAATCAAATCAATTTCAATGGTAATTAATTCAAGTAAGAAAACGGACAAATTCTGATTTATCAATTAAAAAAATAGTACAATGAAATAAAAGCCGCATATGCATAAGTATCAATATTTTTTTTTTTGGGCTAAGCATAAGTATCAATATAAAATATAAAAAAAGAACACTTAAAAAACAAACTTAAAAGGAGAACACGTCAAATCAAACAACAACTATCTTTTGTGTTCTGTGTCGTTTACTCGTTTTACATGCTTTACCAGTTGAAATCAACAATAAAAAGTGGTTAGTGGTTGTTCCTTTCCCAATATTAATAGTTGATTTCTATTTTGATCCCTTGCGTAGATTTATTTGGTCCTAATTGTGTGGATTTTTTTTTTATTATTGTTGTTTGACCAGAAACTGATTATAAAATTTTAAATTATTGCGGTTCATGGGGAGCGTGGTCGGTCCAGCTTATTACACGTACGTCGTCTTTGCATCGTATGTTTTTCTGTTACGTATATATAATTAATTACTACCCAAATATAAAATTACTAGGAATATGCGATTGAAACTAAGATATGAAACACTAACGACAGATATAGAAAGATTCTCGTGAAAAAGTCAAATAGGAGATGTTTAACTTGAGAAAGACTCTATTAATGTTTCAAACCCTATACAACAGATACGAAAAGGTTTATTAAAGAAAAAACAGATACGAAAAAGCCAAACAAACGTGGGTCGGTGATGTGCCGAGGTAGTGATCATGGACGTATTTATCATTATAAATTATAAATATCACCCTAACCGGCTGCTTACAAAAATTATGATTTCTTGTTACATTGTATTGTAGAGAGATTAAGAACCACAAAAAATATTCTCCTCAGTATAATTACTTTTATTGTAAATACTGTAAACAACCGATACACGTTTACTTTAAAGGATTTATTCGGTTCTAAAACCACTTCTTATAGTCTGATCATACTGATGTTTTCTAATAAAAGTTAGAAATCTTTTACACTTACTCAATAACTTTTATGGATTTTCCAAACTACTTAGAGCATGCGTGCCAGATACATTCCAAAATTAAATTATTTCTATCTGAATTTATATTGGTTCTCACGTCGGTATTATGTTTTCGTATTTGAATTTTCATGGATATAGTTTCTTTATACGTAACTCTAGTTCCAATCCAATTTCAGTTTCAACTACTTTTACGAAACTCCTGTTTCAATATTTCCCTTGGTTGATTGTGTATATTAGTCGAACACTTCTTCACTTCAAAATCAAGTTAAAAAAAAATCCACACTTTTTGTCCAAAAAAAAAAAAAAAAAAATCCACACATGTTTATCTTTTCTTTTTCTTTTGGTTTTAATGTTAAGAAATCCACTACATGTTATGGCAAGAAAATATCTCAAATAGAACCTAGCTCCGGTTCTCACTTCTCAGATAATTCTTTATTCTTCCATCTTGCGCACGTTTACTTTCTTCTAATTACCACAACAACCTTCATAACCAACACCATATTTTAAAAGAAATGATTTCTCCTCCTACTTGATTGATGATACACAAATCAACAATCATCTTTAAATTTAGATTTCTTCAAATTGAATGGGATAGAGACGTCTCAGATGAATGCTCGTAAATGGGACAAGAGAGGAACCCATTCTTGATTTGCCATCATGATTCATGAGTCTTCACATCTTATTGTTTAGACATACAGTATAATGATCAGATGGACATTAATGTTAAAGTAAATGAACAAACAAACCCAAGGCATGTCAAAGGGACCCCAAATAAAAGGCCAGGCCCAGTTTAAATTAAAACTATGAATACCGATTGGCCACAAACACATATATCAATCTTGTTATCTGAAATTAACCACCACTTAAAAGTTAAAACCAAGCTTCAAATGTAAGCCATGAGCAATTAAAATCTATAAATTCCCTTTACTCTATAATAGATGAGCCATACCAAAAGATATCAAGTTAAAGAAAAAGAGCAACTACACAAATTAAAGGAGATCATCAACCTATCGCAGAATCCAAAAGGAACCAGAGTAACACCCAATTAGAAATTATTTATAATTGAATAGATTGGTTGTCTTATTTGATGAGTGGTGACATTATCTTTTTACTACCCATCTTTCTTCAATATGCTATACGAGTATAATCATCAATTTAGTATCAATTTAAATTTTGTACTTACTTTTTGGTTTTTACATATCATTCTCCTAATTTCTTTGATTTTTATGCCAAGTCTTACAATTTTACAATAAAAACTAGTAAAGCCTTCAAGTCGACCTCAGTAACGTGGGCTTTGTGATCCGAGTGGAAACAATATAAGGTAGTTTTTTTGTTCACAAAAATCATAATAGTAAAGCCTTAAATAAAACGACTAGGCAACGGATGACTTGCGTCTGAAGTTATTATACTTGAATAACTAGATAGTCACCCGCGGTGCACCGCGGGATTATGAATGCTTCATTTTTGTGAAGATGTGTGCATTAAAATTTCTTTTTTTATATTTGTTACTCGGTTGGTTTTTATTTTTGGGAATTTCCGGTTTTTGGGAATTTGCGGTCCCGTCCCGTCCAATCTCGTTCCCATCCCGAATTTTAAATGGGACATAAAATAAGACCTCTTTCTCGATCCCCACATTTCAGTCCCGTTTCCGTTCCCGCAAATTATGTTCTAAACTCCCGTTTATCCACCGAAAGATTTTAATTTGTTTTAGTTTTATTATGACTATATGGTTTATATTTAATAAATTATCTAGATTGATTTGTCTTTGACTTTTAAATCTATAAATTTTAAGTAGCAAAAAAAGTTTTTTACATTTGTTACTCGGTTAATTTTTATTTTGGGAATTTCCGGTCCAGTCCGGTCTCATCATATTCCGTCCCGTCACGTCCCATTCCATTCCCGTCCCGAATTTTAAATGGGTCATAAATGGGACATTTTTCTCGATTTCCAAATTTTCTTCATGTTTTCGTTCTC
This sequence comes from Erysimum cheiranthoides, assembly GCA_011420285.2. Classification (NCBI taxonomy): domain Eukaryota; kingdom Viridiplantae; phylum Streptophyta; class Magnoliopsida; order Brassicales; family Brassicaceae; genus Erysimum; species Erysimum cheiranthoides. The sequence continues at coordinate 13,751,867 of CM022182.2, read as the reverse complement.
GAAAAATCTCGTTCCAAATTTTCGTTTACCCACTCCTTGTTTCTATACTATTATAGTCATATAGTTCTTTTTCAGCAAGATAATTTTTTAAGTCACGTCTACAAATTTTAATTTTATTTATTAGATAATAATAATTGTCATATTTTAATTTTTTATCAATTGAAATTTTAACTTTATAACCAACTGTTTTATTAAAAGGTTCCTCTTGTTAAAATGAGGAAAATACAACTAACATGATTTGAGAAACTATATAGAACAGGGCCAAAAATTCATAGAATAACATTAACAAACAAATACATACTATCCTAAATATACTTGTTTTTAATTGTAACTTAACAATAAGTGCATCGTTTGGCATAAGTAGATCAAAGTTTCCCCAAATTTAATGAAAAACAAATAGATTTAGTTTTACTACATAAATAATAAAAGTATTTGATTTTAATCTATTATATTATTGAGAAGTTTAAATTGAGTTTTGCATAAATTAGGTGTCTAGCATTTAAAATATAAGATTGGGTTTTATAACAAATATATTTATATTAAATAAGATTACATTTATATGTAAACTATTTTTTTATAGTAAATCGAGAATATCTTGGCCATAAAATCAGATTTGCTAGATATTTACCACATTTTATGGAATACGAAATAAATGGTAGATTAGGAAATTAACAATCTCCGGATATGTTAAAGAAATATTCTTGTAATTAGTTTTTTTGTTTTTTTTAACAATTTAAAAAAATATTTTACTTTAACAAAAAAATTAATAAAAAAATATTTTATTTATACAATTACAATTTTAGTTAGTAATATATCTTTTAAAAATATGATAATAACCCGCTTTTTCAAAAATAATTATTCCAAACTTTGTTTTATTTCAATTCTAATTAAATTTTAAAATATTTTAGTCTACTACTATAATATTTTTTAATATATAGATAAAATAGAGTTTTAACATCTCAGTTTTTAATTAACAATCAATTAGGTAGTTTTGTTATTTTAAAAGAATTTGTTAGCATAAGAGTGCAATGATTTCTTATTATTCAATTTAAATTAATAGTTTTTGAACGTCTATTATCTAAATTGATATTTTTGTTATATTTTATTGTTTCAAATTTTTAATATTTAAATTAATTAAGAAAAAAGTTCTGAATTTTGGGATTATTATGTATTATATATAGATATATATATATGATTATATATTTATATATGATTTTTTCAAAAATTTATTTTTTTTTTTTTAAAAAAGAAAACTATGTCGATATATATTGCTAATATGGGGGAGTAAATTTTGGGATATTGCTAATATGGGGGAGTAAATTTTTGGGATATATATAATAAAATAATAATGCTTCTAATGACTTCTCTAGTGAAACGAAATCTAACACGTTCAAAATGTTGTAATATTGCTCAAATAATAGTGTAGGGATTATGTTTTGACGAGCAAAGGTTTGACGATGGTTATAGAAAAGGCCTAAGGTATAACAGCCCATTGGTTTCGTTAGGCCCATTATATCCACCAAAACAATTTTAGATTTTTTGAGATTTTGTCACCATATTATTTTTCAAATAAACATCATATATATATATATATATGGTTATTTAAAATTCACCATTCATCCTCCAATATAACTGACAACACAACAAAATCGACAAAAGATAGAAAATCATAATATTCAAAATAATTTTAGATAATCCGATTTAAAAATTACCATATTAAAAAAATTAAATCCAATAAAAAACACTACTAAGTCACCATTTCTTTGGAGAAGGATTTAATTTTTTTTGGAGATTTAAGTAAATTTGTATTAAATATGGGTGAGGCGAGATTTTGATGGCCTTGAGCCTTGACCGAGTTGTCGGGTCTATATTTATCGTGTGAATACGACATTAATTTATAAGTTTTCTTACCTTTTTTTTTTTTTATAAAAAAAAATTACTTATTTTAACTGTACTTTAAATTAGATACAATTTCATATGGTTGAGTAAGGAAGCAAATATTGACCAGTCATACTGATAACTTCGCAGAAGATAAAGGGGCCTAGTGGCCTTAAGTCTTCCTTGTCAATTCCCAGTTCTTTTAACAACCAAGATAAACCAACAGTATGTGTTAGCGTTTAGTTGTTATCCCAAAAGAAACACTGAAAAATATAAAATGGTTGTGGGTATATATATAATTGTACGTCGCTATTATTCTATAAATCGAAATTAAAATCAATTTCTACCGTATATGTTTTTTTCAAACACTATATAGATTTACATGAAGTTGGCAAACTTGAAATTTTTATTTGAGTTTGATTCAATTCAAATTAAACACAGGGTCCGTTCATCTTTTAATTTTTATGGTGGCCTGGCCCTGGGCGAACACAAAAAGAAAAGAGACTCTTATAAAATAATATAAGTGGGTTTTCGTGGGCTCTCTATAATATTCAGAGTCCCAAATGTTATTATTTTGATTTATTAATTCACGTGAGAATCACATGATTATCTTTTTCTTCGTGAGCCTAGTTTTTCCATATGTCAAAATTTTAGGGTCCTTCACGAATCACACCATATGAATTTTACACATAATTTTGAAAATCTTGTGCTTTTTCACATCTAGTACATCCTTAACTGGTCTTGATGACTATGATTATTCATCATAACTCATAATAATAACATAGCTAAGTTTGAACTGACTGTTTGAATTAACGAACGTGGATGTTTTCGACTCATTTTTCCCTCAAGTGCTAATAATTAACGGGAACAGCTAGTCCCAAGATGATCCATATCATATATTAAGGCAAAGCATGCAATAAGGAAGTCAAAAGTATTTCTTTATAAATTAATACTATATACATATATAATATAAGTGATTTTATGGTTAGCATTAGTAGTATATCTTTAAACAAAACGAGTGCAATCGGACGGACGACCTGTTTGGTGAGAAGTGCAGTAAATAAATGTTTTAGACTTTGACCGGGCGGAAAATTGTTCGTGTTTTTAGTTGATTTTCAATTTCATTTTACACTACGGTCAAAATAGGATTGAAACAAAAAAGACTTCAGAAAATACAAATGGTAGCAAAAGTAAAGATGAACAGTATACATCAATTTTTTTGTTCCCTCTCAAACTACTCTATTTTTTCTTGTTTGGGTCAATTTTATTCTTTATGTTTCTCTTTCTATAACTACAAACATTTAGTCTTATAAATTATAGATGTTCGAAAAGAACTATATCAGTTGTTCTTTTACGCTCACTCAAATCTGTTTTGTACACTTGACGACTAATTTTATTTGTCAAAAGGTTTCATATAGTTTTTTTTTTTTTTTTTGGTTTTATGTGAATCTAATGTTTCATAGAGTTCTTTTAATCTGACGTAAATGATAGTTTGAACCACACATTTTGGTTTATATCTATCGTTTCTTTAATCTTTTCGTTCTTCGGTCCTTTGACATTTTTTGTGTGTGGTTATCTTCTCAATTTAAACGTAAATGATTTGAGTTCTGGCATTTTTATCATCGAATTGGTTTGAACTAGCCAATGACATTCGTACAATCGTACTATCTATATGTGTGTGCGAATTCCACTCTTTATCGACTTTTTTGGATAAATCGTGAAAAATATTCAAGCAATAATAATTATTATTATAAATAATGTTATTGATATAAATGTGTGTTACAGTGTGCATGTGTGCGCGTGCGTGTAGAAGAGATACAAATTAAGACTTTGAAGCAAGTTTGAGTCACAAATGTAATTGCATAATCTTTAGACAACGTTACTTTGTTGCTTTAAAGCTACATAGCTCAGAATAACATCAATCACACCACTTTTCGCAATAATCCGTTCACCAAAACGAAAGAAATATGTCACATCATCGAAACCTGCATTAATCAAAAAAATACTAGGCAGCGGTGGTGGTATTAATTTCAGCAAAAACGAGTAAATAAAATAGAGTTGGTAGTTTTGATTATGGGGATCATGACGAAGTTGAAATTAAAATTAAAATGTTTTGTAGTTACAATAACTCTTTTTACTGTAACTGGTTCGTCAAAATATTGTAGAGCAAATAAGCGTACTGTATAATGTCATGTAGATTTTTAGATTAGCTAGTCAAAGTTCAAATAATATAAACTATTAACAGGGGAGATTATCGCAATCCAAAGGACAGGAGAGAATGTGTTGAGGCTTCACGCCACATTTACCGAAGATAGTGGTGTCGCTATCTTTAGATGTAAAAACGAAAAGTCGTGTTGGTATCCTTGAAGGTTGAAATTAGTGCGTATTAACATTGTTTATCCCTAAAGGCACAAATTGTTCCTTGCTTTTAAATGACATTCATTTCTTCAGAACCTTTTGTTATATAATAGGAGTAATAATATGTTTAGATAATCATTTGATATACACACAAAAGTTGTGTATCGTTTAATTATACATTTTTTTAATATTCATTAGTCATAACTCATAATAGTTATGTTCAAACATGGTCGACGAAATTAGTTGGCTATGTGAAATAATTCACTTAAATTACTTGGATAATAGATTCAAAGTAATGCATGATTTTTAAATAGTCAAGTTATTATAAAAATAAAATTATTAATTATAGTAATGAATTAATAACTGATACAGTTTTTGAAATGATATAAACATTACAATATATTGCAATCTACTAATGATATAATATTCACATCATATTTACATGTAAAGATTCAGATTTTAGCAGTGGAGTAAAGGACAATGCAAGGAACTGACCTAATTACTTGAATATCTTTATTTGGTTAGCAAAACATATTCTTAAACTATATGCTTAAGGGATAAACTCCACGAAAAACCTTATTTTTCAAAAATAAAAGATAGAATTGTAGCAACGAACGTTGATACAATATTAGTAATAGATTAAAGATCAGAAGTATAATGCAAATTTAGTAATGATGTAATATTTACACCAACTTTACGTGTAAGCCATCCCTCTTCCACACCACACAAACATCAACCTCCTATATAAACCCAAACACATATCTCAAACAACCAAAAGCAAAAACTTCATTTACATTAAAAAAATGGCGTTTACGATATCAAAGGGAAACGCGATTGCGTTTCTTGTAACGCTACTACTAGTCTCGGTTCCATCGTCTTCCTCCACAACACTACAACAAGATTTCGTGCAGTGCCTCGTCGACAACTCCGACGTCTCGTTCCCTATAACAGCGTCGTTTTTCTCGCCGGACCAAAACGCTACTTTGTTTAAAGAGGAGCTTGAATCATCGGCACAGAATCTCCGTTATTTGACGCCGTCAAATCCGAAGCCTGTGTTCATATTCGAGCCGTTGTACGAGACGCATGTCCAAGCAGCTGTCGTGTGTGCGAAGAAGCTGCAGCTTCATCTGCGGCTACGTAGCGGCGGCCATGACTACGAAGGACTCTCGTTCGTAGCTGAAAACGAAACGCCATTTGTGGTCGTCGATTTGTCGAAGCTTAGACAGGTCGATGTCGATTTGGACAGTAACAGCGCGTGGGCTCACGCGGGAGCTACCATCGGAGAGGTTTATTATAGGTAACGCTTACGCATGATTATAAAAGACAAAACTGAAGCATGATAATTAATTTTTAAAATTTATTAGTAACAAAAAGCAGAGATGCTTCATATAAATTTCACTAACCAAACTTTAGAAAATATAATATTACTTGTTTGTTTGGTAGAACTTCGCAATATTTTGACTTGAAATAGTAACGCAAGTTTTGTCGTTTTCGGCTACGTTTCTCTTTGCTATTGCTGTCTATTGCCATTTGGGGAAACTTTTGTTTTTTAATTAGTGGATTCCCTAAAAACGTCGGTTGAAGGATGAATTAGTTGGTAACATTTATTTCATAGCTTTTTCAGTTTTTTTTTTTTTGGTCATCTATAGTTATTTTTTCATCTTTAATTATTTCTTAGTTCTTAAATTGATAAAATGGAGTGTAACTAAAATTCATTATTCCATCTTCTCGTAAGTTCTTTACTGTTTCCTTAAAACGTTTAGATGATCATAAAATATACAGTATGTATAACATGTAGTAATTTTCTATTCGTCGATTGAATTGGTTATGAGAACCGGTATTTATTTACCAGATCGATTGAGCTTTGGTTAATGACCCGATATACGGTTTTTGTTTCCCGGTTAAAAGGATCCAAGAGAAAAGCCAAACCCATGGTTTCCCGGCGGGTTTATGCTCGAGCCTTGGCATCGGCGGCCACTTAGTCGGTGGAGCTTACGGTTCCATGATGCGAAAGTTCGGTCTCGGCGCTGACAATGTCCTCGACGCCAGAATCGTCGACGCTAACGGCCAGATCCTTGATCGTGCGGCGATGGGAGAAGACGTTTTCTGGGCGATACGCGGCGGTGGCGGCGGAAGCTTCGGCGTAATCCTCGCATGGAAAATCAAACTCGTCCCGGTTCCGGCTACTGTAACGGTATTCACAGTCACGAAGACGCTTGAGCAAGACGGAACTAAGGTTTTGTACAAATGGCAACAAGTCGCTGATAAACTTGACGACGATCTCTTCATTCGTGTGATTATTTCGCCGGCGAGCAAAACCACCAAGCCTGGAAATCGAACCATCTCGATGTCGTACCAAGCTCAGTTTCTCGGCGACTCCAATCGGCTCTTGCATGTATGATTGTGTTCAAATTCGAACTTATTGTTTAGATTTATGTCTTTGTGGTTCTTACAATTCAAGCACTAAAGTTTTTAATTTTACAATTTAAACCCCAACAGGTGATGCAGAAGAGTTTCCCTGAGCTAGGACTGACCAAGAAAGACTGCACCGAGATGAGCTGGATCAAATCAGTGATGTACATTGCAGGATTTCCAAACAGTGCAGCACCAGAAGCATTACTAGCCGGAAAATCATTGTTCAAGAATCACTTCAAGGCCAAGTCAGACTTTGTGAAAGAGCCAATTCCAGTAGAAGGCTTAGAAGGCTTGTGGAAGAGGTTTCTAGTAGAAGATTCACCGTTGACGATATGGAACCCTTACGGAGGAATGATGTCCAGGATCTCCGAGTCAGAGATACCTTTCCCTCACAGGAACGGGACATTGTTCAAGATTCAGTGGCTAAGCACGTGGCAAGATGGGAAAGTGAGTGAGGCCAAGCATATGAAGTGGATTAGGGAAATGTATAGTTACATGGAGCAGTATGTATCGAAGAACCCGAGACAAGCGTATGTAAATTACAGGGATCTTGATTTGGGGACGAACGAGGAAGAGAGTGATGCTAGAGAGTGGGGGACTAAGTATTACAAGGGGAATCTCGAGAGGTTGGTGAAGATCAAGGGTGAGTTTGATCCTGATAATTTCTTCAGGCATGAACAAAGTGTTCCCACAAAGATTGGTTGATGAGATGGAAGTTCGTTGGTCAATGGGTTCTAAATTTTCATAAAGAAAATATATACAATATAGAAATAATATGGATTTGGGTTTTTGTCATAGGGAGCATTCTATGTTTTGTATTTCTGTTTTGATATTACAATCTTCACTTATGGTGATGTGATGTGGTTTGGCTTTGTTGGAAAGTTAATTTGTTTCCGAATAAAATATAGATATTTGCAGATTCTGAATTAGACACTACTACGTACATGTGTTAGTGTCAACACCTATAAGTCAATTTAAAAACCATACGGGAAAAAAAGAAAAAATTGGAACCTCAATGCAATCTTCATTCATATCTGCATCCTAGAACCATAGGAATCAGTCAATGACGAATCAAACAGTAAGAGACATATCCAAAATTTTACTGCTTTTTGATGACTTTTTGAACTGGGAATCATCTAACAACAGAGGTTTGTAAAAACTCAAATGTGAAAACTCGTTGTTCATCGCTCAACAACGACAACCACTTGGTCACTAGATTGACTGCATCAAATAAGCTTTGGTTGCAAGAACCTGTAAGCATGGTGCTTTTGCCTTGAAAGGCTGTTGGGAAATCCAGCTGCATCGTCTTCAGGAGGGAGCTCACAGTAGCTATCTGGACTGCAAAACCAGCTTTTAGGGTCGTCTCACACTGCAGAAATGCTGACAGTTTCTCCCTCAAGATTGAGATACCTTCGTTTTCATAGCCACCAGCATCTACTCCAATACTGGAAAATCCAAAAAAAAAGAAGAAGATTTTGGATATTATTAGATCAGACTGGTCCTACGTATAAAGAAACAAACTAATAATATTACCTGCTAAGTTGCCCGAGAAGAGAGACGATTGCAACAGAGAGGTTTGTTGGCAATGGCATTCCCAGCAATTTAAGCAGCGGAGCGACAATGTTTGCACTAGTCCAATCCCATGCCTGCATTAGATATAAGAACAAATTGGTTCAATAGACTATAAATTTGCAAAACCTCGCGTCAAGGTTGGAAATTTTCTTGAAAATTCTTAACTACATACCGTGTAACAAGAAATAAGCTCCACCAATGACAGAATGTCACAGAGATTAACACTTTGATCCATGGTCAATACACACTGAAAATCTTTGCGTGCCGGCCTAAACTCGGTATTCTCTAGATGACTAGAACCCAATGAACCAGTCAAGCTTTGATGCAAAGTATTAGACTGAGTAAAATCCTGAAGAATTTTCATGAGCTTAGACGCCATAGCCTCCAGCGAGGAAGACCTGTCTGAGAAAGGACACTTGTTCTTGCCTGGGTGCAACTGAGAAGTGCCGTCCACAGTGCCAAAATGTTTCTTCTCTAGAAACAGGACAACGGATTTCAACACTGCAATTGATATGTCATGGTCACTAGAGGACACCAGCTTCTCTCCCGCAATGTACGCAAAAACGTGAAGAATAGTCAGTAGCACTGAGGTCTTCTCATGACTGTGCTTGTGCAGGATTTCAAAGGAAACTTCGCATATACATCCAATACGATCCAGAGCAGTACATAATGCCGCCAAAATAGCGCTTCCGGCCACCAAATGATCAATTAGAGCGATTCTGCTGATGAGAGCTACATTTTCTCCATTCAGGGTGACAGGGATGCTTAACTCAGATTCAGATGTTTCTGAGGATTTAACAGAAAATAATACCCTCTGCTCAGAAAGGAGGTCCTGAAGGAGACTAAGGAGTTCTTCCGAAAATTCAGAAAGCATAACTCCAGCTTTAATATCAGCCATAACTACACAAAAAATTCCATTTTCAATAGATTAACACATCAAATCAAAAGCAGATTAAAATATTTAGTTTTGAGAAGAAAAAGAAAAGGAAAATGGTTTTGGGGCATACCATCATCTATATGCTTTGAGAAAGAATCCAAACAGGAGAGAAAATCAACATTCAGAGTGTTCCCAATTTTCATCGAGGAAACCACAGAGAAGTTATGCAGCAGCAAGGAGAGGAACACACAGACCCTTTCCCTGAAAAGAAAAAAAGTATATGTTAGCGCCTAGACACTAGTTTACTGATGGAGTTGAAAAAGGAAATATATATCACCACTCTGCAGTGAAAAGCATCAGAAAGCAAAATAACTTACTGGGCCAAAAGGTTTTCTTCCATTTTCAAATAAGACAGAATCGCTGGCACTGCCCACTCTTCTCTAGTAACTGATGGGCATCGCTGAACACAATTGTTTGCAGCATGGAAAATTTTGATGATACTGTTCTGGTCTTCAATATTTGAAAACACAACAAAGTGTTTAAGAATCTGAACATGCAACATTGTCGACATGGGTGGCATTTTAACTGTCACTAAATCATTCTGAGTGTTGAGACTAGGAGTATCACTGGAAATTATGGTCTCGCGTAAATCCATGTTATTACTGGCAGCCAAGTCAAGAGCCCTAGAAGGATTTTTTTCCTCATTCACGATCTCACCACCCAAAAAATCTACCTGAGGAAGATCAGGGGACAGAAACGATTCTCTGGCCATCTGGTAATATCTTTCTTCTTCCAAGTTATCCAACTCTAGCAACTTCATGTAATCTGTAGCAGCAACGTCATCCGGAAATAATGTTGTCGCGTCATGTCCTTTAGCATTAGAGAGGCACATAGTTTTCCCCGCTATATTACCTGGAGTCTTGCCTGACTGGTTAAGCTCAAGAGAATTCTGTATAATTGTCTTCTTCTTACAAGAAACCCTTCTTTTCTTGGAAAGTATAATGCCATTTGCGGAGGAGCCACCTTGCATATTAGGGACCACCGTTTCATCCTTTTCTAAAGGCTTATGCCCATTTCCTACAACCATAGACTGCAAGGTGCCCATCTTCTTCTCTCCAATCTGCAATTTTTGCTTTTTGTCATTAGCTGACAGATGCTTACGGGTCACAACTGCCTCTAACGTTCTTTTTCTTTTCCGAGAGTTTTCATCAACTACCTCATGACTATCTCTCTGACGATTTTGAAGATAGTCTTCAGCCACCAAACAGAGATTTCCATCTTTACTGGTATCAGAGATTTTCTGGAACATACTTGATTTTGTTGGTTGGATATTCGGTTTATCTTTTGCTATTTCTGCTGAAGTTGTAACAGAGAACTGCTCTCTTCCCTGTGAGGCCAGTAACTGCCCATCAGAAAAAGAAGTTGCGCTCGAAATTACTCCAGAACTCTGTAATTTTCTAGAGCCTCCAGTAGGAGACTCCAATTGAGAAATAGTACCTGAGACAGACTCACTCACGCCCCGTCCAGATTTAGAAATTAAGTGCGCAGACAACTTGCAAGCCTGCTCCTGACAACCAGAGCTGGCTACCAAATTGCATCTCCCGTCAGAATGTTTTTCACCATTACGGTTCTTCTGTGATTGTAGCGTCTGCAGTTTCTTGCATCCCGTAGCCTGCATAGCAATAAGATGAACATAAGGAGACTAATAAGGAATTAAAATGATCAAAAACAGCAAAGTATAAGACAGATATTATGTTGTAAATAATCCATGTTAAGATTAAGGTCACTGTTTCAAAGAACTCCAACAGAGTACAGCCCAAGTGTTCATGCTCAGAAAACTTCAACTGACTGTTTCGGCTAAATTGAAAACTTCTGAGCCACACACGTTAACTCAGGAAGATTGAAATAAACAAAATGATTCTTTTTTATCAACCATGTCAACAACAAAGATCCATCATGAAATCTAATGTTTGAAAACTGGTAAGGCGGTAACAAAGAAAGTAAAATTTCAAAATTAGGGTGAGAAGAAGCATGGTGTAAGAAATATATGGCAGAAACAAACCTTTTTAAGGCCAGCTGTACCTTCAACGTCTCTGGAAAAATACTCATCCAGTAGATTCATGCGATTCGTAAGACTACCAAACTCCAGTTTCAACCGACCTAGCTCTTCGGCCTGAAATTCTCTTCGAAATTTTTCAAATTCAGCCACTTTCTTGGAGTGTTTTGCACAATTTTTCTCAAACTTCAGATTTTTTTTCAAAAACTTCACTTCAGCCTTTTCCAGATCTTTGACTTTCTGAGGACAAATAGAGTGAGTCTTGATGGATTTCTGGGAAAGTGAAAGCTCATGCACTTGTTTCTTCAAATCTTCATTCACTAGTTGTGCATTTTGCAACTGCTGAGTCAGACCATCAGCACGAGATTTCCAGTCCATGGCTGTTTTCTTATTCATCTCAAGGAGCCGTATCTTCTCTTCCAGTTTTGCGGAGTTTTCAGCAAACTTTACTTTGCTACTAGTAATCTGCAATTCCGTTTCTTTCTTGAGCTCTTCATTTCTTGCTCTAACGATTTCAAACTTCTTAGACAAACCATCTGCCAGCTTCATCTGTTCCCTAGCTTTTGCACTCTCCACATCTGCACGTTTTTTCTCTTTCAGTGTCTTTTGTTTTTCAAACTCAAGCTGCTTTTTTACAGTCTCAAGATTAGAGGTCAAAGTAAGCAAATCAGAACTAGTCTTATGAGCTGTAGTTCTTAACACCTCCAACTCGGAAAGATACTGATCAGCTTTCTTTTTCTCTGATTGTGCTTTCTTCCTCTCTGACTCTGTCTTCTGCCTCTCACTTGCAAGAAGATTTTTAACCAGACTTATTTCCTCTCTCACTTCAGGAACATCTGGCTTGATCTCCTCATCCTTTATTACGAGAGCCTTTGTCTTGTTCAATTCCTTATATACTTTCTCCCTCTCTTCTTCGAAATTATCTGCCCTTAGTGTTTCTTTCTTAAGGAGGTCCTTCAGTTCAGTGATCTCCTTTTCTCGACTAGAAACTTGATCCCGAAGAAGCTTAGTCTCTTCACTTTTTGCTTTAAAGTTTTGCTCCAATCTTTGTTGCAAAGACAATATCTCAGACTTCAAATCAGAGATTTCTTTCTCCAAAGATGCTTTTACCGCTGAATCATCTTCCTTAGTGTCTCTACCAGCCGCCATCTCCCCAAGTTCTGTAGGATTTAGATAGCATGTAAGCAGTGACCAATTAGAAAATCACGATAAGATTGAGAACTATAGTAACACCATATCACAAAGCAATGTCAAAGTATATACATATAGCTTATCAATATCTAAGTATGAATAAGAAGAAACAAAATCATGGTATAAACTTACTTTTCTCGAGATTGGATTTCTCAGTATTAGCATCTGCTATGGCCTTCTGGAGAAGAGTCACAGCTTCTTTAAAAGCATCCCGCCTCTTCTTCATTCCTATGTACTTCCCTTGCCACTGAACAAAAAAAAAAGGAAAAAAAAAAGGAGATTCTTTTAAGAAAAGCACAAAACATCATAAATGGGTGAAAATAGAATACTCAGAAGAAATACATACCGCAAGGCAGCAAGGGTTTCCTGAAGTCAGCTCAGGTGGAGCGTTGGCCGCCGCCATTGCCGGGAGAACTCCTCCGATTGTGGAACAAAATCTCACATAAATGGAAAATGCAAAGCCATCAAACAGAGGCGGATTGGGGTAAACCTGATTGACAACGAAAACCAAAAACCCTAAACCCTAATTTTTCAGTGAACAGAAGAAGCAAGGAAGAGTGGAGAGTTTGAGAAGAAGAAGGTTGGGAGGCGACAGATGAGAGACCGCGAGAGCAATTTGGATCTCCGGGCGGGTCGGTGAGCGAGTGTTGTTGGTTTTATTTCTTTAACAAGGCCCAGCCCAATATATGGTCTTTTTTTGTATTATTATTGTTTTTTGTTATTCCCATATTTGGTTGTCTCTTTTAAATTATGAATATAAATATACTAATAGTGATTGCAAAATATTTCTTATGTAGATATTTTTATGATTATTTACAAGACAATAATCAAAGAGTCATAATTAAATTTTAATATGCTCATTTAAAAAATAAAAAATATATATTCTTAACTGATTTAATTAATTTATTTATTTCTGAATGGAAAATCTATACTAATTTTTGAAACATGTGAAAAATACATGTATTCTTCTAATTTAAGTTTTTTATAGTGGTCAACTATAGATAAAAAAAAATTGTAAGAAGGAATATGCAAACACGGTCTTATGATCATTGATCTATCAAGAGTTATTATTGTTTATTATATAATATAATATTTAATTAATTATATATTATCTCAGTTTTATTCAATATAGTGTTGAATATATTTTGAATTAAAACTGAGATAGTAGTAATTAATTGAATAAAACTGAAATAAGATTTAATCTAATATTATGATTCTTTTTTCAAATAGAAAACCGGAAGAAAAAATTTGTGTAAATAAAGTAACTACTGTATGTCATTACCAAAAAAAAAAAAAATACTACTGTATGTTATTAGCTTTTAAAATTTGGGTTAACAAAAAGTGACAACGAGTAACATACGAGATAAAAGACCGCTTGGCCAAAGACAGAGAGACAATGCTTTCGCTGAGAGAGACGCACCAAAAATATTATATTAGGATTGCGAAGCATTGATTTACAAAGACAGTGATCCAAATGAAACCTCAGACAAACATCTCAAAACTCATAAGGATGATTAATAACTTAAGATTAAATGTATTACAAAGATCTTTTTCGTTTTGCCTCTTAGTACTATTGCTCTTTTTTGGGGGCTTTTGTAGTGGGAAGTGTCCCAAACACTATGTCCCATAACGACGAAGTTATTCCAAATCCTTTGTCCTGAATCCTGAAGTGATGATTCAAATGGTATTTCTGCAGAATCACAAAAAAAAAAAAAAAAACATAATGAATAAGTCAACGGATTTCAAGCTATTATGCGGGATTAGTCAGGTCTAAGGTACGGATACAAAAGAAAAGAGGGGCCCGGGTTTAAAGACTTGGCATTGTTTTTACCTTGAGATTTTTGGCCACTGGTCTAGTTGGTTGGGCATGGTGAAGGTAATAATGAGTGACATCGTACATCACGTACCCGAGCAAGCCTCCACCAAACAGTGCAGGTGTGGTCGAAGGAGTTGCGAAAAGCTTCACGAGGTTCCAGAACTGGGACGCAAGAAAAGAAGATGATTTAGTGTTTAGTGTGTAGCTGTAAAAACAGGAAAAAGGTGAGATAGTGTAGATGCTTACAGGAAAGCATAGAATTGCTGTTGCAGTAGGAGGGAAGACGAGTCGAAGGTGGTCCATTGGGTGCTTGTGATGACATCCGTGAATAAGATAGTGTGCAGTGTTTCCCCTGGAATGGTTCCACAAAAAGATTAGCATCTTACTGGAGTCAAGTTTATGGAGAGTACTATGTATATGAAAGGTAGCGTGAAGAGAGTGACGAACCAGTAACTCTTTGTTTTGATGTGGAAAAGGAACCGGTGAAGAGAGTATTCTATAAACGTCCAGATAAATATTCCCAAGACTACCATAGAGACGATTTCTGGAAGTGAATGGCCCATGCTTACTGACTTTGAGATGCACCAGACTACAACTGGTAACCAAATGACAGGAATCGCCCACCAAACTGTAAGGGTCAGGAACTGTTTCATTGCAAATATGTCAGAGAATGGAGGATAAGACATTACTGAAAATGCCTGTTAAAAAGTTAACATGGAAAACTTAAAAAAGGAGATACAAACTGATATACCTCCCCAAAGTCATTCTCGAAAAACCGAGGGCCTTCCTTGGTCACTATAGGTTGGTGAACCCATTCCTCATAATCTTCTTCAAGATGACCAACCTGTAAAACATCCAAAGCAATGGTCTCTAGGCAACATTGACATAAACTATTTAAAACCTTGGGAAACAGTATTTACCTGAAATACAAGGGCCTTATTGAGATCCACAGTGAATTTCTGAGCAACCATTTTGCAGACCTTTTACTGGACTGCAAAAAATAAAGAAACTAGATATCAAGAAAAATACATGTTGCAACACTCTTACGCCACTGTACTTCTTCTGTAGAGGAAAGCATGGTGACATAACGAAACAACCGATGTCAGCTTCAACAGAAAAATTAACTCTCAACTGTAATTCTTCAATTAATTTTTCTTAGCCAGATTAGAGGCCTGAATCTCATGCATCACTTCTTTAAAACAACAGATTGACAAGATAGTAAAACTTAATTGATCTTGTATAGGATACCCAAATCACTAATACCCTTATATTACTGCACTAATTGGTCCCACGACAAAACCAAAAACTTTGAAATTATAGCACAAAAGCAAGTGTTAGTTGAAAGACAAATATTAAATATTCAAAATATAGAAGGAACGAGACATCTCATATGTGCTTCTCACTCGCTTTTCTCCAAGGACCCACCACCAGATACATAAAACATCAAATATGTACAAGTAACTATCCAAAGAAGGCAAGTCACAAGTTAACATCAAAGAGACAAAACACACAGCACACAGCTCACTAGCTGCCGGGGTTTAAACATCATTCCCTGGTTGATACAAAATCTAAAAAAATTCCTAGCCTAGAATTATTGGAGAAAAATTGGAACTATGAATTAATCGAAGTTCTTTTCATTGAACCATTCACTATTCTTGCAGTTAGAAACAATGAGGCTCAAGTTTCACGTTCAAGAAAAACAAATCACAGTGGTTTATCAGATAACACAGAAAAGAAAGTTTCTTTGGAAATAAACAAAATATCTAACATATT
This sequence comes from Erysimum cheiranthoides, assembly GCA_011420285.2. NCBI lineage: Eukaryota > Viridiplantae > Streptophyta > Magnoliopsida > Brassicales > Brassicaceae > Erysimum > Erysimum cheiranthoides. The sequence goes on along the minus strand of CM022182.2, from coordinate 13,735,931 downwards.
ACTCCCTCTAGCAACCAATTGACCATTTTCTTTGGCGAAACTAATTAAATTAGCCTTTCAACAACAACGCGTAATCAAAGTGTGAGAGACTTCTGATTTTTTTGGTACGAGTTGCAAAGACCAATATCAACCAGCTGAACACATCTAAAGCTTTAGAGGATGGATCTAAACGCTAACACCAAATGAAAACAAACAATCTAGCTAATCCAATTCCATGGAATCCAATATCAATGTTCCAGCAAAATGAAATATACCGCATTAAGAAATCTGAGGAGGAAACAAATACGGATCCAAAAAAACGAGGAGCGAGAGAGAAACAAATAGAATAGAAACAAACCTAATCGATAAGTGCAGGAAGGATCTCAGCGACTCTGACGAACAACAAGACGTCGGAAGACGAAGAGAATCGCCGAGACTTTTTGATTCGCCCCCTTTTTAAGGTTTGCGTTGGTGGTGTATTTGATGGAGAGACAAGGTCGGTGTATATATCTTCTAGAGAAGCTGGGTCGAATCTGGACCGTTGGTTTATAGAGAGGCCTTAGATCTCGGAGGCCAACGACTTGTCAACATTCAAAAATGAAAAAACCAAGGGCTGTGCCAGGTTGTTGCTCTTTTGGCTCTGTTCATTCATTAGCTGTTCAACGCTCGTATTGTCACTTGTCACCACTCACCACTTATTGGGATCCCCAAAATTGCACGTTGCTGAACATTAATACAGTCACAAATTCAAATTGACAAATTCCGTCGCACTTAGGGCATTGGTAAAAGGCGAACACTTAAATGTATTCTTAAGAATTTTAAAATAATAAAAATGTTGAATAGTGGGTATAACAGTTCTTAAAATTATCTTTATATTATAAATCACAAGTCAATTCACAAAAAACTGACACTCTCTCCTTTTGACACGTGTCTTAAGTCTCAAATTCTATACTTTTACTTTTCAAAACCATTAGCGAGAAAAAAAAACAATGGGTTATTTTTTTAATTTTGAAAACAGTTAGTTATTTTTAATTTTTAATAAAAATAAATACAATTCCTAAAAAATCTCCACTTTTTCACAGTCTTCTCCACGATTTATTAAATCCAAATATAACCAACAAAATTATCCCACATGGTAAGTTGAACAAATTAAAAAAAGAAAAAAACGTAAATAACATTGTCATATTTTTCTGTCGATCATTTTAATCAAAAAGAAGTTTCCACTTCCACATTTTATGCAAAAAATATAATTATAATCTTTATCAGTTTTAAAACCTTCCTTCAAAATTGAAATTATTTATCGTTTTTTTTGGTGTGGGTGTTTACAAATTTTACATAATCATATTGTTGTTGTACTTCATTTTGGTGAATTTTTTATTTTCATTAATTCTAAATTAAAAACAATAATAATGTTAATATGTAACTGAAATTAATAGAAAATTATGTTTTACAAAAACCAAAAAAAATTATAAATTAAAAACAATAATAATGTTAATATGTAACTGAAATTAATAGAAAATTATGTTTTACAAAAAGCAAAAAAAAATATAAACTGATCCACCCGTGCATAGCACGGGTTTATGCTAGTAAAAAAATAAGTTACAACTGTTCTACCACTTTTATTATTTTAAAACTCTAAGAACACCTAAATCGAGGGTTCCTGTCTTCGGATCTGGGGAGCCAAATCGAACCCTTCCGATCCCCTTGTCCCTTCCGCCAGACATCCTAGCCGCCTGAGATACGGTGGGTGAGGCGAGTCATAGAGTCTACCGGAGGTTGAAGACGAGTCTGAGGGTGCCGGTGGCCGAGATCTGAGGATTCTCTCAGAGCCGGATCTCGTGACAGCCTCTTCAAATCTTGGGTTCAGTCCGGCAAAGAAGCATGACAACAAGGTGGGTGCGATTGGCTAATCCGGAATGCACCGAGAGGTGAAGGTATACTAATCCGTGCTCCACTCCAATCCTTTGATGATTAGTATTTCGAGTCTTGCTTAGTTATGCTGGAGTGGTCTATGGATCTGCTGGTGTGTCTTGCGTCTCTTTGTCGGTTCAGTCGGGCGTGTTGTCCGTTTTTTGGTTTAAAACCGGAGCAATGGAAGCCGGGGAACCAATTCGTTCTGATAATGCGCCTTAGGGTGTTGATACTATTGGGACAAGCTCTACATTCTGATCATAAGGGACTAATAGTTTGATCTATTTTGTAATCCAGATTAGAGTTGGGTCTTCTCTGTGTTTGTTATTGTTCTCGTGTCATTTGAGTCTTTATTAGGTGGTTTAAGAGATGATCCTACACCGTGTTGTGGTGTGTTTCATCTCGCAGTGGTGAAAAAAATACATGACTTACGTTGGGGAGCGTTGGATCCATCTATGTGTTCCAGGGTGATTCTAGACTGAGTCATTGTATTTGGGTGAAAATCGTCGAGGTCAAATGACGTGGTCAAATGTCGTGTATATGACGTGTAATCCCGTTTTGGTGAATGAATTAAGTTGTTGTTGAGCCAAAAAAAAAAAAAGAACACCCAAAGTGTTTCACCCATACTCATGGTCTTATACATCAAAAGAAAAATCTAGGAATTTACTCATACTTTGCGAGGAAGAATACATTGCTTTAGTCAGCAAATCTTATTTCGAAAATTATTCTAGAAGATATTTGGATTGATCGAAGTGAACAACAATGTCAACAGATTTTATTGACTAAGTTTTAATCATTTTCCATAAGACCCATGAGAAAGTTATGATTAATCATCACTGTATAAAGATCTCTTATTAAGTAAATATTAAATTCGAAGATTGGCAGTTCGATAATAATCATACGTTTGATTTTTTTTTTATTGAGTAAAATAAATATTTGAAATGATTAATTGATCATGCTTTTTCTAGGATTTTTGATGCGGCCTCTTATGACGTAGAAATCATTCACTACCAATATGTATGTAGTCAGCGTCAAGTGAACAACCTAAGTCGGCTTCGCTATCTAAAGTCTTCGACGGGCGAAAAAAAAAAAAAAAAAATCTAAAGTCTTCGATTATAATTATTATATTTGATTTTTTTTTTTTTTTGGTGAGATAATTATTATATTTGATTGATGGAGGAACAAGAATATTTATTTCTCTAGTGCTTAAAGTCCATGATTTACCAGATACAACAGAGAAAAACACTAACCAAATTTGTTTAATCGGTTCAATGGCTTTGCTATTCTCATTTGACATGACAAAGACAACTAGCTGGTTCGTAAAACATGTGAAAACATCTTTTGAAAAATATAATAAAATACGTGAAAATTTGAAACACCGATGTGATGTCTTTTGATTACTCTGATGTTCAAGGTAGATTGACAACGATACTTCATTGGTATATAATCATAAAAATGGAAAGACAGAAATAAAAATGGTGGAGAAAGTGTCTTTGAAGTTAATAAAAACAATGGAAAAAATGTCTTTAATCTAGTGGTTAAAAACTTAAAATATTCACATTTGCGGTGATGTCATATAAAAAAATTCACATTTACGGTTTTCCTATTAAAATTTTCTTATTTATCAAAACCTGTTAAACCTTAAGTGTTGCAAGGTTAATTTTGGCTAAAAATTGGATCTTATATAACGTAAAAATGTTAATAATAATGTTTGTTATACACCGGATAGAAAAATATACAAATTCTTACGGTGTAATCTGTTTGGTGACTGGTGAGCACTTTAATGTGTGAAAATTTTTGGTTTGAGTTGGCAAGCGGAAAATAAGAAATGAAAGTCCTTTGAAAGTAAGCAAAATATAGCATGTTTGGTCCATGTTCGAATCACACGGGTCAAGTGTCGAATCCTAATTATACGGGATATTAAGGAGCAGCCTAGCAAGTAGCAACGTTGTCTTTTTTTTTTTTTATATCCATTTATCCAAACAAATCGATGAGTTCTCATATGCTCTCGGACATATATACAGTATATGTACAGACGACATGTGCTATATTTTTTCTTTGAAAGACGAACGTAATTGTTGAGTAAATACTATAAGAACACATAATTATTGACAGGTTAAATCACCTTAATTAACCTTAGACAAGTGTTTGTAAATCGTTAGGTTATTTATTACCTTAACCTTAGACAAGTGTTTGTAAATCGTTAGGTTATTACCTTATCCATATCCTAATCAACGGCTTGGCATGTAGAGAAATTTTCAAAACTGTTTAGTTTGTTACAACGTTTATTGGCATGTAGAGAAAATTTCAGATTTGGAAGTATAGGGCAGCAAGTGACTACACCAACAAATTATAACCATCTCACCTACAAGGCTACAACTACAATTGGTTATATAATTTAAAAAATGGTTAAGACTATAGTTAAAAGAAAATTTAATAATAATAATTAAGTTTGTTGTGGTTTCAAGTGTGACAAGATCACACAACAACTGATCTAAATAGGAGTAATAAATTAATTTGTAATCAATCTATCTTATCCTTTTCTACAGAACAGTCACTATTACAGCTCATTCCAAGACAGAGCAACCAAAAAGTTGTTTTTTTTTTTTCAAAACAAAATCAAATAATAAACCCATCAATTTTCCATAAATATCCCTAAATATTTAGCCTTTTTATTTTCCTTCGTATATAAGTAGCGACCATCCGCAATTTAATCGGTACCCTTCAAAGTTTATTCTGCACAAACTCTTTTTTTTTTTTTTCTGCATTGCCTCGAGAAACAAAGCGTAGGAGTTTCTCTCGTTTTCTCTTTTGCGAGCCAAAATCAGTTTTCCGTTTGAAATTTTGCCGGGAAAATGAGAGAAATCCTTCATATTCAGGGTGGTCAATGCGGCAACCAAATCGGAGCCAAATTCTGGGAAGTGATCTGCAATGAGCACGGCATTGATCCGACGGGAAAGTACGACGGCGATTCCGATCTGCAACTTGAGCGAATCAATGTCTATTACAACGAGGCAAGCGGTGGAAGGTACGTACCACGCGCCGTTCTTATGGATCTGGAGCCGGGAACCATGGATTCCATCAGATCTGGCCCCTTTGGACAGATTTTCCGGCCAGATAACTTCGTCTTTGGCCAATCCGGCGCCGGAAACAACTGGGCCAAGGGTCATTACACAGAGGGAGCTGAATTGATCGATTCCGTGCTCGACGTTGTTAGAAAAGAGGCTGAGAATTGCGACTGTTTACAAGGTAAAGACTCACTCATTCTCCATTTCCATGTTTCTTCCTCGATCGAGCTTAATTCCGGTTTATCACTCAATCGAATTGTTTAGAGCTGTTAATGAAAAGTTTGAATGGATTATGTTAAGGATTTGTGGCAGTGATGATGAGAAACATACAGATCTATTGCTTTTATCTTTAAGAGAGAGCACTGTGACTGTGACATAGATGATTAGATTCTTATATTATCAATTGGAATATTAAAATTATGATATACAAACGTTGTTCCATGATTTTGAAGATGAGTGTACTTTATTGAATAGGTTTTCAAGTTTGCCACTCGTTGGGTGGAGGAACTGGGTCTGGCATGGGAACCCTTCTCATTTCCAAGATAAGGGAAGAGTATCCAGATCGTATGATGCTCACGTTTTCGGTTTTCCCATCTCCTAAAGTCTCTGACACAGTTGTGGAGCCATACAACGCGACTCTCTCCGTGCACCAGCTTGTTGAGAATGCTGACGAATGTATGGTTTTGGACAATGAAGCTCTCTACGATATCTGCTTCCGCACCCTCAAGCTAGCCACTCCAACTTGTAAGTCATTTCTTTTTCCTTCCATTTAGTTGTGTTTAGAAGAATGATGTTTCAAATGTTGCTTCTTTTGGAGATTAATTATTAGATTGCTGATCATTATCTGGACAAGGTTTTGAAACCGCTGGAAAATCTCAAAACAGAGTAGTCAGACGTAATAACTGGAAAAAATTGATGTACTAAAGTAATCTAGTTTAGATTTGCTAGGGTGTTAGTTGGGTTGGTCTCCTGTCCTTGTCTCTTGTAAGATAGAAGGAGTTTTAAATATTATCACTAAGCACTATTAAACAACTTCCAAAAATGTGATTGATAGTTGATTTTACATCACAATAGATTCTTATCTTATTTCTATAGATTAAAACATATATTTTTTTATGCTGAGACCACCATGGCTTTCTTACATGTAACAAGAAAATTGTTTCTGCTATGGTCATTTGCAGTTGGAGATTTAAACCACCTGATCTCTGCCACGATGAGCGGTGTCACATGTTGTCTCCGTTTCCCTGGTCAGCTTAACTCTGACCTCCGCAAGCTTGCAGTCAACCTAATCCCGTTCCCACGTCTCCATTTCTTCATGGTCGGTTTCGCCCCTCTCACATCCCGTGGCTCACAGCAATACCGTTCCTTATCAGTACCTGAACTGACCCAACAAATGTGGGACGCCAAGAACATGATGTGTGCCGCTGACCCAAGACACGGACGTTACTTAACTGCATCAGCTATGTTCCGTGGCAAAATGAGCACAAAAGAAGTAGACGAACAGATGATCAATGTCCAGAACAAAAACTCTTCATACTTTGTTGAATGGATCCCAAACAATGTCAAGTCTAGTGTCTGTGACATTCCACCAAAGGGTCTGTCAATGGCATCCACTTTTGTTGGTAACTCGACTTCGATTCAAGAGATGTTTAGGCGGGTGAGCGAGCAGTTCACAGCGATGTTCAGGAGAAAAGCTTTCTTGCATTGGTACACAGGGGAAGGAATGGATGAGATGGAGTTTACCGAAGCAGAGAGCAACATGAACGACCTTGTGGCTGAGTATCAGCAATACCAGGATGCTACAGCTGATGAGGAGTATGATGAAGAGGAGGAAGATGAAGAGCTTGTTGCTTAGATCTTTAATTGAGTTTGTACCAAAAGAATATTGTTTCTTTTTCGTATATCGCTGGCTTTGATTGCTCTTTGTCTGTTGTTTTACTGTATTGTTTTGGGTGTAAATTGTAATGAAAACTAATTTGTGAAAGAGTGTTGTGTAAGCAGAAGATGATGTTTTGCTGTTTATATATCTGGTTTGGTTTAGGTTATATTTGATTATGGTTGTTTGAGTAATCAAAGTAGCTAATTAACTAAAGTCTAGTTCATTTGCTTACATAAGAAAACCTCTTCATTTGTAGCTAGTTTTGTCACGAGTCACGACAGAAACAGAGAAAACATAATTTGATTTAATTTCATAATTTACCATTAAAAAAAATAAACTGGCATGATGACGACAAATAATAAAAAAAATAAAATAAAGTGGAATAATGAAATAGGAAGAGAGCAGATTGGGACCGTCGGATTAAAGAAATTAGAGTGAACCCTAACGTCTCCAAAATATTATTGGATTGTCGCCGTCTTTCATCAGAGTCTCTGCTCCTTTGTCTTTCTTCATCTCGGTTTACTAGAACGGACACGCGGAGTGAGGCCTGAGCTAGGTGAAGCAAAGCTAATTTTTCAATTATTCCTGTAATCTTTTTGGTTATATCGATTGTTTTAGCTCTTTCTTTTCCATATGTTCGCTGTTGTTAGATAGATTCTAAGCCAACCACATAGCTTCAACACTTCAATTTCGAATTATACTTTTCCAGATTTTGTTGCTAGTGGATTTCAACTGAGTGTTTATGGTGTAAGTTAATGTTTGAAGCTTAGAGATTTATCAATACTTGTCTCTTCCATCAGGACTTTGGCTAAGTTGAATTAGCAGCACCGTTTACGTCATTTCCAGAGAGGATGGGAGCAATAGAGCTTCTAAACGAGCCATCGAGCCTATATGAATCGGACTATGTGGACAACGTTTATTTATCTGACACGGATTTGGTGCAGACCGTGAGAACTGCCCTTACTTCTGTCCAAACTGTGAGTCTTTTGCTTCTTTCCTCTGCTTATGTGTTTGCATATATATGTTGATGCTATTTTTTGTGTTATGCTTCTTGATACGAGTTTATGATTCCTTCGCTAATGCCAGGGGGACTTAGACTTTTACAATGAGCTTGTTAGAGTTATTGACATCAAAGAATTTGCTGATCCCGATGCAGTGGCGCAGCTTGAGGTGTGATCTCTTCTTTGTATGACAATCAATTCTCCTTTTTTCTTTTTCCCTGTTTGCTATAATGTATTCATTTTCTTTTGTTTGGCAGACAGTCTTGAAGGCTCTATCAAGCTCTGTGGCTTGTATAGACATCAAACACCATCAAAAGCTTCTTTCTTCGGTTAGTTTACAGTTGCTTCAAATTTATCTAGTTTAAGACGGATCTCCCACCTCTTACCCTTGATTTCATCCTAATTTCTATGTCTAGCTTTTTCGAATGCAATTGTGGGACCACATACCTAATGTCATGGATGCATTGGTGAACCTAGTCATATCGCTGGTACACAACTCAACAGTTACCCTTACGCCTATTGTTATTTAATGTAGATGAGCAGCTAGACAATTTATGTTTTGCCTTTTCTTGACATCACAGGCTGCCACTAGTGGGAAGTATCTGGACTCTTGTCTGAATATGCTCATAAGCAACTTCCTTCCACCTCGTTGGGTAGTAAATAAACTTTCGCACTCCCGTGTAATAAACAAGAAGATAGAAGTTCTTCCTCGGGTGCATGCAGCACTTCTGAAAATATCTGTTTTGGTTCCTCTTGCTCCCTCAAGATTAGCGCCAATGCTCTTCCATAAAATGCCTAATATACACAAAAAGGACCATGTGAGTCTTTCTTTTTGGTGACTTTGGTCAATGTAGGTGTAAGCTCATACTGGCGATAAACTATCATATATGTCTTGCAGTTGATAGTGATATATGTGGAGAACTTATTAAAGTTGGAGAATAGCTCCATCGGGCAAGTTGCTGGCAGCATGATTCTTAATATGGTGATGGAGAGGCTGCGAGATTTGGATGTAAGTAGACAGAATATGTTTTATACAATTGAGGCATTAAGTGACATGGTATTGGTGAGTGAATGATTTGCTGGTGTATTCTTGCAGTTAGAGATTGGTAGTGATGATATGCAACCAGATGACTCTAGTAGAGGCATGTTTGATATGGAACTTGAAGATACGGTTGAAGGCACTATGAATGAAGATGACGAGGTAGGCTTAGTGTTTGTTTTGACTATTATTTTTTCTTTTGGTACCTATTAAAAGTTGCTAGATAAGGAGTTAGTGAAGGAACATTCTTTTTGCTGGACTAAGAGAGTTTGGACTTTACTTATCTATTGCAGCTTCCAGTCCGACCTCTAAATCAGGATACATCAGATGGAAGTATAGTCTCTGAGTTGTTGGACAAATTGATGGTCATAGCTTTTGAGCATCTTGAATCCTGTGAAAGTGCTAAGCGTTTGGATCAGGTATGGCACCAAATGGGACCTCACTGACATATCTATACTATCCTTAATGATGGACTCATGAATCTTCTTAGCGGTTCTATATATATTTTATAATGATTTTGGCGTAGGTGTTTGAAATCCTCTTCGAGTCATTTGAGAACTATATTCTGAACACCGACAAATCAAAATTCACCCAGGTAGGCCACATAACTATCAGTTTTGCATAATTCTGGACATCATTACGGTCACCATGAGATGTCTCGTTTTAGACTCACTTTTGCTCTTATCTGCAGTTTCTGATGTTCTATGCCTGCTCACTGGATCCTGAAAATTGTGGTGTGAAATTTGCAAGTAAGCTGATGGACATTTTTCACTCCAGCAACAAGCATCAACATATAAGGTAAGTTTCCCTCCGTCCTTCATGTTCAAAATGTTCTTATTCTCTGCATGATCTGTTATGTTATTGTTCTAATCACAACTTGGTTGTGCTTTTGTTTCTCCACCTCAACAGGATAAATGCGGTGGCTTATCTAGCTAGCTTCTTGGCTCGCGGAAAGTTTTTGCCTATTTCCTTTGTGGTTAGCATGTTGGAAAGGTTAAAAAGCGATTGCTACAAAATGTTACCTTAAACATAATCGTTTGATCTGATTAAAGCTTCAGTTTGTTGTAACATCGATTCTGTTGTGTCTAAAAAATTTAGGTTGGTAGATTGGTGTGTGGATTACTACAGAACTTGCAATGATGATATTAGGCTTGAAGCACATCAGCTTTTCTACTCTGGATGCCAGGTATATATAACTTTCAAGCCCAAGCTCCTCCAGTCACAAAATTTTACCATCATCACGTTGCTATTGCATCCTCTAAAATATATTTTTCACATGACTGACCTTTTAAGTTTCATATTCGAAAATGAGGTTACAATTGTTTAAACCGCAATTGACTCTTCTCTGTGACCACAGGCAATCATGTATGTTCTCTGCTTCCGGATGAGATCCATCCTGGATGTTCCTCGCTTTCGGTCCGAGCTTACACAATTGGAGTCAATTTTAATGCACAAACTAAACCCATTGAAGGTTAGTCCCATGTTTTTTCTTTTACATAAGCTCAATTGTTATTTGGAACTGTTTCAAAGTATGAGATGCATAATAAGTGAATTATGTTTTGAGAACAGGTATGCCTTCCATCGGTGGTTGCAGAGTTCCTAAGACAAGCTAAAGCAGGTGGTCTGTTCATCGTCTCAGACAATTTCATTCTCGATGACCTCGAGTGTGAGCTTTCCGGTGCTTTTGGCGGGTGTGAGAGGCTTGATACATTCTTCCCCTTTGACCCTTGCTTGTTGAAAATCTCCAACAGGTAAACCATTGCACTGAGATTTAGTCGTCCAGGAGACACTTATATATTGATGAAAAATGGTGGTTGTTGACTCTTTCTTGCATTTTTTTGGCTGATGTTGAAGCTTTATCTCCCGGAATTACATCTACTGGTCAACGGTGAGCTATGACAATGATGAAGAAGATGATGATTATGAAGCTGAGGTAATCGTGAACGGAGATGAGGACAGTGACGAAGGGGACGAGGCTGATCTTGATTACGCCCTGAACAAGATGTCCATAACGCCTAAGCACTCTTTCAAGAACAAGATGGAAAGAGACAGACTTTTAAGAATGCCTTCTAGAATCAGGCCTTCTACTAGTCCTGAATCCTTGTGATTTTCAATATACGCATTTTTGTAGCAATATGTAAGAGAGATTCGACGACTCAAAACTTATTTATGTATGAAACAAAGTTTGTTTTTCTTTTCAAAAACTGCTTAAACTGAAACCCAAGACAAGAGGCTTAAAAGTCAATTTAATCGATGGATGGAAGGAAAGAAACAACAACACAAGAGATGTCATCTTTACTTCCTCTAGCCAAAGCTTCATCAGTTAGCGCTTTCGCAGCTTCTTTTGCATTCCCTCTCTCTTTGATTAGATCCCAAACCTCTTCGTTCGACATCACCTGACAAAGAAGCTGATCAAACTATAGCCCAATCTTCAAGTTTTTTTGTTCTGATAATAATGGTCCATTCATATATAAAAGAAAACCTTCCAGAGGCCATCGCTAGCCAAGATCAAGAACTTTGTGTCATCGTGGATCTCGACAATCTTTATGTTCGGTCTCACACTTATATGCTCTTTAATGCTTCTGTCTCCAAACGCACGTGTCATCGCTAGTTGTCCATCCACTCTCGGAACATTACCTAATCATTATACGGAACATGATTGGTTTTAAGTTGAAAGACCAAGATATGTAAAATGATTCCATTTTTTTTTAATAAGAGTTGGGAAAAAAAGGGACCTGGCTTTTGGGAGACGAAGCCCCCTTTGCTCTCGACAAGGTCTTTCTCCTTGTCAGGTTCGTGATCAACTGTGATTTGTTTGACTACGTCACTTTCACGACACAAGATTGCTCTTGAATCTCCCACGTTTGCAACCACAATCTTCTTCCCATCAATTACTATAGCCGTCACAGCCGTGGAGCCACCTCGTGGACCAACCACGTTTTGAAGAATGTAGTCGTCCGTAGATTTATACGCTCTCGTGATGGCCTTCTTAGGATTTCTCCAAAAATCCGGCTTCAAGAAAACAACAAAAAGAGTCTTTAAATTCTGTGGAATTTTTAAGTGGAGAATGAGAAATTTTTGGTTTAAAAACCTGACTCAAGATGTTATCAAATAGATGGTTCTGCAGATAACCGGCAACATCACGGCCTGAGTGGCCGTCGAATATAGCGTATAACCCAAGATTGTGGCCCTTAACTGTTTTGGTATCAGCCACAATGTAGTCTTCCATTCCATGACCCATTTTTCCTTTCACTAGATGGTATCCATGATCAAACTCACGTCTACAATATCTTTCATCTTCGTCCTCATATTCAGCATCGTCATCATCATCATGAGGTGTTTCTTCTTCTACACGTAAGTGATCCTCTTCGTCCTGGTTCTATTCAACTTTCATCAAGTCCAACATCATAGATAGATAGATAAAGATGAAGAGATATGGTACCTTGAGTTTCACTGCATTCTTGACATCTCCACTAGCCAATCTTCGCTTCTGGGTAAAGAAGAGAGTTATACTATAATTTATTACGTAATACAAAACTTCACTAACACCATGATTTCGTGGTGCAAATCAATCATGGATTACCTTGACTGCATGGACAAGTATTTCCTCCGGACTGTGACTTAAGTTCTGCAAGTAGGTATCAAGAACTAAATTACGGAGTAACCCCATAAACTAAGTTTGTTTGAACGACACGAGACATTGAATAATCTAGTATTGGAAAAAAAGGCAAAAGTAATAACCTTAATGGTCTTCTTCATCATATTGCTGGATTTGAGTGGTTTTTGTGCTGTCTTACTCTTAGATAGAGTGAAGAAGAAGGATCATGAAACGTTAAAGCTTTAAATAGTTAGTATCGCAAGCTTGTTGGAGCGGTGCTATGATGCTGACATCGACACGTGAGCTCCACAAATCACGCCATCAATATATGCCAACACATGTCTGCGGCCGCAACCTGAGTCTAGCAAACTTTGGCATAGGGAGAGCAATTTGGTTTACGTTTCTTAAATCAAAAGATAACCGAACAAGACCAAAATAAAACTGTGGCACCACTTGGAGATTTTCCTAGTCTTTAAGCTGCTGCTATTCTCAGGGCGAGATGTTCCCTAAGTCAAGTCCAAAGTATTTTCAAACTTGCTTGATTTTATCTACTTCTTTTGGTCTAAATAGGGAATCAGATGATCAGATTCATGCCACTCTCTCAGCATATTTTTACTCCCTACTGATAGTTACGGTTAATGATCTGACCAATAACGAGGTGGATCACTTAACATTGTCTTTGGTAGATCAGATTCCAGTTCTTGAAAATTCAGTAAGGTTTGAATATAAGACGTTATTTCTCAGGTATTTAATCCAACTGTATTCTAAGATTGAAAGATCCAGTGATCGAACATCACATTTTTCAACTGATGACAGTACATTATCAAAACCTATCTACTGAACAAAACTAAACATCAAAAAAATTAAGTAAGCCCGAGAGATCTGTACAGAAAGAAACAAAAATAAACTAGTGTAAAAGAGAAAATACTTCTAGACTTATCAATCCGACTGTCTCTTTGATTCTCCGCTAAGTTCTCTCCGGACAAGCTTCAAAATCTCAATGATCTGCAAAGTCATCAGTATAGTCTGATCATAAAAATCAATCTAAAATGGAAAAAGATAGAAAATACTTCTAGACAGAGAGCGCTTACGCCAGGGTAGTGTTTTAGGATTGGAGAGTAATGATCGAGAGCAATATATATTTTCTCAAGAAGATCCAATTGTGTTTCAACCTCATCTCCAAGAAGATCAACCTGTGATTCAACAACACATAAAACATCATTTTTTTAATCAATAACAGTATTTTCTTCTACTAAAAAGGGTATGAACACAATTCACAGACACTGTTCTGTAAGTTAATGTAACCAGCTTATAGACAATAAAAGAAGAATTTGATGAATCGTTGTGGAAAAAGGAGCAATCATGACTCACCTCAGCCTCAGCCTTCCGGAGGTCACAACACTTCTTCTCCAGCCGTTGCTTGTACATTGATGCTTTCCCCTTGACTTCATTGATTTGATGTGACAGATCACTCAATTGACTCTGCATGTTTTTCAACCTAAGAGCCAAGAAAGTTCCCATACTCTATTATTATCTTCAAGATGTTGAATAAAGGGATAAAGTACTTGTATATCCATGTCTAAAGGTAAAGAAAGCAAACAGAGATAAAGGGTACGTACCTAGAATTCGTTTTTTGCATCTTTTCTGCTATCAAACCCTCTAGAATGTCAAACCCTTTTATCAATTTAGGAGGAACTACCAAGTTCAGAGACACAAGTTGCTTCTTAAGTGTCTCTTTCTCTGCTTTTGTCGCTAATAACTTCTCCTCGGTTTTCCTTTTCTCATATTTGATTTCCTTCAAACTCTCTCTTGCTAATTCTAACTCTTCTCTCAAATTGGATATCTTCGTCTCATAACCTTCTATTTTCTCTAACTCGCGTGCCGAAACAACTCTCAGTGCTTCGTTTTTATCCCAAATTTCTGTTTGTTGCTGTTCTATCTGAGATTGCAGATTGTTAATCTGTTGAGAGACTACCTCAAGTTTCTCTCTCTCTTTAGCCAAGTTATTCTCAGCTATTTGGACAAAATTCTCTTTCTCCTTGACGAGACACTCCAGCCTATGAATCTCTTCTTTCAGTCTTTCCTTGTCAACCATCTCTGATCTTAGAGTTCCTTCTTTTTCTGTAACATGCATGTTCAACTCTACGATTTTCTTATGAGCTTCTATCAAGGCTTCTTTGAATATGACTGAACAACACTCTTCCATCATGACAGACTCGGCACAAGAGTCTTCAAACTCGTCTCTGCTTTCACGGGAGTCTTTATTTGCAAGATCTTCCAATCTCAACTCATATGCTTCTCTCAATATACTATGCTCTAAATCTGTCTCCTGTTTTGCACATTTTATCTGATCAACAAACTCCGTCACAAAACACCCATAAACATCTTCATAGATAGAAGCTGCAACATGAGAATCCTCAACATCTGATGCGAGTTTTCGAATCAACTTTTGGTGATCTGCCTCAGCCTGAGAAAGCTGTGACAACTTCTCAGCAGCGTCTGAAAGTGAATTTTTCAGTTGATGATTTTCCAGAAGAAGAGAATCCAGTCGGCGCTTAAAATCAGCATCGTTCTTGCCTTCAGACACCAACTTTTCATCTTCCATCAAAATCTTATCCAATTTAGAGATGACAAATGGGATCTTCTTTCTCAGTGCCTCTAGCTCATTATCCTTCCCCACAAAAGAAAAAGATCCCCTTTCCTTTAAATTCAAATACTTGCGCTTAAAGGTAAAACATTGCTCTGTCATATCTTGTATTTTGTAATCATGGTCTCTTTTCATTTTATTCATCTCGGTCTTGAAATGATTGATCAAATCATCATGTGACATATGTTTTAAAGCCTCATTATTCTCGGGCATTAAGCCAATAGAACTCTCTTCATGCTTACCATTTTCCCAAACTGAAGAAACTGAATTAAGGCTTCCCGACATTTTGCGGTGCAACTGCTCCACTCTTTTCCGGTCTCCTTCCTCCCCTGCCTCGATGTCCCCATTTTCATGATCCAAAAACGATTTACGAATCGCCTCTAATTCCTGGCGCAGACCAGTAATCTCTTTGATATTTCCAAGTATCAGACTTCTATTACCACCAAATTCAGCTTTCTGGTCCAACAGTCTCTGTTCATACTCATCCTTGAGACTCCGAACAAAACTAGTCACCACTGCAGACTCAATTTCTTTTTGACTATCATGCTCATGCTGCCAGGAGGAGGGGAGTTCCATATCAGTCTTCTGCTTCACCACAGTCTCTAGAATGCTCTTCAAGGAATCAAGCATTTTATCGACAGTTTTGGATCTGGTCTCATGCGGACTGCTGTCTAAACCCGACGTAACATCCACGGTGGCGCCTGACCCGTTGATGTGAACATACTCTCTCAAATTGGTGAGTTCTTTAACAAGCATCATCAACTGCTTTCTCGCTTTTTTTTTAAGACTGCTTAAAGATTCTTGAGTAATTCCATCTGGAGTGTCCAAAGAAGCCTTATCATGAGAGACCTCATTTCCTTCGGAACCCACATGGTACAGAAGCAATTCCTCCTTAATCCTTGACAACTCAAGGTCTTTCTGAGCTATCTTCTCAGAAGCCTCAGACTCAATTGCAGTAACCATTCCCCTTAGAATCGAATCACTCACAACTCGCGAGATAGCCAACCGATCATTTACATCGTCCCAGTAAGAATCAAACTCCTCAAGAAAATCAACATCTGGATTCTCATTCTCTTTAGAGACACCATTAATCTGAACTGGTGATGAACTTTCATCATGAAACTCTAAACTACCATCCTCAGCCATCGCAACTTCTTCCTCCATAAAGATATAAATAAAATTCTCAACACTCTTTCCTCACAATACCCCTGCGAGCAACAACAGTTTCCTTTTAAGTATGTATGGTTCCCATAAAATTCAATGAACCAAGCTTTAAAAATAAACTATAAATCAACATTGAATTTGACAAATTTGAGACCAACTCCACAAGAAACAGGAGGAATCCAAATATTTCATTTCACAGAGCTAAAATCCAATATAATAATTGCAGAAACAAAAGAGAAGAAGGATTCCAGATAAAACGTCACACCACTTCTTAGTCCAGCTAATGAATTGAGACTACGAATACCTAGAAAATCACTTAAATACCCCAAAATCCAACGACCATGACCAAATAAAGGAGAAGCAAACTTACAATTAAGCTGAATTTCTCCGAAGAAATCGAAGGAAAGTAGTCCAGAAGAGATACGATAGCTTCGATTTTGAAGAGTGAGTGTTGTTGTTTCCCCAGTTTTAGGGTTTCCGAAGAAAACGCATAAAGAAGAGAGAAAGTGGAAGAGGCGCTTACACCTGAGCGGAGCGGGAGACTCTAGAACAACCCGGTTTTACCAAAATACCCCTCCAAATTTTGTCTTTTCTTATTCTTACCTTTAATGTGGCTTAATCCTATACTCTACAATGTATGTGTGTGTATTCCTGCTAACATTTTTTTTTTTGGTAGGATATTCCTGCTAACATTTGTTGAACGAGTCTTATTTTTTCATGCAAGGTGTGACATATATATGGGATCCCCATATATATTAAAGAAAAATTAAGTAGCCTGTTCAAACGTGTCGACTCAAACCAACAAATTTTATATTGTTAGTTTTAATTCAACCTATTTTGATTCATTGGATTAAAATACGAAAATAAGTTAAATAAGTTAATTGGCTAACTCATATAGTATAAATAAAAATAATTTTAATATAAATTGTATATCTACATACATATAGATTCATTAAATTCGTGTTATGAAAATTTAATATGTACTCATTAAAAATGTGTTATGAGTAAATTTCAGTAAAGTCATGGGTCCATTTAATAATCATTTAAGGTTCTACCTAATTCAAAATCATTGTAGCCTGATCCACCTAATTAATAAATGATTTTAAAAAAATACAAATGCTTCGTGATTAGAACTAATAAAAGCCAAGGCCCACCAAGTTAAACAAATCCAGCGGTTGATAACCCCTTTTTTGGAACTCTGACTTTTCGTCGCTTAACTGCATTTTTTTTTTTTTCCATTCCTACTTTCCTAGTGTCGTTCTTGAAATAACAAATGTTTAGAAGCAGTGTTTTGAGACCCGGACCGGACCGCCTGGTCGGCCCGGTTCAACCGCGACCCAGACGTTCTTTCGGTTCGGGTTTAGTGCTAAAATTCGGCAATCATAAAACCAGAAAAACTCAGAAAAATCCGCCAACCACCCGTGATCCGGTGACCCGGTGAACCGGTTCAACCATCGGATAATGGTTCAATAATTTTTTTTTGATTTTAAGAATAAAATATAGAGTTTTAATGAATTTCAGTTGTTTTTAGAATCAATTCAACTTTTCTTAATCTTTTAATGAAGACACAAATGCTGAAAACTCTAATGGTATTTTACTATTTTTTAATCTTTTGATTATACTTTTATAATTTTCTTCTAGTTATCTAAAATATATTTGACTAAACTATGTCATTTTTGATTTTTTGAGTTTTATTTAGATTTAAAGTTTTTATTACTTTATTATTCTTGTTAGCCTTCGTATTTTGTTAAACATAGTATGGTTATTTTTATTTTTATAATTACATCTATACATATAATATCTATAAATATATATAAATATATTAAAATAAAAAAATCGGTTGACCCGCGGTCGAACCCGGTTGACCCGATGACCCGTTGACCCAAAAGGTAATCCGGTTCACTGTCCGGGTCGGGTATCAAAACATTGTTTAGAAGTCATGATTATATGGTTGAGACTTTCGATCCATAAAATTTTAGATCTGGGTCCAAATATTTGTTGGTAATATATTTGGACAATATGTATGATGTTGAAAATCAAGATTTTTTGTTTTGTTTTCATTATCTTTTTTTTTTAACATTAATATAAAAGATGGGCCTCCCATTTTTGTGGGCTTAGGCCTTGGGCTGAATACAAGAAACAAACAGTTACAACTTACAAAACAGGGCAATCGGAAAACGAAGGTGCCTTGCCCGAAAGAAAATCAAGATTTGATACGACGCTAAAAACAAGAAGTGTTCCATCCCCACGTGTTTTATTGCTTATGTTTTTGTATAATTTGAAAATAGTTTAGTGAACCAATTTGTTAAGTTTGCCTTTTCGACTGTTTCATGTATTTTGTTTTTATTTTTTTCATTTGGATATTGTCTTGTTTTATCGGCATGTGTTATATCTTATGGAGTATTAGTGGAAAATATGATACTAAGAGAGGGGAAATTCCGATTACTAGAGAAGACGAGTTATAAACGATGTGTGGACATCTTATCAACAACAAAAAGGCTTAGAGAAATTGATTTATCGGCACTCCTCGTGGATATTTCTGAAAATAATATGTGTGATTGAAAATAATAATAATTTCTAAGTACAGTTTTAGTTGGTAAATCCACTCAAACATAAATGCTTTTGACCAATTGGGCATAGAATTCATATCTTTCTTTATCTTTATTTTCCACAGATCTTAGATGCAAATAAATACTTAAGAATTAGCAAAAATTATGACAACCAAAGCATTGAGAAACATAAGAGTCATGGGACAAATACTTTTTGAGTCAACGATCAAGACGGTAAAAGGCAACATTGATCGACCGATCAAAGTCATCACCACCATTCTTTAGATCAGAGTGTGGTTAAATCATTTCATATAAGAGATGTGATGCTTCTCAATTATTACATTCCTTCTTTTGATATCTGATCCAAATATCATTGCTTGTTGTTTGAAGTTTCTTGATAAAATTAGCTAGGTACGTTGTGGAAGCAACAAATACGCAAAAATGGATGAAAGGTTTTTCTTTTCTCCCTAAACCGAAATCAAACCAATCAAAATTGAGCCGAAATCTAAACCGAATATCACACTCGGTTTAATGTCTCTCAAATTCGAACAAAACCCAAAGCGAACGGAATCTTCGGTTTCGATACCGACGCTTCCACGATGACTCACAATGTGAGGGCAACGGGCAGAGGTGGGGCCAAGCAAAATTAGTGGCGTTGAACAATTGAGAACGTATTCGGGCAACTTTTCAGATCTGCCCGTCCTTACCTACAATCTCGCCACTTGTCCTAATTATATCGCCTCCTTTTCACTATTGCACATCGTGTCGTTTTACACTCTTACTCATTTTCGTGGTTCTGAGTTGACCTATCAGCAGTGGGAGTGGGGACTTGCTGATTATTCAAACGTAAAAACGTCAGGGAGTTTGTGAATGGTGGAGAAGAACACCCTCAAGTGTAGAGGCTATGACTTGACAAACGACACACAGTGTCCCTTGTGTCTAGCCGTTTAGGCCTCTGTTCGTCATTTCTTAGAACCAAAAAAAGAAGAGACCTTTAACGATTTTCTGAGGGTAAGATCCAGAGATTGATTGAATCAGCTTAATATTTTTATAAAACCCAGGTAATTCTCTTTTGTTTTTTTTTTCCCACCATGTTTTTGAAATTATAGCTTTTGTTTCTGCTTCTCGTTTCCTGGAAAATGCTTTTGCTGTGTAAGTCGAGATGTGAAATTAGAGGTTAAGATTGATTAATCCTTTTGGTTTAGGTTGTAGGGTTGTGATTGAATTGTGCTTGGAAAATGATGATTTTGGGGTTTTGGTGATTGAGTTCCTATTTTCCAAACTCTTAGCTTTGTTAGTGACTCTTGTGCTTTGTTGTTGTTGTTTCAGTTTAGGGACAAGTCACATGAATCATGACTTCTTCAGTCCATGAGCTATCTGGTTTTGTCTCTTTCCCTGACCATCTTATCTTCTTATGCTCTCCTTTTAATGTTTATCTTCCTAACTGGTTCTTGGTTGTATATTCTGTTGGCCAGATAACAATGAAAGTCATGGGAAGAAAGAGCGTCCAGATTCCCAAAACCGACCACCTGTTCTTTCAGGACGAAATTCTGAATCAATTGATACAAACTCTGTCTACTCAGAGCCCATGGTAATTTCTCTCAACCAAATTCTCAAGAATGTGATCTTGTGTTCGGTTGTAAGATGTTTGCTTTACTTTCGTGTGATCTTGATTTCGGTTATACGATGTTTGGTTTAGTTTTGTGTGATTCTCCTACCTTTGTTATCCAACTGTTTATAACATCTCTCTTTTTTGATGCTTACAATGCCAAAATCTGAACTTTTGTTTAAGCTAATTTAAGTAGGAAGGTCTCGTTGATTATCACCTTTCTACATTATTAGACTCAGGGAGAATGTAAACTTTAATTGCTTTGGAAAACAGGCTTGAGATGCAGTGTAATAATAGTATGATTCCAAAGAATGCATAAGCTTTTCATCACCCTTTTCTATTTAAGAATTGTTGAGATGCTATGGTTTTTGTTTTTTTTTTGTGTGTTGGTATTTGAAGGCACATGGGCTCTACCCATATCCAGATCCTTACTACAGAAGTGTCTTTGCACAGCAAGCGTATCTTCCACCACACCCCTATCCTGGGGTATGTATCATTACTCAGCCCCGATGGCTCGGGTTCTGAATATTGAAAAATGCTTTTGTTTTATTTTCAAAGATTTGTTTTTTCAGGTCCAGTTGCAGTTAATGGGAATGCAGCAACCAGGGGTTCCATTGCAATGTGATGCAGTCGAGGAACCTGTTTTTGTTAACGCAAAGCAATACCACGGTATACTCAGGCGCAGGCAATCCCGCGCAAAACTTGAGGCACGGAATAGAGCCATCAAGTCAAAGAAGGTGAATCCCGGTGGGCAAAACCTGTAATTTGTTTGGTAGATTCCTTCCTTATATGTTCTTGTTTCTTATTTTCAGCCATACATGCATGAATCTCGGCATTTACATGCGATAAGACGGCCAAGAGGATGTGGCGGCCGGTTTCTCAATGCCAAGAAGAAAAATGGAGACCACAAAGAGGAGGAAGAGGAGGCAACCTCTGATGAGAACACTTCAGAAGCAAGTTCCAGCCCTCGGTTTGAGAAATCAGCCATGGCTGCCTCTGCTCCTAATAGTAGATCTTGAGTAAGGTTCCTGCACACAACCACACGTTTAGTTTCCATTTTGGGTGGATTTATGTCTCAAAGCATCATTGTCTTTAGTGTTTTTGGACACTCTGTGTATAGGTTATTGCTAGGGTAACTTTGTTTTAGTGATTAGAAATAAAACTAAGCAAAGAAATGAAAAGTGTGATTGAAAGTAACGTTGTATTAAACTAATATTCTTTGCCAATGAACTCATGTTTTGGAAGGTAAACTAATGTTCTTAGCTTTGTTTTCTATGATTTGAGGATGAAGTTTACAGTTTGAATGTTGATAACTACCACTGTATATTAATCCGTTATTAGACTAGACTGTCTTTGTTTTTCTGCGAATAAGTAAAAAATGGAGACGATACGGGTGTTGCATGTTTTTTCTTTTAGCTATATGAAATGCTAATGCTATGGCTCAAAATTTGTGAATTGTGACCGTCAACCAAAATATATTAATCTAGTGATTGTTTGTCATCATTCAAACACTTGGTAAAAATGAAAATTTCCGAGGTAGGCAATATAGTCTACAGTATGGTCTAGGTTTCGGTTTTGATTCAAATTATAAGGGGAAAAAATAAACCTAAACTCATGATGAAGTAATAAAAATTTTGAATTATATTTTAAATAGAAATACTGTGTGCATTACATAAGCAAAACAAGCATCTTTCCGAACTCATAAATGTGGTCTATCACTATGCTCATTGGCAAAGTGTCTCCAAACACATTGCATATCCGACCATGCTCTTCCGGTAATACATTTTGAATGGCCGACATACATTATTTTACAATCACAATTCTCTTTTATACTGGGGTATTGTTTGTGTTTTCGAATTGCATGTATATCTATTTTGGTTTTGTCAAATCTTTAAACTTTTACTCATCATTTTATTAGTATTTTCTTTACATCTATAAACTTAACAATTAAAAAAAAAATCCTTTAAAAAAAAAAACATTTGTCATTTACAACTCACTCACGCACTCACATTTCTAATATTAAGTTCAACCAATACAAATATTGCCGGCAATATTTGAACATTTTAGAAGTGATTGTATTTGAGCAGATAAATTTGGATTCATGTTATTTTGGTCTTCAATTGATGTCTTTTTTTTCTATGTGTGTGTTTAGAAGTTAAAAATCTGTGTTGTCATTCAATCTAAGTCTTTGATTTCCTGAAAAAGGATTTTCAAATTATGTAAATCAAATCATACTAAAATTAAACGCTATATAAGTATGGTTTTTGATCGGCTCTAGCTCCCTAGAGGAGAGTATCTTGCCTATAATTTAAATGAAATGGAGCTTTGATGACAAAAAAAAAATATATAAGTATGGTTTTTACTTAATAACTGAAATCTAATAACGAAGGTAAATATTTTATAGGTTTTTTTGAGTATAAATTTTCTAATAATTATCTTTTATAAAAAAAGTGGTTTGATTTAGTTCAGACTAAAATTTGTTTGGATGATTGAGGGTCTGTGAGACCAATTTACCATTCCATTTAAGATACATTGGTTAGATATGTTGGGATAAAATTTAGAACATTTCTTCGACCAAATTCGTTCGTTGTGGGAAGAAGGTAGAATATTCTTAGTTTACCACTTTTTTATGCACTAAGCATAATCATTTCATTTGCAGACAATTTGTATTTCTGAAGTCATGTTTTGTTCTCTTGCGCCTTTTCTATTTATAAATTTTGATTTAATAAGGTTCCTTAAAAGCATTGCTTTGATTTTCAGACAGCTTCTGGCTGAAGTTTGGGTTGTTGGCTTATTGCGCTTTAGCTACTGTCTCTTTGGAGTTTAGACAGATGATGTGAAATTTTCAGAGACTTTTTAAAACAAAGTACGTCTAAACAAAATCAACGTATGTATAATAATGACACATGTGTTTCCTTCTATATATGAAGGAAAATTTTTGACATACTATATACAATTACTATATGAAGTTAAAACATATATACTTCACAGAAAACCAATTTTCTTTTCTCATTAATCATGTCAAAGTCATAACATGGGACGTTTTCTTATGAGCAAAATTAAAATTCTAAATATGACATAGATATGTAATAATTAGTCGGGGGTTTCGTGTTGTTCTCATGGGTCCCGGTGTGATTCTTCTATCTTCCTAGATTCCAATCCGACTTCCATAAGATGAAGAGAGAAATGGTGGTTGTTGGTTCGGACTTGCTCATTGAGCTATTCCATAAATATCAGCTTTTATGTTTTTTTCTTTTGTCAACAACTTTTATGTTGTAACTGTATTTGGAAATGAACTCATCTCATATGTATAACTTAATTACGGAAAGTGCGCACTTTAGGCGCAAAAAAAAAATCATACTTAGGAGTTAGGAGTGATTAGGACTGGCTTCGTGAGTACTTGAATATCTAAGTCTATTGACCTAGTCACAAAAAAAATCTTATTATATAAAGTTAGATTTTCGAAGTTAGCAACTCACAAGATCATGACACATGTCATATCTAACGGTTAGAGATTTTGACATGTGTCAAAAAATATTATGATTTTAAAAAATTTTAAAGCAGAAATAGATAATGATGAGAAAAAAATTAAGATGTAAATAAATTTAAAAGTGTAAAAAGATAATGTTAAAGTAAATTTTAACTTAAATAATTTTTAAAAAAATAAAAAAAAATAATGTTAAGAAAAGTTTAAAGGACCACGTAGATAAAAAGGATTATATAATTAAAATTTTATTTTAAACAATTTTAAAATATATAATGATAATTATAATAAAATTATAAATTTTAATAATTTTTAAATATAAAAAGAGAATCATAAGGAAATTATACGTATATTTTTTCATATAGTTAGATTACTAATTCTTTGCACAAAAAAAATTACTAATTTTTTAAAAAAATTAAAAGGATTACATAATTAAAGAAATAATACTATTCCTAAAAGAAAAAGTAATTGCAAATACTCACCTCTATATAATCTAATAGATGATCTCATATTTTTTTTACCAAACAAAATAATTTTTTTAAAACATCATTGTTGATTCGACTTTGTTCTATTGATAAAATTTTGTTTTTTTTTATTATGATTATAGGTTTTGGGTGTGTAAAACCAACCATATGAATCGATACATGAAGATTTAGATGATATTTTAATTAATTGGTTTAGAAGCGGTCATCCTATGATAAAGTAAGTTTTGATCAGAACCTAATTCTTTTGGTATTAGTATATATGTTTCAATTATTGATGTCAAATTATTTTGTTAATGTTTAGTATGTGGATATCATATGATTAATTTCATCTAATAAAGAGGTGAATTTATTTTTTAACGTATAATATTTTTGCTTTTGGTTTGATGATTTTTATTTTTGCTTTTGGTTTGATGATTTTTGGTTAGTGTACTCATGATTTCTAGATGCGATGATCTAAAAACGTTTGATATGAATATCATGTTATCATGTAAGTTTTAATCTAAATGTGACTTTTTCATATGGTATTACATGTTTTGATAAGATAAGAATTCTTTGGTCAATGTTCAGTAGGTTGATGTGTAAAAATTAGTTTTACCGGATAAATATGTAAAATTTAAAATAGGATTAATTTGATCGAATGAAGAATTAAACTTTTTTTGACGTATAATAGTTCATAAAAGATTTTTCAGTTTTTCGGTTCTATAAAATATCAATTTCTCATATTTATGTATATGTATATAGATTATAAACTGTAAAGAGTTTTAGAAAATAAAACTGATTAAATTTAGTATATGTATTGTAATACGTAATTAAATTTAAATATAGTATATATGACAACAGTAAAATCTATTAAATTTGAAAAAAAAAATGTATTGATTAACATGTGTATCACAAAAGTTTAAATAATTAATATATTGAAAATTTAAATTAAATATTTCATAAATTTGTTTTCAGAATTTCAAATTTTGTTTTTAGCTTTTACTTTTATTTGTTACACGGGTTATCAAATTTTTAATTTTAAAATCCGCGTATACGCGGGTCCTAATCTAGTTTATTATAAAATACTATATACTGGTGAACTTTACATTCTAAAAACCTTAAACAAGAATAATATTTACATGAAATCCTTAAAATATAATCCTAGTAATAATTAAATATTATGTAAATAATAGAAAATAAATAGCAATATATCATCGAAATGTGTCCAGTTTCCACATGTCGACTGCTTAAAAAGATCTATGCATTGTGGGTTAGGTCACATACCCATGCTTTAAGTGGTGTCATATGTCTGTGTGTGTATGTCTGAATAAAAATGTATGGTTCATGTGGTGTGTGTGAATTAGGGAATGATTGCAGGAAAGTTTTATTGGAAAAGAGACCAAAGTATAATGCATTATTTCTTCTTCTTCGTGGATTTGTGTTGTGTACGGTCTATAATATGAAAGGTCTACTACATTCCTTTAGCTACAGGCCACTTCCCTTCTTCATCAAGCCACCACTATTTTACACTATTTGTATCTCGATTTTATGTTATATATACTGAAAAAAAAATAGACGTTGCGCTTAGAACTCTGATTTGATATATAAGGTGACATATTTTGGATAGAGCATCACTAGTATTTCACAGTTTGGTTGTTTGTCCCATTATGTTTTCACAATTATTTGGTAATTAACTTCATTATATTGCCAAGTATTGTGTTGATAAATCTTATTTTAGTGCTAGTAACTCTTTCCGAATGTGAGTTGCAGACACTTTAGAGGAAGAGGCATTGATAAAAGAATAGTTAAAAATTGAAATCAACTCGGTATATATATATATATATCTCTTCTTGATAGATCATATACTGATCATCATACAATAATCAATTATAGTCTTATCTACTTTGGTTGAGATATGAAGATTTTCGTAATGGATTATGGATCCATTATTTTATTTCTATAGTCTTTTGAGTAACGGATCCATTATTTGATTGAAACAATCGAAATCAAATTCGATCGATGTTGTCATATGACGTAATGGAAAGAAAAAATTGGGTGATACGTCTTTTGTTAGAAGCTCAATTTTTAACCTTATGGCGAGTGATATCAACAAACTTTGATCCCACTCATAATTATTAATTTATATATATGGATATTATATGATGAATACAATATATGCATGAGCAGCCTATCAAACTTGGAGGCTTCCTTTCTATCCATGCCTGACTTTACACCTCTATCATGCCCATGCATGGGTCCCTTTCTCCACCTCCTTCTCTCTCTCCTTAACACAATACGAAAAAGAGAGAGAGCAAGAAAGAGATGTGAGATTGAAGCAAAGCAAGAAGAACACAATTGTGACAAAATTAAATAGGGCTTTTAATTTGACTTTTTTTTTTAATTTATTAACTTTCATTTCATTCCAAAGAGTGGAACAAAAAGACACTTGTGCTTTTCCCTTCCATTGAGTATGTGATTTCAATATCATTGCTGCATCGATTTCCCATTTATGGAGTAAACCCATGTTTTGTTTTTGGTTTACTTTGTATTTATATATATGGAGAAAAGCAAATTATGTTGGTAATACTATGTAGAATGATGGTATACGATCAACCTAACATTCATATATATTTCCACTCAATGGTATCTGATAACAATATATATGTAAATGAAAATTTGGCCAGTCAATAAGTATAAATGTAGGGCTGTGGAATAAGTTTCAATCCAACTGAACTGATCATAATAAAAATTGATTAGTTTGACTGCAAATTAGACACTAGACTGCACTCATTGATTCATTGTGCATAGCTCAACTTATTTAGAAACATCTACCATTAGTTTATATCATCTTTAACGTTTTCGATTCGAACCTGCGGCAGCAATTATAGGTTTTTAAATGGTGGTATATCGCTTTAGGATCGAACATCCAAATAGGCAAATACCCTTGTTGTCAAAAAAAAAAAAAATCTTGTAACAAAGACTTGAAAAATGAAACTTAATAATACATAATTCACATATGAGAAGCGAGATAAAAGCGTGGATCTCTTCGTACATTTATTCACATATATATATATATATTTTGTGGAGCTCCAAAGTGAAGTACACCAATGGCGGAAAATGACACCAACAAAAGAAAAGAAGAAACAACATTGTAAATTTAGGAAATCAAGCAATGTCGTTTATAAGATTTCTTATAATTTAAGGTCTCACTTCTCTTTTTTGAGCTTTCGCTTATCTCTTTTGAGGTTTTAGATTTCGAGAATATTTGGTGTTTTTACCTGCTTATGTATCATTTCCTTTGAAATTATAATTAATAACAAAAACAGATAAGGAAAAGAAAAAGGAAATTAAGCAATGTAGTGTGTGACATGGGAACAAGAGTAAGTGGACTTGGCCCAGTGGGGTACTCTTCTGCTCCATGCCTCTTGCTAAAAATAAAAAGTTGACACAACAAATAAAATATAAAGCCAATTATTATTTTGTAAAGATGGATATTGTCAAATTAAAAGGTTTGACATTCTTTTTTCTCCAGCAACCAAACTATTTACTCTATCTACAGTTTTTGTTCTTCCTTAATATGAAAGCATCCAAAGCCTTTTATAGAAAAAGAGCACTGCATAATGTATGTCTAATGTGTTATGGCCTTATGAAAGCATCCAAACCCTTTAGTTTCAGAGGATTCGAGTAGAGGAAGCAGATAACAGTCAAAATGCAAATTGCTGATTAATTATTACATAAGGCTTTATATTTGAGTGAGTAAATGTAGTGTTTTAATTAAGCATTAGTGGTAGATTAATCATGGTTTGAACATTTGTATCTCTTTACCATAAAAATTCAATAAGTCCAATTTTTATAAGAAAAAAATACAACTCAGCTGATATATGAACGAATAACCAAAAAGATATTGGTTATCAATCGGAATATGGAAACTCTTATTAATCCCATTTTTTCACCACTAATTTTCTTTTCCATTTAATAAAGTTTTGTTTTTGAGGTCAAAAACAACATAATAAAATTATATAATTCTACTTTCAGCTACGCTGATATATTTGATAAAAAAAACTAAACTATATATATTGCCATATTATTTACGTCTGAAATCGGAGTATGAGATCTTTTTTTAAGCTTTTCTATCTTACTCTATAGTTAAATTATTGTGATGCAAAAATCCTTGCTACTAGATTTAGATTGTTGCTTCTTTTTATTTTCATTGTATTTGCAATAGTAGTACTTGTATCACGTATGTGAATCCATAAGTAAACTAGATTCCGACTGGTAAGTTGTTAACACATAAACTGATAAATAACAAATAATCTTACAATCAAAACCGAATGCTAGGTTGAGCGCAAAAATTGCCTAGTACCGTAGTTCGGAAATGGTATATAATTAAATATGAAAATGATATATACTACAAATGTAGGAATGTAGAGTGGCTCGTGCTGAGAAAAAATTCAAAAGAAAAATGTTTTGAGTGGCGCGAGAAGCAACCTCGTAATATAAGTGTAGTTAATAATGTTAAGTGGTGTTTTATGAAAAGAATAAAACTTGAAAAGAATTTATTTTGGGTGTATTCGATGGAGAAAAGTATTAGTAATTGTAGCTTTTGTTAAAATAAAAATGGTTAATTGCTATAGAAGAAAAGGGTATAGGGGGCTACGTGGGTGTATCTGCCATGTAGAAAATCGAAGCGCATGCACAAAGTTGGACTCATGATGAGACTTCACATGACCACCTTCATTTATTCCTCCTACTCTCTCTCTCTCTCAATGTATTAGTATTAAATTACGTATACTTGTTGCTCAAAAAAAAAAAAAAAAAAATTACGTATACTTAATTTATAACAAAATTACGTGTACTATTTATTTTGTCCTACCTTATAGACACGCGTAGGCCGTAGTATTTAAATTTATAAGAAGTTAGCCGTTTGTCCGAACATTGATTTTGTACCACTCGTTACAGAACCAAAAACAGACTGTACTGACCAATGCCAAACTTGTCTTCTCCTTTTTTCTTTCTTGAATCAAAATGAAATCGAAATCGTGTAAAATATTCATTTCGATCCCATTCCATAATTGTTTCTAAAAGAAGACTGACTGTAAAGACCAAAATTCTAATCAAAATAGATAGCCAAGCAAAATGTGGTTACAGTTTACTTTTATATTTCATAAAAGAAAGTTTAAACACACACAAAAAAGTCTTAACTTAAGGCATTTTTAATAGCTTTTTAGTTTAAAAAATAAAGGCCCTTCATGCTTCTCACGCGCTCAGTGACATTCCCACACAATTTTCACAACGTAGTGCATACAAAGATGTACGTATACATAGACACATGATGATATATTGTACATGCACATACATCAGCATCACCATCATGATGATCATCAGAGAGTAGAGAAGAAAGAGGAGAGAGAAACAAAACTTATGTTATGTCCTTCTCACAGAGCTAAAGACAAGAGCTTTTTTTTTTTCCCTAAGTTAGCAAAATACCCATTTCGTCAAATATCCGTTTCTTCTGACAACAATTTCATATTTTTTCTGAGAATAAATAATGATAATTTTAAAGGGAAAAACAAAGATTGGCCTGTCTCTCTGCCTCCTTATTAAGTTAGTTAATTAATATTTTTATCATTACTGTTCTGGGTAGAGTAAAAAAAAACAGATGGGTTTTGCAGAGACTGTTTTGCGTGTGTTGGCTTTTCTCCTTTATTGTCTTTCCCCTTTTTTATCCTGCACCTTATTTAATTATATGCTAATTATTTTTTTATTGATACAAAACAAAAAATCCTTTTTTTCCTGGCATCAAATTAAAGATTCATTATTATTTTTTTTTTATCAACATTAAAGATTCATTATTTATAAAAACTAATTAGTACACAGATTAATCGATTTTGTAAATAACAATATCACTTTGCTACATATGTAAACAACATTCCGCAAAATTGGCTTTTATGAGCTAATCAATATATGCAGTTGACAAAAAAAATATCACTTGCTAATTTTATTCAAAATATCATAGCTACAGTATATTTTTTTGTTGTTGAGATTTTGCAGTAAATATGAATTCATATACTATTAGCTATAAGCCCTAAAAGTAAAAGCTTTAATCAAATTCAACCCACCTGGGTTTTTCTTTCTTCCTTTATTATACTACAACTGTTTATGTTCTTGCAAGTCTTCTCTTTCTCTCTCGCGCCACACACAAAAAAAAAAAAAGTAGTAATTTCTTTTACAATTTTCTTTTACAGTAAAAATAATTAATACTGTATATGGACCATGTCTTAAAAGGATCTCGAGATTGGCGTCTGAGATAAAGACCTCTACTTTGCTTCCTTTATCTTGCTCCTCTTATCTTCTCCTCCTTCCTCTCGCCATTACTCTGGCGTTTTCTGCAAAAGAAAGAACAAATAACCGAAAGAACCACACACCAACAACAACAAAAAAAAGAAAAACTTTTTTATTTTCTTTCCCCAAACTCCTTTTTTTCTTCCCACCATTATCTCATGAACGTGAGTGGAGGCTCTCTCTACCCAGAGAGCCTACCCTTGAAAAGAACCCAGCAACTACAACTATAATCTCTAAACCTCGGATTTCTCGAATTTTCAAGCTTCACCCCATTTGAAAGTTTCGTCCTTTTTTTTTTTTTTTATCTTATTTGAATTTTGAGCTATGATGGTCCACACGATGAACAGAGAGTCGCCGGATAAAGGGTTGGATTCCGGCAAGTATGTGAGGTACACGCCGGAACAAGTGGAAGCTTTAGAGAGAGTTTACACTGAGTGTCCTAAGCCCAGCTCTCTCAGAAGACAGCAACTCATACGAGAATGTCCCATTCTCTCCAACATCGAGCCTAAGCAGATCAAAGTTTGGTTTCAGAACCGCAGGTCATATTCACCTTCTTTTTCTTCCTCTTCAAATATCTTTGGTACTTAGTTATCTTTCCAAAACGTTATCTTTTTGTTTCTATTTGGCGTAAAATGTTTTATTTTCCACTGGCTATTCTTCTTTTTTGGATCTCATTGATCATTATTAAGTTTTGAATTATACTGCAGATCCATTGCCTCCTAAATCTCTCAAAGCAGGAAACTTTGTTTTGTTTACGCTTTGACACATCTTTAGTTGAGAATCTAAATTCAAGATAGCGACATCTAATCAAATTGTCTTTGAATGCGTTTGTTAACATTTATTTCCGTCAAACGCCTAAGATTTTCTGCCAGAGAATAAAGATATCATAAATTCAAAAATTTATATTATCTTTTCTACTTTATATCATTGGATGTGTTTTATAAAAGCCAAATGGTGTCTGTCTCTATTCATCCACTAACATTTATTCACATTATACATGCACATTTGGCTTTTCTGTTGGCGTTATTGGTTTATTGAAGCTTCCTTTTGATTTATTGATTATAGATGTCGAGAGAAGCAGAGGAAAGAAGCTGCTCGTCTTCAAACAGTGAACAGAAAGCTCAATGCCATGAACAAACTCTTGATGGAAGAGAATGACCGTTTGCAGAAGCAAGTTTCCCACTTGGTCTATGAGAATGGCCACATGAAACACCAACTTCACACTGTAAACTCTTCGTTTTTCTCTATTCTATTAGTATCTGTGATATCTTATTCTATGAAACATTTTGTTTAAAAGTTGTGTATCCTTTTTTTTTGGACTGCAGGCTTCTGGGACGACCACAGACAACAGCTGTGAGTCTGTGGTCGTGAGTGGTCAGCAACATCAACAGCAAAACCCAAATCCTCAGCATCTGCAACGAGATGCTAACAACCCAGCTGGGTGAGCTTTTCTTCTCTGCTCTGAATATCTCTCAGCTTGTTGAATTCTATATGCTACTTTGTGACATCTTAAATGTTTTTTCTTCAGACTCCTTTCGATAGCAGAGGAGGCCCTAGCAGAGTTCCTTTCCAAGGCTACAGGAACTGCTGTTGACTGGGTTCAGATGATTGGGATGAAGGTATAACTCTTAAACTTGTATAATCTGATGTCTGAGTATGAATTTATTTTCTTGATTATTTGATGAGCCTTCTTTTGCTGGTGTAGCCTGGTCCGGATTCTATTGGCATCGTCGCTATTTCGCGCAACTGCAGCGGAATTGCAGCACGTGCCTGCGGCCTCGTGAGTTTAGAACCCATGAAGGTAAAAGCATGATTCTGTTTCATTCTTCTATGGCTTATGTCTGTAATCAGGAGAAATAAATAGACTAACACCAATCTTGATAGGTTGCTGAAATCCTCAAAGATCGTCCATCTTGGCTCCGTGATTGTCGATGTGTGGATACTCTGAGTGTGATACCTGCTGGAAACGGTGGGACTATCGAGCTTATATACACGCAGATGTATGCTCCTACAACATTGGCAGCAGCTCGTGACTTTTGGACACTGAGATATAGCACATGTTTAGAAGATGGAAGCTATGTGGTGAGTTCTTGGATCTGCTTTTCTGTTTTGTGGTTTCTATTTTAAAACTACTTACATTTTACCTTCACGCATTTTCTTCAGGTTTGTGAGAGGTCGCTTACTTCTGCAACTGGTGGGCCCACTGGGCCTCCTTCTTCAAGCTTTGTGAGAGCTGAAATGAGACCAAGCGGGTTTCTTATCCGTCCTTGCGAGGGTGGTGGTTCCATTCTCCACATTGTTGATCATGTTGATTTGGATGTAAGTGACAACTCAAATCGGTTCAAAATACACCAGCTCTCTTTAATAATATGTTCCTGACTTTGTTGTGTCTGGTTTTGCAAGGCCTGGAGTGTCCCTGAAGTCATGAGGCCTCTCTATGAATCGTCAAAGATTCTTGCTCAGAAAATGACTGTTGCTGTAAGTTCAGATAACCTTGTTCCCTAGTGTCTATGACCTGAACAACTTGGGATACTACTGTGTTTCTTATGTTCAGATTCTTAATTCAGGCACTGAGACATGTAAGACAAATTGCACAAGAGACAAGTGGAGAAGTTCAGTACGGTGGAGGGCGCCAACCTGCAGTTTTGAGAACCTTCAGTCAAAGAATCTGTCGGTAAGTATCTCTTTGATTTGAATAGCTTTACCCCCAAGAGTTCTTTTGTTCTTCTTATTAATCAAATGGATGAACTCCAGGGGTTTCAATGATGCTGTTAATGGTTTTGTGGATGATGGATGGTCGCCAATGGGTAGTGATGGTGCAGAGGATGTTACCGTTATGATAAACTTGTCCCCTGGGAAGTTTGGTGGGTCTCAGTACGGTAATTCATTCCTTCCGAGCTTTGGTAGTGGTGTGCTCTGCGCCAAGGCATCTATGTTGCTTCAGGTACATGTCTTAAGGATTGGATAATGGAAAAGCTTATCTTCTGTTTCAGTCTTTTGCTAACTCACTTGCATCTCTTCTTGCATTAAGAATGTTCCACCCGCTGTACTGGTTCGATTCCTTAGAGAACACCGCTCTGAATGGGCTGATTATGGTGTTGATGCTTATGCTGCTGCATCGCTCAGAGCAAGTCCTTTTGCTGTTCCTTGCGCTAGAGCTGGTGGATTCCCAAGTAATCAAGTCATTCTTCCCCTCGCGCAGACAGTTGAACATGAAGAGGTATAAAAGAATAGTACAGCTTCACTTTCTCTTCTCGATCTCTAAATACGTTTAATAGTCCTGAAACCTTTCCTGGTTTACTTGTTTCAGTCTCTTGAGGTGGTTAGACTTGAAGGTCACGCTTACTCACCCGAAGACATGGGTTTAGCTCGAGATATGTATTTGCTACAGGTGTGATTTCATAGTTGCACACTTGCACCTTCAAAGTTTCTTGGTTCCTCAGTTCTTTTGTTGACATTTTTGATCTTTGATTCTTGTCTAGCTTTGTAGCGGTGTTGATGAAAATGTGGTTGGAGGTTGTGCACAGCTTGTCTTTGCTCCTATCGACGAATCATTTGCTGATGATGCACCTTTGCTTCCTTCTGGTTTCCGCGTCATACCTCTTGAACATAAGTCAACTCCGGTAATATATCAAAAATGCATTTAAAGATCAACATATATTCCTGATGAATATTCTAATATAGTTTCACTGTCATATAGAACGGTGCATCTGCGAACCGTACACTGGATTTAGCCTCGTCTTTAGAAGGATCCACACGTCAAGCAGGTGAAGCCGACCCAAATGGTTGTAACTTTAGGTCGGTGCTAACCATAGCATTCCAGTTCACATTTGATAACCATTCAAGAGACAGTGTTGCTTCAATGGCACGTCAGTACGTGAGAAGCATAGTAGGATCAATTCAGAGGGTTGCCCTAGCCATTGCTCCTCGTCCTGGTTCCAGTATCAGTCCAATCTCTGTTCCAACATCCCCTGAAGCTCTCACTCTGGTCCGTTGGATCTCCCGGAGTTACAGGTACTTATTAGCGGATCTAGGGCTTTTTTGCTTACATGATTTATGGAGTATTTATCTGAAATTCTCTTCTTTCTCTTTGGTTTTTGTAGCCTTCACACTGGTGCAGATCTCTTTGGATTGGATTCTCAGATCAGTGGTGACACGTTGCTGCATCAACTCTGGAATCACACTGATGCAATCATGTGCTGCTCTCTCAAAACAAACGTAAGTGACTAAGGAGTCGCATTGGTCCTTCTAGGGACATGTTTTGTATTTTCTGAAATCTTTGACATAAAATCTCTTTTGCAGGCTTCACCGGTTTTCACATTCGCAAACCAAACCGGTTTAGACATGCTGGAAACTACTCTTGTAGCCCTTCAAGACATAATGCTAGACAAGACCCTTGACGAATCTGGTCGTAAAGCTCTCTGCTCTGAGTTCCCCAAGATCATGCAACAGGTTTGGTTTTTTCTTAGGAAACGTTTTGCCATTCTACTGGAAAGACCATTGTTTGACTTGAAATCTTGATTTTCTTATAGGGCTATGCTCATCTACCAGCGGGAGTGTGTGCGTCAAGCATGGGGAGAAT
Source organism: Erysimum cheiranthoides (assembly GCA_011420285.2). Classification (NCBI taxonomy): domain Eukaryota; kingdom Viridiplantae; phylum Streptophyta; class Magnoliopsida; order Brassicales; family Brassicaceae; genus Erysimum; species Erysimum cheiranthoides. Next base: position 13,700,615 of record CM022182.2, on the reverse strand, counting down.
GGTGTCTTACGAGCAGGCAACGGTGTGGAAAGTTCTAGAAGACGATGAATCAAACCACTGCTTAGCTTTCATGTTCGTGAATTGGTCGTTCGTTTGAAGAATAAGAAGAAGAAGACTCAGATCACTTCATTTTTCCTTTGGGAGGAAGGTTATTTATGTAAGATATTAAAGTTAGGGTGCCATTATGCTCCAAAGTATTTTGAAATTCGAGGACTAATATGTAATATGACTAATGTATGATCCTTTATGGATTGTTCTTGTTCCTATGTTATGGCAGGATATTATTATGTTAATGTTATGAAAGTCTTTTTTTGTTGTGCTAGTTTGCTTTCGCAAGGTTGTCACTAGTTGTATGATTAATTTCTGTTGTCAACCATCTAGTTAGGTGTTCAAAAAAAAAAAAAAAACCATCTAGTTATATGATAAATTATGTATATTGAATTTTCTTAGTATGTAGCAAAAAAAAATTTATATAGAAAATATGAGTTTGAATTTCGTAAAGATCTAATTTCGTAAAGTCTTAAGTTTGGAACATCTAATAGGAACATTGTGGAAGTTGAGTAATATATATGCACATCTTATTACAATTGTGTATTTGTGAATATGTAGTTCCTTGCAATTTTTGGTGAATTTTTTCTTTAAAACTAATAAAAGTAGTCATAAATGTATAATAAAAGAGAAATCTATGTATTATTGACAAAAAAAAAAGTATTATTGATAAGATTTTATGTTAGATTTGTGTATTATTGTTCCGTTATTGTATAATGAGGGTGGTCCAATTTAAATATAGGTTCTAGTTTTTTTTTTTTTTTTTTCTTTTTGGCCATAATGGCCCTGTTCGGGAGGAGATCGATGCGTTAGCGATCGGCGACCAAAATTTAAAGGGAGAAAGAGAAGAACAGGAGAGAGAAAAACATGCTAGAGGCGTAGAGCCAAATAAATCTATGACGCAGTGGCCAAATAACTAGTTATTGTTGCTGCTGTTTAATTGCAGCGTTCGATTTATTCATTTTTTCTTGCCTCCGGCGTTGATTTTTAGAGTTTTCCAAATTTCAATCAATCTAGATCTCAATTTCTAGCTAGAGATCGAGAGAAAGAAGATGATGGAAACACATTACAGTTTGCTAAAATGGATAAATGGGCTTTTATGTTAGTTTTAATTATCCAGGCCCAATGTTGATTTTTTTTTTTTGGCCGCTTGCCGCTGACGCAGCGGTGACAAAAAGAACAGGCCCAATATAGGTTCTATTGATCTATTCTAGTTGTGCGCCGAAGCCGTCATAGCAGTATAGCACTGCAAACAAATTTAAAGATTGGATTTGCATGAATCTTCACAATAAATGAATTATCATTTTTATTTATAAATTTAACGTATACTATAAAAATTAAACGTGTATTGAAGTCGTATCCTGTCCATCATGAGATATGTAGATGATGATGATGCCTCCCACTTTAACTTAATTATAGGCAGAGAAACATATAAAGGTTTTTTCTCTGTGGTTGTCTATTTTAATAAAAAGGTTTTTAATGTTTTTGTATTCTACTGAGAAACCGACCAACCCTTTGGTAATTAAAAGACAGTAGAAAAAAAAAATGATAACAGAAATATTAGAAAAACGGTGAAGTATTTTGGTAAAATGGTCGCAATAACATTTCCATTTTGAAGGAAATAAGTTTATTATCCACTCGTTGATATCGCCCTCTCCTTTATCAAAGATAAAGAAATGCATAATGCTTTAATAATATACTATGTCATTATTAAAAATTTAATCATAATTTTGCTTTTCCTCATATATTTAAAGAAGTGGGATGCATCTTTGTCAGCAACACAATAACCATCGTTTATCATAGAGTTACGTTACGTGCATGGAAGACAATACGTTTCCTTCCCATCTCACTAAAACTTTCGAAGGCATCACCGCGCGAGTTTCTGAATCTTGTAAAAACCACCGACGATGATGGTATATTATATATGGCAACATCAAATTTGTAGCCCCCTCTATCACCATAAGAAAAATTTAAGGCCGAATTAATGTCTTTTGGCTTGCACATCCGATCCCATCAACAATTATAATATTATTATGAAATAACCGATAGTATTTTATTGAATAGTTATTTACCCTTACAAATTATTTAAAATATATCATAACAAAAATCGAATGTAAAATTATTTATTCTAAATTTATGATTGGTATAATTATTGTATGTCCTTTTAAGTAAATACTCCATAATAAAAATAAAATAAAATAAATCTGTTGTTAAAAATGAGCATAAATCTAAAGTGTCATGTGAAAACTGCTACTATTGTTTTTTTTTTTTTTTTTGGACAAAACTGCTACTATTGTTTATCAGTATCTTTAACGACTAAATGAGTATAATGAGAACTAGGCCTTGGCCTTTGCCCTTTGGTTAGTGCTTTTTTCTTTGTTGGCCAAATGGTTAAGTGCTTTAAATATGGCCTTTGATTAGAGAACCTCATTTCTCTCTCTTTCTCACTAACAAAGAACAAAATGGGTTTGGTAATAAAAGCTCTCAAATATATTATACTCCTCCACATTTCCTTGACCTTCATCTACACCAATGAAGTCTCATCCGCTTCTCCGGTGACTCCACCGTCGTCGCCGGCGAAGATGAGCCGGAGACTTGTGGCAGTTGAAGGCATGGTTTACTGCAAGTCCTGCAAGTATTCCGGCGTCGATACTCTCTTGGAAGCATCTCCTCTTCAAGGTCATTACATTATAACTTCGGATCCCTTTCAAAATTTTCAGTTACCTTGTAGTCTTGTAGATCTATAACATCATACATTTTCCACACGAACTTTTGATTTGACCGACCTTGTCTTCATTTTTATTTGTTACATTGTCGTTGCATGTTTTGGAGATTACTTCCATAAAATTTAATCTTCATATTAACTTATGCAGCGAGTTAAATTTTTGATTTTTGAATTAATTTACGTGTTTAAACAAAAAGCATGTATGCATGCATTACGATCTCACAGAAGATATTTTCTATCCACTTGATGGCTGCAAAAGATAGTCTGAATGTAGGTTAAATTAAGTTTCGTTTAGCTAATGATGCATGTTAGATTGATTTCTGTATGAAAGAACCTGAATGAACGATTTTAATCCAACAAATTCATGTGACTAAATGTTTTTCAAAGCACTGGCTGTGTAATCATTAAGGTAAATTTCATTTATTTGTATCTGTATTTCTATCTTTTAAAGTGTTGCATGCATGTTCTCTCTATTCAGGAAGAATGCATTCTCATAATCTACACAAATGATAAAGAATGTAAAAATATTCAAAATATCGTACTTTTGCATTTCACAGTCGTCGAGTCTCTCACGCCACTTGGCTTTCATGCATAAAGTTATCTTTTTGTCATTTTCCTCTCCAATATCTTTTCATCCAATGCCCTTTAATTTCTAGCTATATGACTGTTTTTATTTTCCAAAGTTAAATGTTGATATGAAACTTTCATAATATTAAATATATAGCTTATGCATATGTATTGCTTGAAAGTTGAAATCAATGAAATGTTTCAATTATAGGAGCGACCGTAAAGCTTGCATGCAACAACACAAAGAGAGGTGTGACAATGGAGACAAAAACAGACAAAAACGGATACTTCTTCATGTTAGGTCCCAAAAAACTCACCAGCTACGCTTTCCACACGTGCCGGGCTTGGCCCACGAATCCGGGGCCCACGACTGCAACGATGACATGCACCGTCCCGTCACAGCTCAACAATGGAACCACTGGTGCTATGCTTAAGCCTTCAAAAACAATCAACATCGGTGAACACGACTATGTTCTCTTCTCCGTTGGTCCCTTCGCGTTTGAGCCGGCTTGCACTCGTTGAAGACTTGAATTTCCTTCTTTTTCTTCTTTTTGTGTGTGCTTGATTGTTATGATGATATCACTAGTGGTTTAAATGTTCGGTCTTGTTTGTTTGTTTGTTTTTGGTATGTTCCTATTTGATATCTATGTGAGTGAACTTTTTAAGATTTTTAGTGTGTTTGATTTCATAAGTTTGTACTAGTTAATACCTATTTTGTGGCTTGATTTCAGGAAGTTTTTTTTTTTGCATTTAGCAACTTGGTCACCAGTATACTTTTGCATAGAGTGGAATTTGGCAGTCTTCCCATTATCCAACTCTTTTTTTTTTAAAAAATCTTGATTACTTCAAGAAAATGACAAATTAATTTAATATTATAGAGAGACCTTGTACATTATATTTGACAAAAAAATAAATAAAAACGATACATATTATTGTTATAACATCACACATCGCTATTTCATCGACGGCATTTGCATTTGTCATTAGTACATACCAAATCAATATTCATTTTATTTACAAAGAAAATCAGAAGAACCAATAATTCACACTAAATACAACTTATTTCCACGATGTATATAGTAAAACACTTTGCATGAAATAGTGTTAATGCATTTTAATCTTAATCACACTCTCTCGTGATTTGCAGATAGAGAATGAAACAACGCAACAAGCAACACAATCTCCATTTGAACAATCCAAAGTTTAACAATCAAAAGAGTTATGATTATTGTTCCTGCCAAACTGAGAATCCGCAAAAGGTTTCTGGTGAATGTAACACACACATCCATAGACCAATTTGGATGCAAAATGAGGAAGAGAAGGAAATTCAAACGATGATGGTTCATTACATTAGTTATATTAGAAGGTAGGGACTAGACCAGAGAGAAAGAAACGTCTGTCAAACCATGAAAACAAACTCAAAATGCAAAATTCTCAACTGTTTCTTCATTTGCAATTCAACAATAAATCTTAAAAACTTGCTTTTAACCTGAGCAGAGAGAGTCTTGACAAATTCTAATAAGCATGTCTTGCTTTCTTCTTTTTGCGCCGAGGTTGCTTGACTTGCACCAAGCTTGGACGATAAGAAGAAGGGCAAACAAGTGGGGGACGACAAGTTTTAAAGAGATTTCCAGACACACGTTCACGGTGTTCGACAAAGGGAGCTTCACCGAGATTCACAGATTTGAAGTAGCCGTCTTCTCCAAACACAAAAGCAGTGTGTTGACGAGCAGTCTTGGTGGTTGGTAGATATCCGTCTAGTTCAAACACCACAGCAACATTGTTTTCCTCATCAACAAAGAAGCTCCCACCAGAAATCTCCTCAAGCTTAAAACCAGTGATTGGGAATGGCCCAGTTTCCACTTGCAAAAACTTGCTCCAGGACACATAGTTGGGCTCAACGGTAATGGTAACCCAAATCTCAAAAGAGTCAGATACATCACTACCAAACAGGACCGCAAGCTGCTCATCTCTAACGCTTGAGAGGGTCACACAGTCACCAGAGTAAGAGTGAAAAGGAAGAGGCAGGCGTGGTCCAAACCTCTCTTTCGTGAAATCAAAACAGAGTAAGAAATCTTCAACCTCTGTTATCGATCCATCTGGTTCAAGTTCAACATCATCAAATTTCTCATGAGCAAAAAAGTAGGTGTTTCCCTTCACAGACACGCCTCGCTGATGCGAGTCTATCTCCCACTCGGGATTCACATCGAGGACCCTCCATGAATTAGAACTAATTTCATAGATTTCGTACCCGAAAACGCGTTCTGGTCCAACACCAATGTAATCATCCACAAACCTCAGGATTTTGTGGTTGCGCTTCTCCTTCTTCTTGTCGTATCCGTATCCGATCGCGTACCTGTCGTATCTGTGGAAATTTTCTCTCGGTCCGATCGACCTTGTTTCACACAGGTAAGGGTTCCACACCACCAGCTTCGAGTTGTTCTTAGCCACGCATAACACCAAGCCGTCGCAGTGATATACTCTATATATCTCCAATTGATTAAGCAAATCCACCTGCTTTACCGATACATCAACCAAATCTTCTTCGCAGTGACGGAACCTCACAGAGTAGACCTTGTAATTCATCGTCATGAACCCCAGAAACTCATCCGTTCCTCTCGCTGCTTTACAACCCAAAACCCAGTTTTTCGTTATAGCGTCCCACGTTTTGCAAGTAGATCGCACCGCCTTCAGAGATGTTATCGGAACCCTCGTCAGTATCTTCTCCCCAACCAATTTCTGCGGAAGATCGCACATCGCCATCCTTCCAACTCTCTCGCTCGACAAACGCCGCCGCAATTTGATAATTAGGGTTTTCCTCTCTCTCTCTACGCCAATATATTTTCATCCGATTATATATGTCCTTAAATTTCTATGACTGTTTTTATTTTCCAGATTAAATGTTGTTGATATTAAACTTTCATATTATTGAGATATAAATAACTTATATATATGTTTATGCATTGCTTGAAATCGTTGAAATGTTTCAACTACAGGAGCAACCGTAAAGCTTGCATGCAACAACACAAAGAGAGGTGTGACAATGGAGACAAAAACAGACAAAAACGGATACTTCTTCATGTTTTAGCTCCGAAAAAACTCACCAGCTACGCTTTCCACACGTGCCGGGCTTGGCCCACGACTGCAACGATGACATGCACCGTCCCGTCACAGCTCAACAATGGAATCACTGGTGCTATGCTTAAGCCTTCTAAAACAATCAACATCGGTGAACACGACTATGTTCTCTTCTCCGTTGGTCCTTTCGCGTTTGAGCCGGCTTGCATCGTTGAAGCTTGAATATCGCTCCTTTTCTTGTTTGTGTGTGCTTGATTGTTATGATGATCACTAGTGGTTTAAATGTTCGGTCTTGTTTGTTTGTGTTTTGGTATGTTCCTATTTGATATCTACGTCAGTGAACTATTTTAAGATTTTTAGTGTGTTTGATTTCATAAGTTTGTCCTAATTAATACTTGTGGGCTTGATATTTTACATTTTATGCGTCATCTAATTAATCTTTATACGAGTGTGTTAATCCAACTGTGGTGGGATTGTGGCTCTTGTTTGAGACGTGGAGTTTCCCTTTTGAGTGAAATTTTTTGCATTTTAGCAACTTTGTCACCGGTATACTTTTGATGGCAAAAAAATTTCGGATTTCTATGGATCCCAAGAACTAGTGGGAATTCCGGGAGGATATGATCTCTTCTATTTTTAAAATCTTCGGTCTTCTATGGTATAGAAAGTTTAAGTTGGAACTGAAGATAGTTCAACCAATTTTAGTTACTAACCCGGCAATCTGGTTTTGCCTGGTTTTATTGAAACAAGATTAAGAGACATAATCAATTTATTCATAATGTATTTCGTCGCTGTTGTTATGACATTACATGGATCGACGAGAACAAAGGTTATTTTTGTCTAAAAGAGTGATAAATTATAAGTCTTTCAGGCTGTTCACCAATCAATACCGAGTTGCTTGGAGAGGAATAGATTATCAAGATACGTGATTATTGGTGCCGATGAATTGACATAGCTTTGCATATGTATCTTAGCCGCAGCCTCTGTAAAGATTCACAAATAAATGAACAAAAAAATATCGTCAGGAAATTGCAGCCTTCAAAACATAATGAAGAAGAAACTCCTATAACAAAAAAATACAAAATACAATTGTGAAATCTTAAACAGAGATAGTATGGAAATTCAAAATCTAATAAATCCCTACCGCCAAATGAGCTTTAAAACCAAGGTGAATCTCAAAGAAATTTCTCTTATGATACTAGGAGTTATACGGGTCTAATATAGCGGTGTGATTTATCTAATCCCTTGAAAATTGATAGTTGAAATTTGAAAACCTTGAAAATAAATCTGACTACTTAAACTACTAGTTAATCTGACACAGAATACACACAGCATTATACACACAGCATTACGAGAGTATCAACTAGTTCATGAACTCACCATCCTCTTTGAGCATATGAAGTAGATGAGCCCTTGTGGGAAGAGCGTACATCCCTAGAGAAACAGCTTTCCGTATAGCCCATCCATGGTGGGGAGCAAACACTTGAGCATAAGACTTAGATGCTGGTTCCTTTAAGGAGTTATCACCTCTGCAAATCAAAATACATTTAATCTTCTGATCTTGAACCAAAACAAACTACAACAAGACTCCATATTTCTTTTACTTCAATGTCCTTATTCAAATCACAGCCTACAAACTGGCTCGGCTGATCAAGTTTATACATATAACAACCCAAAATCGTTAGGGACAAATTCGGAACGTGTTAACTTAGCTATATGCATTTGATTAAAACTGACATAAGAGAGAGTGAAGAAGAACCCTTACTCGGAAGCTATGATCTGTTCAAAGAGAACCCTGACCATGTCAAGACCACGCTTTACCCTCAAAAGGTTTCTCGTGTGACTACCAGCTTTCCTTACACAGTTTGCCTCAATATCTTTGTCCACCATTACCACTAATGTAGATATCGAACTCGACGCCCTCACAAGATCATCAACCTGTAGTCATTTTCACGAGTTAAAACGTTTCACCAAACTTAGCAAATTCAAAAGATAGATTCCAAATACTTCATAATTTTGCTAATCCATTCAAAACATCTCACAACATAATTATTAGTACCTTCAGGGGAACACAACTACAGAGCTTTCTTTCTATACAAAGATTCGAACAAGCATATATTATTCCTATCTCTATAACCTCGCAACTCCTGTGATTTTCATATTCAATCCACTACTCTCAAGTCTGGAAACATACCTTGGCAACATAGTCCATCTCCGCAAACTTAAAGGCTATTCCAAGGCAACCAAAAAGAGGCGAGACCAGAGAGCAAGCGTGAGAGAACTGCGCTACAGGCACTTCCGGACTTTGCGAATTCACGGTGACCGCTAGTTCCCTAAAAGCGGTTGAGATTTTTCTCAGCGGCCTATCTGCGTCCGAATCCGCCATAGAAGATCTCCTTCTCTCTCTCTCTCCTTCTCCTGATTTCAATTTCTGGTGTGATCTTTCGATTGATATCTGTGATTTGCCGCGGAATCTACTTTGCTGCAAAACGAGTCAAAAGGAGATTCGCTGATCAGTTACTGTGAGACGTTTGGCGTTCAGATCACAGATATCCTTCTTCTGGATAATAATATCCCCACCCGAGTATGTTTATATGAATAAACAAACGCTGCGTTGAAGTAAAATAAATATTGTATGGGCATAATTAATAACCAAACTCAACCACAAGAACCGAACTTAAACAAGATTAAGAGACACTCAATTTTCTTTGATTAAAGAGAGTACCTATAGCAAAGAAACACATCTTCAGCCAAGTTCATGTTCCAATAATACTCAAATAAATTACTAAAACTGTTTCTTTTTTTAAAAGGTGATCAAGAACAGTATAGAAAGCGATCAACAACATGATTGAGAAACCAATATTTTGCTTTGATTCTTCCACGAACCATCTATAAAACAATGAAAATCATGAGTGAAACAGAAGAACAAGTTTCTTTTAAGCTTTGTAATTTCTAATACTTTAAAAAAACATTCAAATTAAGGATGCATATATTGTAACAAGGTTTTTGGTTGAATAATTTTCACATTCATTAAAAAAAAAAAAACAAAAAAAACAATGAAGTCGGTATAGCCGTTCACATTCGTTGGTGAAAATGGTGTCTACAAAAAAAATAAAAATATAAAAGGTACTCGTCTCAACAGATATGTGCAACGTCAACAGATATGTGCAACGTCAGTACATAACAAAAAATGGTTTAGTCCTTTTATATGATAATGGGCAATATATTATCTTTATAAACTCTTTTCTACTAATTACGTTAAAAAAAAAACTGTGTAGGTTGAAAGGTTTGTTCCGTGTAGACAACAGACACAACGTGGACAAAAACCTGTGGAAACGCAACTTGACAAGCATCCAGAGCAGAGTGAGAAGCGAAGATCTGATTTTCAACACAAGAAAGGCAATCGGGTTACACCATTACGATTTTGTCGACAACGAAATCATCCATGATTGCAATTTCTAAGGGCTTATGAACACACTCAAGAGGTTGACAGTAAGAATGCCCGGTGAAGAAAATGAGGACGATGAGGAACTCGATAATGCGATTACCTTCTCACATTACTTCTACGAGGAGAGATATGAAATGGATCATCCGCCACGAAACGCGGGTGGGCACGGTGGACGCGGTGGACGAGGTGGACGCGGAAGAAACCGAATATTTTTGAAAATAATATTTGCTTGGATGGAATTCCCTTTGCGTTTTGGTTTCTCTTTTGTAGCCATGATCTATCTCTTTGGATGTAATGATGGTTTGGTTTTCAATCTTCATAATAATATTGCTGATTCAGTTCTATTTGTGTTTTTCTGGACATTCGTCTTAGACGGTTTGGAGCAGGGAAAAATAGTTCTCCGGCCCTTCGTAAGTGGCTTTATTAGGTTGCCACGGCCCTTACTAGGGACCATGGAAATTATGTGTATAAGAAGAAGCTTTCCAAGGGACACAATTCACAAAATTGTTTGTCTCGTGTGCTCGAAAAACTCTCCTTTTTGGACTTCCATTCTGAATTCCATAAGGCTTATTGCGTCTAGGAAAGCTTGTTGTGGGGCAAGGGATACAAGTAACTGCACATCTCATCAGGGTCGGAACTATTTAAACATTAGGGTTAATCTGCCTATTCTAAGGTTGGAGCAGGCGGATTTGGGTGGCCAGCAACCACTTGTATCAAAGGTTTTTTTATGAATATATTAAGTTGGAATTGTCAAGGTTTAGGGAATAAAGCGACGATTGGGTATCTTAGGGATTTATGGGGTAAACATATACCTGATTTTTTATTTCTATCGGAAACAAAACAATCAAGGTCTTTTATGGAACAATTTCTTGGTCATTTTGGTTATTCAAATTGTGTAACGATTGATCCAATTGGTTGTAGCGGAGGCTTGGCCTTATTTTTTAATAGTAATATGTTTCCGGTTACTATCTTATTTCAATCTAATCGAATTATCGATATAGAAACGGTTTACAAAGGCAAAACGATTAATTTATCATTTGTGTATGGTGATCCGGTCCCGAAAAAACGAGACCAGGTATGGGAGCGACTAACGAGAATGAGTTTATCTAGAAATACTCCGTGGTTCGCGGTAGGTGATTTTAATGAATTAACCGGAAATCACGAGAAACGAGGGGGAACATTAAGGCATGCTTCCACTTTTGTTTCTTTCAACTTAATGATACGGAATTGTGGATTTCTACATTTTCCGTATGTGGGAAATTGGTTATCTTGGAGAGGATGGAGAGGAGGAAAAAACAAAAAACCAATTCGGTGTCGTTTAGATAGAGCTTTGGGTAATGAGGACTGGCACGAACTCTTTCCGGATACAATAGTGAAGTACTTACCTATGGTAGGATCGGATCATAAACCAATTCTTACGAATATAGCTGAGAAAACCCCTCGTGGGAGAAGAATGTTTATGTTTGACAAAAGATGGATCGAAAAAGAAGGTCTTTCGGAGGCAATAGCCAAAGGTTGGGAAGCGGCTCCTGATGATGGTAATTCAGGTTTTGCGGATAAAATCATTTCGTGTAGAAAGGAAATCTCAAAGTGGCGGGCTGCTCTGGTACCCCATGGTCGAGATAAAATCGAGAAAATTAAGGCAGAACTGGTAAGGGCTCAAGCGGACGATTCATGTCCACCAGAGGTAATAGCGGATTTAACATCACAATTACGTGAGGCATATTGTGAGGAGGAAACATACTGGCATCAAAAGAGTAGAACTAAGTGGATGCATTGCGGTGATAAGAATACAAAATTCTTTCATGCTCAGACAAAACAACGTCGGGCACGAAACCGAATTGTTGGTTTGTTTGATAAAAGCGATAAATGGTCTATGGAAGAGAAGGATATACAAAAAATAGCTGTCTCGTATTTCGATGAGCTGTTTACTACCTCAGAACCTCATGGCTTTGAGGAGGCTTTGGCGGAAGTAAGTACGGTGATAATAGAAGACGTAAATGCTTTTCTTACGGCTCCTGCTACGGAACTTGAAATCAAGGCAACGCTTTTTATGATGCACCTAGATAAAGCCCCGGGTCCGGATGGTATGACAGTCTTATTTTATCAGAAGGCTTGGACCTCTATAAAAAAAGACTTGGTTACATTGGTAAACTCTTTTTTCGAGGAAGGTATTTTTGATCCCCGGTTAAATAGGACTAATATTTGTCTTATACCCAAGATTGAAAAGCCAACCCGTATGACAGAGCTAAGACCCATAAGTTTATGTAATGTGGGTTACAAAGTAATCTCAAAGGTTCTTTGTCAGCGGCTTAAAACGGTGTTACCAAGGATTATTTCTGAAACTCAATCTGCCTTTGTACAAGGGCGTTTGATCTCAGATAATATTTTAATTGCTCAAGAAATGTTTCATGGACTACGTACTAATCAATCGTGCAAGTCAAAATTTCTGGCGATTAAGACGGATATGAGTAAAGCGTATGATCGGGTGGAATGGATTTTTATTGATAAACTCCTGCGGAAAATGGGATTCTGTGACAAATGGACATCTTGGATTATGAAATGTATAACAACGGTAGAATACAAGGTTTTACTGAATGGTCAACCTAGGGGGGCAATAATGCCAGAGCGAGGTCTAAGGCAGGGTGATCCTTTATCGCCATACCTTTTTATTTTATGTACGGAAGTCTTAATAGCAAATATTCGGAAAGCAGAGCAGGATAAACTAATCACTGGAATTAAGGTGGCCAATAAGAGTCCTCCAATTTCACATTTGTTATTTGCGGATGATAGTTTGTTTTTTTGTAAGGCAAACAAAGAGCAATGTGGTGTTATCTTAGGTATTCTGAGACAGTATGAAGAGGTATCGGGCCAACAAATAAACTTCACAAAATCCTCAATTCAATTTGGGCATAAGGTGGATGAGACAATTAAATCAGAAATCAAAGGAGTTTTAGGGATTTCCAAGATTGGAGGTATGGGATCTTATCTAGGTCTCCCAGAAAGTATGGGAGGTTCCAAAACTCAGATTTTTTCGTTTGTCAAAGACAGGCTTCAAAACAGGATAAATGGTTGGACGGCAAAATTTTTGTCAAAGGGGGGAAAAGAGGTTATGATTAAATCGGTTGCGGCGGCACTCCCAACCTATGTCATGTCTTGTTTTCGGCTACCAAAATCAGTTACCTCTAAGCTCACAAGTGCGGTAGCAGATTTTTGGTGGAGTACGAGTGGGGATTCGAAAGGAATGCATTGGAAAGCTTGGGACAAACTATGCTCAAGTAAACAATTAGGAGGCCTTGGATTTCATAACGTTGATGATTTTAATACGGCACTTTTAGCAAAACAACTATGGCGGCTTATGGAGGTTCCAGACTCCCTCTTTGCTAAGGTTTTAAAAGGACGGTACTATAAGAATTCTAACCCTTTGGAAAACATAAAATCATACTCCCCATCCTATGGATGGAGAAGTATTGTTTCGGCGCGCTCTCTGGTTCAAAAAGGACTTATTAAAAGAGTCGGTTCAGGAGAATCCATTTCTGTATGGAAGGACCCCTGGATACCAGCTCAATTCCCGAGACCAGCCAAAAGTAATGGGTCCTTTATGGATCCCTCTTTACAAATTCATCACCTAATTGATCATCAGACAAGATCATGGGACTTCGACAAACTGTCAGCTATTTTCGAGCCAACGGATGTGGCTTTGATTTCAGCCTTACCTTTAGGACATAATTTGATTTCGGACTCTATTGGTTGGCATTTTACAAAGCATGACCAATATTCGGTAAAATCAGGGTACCAAACGGTTCGTCTTCCAAATCCTTCTTCGGCTTCTTATCCGGTATATGGTCCTGACTGTATTCCGCTACAGGCTCAAGTTTGGAAGATAAAGTGTCCTCCAAAGATTCAACACTTTCTGTGGCAGGCTCTCACTGGTTGTATTTCGGTATCGGTTAATCTCCATAACAGGGGAATTAACTGTGATGTTGTTTGTGCAAAGTGTGGAATTGGGGAAGAAACGATAAATCACGTTCTCTTTGAATGCCCACCTGCTCGACAGGTTTGGGCGCTATCCCAGGTACCATCAGGTCCACAATTTCCCTCGGCTTCTCTGTTTACAAATATGGATTATTTATTCTGGCGGCATGCAAAACAGGATGTCAGTGACTCTTATCCCTGGATATTATGGTACATTTGGAAGGCTCAAAATGCAAAAATTTTTGAAAATATAGATGAGAAGCCTCCCGAGATTGTTAGGTTGGCTAATTCGGAATCTTAGGCTTGGCAAAAGGCACAGATGGAGGAGGAGGATTCTTCAAATATCCTTGTGCGTCAACCTGGATCCCTCTCACGGCCAAATTATTTCCAATCCAGGTTTTCGGGATTTAGGTGTTATGTGGATGGATCATGGAAGGAGACGGATAACTTTGCAGGTTATGGCTGGTATTGTACTTCCTCTGATTCAGCATCAACAATGGGAGCGGCCAACCGGCGAAGAAGTTTGACACCCTTACATGCAGAATTGGAGGCTTTGATGTGGGCGATGCGATGTATGATTGGCGCTGGAAATCAACATGTCGCGTTTTTGACAGACTGCTCGGACCTGGTGAAGATGGTGTCTTCCCCAACAGAATGGCCGGCATTTGCAGTCTATCTAGAAGATATCGCCGCCGATAGGGAAGAATTTTTATCCTTCTCTTTATCTTTTGTTAACCGAAGCGAGAATGTTCAAGCGGATAAGTTGGCACGAAATGTTCGTGTCCTACCACATAGTGTTACTTTTGTAAACCACATTTCGCCAACTTGGCTTTCTTAAGCTAATTAATATATGCAGTTGACAAAAAAAAAAGATTACTGAATACAAAAAATATATTTAACTATTCTAAAAGTATTTTTATTACTCATTAAATTTTTTTTTTTTTTATCAAAATCCAAATTAACCAACCTATGAAGAAAATAAAATTACCATCTGATTCGATGTCAACTTCTCCAACTTACTTCCTTTAGGCTCACAAGAAATTGGGCTTCATAATTTTTACACTTGGTTATTTCGGCTTCTTTAGATTTGGGTTTTTTTAACTTAGTGTGCTTAAATGTAAACATTTAGGCCTCTTGCCACCTTTTAATTTTAATGCAAAAAGTTATAAAAAAAAAAAAGTAACTCGACAAGGATATCGCTGGGTTGTAATGTAGGCAGGGAGAGAGCAGACAAATAGACTTCTGTTGAAGCTACTTCAAACAAAAAAATATGAAGATTACTACATGGTGATGAATTATGAATATTGTTCAAGAATCAAGATATCAAGCTTTAATTGGGACAGATGCATGGCTGCTGGGGATACTTTAACTAAAAGATCATCATCAACAAAATGTGGTTTCCGAAATTTTTATTTACTCCCTCTGTTCCTAATAAATTGATGTTCTAGGTTTTAATTTTGTTCCTTAAAGATTGATTTTCTAGAATTAAAAACTAAAATAATTTTTTTTTCTTTATGCTTTTTGCCACATGTCATGGTAACTATTGTATAAATTTTCTCTTTCTACTCATAAAATAATTTTTAACTAATTAAAACATAAAACTTTATCATGTCTTAATATGTGTGAAAAAGGTAAAACATCAATTTTTTAGGAACAGAGGGAGTATGTTCCACTCTGGCTGCTGATATTTAATTAATTTCATTCCATTAATATAAGTAGTATTTTGATGAAAAAAAATTAGAATGGACCAAAACAATGTACCAAGTTATAGGTAAGGAATTATTATATTGAATGTTTATATCGATTATTGGGCAGACGGAATGGCGGATGCAATTATTTAGAATACTTATAAAGATAGTGACATTAATTGATTCTTAGGTGGAGCTTATTTTAAAATTAATCGATGAAATTTGGAGTAATAATTTCGGATAGTATAACAAAAAGAAAAAAAAATAGAAAAGGAATCTCTTTGTGTTTCTTGACTTTTTGAGCCAAGCAAACAATAGCAATATCGTTGGTTAAATACAAATTTCATCAGTTTTCGAAAAACGTCCACTTGCCATTTACTCCGCTTTTACGGTTTCCGCCAATTTTATTTCTCTAATTTCAAACTTTTCTCTCTCTCTCTCTCTCACCAAATCCAATTCTCTATAATTTAAAAATATTCCTCTCTTTTCTTCTAGATAAAAAACAAGTTACTTTTCATTATAGCCCCTGTACTATTGTAGTTATCCACAACTGTCTCGTACTTCTATCATCGTCTTATCATTTTCAACCAGTAGTAATTTTCGATGCAAAATTGAATTCACATAAACGAACGCTATTTTGGAATTTCGATACGGGGAAAAAAAGTATAGAAGTATACCCCCGTTTTCCTACGAATAATTTTGAATGAACTTTTAAATGTAGGGTATCTAAATGAAACTTTACTAAATAAAAGGGTGAAAACATGAAAAAAAGCATAATAGAGGGGTTGTATATTTTGGAGTTTTGATAAACATATATATACATACACACACTCTTTTTCCGCTACACTGTTGTTAGACTGTTCCTTTACTTTCTTTTCTCCAACCAATAACTCTCTCTCCAGCTATTTTCCTCTCAATTTGATTCCACTCTTAAAGCTTCAACAAAAAAAAAAAAAATCTTAGTTATATCAGTGACCAACGTTCTGATTATCTGCTTCGTCTAGATCTACATTTTTCCATTTCCGCCTTCTTTGCTCTGTTTAAAACGTTCCCCACGGCCGGAATCGCCGCCGGACTTATTGTGGAACGGTGAAAATTGGTTCTATGATTTTACTGGTTACTTCTTTTTACTTCTGTAAGTCTTCTTACTTACCTACTGGTTTGTCCCTTGAATTCGAATTTTTTAATTAATTTGAAATGAAGTTCATTTGTTTCAATGAAGAAACTTTATTTTTCTTCTAATTTCTCCATTTCAATAAATTCTAGTTTTGGATTATCTTCTGCTGTATCACTCACAAAAATCTCTCACTTTTTTTTTTTTTTTGTTATAAAAAATGTTGCTTTTTGTGGATTGGTTGCTCAGAAAATGACTAAAAATTTGTAGAAGGTAACCGACAGTGTAGCTGAAAGAAGCCAGAAACTCCCTTGTCTTTGTTCTTAAATTGAGACAATCTACATAGAGTTCCTACTTATTTATTAATAATCCTACTGTGAGAGGACCCAGTAAAGTAGAGTAATTGTAACCATCCGCGTGCGTTCGATTCCACTGTGTGTTTACAATGTGCGTGGGCCATTTCCTCATTTGATTGTCTGTTTTACTCATTCTTGGTTTGGTCTTGCTCACCCCCGGATTCGTCGGCTGCTTCGGCGAAATTTGGATACCCAAGTAGATAATTTGTGTAATGAATAAAGTTTCCTTTTTTGTTCATTACTTGATTCATGCGTCACTTTCTGATTTTTTTTCAGGATTTTCTTTTGTTTCTGCAATAAGTTTGGATTGATTTGAAAATGGAGGAAGTAGCAGCTAAGGCTGAGGAAGAAACTATGGAAACCACCGTAGAGGCGATGAAAGAGGACAACGCAACTACAGCTAATGGAAGCACAAGTCCAGAAATTGTTTCTGCAGCGCCTGCAGTGTCCAGTCGAACTGCTACTACTAAAAAGAAACCAGTTATTAGTTCGAATTTGATCAAACCAACCGCGTCTTCTTCATTACGGGTCTCAGGTTCTTCACCTGTGACAATCAGGAGAAATAGTACTGGAGGAGTGACAGAGAAGTCAGTTGGTGCCTCTAAGGTTTTACCAAAACAAATGAGTACTACTGCCTCACGTACTGATCCGGTAAGGAGATCACTTCCAGAATTGAGGAGGAGCTCTGTGTCTACTCTTTCTGCCAAGACTGTATCCAAAGCAAGCCTTCCTGAGATTAAAAAGTCTATCCCAGTATCACCAGGTAGTCGGAGTTCGACAAAGTCAACTGGGTCTAGTTTAAGTAAGCCTGAGTCTTCTGCTAGAACACCCATGAGTGTCTCTGTGTCTTCAAAAAGAGCTCCATCTTCATCAGTTGACAGTAGTGGCAGCAGGACCAGTAGTGGAAGAGCGCATGCTACTCTTACAAGCGGGAGGACAGTTTCTAGAGTTTCTTCTCCCTCAGCTGGAACATCACCTTCTGTTTCTAGCGGTTTAAGATCAAAGTCATTGTCGACACCTCTAGACCGGAGTTCCAACTTCTCTGGACGGAAGAAAATAGCTACCCCAGAAAGCCGCGATTCACGACTCATTATTCTTCCAAAAGTGGAGGTTAAAGCTGGCGATGATATGGTAAGAACTCACCTTCCTCTTTTGTACTTCTAAAATTTTCATACAATAGGTTCAGTCCTTCCCTTCATTTGTGTGGTTATTGATTAATGGATGGCTGTAATTGCTTAAGAGATTGGATCTCAGAGGCCACAGGATTCGCAGTCTAACCTCTGGTGGGCTACACTTGTCGCCAAACTTAGAGGTAAACTTTTTTCCCATGATAACTTTACAGTGTTCTAGTGCACACCAGCAACGTTTATGTAGTAATGTCAATCTTGAGGGAGGATTAGTTATTTATATACCACAAGGAAGAAGTCGGAATTTTTTTCCTGAGTTCTTGATATTAGTTTTAAAAATCCCATAAGGATGAATATAATCTTTTGGCATTAATTATGCTAACCTCATTTATGTGAAGTTCTTACCTCTATCATTCAACTTATTTTAATTTCCTCTACTTCTACTCCTTACCAGTTTGTCTATCTTAGAGACAATCTCCTATCTACGCTGGAAGGTGTTGAGATATTAAATCGAGTCAAGGTCAGTAAATTTGTTTCCCTGGGGTTCTTGGTTTTCAACAACTATATTGCTCACACCAGCTCTGATCCTGTTACTTCCTTTAATCTCAGGTTCTGGATTTGAGTTTTAATGATTTCAAAGGGCCAGGATTTGAACCACTTGAGAATTGCAAAATGCTGCAGGTTTCTTTCTCTCCCATTCTGTCTTGTTTCTTCCTTCATGAGTGTTATCTGATCAGCATTTGAAATGGTATATTACTTGGGCAGCAACTTTATCTTGCTGGAAATCAGATAACTTCACTTGCTAGTCTGCCTCAACTTCCAAACTTAGAGGTGGGCATCAGAAATTGACAAAGCCTCTTGTACCACTTATGTGAAAAATAATTGGCTAATTGCTATCAAGTTTTTCTTACTTATATCTTTTGCTGTGGATTACCCCTGACTTTTTCCGACTGTTACCTTTCTTGTTCCCATGCTAGTTTCTCTCTGTTGCTCAAAATAAATTAAAATCACTTGCAATGGCAAGCCAACCCCGGCTTCAGGTACATTTTCTGTTTCAGTATTGAGGTTGTTTACAGTACATTGAAGTCATAGTTTTTAGACATCTCATAAATATTTTTTCTCAGGTACTAGCAGCAAGTAAGAACAAGATAACAACTCTGAAGGACTTTCCATATCTACCAGTTCTTGAGGTTTCAATCTTTGTGTTCCCAAATATATATATTTTTCACTTATTTCTTATTTGGCTGATTAATAGCTGCTCCCATGCATCTTTAACTAACATATCAATGGGACACTAGATTACCTTGTATTTGAAAAACTATCATTTATTGGAAATTTTCTCCTCTGAACCAATGGTTCAATTTGAGTACTTATTTATTAGCATTTGGCCATTTATTCATATCATATATACAAATACGTAGTTTGTAATTTTCTTTTGCGTTTTTCCTTTTACAGCATCTGCGGGTTGAGGAAAATCCATTGCTGAAGATTTCTCATTTGGAAGCGGCATCCATACTGCTCGTAGGTCCTACCTTGAAGAAATTCAATGACAGAGGTACTTTTTTGTAGAACTCGCAGAACTAAGTGCTGTAGTTTGCTTAAGGCTGATCGGTTCATGAGCAAGATGACTAGCATGTCTAAGTTTTTACTCATCATATGGACTTCCAAGTAACTATTATTCTGACGGTGAAATCTAAGCAATAGCATGTGAGAAAAGGTAGGAGCTGTTGCTATGTTAAATCAATGGAGATAAACACAAATGATTTTTCTTCATCAATTGTTTTTGTTAATCTGGATGGAAATCACTTCTGAACGGTTGGATTTTGTCGGAATATTACCTGTTCCTTTTAAAACAATTTTATTTAAACAAGTTACATACTGGCTGTATTTGGAAACCGCATTGATTATATATAAAAGTCTATCTAGGAATGAAGTGTTTTACTGATACATTAGAAATTTTCAGAAGCTTTTTCTTGGGATATACCTTGGCTTTTATCTTGGTCACTGTGGTCCATGATAAGCTTAAATTTTTCTTCAGATCTCTCTCGTGAGGAAATGACAATTGCAAAGCGTTATCCTCCACAAACAGCCCTCTGCCTCAGAGAAGGTTGGGAGTTCTGCAAGTCTGATCTGGCAGCAGGTACGAAATCACTTCTCAGAGGTGTATAATCTTTCATGGCTTGATGGTAGTGCATAACTTGACGATCTTCATATGAATACTAAAACCATCTCCTCTCCCTTGATTTTTGTTTGTTACCAATGGCCACACTTGGAAGGTCGACTGTTTAATTAAATTATCATTCTCATCTCTTCAATACCAATGTTTTCGAGGTTGCTTGCATAAGATGTTTGTTTCTATTTACGTAATTGCTACTTGAGTTTTTATATGAATACATAAATGCCATTGATTCAACTCCTAAGTTCCATATTTGCATCTAACAACTTTGAAATATTCATATTAATGCAACTTCCTCTGAACAGAATCGACATTCCGCTTCTTAGTTGAGAGGTGGAAGGACACATTACCTTCTGGTTATCTTATTAAAGAAGCATATGTTGACCGACCTTCTGAAGAAGCTCCCTGTCAATGTCACTTTGGTCTTGTTCAGGAAAGTCCTACTGCTACAGATCAAGAATTAGCCCTGAAATTTCAATGGTCTGTGGCCGACAGATCTCTTTCTAATTTTGTTCCTATTCATGATACAACCAAGGAGGTAAAATTGACCTTGCTATATTTTCATTTGCATGTGTGTTAAAAGTATCTGTTTTCTTATTCTTTTTCTAATTTACAATAGGTCTATTGGCCAAAACGTGAAGACATTGGTAAAATTCTAAAGATAGAATGTACTCCTGTTATGGGGGAGACTGAATATCCATCCATATTTGCCATATCTTCACCAGTTCAGCGAGGTAAGCTTCTTCAGTAATACAATAGGCCATATGGACGTTTTCCATTTTTATGTGCCTTGCACGTATGCATCTACTTGTGTCCTCTAGAATATCACAGTGAAGTGATGTGCAGGAAAGGGAATACCAAAAGTTGTGAGCCTTGAACTACATGGGGAACTAGTTGAGGGAAATATTATCAAGGGTCAAGCAGTGGTTGCCTGGTGTGGGGGGACACCCGGAAAGTGTATTACTAGGTGGATCATGTTTTCTGCTTTCTCCTTTTGTTATATGCAGCTTCTAATAATTTTGTGTATCCAAAATTCTTGACAGACTTATGATTAGTAACCAAAGAGGTATGGTTTTTTTCATTTTTTGAACCAGTTGGTTGAGAAGAAAGTGGAACGGGAGCCCTGTGGTGATCGATGGAGCTGAGGATGAGGAATATAGGTTATCTTTAGATGATGTGGGATCAAGTATGGTTTTCATGCATACACCAGTCACAGAAGGAGGTGCGAGAGGAGAGCCTCAGTACAAGTACACAGAGTTCGTAAAAGCAGGTGGAATAAAAAGCTTCTACATAGATAGTGTCTTTTCCTTTTTCACAACATTCGTATAACTTTGTCATTTGTGTTCCTTTGATTTCATCTCTTCACTGTTGACGAACGTCTAAAGGTCTTTGTGGTTGCTTGTTTTGTATGGTTGGTGAATTCTTCGCCGTAGCTGTTTCTACTTGCAACAATCTTATTTACCTCATCTTATATATAGATTAGTTTGTATTCCAGTCAACTGTTTTCAGATTAATTCACTTCCATGCGAAAACTGATTCATGTAGTATAATGGTTGTTATTTGTATGTTTCATTATTCATTATTAGTTATGTTTCATTATTCATGATCTGAGAGTACTAACTATAAATCCTGGTGGCAGCTCCTCCATCTGTAAGTAAAGTTCGAATTACTGGAGATGCTGTTGAAGGCTGCGTTCTAAAGGGGGTTGGAGATTATTTTGGAGGCAAGGAAGGTCCTAGCAAGTTCGAATGGTTACGGAAGAACAAGGAAACAGGGTAACTATGCATGTAGATATTTATTTGTTGCCCCTCTGTTTCAAACATGAGTTTCTGAGTGTGTCGTCACTGCAGTATCTCCACTTTTTTGTTCATGGTTTTTGATCATTTTTGCCCTAAGCATTCTACAGATTCTTCTTCAAGTTTCCAAATTGTACCACTCTTGCTAAGATATGTTTTATTACAGAGAACTCTCGTTGATATCAGCTGGAACATCCGAGTATACATTGAACCAGGAAGATGTTGGCACACATGTCACTTTTGTGTACATACCTGCAAATTTTGAGGGTTGGTTTTCTTTTTGTTTCTTTTCCCTCAGGGTTCTTAATCCTTTCGTAGACGAAAGCCTCAAACTATAAGAAGGTTAGGACATAGACAATTCTGACGTATTCTAGAAAATTGCAGGTCTAGAGGGGGAACCAGTGTCAACTTTATCCAGTGTAGTCAAGCCAGGTATGCTAAAATTTTGTGGAATAGACGAAGATGTTTTCCAAGGATACTGATTCATCTCGCTTGGTTCTTCTTGCTTTAACAAGTGACTGTTGTGAACTAGCGTCTATTAGTTCTCGTTATTGGGCATAAAATGTTTTTTTCTTTCTTTCTTTTTTTTTTTTTTTTGGTGATAGCGCTTAGCATTTGATATTACATAATTCATTCATCATTGCTGCCTGTTTGGATTTGCTGGACTGTTTCTCTTCATTTTGGGCTCATTTTGGTTTTTGTTTAATTTTATCAAAACTGCAGCACCCCCGAAAGTAACAGATGCTAAGATAGTTGGTGACTTGAGGGAGAATAGTAAGGTCACTGTAACAGGTACTGTTACTGGAGGATCAGAAGGTTCAAGCAGAGTGCAATGGTTCAAATCAAGTTGTTCTATCCTAGAAGGAGGCAATTCTCTTGAAGAATTGAGCACATCCAAAGTGGCAAAGGTATGCTAATGCATAATACTCATCAGAAAAGTTTGGTGAGACATATATTTTTTATAATGTTGTATCTCAACCTTTTCCCCAGTCATTCCGTATACCCTTGGGGGCAGTGGGCTATTACGTAGTTGCAAAGTATACTCCAATGACACCTGATGGTGAATGCGGTGAACCAGTATATGTAATATCTGAAAGAGCAGTTGAAAGTAAGTTAAACCATATAAATATATTTACTCTTGTATCTTTTTTCTGTGATGTGGCATATCTTTCTGGATAATAAAGATTTCCCAGAAAATTTGTCTCTGTTTACTTTCTGGATCATTGTTATTGGTTACTATTATTGAGTTTTTTAGATTGATGAATTTGTTTATTCATGAGTGATGAGCTATATTTTACTCTTACTGCATTCAAATGTTTATCCCAGTAGCAGGATGATTATCTCTCGACATGAGTTTTGTGTTTAGGTGATCAATTGTATTGTCTTTGATTTGGAATGATCATGTGCCTATACTGATGCAGTGCTAATCATTTTGAATTTAATAATTGGCAGCCCTTCCCCCCAGCTTAAATTTCTTGTCAATTACTGGAGACAATATCGAGGGTGGAATATTGACAGCTTCCTATGGATACATAGGAGGGCATGAAGGTAAAAGCGTATACGAATGGCATTATCATAAGGTATTCCTTCAAGCTCTTCTATGCTGGTATTTCCCTCTGAGATTTAGTCTTAACTTTAGACTCTATGTTCAGCTCCAGGCACGGTATCGTGTCTTGTGAGATGAAGTTCTGTTTATCCATGTGATAGTATAATCAGAAGAAAAAAAAACTATATTTGCAGTACATAGTTAGTTTCCAAAAATTCATCAGTGACCTTCAGAAAACTTGGTTGCATCTGATTTCTTTCTCCTTCTTCGATTGCAGGCTGAAAATGATCTCCCTGGTACATTGATACCTGAAGCCTCTGGGCTTCTTCAGTATACAATTACTAAAGAAGCTATTGGTAAATTCATTTCATTTCAATGTATTCCTGTGAGGGATGATGGGATTGTTGGTGAGGCAAGAACTTGCATGTGCCAGGAACGTGTTCGTCCAGGTAGTGCATTGTCTTGTTGTTTCCATGCTAGAAGATGATCATAGAATTTTCTGATGCGATGTAAGCTTCAACTAGTTTAGCAAACTTTTCGAATGCGAGTATAATCTAGATACGTAAATCCTATATATATATATCTAAAGACTGAGAATCACAGAGGATTGGAAGTAGAGTAGGCATGCAACCAAGATGAACGTGAATTCTTTTATTATTCATTTTTTTCCTACAAATGTTTTCACTGTTTATTGCACAGCAATTTTTGCTTATTATATGTGGTTTACTGGTTTTGTTAATCATTAGGAAACCCAAGAGCGGTATCTCTTCAAGTGGTTGGAGCTGCTGTTGAAGGAACAATGCTATCTGCAGAAAAGGAATATTGGGGTGGTGAAGAAGGAGCATCAGTTTTCCGGTGGTTTCGGGTATTAAACTTCAAATTTTACAAAATTAATATTGGGAAGACTGTTCTTTTCTTTTTGGGTAGGGTTCTGAATGCATCTCATATGCCTATTTACGTGGTAGTATTTGAATATTTGAGAACACAAAAACAAAGTTTTCTTCCTTTCATTGTCGATAAATCTGCACGGAATTGGAATGCCTTCAGTTGTTTTTGAACTTATTAATTTTCTTGCAGACTAATTCAGATAACACTCCATGCGAAATAAAAGGTGCTACTACTTCATCATATCTGCTGTCAGTCGATGATATCGGTTTCTTCATTTCAGTTTCTTATGAACCCGTGAGAAACGACTGGGCTCGTGGACCCACGGTTATTTCTGAACTAGCTGGACCAATTGTAGCTGGTATAATACTCTCTTGCCATTTGTTATCAAACTTTGCAGTATCTAAAGGGGTACTAATTTCCCTGGACGGTGTAAGTAAGATGATTTATCTTTTAAGTCTTTTCTCTGCAGGCCATCCAAATTGTCAGTCACTGGAGTTTCTTGGATCAATGATTGAAGGGCAACGCTTGAGCTTTGTCGCTTCATATACTGGAGGGTACACTTTATGAAGTTGCTTGACTTATGTGATTGTTAGATGGGAAACTCCACAACTAAATTAACCTTTTGCAACGCAGGATCAAGGGAAATTGCTATCTTGAATGGGTTAGGGTAAAAAAAAATGGTGTTAAAGAAATATTGAGTAGTGATGGTAAGTTTTGATCCATTTTATACTTTTTGGTTCAGATTCCTTCTTGTCCCCGTAAAAATTTGCTTCAGATTAATCTTCATGATCCCTGAACAGAGTTTTTGGATTTATCACTGGACGATGTCGGGGAAAGCATTGAACTTATTTACACTCCTGTTCGTGAAGATGGAATAGAAGGGAGTCCAAGGAGTATCAGGTCTGATGGCATTGCTCCAGGTGAGCTGTCTTTCCAAAGTTATAAGAATGTCAATATTGACTTACTTTTTGCACAGTGTCCATTTGAGCTAAAGAGTATACACTTTTGTCTTGAGTTTGTACACTGTTTTCTACATTTACTTATCTCGGCTCCTTTAATTTTTCCTTTATAAACAGCAAATCCTATGGGGTTGGAGCTTTTAGTTCCTGACTGCTGTGAGAAACAAGAGGTTGTGCCTCATAAAACTTATTTTGGGGGCCATGAAGGTGTTGGAGAGTACATCTGGTATAGAACTAAGGTCAAGTTGCATGGATCTGCACTCACGGAAATATCCTATGCCGGTGAGGAGGTTGTTGCTTGTTGTAGAACATTGTAAGTGCCACAGATTTCCCAAACTGAGTTCAAATTTCTTTCTTAGTTTGTTCTTGGATAAGTGTGAATTATCTGTTTCTCCTGCAGAAAATATACTCCATCACTTGAAGATGTGGGAGCTTATCTCGTCTTGTACTGGATTCCTACTCGCGTAGATGGGAGAAGTGGGAAGCCAGTTGTTTCGATAACAAACTCTCCTGTTGCCCCAGGTGCAGATATTGTCAAACTTTCTATTATCTTTTCTAATTCTTGTCCTAATCAGGTAGAATATTTTAGTTACCATTAACTGATTAATCATTGTCAACATCAATCTAGTTTTGTTACGCTAATTATTATTTTCATGATATCACCTTTTGATTTAAGCTTTTCCTTAACCTGTCAACTTTCACTTTCATTTTTTTCCAATCTGTTTAAGGCCATAGAGCTGATGCATAAAAATCTCTGTTTCTGACGGAATAAAATGAATAATGTTGCAGCTGATCCAGAAGTATCTAATGTTCGTGTGAAGAAACTTTTTCCGGATGCTTATTCTGGAGAAGGAGAGTACTTTGGTGGCCATGAAGGTGCAAGTATCTTCAGTTGGTACAGAGATAATGATGGAACCATTGATCTTATTGCTGGGGCTAACTCCAAAACGTATGAGGTCACTGAGTCAGATTACAATTGCCGAATATTGTTCGGGTATGTTTCCACAGCCATTTCTCCTTGTAGCTTTGACAAGCATCCATTGCTTTGATTATTCCTTTAGCATGCATAGATTAATGGCTGTTTTGGCTTATGCTTTTGAATGTTTTAGTTTTGTCTCTCATTCCGGAAAGAAACTCGTAGGCATGTGTTAACGGGTCTGAGCCCTTTAATTTTTCAGAATAACTGGCAATGGTTGTATCAATTCATAGATTTTAATGTTTCTTGTTTTCAAAGTACTGATACTGTTCCCTAGCTCCATGATGTTTTTTGACTTTTGTATGTGAACTTGAATCTTAGAACTTTTCCAACTTATTTTGCAGATACACACCAGTTCGTTCAGATTCTGTTGTGGGAGAGCTAAAGATGTCTGAGCCAACTGAAATTATCTTCCCAGGTTTTCATTCTTGATCACTAGCAAAAGCTTGATGTCATTGATTTTTGTTGTTGTGTTATGTTTTCCTTTTTGTTTTTTTTTGTGTTTTTCTTTGAGGGTTCTCTTCGCAACACAATTCTAACACTTTTGATCACTATACAGAGGTTCCAAAAGTAGACATGCTTGCTTTCACCGGAAAGGCTGTACAGGGTGATATTCTCACAACCGTCCAAGTGATCCCGAAGACTGAGATTCAACAACTTGTTTGGAGCAAATACAAAGGAGATATTCAATACCAATGGTATAATGCATCTCACCTGACCTTTAGTCCCTGGCTAAATATTTGCATGAGACATTTTGCGAGTTACTGGAACTATGATATTCTTAGGTTAAGGGTGCTATAAGATGAGTGTTTCAGATTTTGGCTGGCGTTGATGCCTCTATATTCAATCATATGGAAAACCGTCGTTTTCATGGGTTAAATTTTGTATCTGATATCTTGGCCAATATGCATACTTTTTAACTTTTATTAGCTTTTTATAAATGATGCCACAAAAACCTTTCTTAGAAACTGTTTTATGATCTAATCTTACATAACAAGGGTTGTGATAGGTTCCGCTCACTGGAATCAGGGGATAAGACGACGTATGAGGCTCTCTCTTCAGAAATTTCGTGTTCATACAAGGTGCGGTTTGAAGATATTGGCAGATGTCTCAAATGTGAATGTGTAGTACATGATGTGTTTGGAAGGTCTAGTGAACTAGCATACGCCGAGACCGAGCCAATATCACCAGGTTTCAATGCATTTTAGTTACCATAGCATCTTATCAATATTTCTGACGAAGTGAAGATGTGACCAACTTTCTGTCTACTTCAGGTTTTCCTAGGATAGAGAAGCTAGAGATTGAAGGACGAGGTTTCCACACCAACTTATATGCGGTTCGAGGCAATTATTTTGGTGGTAAAGAGGGAAAGAGTAAAATCCAATGGCTTAGATCAATGGTTGGAAGCCCTGATCTCATCTCAATTCCTGGTACACAAAACTTGAGTCACATTGTTATTTCCTTCATGTCAAATCGTAATGTTTAGCATTTCTTGTAAGTGTCTCAATGTTTGGTTCTCGTACAAATACCTGGAAAAGTTTCAACCATTTTCATCTAGGGATTTGATTCATTTCCGTTAATTTTGTAGGTGAGACAGGAAGGATGTATGAAGCTAATGTGGATGATGTCGGATACAGACTGGTCGTTGTATATACACCCATACGTGAGGATGGTATTGAAGGCCACCCAGTTTCTGCATCAACAGAGCCTGTTGCTGTTGGTAAGTTTTTTCGTTATCATCGTAATCATAATCAATTAATCATCATTTTCATGAATATCGTCATCGTTCTTTATGGTTATGTGTATGTTCTAACTATAGTCACCATGTCTAACAAATATGACCTCAATTTTGCATACAGTAACTCTTTACCAGCTTCTTTTAAGAGGGATCTCTGGTTCCTCTTCCTCGACTAGTTTTCTCTTCATTTTTCCAATGGGACTCATGGTAATGATTAATTTGCAGAACCTGATCTTTATAAGGAAGTGAAGCAGAAATTAGAAACTGGGTTAGTGAAGTTTGAGGTAAGATTAACTTTGTGTTTTGTTTTCTTAGCTTCACTATCATTTATGTTCTTTCTTTAATCATGATATAATTTATGTTCCTCAATCATTTGTTTCCCTCTTTTGATCTTTTGTTATCAGGTGTTGTGTGACAAGGACCCCTATCCAAAAAAGGTATGTACTTCATAATTTTCTGGAGTTACAATTGATTCGTGTACATCAAATTGGGGGTTTCTAAAAGTGTGAAACTGCTAATGATGTAGATTGTGGGAGAAGGAAATCTCGAGAGAAGAATGCTAGAAATGAACAGGAAGAGAATAAAGGTTGTGAAACCAGGTTCAAAGACGTCTTTCGCAACTACTGAAGTTCGTGGAAGCTATGTTCCTCCTTTCCATGTAAGTGTTTCTGACTGTGACCACATTCACTGGACTCTTAAAATCTTCAAAATTGTCTTTTATAAGTTGTATCATTTTGCATCAAACCAGGTAGAGACATTTCGTAATGACCAGATAAGGCTAAGGATTGTTGTGGATAGCGAGAATGAAGTAGACATGGTGGTGCATTCGCGGCATCTCCGCGATGTTATAGTGCTTGTGATTCGCGGCTTTGCTCAACGGTTCAACAGCACTTCACTCAATTCTCTACTTAAGATCGAATCATGAAATCTTAAAGAGTAATTGCGTCTATTGCAAGTGTTCTTTCCATGTGCCATTCAAGAGCTCATACGCTTTGCTGATCGATATGTCTCTCTGTTTCTTTTGGTGCTATCTTCGTTACATATGTTGTGGTATTACCGTATTGGTAAAGAGAGTATTGCCTTTGAAAGCCGAAGCTGCGTTATACCAAATGGGTTTTCTTAAATTAAATTTCAATCAGGTTTTTGAAGTATTACGAACCCAACTTTAACTGCAATTTTTAAATTTGGTTTATTTTATGTTTGGTTTGTTCTTGTGAAAGACTATATAAACAATGACTGTAAATGTATACATCATTTGTTTTCATAGACTTACCATTGTTTAGTCAATTCAAATTACATTTATCGATCTCTCATATCAAAGACCTTTGAGTACTCAAACTGAATCTTTGTCAATTTATTTTGTTAATTCTTACTCTTTAAATATTTGTTGGAAAATTAAAAGGATACGTATATGTAATGGTTAACATGCGCGTCACTCATCATCTCTCTCGTGTAATCTTGTCACCTTTGTCCCTTTATAGCTTCTTTTTCTCTACTTTTGCCTTCTAAAGGAGTAATTACAAACTCCGAACCTTTTAGGATAACAAAAGTTCATTCATTCTTCTTTCTTTTTCTCACTTCCCTGTGTGAAGAGAGACTTAAAAAACATGGGAGCACAAACAAAACAATACTAGTTAAGATTAGAAAACAAGAAAACAAAGAATACAATAGTTAATTAATGGCATGTTAGGCTCAAAACAGTTCCTTCTTGTGTAAGTTAGTTCGCTGTTTATGCTTTGCCTACTTAATCTTTGCCTTTGATCATGTTTGGTCGCTTTAAAAGGATATACTTTCTTCTCTTCTCTTTTCTATGATTTTGGTCGGATTAATAATTATTATCGTGTTATATTTATGTATCCATTTGACGTTAAAAAGGGAACGAAATATTTATTTTTTTTAAAAAATCTCACAAAAGAATTGCAAATTGTCGTTTATTTCGGTTTCTCTATTTTATTCAAAGTTTTCTAATAAATTTCTTTTCTTTTTTCTTGGGGAAAATAAATTAATTGTTCCTCAGCATCTTCTATGAATTATACACCAATTTTTTCTATTAATGTTATCTCCATTCTCTCCCTTAATATACAGGGGACTGGTAAGCATTCTCTTTCAATTTTCCGCAGTTTCGTCCTTCAAATCTTTAATTTCTAAAAATTTAAAACAAAAGAAAAAAGAAGTTTCGTTGAATAAAAAACCAAAAGAAAATTTAAAGAAAAAAAAAAAAAGCGAAATAGAACAATGTCTCTTTCTTTGTTACTTTGTACCAGGAGGTTCCATGTCAGTACTACTATCACCTGTGCTAATTAATATATATAAAAAATTACGCAATTTTGCTTTCTAAAATTCTAAACTCGCTCACTGTCTTTCCGAATTTGTGTTTCTAAATTGCATCGTTTTTCTTACTGTTTTTTGAGCTTTGGACCAATCTTTGACCTTTTTCGAGCTTGCTGTTTCCGCAGATGAAAGTCTCCTCTTTTACCTTCTTCTTCTTCTAAAGATTTTCCTTCCAACTTCATTTCTCCAGAGATAAAGGCGGTTCCTTTTTGGAGAGAAACCACTCGCTAGCTTCGTTGGTGTGTTCTCGAAAGCACATTTAGAGATTAGTTAGCTGTAATCTCATGCCCTTGAACACTTTCCTGCACGTGACGACCCACAAAACAAAAGCAACGAAAAAAAAAGAGAGCACTTTTCGGTGCTATTTCTCCAAGCCTTTTTTGCCTTTTTTTGTTTCTGATGAATCATCTCTTGGGTTGAAAAGCTTAGGCCTTTGATTTGAGATTTCCAAGTAAAGAGCTAATTTTAGCCATTTTCGATTTGAGATTGTGAGTGATAGATAGAGTCTAAAGAAAGAGGGAAAAAAAAGGGAAGAAATGGGTTGTGCTGCTTCAAGCATTGATAATGAAGAAAAGGTTTTAGTGTGTAGGCAGAGAAAGAGGCTAATGAAAAAGTTACTAGGGTTCAGGGGAGAATTTGCAGATGCACAGTTGGCTTATCTTAGAGCTTTGAGGAACACTGGGGTTACTCTTAGGCAATTCACTGAGTCTGAGACCTTGGAGCTTGAAAACACTAGTTATGGTTTAAGTTTTCCTTTGCCTCCTTCACCGCCTCCTACATTGCCTCCTTCACCTCCACCACCTCCTCCATTGCCTCCTTCACCTCCACCACCGCCTCCATTTAGCCCGGATTTGAGAAAGTCCGAGACTGGTCATGAATTGGCTGATGAGGAGGAAGAGGGTGCTGCAGAGATTGATGGTGTTAAGGATGGAAGTGGTGCAACTCCTCCGCCTCCGTTGCCCAATTCTTGGAACATTTGGAACCCTTTTGAGTCACTGGAGCTGCATAGTCATCCAAATGGTGACAATGTAGTTACACAAATGGGGATGAAGAAAAAGCAACAGATTCAGCAAGCTGAAGAGGAAAATTGGGCCGAGACGAAGTCTCAGTTTGAGGAAGAAGATGAGCAACAAGAAGCAGGAGGTAATTTCCAATTAGAGGCTGTTGGTGGCTGTGACGTGAAGAAGCCACGGCGTCTGAAGTTTAAGCTGGGAGAAGTTATGGACGATAACTCATCGATGACAAGCTTCTCCGGTAAAGATCTGGAGAACACTCGTGTGACTGATTGTAAGATCAGGAAGACCTTAGAAGGAATCATCAGAGAGTTGGATGATTATTTTCTAAAAGCATCGGGTTGCGAGAAGGAGATAGCTGTGATAATAGACATCAACAGTAGGGATACTGTTGATCCTTTCAGGTACGAGGAAACAAGAAGTAAGTGACTGACTGAGAATCTTTTTGTTGTTTCTCAACTGTCATCTAGATTTTAATCTTTTTGGATGTTGGACAACCACAAATTCTGATTTATGTTCAGGAGCATGAACAATTTGTTGTACATGTTATAATACTTATGTGGCTCGCAGGGAAGAGAAGTAGTTCCGCAAAGGTATTCAGTGCATTGTCATGGAGCTGGTCTTCAAAGTCTCTTCAGTTGGGCAAAGATACTACAACAAGTGGCACTGTTGAACCCTGTAGGCCTGGAGCTCACTGCAGCACACTTGAGAAGCTGTACACAACTGAGAAGAAACTTTACGAACTAGTCAGAGTAAGAGCTAGCTGATCTAACTCTTTCAGTGTTAGATTGTCAGATTTAACAAGAAATGCTAAGTTTTATTCTCTGATCAGAACAAAGAAATTGCCAAAGTGGAGCATGAGAAAAAGTCTGCATTACTGCAAAAACAAAATGGGGAAACCTATGATTTGAGCAAGATAGAGAAGACACGCTTGTCTTTAGAGAGTTTGGAAACTGAGATGCAGGGTCTTGAAGATTCCATAACTACGACACACACATGTGTGCTTAACTTGATAAATGATGAGCTGTATCCGCAGCTAATTGCTTTAACTTCCGGGTAAACTCCAGAACCACTCTTTTTGCTGGCCATCTCAGTGAAAAGAATTCCCTTTTATTGGATTTTCATATATTGCTTCTCAAGATTCATTTAGTCTTAATACGCGCAGGCTAGCACATATGTGGAAAACAATGCTCAAGTGTCATCAAGTCCAAATTCATATATCCCAGCAACTGAACCATCTTCCAGATTACCCAAGTATAGACCTCAGTTCAGAATACAAACGCCAGGCGGTTAATCAACTAGAGACCGAGGTTACTTGCTGGTACAATAGCTTTTGCAAGTTAATAAATTCTCAGCGCGAATACGTGAAAACACTCTGTACGTGGATCCAACTTACTGATCGCCTGTCCAACGAAGACAACCAAAGAAGCAGGTTGCATGTTGCTGCTCGTAAGCTCTGCAAAGAATGGCAGCTTGTATTTGAAAAGCTCCCTGATAAGGTTCTTCTATCACTTGCAG
Organism: Erysimum cheiranthoides; assembly: GCA_011420285.2. NCBI lineage: Eukaryota > Viridiplantae > Streptophyta > Magnoliopsida > Brassicales > Brassicaceae > Erysimum > Erysimum cheiranthoides. Next base: position 13,667,551 of record CM022182.2, on the reverse strand, counting down.
CTTATGTGTATTTTTCTTGTTTTTGGCTCTATGAAAGCCGTCTTTAATATGTGAAAATGCAACTGTTTTGGTTGGCATAGGTTACCTCAGAGGCCATTAAAAGCTTTCTGATGGCAATCAAATCTGTTATTCATCAACAAGCTGAGGAATACAACCTGCGGAGGAAATGTAACAAACTTGAGAAGAGGCTGGAGAAAGAGTTAATTCAACTGGCTGAGATGGAAATAAAGCTTGAGGGAATTTCAGTAATGGAAGAGGAGGAATTAAGCTCAACGAGTTTGGGCTCTAAGCATCCGTTGTCAATCAAACAAGCCAAGATCGAAGCCTTGAGAAAACGAGTGGACATTGAGAAAGCTAAGTACTTAAACTCGGTCGAGGTTAGTAAGAGAATGACACTGGACAACCTCAAATCAAGCCTACCCAATGTCTTTCAGGTGTTGACTGCTCTTGCTAATGTCTTTGCCAATGGGTTTGAATCCGTTCATGGCCAAACCGGTACAGATGTTTCCGAAACATCGCAAGATTCCGATAAATCTCAACCCTTAGAAGAGGCCCCATTCCCTTCTTGAGGTTTCAAGGCTTTAGCTTCTTGATGTTTGTTTCTTTCTTGATGCTACAGTGATGAGGTTTTTGTATATGAACGACTGTAGAAAAACTCATGTTTACAACTTTGTCATCAAATCTGAAAAGGGTATTATTGTGTTTCTGAGTGTACAAGAATTCCCATTTACGAGTCAGAAGGATACTCGAGTAACTACTCTACTTATCAGATAGGACAAAACAAAGTCTGATATTCTTTGCAGAACGAAATTAAGTTTACGAAAATGGACTTTAAGGCATCCAAAACTAATAATTTTGGTTAAGGTAAGAAAATGTTTCTCAGGAAGGAGACGATGATTCCTAGCTTAACTTGAACTTATCTCAACATTGTCCCAGTCAAATGTATTTCCCTCGAAATTGTAATCTGGTTGGTGCATTCGGTTCCTTGCCAATCTGCTCATCACTGCAAGCCCTGAAAATGTAGACAGCGGAAAGCAAGCGTTCAAGATATGAGTAATCATTGACTTTAATGTTTCAATCTGGTGATTAAGATTTTGCATATAGAATCATATCTTCAGGTAAGCATTTGTTGATATGTATAGGATATATTTTATTTACCTTCTACCATTCTATAGAGTGATGACGGTTTAATCCGCTTTTTATAGGACATCCATTCAAAGCCTTAGTATATAAATATAAATATAAATATAAATATGTAATAAGGAGTAAAACGTATCTAAACAGATTTGACAAGCAGAATAGCATGAAATATTTGTGGAAAACTCTAAAAATCAAAGAATCGGGTTTTTGTACCTGCAGGTCTAAACCGATTAACCGGGTTTTTTTGTATTTCTGGTCCAAACCGATTAAACCGGTTTTTAGCTAGTTTTCATGAGGAGTTCTTTGGTTTCGATATCTGTGATAAATCAAACCAGATAATCGTATTTCAAGTGAGTGACCATCGAAACGGTTCAACATAATCAGTCTTTTGACTAGTTGTGAAAGAACAGCTTATTGTCTAGAAACTTCTTCTACTGTAGGTGTGTGATAAAGTTGATTAGATTAAATCAGGTTTAATATGATTATATGAACCGCACTATTCACGGACGGGTCTTAGATCAATTTGTAATCAATATTCTCACGTTATTAAACCAAATCAAAGGATGACAAAAAAAGAAAAGAAAAAAAAAAGAATCATTGTTAACTAAACTAGAAATTTTATTTTGTAGATATGTAAAGAGGATATTACTTTTTTTTTGGTATAAATAAAAGAGGAGATTAACAGTAAATATAGAAGATTTTATTGCGTGAAATCTGGAGAAAATTTACTAATATATTGGATATGTACGAAATAGAGCCCTTTCGGCAAGATTTCTGTTGTATTATAGATACAAAAAAAAGGATATTATTTTTGGTATATACTATATAGACTATAAAGACGTTGACCAAAAAATAAAAAAAGACTATAAAGACGAGAATTTGATACGTACAACAGTAAAATATAAATAACACAATTTGGTAAGTTTCACTTAAATCCGGTGAGTGAAATCCGGGTCATTTAACGTTGCATCTCGGTTTTCTAGGAAGGTAGTGGACCTAAATCTTTAATACTCAAAAGAAAAATAAAAAGAAAAAGACGAGACGTTTCGATATATTCAATAGGCGCGTGCAATCCGGTGGGTGAGATTAACCCTATCTCACCATCTATATAAACAAGAGATGTGGACCAAAACCAATCTCGTCCCCAAGAGACGTGTAATCCACAGTTTCAATTTCGTCCTTATAAACATCCTCTTCTTTCTTTATCCATGAATTTCATATGGATCTACATAGTCTTGATATGAAATTCATAGATAACACTACAACAAAAAGGGTTCGTTGCATCACTTAACTTGCATCAAAATATTAAATGATACTAATTTAAATTATTTATTTATAATCGATACAAAAAATATAATTTAACATCAGTTATAATAATTGATGCATTATTAATTTGTATTGCATCAGTTCATTAATATTGATGCAAAGCTAGATGTATTTGCATCACTTTAAGAATATTGATGTGAATATATGAATTTACATCATTTAAAAAATGATACAAAAGTTAAATCACTAACAACCGATGCTAATTAAAAATTAAGCATCACTTATAAAAAAAGTGATGTAATTGGTTACTCAATTTGTCTACGTCCCACATCGCTCCCATTGAGAAAAGAGGGTTCATAGTTTTCTTATATATAGTGACATCGGAGTTTTGATAGTGTGAAAATAATAAGCAACTATTATCTCAAATAAGTTTAATAATTAATAAAATTAAATCATATTTATTTATTAAAAACGAATTTATATTATTTTATTATTAAAAACGAATTTATATTATTTTATTAAAATTAACATCAATTATTTATAATTGATATAAACAATTAACGTTACTTATTAAACTGATGCAAATATTAACATCATTTTGATTAATTGATGTAAATACTAATATCATTTCTATTAACTGATGCAAAATTAACATCATTTTTTTGCAACCGATACATATTAACATCATTACAATAATCGATGCAAATAATTATTTGAAGCGATGCAAATATTTGCATCACTACTCCCTGAATCACTTATACAAGTGATGTAAAACTAATTTGCATCAATTATAACTGATGCAAATATAGAAAATAAGTGATGCAACGAACCCTTTTTTTTGTAGTGGATAAAAAGAGCTAGAGATATGTTTAATTCGCAGCATATCTATCTCACCATCTCATCCTCATGAACATCCTCTTTTCTTTTTTATCCCTGAATTTCATAGATCTATAGTCTTCATATAAAAGATCTATATAGATTCTTGATATGAAATTCAGAGATAAAAAAGAGTTTTGAGATATGTTAAATTTGCAGATTCTTCTTTGTTTTTTTTTTCTCTCTCTTTCAATTAGTTATTTTGTACTTTCGCTCTTTTTTCAGTTATTTTACAAACTCGGCCTTTATTGATTTTTTTTAATATATTGTATCTGTCGATTTGTAGAATTTTTTTTTTATTGAACAAACTTGTCGATTTTTAGATTTATTTGCTTTAACCGCAGCTTATGTTTTATGACCAAAAAATAAAAAAAAGGCCTTTGCTTATGGATCCGCTCTTTTTTCGTTTATTTTACAAACTCGGCTAAAATGTCTAAATCACATTGGCCTATTTTAAAAAATTAGGGCTTTAAGCTTTATCATGCTCGTATTATCGTATATAAGAGGCTGCTTGAGAAAACTCAACCGTTTCAGCCCTAAACCACTCCATTTCTCTCATAACTCAACCGTTTTTCGTGATTTTTGGGTGCTTTCCACTCGATTTTTCGAGCTCTGTTCATTCCCATCATCCGTTTTTCACTTTGAGCAAGGTATGAGTTCGACATTCGCGATTTAGGTCTGGTTCTAGGTTTTGAAATTTCGATTTTTGGGCATTAGTTAATGATTTTTATATGAAATTGATGCTAGATTGTTGTTGTTGGGTGAATTTCGAACCTATTAGAGCCTAGAATCGTGTGATTTGGTTAGGTTTTGAAATTTGTGTTCTTGAGTTAGGGATTTTCAATTTGATCCGAATTTGATGAATTAACTCAACCGTTTTTCGTGATTTTTGGGTGCTTTCCACTCGATTTTTCGAGCTGTATCCATTCCCATCATCCGTTTTTCACTTTGAGCAAGGTACGAGTTCGACATTCGCGATTTAGGTCCGGTTCTAGGTTTTGAAAATTTGATTTTTGGACATTAGTTGATGATTGTTATATGAAATTGATGCTAGATTGTTGTTGTTGGGTGAATTTCGAACCTATTAGAGCTTAGAAACGTGTGACTTGGTTAGGTTTTGAAATTTGTGTTTTTGAGCTAGGGATTTTCAATTTGATCCGAATTTGATAAATTAATTGGTGTTTTTGGGCTTCGTTGTTGTTGGTTTTAAGGTTAAGATGCTATAAAATCGATTCATCTTCTTTTTTTGCAGATGGCAGATCCGGTACCACAACATGAATTTGTCACCTCCATCACTGAGATGGAGTTTGAAGAAGGGGCACTCCCTCCTCTTGTGGAGGACGCGATCTTGGCCTCTGTTCACCGCGCTCTGACTGCTTTCGAGTGGCTTGTCTTGTTCCAGAACGCGGCTCTGTTTGGCCTGCCCATCAATGCCAACCTAATCGAGCCGGAAGTCGAGGGTCTCTTCCGAGTTGACAACAACCACATGGTGGACAAAAACGAGTGGTTGCCACACCTGACAAGCATTCAGAACCGAGTAAGAACGGGAGATCATGTGTTCAACACGAGAATGGCGGTTGGGCTTCACCACTATGATTTCGAAGACGATGAAATCATCCATGATCATTTCTTCGAAGGTCCAATGTACACGCTGAAGAGGCTGACCATTACTAACCATGGTTCTTAACGGATTCTGACAGGATGGGTCTGATAAAAATGAAAAGCAAGAACTCTCGAAAGAAACATAAATATGGCACATTCACTGCCCACCACGCCCTCCACCGCGTCCTCCACGCCCTATACCGTGTCCACCCGCGTTTGGCTCTGGATGTTCTTCCAATCCTTCAAATCTCTCTTCCCAGAAGTAGTGTGCGAAAGTAATCGCCTCATCGAGTACCACATCCTCATTTTCTCTACGGGCACCTTCTTACCGTTAGCCTCTTCAGCGTGTACATAGGACCTTCGAAGAAATGATCATGGATGATTTCATCGTCTTCAAAATCATAGTGGTGAAGCCCAACCGCCCTTCTCGTGTTGAACACATGATCTCCCGTTCTTACTCGGTTCTGAATGCTTGTCAGGTGTGGCAACCACTCGTTTTTGTCCACCATGTGGTTGTTGTCAACTCGGAAGAGACCCTCGACTTCCGGCTCGATTAGGTTGGCATTGATGGGCGGGCCAAACAGAGCCGCGTTCTGGAACAAGGCAAGCCACTCGAAAGCAGTCAGAGCGCGGTGAACTGGGGCCAAGATCGCCTCCTCCACAGGAGGAGGGAGTGCCCCTTCTTCAAACTCCATCTCAGTGATGGAGGTGGCAAATTCATGTTGTGGTACCGGATTTGCCATCTGCAAAAAAAAAGATGAATCAATTTTATAGCATCTTAACCTTAAAACCAACAACAACGAAGCCCAAAAACACCAATTAATTTATCAAATTCGGATCAAATTGAAAATCCCTAGCTCAAGAACACAACTTTCAAAACTTAACCAAATCACACGTTTCTAGGCTCTAATAGGTTCGAAATTCATCCAACAACAACAATCTAGCATCAATTTCATATAAAAATCATCAACTAATGCCCAAAAAATCAAATTTTCAAAACCTAGAACCGGACCTAAATCGCGAATTTTGAACTCATACCTTGCTCAAAGTGAAAAACGGATGATGTGAATGGATAGATCTCGAAAAATCGAGTGAAAAGCACCCAAAAATCACGAAAAACGGTGGAGTTTTGAGAGAAATCGAGTGGTTTAGGGCAGAGAAAATCCCTAGCTCAAGAACACAAATTTCAAAACCTAACCAAATCACACGTTTCTAGGCTCTAATAGGTTCAAAATTCACCCAACAACAACAATCTAGCATCAATTCAAATAAAAATCATCAACTAATGCCCAAAAATCGAATTTTCAAAACCTAGAACCGGACCTAAATCGCGAATGTCAAACTCATACCTTGCTCAAAGTGAAAAACGGATAATGGGAATGGATAGAGCTCGGCGCTTTATGCAAAAGGAGTTGAGTCGGTGATTGGAGATTGCAACTTGGCTCAAAGCATCCGTTGTCAATCAAACAAGCCAAGATCGAAGCCTTGAGAAAACGAGTGGACGTTGAGAAAGCTAAGTACTTAAACTCGGTCGAGGTTAGTAAGAGAATGACACTGGACAACCTCAAATCAAGCCTACCCAATGTCTTTTAGGTGTTGACTGCTCTTGCTAATGTCTTTGCCAATGGGTTTGAATCCGTTCATGGCCAAACCGGATTCCACAGTAAGTTGTGTTACACGCTGAAGAGGCTGACCATTACTAACCATGGTTCTTAACGGATTCTGACAGGATGGGTCTGATAAAAATGAAAAGCAAGAACTCTCGAAAGAAACATAAATATGGCACATTCACTGCCCACCACGCCCTCCACCGCGTCCTCCACGCCCTCCACCGCGTCCTCCACGCCCTCCACCGTGTCCACCCGCGTTTGGCTCTGGATGTTTTTCCAATCCTTCAAATCTCTCTTCCCAGAAGTAGTGTGCGAAAGTAATCGCCTCATCGAGTACCACATCCTCATTTTCTCTACGGGCACCTTCTTACCGTCAGCCTCTTCAGCGTGTACATAGGACCTTCGAAGAAATGATCATGGATGATTTCATCGTCTTCGAAATCATAGTGGTGAAGCCCAACCGCCCTTCTCGTGTTGAACACATGATCTCCCGTTCTTACTCGGTTCTGAATGCTTGTCAGGTGTGGCAACCACTCGTTTTTGTCCACCATGTGGTTGTTGTCAACTCGAAAGAGACCCTCGACTTCCGGCTCGATTAGGTTGGCATTGATGGGCGGGCCAAACAGAGCCGCGTTCTGGAACAAGGCAAGCCACTCGAAAGCAGTCAGAGCGCGGTGAACTGGGGCCAAGATCGCCTCCTCCACAGGAGGAGGGAGTGCCCCTTCTTCAAACTCCATCTCAGTGATGGAGGTGGCAAATTCATGTTGTGGTACCGGATCTGCCATCTGCAAAAAAAAAGATGAATCGATTTTATAGCATCTTAACCTTAAAACCAACAACAACGAAGCCCAAAAACACCAATTAATTTATCAAATTCGGATCAAATTGAAAATCCCTAGCTCAAGAACACAAATTTCAAAACATAACCAAATCACACGTTTCTAGGCTCTAATAGGTTCGAAATTCATCCAACAACAACAATCTAGCATCAATTTCATATAAAAATCATCAACTAATGTCATTTCGAAGACGATGAAATCATCCATGATCATTTCTTCGAAGGTCCAATGTACACGCTGAAGAGGCTGACCATTACTAACCATGGTCTTAACGGATTCTGACAGGATGGGTCTGATAAAAATGAAAAGCAAGAACTCTCGAAAGAAACATAAATATGGCACATTCACTGCCCACCACGCCCTCCACCGCGTCCTCCACGCCCTATACCGTGTCCACCCGCGTTTGGCTCTGGATGTTCTTCCAATCCTTCAAATCTCTCTTCCCAGAAGTAGTGTGCGAAAGTAATCGCCTCATCGAGTACCACATCCTCATTTTCTCTACGGGCACCTTCTTACCGTCAGCCTCTTCAGCGTGTACATAGGACCTTCGAAGAAATTATCATGGATGATTTCATCGTCTTCGAAATCATAGTGGTGAAGCCCAACCGCCCTTCTCGTGTTGAACACATGATCTCCCGTTCTTACTCGGTTCTGAATGCTTGTCAGGTGTGGCAACCACTCGTTTTTGTCCACCATGTGGTTGTTGTCAACTCGGAAGAGACCCTCGACTTCCGGCTCGATTAGGTTGGCATTGATGGGCGGGCCAAACAGAGCCGCGTTCTGGAACAAGGCAAGCCACTCGAAAGCAGTCAGAGCGCGGTGAACTGGGGCCAAGATCGCCTCCTCCACAGGAGGAGGGAGTGCCCCTTCTTCAAACTCCATCTCAGTGATGGAGGTGGCAAATTCATGTTGTGGTACCGGATTTGCCATCTGCAAAAAAAAAGATGAATCGATTTTATAGCATCTTAACCTTAAAACCAACAACAACGAAGCCCAAAAACACCAATTAATTTATCAAATTCGGATCAAATTGAAAATCCCTAGCTCAAGAACACAACTTTCAAAACTTAACCAAATCACACGTTTCTAGGCTCTAATAGGTTCGAAATTCATCCAACAACAACAATCTAGCATCAATTTCATATAAAAATCATCAACTAATGCCCAAAAAATCAAATTTTCAAAACCTAGAACCGGACCTAAATCGCGAATTTTGAACTCATACCTTGCTCAAAGTGAAAAACGGATGATGGGAATGGATAGAGCTCGAAAAATCGAGTGGAAAGCACCCAAAAATCACGAAAAACGGTGGAGTTTTGAGAGAAATCGAGTGGTTTAGGGCAGAGAAAATCCCTAGCTCAAGAACACAAATTTCCAAACCTAACCAAATCACACGTTTCTAGGCTCTAATAGGTTCAAAATTCACCCAACAACAACAATCTAGCATCAATTCAAATAAAAATCATCAATTAATGCCCAAAAATCGAATTTTCAAAACCTAGAACCGGACCTAAATCGCGAATGTCGAACTCATACCTTGCTCAAAGTGAAAAACGGATGATGGGAATGGATAGAGCTCGGCGCTTTATGCAAAAGGAGTTGAGTCGGTGATTGGAGATTGCAACTTGGCTCAAAGCATCCGTTGTCAATCAAACAAGCCAAGATCGAAGCCTTGAGAAAACGAGTGGACGTTGAGAAAGCTAAGTACTTAAACTCGGTCGAGGTTAGTAAGAGAATGACACTGGACAACCTCAAATCAAGCCTACCCAATGTCTTTTAGGTGTTGACTGCTCTTGCTAATGTCTTTGCCAATGGGTTTGAATCCGTTCATGGCCAAACCGGATTCCACAGTAAGTTGTGTTACACGCTGAAGAGGCTGACCATTACTAACCATGGTTCTTAACGGATTCTGACAGGATGGGTCTGATAAAAATGAAAAGCAAGAACTCTCGAAAGAAACATAAATATGGCACATTCACTGCCCACCACGCCCTCCACCGCGTCCTCCACGCCCTCCACCGCGTCCTCCACGCCCTCCACCGTGTCCACCCGCGTTTGGCTCTGGATGTTTTTCCAATCCTTCAAATCTCTCTTCCCAGAAGTAGTGTGCGAAAGTACTCGCCTCATCGAGTACCACATCCTCATTTTCTCTACGGGCACCTTCTTACCGTCAGCCTCTTCAGCGTGTTCATAGGACCTTCGAAGAAATGATCATGGATGATTTCATCGTCTTCGAAATCATAGTGGTGAAGCCCAACCGCCCTTCTCGTGTTGAACACATGATCTCCCGTTCTTACTCGGTTCTGAATGCTTGTCAGGTGTGGCAACCACTCATTTTTGTCCACCATGTGGTTGTTGTCAACTCGGAAGAGACCCTCGACTTCCGGCTCGATTAGGTTGGCATTGATGGGCGGGCCAAACAGAGCCGCGTTCTGGAACAAGGCAAGCCACTCGAAAGCAGTCAGAGCGCAGTGAACTGGGGCCAAGATCGCCTCCTCCACAGGAGGAGGGAGTGCCCCTTCTTCAAACTCCATCTCAGTGATGGAGGTGGCAAATTCATGTTGTGGTACCGGATTTGCCATCTGCAAAAAAAAAGATGAATCGATTTTATAGCATCTTAACCTTAAAACCAACAACAACGAAGCCCAAAAACACCAATTAATTTATCAAATTCGGATCAAATTGAAAATCCCTAGCTCAAGAACACAAATTTCAAAACTTAACGAAATCACACATTTCTAGGCTCTAATAGGTTCGAAATTCATCCAACAACAACAATCTAGCATCAATTTCATATAAAAATCATCAACTAATGCCCAAAAAATCAAATTTTCAAAACCTAGAACCAGACCTAAATTGCGAATTTTGAACTCATACCTTGCTCAAAGTGAAAAACGGATGATGGGAATGGATAGAGCTCGAAAAATTGAGTAGAAAGCACCCAAAAATCACGAAAAACGGTGGAGTTTTGAGAGAAATCGAGTGGTTTAGGGCAGAGAAAATCCCTAGCTCAAGAACACAAATTTCAAAACCTAACCAAATCACACGTTTCTAGGCTCTAATAGGTTCAAAATTCACCCAACAACAACAATCTAGCATCAATTTCAAATAAAAATCATCAACTAATGCCCAAAAATCGAATTTTCAAAACCTAGAACCGGACCTAAATCGCGAATGTCGAACTCATACCTTGCTCAAAGTGAAAAACGGATGATGGGAATGGATAGAGCTCGGCGCTTTATGCAAAAGGAGTTGAGTCGGTGATTGGAGATTGCAACTTGGCTCAAAGCATCCGTTGTCAATCAAACAAGCCAAGATCGAAGCCTTGAGAAAACGAGTGGACGTTGAGAAAGCTAAGTACTTAAACTCGGTCGAGGTTAGTAAGAGAATGACACTGGACAACCTCAAATCAAGCCTACCCAATGTCTTTTAGGTGTTGACTGCTCTTGCTAATGTCTTTGCCAATGGGTTTGAATCCGTTCATGGCCAAACCGGATTCCACAGTAAGTTGTGTTACACGCTGAAGAGGCTGACCATTACTAACCATGGTTCTTAACGGATTCTGACAGGATGGGTCTGATAAAAATGAAAAGCAAGAACTCTCGAAAGAAACATAAATATGGCACATTCACTGCCCACCACGCCCTCCACCGCGTCCTCCACGCCCTCCACCGTGTCCACCCGCGTTTGGCTCTGGATGTTTTTCCAATCCTTCAAATCTCTCTTCCCAGAAGTAGTGTGCGAAAGTAATCGCCTCATCGAGTACCACATCCTCATTTTCTCTACGGGCACCTTCTTACCGTCAGCCTCTTCAGCGTGTACATAGGACCTTCGAAGAAATTATCATGGATGATTTCATCGTCTTCGAAATCATAGTGGTGAAGCCCAACCGCCCTTCTCGTGTTGAACACATGATCTCCCGTTCTTACTCGGTTCTGAATGCTTGTCAGGTGTGGCAACCACTCGTTTTTGTCCACCATGTGGTTGTTGTCAACTCGGAAGAGACCCTCGACTTCCGGCTCGATTAGGTTGGCATTGATGGGCGGGCCAAACAGAGCCGCGTTCTGGAACAAGGCAAGCCACTCGAAAGCAGTCAGAGCGCGGTGAACTGGGGCCAAGATCGCCTCCTCCACAGGAGGAGGGAGTGCCCCTTCTTCAAACTCCATCTCAGTGATGGAGGTGGCAAATTCATGTTGTGGTACCGGATTTGCCATCTGCAAAAAAAAAGATGAATCGATTTTATAGCATCTTAACCTTAAAACCAACAACAACGAAGCCCAAAAACACCAATTAATTTATCAAATTCGGATCAAATTGAAAATCCCTAGCTCAAGAACACAAATTTCAAAACATAACCAAATCACACGTTTCTAGGCTCTAATAGGTTCGAAATTCATCCAACAACAACAATCTAGCATCAATTTCATATAAAAATCATCAACTAATGTCATTTCGAAGACGATGAAATCATCCATGATCATTTCTTCGAAGGTCCAATGTACACGCTGAAGAGGCTGACCATTACTAACCATGGTTCTTAACGGATTCTGACAGGATGGGTCTGATAAAAATGAAAAGCAAGAACTCTCGAAAGAAACATAAATATGGCACATTCACTGCCCACCACGCCCTCCACCGCGTCCTCCACGCCCTATACCGTGTCCACCCGCGTTTGGCTCTGGATGTTCTTCCAATCCTTCAAATCTCTCTTCCCAGAAGTAGTGTGCGAAAGTAATCGCCTCATCGAGTACCACATCCTCATTTTCTCTACGGGCACCTTCTTACCGTCAGCCTCTTCAGCATGTACATAGGACCTTCGAAGAAATGATCATGGATGATTTCATCGTCTTCGAAATCATAGTGGTGAAGCCCAACCGCCCTTCTCGTGTTGAACACATGATCTCCCGTTCTTACTCGGTTCTGAATGCTTGTCAGGTGTGGCAACCACTCGTTTTTGTCCACCATGTGGTTGTTGTCAACTCGGAAGAGACCCTCGACTTCCGGCTCGATTAGGTTGGCATTGATGGGCGGGCCAAACAGAGCCGCGTTCTGGAACAAGGCAAGCCACTCGAAAGCAGTCAGAGCGCGGTGAACTGGGGCCAAGATCGCCTCCTCCACAGGAGGAGGGAGTGCCCCTTCTTCAAACTCCATCTCAGTGATGGAGGTGGCAAATTCATGTTGTGGTACCGGATTTGCCATCTGCAAAAAAAAAGATGAATCGATTTTATAGCATCTTAACCTTAAAACCAACAACAACGAAGCCCAAAAACACCAATTAATTTATCAAATTCGGATCAAATTGAAAATCCCTAGCTCAAGAACACAAATTTCAAAACTTAACGAAATCACACATTTCTAGGCTCTAATAGGTTCGAAATTCATCCAACAACAACAATCTAGCATCAATTTCATATAAAAATCATCAACTAATGCCCAAAAAATCAAATTTTCAAAACCTAGAACCGGACCTAAATTGCGAATTTTGAACTCATACCTTGCTCAAAGTGAAAAACGGATGATGGGAATGGATAGAGCTCGAAAAATCGAGTAGAAAGCACCCAAAAATCACGAAAAACGGTGGAGTTTTGAGAGAAATCGAGTGGTTTAGGGCAGAGAAAATCCCTAGCTCAAGAACACAAATTTCAAAACCTAACCAAATCACACGTTTCTAGGCTCTAATAGGTTCAAAATTCACCCAACAACAACAATCTAGCATCAATTTCAAATAAAAATCATCAACTAATGCCCAAAAATCGAATTTTCAAAACCTAGAACCGGACCTAAATCGCGAATGTCGAACTCATACCTTGCTCAAAGTGAAAAACGGATGATGGGAATGGATAGAGCTCGGCGCTTTATGCAAAAGGAGTTGAGTCGGTGATTGGAGATTGCAACTTGGCTCAAAGCATCCGTTGTCAATCAAACAAGCCAAGATCGAAGCCTTGAGAAAACGAGTGGACGTTGAGAAAGCTAAGTACTTAAACTCGGTCGAGGTTAGTAAGAGAATGACACTGGACAACCTCAAATCAAGCCTACCCAATGTCTTTTAGGTGTTGACTGCTCTTGCTAATGTCTTTGCCAATGGGTTTGAATCCGTTCATGGCCAAACCGGATTCCACAGTAAGTTGTGTTACACGCTGAAGAGGCTGACCATTACTAACCATGGTTCTTAACGGATTCTGACAGGATGGGTCTGATAAAAATGAAAAGCAAGAACTCTTGAAAGAAACATAAATATGGCACATTCACTGCCCACCACGCCCTCCACCGCGTCCTCCACGCCCTCCACCGTGTCCACCCGCGTTTGGCTCTGGATGTTTTTCCAATCCTTCAAATCTCTCTTCCCAGAATTAGTGTGCGAAAGTAATCGCCTCATCGAGTACCACATCCTCATTTTCTCTACGGGCACCTTCTTACCGTCAGCCTCTTCAGCGTGTACATAGGACCTTCGAAGAAATTATCATGGATGATTTCATCGTCTTCGAAATCATAGTGGTGAAGCCCAACCGCCCTTCTCGTGTTGAACACATGATCTCCCGTTCTTACTCGGTTCTGAATGCTTGTCAGGTGTGGCAACCACTCGTTTTTGTCCACCATGTGGTTGTTGTCAACTCGGAAGAGACCCTCGACTTCCGGCTCGATTAGGTTGGCATTGATGGGCGGGCCAAACAGAGCCGCGTTCTGGAACAAGGCAAGCCACTCGAAAGCAGTCAGAGCGCGGTGAACTGGGGCCAAGATCGCCTCCTCCACAGGAGGAGGGAGTGCCCCTTCTTCAAACTCCATCTCAGTGATGGAGGTGGCAAATTCATGTTGTGGTACCGGATTTGCCATCTGCAAAAAAAAAGATGAATCGATTTTATAGCATCTTAACCTTAAAACCAACAACAACGAAGCCCAAAAACACCAATTAATTTATCAAATTCGGATCAAATTGAAAATCCCTAGCTCAAGAACACAAATTTCAAAACTTAACGAAATCACACATTTCTAGGCTCTAATAGGTTCGAAATTCATCCAACAACAACAATCTAGCATCAATTTCATATAAAAATCATCAACTAATGCCCAAAAAATCAAATTTTCAAAACCTAGAACCGGACCTAAATTGCGAATTTTGAACTCATACCTTGCTCAAAGTGAAAAACGGATGATGGGAATGGATAGAGCTCGAAAAATCGAGTAGAAAGCACCCAAAAATCACGAAAAACGGTGGAGTTTTGAGAGAAATCGAGTGGTTTAGGGCAGAGAAAATCCCTAGCTCAAGAACACAAATTTCAAAACCTAACCAAATCACACGTTTCTAGGCTCTAATAGGTTCAAAATTCACCCAACAACAACAATCTAGCATCAATTTCAAATAAAAATCATCAACTAATGCCCAAAAATCGAATTTTCAAAACCTAGAACCGGACCTAAATCGCGAATGTCGAACTCATACCTTGCTCAAAGTGAAAAACGGATGATGGGAATGGATAGAGCTCGGCGCTTTATGCAAAAGGAGTTGAGTCGGTGATTGGAGATTGCAACTTGGCTCAAAGCATCCGTTGTCAATCAAACAAGCCAAGATCGAAGCCTTGAGAAAACGAGTGGACGTTGAGAAAGCTAAGTACTTAAACTCGGTCGAGGTTAGTAAGAGAATGACACTGGACAACCTCAAATCAAGCCTACCCAATGTCTTTTAGGTGTTGACTGCTCTTGCTAATGTCTTTGCCAATGGGTTTGAATCCGTTCATGGCCAAACCGGATTCCACAGTAAGTTGTGTTACACGCTGAAGAGGCTGACCATTACTAACCATGGTTCTTAACGGATTCTGACAGGATGGGTCTGATAAAAATGAAAAGCAAGAACTCTCGAAAGAAACATAAATATGGCACATTCACTGCCCACCACGCCCTCCACCGCGTCCTCCACGCCCTCCACCGTGTCCACCCGCGTTTGGCTCTGGATGTTTTTCCAATCCTTCAAATCTCTCTTCCCAGAATTAGTGTGCGAAAGTAATCGCCTCAACGAGTACCACATCCTCATTTTCTCTACGGGCACCTTCTTACCGTCAGCCTCTTCAGCGTGTACATAGGACCTTCGAAGAAATTATCATGGATGATTTCATCGTCTTCGAAATCATAGTGGTGAAGCCCAACCGCCCTTCTCGTGTTGAACACATGATCTCCCGTTCTTACTCGGTTCTGAATGCTTGTCAGGTGTGGCAACCACTCGTTTTTGTCCACCATGTGGTTGTTGTCAACTCGGAAGAGACCCT
Source organism: Erysimum cheiranthoides (assembly GCA_011420285.2). Taxonomy (NCBI): domain Eukaryota; kingdom Viridiplantae; phylum Streptophyta; class Magnoliopsida; order Brassicales; family Brassicaceae; genus Erysimum; species Erysimum cheiranthoides. The sequence goes on along the minus strand of CM022182.2, from coordinate 13,651,960 downwards.
CGACTTCCGGCTCGATTAGGTTGGCATTGATGGGCGGGCCAAACAGAGCCGCGTTCTGGAACAAGGCAAGCCACTCGAAAGCAGTCAGAGCGCGGTGAACTGGGGCCAAGATCGCCTCCTCCACAGGAGGAGGGAGTGCCCCTTCTTCAAACTCCATCTCAGTGATGGAGGTGGCAAATTCATGTTGTGGTACCGGATTTGCCATCTGCAAAAAAAAAGATGAATCGATTTTATAGCATCTTAACCTTAAAACCAACAACAACGAAGCCCAAAAACACCAATTAATTTATCAAATTCGGATCAAATTGAAAATCCCTAGCTCAAGAACACAAATTTCAAAACTTAACGAAATCACACATTTCTAGGCTCTAATAGGTTCGAAATTCATCCAACAACAACAATCTAGCATCAATTTCATATAAAAATCATCAACTAATGCCCAAAAAATCAAATTTTCAAAACCTAGAACCGGACCTAAATTGCGAATTTTGAACTCATACCTTGTTCAAAGTGAAAAACGGATGATGGGAATGGATAGAGCTCGAAAAATCGAGTAGAAAGCACCCAAAAATCACGAAAAACGGTGGAGTTTTGAGAGAAATCGAGTGGTTTAGGGCAGAGAAAATCCCTAGCTCAAGAACACAAATTTCAAAACCTAACCAAATCACACGTTTCTAGGCTCTAATAGGTTCAAAATTCACCCAACAACAACAATCTAGCATCAATTTCAAATAAAAATCATCAACTAATGCCCAAAAATCGAATTTTCAAAACCTAGAACCGGACCTAAATCGCGAATGTCGAACTCATACCTTGCTCAAAGTGAAAAACGGATGATGGGAATGGATAGAGCTCGGCGCTTTATGCAAAAGGAGTTGAGTCGGTGATTGGAGATTGCAACTTGGCTCAAAGCATCCGTTGTCAATCAAACAAGCCAAGATCGAAGCCTTGAGAAAACGAGTGGACGTTGAGAAAGCTAAGTACTTAAACTCGGTCGAGGTTAGTAAGAGAATGACACTGGACAACCTCAAATCAAGCCTACCCAATGTCTTTTAGGTGTTGACTGCTCTTGCTAATGTCTTTGCCAATGGGTTTGAATCCGTTCATGGCCAAACCGGATTCCACAGTAAGTTGTGTTACACGCTGAAGAGGCTGACCATTACTAACCATGGTTCTTAACGGATTCTGACAGGATGGGTCTGATAAAAATGAAAAGCAAGAACTCTCGAAAGAAACATAAATATGGCACATTCACTGCCCACCACGCCCTCCACCGCGTCCTCCACGCCCTCCACCGTGTCCACCCGCGTTTGGCTCTGGATGTTTTTCCAATCCTTCAAATCTCTCTTCCCAGAAGTAGTGTGCGAAAGTAATCGCCTCATCGAGTACCACATCCTCATTTTCTCTACGGGCACCTTCTTACCGTCAGCCTCTTCAGCGTGTACATAGGACCTTCGAAGAAATTATCATGGATGATTTCATCGTCTTCGAAATCATAGTGGTGAAGCCCAACCGCCCTTCTCGTGTTGAACACATGATCTCCCGTTCTTACTCGGTTCTGAATGCTTGTCAGGTGTGGCAACCACTCGTTTTTGTCCACCATGTGGTTGTTGTCAACTCGGAAGAGACCCTCGACTTCCGGCTCGATTAGGTTGGCATTGATGGGCGGGCCAAACAGAGCCGCGTTCTGGAACAAGGCAAGCCACTCGAAAGCAGTCAGAGCGCGGTGAACTGGGGCCAAGATCGCCTCCTCCACAGGAGGAGGGAGTGCCCCTTCTTCAAACTCCATCTCAGTGATGGAGGTGGCAAATTCATGTTGTGGTACCGGATTTGCCATCTGCAAAAAAAAAGATGAATCGATTTTATAGCATCTTAACCTTAAAACCAACAACAACGAAGCCCAAAAACACCAATTAATTTATCAAATTCGGATCAAATTGAAAATCCCTAGCTCAAGAACACAAATTTCAAAACATAACCAAATCACACGTTTCTAGGCTCTAATAGGTTCGAAATTCATCCAACAACAACAATCTAGCATCAATTTCATATAAAAATCATCAACTAATGTCATTTCGAAGACGATGAAATCATCCATGATCATTTCTTCGAAGGTCCAATGTACACGCTGAAGAGGCTGACCATTACTAACCATGGTTCTTAACGGATTCTGACAGGATGGGTCTGATAAAAATGAAAAGCAAGAACTCTCGAAAGAAACATAAATATGGCACATTCACTGCCCACCACGCCCTCCACCGCGTCCTCCACGCCCTATACCGTGTCCACCCGCGTTTGGCTCTGGATGTTCTTCCAATCCTTCAAATCTCTCTTCCCAGAAGTAGTGTGCGAAAGTAATCGCCTCATCGAGTACCACATCCTCATTTTCTCTACGGGCACCTTCTTACCGTCAGCCTCTTCAGCGTGTACATAGGACCTTCGAAGAAATGATCATGGATGATTTCATCGTCTTCGAAATCATAGTGGTGAAGCCCAACCGCCCTTCTCGTGTTGAACACATGATCTCCCGTTCTTACTCGGTTCTGAATGCTTGTCAGGTGTGGCAACCACTCGTTTTTGTCCACCATGTGGTTGTTGTCAACTCGGAAGAGACCCTCGACTTCCGGCTCGATTAGGTTGGCATTGATGGGCGGGCCAAACAGAGCCGCGTTCTGGAACAAGGCAAGCCACTCGAAAGCAGTCAGAGCGCGGTGAACTGGGGCCAAGATCGCCTCCTCCACAGGAGGAGGGAGTGCCCCTTCTTCAAACTCCATCTCAGTGATGGAGGTGGCAAATTCATGTTGTGGTACCGGATTTGCCATCTGCAAAAAAAAAGATGAATCGATTTTATACCATCTTAACCTTAAAACCAACAACAACGAAGCCCAAAAACACCAATTAATTTATCAAATTCGGATCAAATTGAAAATCCCTAGCTCAAGAACACAAATTTCAAAACTTAACCAAATCACACGTTTCTAGGCTCTAATAGGTTCGAAATTCATCCAACAACAACAATCTAGCATCAATTTCATATAAAAATCATCAACTAATGCCCAAAAAATCAAATTTTCAAAACCTAGAACCGGACCTAAATCGCGAAATTTGAACTCATACCTTGCTCAAAGTGAAAAACGGATGATGGGAATGGATAGAGCTCGAAAAATCGAGTGGAAAGCACCCAAAAATCACGAAAAACGGTGGAGTTTTGAGAGAAATCGAGTGGTTTAGGGCAGAGAAAATCCCTAGCTCAAGAACACAAATTTCAAAACCTAACCAAATCACACGTTTCTAGGCTCTAATAGGTTCAAAATTCACCCAACAACAACAATCTAGCATCAATTTCAAATAAAAATCATCAACTAATGCCCAAAAATCGAATTTTCAAAACCTAGAACCGGACCTAAATCGCGAATGTCGAACTCATACCTTGCTCAAAGTGAAAAACGGATGATGGGAATGGATAGAGCTCGGCGCTTTATGCAAAAGGAGTTGAGTCGGTGATTGGAGATTGCAACTTGGCTCAAAGCATCCGTTGTCAATCAAACAAGCCAAGATCGAAGCCTTGAGAAAACGAGTGGACGTTGAGAAAGCTAAGTACTTAAACTCGGTCGAGGTTAGTAAGAGAATGACACTGGACAACCTCAAATCAAGCCTACCCAATGTCTTTCAGGTGTTGACTGCTCTTGCTAATGTCTTTGCCAATGGGTTTGAATCCGTTCATGGCCAAACCGGATTCCACAGTAAGTTGTGTTTGTTGTTTTTGGTTTCAGTTGTTTTGGGTCCTTAGCATATGTTCTTAGAAGTGTAAATGGCTAGAGGTAGAGGTCGTGGCGCTAGAGGCTGTGGTAGAGGCCGTGCTGGAGGCCGGGGTAGAGGCCGAGGTCGTGTTCCGGTGGCAGAGGAGAGTGTATCATGGAGTGCTACGGTTGATCAGGTTGAGGATTCGCAGGAGAGTTAGGGAGAGCCCGAGGGAGTGGCTAGTGCGCCAGCTGATAACCTAAAGTTTTTAGGCCTTATGGAGGGTATCAATCCCCTTATCAATGTAGTATAAAGGGTTTATCGAATCCACAACTCGTTATGTTTTGTCACCTAGAATACAAGGATTTTCTTAATCTAAGCCTAATGAGGAATTTGTTTGGTTTTTGTTTCTTTTCTTTTTCTAAAATGACAAGTGAATAATATTAAATGCTAATGATAACAAGATGATTAAGATTATGACAATGATTAAAACAAGGGTACAAGATAGGTTAATATGAACTAAGATTCACCAAGCATGATTCAAGAAGTCTAATTCTAAGATTTGCTTATCCTTTTGGTTAAATGCCCATTTTACAAGCTAATTCATTCTCATGACATTAACTTCTTCATCAACAATCAATTCAGAGAGTTCTCACTTCTAAATATGCATAATTGATGAGCTTTAAATACCTAATTTCATGACTAACCAAATTTAGCTCTTAAACAACTAATCTCTTAGGCTAAGAAGCTAAACCCCATACTCTAAGTCCTCTTAGACAATTAATCTAACACTTTGGTGTTTGATTTTGGCCTAGATCAATTCTTTCATTCACAACTATGGTTAACGATATCCGGTTTCCACTTAAACCAGTAATTCAAAATTTGAGTGGATATTAAAAGAAACTTTGAAGATTCGGTGCAATTTCGCAGAGAAAGTTTTTCAGGTGGAATTTGACGTAAAACTTTGCATAGGGTGGAATTTAGCAGTCTTCCCATTATCCAACTCAAAAAATCTTGATTACTTCAAGAAAATGACAAATTAATTTAAAATTATAGATAGACCTTGTACATTATATTTGACAAAAAAATAAATAAAAACAATACATATTATTGTTATAACATCACACATCGCTATTTCATCGACGGCATTTGCATTTCTCATTAGTACTAATACCAAATCAATATTCATTTTATTTACAAAGAAAATCAGAAGAACCAATAATTCACACTAAATACAACTTATTTCCACGATGTATATAGTAAAACACTTTGCATGAAATAGTGTTAATGCATTTTAATCTTAATCACACTCTCTCGTGATTTGCAGATAGAGAATGAAACAACGCAACAAGCAACACAATCTCCATTTGAACAATCCAAAGTTTAACAATCAAAAGAGTTATGATTATTGTTCCTGCCAAACTGAGAATCCGCAAAAGGTTTCTGGTGAATGTAACACACACATCCATAGACCAATTTGGATGCAAAATGAGGAAGAGAAGGAAATTCAAACGATGATGGTTCATTACATTAGTTATATTAGAAGGTAGGGACTAGACCAGAGAGAAAGAAACGTCTGTCAAACCATGAAAACAAACTCAAAATGCAAAATTCTCAACTGTTTCTTCATTTGCAATTCAACAATAAATCTTAAAAACTTGCTTTTAACCTGAGCAGAGAGAGTCTTGACAAATTCTAATAAGCATGTCTTGCTTTCTTCTTTTTGCGCCGAGGTTGCTTGACTTGCACCAAGCTTGGACGATAAGAAGAAGGGCAAACAAGTGGGGGACGACAAGTTTTAAAGAGATTTCCAGACACACGTTCACGGTGTTCGACAAAGGGAGCTTCACCGAGATTCACAGATTTGAAGTAGCCGTCTTCTCCAAACACAAAAGCAGTGTGTTGACGAGCAGTCTTGGTGGTTGGTAGATATCCGTCTAGTTCAAACACCACAGCAACATTGTTTTCCTCATCAACAAAGAAGCTCCCACCAGAAATCTCCTCAAGCTTAAAACCAGTGATTGGGAATGGCCCAGTTTCCACTTGCAAAAACTTGCTCCAGGACACATAGTTGGGCTCAACGGTAATGGTAACCCAAATCTCAAAAGAGTCAGATACATCACTACCAAACAGGACCGCAAGCTGCTCATCTCTAACGCTTGAGAGGGTCACACAGTCACCAGAGTAAGAGTGAAAAGGAAGAGGCAGGCGTGGTCCAAACCTCTCTTTCGTGAAATCAAAACAGAGTAAGAAATCTTCTTCAACCTCTGTTATCGATCCATCTGGTTCATGTTCAACATCATCTGGTTCATGTTCAATATCAGCTCTCCGAGAACCAAAAAGGATATTGGTCTTGTGCATACTGGCCATGCATTCCATTGCCCATAACAAGGCCATATAAGCTGCACATTCAGAAGAATAAATGTTAATGAAGGCCCTTCTACCATGGCATATGGCACCTCCTGATTCATCCCTCAAGATCCAACCAGCACCTTCCAAACTTTTTTGTTTATTCCAAGAGGACCCAACATTACATTTTATCCACCCCTCATCAGGAGGTTTCCATATTTTGAACACACTGTTGAGGGTTCTCATCATCTGAGTCCATTGTTTCTTGAGCCAAAAACCAACTTTGACACTCGATAAAGGCTGATTTAACGATCCATGGTATATATACATGTTTCAAGTTTTTTGTTATTTGATTATCGAAAGTATAGGGGAAATCACTATTAGTGTGATTCTGTTTTTTTCTTTCTTCGTGCAGTTTCAAAGATTGGTGTATAAGAGATGATGGATTCTAAGCTATATTTACATATGCATTATGGATTCAATTCAGTACATCCAATGCAGCCATGTGACAAATTCGGGTACCTTCTTGATGTTTCCGAAACATCGCAAGATTCCGATGCATCTCAACCCTTAGAAGAGACCCCATTCCCTTCTTGAGGTTTCAAGGCTTTAGCTTCTCTTGATGTTTGTTTCTTTCTTGATGCTACAGTGATGAGGTTTTTGTATATGAACGACTGTAGAGACGCTCATGTTTACAACTTTGTCCAGCTCTAAAATTGCATCACAAGTCATTAAAGATCTTCTGTGTCATCAAATCTGAAAAGGGTATTATTGTGTTTCTAAGTGTACAAGAATCCCCATTTACGAGTCAGAAGGATACTCGTAACTACTCTACTTATCAGATAGGACAAAACAAAGTATGATTTTCTTTGAAGTATATGAAAATGGAATTTAAGGCATCCAGAACTAATAATTTTGGTTACGGTAAGAAATTGTTTCTTCAGGAAGGACGATGATTCCTAGCTTAACTTGAACTTATCTACACCTCAACATTGTCCCAGTCAAATGTATTTCCTTCGAAATTGTAATCTGATTGGTGCATTCGGTTCCTTGCCAATCTGCTCATCACTGCAAGCCCTGAAAATGTAGACAGCAGAAAGCAAGCGTTCAAGATATGAGTAATCGTTGACTTTAATGTTTCAATCTGGTGATTAAGATTTTGCATATAGAATCATATCTTCAGGTAAGCGTTTGTTGATATGTATAGGATATATTTTATTTACCTTCTACCATTCTATAGAGTGATGACAACCAACCCTCTCTAGAGATATTACGTTCCTCAAGTGACTCTGCAATCTCTTTGTCGTGTTTCCCCTCGAGAACACTGCGCAGAGTTACAACCGCATCGTTTGTTCTCTTCAAAATGCTGCTATCATCTTCAATTTCAAGGCTTTGAAGATCGTTGTGTGACGAAGTAAGACTCACAGCCAAAGCAAACTGTGCGGCTGCAGCCCAGCGAGAAGAAGCCAGCCATTTCCTCTGGCCTTGTAAGGGTTGTGAGTCATCTTTGGCACGCTTGTTGTCGAGTACTAAACTACGCAAGTACTCAGCATTTGCAGCTCCGGTGCTTTGAACCATCTTGGAGAAAGAGCTTCCTTCATTTGAAAGAAGGTTCTCCGGTGTACTGAATTCTTGAACCTAAGTTGACAGATAGAAATACAACAGGTTACGCGAGAAACATGCAGAGTGTGAGATTGAAAGAGAGAGTGTTTGAAAATTAGGTACATACTCTTCCAGAATCAAGCACGAGAATTTTGTCACAGTCAATGATGGTATTCAGACGGTGAGCGATGATGAGCATCGTGCATGACTTGAATTCTTCTCGGATAGTCTTCTGAATGAGGGCATCAGTTCTAACATCAACAGCAGCAGTTGCTTCATCAAGGACGAGTATCTTAGATCTCCGCAACAGAGCACGTGAAAGACTCAACAACTGCCTCTGTCCCACACTGAAATTCTCTCCTGCCTCCGAGACCTGAATTAGAAACCAACAACAAAAATAGAAAATCAGTTATTACCACTTAAAAACAAGAGTTCAAATCAATGTAGGTAGCAACTGGAATCTCAAGATACAAGTGGTATGTGAATACCTCAGCATCAAGACCAAGAGGATTTCTGCGGATGGTATCCTTCAAGTGTGCCCTCTCTAGAGATTCCCAAAGATCAGCATCATTGTGTTCACCAAATGGATCAAGATTGAATCTCACCGTTCCTGAGAAAAGAACTGGTGACTGCGGAATGATTCCGAGCACTTTACGTAGGTCCATCAGTCCAAACTTGCCAATGTCACACTCATCGATTAAGATCCTCCCTTTTTCCACCTCCACAATTCTAAATAACGCATTCAACAAGCTTGACTTCCCAGCACCTGTCCTCCCAACAATCCCCACCTTATCTGTTGGATGAATAAAGAAAGAAACCCCATGAAGCACAGGGGGTAACTGAGGGCGGTAACGGAGAACAACATCCTCAAATTTTATGGATCCAGATGATGGCCATCCAGGAGGTGGACGGTTGTTCTCAATGACAGGCGGAGCCTCTGGCGGTATCTCTACATAATTGCCAACACGCTCAACCGCGTTTAGACTATTCTCAGCTAAACTCGCAAGTCTCAGAACACCTGTTAACAAGCTAGTAATATTTAAGGCATAACTGAGAAGTAATCCCATTGTAGATGCAAATGCCTGTTGGTTCTCCGCTCTTCCATTCTGCATGACAGCAAACGATGCTGTCAGCCAAATCATAAGACCACCCAGAGTTTCTAAACGGATTCCGAGCCACCGATTGGCACCCATGTTGACAAGAGTGAATCTGATGTTATTATCCATTGATCTTCCGTTGATTTCAGCCATCCGATCATATGCTTTGTAAGCACGTATAGTTGATAAGCCATTCAATGCCTCTCCAAACTGTGCATATACGGGCGATCTTGAAATTGAATCCATACGCTTAACCTCACGGGCTGTGTTCTGCAATAAGGAAAATGGTTAACACACTACACAGTTGCATGCTTATTTTTTGCTGACAGAAGAGTGTAAATAGCTTAATTCAGTTAGAAGGTACATTACCTGGTAATAGAGGTAAGCTCCATAAAACAAGACCAGGAGGGGCATGATGGCCCACAAGGACAAAGTGCTTACAATGCCAATCAAGACAACAGTTGAAAGAAGAGCTGAGACTTGACCCATAAACATGTTTACAAAGACGGCCACAGTTCGATCAATGTCACCCAGATCTTTTGAGAATCGATTGATTATCCGTCCTAGTGGATTGGTATGGAAGAAGGACATCGGGGCCCTTAGTATGGAATGAAGCATATTGTCGTGTAACCTCTTAGCTGCATAAAGACTGGACATAATCAACCAATATGAATTGGCCAATGTCACCAAAACCTGAAAGCAAGAAGAAAGAGTCTCAGCACAAATACTAACCTTTTCTAACTCCACCTTTGTTTTCTAAAAGCAAAGTCACAAAAGAAAAGAATATAAGATCTTTCTTAGATGGTCAGATTTCAGCTATATATTTTATGGGGTCAAGAGTATAGCATATCCTCACTCATCCATCAGGAAAATATAACTCATACCTGTCCAAACGAGAGAAGTGCGTATATGAGATTGTAGAAAAGGGGTCCATGAGTCTTTGGAGTTCCTGCATCGGTCCACTCACTCAACCATGTGCTGCTGGTAACCCTAAATACTTCTGTTAAGACGTAGCATAAAAGGAGCATCATCACTACCCACGCCCCTCCAAGTGCATCCTGATACCTGAAAACATGGTAAGACTGGACAAGTCATTTTGATATACCTAAAGATATTTTGACAATGGGGAAAATTGCAAACAAATAGTAGGAGCACAAAAGCCAAACATTCATATTACCTCTTCAGGACTCTCCAACTCACAACTCCGGTTTCACGTTCTTCTTGCTTGATGAGGACAGATTTTCCTCCTTTTTTATTTCCTTCCTTGGATTTTATATCGTCACTTCCATCCATCTGAAGACCATTTGTGTTCCCATTCGCAACTGGTTGTACCGCTGTTTGATCTGCCACAGCTTCTTCATTTTCTTCTGAATATTCTTCCACCTTCCCTGCATTTTCCATTAATCTCTGGAACAAAGGACCGTTATTGGATAGCTCTTCATATGTTCCTTCCTCTTTTACTGTGCCTTCATGGACAAGTACAATTCTATCCACTTGCGATAGGAAGTGGAGCTGGTTTGTAACAAGAACTCTCGTTTTCTGACCCAATTCTCTTTTTATGCATTTTTCAAAAACCTGAAACAATTAGTTTTAGAAATCAAATTGACAGTATTCCCATAATGACCGGAGAGAAAATTGGTATAGTACGATAAATGCAAAAATGAAACCAGTCTTACGAAAAATAACCAACGAGTTGTTACCTGTTGACCAACATGAGCATCAAGGGCACTTAACGGGTCATCAAAGATGTACACATCTGAATTTGAGTAAACGGCCCTAGCCATTGAAACCCTCTGCTTCTGTCCTCCACTGATGTTAACACCTCTTTCTCCAATCTCCGTGAGATCACCACCCTATCAAGCAAGACGAAAAGGTTAGAACAAACTTAAAAACATGAGAACAGGCAAGACAAATCCTTGTTATCAAGAACATGAAGTTCTCCTCAAAACTTACAGGCAGTAACTCTAGGTCATGCTTGAGTGAAGTCACATCAATGACCCTTTCATATCTTTCACGATCGAAAGGAGAACCAAACAATATATTGTCGCGTACCTGGAATTTTTATAAGAAAACACGTAATCATTCATCGGCTCAGAACAGCTTAAAATCAAATACTCAAGAAATAACCAAGTGTATGAAGTGACTGACGCATTCTTACTATGATAGACAAAAATTATCGTATATTGTAAACATCAGCTCAACTATAAAGTAAAGAATAGAAGAACATACTGTAGCATTAAAGATCCATGAAACTTGTGGAACATAAGCAACTGATCCTCTGAGAGTAACAATTGCATCAGCTGTTGCAGGAAGTTCCCCAAGGATAGCAGATATCAGAGAAGTTTTTCCTTCGCCTGTACTACCAACCACAGCAACTAGGCTACCAAGAGGTACATCCAAGTTAATATTTGACAACGTCGGCCTATCCCCCTGCAGATACACATATGGTTAGCTCCATTTTTGTGCTTTGATGGACAAAGGTAATGAGAGAAAGTGAAAGAAAGAACATCATATAGAATACACAAGCGACACCTTAGAATCCCAAGAGAAATCTCCGTTTCTTATTGAGATGGCTGGCTGTCCAGGTTCAATGGGAGGATTTGGTAAGAGAAGTCTCTCCTCTGTCGCCAACACCTCCTCCAAACGTTTTAAGGATACATTAGCATTCACCACCTACATAAACACTAGTCAGCATCGGCATCTGTTTCTGGCGCCAGCAAGGATACTCTCCAGCATGTAAATACGAAATATGAGTCACAGATTTTATGACAAAGCAACAGTTACTACAAGCACCAGCAGTTCTACTTAAAACCCATGCATTGCAAAAGACTCCACTATTCTTCAGCACCAGAAATGAAAAATATGGCTGCAAGAATAGATTTGAGAAATAACCTGAGTTATAATGTTTGGAAGCATGAAGAGAGGAAATCGAAGCACAGCAAAGAGAGAGAGCGACGTAAAAGCTCGTGCAGGGGTCAGGTCTCCTCCAAGCAATGTGAACACACCAAATGAAACAATAGTCACGAGAACAGGGATGCTGTTCAGTATGAACATATTCAACTGCAAAACAAAGGCAAGACCAAGCAAGAGTTAGAAATAAACAATAATTAGACGAAAATTTAAAATGATCCAATGCAATTTATGCAAAATCGTGCACAAACATTGCAACATATAACCACAAATCCAATGTTTGAAGAACTTGATATAAGCACAACATGATGATGAAGTCATAGATCATTTACTTATAGTTTTCCTTGTATATAAACAAAATGTAAGGAAATTGACTAGATAAATTAACAAACGGATTATGCATATCATACATCCAAACGCAAAGACAAAAAGGAAAAGAAAAGTAGTACTATGCAGTAGCCATACCGCTCCCAGGAGCTGTGATTTCCGGAACCAAGATAATTCATCATCACGTACAGTTTGGACCTTGGACTGGAAACTGCTTTCCCAAGCATAACACCTATAGCATTATGGTTTAGTACAAATTTCTCGCAAATTAATAACCATGCATCACGAAAAAAATTGGTTCTAGAGTTTCTTACTTTACTGTATCCATTGCAGCTAAAACCTCATTCATAAGGCCAATTCGCTTGTCAGTACGCTGCAGACCTTCCTTTGTCAGTTTCTGCATTTTGCTTATAATGACAGTCTGTTTCAAGAAAACAGAGAACAAGTTCAGCAGACGGGGACGACGAAGCAGTGGTCTTTAGGTGTATGAATGAACAAGTGAGAGCAAAATTAAATACAAAGGAAAAAAATGAGAAACATAAAAGGTATATGTACCTGTAAAGGAAACATAAGGACCAACAACAATGCACCAATGAGCGAGGCAACACCCAACTGCTGATAGAGGAGAATCAGAGCTACAATTATACGAAATGGAGCCGACCACATGGTATGAAGTGATTGGCAAATTTGCTGCCACAGAGAGGGAAAAGATTAGTACAAAGTATATCTGGTCGATTAGATAAATAATATTGATACCAGGCACAGTTAAAAACATTTAAAAGACAGTTTTATTGGCATCAGAACAAAATAAAAAGAAGAAAAGAAAATCCAACTTCTACAAACATAAAAAGTGCTAGCTAGAAAATTGAAAATGCAATCAGATTCAATAGATCACATGCAGGAAACCAATTCTAAGTAAATGCAACTTTTTTGACCAAAAAGAAAAAGAAATAGTAACTGTGACTGTAAACATTTAAGACCAGCTGCGGACAAAACTGAACAATCAAGATCCGGATGTTTACGGACTAGCAACTACGAGAGATACCGGACATTGAGAAACATGCAAAATTGAAATCGAAAATATGACGGGGATACCGGACCTGAAGGGATTCAGCATCAGTTGTCATTAAGTTGGTTATCTTTCCTGTCTGAAACTTTCTACGGCCTTCATTAGTTAACCTCAACGATTTGCGGAAAACAGCTGCGATCTATAAAAGGAAGAAGTCGTCAACAGGATGACAATTTAAAAATCATCTGCGTTCAAAATGTCTTCCATTTCTTACTTGCTAGATTCACTCAACTATAAGCGCATCTGCATAACATTATTTTTACAAGCACAGCATGAACTTGCAAGTGCTGATCAGGAAATACAGCTAAATTTGTGTTTCTATGATGAAAGGATCTGAGAAAGATGAGATTTTTGGGAAAAAAAAAAGACAGCATACTCAATCATCTAAAGCAACATTTACTTATTCCTAAACTTTTGGCACAAGACATATTTCTGCATCATATACAAAGAATTTTAAAAAAAACCATGTCTATAAGATAAACTATTCCTATACAATAACAAGCAATCATGGCTTTCAGCACACATATCTGCACAGGTATTTGCACCAAAACACAAATGGCAAAAGAAGAACGTCAGGTTGCAAATTGAAAGTAAAGTGAAACTTAGATTTACCAGAGCAGATCTCAGCCGGTAACCAACACGCATGACATTCTGGAAATACTGAGCTTCGCATAGCACCCCCAATACCTGGAAATGTTGTCATCGACATCAATCACTCGATGAATTTGTACCTTAAAAGTCTCACCCTAAACTACATAATGTCAGAGCCTGTCTAACACACACAAATATTGAGAACTCAAGAGCAACAAACTCCAAAAGGTGACATCCGTGTTGCTATTATAATTAATTTAGAGAAACAGCATACAGAAGTAGAACATGTGTCTTAAATTATAGTATGGACAAGAATTAGCCAAGTCAGGTCCATGGAGGAGAGTCCAAATAGACAGAGAGAGAAGGACTTCATTTCATACCACTCCAACAAAGATTGAGAACGCGTAGATGTAACCCATCCAAGCTGGCTCATCTTGTTGCATTGACTGCATAAGTGCATATAGTTTGACAAACCAAAGGAGAGATATTGTCAGATAAGAAAATTGAAACAATAATAGCAGTCTGCATCTGCCAAGAAAATTTAGTAGATATGAGATCGACTATGATCCATGTTAAATGAAAGTTAGAAGATATCATATCAACTAGGTTCAGATAGTTCACATTCTAGTACAACAAAAAAAAGCAGGGTTAAGAACAAACCTTTAAGAGTTGATTCAGTAAAAGAGGCCCTACAAATTGTGAGCAATCATTCCCAATCTGCGCATATAAATGTAAATAATATGTTAAAGTACAATGAACTATTTAAAAAAAATTGAGAACGCACTACTACTTCCTTTTAATTATGTGTCCCATCATGTAAATTATAAAGGACTTCCTAAGGCATCAAGGGTATCCAACATGACGCGGCACCAGTGACCATTGTACTTTAACCATGCGTCCATGCCATGAGAAAATAAAAAGGAACGACTCTGGAAGCACGAATCAAAGAGAAAACCCGAAAGAGGTAGAAGATAGTACCTTCCAAAATCCTCCCCACCAAAACCTACGCAATTCAAGAAAATAGATTCCCATAAGACATGTATTTCATAAACGAAATAATGCTTAGGCAATTCATGAACCAGGAAAAAAAAAAAACAAATCTAAGCCATCTACAGTAAAAAAGTGTACCCCCTATGTCTTAAATTAATCAGAGTAAAAAAGCAAGCATGATTTATCTAGATTCTAGAAAAAGAAAACACACACACAAAACCTACAATAAGATGGAAATGTATTAAGCTGCTGAAGTGAATAACTAACATTAAATTAGTAGCAATATTCTGAATATGCTTCCTACACATACTAAAACCTGATGGTTCCTATTAAGTGATCACTAAAACATCTACCCATCACAGTGAACGCCAGCACTATTGTAATGCCCGCAATCCTCATAAGGTCTTTCAACTATCTAATCATATACTCAAAAGAGATGAGAACACAGCACGATAATGTGAGAATGTCTCTCTACCTTCCTCCCAGACTACTGTTCAAAGCTCTCAACAGCCATGGTTTTGGCTTTTGTAGTTCCTTATCCCAGGATTGCTGGAAACTAAAAAGGATACAGAAAATATCAGAAACAACATGTCAGCCACATACATTTTAAGAGATTTAATCAGTGGTAGAAGTACCTCATGAACAGAGTTTCAGTCTGATCCCAAGTGTCCAGATGCCACACATCCTTCTCTGTTAGAGGCCTTTTATATCCCAGAGTCATCAAAGGATTCATCCATGAGAAGAAGATTTCTGTGGCCAAACAAGAATTGGAAGAAGAGAATAGGGTGAAATTTCAACAAATGTTTAAGACTGGAGTGTGCAGAACGCTGCAATATGGTAAAAAGTTAACCAATAAGCATGGACTATGCTATGCCCTACAGTCACAATCCATAGAGAAATGAAAACGAAGTTAAAAGTTTTGAAGAATTTATAGCCATTAGCCAACTATTCATTCGTCTTCAAACAAAGAACAAATGATCATTTATCATCTAGCCACACTTGATAAGAAATTCTCAAATCCAGGGAAGTTGTGTTAAGTTCTGAACATATACAAACTTAGGTAACGCAGGAATGAGGCCAGAGATGATGTCTGCAAATTCTGATTACCAATTAAACAGTTCCAGCCAGGGGACGAAATGAAAATAATGTAGAGTGACTTACTGTCAAATATATTTGCATGCTTCTCTGGGCATATTTGTTGTCCATCCGAAATCTCTTCATACTCATAATCATCCATAGTTTCACTCCGCACTGGCATGTAGCCAGGGTAAGGATCCAAATTAGGAAGATGGATAAACAAGAGAATTCCAAACAGAACCTGAAGTAAAACCAAAATTCACCCTCTTAAGTTGTTATAAAACAAATTGTATCTGAGTCTGATTTTGACATAGCACATGCTTCTAGGATCCTGGACTCTTGAAAGGAGTCTAAGTGAGCTAACCTGAGCTGCCACCTCGCTTGTGTAGAGATACAGTACATAACTGCAATAACGAAGCATGAGTTCACCCTGCTAAACCAGGAGATAAAAGAACAACACTGATTTGCATAAAACCAAAATAACTCCAAAATCTACTAACCTGCTATAGAACTCCTTTACTGTGAGAACAAGATTTAGCAAAACCGTATCCCCCACAAGAGCATATATGACAGCAAACCTGACATACCAACGGAGTTCACGGATGTAAATTTTAGTTTCGATAAAAATCATGACCATTGCAGAGCCCCAAGCAAAAGCTTTCACACCCAACCCGAATGCCTGCCAATCACACAAACAACAGTATCTTTTAGGCAAAACACACATATCAAACTAAGAGATACAAACATTTTTAAAAAGAAGAAAAGAACCTCAAAAGGAGGGATCCCAGGTCCATCCAAATCCAAAACTGAAATCCCCATGATCAATCTAAACAAAGGCTCAGCAGTAGCATAAGTAGCCAAGAGAGCCAGGAAATAGTTATACAATTTTGACCTCAAGCAGAACCTCTCCACCTTGTGATCTTTCAAGGTGAGCCATATACGATAGAGGCAGAGAACCAACAGAACCAGTTGAGAGATGCCGAGGACGAAAGATTCAGTAGCACAGGGCGTGTAAGCACCAAATGCATTAGCCACTTGTTTTGTCCAAACACCATTAGGCACCGGCTTACAATACCATTCAAACAGCTCAAACCCCATCTTTATCACTTCCTGTCCCCTCAGACACAGTGCATCACAAGTTACTACCCCAATTCTCTAGCCTACAAAGCAAATTCAAGAACATGGAAATGAGCTAGAAGCATCAGAAATCATTAATCTTTATCTGTTGAAAAAACAAAATCATAAATTAATCATCATGTGCTCAGTGGGAGGAAATGGACCCCAGAGCGAGAATGATAATAAAAACATTCGCGCGTAATAAGCAATAAAAAAAATTCAGGGGACGCAGAATCATTAAAAAAAAAGATAGAACAGTGACAAGCAATAAAAGCAAGAACATAGAGACAATCATCAAAATTACAAGATTGAAAAGAGCTCAAGTGCTCAACACGAAGAAAACAAAAAAAAAACAATTTTTTTAACGAATCCGAATATTTTATGAGGAAAAGGCTGTGCATTTAAGACGAGATCGCGTAAAAAGCACAACTTTGAAATCTGAGAAAACACAAGTATCAATCCCACTTTCTAGGAAAAAAGCTGCAACGGAGAAAAAGGTAAGAGAAAAGGAGAAGAAGGAAACCTCAAAGACAGAGAGAAAGAGAAAGAGAGAGGCTTTACCTGGAGATTTGGCAAATCACGAAAAACTCAAAAGGGATCTTTATGTACTCATATGGCCCTCAGAAAAAGTGGGTTGGTTCTCTCTTTCTGCTCGTAGATATTCCCCAGAGAGATTGAAGAGAATATATGAGAGATGGAGAGAAAAGAGAGAGTGATACGTCACCCCTTATACCAAGCCAAGATGCAAAATATATGGACGACATACCATTTACATTATAACCATTTATTAATTAATAAACACCAATTTTAATCATTTCCTTCTAACAATTCTATGTATAATCAAATATGCTATTGACAGTAAATATGGCAAATTTTTCCTCTTATAACACTTTGATTTTCTATTTCGAGTCATATTATATAATAATTCATATATACAGATACAAATTATACAAGTTACATTTTGTAGAGATATTTAGGAGCTACGTTTGGAAAAATATAATTTCTGTTTTAAAGATTCCTTGTTGATCAAAAAATTAACTTTTCAAAAGTATATAGACATAACCATGAGTTTTTTTAACAAAAATGTAATATAAAGTTAATTATTCTCCATATAGATCGTTAATTTTTTTAAACACCCACACATGATTCACCACGTCACGTGATTTCTGAAAAGGTTTATTCCAATTAAGCAATTATGCTGTTCACGTGCGCTGAAAATACCCCAATGTTTTTTTCTCCTGTACCATCCCTTGATTTTTTTTATTTTTTTTTTAATTTTTAAGTTTATTGACACAGAAGATGTTAAATTAGTGTATTTTCGTGTGGCTGGTGTTCGAACCAAGACTGATCTATTTTGTCCATATAGATTTTCTAGCTTCTAAGTTCTAACACGTTAGTCTAGTAAAACTCTATACATATAAAGAGGTTGATTTTGCATGCAGTTTGATTTATATAATTGATTGATTTTGATATTAATGCTAGAAAGCTCCAAAGCTTTTCTCTTTGTCTGTCATCTCCCTCGGGCCGGGGGTTGGCAACGTCCGTTTGTGGGCGCATTGCAGCATGTGGTGGGTGAAAACCCAGGGGTATTTTAGTCTTTCCAATAATCCAAGCCAGGCCCACCTACAAATCCCAAATTCCCAACTAATACGATCCACGTCTGACTACAAAGGATAATTAATATGCATGGTGTGAGATAATCAAAATATGTCACAAGCTACATTATGCTTCTTCATAGATGATAGATTTTATCTTTTTACCAATAATCTGATCAGCGGGTCTTGACTCCTGAGTCCCAAATAATAATCTGATCACTAGGAGTAACTCAATTTCAGTTTTAATTCTATGGTACGGTAGTCGGTAGGGAAGATTACATATTGACCAACACAAGGATAAAGTAACTATAATACCCTTTTCACATACAGCCACCGTTGTTCCTTTATAGTATGCTTTTTCGTCCACATACACATGTGAAGATATCTTCGGTTTGGAACCAACCACATCATTCTCAACTTTTTCCACGTCAAAAAAAAAGAAAAATGAGATTTATCTAAGCGAAAAGTTGAGAATTAATTACTGTCATACTCATGCCTAAAACTAGTACTTTTTCGAGATAGATACATTTTGATATCATATGTATAATGATTGTATCTTCACGACTTCACATCATCGATCTGTATAATGATTTCTCTATTGCTTCATATTTTGTTAATTCTTTAATTATTTGTCTGCATTGATCCCGTCTTACCCTTGTTTTAACCATGTCAAAGCAACTGAGCTGGTAAGAAACGCAACTCATCTACGAAATTAAAACATGTTAAAAATAATCCAGCGGTTAATTTTAAAACTACGTCCTACTTGGTCTTGGTTTAGATTATTCAGTTCCAAATCAAATAAAACATGTTTCAGTCCAACCTAAGGAAAAGTAGTCTCGCTTTCCCATTTTAGAACACTATGCTTTTGACTTTTGACTTGTTTTGACTCAATGTGACATTCTTATAGTATGAAAGAGCTGCTTTATAATTTTCGCATTTCGTTAATAACAAAACAAATTTATAATACTGGATCTCGCTAGTTATTTTACCATTACCAGTACAGATGAAACCTGTTTTTCTACTTGATTTTTTTTTTTTTTTTCCCAGCATTCATCAATCAGCTTTGTATCAATTTGTAGACGTTAATATGATAACTTTTTTTTTTTCACGAGACGTTAATATGATAACTAATATCTCCACAATGCGATTTGGTTTTTAGACCTAACATTGCCTAGCACTAGAAATACTGGATAATAAGAAATTTCCGCAACAAAATATGCGGATTTGATTTTAAGTGGTAGTGTAATGATAGCAGTAGCATTAACAAAAATCACTAGGTTAGATGTCAAAATCGGATAATAAATTATTTCATGAATCCTAAATTCTGGTTTCTAGTAAAGTATTTGAGACGACAAAAAAAAAAAAAAATCATAAATTAAAGACTATTATTAAAAAAATATAATAGTTCTGTTTGATTATTAAAAAAAAAAAGTACATGGTGAAATAGTTTTATAAGGATCTATATTTGAATTATCTAACCATTGTATATCTCTAATCTTATTATATAAAGTTGAGTTTTGGAAGTTAGCATATCAAAAAATATTTGTTTTTAATAATTTTAAATATATAAAAAAGATAATTATGAGAAAAGTTTAAAATTTAAATAAATATAAAAATATAAAAAGATAATGTTAAGAAAATTATAACTTAAATAATTTAAAAAATATAAAAAGATAATGTTAAGAAAATTATATTTTAAAAAGTGTAAAAAGATAATTATATTACTAATTATAATTTTGAATTAGTATTTCTAAAAGAAAAAATGATTACATAAATTATGAAATTTTCACCGTCTCTCAATTTCATATATATAAACTTTGATAGGTTTTCGAATCAGCTCATATGGGTTTATTGCGTTTATTACTATAATTTTATAGAAATTTTAATTATATTTTTTTTATTATGGTTGTAGATTTTGAGGATGTGCAACAAACCATATGTATTGATGCATGAAAATTTGGGTGATGTTTCGACTGATTGGTCCAGAAACTATCATCGTATGATAAGGTAAGTTTTGATCAAAACCTAATTCTTTTAGTATTGATGTATATGTTACAATAATTGATTTAGAACTATTTTGTTAAAGTTTAGTATGTAGATACCCTATGATTTATTTTACTGGATGAACAAGTAATTTTTTTTTAATGTATAATATATTTTACTTTTGATGTGATTATTTAGAGTTAGTGTACTAATTAATATTTTTTTGGATGCAAGGATTTAGAGACGTTTGACATGACTATTGTGTGATAATAGAGATGTTGATCAAAATGTGATATTTTTGTATAGTTCTAACGTTCAGAGGAGGTTCATGCGTAAAAATTAATTTTACCGGATGAAGATATAAAATTTTGAAACATGATTGATTATGAAATTTATAAATATTTTACAGAATATCTTTTTTTTTTACACGGGTTATAAAACTTTTAGTTATAAACCCATGACGCGGGTTTTAGTTTTTTTTGTTTTTTACATGGGTTATAAAATTTTTAGTTAAAAATAATTAATAAATAAATAGAAAACTTAAATTAAGTAATTTTTAAATATTTCACATAAAATCTAAAATTTTTTTATACGGGTTTTAAAATTTTTAATTATGAACCTGCGTATACGCGGGTCCTAATCTAGTTAAATATGATCAAGAGACAAGAGCTGTAAGCGATTAAATTTATTGGATCCAAATATCCGGATTAAAGAGACAATGGGCTTCTAACTGTTCTACGTATCGAAAAAAAGAAAAAAAAAAAAGGAGAATGAGAAGTTATTTGGGCCGAGGCTCCATGGAGCAGGACATACTTCTTCTGTTTGTTGATTGATCTTCAAAACTATCGATAGAAATCATATCAAAATTCCACTTTTGCATTTTTGTGATTACTTTGTTTAGATTTTATGTTTTAATACGATAATGTAAGATAAGATAAGATAAGCTTCTTAGCAAAAAATAAAAAAAAAATGTAAGAGAAGATTCATATAAACAAACATAAAATATACAATAAACACACAAGCCCAAGCTTAGATATAGAGATTACAGAGCACCGATGTTCTTAAGGCCGAGCACAACTCCAACGCCGATGATGTGTCCGACGGTGCCACATGCTAAAGTGTCTGCGAGGGTGAACCCGGCCGGGTCACCCGTTTGTAAACCCGATTCCCTCGTCTCGAGTCTTAGTCCAGCTGTCGCCTTCCTATTGGCTGATGGCGCCAGACCGAATCTTCCCGCGAACAGCATCAGGCTTGTCGTCGTCACCATTATCTTTTCCCGTTTTTATTAAATCAGCACTTACTTAATCTGTAATTCCGTTTATATATAATTTCCTAAAATATATTTTATTTACCAGATTTGTGGATGAACCAATGAAGTCACACTTTGCACCCAATGCTCCATTTCCCTTGCGTCTCATTGGCTGAACATGAGCCTGGGAAGCAAATATATTAAAGACATTCGTTAGATTTAATTAGTTTTAACCCCAAAAAAGAAGAAGAAGATTAATTTGATGTACAATAATAACATTTTCAACAGAAATTGCACAAAAATCTAATATTTGATTTATATAAAGGAAAGATTAGTAGAGCTAACCACCATGAACACTGAGTGATCTGAGAAATAGAATAAATAAAAATGTAATAATTTAGAATTAATATAAAGCATAAGAACCAGAACCTGAACTGGTGATACAGAGATCTTGCTGGCTCTAAGACCATTGAACTGAGGCAGTGAATTAGTCATCACATTGCTCGCCATTTTCTTCGAATATTTTTGTTTTATCTAATTTGCTTTTTTATTTTTTAACTGGTTTTAATTTCTGCAGTTTCGTTTAAATAAAATCAAGATTCACATGAGCGAGCATCTTCTAGCTTCGGAGATCACAGAAATGGATTCTCTTTGGTTACTTGTTGCTGACATGTCAAGTGATTATTGGGTTTTATCTCTAGATAAGGTTGGCGCGTCACCTGACAGAACTCAGAAGATTGCATCTCAACGAGTAAGGCCCATTAGGCCCTTTTAAGTGAAATTTTTTGAAACACGGGTCTTAACTCTTCTGATTAGGAAAGAAAGAACAAAAAAAGTGTAACTCTTAACTTAAATATCGCGGAAAACTGGAAAATGGTGGGAAAAACGTGGGACTCACATCATTTGATTGAAAACTGGTGGAACTAATCGAATGAGAAAAATTTACCAAAAACGAATTTTTATTGAATTCGTAGACATGTGAGTATGTGACTATGTGAGTATGAGAAAAATAAACTGAAAATAAGTCAAAGTTGTAGGAACAAAGTCATAAACTAATGGTAAGAACACTCGGGAGCTTCTGATTTAATACTTAATGGGTAATTGCTTATACAAAGATGCAAACTAATTTTGTCTCCTGAATCAAATCTTGTTCAGATATAATAATATACATATATGGTTTAAATGTGATTTAGTTACATCATACCCAAGACTGATTATGTTTTTGACTGCGTATAAATACTGTTGACATTACACATTTTTGTAAGTTTGTTTAGTTTTCTTAATAATATATATGAAACGTAAGGAGTAATGGCCCGGCAGAATCTATTGGTTTGATATGAAAGAAAATTTATAAAGTTTAATAAGAGAGTTTAATTATTGGAGGAGACATGGGAACAATGTCAACAGTTTTGGGAAGTAATAATATATTTAAATTAACAACTAATCTGCTAAAATATTTTTCTTAAATCACAAGCATATTGTAGAATTCCAAGGGAAAGAGTTGGATTCTCTATGATTTTCCAATTTTAGGTGCCTTTGGCTACAAGTCTAAGAAATTATAGTGATTTTTTTTTCAGTTTTTAATTAGTGCTCTCTAACAATTGCTTTAGTTATTAACTTATTATTGTACTTACGTATTCCATTTAAAAGATTAAAATATACATTTTGTTCGTTTGGTGAATAAGCTGATGCCATGATTTTGCGAATAACATAGATCTAACAATTTAGTTGGCCATATATATATATATAATGCCATAAAAATTCGATCTGTTTTCTAAACACATTTTGTCCGTTTGTCGGCTTACCAAGGTAGCGGGAATATTGGCGGCCGGTTTGCCCTCTTGATTACTTTTTAGATAATTGATTATAAAAATCGTACGAATTAATTAACCGATAATTTTATTGTAGTTAACTTATTAAAAGACCAACAACAACAGAACAGCAGCAGCGAGATAAGTAATAACTTCCGAGCCTTATACGTAACTTCCCTACGGTACATATTTATGCATATATTATGATCTTCTAGGAAAGTGGCTTGTTGCACAAAAAAAAAAAAAAAAAAAGGAAAGTGGCTTAATTATTTGTCTCTATTTCTTTCCCGAATTATTTAAACGTGATTAGCTCGACGATTAAGGTGGAAAAGTAGTCTAAAGTCTAACGTCTATCCACTTTTTTCATGCAATAATTTCTGTCCAAATTTTCGACGCTAATGGTAATTACAAAACTAATAGACTTCAGAACGACAAGGAAAGTACATAAATAAATAATAATCCCTATATATTACTTTTAATTTTTCGTATCTTCCCATTCAAAAATTGGAGATAAATGTAAAATTTATTATAATCATATAGAACACAATTAAACAAATACGTCGAAAAGATTAAATAAATGGTCTTCTTTCTTGCGTTCTTAGTTTTGATTTAACATGAAATGTTAAAGGTAAAAAAAGAAACTATTCTTTCTTTCATTGGATGTAAGAATTTACCGTTAGATCAAATTAAAATCCTTACCAAAAAAACAAAAAAAATTCAAATCAACATATCTGTTAATTGAATTAATTTATTTATTAAATAGAAAGTATGTTTAAATGACAATAAAACTACTATCAGTTAGTTTTTTTTTTTTTTTGGTGGGAACTATCAGTTAGTTTTTTTTGGTGCAAAAAACAATTATATTTTTTGTTTTTGGTAATCAGATAGACCAAATCCCAAACTAGTCACAAACCTATATAGAACGTCATTTTGTATTTAATCTGTTTAGAAGGACGACGAATACAAAAAAAAACAATTGTTGATGGTTGTAGACTTGTATATGATGAGATTCGAGGCTAACCTAGCTATATCCACAAAACAAATTTTAAACTACTACAAAAAAAAAAAAATATATATATATATATATAAGAAAAAAAAAAACTACGTGAACATTACCGTTGTGCTGCATACCCTTTGCTTTTAGTAGCAACTATTAATAAACAAAATAAAATAAAATAAAAAAAACTATTAATAAACAACGGTTGCTAATATCTCTAACAAAAAAAAAAACATTTGCTGATATTATATTGAAAGTATAGAGTAATATGTAGCATAGATGATTACGCGTATAACAGTATGAATGGACCTCTAATATTGATCAACAAATTGACTGCATAAAGCATAGTATTTTGACTGCATAGTGATATGTATCACCTTATCTGTTAGGTGTTAACTAAAACAAAATTTAGCATCTGACCCAGAAAAAGTGGAATATTAATAAGATTAGTTGACTGGTATTGTTATCAAAATCTACTGGTTTATATTACTGTTTTTGCTACATAATACATGCTTTTGATTAAAAAAAGATTTGATACATGTAAAATCTACAGATGCGCCAAAGATTCAATGAGAAGCACATCGCATAGTTTGTGGAAAATGCTTACTTATTCACACTTGCATAAATCTTGAAAGATCACTTAGAGACAGAACATTAAAGGATTAAAAACCGTTAGGGTTTACCGATATGCTTTTTTTTAACATGGTTTAAAGATATGTTGTCAATTATAGGGTTGTTCTTTTCTCTTTTATCTAAGTAGATAGTTCTTTTTGAAGTAGATGCCAATATTATTTGGTCTGGATTTCGTATAGACCAAATCCTGCAGGGTGCTTAAAATTAGTATTATATGCCATATGGTCCACACGATCTCACATGTTGAGATTTACCTTTACTTAACTTTACTAATTTTATGAGGGATTAAAGTTTTTATGAATCTTGTTTTCAACATAAAATCTAAACCAAATCTCAAGAGATCTCATTTTGGCAAGAAAAGGGATAGGCACATTTACAATAAGTAAGGGGGTGTATTGGACTAAGTATTTCAAATAATTTTTTTTTAAATCACAAATCATATGTTATTGAATCATGTATTTTAAAAAGTCTAATGAAATTTAGTGTTATTGAACTAGTGATTTTAAAATCCACTTTAAAATTCACTGTTATTGAAAAATTTTAAGGATTTGATTTTTAATGATTTTAAGAGATTTTAGAGGATTTCTTTAGTTAAAAATACAAAAATCTAAATCTCATGCTTTTATGTGATATTTAGAAGAATTTTACAATAAATCATAACAACTTCCTAAAAATATCAAAATCATATTAAAACTTACCAAAACTTAAATTCTTAAAATTCCTAGTCCAATACACCCCCTAAATCTTTTGATTACCATCTATTCTCAGGAATTAAATTTTGAGACGCCCATATTTCTATTCATCATCAGCAGAATAACCATGATTTTTTAAATAAATTAGGAGATTACTATTTGGTTAACAATATAGACAAAAATTGTTTTTCTATCTTAATTACTATGATAAAATTATAATTACAAATCAAATTCGTCGAACCGCTTATATCTTAAGTTATATATTGCTTAATAAAATATATTTATATATATATATATTTGGAAGCCCTTATAAAAAGAGAAACGTGAAAAAGAGTCACTGTCTTAATTAATTATTAAATCATTTTCATGGTGTTGACAAAAAAAAAAAAATCATTTTCATGGTATTTGATACCCTACTCGTCTAACTCTTGCCATAGTCCAGAAATATAACAATGTCACACATGCCATGTGACCATTTTTAGCCGATGATGTGGACCTTCTTAATATTGATTAAGATATTATTTGGTTCCAATTCATATCAAACAAGTTTCATGATATGGGTCTAGACTCTAAAATAAAAACAAAACAGAAAAGTTTCATGATATGGATCACTTTTATAAAGAAAAGTCTACCTATTTTCTTCTATTCCGCACTAACAAATAAAAAATATACACAACTACATAAATATGTAATTTGTATCTGTATATCTATTATTCTATTAATCATTCTCATTCTCAAAGGTTTGACATGCCCACAAGCAATCTCACTTGCCATGTCTTTTTTTGTTTATATGTGTGTAGTATATGACACTGAAGTGTGTATATATATATATATATACCTTTTATGTTATTTTATGATACATGTACGTATCTATATCTGTGTGTATATATATATGTATATGACATATCTAATCAAGTATCTATGCATGTAACCAACTATTTAAGTATGTAGATATAACCCATCTAATCAAGTATCTATGCAGGGGCATAGGTATATATATTCTTTTTAATTATCAACATATTACATATGTATTTCTTTTCATGAGAAACTAATGCAGGGGGATAATACGAATAGGTTTCTTAAGTATCAATGGATCTCAAGAAAGACTTTCGCAGCTTAGATTTCTAGGTTTACGAGTATCGATGGATCAGGTAAACAAAGACGTCAAAGACTTCGATTGAGAAAAGTTCTCTTTTATTAAAATAAAACAACCAACGATTCCCTTACAAGAGGAAGAGTATTTATAATCTTCTCAACACAAAACCCTAAAAGCCTTGACTTCACGTTCAAGCAAATAAAACCCAAAACAATAATAGATTAAAAGCCCAACAAGAATAAAAGGAAAGCATAAACGAAATCTTGATAGAAAGAGAGATGCTGCTGCATCAGGTCTCCCGGGGTAATGAAAAATTCGACCCCGAATTTTCCACATCGTCTGCTGCTACATAAGGAAACAAGTGTTTCACGTTGAAGACGTTAGCCGTATGCATATGGGGAGGTAATTGGAGTCGATAGGCATTGTTGTTAATCTTCTCAAGGACTTCCAAGGGACCAATCTTCCGTGCTTTGAGCTTGTTATACGTATGAGTTGGAAAACGATCTTTGGTCAGAACCGCCCACACCAAATCGCCAACCTGAAATTGCAAATCACGGCGATGCAAATCCACCTTCGCCTTATACTTCGAAGCAGACACTTCTAAATTATCACGAACCTGTTGGTGAATGGACTGAAACTCTTCCACGGCATCACACACACGACCATGAAATCTAGTACGATCCGGAGCGACACTCAAGTCAAGAGGACCACGTGGAATGAGACCATAGACAACCTGAAAAGGACTAAATCCCGAACTGCGATTAACGGCATGGTTGTGAGCAAACTCTGCTTGACACAAAACTCTATCCCATGACCGAATGTTATCTCCCACCAAACAACGTAGCAAATCACCTAATGATCTGTTAACAACTTCCGTTTGACCATCCGTTTGGGGATGATAAGCCGAACTCATATCCAAACTAGTACGCAACAACTTCCAAAGAGAACGCCAAAAGTGACTCAAAAATCGTGTATCCCTGTCCGAGACAATCGATAAAGGCAGGCCATGGAGACGATAAATCTCACGAAAGAACAAGGTCGCCACTTATGACGCATCCGTCGTCTTCTTACACGGAATGAAATGTACCATTTTAGAAAATCGATCCACGACGACAAAAATGGAGTCATTCCCACGTTGAGTACGAGGCAAACCAAGAACAAAGTCCATACTTATATCGGTCCAAGGTTGTGTAGGAATGGGAAGTGGCAAATACAAACCTGCATTTGAAGCTTTACCCTTTGCTGTCTGACATGTCCCACACCGAACAATAAAACGCTCAACATCGCGACGTAAGGAAGGCCAAAAATAAGATGCTGCCACCAATTGCAACGTACGATCACGGCCGATATGGCCTTCGCTATGGAGCTCGTGAATGACTTGTAAGCGGAGACTACAATCTGGAAGACAAAGTCTTGTTCCGCGAAACAAATAACCATCAAAGAGCAAATATTCGGAGCTATCACCTTGTTGGAGATCGGCCCAAATCTTACCAAAGAAAGGGTCCGTTGGATACAACTCAGGCAGCACCGCAAAACCGGTGACGGACACATGAAGAGACGTGAGAAAAGAGTGGCGACGACTAAGAGCATCAGCAACCTTGTTAATAGTACCAGCCGTGTGTTTAATAACAAAAGTGAATTGTTGGAGATAAGCAAACCATTACGCGTGACGAGAGGAAACCTTGTCTTGAGTCCCCATATGTTTAAGCGCATCATGATCAGTAAAGAGAACAAACTCTTTGTGGCACAAGTAATGGCGCCAATGTTTAATGGCTTGCACCACTGCATACAATTCCATATCATACGTGCTATAACGTCCTCTTGCTCCAGCAATTTTCTCGCTAAAGAACGCCACAGGTTTGCCCATTTGACTGAGAACAGCACCAATGCCAGTCTTTGATGCGTCACAATGAAGCTCAAATGCGATCTCAAAATTGGGTAACACCAAAACGGGAGCAGTTGTTAGCTTTATCTTGATAGTAGAAAAAGCTTGATCAGCTTCACTTGTCCACACAAACTGCGAGTTCTTCATACAATCAGTAATGGGTGCCATTATACTACTGAAATGTTGCACAAAGCGACGATAGAAGGATGCAAGACCATGGAAACTGCGCACATCGGTAATGGTTTGCGGTGTTGGCCATGATTCAATCGCACTGATCTTGGCGGGATCGACTTTTAATCCTTGTTGTGACACAACATAGCCTAAGAAAAGAACTTCATCAACTCCAAACGAACACTTTTTAACTGCAGCAAAAAGCTTATCGCGGCGTAGCACAAGGAGTACTTCTCGTAAATGTAAAAGATGTTCCGCAAGAGAAGAGCTGAAGATTAGTATATCGTCAAAATATACGACCACAAAACGACCAATAAATGGACGTAAAGCTTGATTCATAACACGCATGAAAGTGCTCGGAGCATTCGATAGGCCATCACAAGCCATTCAAACAAACCCTCTCTTGTTTTAAAAGCTGTCTTCCACTCATCTCCTGGGCGAATACGTATTTGGTGATAACCACTCTTAAGATCAAGCTTGGAAAAAATAGAGGCTGTCCCAATTTGGTCCAGAAGATCATCCAAGCGCGGGATAGGAAATCTGTAGCGGATTGTGATTTTGTTAATTGCGCGGCTATCTACGCACATACGCCAAGAGCCGTCTTTCTTGGGGATAAGTAAGGCTGGAACGGCGCAAGGGCTGAGACTCTCACGCACATGACCTTTAGAAAGAAGCTCCTCAACTTGACGTCGTAATTCATCATGTTCCGCAGGGCTCATTCGATAATGAGGCCGATTAGGCAACACCGTGTTAGGAGCAAAGTCGATACAATGTTGAATGTCACGTAAAGGAGGTAATCCGTCAGGGAGTTCAGTAGGGAACACGTCTTGAAATTCCGCCAATAACCCATGAAAAGCTTCCGGAGCTTGGGGTATTATCGCAGATACACTTGGCTTCATTAACAAAAGCATAGCAACATTGTCTGACTCGAGTTCTTCAAACATTTGCGACTTGGTGATCAAAAGAATGGGTTTAGTTTGAGGCGACGAAGGAAATGGTGGCTCAATGTCTTTACTCGTCACAAGCGGTTCTGTAGCAGATTGAGAAGGAAGTAATGTAATACGCTTTCCTTCATACGAAAAACTGTGTGTATTAGTAAAACCATCATGAACCGTTCGACGATCATACTGCCAAGGTCGACCCAAAAGGAGGTGACACGCATCCATGGGAAGGACATCACAGCAAATGAGATCTTTGTAATTCGCTCCCATAGAAAAAGGTACACGGCAGCGTTTGGAGACACGACTATCCGTAGACGAATTCAACCATGCTAGTCTATATGGTGTTGGATGTGATTCGGTAAAAAGCGCAAGCTTCGTGACTGCTTCTTGAGAGATGATGTTTGTGCAGCTTCCTGAATCAATAATCATGCGACAAACTTTGCCGCGAATCGTACAAGTGGACTGAAAGATGTTTGTACGCAACCATGACTCTTCTACACCACGAGGAAGAAGATGATTACGTCGCAACATTAACATAGTGCCTGTATCACCGGATACTTGCTCAGTTTCTTCTTCTGCCTTTTCTTCCTCATCATCATCATAATCGTCATACACAGGATCCTCATTGGAAAATAAACCTCGCTTGTTTAAATTCGGACATGACGACTGCCGATGGCCAACTTCTCCACACTTAAAACACTTAAAAGTCGATGTCCGCGATTGTCCTAGTGAATTGTTCACATCTAAGTTTTCAGCAGGCTTAGAAGTTGCACCAGAAGTAACATTACTCGACTCCGCAGAAGAGACACGACCACGAGAAGAATTCCAAGAAGTAAGTTGGCTACGAGATGACTGTTCGATCAAGAGAGCGCGTTGATGAGCTTCAGACACGGAAACTGGATTGAATTGAAGTAGCGCATTCTGAATTTGAAGTCGTAGTCCCCCAATAAAATGACTCACCAACTGATCTTCCGTTTCAGTTAACGGATTGCGCGCAAGGAGAGAAAAAAATTCCACAGCATACTCATCAACAGATTTTGTCCCCTGTTTCAAATTCTGTAATTTTGTGTAGATAGTTCGAGCATAGTTGTAAGGAAGAAAAGCCCGACGCATCAATTTCTTCATTTTTTCCCAATATGTGATGCGGTCTTTGCCAGCTCTGGCCCGCGTTTCCTTCGTTTGTTGCCACCAGTTCAATGCTCGTCCTCGAAGACGTGTAGCCACAAGTGACACACGCTTTGCATCTGGTACTTCTTTAAACGATAAGAGCTCCTCCGTCGTGTTGAGCCAATCAATAAATTCCTCAGGTTGCAGGCTCCCTGTAAATTCTGGTAAATCCAGTTTAATTCCCGACTCCCATCTCCGATTATCAACGCGAGGTGCTTCAATCAGACCTTGTTGTAAATCACCACGATTTTGTACTTCACCAAGATTTGCAAAAGGGTTGTCATCGACAATATCCTCCTCGTCATCCTCCACTAAGCCTCGCGCCTCTTCTCTTTGTAACACAGGGGCTGCGCCTCTTTGAGCTTGAGCAAGTGTTCGAACCGCCGTTTCCATCGTAGTACGCATCGTATCACGCATAGCTTGTTGAAACTCCGTCATCATAGCTCTAAACGCATCGTTGTGTTCATCAAGTTGTGTTTGCAAAGACTTCTTCGGTGGCATGGTTAGGATCGCTTTGTCTCTGATACCAACTAATGCAGGGGGATAATACGAATAGGTTTCTTAAGTATCAATGGATCTCAAGAAAGACTTTCGCAGCTTAGATTTCTAGGTTTACGAGTATCGATGGATCAGGTAAACAAAGACGTCAAAGACTTCGATTGAGAAAAGTTCTCTTTTATTAAAATAAAACAACCAACGATTCCCTTACAAGAGGAAGAGTATTTATACTCTTCTCAACACAAAACCCTAAAAGCCTTGACTTCACGTTCAAGCAAATAAAACCCAAAACAATAATAGATTAAAAGCCCAACAAGAATAAAAGGAAAGCATAAACGAAATCTTGATAGAAAGAGAGATGCTGCTGCATCAGAAACGTATATAAAGTATAGCGATATATATGGAGTAGTTCTTATAAAAAATAACCTTATATAAAATATCAATATTTGTTACACTTTCTGCTGCACCTTTATATGGCACCCATTTTAAGTTTTTAAAATTCGTGGGGCCTTGCTTATTGCCTTCTTGTATATTCCAATTGCAATTGCTACCCTACAAATTGTATTTCCAATAAATTTGTACATATTTTCCTTATCTTAGCATCAATCTAGCTGTTTTAAATAGAACAAAAATATTTTTAAGAACATCATTTTGGCTAAGAATCAAAGGCTTTTTTAATAAACGTTTTTGGTTCATAAAAAGTCATGTTGTAAAACAAGTTGATCAACAAATTCTAGCAATAATAACACCTAATGCTGAAAGAATCACGAAGGGTTCATCCATATATAAAACAAATTCTAACACTCACCTAATGATGAAAAAACCATGAATTCATCCTTTATATATCATCAATTAAACACAATATATCTACGTACCCACGTAAGAAATTAAAACCCGAGTATTTAACTACTCACACATGATAAAGTAAAGAAGTCAAGTTGGAAAATGAAACAAACTCCATAAACTGCAAATAAAAGATAAAAGATGATGTTCCGCCTTATTGGCTGCGACACTATTTGTATCATCCCTTTACGATATAATGCAAGTTTCAGTGTGTTAAAAAAATAATAATAATAATAAGAGAAAATTCTTTGTCAATAGAGGTTTAGACTTTATGCAAAGTTTTTTTTTTTTTTTTTTTAAAGACTTTATGCAAAGTTACTTGCAAATTGTCTAGATTCAAAGCAGAATAGGAAAAAAAAAAACCTAAACTTGGTTTAGAATGCTTAAAATTTTTGTTTCTATATGGAAATCATAAAACTGGATCATATATAAAACAGATCGGTTTCAAGTAGATAAGTTATTTTGGATGGTACTCGTTTAGTTGGAAGGGTGTACCTAATGAGTAGAGTTTTTGGGAGTAGGAATTTGACTCGGTCAGATCACTATGATCAAGTAGGTTTAATCGAGTGAATTATGTTGAATATAAGTGACCGAGCGTGGTTTAAATTTTTTTCAAGAAATCAGGTTGTTTGATTGTATCATGAGTCCATATATATGACCGAGTAGTTGACCGAGTGATATAATGCATTGCTCGACTCGAGCTTCTGTTTCATTTCTTTGAGCCTTTTAATATGATTTGATCCGTCGCTTCCATTCACACAAACAAGACATGAAAAAAAGATATACTCATATGCATCTAAAAAAACTTTTAGAAATTTTAGACGCGAAATTAAAAAACAAAAAAAATAACAAAGTTTAAAACGATTTAGAAAAAGAAAAAAAAAACTTAAGTTCCATCCAAGTGAACAATGGAAGAGCAACCATATATATATATATATATATGTATATATATACATATATATATATATATAATCTTCCAAAATATTTGATAGAGCGGAGCCACGTAAATCTAACTGCATGATTTAATCAACTTCTAAAGTATATGGACGATTATTATAATATAAGAAAATTGCATAATGGTCCTGATTTTTCTGGTCAGGCGAAAGAATTGAATCAATTGATCCTATGATATGTTTTGAACCGGTGTGTTGTTTGCACACCAGCTATTTGAAGGTATGCAAACATCGATGATCACCTCAAAGATTCTTCCGGTATCACACATCAAAAGTCACCAAAATAAAATTTTAAGCACAGTTACAAAAAAAAATTAGCGAGGTACTTTGTACATTGAATTGAACAATGTGTTTTATCCTCCATTAATCACTTAGTACTGATAACGTTTAGGGATCTATTTACATCTTTTTTTTTTGTCAACAACATATATTGATTAGCTTATAAAAGTCAATGTGACAGCAACATCATCTTTTTTTTACATCATTATGAAACATTAAGTTTTATACATCTTGTACTTTTATTAATAATACATATTATGCAGATTTGAACTTGAATAGTGACAAAAATAACAGTACAACTGAAGATCAATATATTATTTTCGGTTTTGTGCAAAAAACCCTCCAAATGAATCTTTTTTGCAATTTAACCCTCAATATTCAACTTATCCAAGTCAATACCATGAAATCGAAAGTCACCCGCAAAATAACTCTTTCGCGTATCGATGACGTGACATCGTTTAAAAACATAACGGAAGCCAAAACGACGCCGTTTTACAGCGAATAAAAACAGCAAGAATTGTTAATGTTCTGTTGTTTTACACACAAAAAAACAACAAGACTTTCACTCTCCTCTTTTAACAAAATCGATTTCTTAAAACAAAAGATTAGGGTTCAAATCGATTTGGGGGAAACCGAGAGATGGTTCAGCAAGATCTTGGAGTGTTTATCTTCTGATCTGGATTCGTTCTAGATTTCGATTAGTCTTATGGTTGGTCACTTGTTCTTGAGAAATTAGGGAAATCGTTTGATTTGGGGGAAAAAGAAGAGATCGATTTTGTTGGGTTTGAGAGGAGAGAGAAGCGACGGTGAAGACTACGGCGGCGGTTGAGAGGAGAGAGAAGCGATGGTGGGAGGGAGAAGGTTTCGACGGTGGGTAACGATTCAATTTTTCGAAGTGTTTCAATTGCCCATGATTCAAAGTTCCTTCCTTTAAGAACTTTACCAATTCAATTCAAAGATATAAAGATCACACAGAGTATCAGCTAAGTAAGATCTGAAACCCTCGAACGAAGATTTCTGAGGGCGAAGTCTAACAGATATAGGATTCGAACCCGGATTTGGTTGTATACAAAACCCACACATTACCACTAGACCACGGTAATCTACTCGTTATACTTTGTAAACCGATTGGATATATTTAAAATCGTAGGATTGATGACATAACTTCTACACTTCTTGCTGTTTTTTGTATGTAAAACGACGTCGTTTTGGCTTCTGTTATGTTTTTAAACGGTGCCACGTCATCGATACGCGGAAGGGTTATTTTGCGGGTGACTTTCAATTTCATGGTATTGACTTGCATAAGTTGGATATTGAGGGTTAAATTGCAAAAAAGATTCACTTGGAGGGTTTTTTTTCACAAAACCCTAT
This sequence comes from Erysimum cheiranthoides, assembly GCA_011420285.2. Classification (NCBI taxonomy): domain Eukaryota; kingdom Viridiplantae; phylum Streptophyta; class Magnoliopsida; order Brassicales; family Brassicaceae; genus Erysimum; species Erysimum cheiranthoides. Next base: position 13,616,927 of record CM022182.2, on the reverse strand, counting down.
TATTTTTTTTTATTTTTTTTTTGGTCATGGATAAAACTTTCATTCAAATAAAACAGAGAGTTACAGAGAACATAGATGGGCCTGAGGTCATAGACCATATGGCTTTCTTTGCAAGATCATCAACACTGATGTTTTCTGATCTTGGGATAAGTCTAAACGACAGATTTTGAACCAAGTTGGCGATGGAGAGTATGTCTTCGGTGATTCCTTTCAAGATGAGTGGTGGTTTCCTCGAGGTAATCCATGGGGCAGGGTCTGCTCCTTGCCGAGAGGGGTTAACTATTGAAGATTGGTGTGGTTGAGCGAAGATCTTCTTGCTATCCACTTGTGTTTTCTTCCAATCTTCTTCCGCAGTGAGATACTTGAGATCTATGAATAAGCTTGTCGACATATCCAAAACGGACTTGGAGGATCGGTGACCAAATTCACACCGCCGATCAGGGATCATCAAGGTTTTTCTTTCAAAAGACATGGCTAGAGATGGGATTAGCGACAAGGTTCTACGATGATAAGCACATAACCCTTGCACATAACCCTATTATTTTCTTATAACTAAAAATGACAGTTAAATCAAAATGAATGGATATTATATACACGCTGCATCACATGGAACAACCATTAGAAAAATAGTCAGCCCGAATTTGCAAGTTCGGGAGAGATTTCGTATAACTGGTGTATTTCATGGATTTATTATCATTTGTCCTTAACTATAAAACAAACAAAATAATTTATTAAGTTTCCAATTTATGTTTGGACCCAAAAGCTGGATGCATCAGAAAGGGGACCCACAATTCCTAAATGTTGCCGCCTGTCCTCCTCACATCCTATGCTTTTATTACTTACACTGTTATAGTTAATCTCTTCATATCTCTCTATGATCCTATCTTTAATATTCTGTTTTAGTGGACCCTCGTTCTTTGTAATCACAAGTTAAGGCTTTCATGACCAATATATATCATTCATTTCTAATAGAATATATTTACGATTTAAGAACTTAAACAAACGGATTAAATCATCTCTTAGGCTTAAAGAAAAAAAAAAAAAAAAAGATTCGAGGGAGAAATAATTGGAGTGATGTGGGGATTAGTCCGTACAAAACATGGACCCCACAAGATATAGTACGTACAAGACAGAAGTCACTCCAAAGTAGTTTTAGTTGGTTCAAGGATAAGATATAGTTAAGCTTGTTACCAAACACTTGGCTAAGAGAGAGTTTGAGAAGATAGTAACGGAACAGTTAATGTCTTTAGGAACCAACGAGGAAGGGAATATCCCTCTGGGTTTATTAAACCAGAGGTCAGTTATGTTTTGTCACTTGCCTCTTTAGCTGGCACAATTACGACTTTCTCCCTCTTCCACCAAACATTCATTCTCTTAATTTTTCAATACTTATGAGAATAATCTTTTCTTTGGCAACCTTATGAGAATAATTGAACAGAGTACAAGATGGTAGTGTATGATGAAGATTCATAAATTTAAAACTAAACCTAAGGAAACATATCCATGACCCTAGAATAATGTTGGCAATGCAAGAATATCATTGTTAGGAAATCCCAAATCTGAAATATAGTAATTAATCTTAAGATATAAATCCATTAAATTTAACATGATATTAGTGCTTGGGTTGTTGTTGATCCAAATAGATCGTATGTTGTCGATCCAATAAAAGGTAGAGTTTGGTTTGAAATTGCAGAACTATTGTTCCGAAAAGTCGTTTACTAATCTCACATTTAATGATATAAGATATTTAATTAATATACAATTCAAATATATTTTTCCAATTTTTTTGCTATTTCTCAAAGAAACTTCAAAATCATAGAGAACTACATTTCTTAAAGTATTGAATGCACGTACTTTACTATTAACATTAATACCAAAACAAAATATTCTCTTGTAAGGTTATTTTTTTCAAAAACGTGTTCTAGGGTAGCTAAGGAGAGGGCCACGTATTATATATATGCGCGCCAAATGAATCATAAGCGTTCTGCATATTTATGTCTGTCCTTTATATGGGTTATGAAGAAAAAAAAAAAACTTATATTTTGTGCGTTAAACTTAAGCTACGTTTCCTCGCTATTTTCCATTCATTTAAGTTCAACCATTTTCAAGCGCTATCCATGCTTCTTCTAACAGTTGTGATTCGTTTTTTATCCTAGCGCATCTCAGAAATTGGAGTAGCAAGTATTCTAGAGTATCAACCAAAAAAAAAAAAGTATTATAGAGTACATATAAATATTTCTCAAACTTTTACTGTATAACAAACTAGTTTTTCCAACTGTGAACAAAAGTTGGGTTAAAGCAAATTATGGAAAAAAAAAATGTAATGTAAGTGGAAGATCAAAGTAGTTGTTACAGTGATCAATCCACAATGATTTGAGAGTAGGACGTCTAGGTGCATTCCCGTATAATAAAGGTTCAAATAACAAAAAATAATGCAATATGCTGTAGTAGCCCAAACATTTTAGGAGATGGAACAAAAACAAACAAAAATTAACGACATGAGATCTCCAAACTACATTAATTGAATCAGCCAAAGCCGAACTTCTAACATAAAAACAATATCTTGGATTCAAATGCAAAGCTTGGAACGTAACGTAATATGAAGCCACATGCACAAATTAAAGCCAACGACATCCTAGTATATAGGTTGGGTCCCTTCCAGCCTTTGTATCATCTTTAATGATTATTAGGTATGTTCATAGTCGGTATAAATATATAGGGTCCGCACAAAATGGTACACTTTTTTAGTGATACGAATTGATAGTAATTAAGTGAGTTTTGGATCAATAATATAGCGAGTTTTTTTTTTTAGGGTTTCAAAGGTTATGCGTCCACGAGTTCTCTAGTACAACCCTCGCTCAGGAAGAAGACAAATGTTTTCCGACGGAAAGACTTATGAATTTCGATCTAAAACTCTTTGATTGACGTTACGATAAAAGGTAGTTTCACCATCTTTTTGTACATTAAAAATTTAAAACCATAATAATCTCGATTCTTCATATCAACATAAGACTGTTTTAAGTTTCACGGACTAATCTATATATATTGTTAGGGTTAAATAGTTTCTAACCTATAATCTTTAAAATGAATTCATAAAATCTGTATGTGTCATCAATTTTTTGATCACATAAATGAATTATTGGTCTCATACTTAAAAGAAAAGAAAAGAATCATTAGTCTCTAAATTTTTTATTTAATGAGGAAGGGAAGCTCCTTGACAAAAAAAAAAAAAAAAAAAAAAAGAGGAAGGGAAGCTACTGCTGCACTTTCAGGCACGTGACAACGTCCGACACGTGTCATAGTCGCTTACGTCATCAAGTCCTCTTTGCACTTTTTTAGTTCTCTGTTTTACCTCACACACGCGTTGAAAAGTGCAATCAAGTAAACCCCGTCATTGAATTTAACCACCGTTAAAAAAAGTCTATGTAACGTCTTTTTACTGTTACAGCAATTTTTTGATAACCTCACACGCATAAATACCCCTCACCAACGCTCTCGCCTCTCTCTAAACTCGTCACTTCTCCTTCTTTCGTCTTCCTTCTCTCTCAACTTTGAAAAACTTCTTCTTCTTCTTCTTCTCAGTCATAAACCATATATTTTCTGCTCTGAATCAAAATCAATGCCCATTCATAAAAAATCTGTTCTATTGCATCTCCATCATTAGTCTGTTTTCATATATCCAATTTTTCTCTAACAATCTTCTACTCATTTTCTTGAATTAACTTCGATTTTCCGGCGATGTTACGAGAATCAGACGGTGAGATGAGCTTAGAAACAACAAACTCGCCGATTAGCAGCGGAACAGAGAGTTGCAGTAGTTTCAGCCGGTTATCATTCGACGCGCCGCCGTCAACCACCGCGATTATCCCCGAGGAAGAAAGCTTCCTCTCTCTCAAACCACACCGATCCTCCGATTTCGCTTACTCAGAGATCCGACGGCGGAAAAAACACGGCCTAACCTTCCGAGATTTTCGCCTCATGCGTCGAATCGGCGCCGGAGACATCGGAACCGTCTACTTATGCCGTCTCGCCGGAGAAGAAGACGAGAGCCGGAGCTCGTATTTCGCGATGAAAGTTGTCGATAAAGATGCACTTGCTTTGAAGAAGAAGATGCACAGAGCTGAGATGGAGAAAACGATTTTGAAGATGCTTGACCATCCGTTTTTGCCGACTCTTTACGCTGAGTTTGAAGCTTCGCATTTCTCTTGTATCGTCATGGAATATTGCTCCGGCGGAGATTTACATTCTCTCCGTCACAAACAGCCTCACCGGAGATTCTCCCTTTCCTCCGCCAGGTAAAATAATATCTTATTTATTTTATTATTTTATATCGTACAAAAAAAGTCAGATTTTTCGAAAAAACAATAATTAAAAAAAAAAAAAAAATCATCATCAAATGAATTTCAAGTTCTTGCATGCATTGACTCTGTACATCTTTTGTTATCTTGTTCTGCAAGAACAGACCTGTTCTTATCATGTCGGTCTTTTCCAGTTCTTTGAATTGTTATGAAAGAGTCTTTTTCAACCCATCACAATAACATCAATAATTAATGATTTTGTTTCCTTCTAGTATTAGCTAAATATTTTACCTTAATTACATGTTAGTATAATTGAATTTTGTTTCTTTTTTTTTGTTTGGGTTACAGATTTTACGCGGCCGAAGTTCTAGTGGCGTTAGAATATCTACACATGTTGGGTATCATCTACAGAGATCTGAAGCCTGAAAATATCTTAGTTAGATCGGACGGTCACATTATGCTCTCTGACTTCGACCTCTCCTTATGCTCCGATTCAATCGCAGCCGTTGAATCTTCCTCATCGTCGCCGGAGACGAACCAACTCCGTTCCCCACGTCGACTCACTCGCCTCGCTAGGCTTTTCCAGCGCGTCTTGCGGTCCAAAAAGGTTCAGACTCTCGAACCAACTCGTCTCTTTGTGGCTGAACCGGTTACGGCCCGGTCCGGCTCGTTCGTTGGTACGCATGAGTACGTGGCACCAGAAGTCGCTTCGGGTGGGTCCCATGGTAATGCCGTTGACTGGTGGGCCTTCGGAGTGTTTCTCTACGAGATGATTTACGGCAAGACTCCGTTCGCCGCTCCGACTAATGACGTCATCCTCCGTAACATTGTCAAGAGATCGTTGAGTTTTCCCACCGATTCGCCGGCGACGATGTTTGAGCTGCACGCGCGGAGTTTGATTTCCGGGTTGCTTAACAAGGATCCGACCAAACGACTCGGGTCACGGCGTGGCGCGGCGGAGGTTAAAGTGCATCCGTTTTTCAAAGGTCTAAACTTTGCGCTCATTCGTACACTCACTCCGCCGGAGATTCCTTCCTCCGTCGTCAAGAGGCCAACAAAGTCAGCGACGTTCGGTGGTAGAAGTAGTAACAAACCAGCGGCGTTCGATTACTTTTGAAAACGGACGGTCGAGATTAGCGCCACGTGGTAGTCGGTTCAGGTCGGTGCCAGATTTTTGGTGACTGCCTTGTGACGATAGCTGTTTTAGCTGTACATATTCCCTCGAAGCTGTCCTTTTAAAAAATCCGTCCTTAATTTTAATTTTTTTCGTTAATCCGATTTATATATTAAAAACTTAGAGGACTTTTAACGCGATTTGTACAACAAACTGATTAAATCTGAGCTAATCTATTTTATAATTGCCATTATCAACTCTTCGGAACTTGGGAACATCTATAGACTATATAGTACTACTACTATTTAAGAGTCTAACGACAATTAATGGTATGGCATTATATAATTGACCATTTCGTCAACATTACTTACCGGTTTGAATAAACTTCTTTTCACCGCAATGTTAAAATAATCAATGCAAAAATCGAATTACTTTATATGAAAACCCGTCACGCCTAGACTTTTTAGTTCGACGGGTTATAAAAAAGAAAAGAAGATTCCTCTTTTGACAATTGTAACACATGAAGTCATATTTGCTCTTTGTTTAACATCTACGGGTCTTTGGAATGTCAAAAAAGGGAGGAAAAATACGTTATCCATAATAAGGGTAGGAATCTGCTTTACAAGATCCGACCAGTTTCGTGATCTCTTCTGCTTCCGATTTTTCGTCTATTCAATTTCATCAACGTAAGAGAATAATAAATTATAGACGGCAAGACGAAATTGTTTTCTTGATATAAAGTATGAATTATATTGACTTTTACCCAAAAAAAAAAAAGGTATGAATTATTGAAGGGCATTCTTCTAGTAAATCCTTTTTAAGCTTATATAAAGTGGTACTATCATTTTTTCTAATGTCATTAATCGATTTCATCTGATACATTAATTTGGCCTCATACCATTGATTTTGAATTTCATTTCAGATATTAAATTTATGTTGTAAAATCTATAAGATTTGACTGTTAAACAAATATATGTATACAATATAACCTCTATAAATTAATACTCGATAAATTAATAACCTCTATAAATTAATAAATTTCTTTGGTCCCGAGTTGGGATCAGTGTTAATTTTGACATAATTCTATAAAATAATAAGATAATAATTTTTTTAGAAATCCTATGTAAATATATAGTCCCATTAATACTATAAATTAATAATTTTATAAATATATCAAAATATATTTATATATATGTTATATATAAAAATATTTAATGAAATAGTACTCTTGTGTTGTTTGTTTTTTCTTGAATTTGCATTAATTTTTGTTAGAATTCATTGATAGTATTTTCACTGCATCGAAAATCTTTGGTGTTACATGAAAATTGTTTTCTTACTTGTAATTAATTTTAGAAAAATATTGATTATAACGAAAAAAACTTATATTTTTAAATATTTTCAAAAAAATACTAAATAAAGCAAATTTCTCTATAAATTAATAATTATTAATTTATTGATAAATTAATACCTCTATAAATTAATAAAATTTCACGGTCCCAACGTTATTAATTTATAGAGGTTTTACTGTAGTTATATTACTATCATAAGAGATTAATAGAAAGTATCTTAGAAAGAAAACATACTTTTTAATGTAATAAAATGTAAGAGCTATATTTGGTTGGACCAAAGATATTCAGCATCGAATTATTTTATTTTGTTGTTGCTGTTAATGACTCTTATCTTTCGGAGAATGTATTTCAATCTCTGAAGTTAAGCGCAAGTAGTGAATAATTCAGCTGAAAATTTTGGGCATGTCTGAAGCATGTTCCCAAGTTCATCCACTGCATAATGTGGCAATCTAGAAACTAACAAAAAGCCTTTGGCCTTTGGATTGCGTAAAGAGGATTTGTCTGCAGGCCGATATTCATTAAATACAGTATAAGTCTGTAAACTAAACTTAACTAAAAGAAAAAAGAGAGTTAGCTAGATGTTTTGTTTTGTCTATCTTATGAGTAACACAAACACTATACGTACTTACTTGCTCACGTTATATTCACCACGTCGAACATTAATGAAGTTAGTACGTTGTTGAACCAACCAGCCAACATTGCTTGATGTACCTACCTCTCTTATTAATTGTTATATATGTATACTATATATATATATAGATATTATGTGCCATAGCCCCATATACAGTGACTAATAAGGAGTATAAAGAATAAGTGTAAATTGGTACTGTATGTGATAATTACGAGTATAAAATGTACATAAAAGAAATCTTGTTGTGTGAATTTTAATAATCCAGAGAACAACACAAGAGGAATATAATGAGAAGAAAAGAGATTAGTAGTCAAAGGCACTGAAATGGAATGATTATTTCATAATTAGAAACAATATAACCACCGTGAAAAATGGTGACTAATGGAGTAATTGTTAGTAAGAAAAAAGAGAGAAACAGAAAATAATAAAGCTGAAATGTCAATGATTAGACAATTCAATACAGTTTGTTTTGGACAATGCATAGAAGTTTTGTCTCTCCTAAAATGTGTAAACATGGACCACACACAAGATTACCGTCACGTCTTCTGTTGTTAATTAATTTTTGTCACAATAATTACCACGAGCTTAAAATAACTAGATAATGATGATTTTACTGTTTGCGCTTTGAAAAAAATAAAAATAAGCATTAAATCAAAAGTCAAAGTCTTCTTATTGGGAGAGGTGTTTCTTTCGCAGAAACCGAGGTTTGTAACTTGTCATTATTCCATTCTCACTCGCTTACGTGGACCCGAGTAACTTCCCATGCAATTAATAATACACTTTCAAAAACAATAATTGGATAACTGAATTATATATTTTCTTTCTTTTCTATTCCTATTTGTTAGTAATTGATATATAGTTCTACATTTTACAATGTATAGTATATAGTTCTACATATTTCTAAAATTTTTCAAATACACACATACCAAATTGACACACCATATATACTTTTTTTTTGGGCTAACACACCATATATACTAAACGTTAATTTTTGTGCCAAGATACTAAACGTTTTTTTTTTTTTTGATAAAACTTTTAAGATACTAAACGTTGTGTTGTAACTTGTACGTGCTATTGTTTTTTGAATGCAGAATGCTTTTGTAGTTGTGCTGACTAGACAAATTATCCAAAGTCCTAGACATCCATTTCAACTAGTTTATGTACTGTATCTTCTTTTTTTGGCGACAACTAGTTTATGTATTATTTTGGGAAATCTTTTATTTCATAGAAAACTAAGGAGCAATATAAAAAAAAAAAAAGTCGAACCAACATTGATAATATAGGAGCATGGCTAATGTCACTTGTATATATACTTTTACGCAAGTTTGAAGATTCACATCACCAATTCATCTGAGTTTTTCTGCAATAACAACTCTGCATGCCATTTATTGGTACAAATTTTGTTTTTCATAAGCTTACTAAACACACAGATCAATTGTTACACCGTTCGTCCGTTCGTGATAATATTTAGAATTGTTTTTCAAGGCTTTTTATGTTTCTAATGGCAATTAACATTATGCTATTGTGATCGAGGCTTTCCTCGAGATACTTTAATCCTCTATTCAGTGGAATGTCAGTTTTTCATCTCCCTCAAGACATTTCGATTTAAAAACTTGCAATGACGTATTGTTAGTAAGAGTACATATATAGTTGCTCTTTGTTAGAACGCTAGAACAGCTAGGGTTGGTTAGATGTACAATTAAATACGAACTCTATTAGTTACAGTTGTTTAACGACTAACTCGGGTTTGTATACAAAGAACTTCATGCACTTTACTATTTAATGAAAAATATCCTTTCACACATAAATAATTGTTTCATTATATCTCTGTTCTAGCTTTAAACTTGATATTTGTCTCATTGCCATACAAATACAATGGAACATAGTAGGTGATCGGGTATATCTATACATGTATATTACACAACCATTTCTTGAATCATCGGACTAAGTTGGCGAACAACGGAGATGATACAATATAATTGTAATTAATAATTGAAAACACATAAAATAACATGATTTGTTAGATCTTAGTTAATAAATAAAAGAAAGAAGAGAAGTGTGACAACACATGGGATGTACCCAACAACACAAGGGACAGCTTCACCAGTCTGATTTATGCCACTGTCCCGTTCTTGTCCTCTCTCTGCCCCACCACTCCTTTGTTTTACTTCATTAGTAGTATTACTATAATTTCAATTAGTATTAATTTAATCATAATGCAATAACATGCATGGTAGAATCATCAGAAAAGGGAAAACATCTGATTTTTGGTACAAATCTAACTACCAGCAACTCATATGCTATTAACCAATTCCCATGTTTTTCTGAATAGTTGATTGTTGAGACATCTGTAGATGGTGGCAAATCATACCATCAACAAATAAATAATAATGATGGGAACGATCGTTAAAATTAACTCTCCAACATTAAAAAATAAATAGTTTCTTTTATAGTTTGCTAATTCAGACGTCTAACTGTCTCGACATATACACTACACCAATGTCTATTTTCTATTTGTCTGTCATTTTATGCAAAATAAATGATTTGTAGACGACGAATTTTCCTAATAATTTTATGGAAAACTCAAATGAGGATAAACTGGATAGATATTTGAAATTTTAAATCAATAAGATTGTGTTTTGCTTTATTATTAGTGATTTAATGTCGTTAACTTTTGGAATTTTGTATTTTACATAGTTAAATGTGTTTAACTCTAAATAACAGCTCAAATTTGATCGTGCTTTAAGGAAAATTTTAGAAGTTGGTTCATTTCTTTTGCAATTTTCACATATCATTCGTTGTTCAATTTTTGTGTGCACTTTATATACACATCTTTCATCAAGCAAGACACCAGTATCGTCAGGTATATATATCTATTCACGATGCGAAGACTCGATTTCTGGTACATCTCTCATTAAAATCTTAATCTATTGAAATTTAGTTGCTTGTTTGTATGTGTGCATGCATGTCTCTCTGCTATATTCTCATGACATGTCCACATCTACTCAATTACTCATCGAGGTGATTATTCTCGTCGCATTTATACACATGTAACATAGACACAGAGTCACACATTACACATCTATGCCATATAGTAGTATTTGTTTAGCGAAAGGAAAGGTGGCACGTGGCGGTCAGTACACGTCGCCACTTGTGAGATTCTGTTCCAATTACTTGTGGAAGTGAATTATGTCGCAGAAAAAGGTTGACGACCACTCATTTATTAACGGTCACAAAAAGCGTCAACTACAGTTTTTTTAGTGTTTTGAGATAACTTTTCCATTCATTTTTCTAAAATATATAAACTCAAAAAGATAGTAACACTAGTATGATTTATAGAATTCGGAATTGCTATTGTTTGTCTTCATTTCGCAGAGTGAAAGATAAATAGAATATTAATATTAATTGTAAACCAAAACTTGACATAAAACAAAAAATAATACTAGTACTACTATATACTAAGTAAACAAATACAGGTTGTCAGGTTGACAAAAACAAGTAGAGAGGAAGAGGAGTTGAGTAAAACGACACCGCATAGATAGTCTCTCGTTGCACGAATAGTTCAAACGTGACGTTAGGCGCGTGCGGATCACCGAAACTTGTGCCTAGTCAGACCTTGTGGTATAGTCTTACGTGGTCTACGTCTGCCAGAATTCAGAAACAAAAAAATATTACTATTATATATTTGGTCCCTAGAAATAAACATCATCGTCGTTTTGCGAGTTTGAATTAAGCAGAATTAATGTATAAGACATACTAGGATATTAGGTTAAAATAGGCCTGTGGTAGATACCGTAATGTCTATGATGTGTCTGGTCAGACCCATTTAATATTGGAACAGACCACATTAGCACATAAGCCAATTGCCACTCACGTTTGGTCCAAATCTTCGTGTTCTTCTTTAGTGTCTTTTTTAAGTTTAACACACGCTTTAGTGCAAATCGTATACTAGTACTTATAGTATTTATTCACTTCATCAGGGCTTGAACTATGAGTGATGTTCATGTTTTAGTAGTAACATTTTTACTAATCCACTATATTAAATCCTTTATGAGGAAATATCTGCAAATGGTATAATTGTTAAGTATGAATGTATCATTGTAATTTGCAACAAAACTAAGATGTGTTCACATGCACAATTTGATAGATAGGAGAGGTTTAGATGACATTATTTTGTTGAATTCTACCGATGTAATAAATGGTTTAGAAGACTTGCACAAACTAAAACGCGGCGGTTTAGAAGACATTTATTGTTCTTGTAAGTGTGTTTTTTTTGTTTTCAACATTTTGGAAATGTTTGTTAGACAATCAAGAAGAATCTTCCTACAGTTAAGCCCAAGAGAGGCCTTGAACTGTCAATTTCTCAATATGGGCCTAAGTTATAAATTTAAAGCCCATCTACTTTCTCTTCACAGATTCGCGTTCGAACACGGGCGCGTGTGTCGTGAAAACTAGAGATTTTGGCGTCACGAGAATAACGCAGGAGATGATGATAAATGGATAAACCCAAAAACTGACAAAGTGAGAACCTTTTTGAAGCTAAAAACCCCTTCAAAATCAAAACCTCCATGAGAGAGCTCCACTTTTCTCCCACCCTTGCTACATAATCTCCTGGTAAAACAAAAAAGGTTCGTCTTTTTCTTTTCTCCAATTCATCTTTTGTAGAAATGCCTAAAGATCGAATATTGTTTTATGGAAAATTTGTTGTATCAGGTTTCTCTTATTTGGGTTTATGGCGGTGCTTGTTTCATACTAATTCTGTGCATAATTGAATCGAATGTTTTATGTAAATGATACAGTTGGAAGTAGAGATTGTAATGGCGTCAATATCAACCACCACATGGCTCTACCGAGGTTTTCATCACCTCTCTTTCTTTTATCCACTTTCCATTTTTCCATTCTCATTCCAAGTTTTCTTTTGTTGTTTCTCCGGTAGGTAAAGTATGCACAGAGAGTGGAAAGTTCGGTAATTGTATTTTGCAGGTTGGTTCTCCTAAGACATCAAATGTTTCTTGTTTTGATTTTCAAACTTATCTCTACTATAGCAATCTAGTAATCTATTTGAGATATAGTGGAACACATTAGCTGTTTCAAGATGTCATATTGGTTAAAGTTTGTTTATACATGTAGAGGCGGGTTAAATGCGGATTTCCAATCAGGACATCACATGTCGGGATTGCTTCCGGGGATCGGTCATTGCGGCATTGTATCAAATGCAAGAAGGAGAATGAAGATGATGATGATGCAAGTGAAGGGGCTAAAAAGAGTGAACAAGGATATGAGTATGTGACTGTTGAGAGGCATCCTTACTATAGTTATATGGATTCGACTTCTGGGAAACTTGAGCCAGCATCCGGGGCACGGGCTAGTATTCCAGGTGAGGATTATTGGCCTGAAGGAACTTCGAGCAGGGTTAGAGCTGCTAGGGCTCCTACACCAGCTGGTGAGTCTTCGAGTTTTCCTTCGTATGGAAAAAATCCTGGAAGTAGGAGAAAGAAAAATCGGAAAGCAACTGAGGAAAATGTGATTGTTGATACGAACGATGAAGTATCGGATTCTGAGGATAGCTCTGAAGAAGAGGAAAATGATTCCTCGGACGGATTTGTTGTCTATAACAATGAATTTGAGAGGGAAGAAGAGGAGACTGGTTTCGAACTAGACAAAAAGCTTGGACGGCCACATCCTTTCATTGATCCTACGAAAAAGAAACAAATTGAAAAGACACTCACGGCGGATGAATCGTGGTGGAACTGGAGAAAACCGGAGAAAGAACAATGGTCAAGATGGCAAAGAAGACGTCCTGATGTTGAAACGGTCAGTCATTACAATGATTTCGGGTTTAACCATGCACCTCTTTGCCTCAAATTTGATACATTATGCTATATTTCTGTTGCAGGTTTTTCTCAAGGCAATGGCAGAAACAGGACAAGTGAAGCTCTATGGGGAAGAACCGACACTCACAGAAACTTCTCTTTATAGAGCAAGACGGCATCTTTTCAAGGAAGAGAGGTATCTTAACTAAAGAATTTCTAGTTTAAAAACCTGTTTTGTTAGTTTCTTTGACTCTTTCTCTGTAATTCTCAGGCTACAAGCTGAGCGAGAGAGATTAGCAAAAGAAGGTCCAATGGCTTTTTATTCTGAATGGGTAAAAGCATGGAAAAGAGATACATCACGGGAAGCTGTACAGAAACATTTTGAAGAGACGGGAGAAGATGAAAACACACAACTGATTGAGATGTTCTCTCATCAAACAGATCGAGAGTACCGGATAATGATGGGAACCGATATTAGAATCAAGAGAGACCCTTTGGCAATGCGGATGAGGGAGGATCAAATCAAACAAAGTATGAAACATTAACAGTTAAACAAACTCATCGTGGATATTCAATCGTTTAATTAACTTTCTCGGTTTCTTGCAGTATGGGGAGGGGATCCAGTTTACCCAACAATTAACTACATTCAAGATCCCAATGCGGTCATGGATTTCAGGGGACCCGATTTTCATGAGCCGACACCAAATATGCTCTCTTATCTAAAGGAGGTTAGTCTGCTTTGCTCATTTTTTTTTCCTTTTCTTTCTTGGTCTGATTGTTTTCTTTGTCTCGATTTGATCAGAATGGCAAAGTCATCTCAAGAGAGATGCATGAAGCACTACTGGCAAAAGATAAAACCGAGCAGCTCGAGGTAAAATGACCAATCCTTTCATTCTCTTTTGCACAACTCTCAAAGAGAGATTTCAGGGTTTTGTTTGATTTGTTTGTTCGATAAATCGTATGAATGCAGGTGCCTGACATTGATGATGCAATGGCACAAGCTGTAGATATTGGTGAAAACGATGTGAGTATCATCGATTACATCCGATCCTCTTCTTGTTCTTCATGTTTTTTTTTTTTTTTATATTATCATGATCTGAGACATCTCTGGACGTTTTCTAACGACAGGACGAGGAAGAGGATGCAGATGTAGAAAAAAACGACGAGAAAGTGCCGAGGAACTGGAGTGTCTTGAAGAGTACCCCTGAGCTTCGCAACGCCAAGGTAAAAAGCCACATTCAACTTTTGCCGCCTTTATATATGTGTTGTGTGTGTCTTTGATGTTATGTGTTTTTGTTTCTGAAATAGCCTAAACCGAAGAAGGAAGGTCGGATGTCTCTAGACGAGGCCGTGGATGATTCTGAGAACTTAACCGATTTTCTCATGGACTTTGAAGAGGAGACTGATCCTTAACCGGTTTTCCTGTCCGTTTCCGGTTCTATGTAAAGACGTTATTAATAATTTAGATCAATTTTTTTTCTTCACTGGTTTTGGATTTTTATACTTGGAATTGGAACTTGGAAGGGATGATTTTATTTTGGAATTATTTGAGTTTTGAAAAAGGCATATCATTTCAAATACTTAAAACATATTGAGTGTACTGTCAAGTGTTAACTAGTGCGTCCGGTTTTGATCAGCTTGGGTTTTGGAAGATCGAATTATGCAAGGAATGATTGAGAATGATTTCACAAGCTGTATCACTGTCTCTTCTTTTTCCATTTATGTTGTTCAAAACTAAAGCCACAACTTGTCCAACAAATTATTTCGTGAAACGGATTGGACAAAAAACAAAATCCTACGAATGGAATGGAATGGAATGAAATTGAAACCTCCTGACCATGTTATAAAGATGTTTAGGTGTATAAAGAGAAACTCTTTTTTGATCCTCACTTGTTTCTGGTGATGACTCTATGGGTTAAGTCAATAAGTGCCCGCCTCGATCTTTTGACATCTTCATCGTCTGTTTCAGGTAGAGACCCGATTGCTGCTGCTGCGAGATTCGCATGTTCCATGGCTAACTCTTTTGTCCTCTGTATTCCCTTGCTCTTCCCAAGATAATCTAAAGCCTGATTCATTTTTATGGGGTATATAGTATAAGAGACTTTGAAAACGTATTAGAGATTATACGGGATTTGTTTCTTTCAAACAACTTACAATGTCAACATTCGTTGGATCGTTTTCAAGTTGATCGATAACTTCGCGTAGTTGAGGAAACTCTTCCATGGCAAAGAGGATTGGAGCTGTTATGACTCCATGGCGGATATCTGATAAAGATCCCTTTCCAAGAGAGGCAGATGTGCCCGTGAAATCAAGAACGTCATCTATCAATTGGAATGCTAAACCCTGAAAAATTAGAAACTAATCAAAGATTTGTAAGAAAATTAGTTGCAATGGAGCCAAAGTTTTCAGAAGATGACAACGAACCAGATTCTTCCCATACTCAAAAGCTAACACGGCAACTTCTGCTGTTTGTCCAGTGAGAACAGCAATCGCTTTGCAGCTGTTAGAGATTAGCGATGCTGTCTTATAATATGTCTTCTGCATATAGTAGTCCATACTGCAGTCACGAAGAAAATCATATTTGCATGAACAATCATTATTATATGATATCCATTTCCTGTAAGCCGCTATAATCGGGTTATTGGTGGGAAGATCAACCCTTGTTTTGGTTCTCAAACATAAAATTGGTAGCATAGAAGACTTGAGTAGTCTTTTTTATGGCTATATTTGACCAGAGAAGAAGATATCTACCTATGACGCTGCTCGGTTGTACTAGTTATTTCCATGGTTTCACCGGTAACAAGATGTTCTACAGCAGTTGCAAGTAACGCTACAACCTACAAAAGAGAGACACAATGAAGACGTATCTTCCAGAAGTGATAGTTAATTCTAAGACTGATATCATTGATTCTACATTCTATATCATAGCAGGTTTAAGTGATAATTAATTCTTAGGACTGATATCAAGTTTCTTAGTATTCTTTTACCTCTGTGTTCTTTAAAGCAGCGAGAGCCCCACAAGCCCGGGAGAGCAAGAAATCTCCAGCTAATACCGACATCTACAACGTGAAGCCAATGGTGACCTTCATATCTAATTGCAGCACAATCGCCAAAAAACAAAATTAATCATGTCTTAAACAGCAGAAGCTACTGTCAAGTGAGTACCTTGTTACCCATTACAACATTTAAGGAACCAACACCACGCCTTGTATCAGCATCATCCAAGACATCATCGTGCAGGAGGCTTGCAACCTACAACGACCCAAGCATTACTAATTGAAAAAAGGGGAGGGGGATTCTGGGTCATGATTATGAATGTTATGAGTAAACCTATAGTTACTCACATGTATCATTTCAGTGATTTCAGCGATACCCCGTTGCCTTACACGTAATTCTGATGTGACAATATCTGCTGATTCACCAACCAATGCTTCTGGCACACGTACATTCAGAGCTGTTGCCATCAACAACAAAATCTACAAACATGAAAGCAGACCAGTTATGATACCTAGAGAGGTAATGAATTATGAATCAGAACATGAGCCCAGACATGGAAACATTAAAGAGATGATGGTCATTACAGTTGAACGAAACTGTTTTCCTTGGACACCCCGTTTGAAGAAGTACTCAGCTGCAGAAGCAAGCTTCGGAACCTAAACAGCAAAATATAGATAAAATAGAAATTAGCTTCAAAACATCAAATCCAGTAGAGAAATTGCTTTTGCCGCACCTTTATGCACACAATGAGTACAGATGAATGAAAAGGCCATTTACCTCGGCAACTACCATTTCTCTCAACTTATTACTAAGAAGGGACAGCTCATCAGCAACAAGCGAAAACGGGTCAAGGTCCTCCTAGGAAGGGACAATATCACTCTTTCAGAAGGAGCAGTTATAAATCAAAGTTAAAAAAAAAAACAAGTGACAAACAACGAGATTAAATTAAGGAAATAACAGTTGAGATTTGACATTTTTTGAAGCAAAGTCCAAAAATTGAAGTATATGGTGAAAGTTTAACGCTAGAGTATCATAGTGAGCTAAGTAAGTACCTCAACTAAGGAGCTGCTCTGGTGATAGAGTTGATGACTAAATCCACCAAAAACCGGAGATTTCAATGAATATGTTGTTCTGCAAACGTAACCCTACTAAAACATCACAAAGAATAACACATTGGTTAGGTCACCAATTCTGTATAACACATGGAAATTTTTGAATAAACTAATCTGTTTCAACCATTTTCTTATCCTCTCTATCCCTCTCTCGCTCACACACACAAACACAAAGGTAAAACAGTCTGATTATCCAAATAATATCCATTTTAAAATAGAAAGCCAACACTAAACTTTGGCTGTTTACTCCAATTTACAAAATTCAACAAAATTATATCATAGACATAAAAGGGAAAAGTTTCAATTCCAACAATCTCCCTAAATCATAAATAAGCAAAATAAATTAAAAAAAGCAAACCTTAAAACTGCAATAAACATCATATCCATGGTGATGATTAGAGAAAAATTGGGATAACTTAAAAAGATCATAAATCTTCAAAGTTCAAAAAAAAATTAAAAAAAAACTGCAACTTCCAAATTACTCATCTGTAACAATCAGAATAAAAACACATGGAATAATAAATTTCTTCACAAAACTCAACAATCAAAAACCCTAATCGATAAATTTCACGCTTTATAAAAGATATAGACGCAATAGAAAAGTTGAAAATTACCTTGTGTGTAGAGTCAGAACAAGAGTGACCCTGATCGGGAAGGATTGCGAGACGATGAGAGGAGAGAGATTGAGAAGAGCAATAGAAGCTGCGGTTTCTCAGAAATCTAGAAGAAATCCGAGCAACACTCCTCGAGAAAAACATTTTACGGATCGAAACAGAGGAAAAGATAGCTAAAGAGGCAAAGACTTGTTCTCGCTTCCAATTTTTTTGTGAATCTGACTGACTATGAGAAGAACCCACAAGTCGAGAACGCAGCCGACTCGCGGACCAATATTACGAAATTATTAAATGACGAAGACGAACCTCAGCCATATGAACATGTAAGTAAAAAATATTACTACATTTTTAACATTTTTACTTGTCCAGAGGTAGTCAAGTTACCCAACGCCTTTTTAGGGCTTCTCTTCTCCTCCTGAGGTCTTAATGCTGTTATTAATTAAATAATTAATATAGAATTTGTTAAATATCACTTTATAAAAATAATTACTCCTAGCAACAGGCCCACTCTAAGCCCAATCATACACCTCTGCCAAAATCTGGGTTTTTCAACCTTTTGAAGATTACACTATAGCACAGATCAAATACTGTAGTCTTAAAATTGAGTAACATTTTAAAAAACATTTTAAGATTGAAATTTTGAATAGAGTTCATCTTCACAAATTCAACGCTATATACTTGGCAATTGTTTCAGAGACACTTGGAACAAAGCTAAGAACACAATCAGTAACATTCCCCACATTTACAATAAACATTATACGTTTGCCACTGAAGAGGGATTTGTAAGCAGTTGTTCGAACTCTTCATCAGTGCTCTTAAGCATCAACGACAGTGGCAACTCTAAACCTCTCTCCATCGATTCTAAGTGTCTTGGCTTTATCCTTTTCTCTAGACTGAAAGCAAAATACTGTGGAAACTCCTTTAGATTCTCAAGTTTTCCTTTGATCTCACTCATGAAGTAGTCCAGTTTTGGTTTGAAGTTGTTCTCTATACTGAATGTGAA